>JAUPFZ010000005.1:19035000-21435000 GCA_036937285.1 Euphydryas editha | reverse complement strand
ATTTGAAAATTCTTATTCCTAATATCTTGTAAAGATCTATTTAAGGCTTCGTAGTACTCTCATCTCAAACAATTAATTTCGTTTTGCGTTTGTTTGGGTATATTGCAGAAAGAGTTTTCGGTTTGTATGAAATTAAAAGAAAGTTTAAACGCGGAGTGTGCAGTTTTATCTCCTCCTAGTAGCGTGGCATCAATTCCGGACAATGCGACACTAATTTTACACTATAGAAAAGTCTTGCATGTTCCACCAGAAGCATCCAAAAAAAAAAATATCACCTACACCTGCGTCAATACTGGAAAATACTTTATTTTTAATATACTTATAATAGAGGGACTGAGTTGTCAAACATGTGTCAAAATAAAATGTAATTTAAATATAAAGCACTAAGGAGTATTGATATCAACTTCGAAGAAAATAACTTTCTACCCCTTTTTAACCCGTTAGAGGATGAATTTCGATAATATACGAAACACGCCTTCAATTAATTCTGTGAAAGAATATTTATGCAAAATTTGAAGTAGATTGGACCAAGGAATCACGTTGTCCCATACAAACTTTGCTCCCCTTTTTCCCGCCTTAGGGGTAGAATTTCGGAAAATCCGTTCTTAGTGGATACCTACGTCATACAAAGAACACATCCTCTAAGTTTCAGGTCTCTACGAACAGCAGTTTAAGCTGTGCGTTGATCCGTCGGTCAGTCAGTCAGTCAGAAAAAGCATTTTATATGTATAGATTAAATATAATTATTAAAATTATATCAACATCATCATCATATCAGCTATTGGATGCCCACTGCTAAACATAGGCCTCCCCCATCCAACTCCAGAGCGACCAGTTCAAAGCAGCTTCCATCCAACGGCTTCCGGCAACTTTGCTCAAGTCGTCTGTTCATCTCGCGGGTCGCTGTCCGATACTGCGCTTGCTGGTACATGGTCTCCACTCGAGAACCTTTCTGCTCCATTGGCCATCAGTTCTATGAGCTATGTGCCATGCCCACTGCCACTTCAGCTTGCAAATTCGTTGGGCTATATCAGCAACATTCGTTCGTCTGCGGATCTCATCATTTCTGACTCGATCGCGCAAATAAATACCAAGCATAGTCTTCTCCATTGTACGCTTTGCGGCACGGAGCTTGTTTTGAAAGGCCCATAGTCAAAGACCACCTCTCAATACATATATCATCGCTAGTAACACACATTGGTCGAAGACTTTCGACGTCACGCAGTGAGATATGACGGATGAAAAGACGTGTTTTAACTTAAAATTATATGGTAGCATATAATAAAATAATATACGTCTAATCGCCCATCCGTAGGAAATCAACGAAACTTTACCATCTTTTTTTCCTTAATAGGAAAATTGGCAATTTCTGAAGGAAAAAATACTACACGATAATTTGCGACACCTTTTTTTTTCCTGTTTCTGTACCTATTAATAGATTTGGTACGTGCTTTGCGGTGAAATATCCGTGATGTATTAGTATTACAAAGTCTTTTAGTATGTTGCATATTTTAATTAAAATAAACCTTACGGATATTGATCGCTGTGCGTTCTGTAACTAATGTTCTATTTTTACTACCAGCAGAGGGATGACGAATCAGGGAAAACGGGCTGCCTCCAACGTCAGATTTCGAGGATTTCCCGGAATCTTCGATACAGGATCAGCGGCGAGGGACGCTCGGGTACCCCAGACTGGTTCCTGGACAAATTCGCGGCTCAAACATTCGACGACCCGGAAGAACCACTGTACCAGGCGAAGAGATCCAAACTTCTATGTGGTCTGAAACTTGCCTTTGACCCTACTTCACCAGCTCATTATCGTGTACGTAAGCTACACATCACACAAATATTATATAGAGGTATGGAACAGTTTGTTACTGGAATATGATAACGCTCAGGAACTTCTGGTCCGATATGAAAAATTATATTTGTTTTATGAAATCAGTTTATCTTTAGAGATAAAATCACGCAACGATCGATCGATCGACGTCTCCTTTAGTAAAGTATGAATTTAAAAGATTTTTTTTGCCTTTAGTATCTTTAATTTCTACTTACAAATTTTTAAATATAAATATCTTAATGAATTTTAAACATTGCTTTTCGATGGGGATACTACGAGTATGTTTAAGATGTATCAAGATATATTTGGTAGCTTCCGCCCGCGGCTACACCCGTGTGTGTATTGATAAAAAGTACCCTATATCCTATCAAATTTCATCACAACTTTACTATTATCATATTAAAAAAAAAATCGACTGAAATAAAAATAAAAACTAATCCATATTTCTATTTAAATATACTAACCAAAAATAACAATTATGCCTGCTGTGCTAATCTTAAGTAATAATTGTAGAAATTAGTTCAATAGTTTTTGCGTGAAAGAATAACAAACAAACTTTCGCGTTTATAATATTAATAGGATAATCGTAAATTATGAACTTATGTAAAAAAAGCATTGTTATTGTCCACACAATTTTTTTTTTTATTTTTTTTTTTATTAGAACCTTCCGTGTGCCTTAAGGAACAAACAAAAAAAAATAGCCGAAATGGTCGACACATTCTCGAGTTTTACGCTTAGCAAGTTTCATTTTTATTTATATATAGATTAGTGATTATTTTAGAGTAGTCATAGTTCAGGTCCTGTGCAGAATACCAGTGACACCCAACCCACACTTTTTTTATGGTCTCTGCTTAAAAAATCATATCGTACCCGACAGCGGATGGTAACATCGTGAGAAAAATTCGTATAATATAAATAATATAATTAATAAATAAATATGTTTAACACACACACACACACACACACACACACGGTCGTCTATCCTAAGGTAGGAAACTTAATGCTTGTGTTTTAAGTAACAGCTGACTGACATACATTTTTTTAAATATATCTATATCTATATACATTATACATACATACACCCAGACTCGGAGCGGGAATCGAACCCACAACCCTAGAGCAGAAAACAGGGTCGCTGCCAACTGAGCCAACGGCCTAGTTATATATTTACATCCGCCGTTTCATAGTAGTACTGCATGATGGATTGAGTTCTAATCCAATAATAACTGTTTCCATTTAGAATTTTAGATATATTATGTCCAGCATTGAGGGGTTAACGAAATATTTCTGTCAACTATTATTGTAAAATTATCTTTTGTATATTTAATTTGTTTACGATTTCCACATTAGTGGCTTGCGATCGTATCACTTGCGATCTTGTACAACATGGTGTTCGTGATCGGCCGTGCTGTTTTTTGGAACTTGGACGATTTGACCTACTTCTGGTTCTTCCTGGATTACCTCTGCGATGCAATTTACATCGTCGACACCGTGGTACACATACATGAAGGTATGTTTATTATTTTCTTAATTTAAATATCATAATGACACAATAAGCTTTTGAAATTGGCTACGCTGTGATATAGTATGCGAATGATAAATTTAATATAACGATTTTAAATATTGTTTTTATAGCAAGCGAATGAAACGTTTGATATTTTGGAGATTTTACAGGATATTGCGTTCATGTTTACAATTTGATTGACTTCTCAAGTAATAAAGTCGATTTGAAATAAATTACAATCGTTTAAATGTTAGTTTTACGCTGCTTTCTATATGACGCATCCAAGTATATCGATACACGGTAAATAGAAGGTATAAATTAAAAAAAAAATAGACATAACTTTAAAATTTTATTTAAATAATGTTATTCAAACGCTTAAATAATTATTCATACGCTCAAACCAAGTGTAGTACGAAAATAAGGTCGCAAATCAACAATTTGATACCCACGCTCGTTGAGCCGCACCTTGCGTCATCAAATTTAGCTAACGCGTGCACAAACAATCCGCCCTGCCCTCACTTTACGTACAAATATTCTGAATCGAATGATCTTGATGTCGCAGGATTATTCGATTATATCGATATTCTAATAACTTGACAATATTCCACCAGTACTGTTATCAATAATTATAATTCAAAATAAGAATTAACTTTTAAATATGTAGTATAACGGAGATATTGTAGGACAGCAAAGAATTAATGTGTTTAGATTAGATTATGATAAAAGTTTCTTCAAGTTGAGGTGCAGTGCAAGAGAGAATCTGCGTTTCTGCGTACACGCGGCGTTTACATTGCATCATATAGAGTTCATTTTATACTTCAGAAAACCTAGCGCCATATAGTCAGACACAATTAATATGTAACGTTACGTAGGAATATTCGAAAAACGCCAATACGATAATGAGTTTCAATGTCATAATCTTTTATGAGTTCTTACTCAAACTATTATTAAATCTGGAGAGTTTTTTTTTGGAATATTGCTTATGATCGTGTGTCTTTGAATATACAGACAGTTCGACTGTCCCTACGTACAGTATCGAAATTGAAAATTTACAATTGTTTTTATTGCACTAAGAAACTCCTTTTTATATATGTTTTCATACAAAAAAAGAGAATAAGCTAAAAAATATATATTAAACCACATTATTCATGAGTATAATATCAATACTTAACAAATAAATGATAATTTTGTTCACAAAATTAAGTTAAAAGTGCTCTCCTGTAAAGTACCTTTTTTCAGTTTCGATAGTATACGTAGGGACAGTCGAGTTATTAAATTGTTAATACTTTACAAAATTTCTACAAAGACGAAAATTTGTGTCACTGTCACCCATAGGCCTAATCCATTCGCTTATAGAATGTCGCTTACCCATGTTTACAGCTTAATCTGAATGAAATAATAAGCTGAATGTGGTAAAATATTAACAGTAAAGAACTTTAGTTCTTAATGTCAGAAGTTTTCAAACTAATTTCGAATGTAGAAATTTTATTTAATATATTTTTTTATAAACTATTATCATACGCGAGCAGCGAAAGACCTATAACAATTATTTGAAGCGACGTGACCTAGTAATAAATTATAACCAATGTTCCGTGCACATTGAGTTAGGGTGACAACATAGTAAATACTATAATCCACAATGCATTACAATTCAATAGTTAATATTTTAGCATCAGATCCTGTGGTAACCTGTGATTCTAATTTTTTTTTTAATTGAATCTTTTTTTACGTATAATTTTAACAATTTTTAAAATGGATGTTAGCATTATTTTATAGAATCACCAGATGGATTGTCTCCGTGTTAACAGCAACAGGCTGCTGCACTAACGTCTGTGGGTGCGATCCGCTTTCATAACAAATATATGTATAAGCCATACATAGACGATTGACAACACGGGATTTTCAAACATCTGAGGGCCTTTGAGCGTTTGTCATTTGACAAAATATAATAAAAAAATACTTATGTAACACATACGAATTTATTGTTTAATTTATGTGTATATTTTTTTTTAAATTAAAATCAACAGATTGAAAATTGGCTAAAATTTCAGGATACTTGGAACAGGGGCTAATGGTGAAGGATTCGACAATGCTTAGGCGCAATTACTTAAACTCTGATGCCTGGCGTTTTGATCTGATATCTTTACTGCCGACTGATATAACCTACTATTGGTGGACCCCCGGCTCTTGTGACTATGTGAGTGTGAATATATCATAAGACATGGTAAATGTATACTTCGCAAATTAAATCGTAACATTAAGATCAAATTATCTTGAATGAAGGTGTCGTGTAATAAACTCAACACATTAATTTAGTACAGAATCCATTTCTGGAATGTGAAGTAAAATCAGTACTCATTAAGATTGCAATTGATTATATTTAATTATTGATTAATTAAAAATAATACTATTAAACGAGAATATTAATTAGTTTTCTCCTGTAGAATCAGAAGTAATTTTAATTAATTTTTAGATTTTAAATCAACTATTTTAACAAATTAATTTTAACAAACAAAACAGTTTTAACAGCAGCCATAATTAATAATAATTTATATTTCACTAATGTGAAGCTATTTACCTAATTTTATTATTATTATAAATTATATTTACCTAAGATTTTTTATATTTACCTAATATTTTTTTAATAATTGTTAATAAATGATATTATAATAATCTGATGTTTCTGTGCTCTTTATAGAACTGCAATAAGTATAAATTAAATCAAGTCTTTAACAATACCAATTATACCACGGCAATATTTTAGTAAAATATGAAATTTTAAGGTTTTATGTCTATTAAAATAAGTAATGTTTTATCTATAAATAAAAATGAATACATAGGCTACAACTAATCACATTTCTGTGTTGTTAGAGAATCTCCATCGTATGTTATTGATAAAAAATAAAAAATAAAAAACAATATTGAAAAAAAATATACCAGTTTTGTATTATCATTAAAAAGTACATAGTACCTACAAAGTGAGATAAGTCGAACAACGATAAACATTCCAACCAAACACATTCTTTAACTTTGTTATTACTGAAAGTGTCAATATTGGTTGTGTTCCAGAATCGTTTGCCGTGCCCCGTTATTGTGAGGTTAAATAGACTCTTTAGATTACCTCGACTATGGGAGTGGTTCGACCGTACTGAGACTGTCACTAGTTTCCCAAATGCTATAAGGATATTCAAGGTCTGTTTTAGATATATTGTCTAAATTGATATCTTGAAACAAATTATACTACTCTTAGGGATGTTAAAAATAACTTATGATGTTTAAGGTTGTTATGGCGATTTTAATACTGATACACTGGAATGCTTGCCTCTATTTCGCCATCAGCTACGCTATAGGATTTGGAACTGATAACTGGGTCTACAATATAACTGGATATCGAAACGAGACTCTATCGCATCAATACATTTATAGCTTTTACTGGTCAACCTTAACGCTTACTACCATTGGAGAAACGCCTCAACCAGAAGTTGATCTAGAATATGTCTTTGTTGTTGCTGATTTTTTGGCCGGTGTCTTGATTTTTGCGACTATTGTTGGTAATATTGGATCGATGATTTCGAACATGAACGTTGCCCGAGTCGAATTCCAAAACAAGATGGATGGTGTTAAGCAATACATGGCATTCAGGAAAGTGAGTGGTGAACTAGAGGCGAGGGTTATTCGCTGGTTTTCCTACACCTGGGCAGAAAGTGGAGCTTTGGATGAGGAGAATGTTCTATCTTCCCTCCCAGACAAATTAAAAGCCGAGATTGCTATTCGAGTTCATCTCGACACTCTGCGTAAAGTGAGAATTTTTCAAGATTGCGAACCTGGATTACTGGAAGCTTTGGTATTGAAATTGAGACTGCAAGTCTTTAGTCCTGGCGATTACATTTGCCGCAAAGGTGACGTCGGAAAGGAAATGTATATTGTGAAACGCGGAAGGCTTCAAGTTGTAGCTGATGATGGTAAAACTGTTCTCGCTACATTGAGTGCTGGATCTGTTTTTGGAGAAGTCAGTGTTTTGGAAATTGCTGGTAACCGAACAGGCAACAGACGCACAGCTAACGTGAGGTCACTAGGATACTCAGATTTATTTTGTTTGGCAAAAAGGGATCTGTGGGAGGCTCTCGCAGATTATCCGGATGCTAGGGCTACTTTAACTGAACGTGGCTGTCAGTTACTCCGTAAGGTTTGTAAGTTGATCTCACCTAGTCCGATCGTGTTTACATCGTATAGAAAGTTGTAAGTCATTAGATTTCAATATATGTATTTATATATAGAAAAGTATAGTGTTTTTTTTCCGTTATTCAGAATAGTTTTTAATCATAAGTTTATAGTAATTATATTAGTTTTTATTATATGTATTGTTAGTTATTGTTAGTTGGTTAGTGGTAGTAGTTTGTTTTTATTTTATATACGTTTAAAAATTTTTGTTTCTATAATTTTTATTAATATTGAAATAATTATTTTTAAGGATGGTCTACTCGACGAAACGATTTTCGAAAATGCCCAGACGACCCAGCAAAGTCTAGAGGACACCGTCCGCAAACTGGAATCTACTGTTCACATGCTTCAGAATCGATTAGAAGGACTTCTGACAGACGTTGGCGAAGAACAAGCTATGATGAAACAAAGATTAATGAGACTCGAGACTAGGTAAAATTAATATTAAAATATCCCTAATATCCTCAATTTCTTATAAACTGCAAAGCGAACTAATGAAATGCGACTTTTGTTTCGCTAAGCGAATTCCATGTGCGCTCTTTTTAACTTGTTGCTTTTACTCGGTAACTTAACATGTTCAAGTTAAAGCAATTTTCAGGGTTATTGAATCTGACGAAGATACCGATGACGATTCGACCTCTCTTGATGGACCGGATTTACGTAGTGAGATAGTAAAGTCGTGTTTGGCCGAGATTCAGGGTACTTCATTTATAGCTCCGAATTATCCAGCTCGGGAACGAGGACATTCACTGAGCATCGAGCGTAGCCCGGGGCTCCTCCACGCCACAACCGAGCCGCGGAGTAAATCTTTTAGGTTGAAGAGAATACTCGTCGACCATTCCAAGTGAACCGCTTGTAAAAAAAGAGTCTGATTTATTTTGGATACGCTAAAGATGGTAAAGAAACGAGTTTTCGAAAATTTACATTGTTGTAAATTATTTTTGATACCCGGCATAAGGATCTTACATCGAGATATTTGAACTCTAAACTTAAGAGGGAACAGTGTATTAATATTCTCGTAGTGCATGGAGCAAGTCTGTAGCTGCTGAAGGTAAATGCTTGAACGTATTTTACTATTATTTGACAAAATTCGATTTTGTTATCATGTAAAATATTGTTTTGGCTGCGCCCATCAGCCACCTTATCATCTAAGTTTCATTCAATCGATTCTTATCGATAGAAAATGAAAGACAAATAGTGAAATAGATAAGATCAAATAATTCAAATTAAGATGAAGTAAGTTTTCCATAAATTTATTCTTAACAATATGATTTATTGCTCATAGTTGAAATTTAAACTTTGCTATATTAAGGTATTTAGAAAATTTAAAATTTCGTAATCGAAATACGTTTCTTTCTAAGCAGTGACGGTCTAAAGTTCTGTAAGTCTAACACATTTTAAATAAAATAAAGTCCTAATTGACGTTTTTATTCAAAATTGTAAAATTGGGTGTCGATAAGCCCATAATTTTTTTTGAAAAACACACTTGAAATATACTATATATCACAATCGATATCGCTTAGAGTTAGCTTACAGAAACCTACTTTACATTTAGCAAGTTGACGAAAATGATCGAAATACAAAAATAAAGTATCTTAAATAAATAAATCTCATTGATTAAAAAGAAACATATTTTGAAAATGAATAAATTATATTTAAGGCAAGCTAAGCGGATCCAGTCATAAGCGCTGGTCTCAACCAACCGTAGAAAATACTAGCTCCTTTATAGAACTGAACCCACGGCACTTAGACAGGAGTCTTCTATGACAGTCACCTCACGACGGTAGATCGGTGAATGATCACTGATAATATAATGGTTGATACTGATATTTTGATGTACTCATAGTATGTTCAGTGGTTCATATAATTATCCAGAAGGTTTATGGCACGTTTATGTTAGCAGAATTGCAACCAGACTTAAATTAGTGCTTAACGTTCCTACTCGTTGTTATAATACCATGTTCGCAAGTTAGACTGACGTCTGTGACTGGACACGAATTAATTTGCCTTTTACTTATACACGATAGTCAATGGTCTGTGGCTTTAAATATACTTGAATGTAAATTAAAGTTCTATTATATACTATTTCATATACGTGTTTAGCGTATTTCAATACATATAATTATATTCTATTATCTTGTATAACTATAGGTCTAGAATTATATTTATGAACACTTCATAGTCTCTATTGCCAAATATATTACCAAAGGTTTACCAAGGATATTCAATATATAAATACATAATAAAAATAATAAAAAAATGAAAAAAAAATAGTACTAGATATACTAGATATATATAAAAATATATGTGGTAAACATTTTAATAATTTTTTTTGAGAACGAAATATCACTCGTAAGATGGAATCTTAAAATTAAAGTTTTAATCAATTAAGCGTATTCTACTCTTAAAAGCATTACGTTATAATACATTTGTAATAGTGTGTGTCTATATATTCTAGTTATAATGAAGATCTGGATATTGTTAGTAAATAAACGTTTGGGCATCTTAATATACTAGTTTTAATGAAACTTTAATTTCTAAATATGTTCTAGTTAAAAATCAAAATTAACTCATACCTACATCACAAAATGATATTATAGGCTTAATGAAAATTATATATTAGTTAGATTAATAATGATCTAATATTATTAATAATGAAATATCCGATCGTCGTAAGTAAAAATTATAGGGTTATAAGTAAATCGTGTTTGTCCGATTACGTCGACAAGATTCTAGATAAAAAATAATGAATGCCAAAGCTTTTAAATTAATTTAAATTATGTTAAAAAGTAGAAAGATTCAGGAATTAGATCTCATTTTGTATTTATTTTTTATTATAATAAATTTTCATTCCGACTACAACTTGATTTAAATACACTATTAAGATATCATTTGCAGTTTATTGGCGATAATAGAAAAAAGATTAAAAGATTAAAAAATATATATATTACTATCTATAGGGATTATGCTTCATATTTGTTTGGCTAGTCGGATTTTTTTATTATTTACATTTTTAGTCATAAGATAATTTCGTAGTAGACACAATATTTAATCGATAGATTGTAAGAAATATTTAAAATGACACTTCTATTATATAAGATACGAGAGTACTTTTTAAATCTAAGAAAAAAATAATTTTAACTCAAAGTACTAGAAATGGATGTAACAAAAAACAAAAAATACAAAAAAAAAAAGACGAAAATTTTATTAAACACACGAAATCTAAATGTTTGATGTTTTACGTGGTATTTTAGTAGAGACAAGTATATAATGGAAATTCTTCTAAGATTTCCTTATGTCATTGTACAATATAACTGCATGTAACATGAATAAAATTTTCATACTTACTTTTTAAAGCTATTTATACTTATCAATTACAATACAGTAATATAATATTCTCTATACAATTAGATTTTTTTTTTTAAAACTGTGCCCACAAATAAATGCAACTATACTATAATTAAAGAAATTCGTAGTTACATAAAAAAAAAAATTAAAAAAACGTGTTTCATGTATTAAAGGTAATTATTGAGTTACTAAGATATATTTAAATTATTTATTTAATCAAATTGTAAAATAATTATGTCGCAGTCTTAATTCGTATTTTAATTAACTGTCTAGCCTTGTAACTGAATGATGGCGTTCATTACCATGACATTCACCTGTTCAATAAAAGAGGTAGGTTAATGATTTAGTTCTATAGTGTTATCATAGAACCTAATCAAGGCATTTGAACAGCAAGACAAATTTTAACTTTAATAAAAATTTTGCTCTCACGACAGTGCGCCAAAAAAGGTCCAACTACTGTTAGACCTTTAAAATGTTTCTTGTGTAGTGGTGCGAGAAGTCGCCTTAACGGCAGCGATCGCTGGTTCGATATCCGCTCGGCACAGATATTTGTATTTGTACAAATGTTTTTGTTTCTGTGAAAACCATCGGTTCCGGTTGTTATACTAGACATGTGATAGCAATCGATACTCATGGTAGAGTTATCCGCCAACCCACTGTGGGTTGGGGAATAACTCTAACAGCTTGGTAGTTTATTTAGCAGTGGGACGTTTTTTTTTTTCTACGCCTATTCAGTTCAACGTTTGACTATTATGATCCTATTATTATATATATATTTATGATCCTGATAGTCCGTCCATTCTTCCGTCCCTCATCATTACGTCCGCCTGTCAGGGATCTCTGTATCTTTGGAAACGTTATAAGTGGACGCTTGAAAATTTCTCAGAATATTTTCTACTATAAATGGTATGACGAAAAATAATTTAAAAAATTAGGTACCGTTCTGGTGTAGTGATGCGTAGTTACCTTAACGCCTGCGGTCGCGGGTTCGATTGCTACTCGGGGCAGATATTTGTATTTGTACAAATATTTGTATCTGGTCTGGGTTTATGCTCTTGTGGGTCTCCCCACCGTGCCTCGGTGAGCACATAAAACTGTCAGTCCCGCTTGTTATCATAGACATCTAATAGCCACCGTTACTCATAGTAGACAAAGCAGTGGAGCAGCGTGATGGATTAAGCGCCAACCCTTCTTCTATATGAAAAACAGGCCGTGGCCCAGCAATGGGTTGTATACAGGACATTAATTCAAGAAAATTTGATAATTAGAAGAAACTCTTAAATAATAATAATAATCTTAAATAATTTTTTTTTTTTTGGCTTCTTAGCTTGATCTTAAAATATGCATTATAAAAAATTGCAAGGGACACTGTATTTGCAACTTCAATCCACATTTGGTCAGAATTTTAGGTAATATATAAACAACTAACACTCGATACAAAGCCTGAGAGCTACTACATATGTATTGTGTATATCTACAAACATATTTTGTCCTCAACAGAAATGGACCCGCTACTTTTCAAATCTACACAAGATTCATTAAAATAAAAATTAAGTTGATATCGATCATTACCGACAACCTTTATTGAACTTAATCATTTGCCTATCTGTTTTAATCACTAGCTGAATGCCATTCCGAATTCATTTCCTCCGTTCGAACGGCGCGTTTCGGTTAGTTCGTTGGCTGTAAGTCGAATTAATCTTGCTGACTGCGACGTATATAAAAACTTATTTGTAAACAAATATTTATCCAAGGTTAAAGTGTATTTCTGAATATCGATGTATTAAATTTAAGCTATTGATGTTATCGTAGATTGTAGAATTCTGATGTCAAAAATAAAAACCTCTAAAACGTAATTTTATTTTTATTACAACAATACCTTTGTGTATTTATTAATAATATGTTATAAATTATTTTACAGCCCTAATTAAGTATATTATTCATATATAAAAAATAGTATTATGCCTATATAATATTTACAATGCAAAATTTTAAAGAATATAATAATTACGATATTTAACGCAATAACAATTTTAATTTAATATAATAGTTACTATAATTAAATAAAATAAAATAAAAATTACACAGTAAATCTTAATTTTTCCTAACACATAAATTTTATACGCGGTCCGCTTGATGGTAAGCCGCCTGATGCAAGATCAGGAGCAAGAGTATAGATACTTTAAATTAGGACTGATGAAAATAAAATCAATTGCAAAACGTATCTAATGAATCTCATTAGTATTCAAATAAGGCTTTCGATTCTGTGAAATATTAAACTTAAAAAAAAATAATTACGACTTGACACAGTTTCAAATTAATTATCAAAATTTTTTTAGTGACCAAAGATAGAAATATATCCCGAGCTGCGTAAATGTTTCCAAAGAAGACGCTTAATATAGGGATTATACAAGGATAAATTCATAGACATTCATATTATTTAATTGCGAAAATAACTTAAAATTTGTAAATAGATACATGAGGTATAACAGTTTATTTTTTCTCAAAAACTTATTTAGGGTCAGGTTTCCGATTCTGTGCTTGAATACGTTAGACGTGACGTCAGACGCTTTATTATTACGGTCCCGTATTTTGAAAAAAAAAAAAAAAACTTTCTAAAAGGTCGCTAGCTCGATGATCAATTGCGGATCCAAAAAGAGATTGTGCCTCGAAATACATACGAAACACGATATACACATCAAATAAATTATAAAAATACTTTATAAAACATCTAATAAGAACAAGTGATGGTAGGTGCCAAAACGTACAATTTCATAAAAGATATGGAGGTTATAGGTAATGAGAACCATCACATATAGGTGAAAGTTGAAAAAGTTTCCAGCTGTAAACAGTAAATAATAACTCAAAAACTCTTCAAAATAACACTAGCGTAGGAAATAATGTGGTATGAATGTAGCAGTTGTTTACGGATTCAAGTATGATGAGTCCATATAACATACAAAAACTAAATAGTTTTTAATAATTTATAATAAGTAATTTTTAAAATACGTAAATACGTATTTCAAAATTATAATTTTTATTATAATGAAGAAGAAAGAAGAAGAAGATATATTTTTTCTAATTTACCCAGTGGTTACTGATGCGCCACCCTTATGTAGCACATATTAACGGACACTTTTTCATACATAGAGACGGTTCTCCCTACCTCTACCCTCCATAGTAAAAGACATAACAGCTCTAAAAGACGACCGCTCTGGTGTAGTGGTGCGAGTAGTCGCCTCAACACCGGCGGTCACGGGTTTGATTCTCGCTCGGAGCAGATATTTGTATTTGTATAAATATTTATTTCCGGTCTGGGTGTATGTCCTTTTTTGTTTCCCCATCGTGCCTCGGAGAGCACATAAAGCCGGCGGTCTCGGTTGTTATCATAAACACTGATAACGATCGCTTCTCATGGTAGGGAAATTATCTGCGAACATGCAGTGGAGCAGCGTAGTGGATTAAGCTCCAACTATAATTACAATATTGAAGACAACATCGCATGAAATTTGCATTATTAAAATTTTAAAAATAACGACGAATTACTACAGTTGAATTGTTTTAGTTGGACGTATTTTATATGATAGAAATATAAGATTATGATCACGATAAGCCGAAGCTTTTTCTTATCATAATAAGATAAAGCTTCGGCTGGCAGACCATACGAGGGGTGATCCAAAAATAATGATAATTAATATAAAATTTATTGATTTTATAAATGAATTTATTTTTGTACATAGTCTCCTAACAAGTCTACTAACTTGCAGAATCATTAAGTCGATCTTTTTTCTAAACCTAGGATTACTCTTAGAAAAATATTCTTTATCTTATTTCCCAAAACATCTCAACAGCAATCATCACTTCGCTATCATCTTCATTTTTTTTTACGTCTGAAGTGTTCTTTGAGCTGAGGAAAGAGATGAAAGTTACTGAAGGTTAAATTTGGAAATATGGCGGGTGGGTTCTCAAGTAATTCGGATCCCGTATCTTGAATGGCAGCTATCGCAACTGCGGATTTGTGAGTGGCGTCTTGTCTTTGTGAAACAGCACTCCAGCTCGCAGTTAGCCACGTCTTTTTTTACGTCTTCTTTTTTGATAGCCTCCCATAATCTTATTTTTTGGTATGCATAGTGTAAGCTCCCTTATTCAAGTAATCTACCATAATTATTCCTCCAGCGTCCCAAAAAACCGATGTCATAACTCTTCTAGTCAAACTTGACACTTTGAATTTCTTTGACATCATTGAGGTCAGGTTCAAGTGTCCTGACCGGCTTGGAACTTCTCGAGATTCGCTCTCGAAAAGTCGAATCAAATTTTGCAAAGAAACGTGTAATGTTAGTCTTCAAAAAATCCACAAACAATCTAAGAAAAGAACAACTCACGGGCGTACTCAAGCAATTCGACCTACAGAAGTAGAGATGATCGGGCTTTAGAATTCCAAAAAAACAAGAAAGGGGAGTAAAAAAGTAACAGTTTGGTACCCAAGAGACGGCAAAATAAAACAAAAAATACAATATACAAAGCTGGAAGACGAAATTAAATTGACAGCTGTAACAAGGAAGAAGGGTTGCTCAAGACAGACAACAGTAGAGATTTTGGACTCCTCTGTGCGCTCTTTCTCTACTTCTCCGAATCTTCTCCGATTCTCGTGATTATTAGCAAAGATTACCAGAACTCACAGACACACTTTAAAGACTTTTAATACTTTTATATTTAGAGTCAACAGGTTATTTCGGAATAAATTACTTTTGTAGTGTTGAATCGGTGACAGAGCGAAGTAGAAATCTGTCAACTTACTGTTTTAGTATATCCCAGCATGGGCTGGGAGTAGACAAGTACAGCAAATTTCTGATACAAAGACATAAAAACGTCTTAACAGTGGTGAAGTCGTATATCAATCCCTGGCGATCGATACAAAACAATAATTCTTAAGTCTACTTAAAGTTTGTACGTAACTACGTCGTTATGTACAAACTTTGTCATGATTCAGGAACTACAGCGCCCATCTCTGTAGGTAATGCTGATAGTGTAACACTTTATTATTATTTCAATTATTTTACTCCACTCGTTTATATACATACATATAAATAATATAGTACAATACTTGTATAAGAAAATTACATAAACTTATATAGATAAATATAAGCAGGTGGAGGATTACGCCCGGCAGGGAGATCAAACGGCCGGCGGTTAGGGCTGTTAGCTTAAAAGTTGGCGGACAATCCAAGTCGAACAATACCGCCTTCTGCATCCTGGCTGCGAGCGAACCGTCATGGATCCCCAGCTGGCTCTGGGAGTGAGCGATAGGGATGATTTGAGCTAATTCCACATCCCACATGTCGTCAATCTCGTGCGCCAAACCTAAATATTTACGTTTTTTCTCTGTTTCGGCTTTCACGAGATTCTTCGTTATTATTGAGCAACGGTTTCGCACACTATAACTTCGAACAAGTAGTGTTAATTTTAACAAATGAGTAAAATTGAACATCGTGCTGTGATTAAGTAAAGCGCGAGTTCACACGTCAGTCGAGACTATGGCAGAAATCCATCAGTGTGGTTTCAAGTTATTGCATGCCCTGAGTTCTGGTATGGACGAAGATATCTTTAAAGCTGGTATAGAAGCTCTGCCCGGCCGATGGAAGAAGTGTATAGAACTTGGGGGAGAACATATTGAAAAATAAATAATAAATAAATTCATGTCTTTTCATTTTCCTGGCTAGGCTTCGTTTTTTAAAATGTCCTTCGTATCAATTTTTTTATTTACTAACAACCATTGAATAATTTTTTTAAAGTTTGAGGACTTTTATTGAATGTTCTGATGTAATAGTGCGAGTAGTTGCCTTAAAGACAATAGTTGCAGGTTCGATTGACATTCAGGTACATATTTGTACAAATATATAAATGTCTCTAAGAAATCAATGTTTTTGGGGAGTTTTCTTAATTACTGAGATTTATTGAATGTGGGATCATTTCTCGAATGAGCCACTTCAAGCAAAGAAAAAATAGTTTTTCAAAATCACTTTCATTTAACAATTAGGCGCAAGTAAAGCCACAAAAGTAGGTAACTGCTAGTTATATATAAACAAATATTGCAGAATCAGTCTTCATAGAAATTCTATTTCGGTAAATATATATAGAATAAATCAAGAAGACTTAATATGAAAATGAAACATATTGCCAATTAGTAATTTTAAAAGTCTAAACAACAAGGTAAGAAAGTAATGAAATGTAGTAATTTACTATATCAGAAAATTTTTACTAAGATAAACTCACAAAGCATCTTGCTTGTAAATTCAATAGAAGTTAGTGGTAGTTCTGATAAAAATTTCTATGACATATCCTTTATAATATGTTCTGGTTAGTGAAGCTTTTTAGACAACAATAGGAAGACTTAGGAGCTGAGCGTCTGATATTATAAACGCAACAAAAAAATGTGAAACATTATCTACTAGAAAGGTTTTAAGTCAACGTAAGCCTGTAACAGACCAGACTTAGTGCAGTGTAAATAGACTTATTCTTCTTAATAGGAAACATACGTGTGAAAAGTGTGGGAAGTGACTTATATTTGAATCAAAACCAATATCTACGAAAGATTGTACTTAACTTTTAACATTGTTTCTTTAGCAAAAACGGATTGTCTTAGCTAACATTTACTTATTAACATTACTTATTATTACTAGCTTAACATTTACTTGATTGCTTAAAATAAATAACAATTTTATAGTCGACTACAAATGAAGGTACAAATTAAGCAACATTTCTAATATAATATATAAATATTTAAATAAAAAATGAATTTATTTTTATCCTATATATTAAAGAGTGGTCAGACAACTTGACACTCCTTAGCACGGGGCTAGGTTAACGTGGTGTGATTGTTGGTTAATATTTATTTATTAATATTGATTATTAAAGTCATCTGCTGATTCTGGTACTGAAAAATAACGACTAAAAAAATTCTCGTTACTTTTTTGAAATAAAATAAAAAAGGTTATTCTAAATATTTTAACAAACAACGTAGTGTTTAGGATATTTCTATCTATGACCTGTTTTATAATATCAGAAAAATCATTATCTGGCCTGAAGAGTTTGTTTTTCCGACCAAAATACGTAATTAAGTACTATTTTTGAAAATACTGCATTGACGGTGATCAAATAAAGAATGTTAGTTTATATAATATCTTCTCTCTATATTATATATATATATTATATATATATATATATATATATATATATATATATATATATATATATATATATATATATATATATATATATATATATATATATATATATATAGGAGACTTTCTATAGATATAGTCACTCATCACGATATCTCTGAAACTATAAGACCTAGAGACTTGAAATTTAATAGGAATATTCTTTTTGCCGAGTAGAGGTCAGCTAAGAACGGATTTTACGAAATTCTACCTGACTCATCAGCAAGGCATCTGTAGCTCACAATGATAAAAATATAGAAGACACCGAAGTGAACTTGGAAACATTTTTGAATTATACGGCCTTAACACCCCAATTAGTACAGATTGGCACCACGGACTATGTTGGAACAAGATCAGAAAATATTATAAATCATGTACCCATTTAACTTTATATTTAAGTAAAATTAAGAAGGAGGAGATAAAAGCTGTCTATGACTATTATTAAATATAAATATATGTTTGACATACACACACGATCGTCTGTTCCTAAGGTAGGCAACTTAATGCCTGTGTTTTAGGTAACAGCTGACTGACATACATTTTTTTATTATATTATACTATTTATATGTATACATATTACACCCAGAAATAAATACATATTACACCCAGACTCGAGGCGGGAATCGAACCCACGATCCTGGAGCAGAAAGCAGGGTCACTACCAACTGTGCCGAATCAATCAAAATTTAAAAAATAATTACTTGCGGGTTTATTCAAATCTAAGAGATAAAATCGTATTGACTTGTAGTGTAATTATTTCAATGATACAACGAACGAAGCACTGATGACCGTTCTGGGGTAGTGGTGCGAGTAGTCGCCTCAACGCCTCGCCTCAATGCCGGTGGTCACGGGTTCGATTCTCGCTCGGGGCAGATATTTGTATTTGTGCCAATATTTGTTGCTTCTTGCTTTCCTTGTTGTTCTTGTTAGTCTGGGTGTATGTCCTTGTGGGTTTCCCCACCGTGCCCCGGAGAGCAAGTAAAGCCGTAGGTCCCGTTTGTTATCGTGGATACCTTATAATAATCGTTACTTATGGTAGTAATATATCCAACCCGCAGTGGAGAAGTGTGGAAAAACAGGCCGTTGACCAGCAATGGGTTGTTTACAGGACATTAATTCAAGAAATTTTGATAATTAGAAGGAACTCTTATATATATATATAAAACTAACAGTCAAATTTCATTAGTTTCATAGTAAAAACTGAAATAATAAATTATTAGAGAGTGTTCAGGTCACTTGATGTCAGGTTATATCTGATGCACACCTGCTTTACCAAAACATTTAGAAATGCGAGTAAAAAGGAACTAAGGTTTGATAAAAGTGGTTATGTTTCAACTTTCTCAAGATTTTCCTTAACGCTTTGGTTCAGCCTCATTCAAGCTGTTGTCAGTAACTAAAAGCTTAGCAAGTACATAAAAAAGTTCCTAGTGAAGACCCAACATAAAGTAATAAAACTTTTAAGTCGGGCTGGCAGTTTCTAAGACTAGGATATGATACACCAAACAATTTTTTAATCTTTTATTATTTTAGAAGACGTTTTGATTTAATCAATAAAAATAAAACGTTTTAACTATATGATTTTACCTGAATTTAATTCTGACACTTGACTGATTAATGTTTAGTTTATCTTGTTTTCATCCTTATATTAATGACAAAGGTTATTTGATTTGTAAACTAGAACACTATAAGAGAATTCTTATAATATTCTAATAATTATTTAAGGGTACGCTGAGTGACATAAATCAAAACACATTTCTCTAGAAATTGTGTTACAATGTCATGGCCGTATAAGACATATCATACACACATAAATACAATAAGGCTTAGAACTTTTATTTAAAAGTATACCTATATGCTCAAAACTTACAGTGCCGACTATAAAAAATTGTTTTTGCATTAGATGTCCTGTGTTTTTCCTTTGCTTAACAAATAGTTCCACAGCGAGTAAAGTAAATAACTATGAAATAATAAGTCAATCTGTTGTTAATTGATCTCCCACCCACCTATGAATTTGCTGGCATTTGCAGCATCAGTAAGTATATAAGTATACATAGTGTTGAGCTAAATATTTTTACAAAAAAAAAAAAAAGATATTTTTTCTATTGCACGTAATATTTATTTCTATTACAGTGATTTAGGTTAATACATTAATATAAAACCATTAAAAACATGACCAGAATCTAGTCCCAACCTTAATCCGCTGTATTATGATGTATGGTCAATTTTAAAGAGTATGGCTTGCTCTAAGTGCCATGATAATTTGGAGTTTCTATAACAATCCATACGATTATCAGTAAATTTTTTTCCCATGGAAATAGTGCGTGTTTCTATTAATACCTGGCCTCAACGTTTAAAGGACCACCAGTCTTCAGCTTTGATAAAGTCCGAAATGTTGGTTTCTAACCAAGATTGGGTGGATCGAACTTTATGACCCTTTTTTTTCTCGCTGGGCAATGCATTTACGCATCCCGCCGCCTAATAGCGGCGGGTATATGGGACTCGCTGACAGAACGTGCCAAAATACCACACTAAAACCCAGCGAAACCCTCATTGTCGTACAAGGACGCCACGGGATCGCTGGCGCATGCCACCGTGACGAACTTTATGACCCGGTGCCGAGTCTTGCTGAAAGTAGGGTAAGATGGGGGAATGGCAGTCAGTGGGCAATGCCGGTCACGTCAAAATCTAAAACTTCCAAAAACACTATGCAATCGCTACTATTGTCGCCATTTAGTATGCGGCCGGGTAAACTTATTTACCAACCGGCGTCATTTTTCTTCGCGCGCAGTGAGTTTAACAGCTGTAAACAGGTTCGGACGTTTTTTGTTCTAATAAAATCGAAAATTCGGTAAAAGGTAAGCTTAAAGTGATTTATACCAATCAATATCTTTCTTAAAGTTAATTAATATACATTTACAAGTATATCCCATGTGCTTGTTGGATTTTATGAAAGTTAATTACGTTTTTCGTGACTAACCAAAGAAACCGTTTTCGTATTTTGGGGTAATGGCAATCATTCTAAGCGGGCAATACCGGTCAGTGACCAGTATTACCCCGTATGGAATTATAAGACAATATAATATTATTTCTTTGTTTGTTAATATAATATGTGAGATATATTACACTTATTTTCATATTTAAATAGATGCCGCGACTCAGGGAAAGAACCACAACGAAAGGAAAATAGACCAAAGAAGAGTTAGTAAAGGCTGTTGAAGCCGTTAGTGCTGGGAATTCTTTATGGTTAACTGCCAAGAAGTTCAGCATACCCTTCAGCACGCTACAAGATTGCATCAAGAAGAATGTTACAATTACAGGATTTTCTCTAGGAAGACATTCTACTTTTTCACCAGAAGTAGAGAAGAGTATGGCTGAGAATATATAACGTCTAGCCAAACTTTTTTACGGCCTAAGTCCACTACAAGCTTGTAATGCAGCTTTCATTTATCCCATAACATAAAGCATAATTTCAACAGGGAGAGGAAGCTAGTAGGAAAAGATTGACTATATGGTTTTAAAGAGAAATCCTTCAATAACCTTCGCCAACCAGAGGCATGTGAATCGTGACAGCATTTAACATACATGGAGGATAACTTGTTTTTCCAATATCTGGAAGATGTTGTGCATAAACACCAGTTTATGGGATTTAAAGTGGTCAACATGGTTGTGACTGATGTGACCACCGTGCAAGACCCTGGTACAATTATTGCCAAAAAGGGACAGAAGAGAGAAGGGTCAGTGACCAACTGGGAAAGGAGGAAAAACAGTTCCTATGCGTCTCAATCTGTGATTTTCAAAGTATCAATATAAATAATTATTATTTTTTATATATATATAAAAAAGAATTATTTTTGGTGAAAATATAAAAAAAAAATTTGATCATTTTGTTTAAAATATAAATAATAAAGATAATTATTAATAAAATATTAATTTATTTCGTTTCGGTACATTTTAGAAGCAATCCTGTGTTAATTTTGAATGACCGGTAATACCCCAACAGTAGACCGCTATTACCCGCATCTGCGGGTAATCGCGGTCAACGAAGGGTTTTACAAAATGATTAAAAAAATAAGAAAACCGTACTAGATTGATAATGTGCCTCATATATATCTATAGCCCACTAAATAAGCTATGTTAAAAGTCAGTTACCTATAACGTAAATCCCAGATATAAAATAAAAAATGAATTACTGCTTAAGTGACCGCCATTCCCCCATCTTCCCCTACTATTTCTGGATATTGAATATGATATTGTTAAGGGGCTTAACTACCTTCTCAAAAATGGTATCTTGATACACTTGTGCGCATGGTTTGATACTTTTTTCACAAAAATATGGCTCAGTCACTCTTAATAGCTAATTCCGCACTAAAGCATCAATGAAGTCGAATAATGCCCACGTTGTACTCTTTTGACTACTTGGGAAGCTTACTTAAAGCTTTGAGCATAAATACGGTCATTTTGTTTGTTAAAATATTGCTCAGTTGTAAAAATGTTCTCATCCGTAAACAAATTTTTTGTGACCTCCCTTTGCATACCGCTTAAGTAGTTGTTTTGATTTTACCACCTTATATTCTTTTTTATAGGATCAGTTGAGAAATGACCAGTGACTTAGGCTGCAAGTTCTAAGTCATCTTTTAAAATACGCGATATGGTACTAGTTGCTATCTTCATCTCCTAAGATAAAATCTTTTGCTTTCGGACAGGATTTCTTCGAATTCTATCCCTTATTGCTTTGATCGCCTTTTTTCGTATGAACACAACGTGGACGGTCAGATCTTTCTGTCACAAACAGAGGAGGTTTCATTGTACCTATCAATAGTCCGGTACACAAAGATTTGACTAATTAATATCAAGCGTATGGAGAGTTTTAAAAATTGTATTTGGCTCCATACCTACTTTATGTAATTCAATCACAGCGATTCGGTTCTCTTTATCAACCCACTCCATTTTAATATCACAAAATATTTTAAAATGTATTGGCGCGAAAATGAGAAAACACATAAAATTACAGCGATAACTCACAATGAACAATCATATATAAATGACAGATTCCAAATTCAAATCTAATATTTTGTTTATTTTTAATCGTAGCAGTATTTATGGCCAGACTATGTTTTTTTTTTTTTTTTTTTTTTTTTTATGTGTTAGTTGAATAGGCAAACTGGCAGACGTGCCACCTGATGGTAAGTGGTCGACGTCGCCCATTAACATAAACTAGTTTACCTGGAACTAGCCCAGCCAACTCATTTATGTGTTGCCTATCCTGAGACATATGATGTTAAGTCTCGGTGCCAGTAATTACACTGCCTGTCTTGCCCTTCTTTCCGAAACACAGCAAAGCTGTTTCACGGAAGAAATAAGCAAGATGGTGGTACCCATGCAGCCGGGAGCGCGGCACAGCGCATCCCTCCCACCGGTAAATATGTATATGAAATCAATTGATATATTTAATAAGAACAAAAATCTTATTAATCATAATAGTCACTCTAATTAAACTAAGGAGAATAGTTTATAATTATCATCATATCGGCCGTTGGATGCCCAATATTGAACGTAGGCCTCCCCCATCGACTTCCAGAGCGACCGGTTCAAAGCAGCCTCCATCCAACGGCTTCCGGAGACTTTCCTCAAGTCGTCTGTCCACCTCGTGGACGACCGTCCGACGCTGCGCTTGCCGGTACGTGGTCTCCACTGGAGAACCTTTCTTCTCCATCAGTCAGTCAGTCAGTTCTTCGAGTTGTGTTCCCTGCCCACTACCACTTTAGCTTGCAAATCCGTTGGGTTATGTCGGCAACCTTCGTTCGTCTCTCTTATTTCTGATTCGATCTCGCAGAGAAATACCAAGCATAGCCCTCTCCATTGCACGCTGAGCGACTTGGAGCTTGTTTGAAAGGCCCATAGTCAGAGACCACGTCTCAGATCCACATGTCATCACTAGTAACACACATTTGTCGAAGACTTTCGGCAGGCACTGAGGTATGTCAGATGAAAAGCCTTTTTTTAACTTCCCGAACGTAACGTTTCCCGACGTTTTTTAACCTAGCTGGATTTGAACGATTGACCTCTCTCTCGAAGTTGGACCTATCAAGATGGACATTTTGTCCTAGGTAGATGTACTCGTCAACAACTTTGAGAGTAGAATCTCCAACCGATATTGGGGTGGGCACGACATGGACATTCGACATGATTTTTGTCTTTTCCATATTCATTTTAAGGCCCACTCGTCGGGAAACTCCATCGAGGTCACTGAGAATAATACCGAGGTCTTCCAGGGATTCTGCCATAAGCACGATATCATCGGCAAATGGAAGGTGATTTATGTACTCACCGTTTATGTTGATGCCGAATCCTTTCCATTCCAAAAATTTGAAACCGTCTTCCGATGCCGCGGTAAACAGTTTCGAAGAGATCACATCTCCCTGTCTCACACCTCGATGCATTGGAATCGCTCTCGTGCTATGTTCCTGTACTCGAACTGACATAGTAGCGTTGTTGTACAAGCACTTCATTACTTTGATATATCGATAGTCAAAGTGGCACCGCTGGGAAGACCGCATTACCGGACAAGTCTCAATCGAATCGAAGGCTTTCTAATAGTCCACAAACGCCAAGCAATTGTGCTTGATTGTGGCCGATTATACTCCTCGGTATTTTGTATAATCTGCCGCAGCGTATGTATGTGGGCTATGATACTATAGCCTTTTCGGAAACCGGCTTCTTTAGGGTGGCTGAAAGTCATCAAACTTGCTTGTAAACGTCTGTTGATTCGCCTATATGCTTCAGCGTCACCAGAGGTTTAACAAGCATCGTTCTTTCATGAGACTTTGAGTTACGAGTTTCGAGCTGAAAGATCTCGTAGTTTTGGATATGTGCGTTAGATCGTCGCAGTATAAAATTCATCAGGCGTGACTGTTCCAGTTTAACACTGATATTCAATGTGCCTCTAACCAATAGGTGATCACTCCCTGTTATCACCCTATGAATCACGGAGACGTCATTGAATATCTGTCGTCTGGTGGTCATGATGAAGTCTATTTGATTTCTAGTGGAACCGTAATACCAAATAGTTTATATATTCTGTTAAAATTCTTAAATAAACAAAAATAC
Organism: Euphydryas editha; assembly: GCA_036937285.1. Taxonomy (NCBI): domain Eukaryota; kingdom Metazoa; phylum Arthropoda; class Insecta; order Lepidoptera; family Nymphalidae; genus Euphydryas; species Euphydryas editha. The sequence continues at coordinate 21,409,760 of JAUPFZ010000005.1, read as the reverse complement.
CTTTTTTTTATTTTTCGATTCACTTTATTAAGATCTTGAATAACATTAGCGCACATATTTTTAATAAGCTGATCAACAGACTTACAGTAAAAAATTGACAGAACGACAAAAATCACATTGACTTAAGTTATAGCTATTTAATCTATAACATTGAAGACATTGATACACTCAGATTTATTGTCAGCATCTAACTAAACGACAATAACATCAAGAATTCAAAATATTAAATACACCACTCACGTTAAGACAGTCGCATACACATCGCTACTGTTAATATATTGTTGTGATTCAATCTTATTCAATTTGTCATTTCTTAAGACATTGCGACAATCGTAACGTGAAATGGCGGTTTAATTTTACATTGAATAACTACATCAACAAGAATCGTTCCTATAAATACATCACTACATTGAATTTTTTGGACGAAGTTATATTACTGGACTTAGTCCAAAACTGGCACAGTTATAGAATAATGATTTTTTTTTAAATAATAAAATAGAATGTCCTTGTCACTCCCATTGAGTGAAAAAGAGACAGTCGGATTATGCGACAAATAATTCAACATACATAAGAGTATATATTTAATAACACAAGAAGTATATAAAACAATATAAACTGGATAAGACAAAACATATCTACACAAAGTATACAAAAAAAAAATTATAACCACTTATAGTCAAAATATTAATTTACCTAAATATAAATTACAAACTTCTACATACATTTAGTTTCGACACCCACAAATTGACGCATACTACATAAGCCTTATAATTGACGAAATTATCTAATATTAACTTTCCTAATAGTAAAGAATAATAAGTCAGCAAAAAAATAATATATATACATATATATGTATATAATTACGAGGAATGCTTGATCATTTGATTTGTGAGAGATCTACCGAAACCACGAGAGATAAAATGTATACAGGTTAATAATAATATATGGGGTATTTTCGGAAATATGATCCAGTACCTCGTCAGGATGAAAAGAAACTTGGATCTGATCCTTTGTGACATTTGGATCTGATATCATTCCAATAATATAAATTTGACGAGGCTGATACTTTACGATTAAGGAAATCACACATTATTATGTCTATTGCAAGATGTCTATCTATAATGACAGCGACACAAAATAAGATTAAGCGTTCAAATCTTAACTGTACTGTAACGAATAGTCCGTATTTCACTGTTGGGCATCAGTCTCCTCTTTCGATAACGATAGGAGCTTAATACACCACTTTACTCATATTGGCAGATCAGGTCACCTCGCTATATTTTCTACACCCAAGATAATTCTCAATCTAAACACATCTGGGACTTTTAATTATTTGTGCCGGCACATATTCAAAACAACGATATTACATTAAAAAATCACGTGTTGTATCAACTAGACCAATTCCATTTTTCCAATGTCTTGACTGGCTGGCCTTCTGATAACATCAGGCCGTCTGATATTACGACTGTGTAGTACAGGATCATATTTCTGAACGCACACATTACAAAATATATTGTAAATAAATAATTACAAAGCTCATAAGATAGAAGAAGGTCCCATAGATTATTTATATCACGATCGTGTAAATTCTGTTTTTAAATAATTTGTACAAATGGTAAACGGATATTTTTGTCTGATTTTATTTATCGTAGATAAATATATTTTTTGTTTTGTCAACATGGACTCTAAATGGATACTTTAAGCAATCGTAGGCTACATTGAAACAGATTTTAAAACATTAATTAAGTTCGCTATTGTTTGTATATATTTGCACTATTACACGGAGATTCAAATATATTTTTTTTAAGAACTATAACTTCTTACGAGCGACCCTGTTTCCGGCTTATGCCAAAAATTAGCTTAATGTCGTAACATATTCTAAATGTACCCCTCGATAATATTACCGGTGGGATGATTTGAACGATCCGTTTTTAGTTTTAAACTTTTCATAGGGTCAACTCTCAACCAGAGCTAGCCTCAGAACGAACTAACTAAATCGATAACTCGGAATCATTATAGCTATTTAAAATTCTTCCAAGTTTCCATTTTATTTCTGATTTCTGGATATTTCAACAATTATTAGACAATTTTTGGACAATCAATTCACAATTAATATAGATTTTCTGCACGATTTTAATTAATAATAAAATTAGCAAAAATGAAAACGTCCAACAGATATATATATCGTAAATCAATTAATGTAAAAAAATTCAAATATCGTTATGCAATTTAAAGCTAGCTCTGATCGTGAAGTTTAAAACTACCTTATGTATAACACGAACCACACAATAGATACAACATTAGTCCAGTTTAACGAGTATTTAAATTAACATTTTAGTAACTAGATGAATCTCTGATAAATCATAATAATAATAATATTAATAGTCTCAAACTACTACAATTAAACGAAACTCTTTACATCGCCTTACAAAATACATGCCGAGCCATTTTAAATACATGCCGAATCGTAAGAAAGTTCTTGCAAATTGACGAACATGAAATTCCACACAACACATAATTTTAACACACCACACGCTGCATCTACTTGGTTTTAACCCGTAAATGCAGACAAACCAGCTAAAGGCTGAGAAAAATTATCAGATATAAAAATAATAAATATAATAATAATAAATAAACGCTCACACTCAACGGCCCCCAGTAGGATGTGAATCCTGTGTCGGAAACACACATAATACACAAGTACAAACGCCCAGACCACGACAAACATCTGTATGGCCTATAAAAATATTTGTCATGTGCGGGGATCGAACCCGCGACCGCCAGCGCCTCAGCCATTTATAATATATATAAAGTTATAAAGAATGTGAGTTGGATCTGTCCATAAAATAAAAATAATAAATTACATAACAACGAACTATAATAAGTTACAAAATATATTTAAAGCGTTCGACATAAAAATGGCACAAGTTTTGGTTATAGAACATCAAAAATCTTAGCGAAACTAAGTAAATAAGACACATACAATTTTCAAAATCGTAGTAAATATAAAATCAATAAATTGTTATTGAAGCCAAACGGGATTCGTACTAAATGATGCTTAAAATTTCAAAACGTTACAAGCTTCTAGCATATGATTATATCCTTGTCTGTCAAGACTCAAGAGGTTACCAGTACGTCTACCATGAGTTTTTGTTACAAGCGCACATGACATAACTACAGTAGTAAACTGTAGAAACGCAATAGTTATGACAGTATCCGCGAGAGGCGCTGCTCAACTTTCCATACAAATTGTCTACTACACTCGCTATCGTGTATCGGAAACTGTATCATACTGTAGTAAATAGCGTAACTAGGTAACCAAAGGCCCTAGTGCAAAAAATAAAATAAAATAGGGCCCCAACTAAACGATTTTAAGTTTTATCAATACAAGCCAAATTATAAAAAAATTCAATAGTTCAGTTTATAGTTTGTTGGTCAGGTTCTGAGGGACCTCTGAGCTTGGGGGCCCCGGTGCAACGCACCGTCTAACCCTTCGGTAGTTACACCACTGACTGTAGTATCAGATCATTTAATATATATTTCGAGGAAAACTGTATTTAAATTATCAATTTAATAATCATTTCAATAATAGCTAATATTCATTATTCAACCTAGTCGTAATCCGCCATTTTAACAATTGACAGACGTTTTACGTACCAAACTTTAATTTAAAATTAATATCTTAAATGCTTAAGAGTTAGTTCTCAAAATGTTGATTTAAATTCTCGTTTTATTGGACTTTATAAACTGTTCATTAATTATCATTAAATGTATTCAGTAAGCATTTTCATAGACAATTTTTTTTGTCAGTTTTACATGAAGCATTTTGAGTATGATGTCGCGTTGGACAGTATGCTTGATGAAGATTCTTCTTTCACGCCAACTGGAAGGTAAAAAAAAAAATTGTCACAAAATTTTAGTCAGTGTCTTTGAGAAATTAACAAGATCAGTTTTATATTTGAAATATTTTTATAAATGAATAAAACAACATAAAACTGACTCAACTTAGAGTATCGAACTTATTTTAATTTAAAAAGAAATTATTATTATTATGATATGGTTAATTGCGGATACTGACAAAATACAACGATCATTTACACCACTATTAGCCTTTCGACTTTAACAAAGAGTAAAAACAATGAGTGAATGAGTGTTATTATTATTATATATTTTTTGTATAATTGTTTATTTTACTAAATAACTTTAAATATTATACTCTTTAATGTTCTCCTCTATTACAAAAATTCCTAAGTTTGTAACAGTAACGATTTATAAATTTAAATCAGGTAAAAGTGGTTCTACCTTCAGGCCAAAATGTAAATCGGCCAGCAGCATCCGACGAGGTAACCGCATCATGACGCCTAGGAGAGAAACTACTTGTTGACACATATCCAGTAGCGTTAGGACTTGGAGAACCTCCTGAAAAACAAAAATAAAAATTGTGAAACGTTTTTACTAAGAAATTAGATCAACTCTCGTAATTAACCTAATCACCAGGCAAATCCAAACCCTCCCATGGAGGAGAAGTCTGGCCTTTTCGCCGAGGCCAGCCTGTCGCTGGAGGGATCCTGTTGCCTGCAGATCCTGGACCCTCCAATTAAAGCGGCTGAAGGCTCCCGCAGGGGTTTAGTACAATATTGCACTCCCAAAGTGCCGAGTCCGACATAGGTCTAGGACTGCCGACCCGGGCGTCCTGGATAGCATCCGTAAATGGATTCCCCTGCGATAAAAAAAAAGAAAAAAAAATGCAAATCCAAACCCTATTTTTTTTTACAAATGTTTTGAATCGCTTTTAAAGAGATTTAGCTAAGCTATCTAATTTTTTATTCAATGATTACATTATTTTATACGAAAGAGTCCGATAAGCATCGACGATTAAATAAAGGAACAACAAAACTTTCAACAAAATGTATAAAAATAAGTGATTAACGTTTCAATTAGTGGAATACGAATTTGTCAAAAACTACGTCTACATACGAAGCTATAACAGCTTATCAAGGTTCATCGGATTGGAAAATCGACTCTTGTTTATTATTATATAGCTTATTCGCTCAACTACTGGTCGGTTATATGCCTCAGATTTTTTCCCGCACTGTGTAGTTGCCGATTGGTAACATGTGTTGGTTTCCTCCTTATCTTTTAGTTAACCGCTAAACTTTGGTTATTTTTTTCAATTAGTAGAGCACTTAAAAATATAATAGATCTAGATAACATTTTAGCACGACAGACGCGAAATGTAACATATCTATATACAAAACAGTTAAATCACTGAAAATTAATGAACAAAATTTCAAAAAGATGAAACGCCCTCTATTAGTAATTTTACACAACTATCAACATTGTCAGGTTCATATCGAAACGGTGACTCATGGAAACGTACGTTTTGAGGAAACTTTCTAAAAATACGTATTCGTCACGCATAGATGTCGCTAACATTTCATTATTTTCATTATTCTTGTAAAATCGTTTTTAATGCGATCAAAGGATATACCGGTATTCTAACAAAGGTACCTAATTAGTAGATACTATTTTAAACGTCAATTAAAATGTCAATGACAAATTTATTTAATTACCTAATATCATAAAGAACCTCAAAATTTCGTGGAAATTATTCGCGGTATTCTATAATTCAATTAGTTATTTTCATTATTATTTTTTCTCATTTATTATCATATTAAGCACGATAAGGTACGTCGTTTTTTAGTTGATATATCACGATTTCGACCAGTTTTAGCATGACAGCCTTTTCTCATTAAGCTTCCGACTTATATAATTATTATCAATAGTATGTTGCAGTGCATACTTAATTTGCGTCTGCAATAGTCTTTTGCGTTGTATTTGATGCATAATATTCTAATCATTAAGTAAGGCTGGTATTCCTCAAGAGTCTCCTGTCTCACGATTCTTTTCTATAGGTGATCTTTAGATGACAGCACTGGTAGGAAACGATGTAATCCAAATTTTAATTTTATTTATTATTTATTGCACACCACAAATAAAATAGACAGCATAGTTACAGATTTGTTGAGTCAAGATTGTGTAGTACAATAGGCGGTCTTGTGGCTAATTAGCCATTTCTTCCAAACAACCCAAATGGAAAAAGGAGAGTTCAACAAAAAAAGAAACGGGTAGGTTGTGCAGTTATATAATAACCTTACATACTAATGTCTACATACTAATACAAGATACATATCAAGATAAAAAATATAACCAATATCTCTATTATAAACTAATCAATATTAAATTTTAATAAAATTAAATTAAATAAAAAATAAAAAATAAAAAATCTGAATCAAATCGTTTCCAGTTTAAGATAGTGATCTTTAACATACTTCTTAACAATATTCAAGCAATCCTAGCAATATCAAATCAGATTCTTAAGCAAGAGAACTCAGTCAAATTTAACGCTACTAAGACACTCGCAATTTTTTTATAGGTGACTGGAACCTCTTCACCTTGGCTCTAACACTCCGAACTGTATTCGTTTAGATAAGCTTGATCAGGTTGAGCGTATGGAAATACTATATTTCGTTAAATCTCAATTAAGGAAAATACATCGACTCTAAGATAAAAACAGCTGTTCGTCAGCTCATCATCATTGTCACGTCATTGTCACGATTTTTATTATAGTGTTTCCCTACCAAATTGTTTGATAAGATAACTTTATAGTACTTTACAGAGTTAAAAATTAAAAAACTAAGTAATTGTACTCGTACTTAATAGTTTTTAAATAAAAGAAAACAAAATAAGATTGATTTTTTGTTTAGAATAAATTGTTAAATTTTTGCTGAAATGCTATCGTGTTAGTTGTCGATAATTTCTAATAAATCTTACTTAATATTGAGATGGTCAAACACCTACCTTCAGGCCAAAATGAGAAGCGTGAAACTGCGTCTGATGACGTAACAATATCGTGATGACGGTTCGGTGAAAAGCTGCCGGTGGCAGCGTATGCAGACCCTGGACTTGATGATCCATCTGTTACAAGATTATTTTTTCTAATATAAGTTAAAGTTATAAAAATAGTGTTTATTTTTTTGTTTATATTAGTATAAAATACAAACATTTTAACTCCATCTTTCTGAAGGCGATATAAAATGTAATAATTTTAAGGAAACATGAGAGCATTTTTCTCTTATGCTTCCTACAATGTACAACACGCTCTGCAGCCAGTGAGTCCCACATACCCGCTGCTTTTGCGGCTGAATGCGTAAATGCAGTTTCCAGCGATAAAAAAACGGTCCAATCGTCCTCCTCAAAAGAAGTATATCCTTTGCCTAGGTATTATTATTACCTAAATATTTACTACAGGTCATGTAGTGTTCAACTTTTCTGATGCAGTGGTGCGAGTAGTCGCTTCACCCGTCTGCGGTCACGGGTTCGATTCCCGCTCGTAGCAGATATTTTTAGTGTAAAAATATCTATTTCTGGTCTGGGTGTAAGTCAGTGTGGGTCTCCCCATTGTGCCTCGGAGAGCACGAAAAACAATCGGTCCCGATTGTTATCATTAGACGCCTGATAGCAATCGTTATATACTTATGATAGAGAAGTTATCCGCCAACCTGCAGAGGAGCAACATGGTGAGTTAAGCTCCAACCCTTCTCCCATATGAAGAAAAAAAGGTCTTTTCGCAGCAGTGGGACGCTTACAAAATTATTCAGTTAATTTAAATTTAGAGTAATGTACTTAATTAACTCTCGAATCTTACCTAAGGGTACGTTTATTGCATTGTAGCTATTCATGGACATCGGTTGCATCGACTGCAACGGGCTTTGTAGCTGAAACAACGAGGACATAATAAAATATTTTAAAAAATTATCTCCTTATAAATTTCGGATAAATTTTTTGTCTGTGTGTGTGTAACATCTATTCGATAATGTAAATGTTGATTTATATAATGCTCTGTCAGTGATTCAAGTTAACATTTTCGGAGGAATGTATCGATAATGAATTTTGCAATCATCGGTTCATTATTGCATTCCGCGGATTATTTATTGCATTCCGCGGATTATTGGAAACATCTGTAACGTTAATGTCATTATTGTTCGACCAAGTGAAATAACTATCGAAATCCGTTTTGAAAATTCGATTACACGGTCGAAGTTTTATAAGGAAGTCCACTATGTGAATTCCGCTTAATAAAATTGTTATGTTATATTATCAATTTTAATTGCATTAAGGTTAAAGTCGGAATTATCCAGTGTAGACAAACATACATTTAATCAAGTTTATCTCTTGAAATTTTTTATAAATTTTCATTTTATACATTTAATTGCGATATTATAATATACTTATACAATATAAACCGTATTTTTTTTTTATTTAATTATTATTATTGCATTTTTTTAATTTCAAAAATATTTACTTTAATAAACTTGAAAATTATTCAGGATTCATATTAAGGAATTCATAACAAAAAGTTTTCACTGCAACGAATTGATATACATATATCGTCAAGGCAATCAAGATATCGTTACTAGCTTCATTTACTTCTATCGAAAGCTTTGATTACTTGTCTCATACAAATCTAGACTAGATTCAGTCAATTATCTCGGTCGTTATAACACTGTCTCGTCTCGTTTGTCCCTCAGTTTCGGTTGTATAAATCTAACTACTGTGTACTATTTTGGAACCGTATCACAATTAAAAATAATATAAAACTGTCGCAACAGTGCGTGTTGAGTTTTAATTTTATGTGCACCTAGCATTAATCTATACTTATTATAATGTAATAGATTCAAATCTGTATAATGCAGATATTTAGAAAATTTATATTGAAGGGCACTCCGCAAGATATTGAAGCCTAAGATGGATTTTTGAAGTAAAACTTCTTTTGGCGCGACAAGGGGTGCTGAATGCTTTGGACGACGACAATGTAACGGAAACGCGTTACGGCGATGACGCTTTTATGTAGAATTCGATTTTTAAATATTTAAAGTATAATTACATCATATTTAAAGTATAATGATAATTAAAATTATTTATTTATTATGTATAATGCTCGATATAAATAAGTGTATTTGTTACTATTGTTATATCAGGTCTCATAAGCGAAGCGTAGAGTCTAAACTCACTACATGCAGAACGAGTGATTTTTCGAAATTAAAATGTCTCTATTTATCGTATATTGCACTTGTAAAATAATGTATACACACACATATTAGGAAAAAACACTATTTTTAACAGTCGTGATACTTTTAATGCCATTTTTGTTAGTTAAACACATTAAGGACTTTAAAAAGTTCTGTCTTGGACGTCCGTGTGTCTGTATGTGCGGGTGCGGGTAAATGGGTGGTTTACAGGCTGATTCAGTTCCGTTCAGTTCAGTCTCGTAAAAATTTCAATTTATTTTGTTTAACACTTCAGAAATTACAGACATAATATAGGTCAAAATAAGGTGAAACTAGGAATTTACAGAAATCTTTGAACGTATAAGTCATCTTAATCTGGCTTACGTACTTTATCTAAGAGCTGATTACCACGGAATCCGTCATTGTCGATTCGTCAAAAAAAAAGTCATGACGCTTGCACATTGCCATTACATACGGAAACGAGTTGTTTCGCGTTTCGTCAAAATATCCGAATAGATCACACTTGATTTGTGATAAAGAGTTCAGTCGTAGACTTGAAGGCTTGCTCGTCCACGACTGAACTTGTTTGCTTGCTCAGTAAGCGTACCGACGGATCCGTCACAGAAAAAGCGAGTCGTGTTTTCTTGTCAAACGTTATTTTTAAAAGACGGTACGCCATTTAAGTCGTATCCATCATTTTTCACGACTCACAGTGTGTGAACACTGCCGATAAAAACTATTGCCGCCGTCAGAAAAATTACGAATCGTGAAAAATGACGATACGGCAAAAAACACGAATCGTTCTCATGTGAATGAGCTTAATGAAATTGGTTTAATGAATGTGATGGTAATCGCGAGTGAAGTAGCGTATACAGCTAGTATGACAATATCTTAGATTAATAATATCAATATGAATCTAGTGAGGTTAAGCCAAGAATACACTAATAAATAATATCATATCCTATATAAATAATATCGAAAAGGTCAATATAACATTAACCTGACAATTGGGTGGATAATATAGTTAAACAATGTAAACGTTGTTACAGATAGGTACTCCACCAACTAGTTCAAATATTTAAACCACTAGTAAACACTTGAAAATTGGCATAGTTTATTACGTCAAAAACGTAATGTCAGCAGTTAAATACACCGTAAATTTCGATTTTAGCACGTTTGTAACACTGAAATGCAAGTTGCAACAAGTAAAAGGTTCCATTCACGCCGCGACAGTCACAAAGGTGAAATGGCTTTGAGATTTTTATTATCATTATTAGTGAGTGAGTCACAATGATTTCGTTTGGTAAACACACACAAAGCGAATTAATTGCGAATCGCGCAGGGACAATTTCAACATAAACAACCTTTTGAATGTTTTACGTTTAAATTAATTTTTGCCAGAATTCAGAATTCGAAAACGTAAATAAGAATTTTTAGTTCGTATTCCATTTATTTTTATTTGTAAAATAAAAACAAATATTTATTAATTTTATACGTTAGTTATGAGTGTGAGGTAGCTAACAGAAATTGTATATGACGCCATAAACTTTAGGACAAATGTTATCTAGAAAAAAAAATTGTAAGTCTATGTATGATGTTACACGCTTGTTAATTTTGTTCACAAACACATTTTACTTGATAATACTATAAACTTGAATTTAATATAAAAATATGGAACACTTGTCAATTAATCTTTTTTGTAAAAAGTCGGTAATGATCCTAATGTTTCATATCTCGTGTGACGATCGAAATAAATAATATGCGTACTTATATGCATAGTATTCGAAAATTCAACGGACAGAGATTCCACGTAGCAACCAATATTGCTTATTTCACAAATTAAAATCAATCTTGAATGCCTTCGCATCAGCTTATTATTACATTTTATCATCGAACACACATAAAGAAGAGGAATTTGAACACACCCAATAACAATATCCGCGGGACTATTAAGTAGCTTGTGCGATCACGAAAAATCACTGGTGTCAAATTTAAATACTGATTGAGGCTCAGCTAATATTGAAAGTCGACACCACAGCGATATCTCAAGTTACGTAATAGCCGCACCGATTGTAGTAAAGTTACAAAACTTATAGATAATGAACTAGTCAGACACGGGTTATGCATTTATAATCATCGAATATTTCAAATCAATAATTTCTTTATACGAGTCAAAAGCTCATTTGAATCGTCATTTTGCAAAGCATGTTTTAGTCTTGAAATGTATATGTACCTATACCTGCGATGTCGTTATGTGAATGGTCGAGTTAATAAAACTAGATTTTTTAAATGACTATCTAAGTATGTTTAAAATACAGTAGAATATAGTATAGAATTTACAGAACATAGTATACATATAGTTTATGTGTATAAACGATAACATAGTATCCGCGAAGTATTTAAAGAAATTTCCGTATTAATAGTTTGAAATAGGAAGTAAATTATTTATTCCGTCATCTTGTATATAAATTGGAGCCAAACATATGAAAAATTGTCTTCTATACAATTAAATATCTCTCTGTACTAAACTGTACTGTATCAGCCTGTAAACCACCTACTGCTGAGTGACGGCCTCTTATCTATATAGAAGAAGAGTTAGAGCTTAATCCACCACGCGCCTCCACTGCAGGTTGGATTAAGCTCTAACCCTTTAATCCCTTTGGATAATTTCCCTACCATGAGTAACGATCGTTATCAGGTATCTATGATAACAACCGGGAACGACAGCTTCACGTGCTCTCCGAGACACGGTGGGGAGCCTAACAAGGACATACACCCAGACCGGAAACAAATATTTATACCAATACAAAATATCTGTCCCGAGCGGGAATCGAATTCGCGACCGTCGCGGCGCAGCGTTGAAGCGGCTACTCTTGCACTAATGAACGACGTGTATCGAACCAGAGCTAATATTCCGAAAAGATACATAGTCGAACGTTCGGGCGCTCATTCCGAAAACTACCCTATAATACAAATATAAAACTACAGATAATATGTAACAAATACCTCTTAAAAGCTACTCATAAAGTGCTTTTTAAATACTATGTAATTATAAAATAAATCTGTAAAGTATAAACTGAGAGCAAAAATTCAATAAATAATTTTATCTACATCGAGAGATGAATATCAGTTGAATATATTATAATATGCCGTAATTTGATACTAAATATGTATTCAATACTGTGCAGAGTTAAGACTTTGTCGAAACAGTCATTGAGCCAATTTGCAAGCACGACAATTTTACGGCGTGTTGATACGCAAATAAAATTTTAATCTCGTTTTGATTACAGCCATAAAAAAAATAAGCGTTGATATTTGATATCGTACGGCTTATGATTAAATGAACTATTCACGCAAGGATTATCTAAACATTGCAGGTTCGAACTATAACAATTTAGTATGTGTCCATGAATTATATTGAATATTTCGTTATAATATAAATTACACATTGACATTTGACTTTGTCTTTATTCGGACAGATTATAAAAGCGATTGTCGTGAAGTGAACATCTGTTTTAATTTATTAAATTATTATAAATCGTTATATATGTATTTAATTTTCCTAATTTGATTGAGTAAAACTACAATTTATTTATTTTTATATTTATAAACCCAAATCTTTTAAAATGTAACAAAATTCATCGATTACATTTCACGTATCATGGATACAGAAATAAATAATATAAAAAATAATGAAAATTTTTGATTGCAAAAAAATTATCCAATTAAAATTATGATCAAACCGTTTACTATCATAAACGTCACATATTTTTTTTATAATTCAAATATAATTTGAATAGAGAAACAGAGTATGGATATAATTATTATCTCTTGATTTAAAACATAAATTTTTTTCATTTTATCACTTAAACATTGCAATTCTCAAAATTGTTTATTGTTTGAGTTACCTAGAACTTAACAAACCATTAAGATTGTATGAGTAGGCTGGCTAGCCTGTTCATCAATCATACAAGCCGGGTCACTGGCAACTGCGCCAACGGGCTCGTTGGCGCAGTTGCCAGTGACCCGGCTTTCTACTCCTGGTTTGTGGATTTGATTTCTGCCCCGAGTCTGGGTGTGATATATTATATTTAATTATACATAGTATGTATTATTTATATGTATATTAAAACAATACGTATATCGGCCAGTTGTTACCTAAAACATTAAGTTGCCTACCTCATGAACAGACAACCATGTGATTATAAAATATTTTTTTTATACATATTTGAGTCAACTGTTACCTAAAACACTGAAATTAAGATGCTTATTTTAGAAATAGACGACGATGTGTGTTAAAACATAGTAGCATGATACGTATAAAAGTTGCGTGTAAATTGGCATGTTCATTGGCAAATTATGAAAAACATTATCAAATTTTCATCAACTTCTTCATCAACCACTATCACAGGAAATTTTCAGTCAGTCGTTTCTAAAAAAGCATGACCAACAATTGAAATATTCATTGACTTTATAGCATTAGGTTGTTAAAATATTTAGTTACATCGACATCACTTCGAAAATTAATGAACGATCAGCTACCAATTTAATTTACTACCTAATTATTTTCATTTAAATTGCTTTAAAATGAGAGGAGTAATTATAAAGATCATTTTCAAAATGACTGGCCAAATATGAATATATCATGTTTTAGTTTTTGTACACAAAATAATGAATGAGATTTCTATTTCACTTAGTAATGTGTGTAATATCACCAAGATATTATAGTAATATAAATTGATAAATATTCTTAACATACACTCACGGTCGTTTGTTCCTAAGGTAGGTAACTTAATTCCTGTGTTTTAGTTAAACACCGACTAATATACTTTTTTTTTTGTAATAAAGATACATATAAGATAAAAATAATATATAATACATATAAGATACATATATATTATAAATAAATATATGTATATTACGCCAGATTCGAGGTGGGAATCGAACCCACATGCCTGGAACAGTAAACGCTGTGAATACTTACTGCGTCATCGGAGAAGTAAAACATTGTATTAGATACAAAGTTGTTATTGTACTGGAGCAATTATACTCCGAGTAATTAATTAATTATCTATGTGCATCATATTTACTATCTAAATTAAATATACCAAAATTTTCGTGACGGAAATTTATTTAACTCTAAATTATTAATATTCTTACCTGTCCCTGTATCTGGTGAGATGTGAAGGGGTTTACTGGGGATGTCTGGTGGGAGAGTGCACTGTGAGGAGAGCAGCCCGGCGGGCTTCGACCCATTGCGCAGCCGCTGGTGTATCCGAGCCCACCTGTGGGCTGAGTCAGCCAGGACCTGATGAGTAGGTAAAAGTGGTTTTTAACTCTCAGATTAACATACGTTAAATGATCCCTAATATAAAACTGAGCCACAAATATTCATCTTTTTTATTCTACACAACAAAGAGAAAAATTGGGTCTGTAAAAATAGTTTTTTACAAATAAAAATTAAACTTTAGTACCAATATAAAAAATGTATTGTTTTTTTTTCTTTCGTATTTAATTTATTATTTTAAAATACCAAAGTAACATAGATCCTAGGAAGTTTTTACGCTTTTCGTTTCATATGAGTGAGAAACGTTTCGTGCAATTTGTTTAGATGTTAACCGCGTATGAATGTCACTGCTCATTGTTTCTCTCCTTCTACTGACGAATACTGCTGGCTTTAGAGAAGTTGTTGGAATGAACTGTGTCTGGCATTTCTTTGTCCAAAGAGGCCAGCGCTCTGTATAAACTTGTAAGATAAACCCTTTCAAATCCAGTCTTCTTCGTAAAAGAAGACGTATAGAGCGACATGGTCGTTTTTTTTTTTTTTTTTTTTTGACCAAGCTCTTCTCTCTCTCTCTCTCTCAAATAGATATTTAAAAAAATACTGCTGGCTTATTTTGTTACACAACAACATATTCATGAAAGTTGAGTATATCGATAAGTAGGTAGAAGTCTCCCAATACAATATTGACGTCTGTTTTTAACTTTACATTATTTGAATTGGCCCAATGTTTACTAACTGTACGTTAAAATCAAAAGAATCGCCGCAGTCGCTACAATAGCCGACTATTTTATTAAAAGAACCGTGGGTGAGCTTATGAACGCAACCCGATGCGATATGACACAAGCAACGTTGGACCGGTGGGACTATTACGTAACTTGCGCGATCGCGAGAAATCGCTATGGTATCGAACAGTACTATAATTGCGTCTCAGCTAGTATTGAATTTCGACATCATAGTGATTTCTCGCGATGGCGCAAGTTACGTAATAGCGCAAGGAATTCCTCAATTTTAATGAGCGAGAGAGTCAAAACAGTTGAACAAATATTTTATCGAAAGTGGTTGCAAGGTGCACACTGAATCTATTATTATAAAAACAAGTATACGCTATAGCACTAATACAGTACTTCGTTTGGTTTGTGTGCTACTGATTATTTTTGAGATTACAACAATAGGTATGCCGTCTTGTCTTGGAGATAAAATACAGAATTAAATAGTTTAAAAGCACATATAACTTGGACTCAAGTGTTGTGGAGTTCATACGATGCTTAACGCAAGTCATTAATCTATTGGATCTATAATAACGTAGATAATTGTTACGATTCATAGGTGGCAAAATGTGGAATAAGATATGTGAAACGAGAATGAGTACAAAATGTAGTAAAATTGTAAAAAATAAAATAAAAATATTTTACCATATAAAAAAAATTATAATTTTGACAAAGTTTGCGGTTGAGGTCCCATTATAAAAAAGTAAATTTTAGTGTAGGATATTACAAAATTTAATTTAAACCCAATTTACATTTAACTCTAATGACTAAAAACTGAATATTTTCAAATGTTATTAATCATATGTATACGTCATTATCACGAGCCGATGGTCGACTACTGCTAACATTACACAGGTCTTCTGCAAGGTTTGTAGTGAACCCTAATATATAGATATAGTGTACTCTGTGACCTTACAACTCCGCTAACCCGTTTAGGGACGTCTATCCAACTAAACTGCGGATATTACATTCCCAGTATGAGGCCCTCTTATACCTCAATACTACTCAGTGACTTCAAAAGACTTTCCCAACACGTGTACGTAAAATAAAAATGTTAAAAATGCAAAAGAGTTTTAAAAAAAGTATTGTTAAAAGTATTGTCAAGTGTTAATCTTTTAACGACTGTGACATTGAACCGACTTCAATTAATTAAAAATACGAAGTTTTCCAGATAAAGAGTAATGGTCTGCTTTTAAAAGACATCAACCCTTAAGGGCATGAAATACGTTTTTAGTAAATTTAAAAACCTAATTTTTGTAATGATATTAGATTTATTCTCGTTAGCCAAACTTTGATATTTTTCGAGCAGTTTCTGCCTGATTAGATACTAATAAATTCATGTGCCATCATTTTCTTTAATTTATCTCATATATAAGTATACAAATTTAAATTAAGTTTCTGCTTGTTCGAGTGAATATCAGAATGTATTTCTTCAATACAATTTTTCTTTATTTATCTCGTAGCTTGTTAAAAAATTCGAACTTCAAAACATTTAAGAATATAAATAACACGAGTAATTTAACCACAGCAAAACCATTCAAGATATTACGAAATAGTTCACACTACAGTGTAGTGCGAATTTTTCATATAAATTGACTGCTACGACTCGGTGCTTGTCCTTGTCTATCTGTCCGCCGTCCCTCTGTGATCGGGCATTTAACACCAACCCTTCTGTACACACAGACCTGACATTTACTTGTCTTCTTTATAATAAGCACATGTTTTAGTATTAAACTATCAGATATAGAATCATTGTTTGATTGTTGTATTAAAAAAAGTATATGCAGGAAATACTAATGGCATAACTTATCGAACATTACAAGGATATAAATATGTATCTAAAGCAAAGATGAGGCTTGTTAAGGTCGCAGCGAAGGCTTACGTTAGATTAACGTAAGAAAAGCTGGATTAACTCCGCCTCCTCATGTCTCGACCAATGAGAGTAAGTCACGCTAACCGAACGTTATCCAATAATATAGGTACTATCATTAACATAAGACATATATTTTACGAAAGAGCCATATTTATATTTTTATATAGCACTAGCTGGCCAGTGCGGTTTTAGTAGATTTTGCATGATGCCGGAATAAACATACATAATATATATATACATAATATATAAACAGACAACAATTCTAAAAATAATTGTTTAGGGCTTCTATTGCTCTCATATAGGTAGGTATCTCATATAAACCTTCATAATTCGTTTGATTAAAAGTCTATATCGGATTTTATCGCGTTAATCCGCAAAATTTAACGCGATAAAATCCGATATAGACTTTTAATCAAATGAGTAAAATTCGCGTAAATATAAGAGAACAGTACTTCATAATTCGATTATTCCTAAAAATCTTTCATGTACCTATTTATAATATTATATATTGTATAAAGTGTATATGTAAGTATATATGTATAACTTTAATCGACATAGGTCAGATTGTTTGGTTTGTCGATATGTATTTTTAAGCAATTAAAACTAAAAATTAAAATACTGTCTCGACGTATTTATGTGTTTTTTACTAGTTTCAATTTTGTTTTTAATATATATATATATATATATATATATATATATATATATATATATATATATATATATATATATATATATTATATGTATGTATGTTATTTTCGTTAATAATACCATTACATCAAATCTTTAACTTAAATAAATAATATATAACTGAAATATAGAATAATTAACATATAAAACTTAACTATACAAAAACAATTTTGTTTTTTGTTAAAAATTAAATTATGCTTAATCTAAAATATGAAATAAATGAACAAATATAAAATAACATCACTCTCGCTTCAACTTAAAATTCGCCTATGACTATTAAAAATGTCGGATATGAAAAAAAATAACTTTACAGGAGAGCGATGTAAAGTGTAAATTGCATGCGTCTTTTTACATATTTTTTTTAATACCGACATTTATAAATTAAGTGATTAAAAAACTATGCATAGAATAATATTTTTCTTTAGTATTTCTAAAAGTATTAATTTTTCCACCAATTTTTAAATATTTATATAAAATATTTTTATCGAGGACAAAATTGAATTTGAATTACTAACTACTGACGTGTTTAGTGCTGGTTTTAAATTAATTCTCATTTAACAAAAATAGTTAAATAATCTTAATATGAATGTACCGTACCGATGTACATTAATTAATGTCATAGGTTAGACACTGATTTGTTTGAAGATGATTTATGAATGATGTAACAATTTTCAATAACAGAATGATTTAAGTACAATAATCGAGTTATTCTGTTAAACATGAAAAAAAATACAGATTGGTATATATATTATATTATATTCTAATAAAGAATATACGAGTATAATAATATAATAATAATATATTTTTTTAGTAAATATTTACAATCGCGGCTTTTGCGAAAAATGGCTTCAAATTTTTATGACATGTTTTTTTATCAATAATGAATGATACTTATTTTATGCAATATTGAGGAGGGGGAAGGGGAAAAAATGAGCTATTTTTCACAAAAGCCGCGATTGTAAATATTTACCGTTTATTTTTATCACTATAACTGTAATAAACTATACACAGTATTATACATAAAAACATATATTTTAAGAATCTAATCTACCACCCCCACGTCATTCTATTGAGAGTTGAAGAGAACAAATTTATTCACAACATATTGAACTCCTAAAGATTATTATCTTTCACAACGTGGTTTTACGAACAAACCAACCACCTTAAATTTCAGCGGTTCTATCCGGGACTCGAAATTGATATCTTTAAAGAGGTATAACAATAGCACCAATTTAAAAATAAAAAATTTGATTCGATTTCTGAAAACATATAAAATTATATTGATAAACATTATCTTAAAAAGTGTCTCTAAAGACGTTGATAAATCATAGCTTTGCATTATTTGACCTCCGTACAACGATTATCTGTCACGTGTTTACAATCGGTTGCCATGTGTCCGAATGACCTTATAAAAAATAAGGTCATATACCTGATCGACGTATCTTCGACAATTACGTAATAAATACAAAAAATATATACATGTAAAAAAGCATCAATAAATGGCAACATTAGTTCATTTTGATGATGATGATGAATATTTTTATTTATATCTAAAAGAATTGACCCCAGGACTAGAGCCTCCCCTATTGATAGAAGAGCTGATTCATTTTTTAAACCAGAGAATCGGAATTCTTATCTAAAACACAGTGAATACGGGCTACCTTAGGAACAGACGACCGTGTCTGTATGTTAAACTTTATTAATTTATTCATTTAATCTTAGGTCCACTAATAGAGTTAGATAATGTCATTAACTATAACTACTAAATATCATTAACTAAGAATTATCTTTATGTATAATAAATATTTAATTATAATGTTACACACACTCTAGATTTCGTTTAGACCAGTGAATTTCTTAACTGTAATTTAAAGTTGTACAGTTGTAATTCCAAATATTTTAATATATGTTGAGTAAATTTATAAAAGATTTGACACTCGGAAAAAGCTTTAAATATTATTTATACGCTTAGAAATATACAATTGTCAGAATAATATGGAACTCAGAACGATATTGAAATGTTAAAGACGAAAAATACAAATTACTTTTTTTATGAAACAATGGTTCCGTGAATTGAACCAACCACCACCACCAAGTTAGAGCTGATATTTTCGAGTTTCAAACTGGGCTATTTTATGGAATTGTATTAGAACAGCCTTTAAAATTTCCTTTGCTGGTCTTCTTTCCAATTTAGTTTGGAGCTAAATCTGCCATGCTATTATCAACGATTATCATAGTAACCTGTCCAGTGTAACAATCATTACGACAAAAATCGGAATAACGACTTTACATTATAGATATGGGAGGCACAGGTGAGTGACCCATATGGACATATGCTTAGACCAAAAACAATTATTGATACAAATATAAAAATCGGTTGCATATAATATTTCTTTAACCCTTAAAAATGTCCCCGATAATCGCGACTCAGAAACCTATGATGTGTCTTATGTTTATATATATTATATTATTATATATATTATATTTATATATATTATATTTTTTTATATATATTTATATTATGTCATTTTCGCGAAGCGATACGATATCGTATTAGATTGTAGATGATATCGAACCGTCACGATAAAAACAAGCATATATGACGTCATAACACAACTTTCGTTTATGCGTGTGGTGGGTTCTTAAAGGAGTAGTTCAAGTATTACGTAACGCATGAAACGACAATGAAAACATCATTAATAGCATATTTAAAAATAATCACGTGCAACTGCTTATTAAACATAATAAACAATAATATAATTATATAAATATTTTCGTAATTAAATAAATTAATTAATACCGTATTTTACTGTTAAGATTTTATTTTCACGAATATTAATCTGTTTTTAACGTAATCTATAATCAATTGACAAACTAACACAGTGAACGAGTAGATGAAAATAAAATAACGATAAGCGCTGGTTCATGGTCAAGTGCGAGTTGGATAAACAAGATGGTTCCCGTACCATTACAATGTTTAATAATATACATTGTTAAGATAAAACAAGATTTTTTTTTTGGAGTTTACTCCAAAGAATCGTTTTTCATATAAGGCCCCAAGTATGAAAAGAACACGAGGAGTAAAAATCATCGATCGCGTTACGTTTTTTGTGCCCAACCCGTTTTCACTTTTAAGTCGTGAGTATTAAGACGTATAGTCCGCGCGCGAGCTCCGAGGAATTGAAAGTGAAGGAAGTGGCGGATGTGCGCCGCACCAGACCGTCGCTTCATACCCTGCTTCATACTTCTTACTCTCACACGAGGACTATGCTATTACTAGTGACGAATTTGATGTGAGAGCACGCTAATCGGATCTTTTGTACCAAATTATTAAGAAATATGAATTCATTTATTTATTTTTGACTTTATTTAATTATTTTTTTTCATTATTAAGTGTATAAATCACAATGAGTTCAGATGAGTCGGACATTGAACTTACCGAAGACGAGATTATTCGCAATTTAGATGATGAAGCCAAATTAATAAGGGACAATTTATTGACTCAGAAATCAAAAAGACGCTATATTTTTGCGTAAAAACTGCCAAATAGGCAATAAGTGTTATTTTGTATCTCATAACGAATTATTTGTGCCTATTTCGAAAATCTTTCTCAAGGAGTAAACTCCATTCGTGCGTCGGACCTGACACACAGTTTTTTTTTTCTTTTTTTTTTTTGGTATTTTAATTTTAACTATTATCGAAGCGGTCTATATTTTACGGGGACAAAGATAAAGGGAGTCCCCTGGTTACGGATATAGAGACAATCCTAAAAATAATGGAGTTTTACTAATAGGTGTCTATTGAAACTTTTTTGTGTAAGGAACACTATAAACGAAATTTAGCAATTAATCGTTTTAAATATTTTATTGATCTGTAATGAGAGATGCCAGCGAAAAAGGAGGTAAGAGACTGTGCTAACATAAACAATTAAGAGCGCATTTTATATATACAATTATACTCATATGATTATTATTATTTGCTCCTAATTGTAGAATGTTTATTTTTGTAACAATGACGCGGCATTTTTTGTCCAAGCAACACGTGCTATTACTAAATAATTGTTATATTAATTAAATCCTACTAATATAATATTTAGATGCAAAGATTTTGTACTGTTTTAAATTTGAAAATAGTAAATTGATATTTTAAACGTGCGTTTTTATATCAAAACTAGCGGCCCGCCCCGGCTTCGCACGGGTATTTAACTAAAATTTTAAAAATTATAAATTTATATTTTTTATCACCTACATGCGCCATCTATCGTATAATGGTAGAATATCGTTTTTATATTTAGTGACATTTAACATAATAGTACCTATATTCATTGAAAATGATGTTTATCTAAAATATTAAAACGATTTCTATTCCTATCCGACATATTTAGTAAACTTTTAAGTTTAACAAAATAATAACTCAAAAATAAGTTTTTGAGTTTTTAAGATTCGTTAGACCAGATGGCGTCTATGTCGCGTAGGCGTATTTCTATTTTCTTAAATATTTATTTTTAAATTTAATTACAATGAAACAAAAACTAAATTATACTGTGAGTTATGTATAATTTTTATGTATTTAAGTTATTTACATTGGTTTTGTACTTTTTACGAGATACGTGCACGAACAAAAAATGATAAGAGATAGCGCTGATTGAAATTAAATCGCGCTATTAAAATTTATTCTTGATGATATATAGTGTATTAATAAAACGGAGGTTTTAACAAATTTATTATTTGTATAGATTGACTGCAGCTCTTGCTATGCACACATAGATACTGTATATACACATAAATGGCACACATAACACTGAGCGCCAAAGCATCAAAGCAAGCATTTAAAGCATCTACATTTCGTATGTTATTTAACAAAGCTGCTTACAGTAGTTTACAAACTTACTTCATAAAAGCATTTTAATATTATTAAACCGTTGGGGACCCCAAACTGAATACTCCGTCGTTTCAGAACGTATCTATAGTGGCCATAGTAAATTCATTACACCGTATGTATGTTTGGTAAAACGTGTTAAATGCAAAAAAGATTTAAATTTGAGGATTTCCCGGAAGGAAACGTTCTCTGATGAACATTTATCGTGATAAAATAAAGCGGTTGAGCTTGTTCGAACATGCATTTCGGAGAAATTAACGTTAATAATTAATCAACCTTATACGATGGATATCCTGTTTAATAGAAGCTGGGACAGGTGAATAGACATTGACTCCACAATGAAGCGAAGCAATAAAATTGCAACCATTGACATACTAAAACTGACGATTGATAAGAGATGGCGAGTAGAAGGTATCGAGAGCAACATATTTCGGTGCATTTTGAATCCATTTTTTTACGATTTGATCTGGTACAAACATGAATACGCAATATCATCAAAGCTAGTCGTTATTTAGGTAGGTATGCGGTGGGTGAGGTACCCCTAATATTAATATTTGAATGAAATTGGGATACACGGATATTTCACACATTCTACTTTATTTTCTTGTACAAAAAAATAGGGATTTACTTGTACAAAGTACAAAGCGACAAGATATTTTTTACCATATTATTTGCACAAAGGTAATACAAATTTTATTGATAAATAATTGATGCATATAAGGTTATCAAATTGCTGTATGGTTATGGTTGTTATATTACATGATCTGCATACCTTGTTGCTAGTATAAATATATCAAAAACATTCGAAATATGTAATATAAACGATCAGTAATTATCTACATTCGATTTTGTTTGTGTGTAACAACATAATTATCATCATTAATTTGAATTGTTCACTGTGAAAATTGGTTAAAGGAGCATTTAGTACTCGATATTGTCTATATAGAAACTTAAATTTATACGAAATAAGATGCTTATAAAGCTCAGAGTTTTACACTTTATTAACAGTTTATTGTAGTGAGAACAACTTATTGCAAAGGTACCTTTTTAATAAAGGGTAAAATATATTTCTTAGTTATCCCGTCTTTAATTGTTCGTATTTTGTTTTTCTAGCGAAATATAAATACGATTTAAAATACTGAATAACGGATAAAGTACTTACGTATCATAACGCGGATATGAAGGTGGATACGGAGAGGTCGACCCGAAGTAATTCCTGTGTCCCAAAGGGATGGACTGCATGTGCGGATGCTGCCCTACGTGCGTCACATATCCATCTCCGAACAGCGCCTTCGGATAAGGAGTAGCTCGGAACGGCCTCTTCATTCTACGCCGCCTCTTATAATTTCCATTCTCGAACATATCCTCGCATTGTGGATCTAAAACAGATCTGGGTTCATAAAAGCTGAAGCATTGTAATTTTGAACCATATTTCTTACTTCTACCGATAGTGGTGCAGTGCGGTACGGCACTGTGCTATGTGGAAACTTAACTTTAATGATTTTGTGCGACAATAAGCAAAAAGTGAATTTTTTTAAGAAACCAGACCCCAACGTACGCGCTGAACCGCATTCAGTATTTGTTTCTTCTTAGATATTTATATTCACTAGCCTTACAGCACAGGTTAAAGCAAATTTCACAGAATGCAACATAACAAGGTAATAAATAATAGTCAAGCAGCAATAATGCAAAGAAAAAATAGTTGATTAAAATAAGGAAAATAAAAATATTAAAAATAATTTAAAACTTAGTAACAAAAAGTTGTTAAAACATTTCATTTATTTTCGCAAGCCTATCGCGGAAATTTTTCGCAAGCACATCGCATCGCGTTTATATGAATGGACATACAATATTGATAACTTCGCAACTTTATAACTTAACTTCGCTTAATGTCTATAAATATTCGATGAAATTAGTGAGACTTAATTTCTGCTATATATACGATATAGTTATCGATAGAATATTCGCGAAAAATCATACATACATTAATTTTAATAGCAGTTGTTCTCAATCTGTATTTTGCGTCAAAATAAAAATTATGATATTTAAAATAAGTTTTCAAATCTATAGTCATCTTTAAGATTGAGAACCTTGCTCTCGTGCACAATTTAAACAAATCTCAACTCACTAAGAATCCAATAGTTCCCTTTCCTCTCCCCTCCACCTTCTCTCGGCACTTTGATGAAACACTCGTTTAGGCTCAAATTGTGCCTAATAGAATTTTGCCAACCTTTCTTATTCTTCTCGAAGAATGGGAATTCCTTGGTGATATAAGCGTATATTTCACTTAACGTTGCACGTTTCGTCTGGCTGTTCTGTATGGCCATTGTGATCAGAGCCACATAGGAGTACGGCGGCTTAGTTAGAGCCTGCGACGTTGGTGTCGTGGACTGGGGCTTCATTTCCGACGCACTTCCTGGACTAGCTGGAGTCGGCGTATGGGATTTATTCTTAGTATCACTGCTGCAATTAATACCCAATAATGTACTGAATGCAAATGCTAAATTTTATCTTTGAATGTTTAATCAACTAAACGTTAATAATTTCGCAGGTGCATCAAAATAATTGGGATATCGTATAATATTACACGATGTGACATTCGCAATAATGGTTCAAATATCGATAATATTACATTACCTGTTTGAGTTGGTTGCGTCGTCTCTCGAAAGGGGTGGCATGGATAGGGTCTGGTAGACCCTCGATAGTTCCTCATCGCTTTTTATGATAGAATTTTCAGATGTCTCAGGACCATCTTGAAGGCAAAGACGTCCATCATATGGCGATGACCCTGAGGAATAAAGTACACCATTACCATATACTATGAGTAACGTCCTGACGTAGTGGAGAATGGACTGCATTAGAAGTGATGTTTGCGGAGTCCCTGCAGCGGAGT
This sequence comes from Euphydryas editha, assembly GCA_036937285.1. NCBI lineage: Eukaryota > Metazoa > Arthropoda > Insecta > Lepidoptera > Nymphalidae > Euphydryas > Euphydryas editha. Next base: position 21,384,307 of record JAUPFZ010000005.1, on the reverse strand, counting down.
GCAGTTACCTGCGGAGAAGATTGTCTTGACCTCCTTCTTACTGAAATGTTGTAAAAGGTGACTAAAGTCATAGTCGTGCGAACAACTGTACACCAGCCAGAATGGTGATGGGCAGCAGCGTTACCATACCATACCACAGCACACTACGCTTGCCAACTCACCTACCAAGCTTGGCGAGTACCTATTCGCAAACCCTCCCAGAGATGATAGGCGATGCTTACTTTTAGCTGTGGATATCCAACGACTGATGTGGTGGTATAGTGGTGGTGGTTGTTTCTCCCTACCGCAAAGGTGCGATGCTCAAGTGCGCGGGGCGTAGCACACGAGAGAGTGCTCGATGGAGCTGCCGCCTGCGGGCCACGGAGCAACGTACCCGGTACCCGTGGCCCACCTTGTAAGGGCGGGTGAGGGCGCACGGCGGGTGGTTGTTTCTTATTTGAGTGTTTGTTTTTGTAAGATTCGGCACTACGGTCTCTGTTTTTGTGAAAGTAAATCGCTAACCGGAAGTTGAACACCGTCCAACCCTTCTTTTGTATGGAAAATAGGCCTTTGATCCGTAGTGGAGTATTTAAAAGTTGCTTCAGTTTAGTTGATTTCATTTATCATGTACTTTGTACCTTTACATCTTTACCTTTTATTAAAACCGATTTTCATCAACTTATTTGTAAGTTTTGAAAACTATTCATTTTCATCAACTCATTTGTAAGTTTCGAAAACTATTCGTATTTTTATATTGCGCCTCTTTACAAGAATAACGTGATATTTTATAAAACATAACTTTACAGGAGAACAATTTCAAACATTTAAGAGTTGATAAATTCTAAAATATTGATAATTCTAGTTAGTATTTAATTGTTTTCATATGGTAAAATTATCAATATTTTAGAATTTATCAACTCTTAAATGTTTGAAATTGTTCTCCTGTTAAGTTGTGGTTTATAAAATATCACGTTATTCTTCTAAAGAGGCGATTGTTTTCCTTGCCTAAAGAGTAAGTCGTTTGATTATTTAACTTTCACACACAATTTTATTTTATTTTCATATTACCGAACGATCTATAAATAATTCCAACACAAACCTTCCCGGCTCGTGCATCTATTTATTTCAATATTGTATATCATTCTTATATATTATAAGAATTTAATAAAAAAATTACGAATTTAGAAGAGGGCGTTCAAGTATTACGTAACGCAATTTTTTAAGATTTTTGACCCTCCCTCCCCCACATAACGCGCCGTAACGTTTTACTGTACCCCTCTCCCTAAGCGTTACGTAACACCCAAGTTACCATTTTTACCTAAAAGACACAATTATGTTGCGCAAGGTACCGGAAAGTCACTAAAATACCTTTGTTCTTGTTTTAATCGCGTTTGCGGTAACAATAAATGAAACAAAAGATCTCTAACTAGTTATACATGGAGAACAAAATAATAATGACGTACAATACAATCGAAAGATTCGTCGTAAAACATAAACGAAAAGGGTTGACAACTTGGGAGACTTTAATTTCCTAGTTTTTTTATTTAAATAAAAAGAAACCATAGAGAGCTAAGTAACGCGTTGTATGAAACCCGCCTCCCGCCCTTGTAACGTTTTACAAGACCGCCCTCCCCCTAAATTGCGTTACGTAATACTTGAACGCCCCCCAATGACAGTAATATAACCTGAACAAAGTACCCAAATAAATCTCAATGCTATTAACGTCAGAAATTACCAACACCGCCACCGTCTCGAACATTTCGTCTAGAACGTTGTGTTATTGTAACATTAACATTTAATACTTGAGATTTTGCCGATCTCGCGCGTACGTGATTCCGAATACGGTTTTCTCGGAATACGTCGCTTAGTGTTGCTGGTAGCCGCAAACCTAAACATTTTTGCCCCTGGTAACTATAATACTTATCATTGTATACGAATCTATAATTAAGATTTGGTATGTAAGATATTCGCATATGTTATGTGTTAAAATCTGACAAAAGTTAAGAGTTTAAATATTTTTTTAAATAATTTTTGAAATTTTTGTTGTTAAAACGCGTTATTTAACAACAAATCCTTTTTTTCGTTTTTTAAGTCTACGTTTATTGTTACTATTTGTCGCGCACGCAATGCAATTCCAAAGAATATTTTTTTATTGTATTATCAGGATGTTTTGCTAAACCGGGACATTTTTTTCCATCGTGTCGATCACTTTCCCGCCCAAAACGAGTGGTCGAGACGATTATCATACGTTAACTTCAAGATATCTTTATAAATATCGCTATAATATCCGATACAGATAGTTTTGGTAACAGTTTTTAGCTTGATATGAAATTAGGTGAACCTCTTTTAACTGAGTGTTTAGAACTGTTTACTTCAATACATTATGCGCTACTAACGCGAATTTCGTTGGCGTTCAACAGTGGACATTAAATGGCTGATATGATGATGATGAATATGAACGCGGATTTACTGTTTGACGATGTTGTACCGTTAAATTAGAACGTAATGTTCAAACACAACTTCAGTACACGATAATACGCTTTGATATTTGTAAAGTACGCACTCTGTTTTAATAAAACATTAAAAATCATAACGACTATTGAGCAAAATGAGCGGATTTGCGTTATCAGCAAAATAAATCGATTAGTGTTTGTAAACAAAAGTATATATTTTATTTATTTAATACTTCATTGTACGTACAGAAATATAAAAATTTACAAGTCAATAGACGACCGTTCTGGTGTAGTGGTGCGAGTAGTCGCCTCAACGCCGCGCGCCGACGGTCGCGGGTTCGATTTCCACTGGGGACATATTCAATATGACTTCGTTTGTGTGTCTGTTGAGCAGTGCAAGGCACGTCTCGACGTGTATTTCGCGCTGACGTTCATTCAATTCGTGAGGCACCTATTTGTCGAGCTTCTTTACCTTGTCAATTTGACGCAAATGGACCAATATTTTTTAAGTGCTAACTTCGAAAGCTGCTGCTATTTCAGCTGTAGTTTGAGAAGCGTCAGCCTAGACAATCGCCTTTAATTCGTCATTATCGACCAACATTTTCGGTCAACCACGTGGTTCATATCTTAGGTCCAAATTTTATAGAACGAAAGCGAGCAAACCAATAACTGGTGGTACGATCGTTAGTAGTGTTCGCACCGTAAACTTCGTTGATGTTGCGTGCCGCTTCTGCCGCTTTGCTACCACGACGGAACTCATACTTCATAACCACTCGAATTTTTAACATATCCATGATGACGAAAAAAGTACAAATGCGATGCAAACAGAATGCTAACCATTAAACAAATGACTAATTATAAAAAAAGAATTCTATATTTTTAAAATAAAAATATAGAATTCTGAAATTCTATTTCAGAATTCTGCCTCAATTGCCGTTGAAACGGCAATTTCATAGGTAAAGACCTACTATGTATGTATATTAGTTAGTATTCACGAATTTATTGAAATTCACTGATTTTTAGTGCATACAGCTTCACTAACGTAATTAATGAAAATTTCAATGATTTGTGTTTAGAGAGTATTAAGCTATTTTAATACCAAAACCAAATTTCTAAATAATAATATGCGATCTCATTATAGTAATAATAACAATCTCTATTACAACAGCTATCATTAACGATTAAATTTCGTTGTATTTATATTTCACTATACTGTATTGTAAATATAGCAAAATAATGCAAATTTAAAACTAAAAGCATAAAATGGTATATTTTACGTGCACTGAAATTCTAAACTCATTCCACTAAGTAATAGTTGACGATGATCAACACAATAATTAAAAAAGTTCGTGTATTAATTTAATATCTCGACATAACTCTTGCCGATCAAATAAAGGCGTTTTATGTAGATATTTTTGTTTAAAAATTTTAAGGAATTCTGAAAGTGCAATTCTAATAGCTCTGTTTCGGTATAATATGAGATATATATTATATTCCTCAACAAGGTAGGCCGGTGGATAGATCACACAAATCTCAATCAAAACATCCAAGGTACCTACAAATCCGTTCTAACTAAAATGTGTATTTTATCCATTGCGTACTTTACGTAAGGAACTTGTCTTTGTATACGCTATGTTAAATGAATATCATTAGGAGGATAATTAGATAAATCTAACTTTGAAAAAAATATAACTTGACACGTAAGGTTTTACTATTAAAAAACATTTTTAGCTACACTAATGAATGCCAAAAAAATATATAGTTAACATTAAGGTTCTATGAACAAAGTCGAATACAATTCCATCGTATATATATATATATATATATATATATATATATATATATATATATATATATATATATATATATATATATATATATATATATATATATATATATATATATATATATATATAATATATATATATACTTAGCTTTACAATGAATGATAGGTGAGACTTATAAAGGAGTTGACATTCTTTTTTTTTATCGCAGGGGAATCCATTTACGGATGATATCCAGGACGCCCGGGTCGGCAGTCCTAAACCTATTTCGGATTCGGCACTTTGGGAGTGCAATACCATACTAAACCCCTGCGGGAGCCTTCAGCCGCTTTAATTGGAGGGTCCCGGATCTGCAGGCAACAGGATTAATCCAGCAACAGACTGGCCTCGGCGAGAAGGCCAGACTTCTCCTCCATGGGGACTGTCCGGCTAACCTCTGAACAGTCCCGACGACGCCGTGTCAAGCAGGATCGGGTTCCCATCCCGGCCCGACACGGGCACAAGGGCGTTACTGGAGGCGCATTAAGTAGCGCCTCCTACGCACCCCCATTCGTCACCCGCAGATGGAGGCCACGTCGGCGGCCTCCTCTCTCATCCGCTCGTCGGCCTCCTTCTGGGACATTACTGTCTAGCAGAAGGAGACCATCGCCTTCTAGAACTCGTCGTCGCCGAGCATCGCGGTAATGACGATCGGGAGCGACAAGTGTCCCCCCCCCCCCCCCGACGACCGACGTCAGACCTTGACGCAGCACCGCCCATCTCGGGCACACCTCAAGGGTGTGCTGGGCAGAGTCCACCGCTGCACCACAATCGTGACACTCAGTCGTCGGCTCCCTTTGGGCCGTCCGACACAGGTAGTCACCAAAGCAACCGTGCCCAGTGAGAACCTGCGTCAGACGGAAGGTGAGGGGCTTGCGTTTTCGACGCATCCACTGCTCAAGAACCGGGTGAATGGCAGCTATTACGCGTGTGCCATACGGCTGCCCCGCCAGATCCTCCCCCTACCTCCGCATTAGCGTTTCCTGACCTATCCGACACACACGTAGGATCCCGTCCAATGTGGGGTTCTCACCAAGAGCCCTCCTACCCGAGACGTATGAGCAGGTCTCGGCAAGAACCTCCGCCACGAGCTCCCACGGGGGGTCGCCGGCTAGAGCAGTAGCTGCAGTCCACGATACCGTACGGTACCCCCAAATTACCATCACCGCGATTGTTCGCTGCGCTGCGCGCAGCGCCGCCTTATTTTTCGCGGTGAGGCTATCCGCCCAAACCGGGGCACCGTACGTCGCCATACTCCGACAGACTCCGGAGTACAGCTGCCTGCAGGCGGCGCTGGGTCCTCCGAGGTTCGGGGGGAGTCTGCCCAGCGCACTCGCCGCCTTCACGACCTTCGGTCCCACCATCGCGAAATGTGGGCCGAAGGTCCACCCTCCGTCCAGGATGACTCCGAGATATTTCATTTGGGGGCTCATCCTGACTCTCCCCTATCCGATCTGAAAGGTAACCCCGGTGGAGGTTCCTTACGGCCAGTCCCGCGGAAGAGCAGGGCTTCGGTCTTGTCAATCTTGACACGAAGCCCTTAACACTCTACGCGGCTGATCACGAGGTCGAGTCCAACCTCGGCAAGCCGCGCCGCCTCCAAGGAGTTGACATCCTTCGAGATGATATCCATGTTATCATTTATAAATCTTACTTTGCTACTATGTGTTACATACGAAATCGATTTAGTAGTTTTCGAATTTACAGATCATAAACAAAAACATATTCATCGTCTTTAATTATAGATGTGTATAAGTATGTCTCACAAATCATTTTCTGTTAAAATGTTGGTATAATATGTGTATATATATAGTTGGTTCCGTAATATTTAAGTTTAATACCGTGCAAAATATTAATAACATCACGATTTATGTTTAGATATAAGTTAGATCAAATAAACATTTTTCAATATACTGACCTTTGCGTCGCAGTATATTTACGTAATATACATACGTATAGTACGTAAAAACAGGCATTTGTTTTTTTTCTTAGCCGTAGTGATCATGCCTTGTACAATGTAATACTCAGTTACGGCCACAAACTAGCGTTTCCTAAATGCCGGCTCAATAAAAAAGTCATTCCTTTGTTGGTATTTCTATTTTGATTTACAATAAATCTAATCGGTTACGGTTCAATCTCTGCCTTTAAAGAAGTTTAAAAAAAACTATGCAGCGATATATGTTTCGGAAAGCTTATTTTGACATCAATGAATTTCTTAATGATGGAAAAGCATGGGATTGAATAAAACTTGGCTAAGCTATCACTATGTTCCTGGTCATTAAATATATTTTCACAATATTGTGAGAGAGTGGCATGCAATGATTTCGCTTTCGCAAATTGGCTGTCTCGTATTTGTTCTGATCATTTCATGGTCATACTGTGCATTATTTATTTATCTTTTACATATTTTTTACGTAATTATACGTATTATATATTATATTTTGTTAAATATTTTTTATGACTTTTTAGACGTATTTCTATTAACGATTTAAATACACAGTTACTCTATGTTATTATATTCTTTATTGTAGTGGAAGTTTGCAAGGGCGAACTTTTCTCTACGATGTCGTCTCCCTATGATGTTGAAAGATGATGTTGACGTAAACAGAACAAAAATATTATGCAATATTAATATTTTTTGTTGTAATTACTTACAATATGTGGTGTTATTGCTAAGCAAATGACCTTTATATTTTATTATTTAAAAAAAAATCATTTGAAAAGAATATTTTTTCTGAGTGTCAGTGGTTATGTGTATATTAGGTATGTATTGCAAAACAAGGGTGAAACCTAGAGGGATGCTTAGTTAGTTTTATTATATTTTGATTTTATATAGATATGTAATTGAACGAGTTTTATTTTCCAAAATAATTTTTGAAATAATTTTTTAAATATTTAATATATAATTATTATACTTATTATCATAAGTATAATATATCTTATATTCCCCGAACATAAAATTTATAATTTATTTTTTTACAATATACTTTTTTGCACACTTATATAAAATATATTGAACAAAAGGCGGGCTTAAAGCTTCTTAAGACTTCGCTCAGCGAATCTTAAGAACGCAAGAAAAGACAATGTTTTTATTTTCAAACAATGTTTGTCTAAAGTTATATATAATTTGTGATAGCTTAAAATTTCAGATCGTTTATTAACAATTACTATAACAGCTAATAAAGGGGAATTTTAATTGTACCTCTATTTCCAATTCATGCAAAATATATCTCCCGACTAATAAACCAACAGCATATCAGATAAATGACTGCATTACAAATTAACTACTTGATTACCTAAACATATTTTGTTAAAACACGTATAAAATTAATCAAAATGGCTTTTTTATCTAATCTACAACGAAAACCCAGCTTCAAAGTTCATGTTTAGGTTAGGTTGTTAGGTTTCTTTTTTCTTTTTTTTTGTATCTTAAGGTTAGGTTAAGTTGTTAGCTTATTTTCTAAATTTTTTTCTGCATTTTTATGTTAGGCTAGGTTAACAGATAGTCATTCAGTGAAACAGTTTAGCTTTAAAGATCAACCAGTATATTATATTTGATTTACTTGATGAGCTTTAGTGTGCAATTCGTTATTTTTGATGGTATATTCGAATATTTGAATAGAAAAAATTGGATTTACAGTTGTACGATTAAAATACTACCCGTTATTAAATAATAAATAATGTGTTCTATGTAAAAATGTGAACACTTCACGCAAAGAATGCGTCAGACAGCGTTAAGTCGGTATCGTGTTCGCGCGGGCATTGTATGCTACGAACAATGCGTATTTATAAAACATTACAGCCGTATCGTTCGTGAAATTAATAACAAATAACAATTGTGAAATGTTAGTTCGGCGAGAATTACCCAGGCTCTGGTAATATGTACTTTAAAGTCTTGATCGTCTATGTAACAGCTGTGATGTGAGAATTATCAACTTTTATATGATATAACCATTGTTTACGAGCATAAAATCACAGCTGGAGCGATTTTTTTTTTTCTATTAATAAGTATGTTGAATTAATCATACTTCAATAACAATTTATTTTAATTTATAAATAAATAAACGCCTGCTCCAAGTAGTATGAAATCGTGAAGTCCGAAAACACACAAAATAAAACGATCAGAGCATGATAAAATGTCTATGGTCCAAAAACTTTTGACATGAGCGGGGATCGAAACTGCGACTAGTACAATAACCAGTTGTGGCCACTTTTTTTATTTTTATTTTATTTTATCGCTGGTAAATGCATTTACGCATCCCGCCGCACAAGGTGACGGGTACCTATGTGGGACTCACTAAAACCCAACGGTGCCCTCATCGTCGTAGTGGGGTGCCACGGATTGCTTTCGCATGCAACCGTGACGCCCCGACGACGGTTGGCCCGCCTATGCGGGCCGCCTTCGCCTATAGAGCGCTCGCGGGCACCGTGAGCACTCTATTGCCCTGGTGGCGAGTGGGAAGAACTGTGCCCACTGTGACCACTGTGCCAACCCATCCTAAAAATATATCCTAAAAAAATATATAACTTTTAAAAAAAGACGGAAATTCAATTACGCAAAAAGTTTATACCTAATATAAAAGTTCTAGTTGAAACGATACAAATCATACTAAACTATAAAAGAATTACATTTCACACCTTATTATAATAAGAATATGATCTATACTAATATTATAAAGCTGAAGAGTTTTTTGTTTGAACGCACTAATCTCAGGAACTACTGGTTCGAATTGAAAAATTATTTTTGTATTGAATAGTCCATTTACCGAGAAAGGCTATAGGCTATATAACATCACGCTACGACCAATAGGAGCTGAGCATTAATAAGAAACGTTACAAAAACGGGAAAAACATTATTTTCGAAAGCTTCCGTTGCGTACGCTGCTCTAAGTCTCTAGAGAATAAGGATTAAATAATTAGAATAAATATTTAGTTCTTTGTTCTCTAGAGTTTAAAAGATTTCGTGTTGCAGCGAATTTTTCTTCCAAACGGCGGTGTTGTAGCGGTGGTTAGCCATGCGGCGCTGTTGCGACGCTTTTGCTGGCATATAGGGTGCCTATCCATTGAAGCGGAGCGAGGTGGCCGAGCGGAGAAACAGAGAAATATTAACCAATAGGATTGCAGAGGCCTTGTCCACTGGAGCATAGAGGAGATTTTTTGCAATCCTATTGGTTAATATTTCTCCGTTTCTCCGCTCCGCCGCCTCACTCTGTTTCAATGGAAAGGCACCCTTAGAATCCGTGTGGCGCTGTTGCAGCGCTGTTGCGGCTATTTTACATTTTTACTCGAGTCCACAACGAAATAATGATAACAAAAAATGAAAAAGTGATTTTGTTGCATTATTATTAGCCAGACATATGAATCCTTACGAATTATAAATACTTCATCCACAATGTAGCTTTATGACGATAAACTTTGTCTTATATTTTGTTTTTAATTTGGACCCATAATTTAGGAGATAATATAAAATCAAATGAAACAACGTACCGAGTTATCGTTTTTTTTTAAAAACATTTTTGTGTATTTTGATTTGCAAAAAAAAAAAAACAAATATTTGATTACATGAACACTGTCTCGCAGAATGAACGAGACTCAAGTGTTTTAAGAACGAAAGCTTATTTTATTAATACAATCAGACCAGAAAGACTTTATCTTACCCGAAAAAAAAATCCTATTCGGCCTATTCGGTCATATACTCGTATAACACATAAAAAAAAAAAGAAAAAAAAATTGTCAAAATTGTTTTAGCTGTCCAAAAACATTTTTTTTCTTCTGTTTGCGTGAATCTGTGATATACAAACAAATAGAGATATTACACAATGATAATATAATATATTGATATTATTAGGTTATATTCCCGAAATATCGTAGTCCGTATTTCATTAGATTTGACTAACTTCATCGATTGAGAATTTCATTTCAAATTTGGTTCGAATTTTACTTTATTAAATAAAATCTTTTCTAATCTCTTAAATCTAAAGTTATATAAAATAAAATATCTTTCAATTTAACTGTGTTGCCCCAGGCGAATAAAAATAATTAAACAAATTTTTTCATAGCAACAGTACTATATTATAATCTTAAAAAACGTTTTATAACCGAAAAAACCTTTATTATTAACATTATATTTAGTTATTTATTGTGAATTGTGTTGACAGCGCTAATAAAATAAAATAATTTTTATATGAATTATTAATGAAATTTTGGAGGTGCGAGGAACATCAATTTAGGGGAAAGTGACCTCATCCACCATTGATCACGTCGGGTCACCAGTTTGGGCTTGCGAGGAACATCACATCGGGGTCACCAGTTTAGGGAAGAGAGGAACAGGGTGTAAACTGTAAAATTCCTCGTTCACCATTAAAAAGGGAGGATCCTCCGACCAGACGTGTGATGTGTCTGGTAAGCTACTTCCCCTGGTGGGCTACTGCCCCAGACAGTTGTTGTCGGGTTCTTGTATATATGTTCGATCGCTCGGATCCCCAAAAAAATATTTATTCGTGATTTAAAAAAAATACCATAGTATTTTTTTTTTCGTTTTTTTAACCTATAATAAAAATGCCTCATTTACGGCCTCGAGAGAGAAATGTAATACTCAATTAGCGACAGCGGAGGGTGTATCGCTTAAGGGCGTTGCTCACCTAGAAACCGTTTTAAGAATTCATCTTATGTAGCAGCGAATATTACCCGGATAGCTTAATATAACCCGGATATATCTAATCCCGTTTGGGAACATAATATTATTAGAACCCCTATTACGAAAAGCAACATTTTACACTACTAGAAGTACTGCGTTTTTTGTCCTACATTAGATTCTGTATTACTAGTCTCATGATATAGGAACTGATTAGATGCCTCTGAAGATATTTACACTTTTGATAAAGTATAAAAATGCGTCCAACTTCGAACGCCTCCAATTAAATAAATAAATTTAAATAATAACACTCAATGGACCCTAGTAAAAGACTATTCTGTCGGTCCGGAAAACACAAGCTCCCAATCCACGACGAACATCCGTATGCTTATACAATTATCTTTTGTTATGAGCGGGGATCAAATCTGCGACCATTAACACAATAGCTAACTCTCCCAACTCGTCGTCATAAATAATAGTTATAATGAAGAAAATAAGAAGTGCGCTTAACTAACCACGTAGGTATATTTTATAATATATCTCATAAAATTATCTAGTGGTTTAGTCTCTGCGTTATCTGCCCGTTATTACTAATCTGTTTTTATTGTGAATTTATGTGAGAGCGAAAATTTTGAATAAAATATTATTTTATAAAATTTTGAAAATAGTATTAGTAATTTTATAAAATAATTAATATTAGTAATAATTAATATTAGTAATTTATTAAATAATTAATATTAGTAATTTTATAAAATTTTGAAAATAGAGCGAATATTTTGAAATAAGTATTATTATTATAATTATTTATATCAAATGCCTGTACATTTAATATAATTATTGTTACTTATTTTAATAATAAATTTTACTACTTAAAATTACTAATTTAAATTTTACTCGATACCCGGTCATGACATCCATTTGTTTGGTCTTAAGGACGTGTAGGTATTGTGGTCTGTGCATATGTGTTTTTTAAGAATTTTCTTCCTACTGGGTGCTTTGAGGATGAAGAAGTGACTATTTATTATATAAAATTTGTATCTGAGATCTACATAGCAATAATAATAGTATACTGTCATAAACTATACTGAAACATACTAAATGCGCTCATTGTAATTCGGTCGCTCGGTATAAGGCCCGGACTCCACATACCACTGAACGAAATTATATTGGTTGTTTAAACACATCTCCGCACATCTCCGCTCTGGTGGAGACACACCCTAATACATTGGAGATGTTTTTAAAAGCTTTTTATTTTATTTTATATATAACGGAAAACCATTCCACAACTTTATAGCTTGAATAGTAGAAGATTGATCAAAAATTTACTTTTATTTAATGGTAACTTCAGCAAACAACTTCGAGATGTTCTAAATACTAAAGTATTCACAAGATATTCGAATTTATCCTTTAAATAAGGAGTATAAAGATATAGATTAGACGTACGGTGACTGCTAGAGAAGAATATTTCCGACCTCTTTTTTGCGAAAAGGTGATTAAGGCCATAGTGGTGCGAACAACTGCACCAAACGAGATGGGGACGGACAGCAGCGTCATCATATCCTGCTGCAATATACTGCGCTCGCCCATTCACATACCAAGAATGTGGCGATTATTGGCAAGCCGTGGCCACCCAACGACTGATGTGGTGATATAGACATAATGATTCAGAATATTTGAAATTTTAAAATTTGTACCAAAAATACAGATTTTTGAAAGACAGACGGACAGAGTATCTTAATACTCTTACAGTTCGTAAAATACATCTGTGCTTATAATAAAATCAAAATCAAGAACAATTTTATTCAAATAGACCCCACGAGCACCTTCGAATCGTCATTTTACAAATTAAAACTTTAAAGTGATTATTATTTTTGTAAAGCTACCACCTACTGCTACCAAGCTACCACCGATTCGGAATGTAGATTCTGCAGAGAAGAATCGGCAAGAAACTCCGTAGTTACTCTTTTGAAAATAATATATAAACTCTGTTTTAGTACAAAATTAGTAATATCTTGCATGAAATACAGCGCCACTATGTCCACACATCTTTATCGACTAAGTAATCCTACACCGAATAATACGCTTTATCTATTAATTTTTTTTTATAAAACTGTAACGAGTCCAATTCTGTACATTGAGCATATTTTGATTTTTTTAGAGGGCATTCTAGAATCGATACTAAAGCCAAAAGTGATTTTTTTTTATCTGCCTGTGTCATGGCTGAGCGTCGCGTCGAAACTACTGAAAGAATTTGAATAAAACTCAGTTTTATTGGATACTACGAACTAGGACACTGGATACGTATCCATTTTTCCGAAACTCAGTAAGGTTCCCTAGCGAAATTCCATTGCGGATGAAGTCACTTGTACGGCTAGTTTTAAAATATTCTTTCGTTTATGTTATAGCACATATTTTTAGTTAAAATAAACTTTTTTTTTTCGACAGAACACATTACCATCGCATCAAAATTATATTTATAATATTTTTATGTCGATGTCTAATCGAAAACACCATCAGTTTTCGAAAAAATCGCTAACATAATTATCATTTCATACGTACGTAGTGGCGTAACTTCCGAAGAACTAGACGGTGCCTTACACCGGGGCCCTTAAGCTCTGGAGGCCCTGAGAACCTGACTAACAAACTATAAATTGAACTATTGAAATTTGCTTTCGTGTAAAACCTGGACGGGCCCTGCTGTGCATGATAAAGAGCAGATGATCAAGTAGCTTTATACCTTTAAAATATTTAAATATAACTATTTATATTTTGGCTTCTATTGATAAAAGTAAAAACAGTTTAGTTGGGGCCCTGTTTTATTTTTTGCACCAGGGACTTTGGTTACCTAGCTATTCCATTGTACGTATGTCAAACAGAATAACACCTATATTGGTGTTGATTAAAAAATCAATTACATAAAGAGCAGAATAAAAAGTCACTTCATTTGTTACGAAAGAGCAATTATGTTGAACGACATTAAATCATATTTCATATGATTTCATGATTGCGCCTGCGTCGCCAACAGTACCGATAGCAGTACAAAGGGCGATTGTTCTTTTAAACAATCGAGCTTTATGTCGGTAAGTTCTAGTTAAGGTTACTATAGGCGTTAGATAACAAGTAGAAAAAAGTAAGGTAATCATAATTCATATACTAGTTATACACGACGACTCCTCAGGTACTTAATCTAAAATAATTATTACAATATAACTGTATGCAAAATTTACAAGGTAAGTTTGGAAATTAAATATGAAAAGCCTATACGTTTTAGATCTTCAATTGTGTACATATTAAGTCTCTAACGGAGATGAAAGAAACACAGAGAACAAATATTCATCCATCTCTATCCATACTCAAATCATCATAAAATTTCGCATTCATTCTTTTTACCGATTTTAATATCCTTGTAACTATTCTACTAACTCTTGAGGTGTTACAATCAAGAAGTCGAACGATGTCGCGGATATACGTTAGTTATAAATAAAAAATATTTTTTACGCCTATCCATAAAAGTTATAATGAATATACCTATTAATCAACGCGTCAAACGGAAATATAGGAATAATCGGTTCGCTGGGTACAAATCGAAAAACCACATTGAATGGTTATCTAACGAGACAATTTCGGTAGTCATTCGGTCCGGTTCGGTCGGATTACACTGGACTAAACTGGATTGAACTGGACAAAACGAAACTAACTGGAGGAACTATTTTGAATATGTTAATTTATTGAAGCATTTTCTTAAGTTAAATTAATTCTATCATGTCAGATAATCTTACAGATATTGAAATTGCAGTTGCACTATTATTCCCAGAGAGTGTTGGACACACTCACACACACACACAAATGTAACACACGTATTTACATAAGTATTGTAGTTGTAATTAAATTTTATATTAAAAGTTAATAATAAAAATGAAAACGCAAATTATATGAATAGACCTATCTTTTGTTATTTCGGTTATATTACGGTTCAAATTTGCTAATGTTACATTTTCATGAATTGTAATTTGAACTGTTACGTCTGCTAATCAAGTTTTTTAATGGCATACTATTACTCGTAAAAAATCGTCTCCCAGTGATAAGATACAAAAACAAAATTGATGAACCTTCTCTCTTTATATTATTACAGTGGACAAGACAGTCGTTCAAGTTATGAAATGAAATAAAATGAAAATATTTATTTTGCCATAAGGTGATTTCACACACTTAACGAATGTCAAAAAAAAAATTCAACGGAAATTAGGTATTTAACCTCCTGGTAGCAAAAACACTTACAATACAAACTTAATATAATGTACCCAATATTATCAGCTACCGTAAGTTAATTACTACTAATTTACCTTTAGAAATTATTACAAGCTAATCTCTAGTGTCGCGGTAGACATCACCTTACTATTATATCATCGGCTTTATTAAATATTACAATAAATAATTTAATCTAATGCCCCTAGTGTTGGCCGAAAGGAAAAAAAGGCAGAGGAAAAACAACTCTCGGTACTGTTTTAAAAAAAAAAATTAACGACATTATACAAAATAAACAAATAACGCACAGAATGATCATGAAATGATCAGGACAAACACGAGCCAGCCAATTGTATGTGCCGAAATTTCTTCATGCCATGCTCACAATATTGTGTAACTATATCTAATGACAAGAAGGGACATATTGATAGCCTGGTCGAGTTATATTCAATCCCATGCCTTTCCATCATTAATAAATTCATTGATAAGTGGGACGTTATACCTTGTCCAACCGTTTATTATCTTTTTGACAGATTACGTCTATAAATTAAGTTTTTTTTTCTCGGAATAATGTACTACAGTAACTTTATAGACGGGTAGTGAAGTGTCCTGTGCATAACCAGCAACCACAGACTATTAAACAGTCCATGAAATATATCGATCGATAAATCGATCATATGATAAAAATATTTTGATTTCATATAAGTATTGTTCCTGTAAAATTAATTTAAAAAAAGGAAATAAAAATAGTATCTATGACTCCAAAATTGATTGTTTGTAAGGAATTAAATCGAAATCTTGGAACTTAAGTTCAAATCAAGAGTAAAGAACAATGAATTTGTTCATTCTTTTATTTATTTTTTGACGGCTGCTATCTATGCACGCGTTAAATTCTTCCTAAATAAAATCGATTATTATTTCAAATCGAATCAGTAACGTGTGAGGATGTAACTAATGTCGAACTGTCAAAAAGATAATAAACGGTTGGACAAGGTATAACAAGCTTATTCAGTTCAGTTTAAATCATGTAAATATACCAAATATTCTGGATAATATGTCAAAATTGAAACAAAATCACCATTTTAATATTTTTGTTAATATTATATTATATTGCAGACACTCTAAAAGAGAAAATAATTTTTTTTTTCGCATTTTCACGAGACAGTGGCGAAATAATTTGTCAAATTGTCATGACAAAATAAATAAATAAATAAACATCTCACACTCAACGGCCCCCAGTAGGATGTGAATCCTGTGTCGAGGGTCCGGAAACACACACAATACACAAGCACATACGCCCAGACCACGACAAACATCTGTATGGCCTATACAAATATTTGTCATGTGCGGGGATCGAACCCGCGACCGCTAGCGCATCAAGATCGTATCAATCGTAAATCGTATTAATTGAAAAATTAAAATGTATATTTTTCGAAACAAGTGTACAACTGTTATCGAAGATACGCGTGAATACAAACGCGATGAATACGAACGAAGCAATGAGTATAACGAGACGACTATCGTTTACGTGATTTTATGGTCAGTTGGCGCAGTTGGCAGTGGTCCTGCTTTCTAATCTAGGGTCGTGTTTTCAATTTCGACCCCGAGTGTGATTGTAATATATATTTATTAATATATGTATTATATTTTACATTTATTACAAAAAAAATATGTTTATCATATTAGGAACAGTCCACCGTGTGTTTATGTTAAACATATTTATTTATATATATTATTTAATGACAAACAGATTATAATGCACATATTTGTGTCTTTATATAAAATTTTATATCTGTTTAAATCCCAAACGAGAATGATCGTTGCTATGGTTACAACACCGACCACAACTATTAGCCGCATGTTTTCAATAAAAATTTAGAATATCATTAGGGTTGGCAATATGTGTTTCTACTTATATTCATGTAAAGCTTTTTATTATTAAATGGAACCAGTAGAATTACTTTCTTGTGTTATACGCCGAGTTGCACGAAACAAATTTTAAATTTAAGTGTTTATTAAACTAATTTAATCACAAGAATCGTGATTATCTGTTGCACGAAACCTACATCTGATAAAGTTAACAAAAAAAATTAGTTTAATTAAAGACCTATCTAACGGATGATTAATTCCAACAGCTTTAAATTAATCATAAGATCAACTAATTTTAAGATTAATTGCAACTTAACTAACGGAAAGTTAGCGACGGTTTCGTGCAACTCGCCGATAGTTACTTGCTTGTCACAGACATTTTGTTTACCTTTGTTATTTTAAACTTTCAATAATTAACGTTCGTATATACTTTTGATTGATAAGAATGTAGATAAGTGACTTATTATATTTATTTCATCCCTGAATTTATTTCTTTATATTCTTTTATTTAAAAATTATAAAAAAATTATAAGGATACCTATTTATTATGTTAACTATTATTTCATTCTGCTATTTATTTCCGAGAAGTGCAAGCTTTTTTTTCTGTAGATTTATTCCTCTCAGTATTTTAGATGTATATAAAATATGTTTTTCATATAACTGCCTTTATCAAAATAACATATTAGCTGACTTGACAGTCATTCATCATATTTGATCTTAGATTGTTTAATTTTAATAGTCGAAATTTGGGCAAAAATACTACTTCATAAGTGTTAGATATATCGCCGAAATAACGTCTTAATGAGGAAGGTTATATTAATAAGTCAGACGGTAAAATGGGGAGATGGGATTTGTATCATTTTTGAAGAATGATTTTTTTTTAGTTTAAAACTTCATTCTAAGGTGAAACCACAGGATATACCTAGCTTATCAGTAACATAAAGCATCGCATAGTAATTTTCATAGATATCTAACAACGAATTTCCAGCAAGTATTTTAATGGGAATGGAATAGGCAGCCGGAAGTTATGTGAAGTATGATACTATTTGTAATGGCAGCGCGTCGTTGGTCGTTCGCTAATCAGACATATTCAATCGAACAACCACAGAAACATATGTGAAATAATTGTTCGATTAATTAAAGGCCGACTGGTCGAGTGGTCAGGCAACTGGACATTTTACGCAGCGGTCGCGGGTTCGAATCCCGCCAAGTGCAGATAATTTGTATGACGAATATAAATGTCTGCACTGGGTTATGGACGTGTATATAATGTATTCATATAAATTTCTCAAATTTATTTCCGTTCCTTGTACCTGTAGAACTTGTAGTTCTTACGAACTTAACACGGGGCTAGGTTATCGTGGTGTGATTGTCGGTTAATATTTATTAATTATATTTATGTAATAGTCAACATTATCTATACATTTTCAAATTTTGAATATCAGTCGTAAGTTAGAATGTTAGAAATAACTTGGTAGATTAAATCAAAATTGTACAGCTAGCTAGCAAACGATGATTTTACGTTCGATTTTCAATTGACTCGACGAAACGGATTTTCTCCCTTTGACATTTATGGTTACTTTAACGTAATAGCTATATTATATAATTGTGATTATAATTCTTGTGATATTTATAGATGAAAATATAACAATAATTTTTTTTTCAAAAGAATCAGTTTATTATTTACAAACAAACAACTCGTAATTCTGTAAATCTGTACAAAGTAATATTTATATTTAAGTAACCAACCCAGTAGTAAGTAAATCATGTTTACATCGAAAGTGCTAAGGGGATGAATTCTACGAGAAAGTTAGTTTAATGTTTATATAAAAGTTAATTGTTGTAAGGGTTTTTAATTGTATGATATTGTATGAGAACACGACGAACAGGACCAACGTTCTGGTGTAGTGATGCGAGTAGTCGCCTCAACGTCGGCGGTAACGGGTTCGATTCTTGCTCGGGACAGATATTTGTATTTTATAAATATTTGTTTCCGGTCTTTGTGTATATCCTTGTTAGTCTCCCCACCGTGCTGCAACGTCAGAGAGCCGTTGGTCCCGGTTGTTATCATAAACACCTGAAAGCGGTCGTTGCTCATGATAGGGAAAATTATCTGCCAACCCGCAGTGGAGCAGCATGGCGGACTATGCTCCAACCCTTCACATATATGGAAAAGAGGCCTTTGCCCAGTAGTGGGTCGTTTACAGGCTGATTCGGTTCAGTTTACTATGGTAACAAAACCGCAGGTAAAAGATACTTTAATTTAAAGTTATTATCACGGTTGTTGTTTTCAGATTCCCGATATTTCAGTAACGTTGCAGACGAAACGGTCACGAGATGAACTGCTCCCGTTAAAGTAACTTCTGCTTAACTCAAAATATCAATAGTGACCGTGAAAGATCAAAAACTTATATTACAAGCGACAGGTTAAAATTAGAATAGAAGAATTGACATCTAAGACAAGCTTTTCTTCGCTGTAACTTGCAAAAATGACTGAAAACCGTTAACCAATGTTGCAAGGTGTGCACTACTTTGAATATAATACAAATGTTTATTATTATAATATAACAAAACATATATAAAAACTATATGAGAAAACCAAGAAACAAGTCTGTATAAGGCGTTCTCCTCGGTAAAAGTGCGACCTTATTCAGAGAATTTTTGAGCAAAAGTCATGAAAATAATCTTCATCCTGATATAAGTTTTGGCCTGATTGCAAGTTTTAAGATGTCTCTGTCAAAATTACAATTCTGTGTTTCACATTCGCACGCTACGGTCGCGACACACAATCGGATCGTATTCATTGCAATGTAAATAACATACCTTAGACGTGATTTGCTATGACAATAGCGTCACAGCTGTTGAACAATAATTTAATAATTGTTGTTTTTTTAAACTAGAAATTAATTATTAAAATTTTCCATATTTAAATTCGCTGTTCAAAAATTGGTTTACTATTAAAATAATTGCTCGTATAATTTATAATGTAGCCAGCGAGAGTAAAGTGAATGGACACGTACCTTACAACATAACTTGTTCAAGATTATCGAATAAACTTGTACTATACATTCTGCCTGTCTCTGTATTCAGTTAATATAAGATTCTAACATCAAGGACAAAATACGTTTTCAGCCATACTTTATTACACAATACTATAAACGTTCCACGGCTGGGAAACTACTTCTTCTACTGTTAATGAAGGCGGTATTGCGTGCCGATATTTACAAGTATTTACAAAGTTACACTTTTGCCCGTTATCTTTTAAGATACGGTCTGCAAATAAAACTTCACACCTGATGTTACGCAAATTTGTTCGCGTTTAGGAAGCAATGATAAAGCGATCGTAAACTAATAATCGCTACGCGTCTAATCGATTACAATCGATGTTAAATCGATTAATGTGTAAACTGTGGTATGTTCTGCCCTATATTGCACGGAACATAAACACGTACATACGTATTAATTTTTTTACGCTTATACTGTATTGCGATGATGTTTATTTGATACAATAATCTTAGGAACTACATCATTAATTTACGTGCCCTGAAAATTTTAATTGTTGAGACGATTCTACTACAATAATTATTGTTGAACTACTTATAATAATAAATAATAATATGAACTGATTTTTATATACAGTAACTACTTCTTTTTTTTTAAATTGTAATTAACATTTTTTTAATAAGTCATGTACAAATCGAGTAATTCAATTTATTACCCGACTGCGACAGAAGGAGGGTTATGTTTTTCGAGTGTATGTATGTATGTATGTATGTATGTCCATTTCTTTAGCACGCCCTACAGCCCAAACGGCTGGACGTTTTTTGACATATGAGGTGTCGTTGGATTTGTCTAAATTGTAGTAGTGACATAGGCATATATAAATTTTCAAAATGGCGCCCGCAAATGGCGGAATGAGGGGAGGGAGTTGAATTTTTTTTCTTACTGTAGCAATATGGGTATCAAATGAAAGCTAGTAAATTGTTTTATTCTTTTTAGTTTATAATAAGAGTATTTCACGCAGTCGGGTTTTTTGATTTTTTTAATTATTTTTATTTTTTATTTTAAGTTAAAGTTATAAAAATCGTCGTTATTTTGCGTTAAAATACTTAGTAGGCAAGTTGGTTGGTCTTTAAAACATCACGCTACGACAAATACAGACAAAGCAGCAGTCCTCATACCTATAAGTAAAGATCTATTTTTATTTTTTTTATTTTAGTAGTTAAAGAAAGGAACTTTTATAAATTTTTTCATAAATATATAATTAAATTAATATACCTACAGCATTTCATAGAAAATTTCAGATTCTCAGAATATAATCCGACTATCATTTGATGTGTTAAAAACACAGATGCAGTTTAAGTCATTATTAAAGATGTTTAGTCAGTCCAAAAGAAACCTTTCTGGTGTAATGATGCCAGTAGTAGCCAGTTCGATTCTCGCTCGCATATTATTTGTATTTAAACAAAAAAAATCGGTCTGAATGTTTGTCCTTGTGATTATCTTCACCGTGCCATGTTTATTGTTATAATTTACTTTTTTTTTTTTTTTTTTTTTTTTATATATGTTAGTTGGATAGGCAAACTGGCAGACGTTCCACCTGATGGTAAGTGGTCGACGTCGCCCATGAACATAAACTAGTTTACCTGGAACTAGCCCAGCCAACTCATTTATGTGTTGCCTATCCTGAGACATATGATGTTAAGTCTCGGTGCCAGTAATTACACTGCCTGTCTTGCCCTTCTTTCCGAAACACAGCAAAGCTGTTTCACGGAAGAAATAAGCAAGATGGTGGTACCCATGCAGCCGGGAGCGCGGCACAGCGCATCCCTCCCACCGGTAAAACACCACAACATTACACCGGATAGCGATCGTTTCTCATAGTAGTTAAAGTATGTGCCAACAGGCAGTGGAGCAGCGTGGTGGATTAAGCTCCAACCCTTCTCGTGGGGGAAGTTTAAAGGATGATACTGCTTAGACCTTAGTTAATTTATTTCTAACATTTCACATTCTTATTCATATCTCATATGTTAGTAGGCTATTAACTATTTTGATAAAAATTTTCTTTCTTTTCATTGAACAAGTTACATAAATTTCTCATTTGTGTACACGCTTTTATTTTACAATCCTGTAGGTCCAATTGATTTTATCGATAACGAATATTAACGTTTACACCTTTTAATTATTGTATAACTCCGATATCGGCTGATTAAATATTCTTAATTTTATTTTTCATCATATTTTGGCCTGTTAATTTATATATCGAAAATTTGCATGATAACTAATATTGAAATGAATAAATTTATGTTATACTAGCGGCCCGCCCCGGCTTCGCACGGGTATTTAACTAAAATTTTAAAAATTATAAATTTATATTTTTTATCACCTACATGCGCCATCTATAGTATATGGTAATAATATCTTAGTAAAATAATATATAATTTTTATGTATTAAAGTTATTTACATTGGTTTTGTACTTTTTACGTGATACGTGAACACAGAAAAAAACGATAAGAGATGGCGCTGATACAAAAAAAAAAAAACGCGCTATTAAAATTTATTCTTGATGATATATAGTGTATTAATAAAACGGAGGTTTTAACAGATTTATTATTTGTATAGATAAAACTTGTTGATAGTACTTCTTGTCTAGTGAAACTGTTTAGAGAATTTATTATTTTTTTCTTAACTAACAAAAATATCAATGTATAAGAAAGATTTTAATTATGCCAAAAATTTTTTACATCATTACATATTATAAAACAAAGTCCTTCGCCTCGTCCGTCGGTCTGTCTTTTCGCGATAAACTCAAAAAGTACTGCACGGATTTTCTTGAGGTAATCACCAATAGATAGAGTAATTCATGAGGAAGCTTTAGGTACATATACATACCCCAGGTGCAGCCGGGGCGGGCCGTTAGTATATACTATTTTTATTGTGGATATTATAAATTAATACATTTAATAGTCATAGTTACATGAAACATCTGTAGGTTCAACTTATTATTTCATACCCGCATTATAAAAATGAAGGTATGAAATACGGCCGATGAAGCAAAAAAGTTCTCGAGTGGCGACCACGTACCAGCAAGCGCATCGTCCAACAGCCGAACGCGAGATCGACAGACGACTTGGGGAGAGTGACTGGAAGCTGTTGGAAGAAATCTGCTTCGAATCGATCGCTCTAGAGATCGATGTGGAGGCCTGCGTTCAGCACTGGATATCCAATGGCTTTGATGATGATGATTGCTATTACAAATAATAAAAAACGAGAGGTTTTTGGTCGTCCAATTAAAAAAATCTGTCTGATTTAATTTGAAGAGAAAATGCAGAGAAATAAAAACTATAAAATAATTTGTCATGATATAATTTCTCTTAATGAAATAACTAGTATTGTTCAATTAAATTAATATAAATGTTGAATTTTTATTCATCGTTTTTATATTTTATCAATCACTGGACAAACCATACTATTTTGTTTTATAGGATTCAATCTTAATCGGTAAAAAGACTTGCTAAGCCCTTAATTTTTTTTTACAAATCGGTTCTGTATATTCCTTTTACCGAAAAAGAATTAAAAAAAAACAATTTCTTTTGACTCAAGTACATGTATCTTTATAATAGTAGATATCTAGAAATTTAAAAGGTTTTCTAGCACGTCAGGCGAGAGGTATGACTATCGAATGATGTCACTTTGCCTTACAAGGTGCTGGCTAACATAAACAAAGACAGTATTTATAGTTATATGCAATTATGTCACATAATATGTTCCGTGATGACCGTCCTGGTGTAGAGGTGACGAAAGTTATTTTTATTTTTTAGTTTTTTTTATCTATATCAGAGCATAAAAAACTTTTTTCTTGGTCTCCCCACTGAATGAACCACTTGGTGAAAAGAGATGAGAGAATATCATACTATTTTGAACCCGTGTTGAATAAGTAACTATGGCGACCTTATCCGACATGAGCTTACGCGGCAACGCTACGCGAAGTGACGCATAACTTGATAGTTTTGTATAAGAAAATTACAGTACTATACACTTAAATACTCACTATTTTTCCTGATGTACTTTATCCGATTAACCTAATATATATCGGTGAAAAAAATTATTCATCCAACTTGGTTCAAGTAGTAACATAAAAAATATTGTTTTAGTTTTTGTACGAGGCCCCATCGAAATGCGAGGCCCTGAGTGGTTACTCCGTTCATCAACCCTACGTCCGCAAATTATGAAACATAATTTGATAAAGTGTGCATAATACATTGTACTTTAGGACTATATGTGTCCGAGATAATATCATTAATATGGTAAAGAAATTATAAAAATCAATGAATTAATTGAACTGAATCAGCACGTTAACGGTCCCACTGAAAAACTGAAGGTAGATCCTCGCTTAAGCAACTTTAATTCTTACGATTTACTAAAAAAAAATCTTTATGAATTATAAATAAAATATAAAAAAAATGGTTGTCTGTAAAGTCGGTTTACAGACGATAATTTTTACGTGATAACGTCATAAGAAAACATAGATGTAGAATTGTATACTTTTATGAATCGAATTGAATTATTATCACATATATAATATGATAGTGTGTATTACTTTACATATATATGATAGTGTAGTACTTTATATATATATATATATATATATATATATATATATATATATATATATATATATATATATATATATATATATATATATATATATATATATATGATAGTGTGATATTCAAGATTTTTCGATGTGAGTTATTTTGTTAAGGATAGGAAGATGATAGGAAAAGTAGGAAATCAAGGGGAGTGTTTCAAGTGGTACTCTCTACCAAACAATTGACAAATCACAAAACAGTAGGGGTGTGCGATAATTATCGATAATTCGTAAATACTCGATAATTTTCCATTCGATAATTATTGATAAGTGTTATTCGATAATTTTGATCGATCGATAAATATCGATAACTATCGACCGATAATTATCGATAACTTTCGTCAACTATCGATAATTTTTATCCGATAACTGTTGCCAACTATCGATAACTTTTCCTTCGATAATTATCGATAACTGTTCATACGATAATTATCGATAAAACGATTCGATAATCATCGATAGTAATATTATCGATATTTTTTATCGATGAACATCCCTACTTCTACCAAACAATTGACAAATCACAAAACAGTAGGGGTGTGCGATAATTATCGATAATTCGTAACTACACGATAATTTTCCATTCGATAATTATCGATAATTATCGTTAAGTGTTATTCGATAATTTTGATCCGATAATTATCGATAATTTTTAATTCTATAATTATCGATAACTATCGACCGAATATTATCGATAACTTTCGTCAACTATCGACAATTTTTATCCGATAATTATCAATAACTGTCGCCAACTATCGATAACTTTTCCTCTGATAATTATCGATAACTATTCATTCCATAATTATCGATAACTATCGATAAAACGATTCGATAATTATCTATAGTAAAATTATCGATATTATTTTTCGATGAACATCCCTACAAAACAGTTCGCGTGTAGATTGCGTGGCGCCACTGTCTCTTTTACTCAAACGCGGTCCGATGGAGTGTAAGACAGAACGCTTTGGCTAATCGTGCCTCTCTATCGCTTGTTCTGCGCTCTCGCTCACTAATTGTGACAATGATGACGTCATCTTCTTCGAACGGGCACCCCATCATCAATTTACTAGACGTTATCACGTCAATAAAACTTTTAAATTTTAATTTGATAATTTTCATTTAAGCATCGAATGGTAATCTTTATCTGAACTTTATAAGTCACATCTATCAGTTTCTGGCAAGGGTTTCTGGCGTTAGCAGAATAACAGCTGTCACAACGTAGTTCAACAATAATTGCTTTTATGCTTTTAATCACGGAGTATAGATACCAGGAGTGCGAACGGTATAGGATTTTTCACGTTATTTATGTACACAATAATAAACCCAGATCATAGTTCTCTTTTTTGCCACTGGCTGCGCAAGTATTCAGGACGTACCGATACTACTATTATTATTACACGTAAATATGGACTGGCTAATTTGGCTCGTCAATTTAAAATAAATTAAATTAAATATAAAATATTAGTTTATTTTTTAAAATTATGGTTACCTTAGTGGCCGAAAGGCAAGTAAGAATTTAGGAAAAGTGGCTTTATTGACTTCCACGTAAGTATTTAAACGAGTACCTACTTGTTGAAACAAAGCGTAGCGCATCCTACCGGCAAAATAATTGTCCCCTAAATTGATGCCGTACTTTCAACATTACGTTCGCACTACTGGTATTTATACTCCATGCTTCTAATGTTAATGTTAATATAGATGAACTCTCCGTTACACGATTTATTTAAACATAATATGAAATGAGGAACATGCTAAGGTCTTTCGCAGAAAATATTGACGAATGAAACCGAGTGTAGTAATAAGTGTAAATCTCAAGCAATAAAGCGCTGAATAAAGCGAACTTGAAACATTATTTACGACCGAGTATTGTTCATTGACTTCGATTTTGATTG
Organism: Euphydryas editha; assembly: GCA_036937285.1. Lineage (NCBI taxonomy): Eukaryota > Metazoa > Arthropoda > Insecta > Lepidoptera > Nymphalidae > Euphydryas > Euphydryas editha. The sequence continues at coordinate 21,357,760 of JAUPFZ010000005.1, read as the reverse complement.
CCAATATGTGTCAACTGCCGGAAACTCATTGATAGGTTTCAGGGCAGAAATAGTCGGTTTGATACCCGGGGTAAATTGCGCGATCATTACTGCCGTCCGGTCCGCCTTGCACTTAATTGCTATTTTTGGAGTTTGACTGCCTAGTGAATTGATTTTAAGGGACTGTACAGATGGAACTCAGCACTTCGCGGTTGGAAACAGACTGTGTGAAGCAGAACACATTCGTATGTTCGGACAAAAGGCGGCAGCTCTAAAATCGCACTGCACAGTTCGACGTCCTATTCCGTGTGAGTAGCTCCTTAGTGTTATTTTTTTTAACTGCTTAAAAAGTATTTTACATATATGAGATATTATAATTGCAAATATTGATACTGTTTACACGCCTCTTCTTATGTTAATATTAATGTACCTAATACAGATAAAAGTATAAAAAAATCGTTCGAAATATACCACTTACTAGACTACTGACTATTGCATTTCAAACTTATTTTTAATATGTACATTACTACTGTTAACAAATATGTATTTTTAAAATTACAGTTATTGGGAACATTGTTGTGAGTTCGACTTGCACTCGGCCGGACTTTTTTTTTAACTATAATTTTAACTTCATCTGTTTCAGATAAAATTTATTTAAATTAAAAAAAAAAAAAAAAAAAAAAAAAAAAAAAAGATGCGTCAACGTGCCTATTTAGAAGCTAGTTTTTAAGTTTTTAAAAATAGTTTTAAGTAGTTTAGGACTAGTAGCATACGCTACTATAACTTGCAATACTGACAGGAGCAGTTTTTGCTACTTTTTAAACAATTTTACAACCCGCTATTGCGGTCATTTTAATATTGACTTTCTTTTATTTTGTGCGAATTTTGCACGGTTTTATACCCCTGACATTCTTTTTTAAATAGCGACGCAACCTCCGAAAATGATCCGGACCCCAGGAAAGGAACAAGGGACGAGGAACCCTCCCTCCAACACCCCCCCTAAGGTAGTTAAAAAGTTGGCAAGGCGTAGCCTGGAGAGGTTTGAACCGGTGGCGCTCGAACACACATTCACAGTGTCTGAGGATGCCCCTTCCACCTCCAAGGCCAAACCACAGACGATACAGAAAAAAGGCACAGAAAGCCCTAAGGAAGGGGGGGTTGCATGGACCCTGTCACCCACAACAGCGACCAAGAGCAGGGTGCGGGAGGCGACCGCGCTCTTAGGCAAAGGCAGGATGGCTGTGAGCCAGTCCAGGAACCTCAGGGGCGACCTAAAGGAAACGATCCTGAGTTCCCTGGACGGGCTTAAGAAGCTGGTGGCGGACGCGGAGTCTGCGCTGGAGGCCGAGAGGGCTCGGAAGGGGAACGGGGGCTCCGCGGGCGTGTCGTCGGCGAACATAACCGCCGCGGTCGCGCCTGCGGTGTCCCCGGGCCCTGTGCTGAGCGAAAAGCTCGACGAGCATTCTCGGCTTCTCCTGGAGAACAATAGGAGGATGGAGGCTCTCCAGGAGCAGCTGAAACGCTGCAGCGAGGCCGCGGAAGCCGCCAGTCAGCGGACCTATGCCGGCGTGGCCGCTACAGTGCCACAACAGCCTTTGAAGCCCGCAGCTCTGCACTCCGTTCTCGTTTCGTCCAAGGACGAAAAAGAGACGGGCGAAGAGGTCCTAAATAGGGTCAGAAAGACTATTGACGCAAAGGAGGGCTGGATAAAGGTAGAGAGGGTCCGGAAGGCCAAAGATAGGCGGGTCATAATGGGTTTTGGGTCCACTGAGGAACGAGATAAGGCTAGGAGTAGGATGACCAAGGAAGGAACGGGCCTCGTGGTTGAGGAAGTCAAAAATCGGGACCCGCTCCTGGTCCTCAGAGGCGTACTGTCGGTTAATACCGATGAGGATATAATCAAAGCCCTGAGGAACCAGAACCGGGACCTGTTTGACGGCCTCGGCAACGAGGGAGACCGCCTCCAGGTCAAGTACCGCAGAAGGGCGAGAAATCCGCACGTGGCCAATATCGTCATCAGTGCGTCGCCCACCCTCTGAAGGAGGATAACTGACAAGGGTTCAGTTCATATCGACCTCCAGAGGGTGAGAGCGGAGGACCAGTCACCGCTGGTTCAATGCACGCGATGCCTGGGATATGGCCACGGGCGGAAGTTTTGCAAGGACCCGGCTGACCTGTGCAGCCACTGCGGCGGTCCGCACCTAAAGTCGAAATGCGCGGACGCGCTGGCGGGGTCCCCGCCCTCCTGCCGGAACTGTCGTAGGGCTAAGCTCGACAATGTCGAACATAACGCTTTTAGTAGCGACTGTCCCGTCAGGAGGAGGTGGGATGGCCTCGCCCGCTCGTCCGTAGCGTATTGCTAAGGGCGCGCCGGCGGCCGTGGTGGCTCATAAAATCCTCCAGGTGAACCTCCAGCGCAGCAAGATGGCATACTCCGAGCTGCTGATCGAAGCCTCTAACCAGCGTGCGCGGGTTGCTCTGGTACAGGAGCCATACGTCGGCGGGGAGGGTCGTGTGAGGGGTAGGAATGGAATCAGGGTCTTCCAGCCTGCGGATCAAGGAAGTGGGACTGTCAAGGCCGCGGTCATCGTTTTTGACGCGGACCTTCACATTAAGCAGTACCCAAAACTCACCACGAACAACATCACAGTGGTGGGGATCCAGATTCGCGACTGGGAGATCGCCCTGGTTTCATTCTACTTTGAGCCCGACCTGCCGATGGACTCGTACCTAGCACACCTGCGCCGGGTGCAGCGCGAGACGGGAGCTCGGAGTATGATCATTGGAGGCGATTCCAACGCCAAATGCGTCTGGTGGGGAAGCCCCGTTACGGATCGCCGCGGTGAAGATATGTACGGGACCTTGGAGGATCTCGGTCTGTGCCTCCTAAACCAAGGGGAAACCCCTACTTTTGACACCATCCGGGGCGGCGTAAGGTACAGCAGCTATGTTGACATAACTGCTGTATCGCTTGACCTTCTTAGCCTGGTGGACGGCTGGCGCGTGTGCGAGGACCTGACTTCCTCGGACCACAACGGCATATCCTTCCTTATTAAATCCAAGTGCATCAATACCAATAACATTAGGCAAACCACCAGGAAATATTACACGAGGAAAGCAAATTGGGCCAGGTTTGCTGAAAAACTGGGCCAAATTTACGACCTTAATCATTTTAATAAAGACCAAATTCAAAATTTAACAACAGGAATTGATTTGGATAACGTAGTTAAAAAATTAAATAATTATATAGCGGAGGCATGCACTTGGTCTATTCCAACTATTAAGAGGAAGGAGGTGTTAGCTATGCCGTGGTGGACCGAGGAGTTGGCAGCACTCAAGCGCGAGATGGTCACCAGGAGAAGGAGGATCAGGTGTGCTGCACCGATCCGGCGCGACAAGGTTGTTGGGGAGTACCTGGAAGCGAAGGAAAGGTACCGGACCGAGATTAGGAATGCGCAGACGCGCAGCTGGGTCACCTTCTGCGAGAAGCAGGATGGGGAGAGTGTTTGGGGGGGAATATATAGGGTCCTCGGTAGGACCACCAAGAGAGACGAAGATCCACCGCTGGTGGTAAACACTATGGAGCTCGACGCCAGAGGCTCGGCCCGACTTTTAGCCGAGACCTTCTACCCGGAGGACTCCGGAGAGGACGACTCCGAGGAGCACCGCCGGGTCAGGGTCCTGGCCGAGCTTGCTGACGACGATACTTCTTCGGATCAACGGGACCCCCCCTTCACTCCTTTAGAGTTGAAGCTGGCGAGTCGTTCCTTTGACCCGAAGAAGGCTCCAGGTGCGGACGGTTTTACCGCCGATATTTGTCTGCACGCGATTAGCCTGGACCCGGACCTCTTTTTGTGCATCTTCAACAAGTGCCTCGAGATCCGGTATTTTCCAAAGCCCTGGAAGGAAGCCACGGTGGTCTTCCTTCGCAAGCCGGGGAAGGCCACCTATACGACTCCAAAGTCATATCGACCAATTGGGCTCCTTCCGGTGCTGGGGAAGATATTGGAGAAGATGCTTGTCGCCAGGCTGCAGTACCATCTTGCGCCCAAGCTTAGTACTCGCCAGTTTGGCTTTATGCCCCAACGAAGCACCGAGGACGCCCTCTACACCCTAGTGAAACACATCAGGCACAATCTGGACAGGAGGAGGATTGTTGTCCTGGTTTCGCTGGATATAGAGGGCGCCTTCGACAACGCTTGGTGGCCTAAAATTAAGGTCCGGCTGGCTGAGGAAAAGTGCCCCATTAACATCCGGAGGCTCTTGGGCAGCTACCTGAGCGACAGGCGTGCTACCGTTAGGTACTTGGGGGAGGAGCACACGAGAGATACCGGAAAGGGCTGCGTGCAAGGATCTATCGGCGGGCCGATTTTATGGAACCTGCTCTTGGATCCATTACTTCAGGAGTTGGAGGCCAAAGGCGACTACGCGCAGGCGTTCGCCGACGATGTGGTGTTGGTGTTTGAGGGTGAGACGGCTCTCGAGATCGAACGGCGAGCCAATGCCGCCCTTGAACATGTGAGGGCGTGGGGTGCATCCAACAAGCTTCGGTTTGCGCCCCACAAGACCAACGCAATGGTTGTGACGCGTAAACTGAAATATGACACCCCACGTCTTTGCATGGGCAGGGTCGACATTGTCTTGACGAACGAAATGAAGCTGCTGGGGGTCGTCATAGACCGAAAACTCACCTTCAACACCCACGTCGCGAACGTCTGCAAGCGCGCGGTCGCCTTCTACCACCAGCTGGCCCGAGCAGCTAAGGTCAGCTGGGGTCTCCATCCTGAAGTCATCCGCACTATTTACAGAGCGGTGGTTGAGCCTGTGATCCTGTATGCGGCTGCCGTTTGGGCGCCGGCCGTGGACAAGCTCGGTATTCGCAAGCGGCTGAACATGGTCCAGCGGGGCTTCGCGCTGAAGCTATGCAGGGCATACCGGACTACCTCTTTGAACTCGGCACTATTGCTCGCTGGGTTGCTCCCTCTCGACCTCCGTGTTCGTGAAGCCGCGACTTTATATGAGGCGAGGAGGGGGGTGCCCCAGCCAGTGATTAAGGATCGGGAGGTGGAGCAGATGTCCTCGGCTCTGCGGTCTCCGCACCCCGCTTGTCATATCGACCTGGAGTTCGAGTGTCTGGTCGACCAAGAACAATTTGCCGCAAACAGCGACCATGATCACAACATCTTTACGGACGGCAGCAAGATTGAGGGCAAGGTGGGGGCGGCGTTGTCCGTATGGACCGGCGCCGCCGAAACCAAAACCCTCAAGCTTCGTCTGCCGTCCTACTGTACGGTATACCAGGCGGAACTCTTGGCGATATGCCGGGCGGCGCGAATGGCCGCCGACCGCTTGGCCGGATCGGTCGGGATTTACTCTGACTCGTCATCGGCACTGCTCACAATCCAAAATCCGAAAGCCCTCCATCCCCTGGCCGTAGAGGCGCGGGGACATCTGCAGAGGGCTTTGCTCCAGGACAAACGTATAAGTTTGTTCTGGATCAAAGCCCACGCAGGACTAGAGGGGAATGAGCGTGCCGACCATCTGGCCAGGGAGGCAGCGTTGAAGTCTAAACGCGCTTTCGACTATGACAGCTGCCCGGTTTCGTTCATCAGGCGGAGCATTCGCATGGAGTCGCTTGATGAATGGAACCAGCGGTATCTTAGTGGTGAAACGGCTGGTGTCACCAGGGTCTTTTTCCCTGACGCGATAGCCGCATACAGGATCATAGGTAAAATAAAGGTGGGCAGATTTGTCACCCAGGTGTTGACGGGGCATGGCGGATTCTCCGAGTACTTGCACCGTTTCAAGTGCAAGGGGAGTCCGTCGTGCGTCTGCGACCCTGGGTGCTCTGAATCTGTCTTCCACGTCCTCTTGGACTGCCCGACCTTTGGCTATGAGAGGCAGCGTCTGGAATGTGAGATAGGGACTAAACTGAACAAAAGCACATTACACGTGATTATCCAAGACAAAAGTAGCAGAAACTGTTTCCTGCGGTATTGCAAAAAAGTAGCTATCGCTGTAAATAATAGAAATAAGACTTAGCAAAATATGTTACCTTGATATTGTGTACATATATTATAGCTAACATATGAATATTGTAATTAGTAAGTAGGAATAGTTATTAAGATCTTGTTTTTGTATAAAATTTAGTTTTATATAAAAATTCAAAGTCATTGCTATATATTAAGAAAAATGTAATGTATAAGTTAGGTAATAGATACAATATGTAATAGATAAGTAATTAGTGTTAAGAAAAAGAAAGGATTTGTCTGCCTCTTTAGAATAAAAATAAATGTATAGTTAACTAGTAAGAATATGTAATATATATTAAGGAAAATGTAAAAAACAAGATTGTAAAATAATAAAAATTTATCCCTTTCCCCCTTCTCTCCCCTTGGTGTACTTAGATATAAGGCATGATAGTTTTCTTTTCTTTTGATGGGACAAACCCATATTGAATGAATGTAGATGGATAAAAGATGAAATTGGTATGCTGAATGACAGGAACAGAATAAAAGCGAGATGTATGGTAATAGAGGACTAGTTTTTTTTTTAAATTATAAATAAAGCTAATTAATTAAATATTGTAAAAAATGACTTCGAAAATTCAAACTCGGAGGTGCAGTATAAAAAAAAAAAAAAAAAAAAAAAAAAAAAAAAAAAAAAAAAAAAAAAAAACGTGCCTATTTACCATCTTTTTATTAACTAAAAAACAAAAGGAAATGCGTTGGACATTTTGTTAGTAAGTTAAAAATTAAAGTAAATACGACTGAATCAATATCGCTTCGCAATATTTAAATATTCAAGATTCTGTAATATAAAAGAAAAGCTTTTATTACTGACTTGAACTCAGAAAACGATATATGTAGGTACTATTCTAATTTAAATTTCAATAACGAGTATAATGAACAATTTCGTACTACGAGTAATATAAATGCGAAAATTTGTAAAAATGGATATACAGATGAATAGGAGTTTTTACTTTTTCAAACAAAAATACTGAAACTATTTCGATTAAACTTGGTATTTAGATAGCTATAGAACCAGAAAATACATTTTTTTTCAAGAAATTCTCACAAGATCAGAATTTACGCAACTACGAAGCATAGCAATTTAATTAGTTTGTTTAATATAATATTTTGCAATTCACTAGAAAACATCCATAGCTGTACCCGCTTTTGTGTTTTATTAAAAAATTAAATTAAAAGATCTTTATTTCAGGTGACAAATGACCCATATACAATTTCATTCATAAGATACAAAATTTACAGCTTATCAATTAAAAATAAACAAATTGAAATTCACATATTACAATAATAGAACAATAAAAGAACAATAAGAATTCAATAAAAGAACAATAAAAATATACAATAAACAAATAAACTTCCAGACTTATACTTTCTCCTCCTATCAGTCATAAATTTATCTCAGGATATATTGGTCCTGATTTCAAATACGTTTCTGATTAACGGCGTCTCATAAACCTAGAATCGGATATCAATTATTATACTTGTATTAGTCTGAGAAAAGTTACAAACTACGTAACTATCGTTTTAAACTAACGCGATCAATATTCATATTTAAATTTATATTTGTTCGTTCGGGTGCTTACCGCGTTTATAATTTTGTTGAGTTCCCTTTATTTCGGCAATGTTGCATTTCGGCAAAATTACCGAAATATAGGGAACTCAACAAAATTATAAACGCGGTAAGCACCCGAACGAACAAATATAAATTTAAATATACGTAACTATCATATGGGTAACAATAGTGATGGCAACTGATTCTTCTGCTGGTGATCTACTCACGTACATACGTTTGTTGTGATTTGGTGGTTTGTATTTACTTTTGTGTTATCCCTACTGAGGGGCGTTGAGTGTAATGCGTTTATATATTTATTTATAAGATTCGTGGAAGAAAAACAGCAACCATAAACATCACCAAACGTGAATGAAACCGTGAATAACGTCTTCATCATCATGATCATGATCGGCAATGCGGTGACCGGTAGAGAGGAATAGTCATATATAAAGTGTGCATAATATATTGTACTTTAGGACTGTATGTGTCTGAGACTAAATAATATCATTAATATGGTAAATAAATTATAAAAATCAATGAATAAATTAAACTGAATCAGCACGTTAACGGTCCCACTGAAAAACTGAAGGTAGATCCTCGCTTAAGCAACTTTAATTCTTACGATTAACTTAAAAAAAAACTTTATGAATTATAAATAAAATATAAAAATAAAACTCATTTTAATTTGATAATTTTCATTTAAGCATCGAATGGTAATCTTTATATGAACTTTATAAGTCACATCTATCAGTTTCTGGGTTTCTTGCATTAGCAGAATAACAGCTGTCACAACGTAGTTCAACAATAATTGCTTTTATGGCCCGTAGACAAGAATAGTCCCGACCTCTTTCTTGCCGAGGTGTCGTAAAAGGCGGCTAAGGATAGTCAGTACTCACCAAAATACTCAGACTGCTCGTTTGCCCCCTATAATAAAAAAGCCCTACAATAAAAAAAAAATCGATGTTTTAAGCTTGGAACGCTACTGAAGCTAACGCAATATTTCGAATGGTTATTTATTTGTTCAGAGCAATCAGTTCAGGGTTTTGGTTATCTAGTGCACTCAATGTAAATGCAAGAGTGGTTGTAATTTGTCCAATTGAAGGATGGATCGATCGTCGGGTAAATCGAGTGTCAGGATAGACATCAAGGTTTTACAATTTCTTTAGGTGGAGATAACAGAGAGACTACTCATAAAAGCTTGTGAACATTTAACTAATACTAATAGGTTAAAAAAAAATAAAAACAAATACAACAAATAGTGAAAAACTAATACTAATTGTGTTGTACACTTTTTCAAACTGAATTAACCTGTAAACATCCCACTTCTGGGAAAATGCCTCTTCTCCATATAGGAAGCTTAGTCCACCAAGGAGTTGGAGCTTAATCCACCACGCTGTTTCACTGCGGGTTAGTGGATAATTTTCCATACCATGAATAATGATCGTTTTGTGGTATCTGTGATAACAACCACGATCGACATCTTTACGTGCATCCTCACCAGAACCAAATATTTGTACAAACACAAATATCTGCTCCGAGTGCGAAATAAAATTAAGACCGCCGGCGTTGAGGTGATTTGCGCCTCTACTCTGGCAAGGTTGCCACAACACTTTTTTTTTAAACTAAAAGGTTTTTAAATACCTCGGTACATGTATACCGAGCTATCAAATCAGAAGTTTTTAAACATGTATTCGTAGTTCAATTGTTAGATATGAAGTAATTATTTAACACATATGCGGTCCCCGATGCATTCCAGACCAGACAGAATAATATGGCAACTAATAATAAAAAAAATACGAAGGCCGAAAATTACTCCAAAATTCATTAAAATTATCTTGTCGATTCTTACTTCAGCGAATTTCCTTGAGAATACATTAAGAGAGTAAATGTAAATATCACTAATTGATAAATGAATATAATATTGGCAGTAATCGCAAATGTAACCAAGGCCGCGGGGTAAAGTTAGTCAGATATAATTAGACGTTTCCTTCATGGTAACGCGATACCATGCAGGCGCTTGTTACTTTTGTCTGGGGGCACGATTCCTACCAATCTTAGGCATTTTTCGGTACGACATTAATACCTTTTTGAATTTAGATGAGTATTGATTTGACTGACGATTAATACTTTTGTAAAACTAGTAAATTACTCTTCCTGTTTGAACTAATGCTACAGTATATTTGTAAATTTAATTTCCACCGGAAAGGGTACCTTCAAACACTTGCAATTCGGTCCCTTAAAATTACAGAAATAGAAGCAGGAACAGTTATGAATACTATGCAAAATTTTAATAGATGTAGAAGCAAAGGTTTTCTTAAAACACTCTTATAATCCATGGTTTATGTAGCTCACAGAAAGGGCCTGCGGCCCGGCGTTTTTGCCGCCGTAACGCCGTTCACACGTAGCCTTATTCTAATGCCCAGCTTGACATGTTTTATTTCAAATCCTTTTTAATCAATCGATATTAATTTCTTTGATAAAACAACTCACTTGTTATCATTTGGAAATTATCCGCCAACTCGCAGTGGAGCAGCGTGGTGGATTAAGCTTCAACCATTTTCCTAATTATGAAAAAGAGTCCCAGCAGTGGGACGTTTACAGACTGATTCTGTTCAGTTCAGTTATTTTTTAGGATCTTAAAGTTACTTTTAAATCAGCGAGAATTTGCCAAATTAATCGAAAAAGAATTTCTTTATAATACAAAATATTTACACAATTTCATTTGGAAATACGTTACTCTAACAGTGGGAGAGTGTTACACTTTGTATTGTCTATTTAATTTACGAGCTTTTATAGCAAGTTTGAATTGAATTGTTTATATAAAGATACATATTACATTTTAGTAATATCAAGAACCGATCGTATTTGTTAAGTATTCATATCGTATACTTATATTCTTAACACTTTTTTACAATTTCAATTTTATTTCATCTGAAATAAACCCTTTTTAAATATACAATATAATATATTTATTAAGAAATATACGTAAATTATTTCACAAAAGTCTTTACAAATTAATTAATTGTTAATTTTTAAGTATCGTGTTAATTTAGAAATTATCTAGTAATATTTAAATTGAAAGATCGTAGAATTTATATTATATGGCGGGTGTTAAATGTGTGCTTCCAAATTTACAAGCATCTTAACACAAACATTCAAATATCATCCCATCCATATTTCCAATTACCAGTACTAAGACATATTACCTTAGAATATCAAACAATGCACATAAACCTTCAGCTGAACCAACTTCCCAACATCTAATCATTTAATACACTAACCACCTAATTGTGTACATGCAGGTGATATCTTTGTAAATGACTTAACTTAAACCAAAATAATTATCGCTAAAGCTCCAACCATCCAACTATATTAACCAGTCACTTTCGACCCTCCTAACCTCCAACACCCAAAACGGTAAAGGAATATATGGATAAAGAACATACCTGGATGAGACAGGGTAACTGTGCACATGTTGTTTGGCGCTAAACTGTACGTTGGCTCATCTTTTGGTTTTAACAGCTCGTGAGTAGAGACGGCGTGAATTGACAGCTCCTGTTCAAATAAAATTTAAAATTTATTCTATGATCAGGAACGATATCAAAGGATTTATCCGTGTCAATGGTTACTGCTTCACTCCAATTAAGTTGGAACGTGGTAATTTATAGCTTATATTCTGGCAGAATAATAATAAATAATAATAATAATAAATATGTTTAACACACACACAAGGTCGTCTGTTCCTAAGGTAGGCAACTTAATGCCTGTGTTTTAGGTAACAGCCGACTGATATCATTTTTTGTAAAAATAAATATACATATAAATGACACATATTATATAAATAAACATATATTACACCCAGACTCGGGGCGATAATCGAACCCACAACCCTTGGAGCAGAAGACAGGGTCACTGCAAACTGCGCTAACGGGTCAGTCAATAATAGAACACTTGGGTCTGACTAAAGCGGAAACGTTAAAATTCAAACTTCTAAATTTTAAAGTTCAAAATGTGTTTAAAAATTCATATCAAGATCAACTGTGAAGGTAAATAAGGCGACGAGGAAGTAAACCAGGATATTCTGGATGAAATTTTGAGATACGTAAATTAGCTTATCTACTACGGAACAGCTTGACTTTGAGTCCAAACCTTCTTCCAATCTTTCTTTCTTCTTCAGTATGAGAAGAGGTCTTTGTCCAAACGAGAAATACATATTTACAATCTAATATTACATAGTCTTTATGAACGACATCGTTCAATATAATAACTTTTTTAAGCGTTGTATAAATAAATTTCAGTGGACGTCAAACATTATTAAATTAACTTTTTTAAATATTCAGCTATATAATATTTACGATAGATTAAAGCGAAATATGTACGTGTAACCAAATTTTTACATTCGAAATAAAATAAAATAGGCAGGCATCAAACAAACATTTGCCCTCGATATTTTTCCCATGTTAATATTAAATCGAATGTTGCATAGATAATAAATATACAGCAATATCTATTTTTAAATACGTGGGATGCTTTCTCCAATCGTGAATGAACGACGGTCGACCCTCTGCGTAATGTTCTTGCAACACTGTCCAATATTAAAAAGACTAGCGACTCTGTCAGCGATTAATTTACACTTAAGAAACGTATTCTTTCTTTTTTTTTTTTTTAATTACTCGTATAATAAATTATCACAAGGCCAGTATTGCTTATTCAGTCACTTCAAAGTGATTTTAATTTTTATGATCAGTCGTAGAACAAACTTTATACGAGTATTTATCTTAAAACTTCTTATTTGCTTACCGTCCAGAGGCGTAGCTACCGCCGCATGAGCCGTATCAATGATACGGGGCCCCCGGTCTACAGGGCCCCCCAAAGTAGAGTTCGGGACAGAAATTGGTTCGGAGTTGCGACGACCTTTTTTTTTTACGAATACACATAACTCGACGGAGTAAATACCAGCGGTCTGGAGTTGCGACGACCTTTTTTTTCGGCATACATATATCCCGACGGATTAAATACTACTAGCAGTCCGACCTTTTTTTTTTCTTTCGTCGTCGTACGTAAAGAAATTTGGAGCCCCTTTACAGATTTTGATACAGGGCCCATCTAAGTCACGCTACGCCACTGTTACCGTTGTTATACTTTCATATTGATGATACAATTTATTATAATGTTACGCATATTTATGTAGTAGTTAAGAAATTAATTAATTCATACAAGTTTATATGAAAATAATAAGCTAGACGATTTCTTATGTATTTATTAAACGAGAAAACGAAGGGAGTTGAGTTATTTTAATATCATTATCACTATAATTTTGACTTGTTTAACAAAATATTGATTTATTAAATACCAACTACGATACCATAATAAATGATAATCAACTCAAAATATTGAAACATACGACATATATCTTAGACTTAATTGTTGGAGCTTTTTTTAATTTAAATCACTAAAATACAAAAAAAAATTAAAAGATATCACAATATCTATTCAGTTGCAATATAAATAAAATGGCACGAAAGATCCCACAACATTGCAACATACAACAAACAAACGACGATTGTTATATGTATTAATTATAATATGTGTGTAGCCTGTTCTTAAAACAGATTAAGGAATGTTTCATAGGTAAGAAAGAGAGAAATATGTTTTACATAAAGATTTGTCTGATTGTGAAGGATTATTCATTTTAGAGTTGAATGAACGTAGGTATCTTTTAGTCAGAAAAACGGATATTTGTTTCAGATTTCATTAAACGACAGAAAGATGAAAAAAAATTAACTTTTAATTTTCTTGTGTACAAATACGTATTTAGAAATTGATTTTTAATTCTTTAATATTTAAAAATGGTTTGTATTATTCAAGTATTGAAGACGACACCATCATAGGAACATCTTAAAATCATATTCGCGTCGAAGCTAAATTATAAATATGATACAGCATTCTTGCTTCTGACGATAACGGACTACTTAATATTACATTAATTATTCCTAAATCACGTAAATTAATATTATTTACAGTAATAAAAGGCCGTTTTTCCGCTTCGATCCGCACATATTCCACGGGTATGTGATAAACATCTTATTTTGTTGTGAATATCACTTAAATGTAAGTATATTATAATTACTAGAGACCGCCCGCGACATCGTCCGCGTGGAAACCCTATGAGCGACTTCTTCCCCCACCTCACGCGCCTCTCGTCGGACCGCCCGCCCCGCCCCCACTCCCGCTACCGCCTGCGGCGCCACCGTGCCGCTAGATCGCGCATTCAGTTTTCAGAAGCGATAAATGTATCTATTTTCAATTACGAATCAATCCCACGGGAACTCCGGGTTAAAAAGTAGCCTATGTATTATTCTGGGTCTTCAGCTACCTACATACCAAATTTCATCGTAATCGGTTCAGTAGTATTTGCTTGAAAGAGTAACAAACATCCATACATACTCACAAACTTTAGCATTTATAATATTAGTAGGATATATCGATAGTTAATTGATAATATGAATTATTAAAAATTAATTTCGTTGGGCATAAAAGGCGGAAATTAACTGTTATTTATAATTATCTTCCTAACCTAATTTACAAAAAATAAAACTTCGATTTAAAGAACTGAAGCTACGTAATATTTCTACCTATCCTCCGAGGTTTTAGTTAGTGTTGAGTTGGGCCGTGCGGTGACCTGCAGAGAAGAATAGTCCCGAGCTCTTTCTTGCCGAGGTGTCGTAAAAGGTGACTAAGGCCATGGTGGTGCGAATAACTTTACAGATAGTTTTTCTAATTGTGCTTTAACAAAATCACTTTCCGTGGTTACTGTACAGTATTGTATCAGCCTGTAAACAGCCCGATGCTGAGCGAAGGCCTCTTCTTCATATAGAAGAAGGGTTAGAGCTTAATCGACCACGCTGCTCCACTGCGGGTTGGCGAATAATATCCTATTATGAGTAACGATCGTTATAAGATGTCTATGATAACAACCGGGACCAACAGCTTTACGTGCTTTCCGAGGCACGGTGGTGAAACCCACAAGAACATACATCCAGACCGGAAACAAATATTTGCACAAATACAAATATCTGTCCCGAGCGGGAATCGAACCGACCGTCGGCGTTGAGGCGACTTTTCGCACCACTACACCAGAACGGCCGTCATTGTTCTTAATAATTAATATTATCTAATAATGCCTAATTTTTCTTTATAATAAAATCTTTTAATAAAAACAATTTTTTTCTCAAAGACTACCAGTACATTATGAATATTGACGCCGGTTAATCTCACGATGTAGTGTGTCGACATATTTTTTTCGACCAATGGGTTCACGTTTTGCAAATTAAAATCTCGCTCGCATATTTTATACTTTTTGATTATATTTTTTAATGCAATGAAATACAAACGAAATAAGAAAATAATGGTTTAGGTGTAATGCCAGGACCGTAAAGATTAAGGAAAAGTAAAAAGTAAATTTAAATCACTTACATATTGCCTATTATACAAGATGCTGTAATTGATAATTTTATATTTCAACTAATATTATTAATGTGCACAGGTTTGATATAGTTCTGAGCAGATTAATGAACAGAAGTATGACCGGATCGCTCGGCGCTTCCCGCACGGAGCGAAGTGTTAGCTTTTTGACAGAGTCAGCTATATCGGAGCTGATTTGTACGCGACAGCTGCGCGCGCGCACCTATTAACCGCTGATACATGTTTGTCAGGCGGCTATTAGGGCGAAAGAGATAAAATTTAAGAATCATTTATATCTGAGGGAGATCGATTCAATACTCCGATTCGACCATATATAAACGCTGCATCATGACAGAAGAGAAAATAAACCTGTGAAAATTTTTCAACGTTGGCGGACAATTTTTCTAATCTATATAAAGATGTATTAAATATGCACTTATAATACAATAAGTACGTCGTGAGGTTGGCTGGTAGAGAATGCTTTTAGCATTAAGCCCGCCTTTTGTACAATATTATTATGTATTGTTTAATAAAGGTTGAAAATAAAATAATGAATTATTATAAATAACATATATAAAGGAGAAAATTTTGTTGTTTGTAATCAATAAAATCTAGAATACTGAATATCCAACGACGACCGTTGTGGTGTAGTAGTGCGAGTAGTAAGGCCGATCGCCGGCGGTCACGGGTTCGATTTCCGCTCTGAACAGATATTTAGGTTTGTATTGTACAAATATTTTCCGGTCTGGGTGTATGTCCTTGTGGATCTCCTCACCGTGCCTCCGAGAGCAAGTAACGCCGTCGGTCCCGGTCGTTATCATAGACACCTGATAACGATCGTTACTCATGGTGGAGAAATTATCTGCCAACCCGCAGTGGAGCAGCGTGGTGGATTAAGCTCTAACCCTTCTTCTATATGGAGAAGAAGATGAATATTCGCTCAGCAGTGGGTGGTTCACAGGCTAATACTATACTATACTATAATATCCAAAAGAACAGATGACTATATCGCTAGCTAGATGTTTCTTAATACAATGGGTATTAAGAAGCATCTAGCTGCAACTTCTAGTCGCGGAACGATATCCATAAAATATAAACACAGGTGAAATCGCGATGAAACCTAGTTTTTAACAATTTTGTTCTATATCTCGGTTAATTTCATGGATGAAACACATTACCTAATATTTACTATAAATAAATTTAAAATAAAATTTTATTCAGTCTTAAGTCATTTTAAGTTTAAAATTTATCTCGTAATGTTGAAAGAAAACGGTTAAATGAAATAAATTATCATTGAACAAATAAATGTATATCCGTTAGATAGTCCTAGCGAGACGTTTAGCTATAGCACACGTTATTTTTAGAAAATTTATCTTTTTAGATTCTAGTAGTTGAAGAGTTATAAAAATCACCAGTTCCATAGTTGCTAGTCTAATCAATAACAAACAAACGCATCTTTTATCTTTATAATATTATAACAGGTAAGCAGATAGCAGTTCTAATTGTATAAGAATTGTTAATAGTTCTTTTCAAACGTGATATTCTTAATAGTAGGTAGGTAATATTAAAACTTAAGCTAATTATTCTTAAATATAGTTTACATAAATAACCCATAAAGAGTAAGCATTCTATCTCATTATGGTGTCATTTCTACTTCTAGATTTAAAATATTTTTTAGAGAATTTTTTAAAGAATATTGTGCTCTCTATTTTTATGTAAAAAGTATTTTAAGGAAATAATGTAAATTTGAAATAGAGATTCTGTTGAAAGCGACCGGTAAGATAGGCAACATCGTAATTCTTGCAAAGTAGGTATGCAAGTATCGGAAGTTATAATATACAGATTTTTTATATAACAAGAATTATCCTTTTTTTAATCATTCTATTCCACCTGTCAAGCTCCATTTTATTTATTAATAATTATTATTTCTATTAAAATAGTTGTTTATATTTAACAAATTACTAGTCCTTATACATCTTGAGAGTAAATAATTAAATATTGCAATCTTTAATTGTTTGTGAATCATGTGCAGGGCCGGCCTAAGGGATGTGCGAAGTACGCAGCCGCACACTCGAGCTTTTTGGGAGGGCATGTTTTTTATTTATTCGGATAGGCTACAGTCGATGGTTGATCCCGGACGACCTTTTTTTAGGAATTCGATAGGCTACAAGGGTAAACATCGGTGGTGGATATTGTGTACACTTCCGACACAGAATAATTATGGATAATAAAACTCGATAATGTTTTCACAGGGGCATAAGATGCGAGTCTTGCACACTTACAATTTTCGCCTTAGGCCGGCCCTGATCATGTGGGATACCTACGTATGTCTACGTATATCAACACCAACTAAAATAGACTCACGTCTGTTCTAAAAAATATTTTCCATTTCAATTCTAATAATTAATTTAATTCATTCGAAATACTAATTAATATAATTATTTAAAATACGATATATTTTCGTATATAACTTAATAATTGTCCGGAGCATAATTAATTATAGAAATTTAAATTCTAACAGAAACTATGATAAGTGATAACATACCATGGCTCTATGATATTATGAGATCGGATTAGCTTCCGTGAAAGTATTTTTTTTTTCATATTGTCATAAGATTAAACTACAATTTTATTTATACTGTTCACTTATATTTATGCTGTGAATGTTGTGTGAATGTATTGTGTGAATGTTGCTCATTTAATTAAAAGTCTAGACCGGATTCTATCGCGTTTATTAAAAAAAAAACTTTGCAGTTTTACGATTTTTTTTTTTAATTATTTCCCGACGTTTCGGACCTTTACAGCGTCCATGGTCTCGGGGGTCAATTTTATTCGTCACAATCGCAACGACTTTACTCCTTGTCTTAACGTACCGCAATGAGCATAAAACCGATACTCACATAACGTCACTACATTGTAAAAAAAAATCTTATTAAGAAATTCGCTACTCTATTCAAAATCAAAATCAAAAATGTATTTGTTCAAGTAGGCTTCATAAGCACTTTTCAATTATTTTACACAGAATATAATATTTTAAATTAATTAACTGTAGTTAATGTGACGACCGTTCTGGTGTGCGAGTGGTGCGAGTAGTCACAAAGCCGCGTGCCGGCGGTCACGGGTTCGATTTCCGCTCGGGACAGATATTTGTATTGGACAAATATTTGTTTCCGGTCTGGTTGTATGTCCTTGTCGGTCTCCCCACAGTGCCTCGGAGATCACGTAAAGCCGTCGGTCCCGGTTGTAATCATAGATACGTGATAACGATCGTTACTCATGGTAGGGAAATTATCCGCCAACTCGTAGTGGAGCAGCTTGGTGGATTAAGCTCCAACCCTTCTTCTATATGGAGAAGAGGCCTTCGCCCAGTAGTGGGTCGTCTACAGGCTGATACAGTACAGTACAGTAGGTACAGTTAATGTGAAGCGATCATCATTGCATATTAGACACTCCAATCCGCGATTGACGTCACTTTCGTGACAGAAACGAATGAGACAATCGAATTTTAACGTTTTGCACTATAATAAAACTTTTATTTATTTTTTATTTAAATTCTTTATTGTACAATAAATACACATAATACAAGTGTTTACAAAAGGCGGGCTTAACGTTAATGCATTTTTTACCAGCCAATCTTGGTATGTGCAAGAAAGTATAGTAGTAATATTATATGAAGGCATACAATAAAAAATAATACAAATCAAATCAAATCAAAATTAACTTTTTTCAAATAGGCCTCAAGAGAACCTTCGAATCGTCATTTTACAAATTAACACTTTCAAGTGATTATTATTTTGTAATAGTAAAGCTACCACCGATTCGGAATGTAGATTCTGCAGAGAAGAATCGGCAAGAAACTCCGCAGTTATTCTTTTGAAAATAATATATAAACTGTGTTTTAGTATAAAATTAGTAATATCTTATATGAAATACAGCGCCACTAAGTCCACACATCTTTATCGACTAAGTAATCTGATGAATTATGACGACTTATGTATATTATGTAGGTACATGTGGTATGTATATTATAGATGTATATATAATTATATGTGTAAATGTGGGTATTTGTGTATGTCTATATATTTATGTGTGTGTGTGTGTGTATGTGTGTGTATGTATGTGTATGTGTGTGTGTATGTGTATATATATATATTTGTTTATTTCATCTATATATTAAGTTTATAGTAATAGTACAACACCTGCCTTTTCTATACATATTCCGTGTAGTCCGGGTTGTCTGGAAGAAATCGCTACTTAGCGATAAGACCGCCTTTGTACATTTATCTAATTACTAAGAATATTTAAGTTGTGTGTATAAAAATGGTGTACAATAAAGCATGAATAAATAATAAATAAAATAAATAATCCTGCACCGAATAATACGCTTTATCTATTAATTTTTTTTTAAATACAATCTTTAAATTTATTATGAGACAACTCCAAAATTGTTTGTAGGATTTTATTATACATGCGAATACCATACTTCAGAAAGGAGACGTTTACTTTGCGCAGTCGGAAGCTTGGATGTTACAATTTTGTTATTCCTTCTAGTGTTTATAGTGCGATTATACAAATAATATTATATTAAACTTTTTGACGTTCGATAGCATTCGTTGAGAATGCAAGCAGAGAAACGTTATCATTCGAAAGCGAAGTCTAATGGAAAAACCTAATACTAAAACAAATAAGGGCATTGACCCTATACTATATTACTGGTTATTGATAAAGTTCAGATTATCTGACATGTAACGGTATACAAAAGATAAAATTTTTGATATGTTTTTCTATTTCACCACCTTAACCTTCATCGTTGGGAGGGATGCGCTGTGCCGCGCTCCCGGCTGCATGGGTACCACCATCTTGCTTGTTTCTCCCGTGAAACAGCTTTGCTGTGTTTCGAAGAGAAGGGCAAGACAGGCAGTGTAATTACTAGCACCGAGACTTTAACACCTTATGTCTCTGGATAGGCAACACATAAATGAGTTGCCTGGGCTAGTTCCAGGTAAACTAGTTTGTGTTCATGGGTGACGTCAACCACTTACCATCAGGTGGAATATCTGCCAGTTTTCCTATTCAACTAACATAAACCTACACTTTACCTGACAGATATTTCTATTTAAAACCTTTGAAATCAAAAGTTTTAGATTATTAGTTGAGGCGAAACATGTCCTAAGGGCGGTGCCTGTTCCACTTTCTGTTGATAAAATGATTGGGATCTGATAACATATTAGGAACCTATGTGCAAACTAAACTTTATCACCAACGCGTGACATTGTCCGTAAGTCATAAAAAATTTACGTTATTATGATTATAATAATCTATTGAACACACAAGTGACTTAATAAATGAATAATATTGTTAATAAACTGTCGCGTCTAATAAAAAATATTCACAATGAGAGTTTTCTGAATCATTTTTAACACACCTAGATTTAAAGGCTAAAACTAAAGCTTAAAGGCTAAGCAGTGTCTTTACGACATGACCATTTTACGCTTATCACGGACTGACTCGCACGGATAGCCTCGTCATCTGTGCATCCGTCTGTCTTTATGTCACAAGATTTTTTTAATTCGATCGAGCCTTAAAATATTAAGGCTCAAGTTTATTAGGCACAAAAGTTACTGATAGGCGTTATCAGCAGGAGATAAAACAGGCACTTAGGGTCTGTTTTACCTCAACTAATAGAAATCATATCAATCATACTCAAGGAATTTATATACAAACTGGAATTCGCACGTGCACTCAAAAAACTTTCCTAAGAGAGATATTGCATCTCTTTCTACCATGGATTCAAAGCAACTCGTAAGAAAGAGACAAAATACCAGTAGTCAACGAAATGCTCGGAACGATTTTTTCACTTTACATGTTGGAAAAAAATGTCAACCTTACGTCAGTTATTCAAGGTGCATATTTGAATATACAATTTTATTAAGTGACCGTTCCAGTTATGATAAAAATTCCTTGATCATATTATAGAAATATCTGACAGATGGAGTGGAGATGATGATGAAAAATAAAAAGATATCGTAACTTTTACCTGATGATTATACGTGAGATAGCTTTATCAGCAAATGATGAAATGGGCCCTAAATATTGAATATTAACAATGTACTCCTTGACTTTTTTGTGTATAATAAATATAAAAAGTACATTGCAATAAATATTCATATACAAAAAATATACACATAATGTACATAGTGACGAAGAGCGAACCCGGGTAGGATTAACAAAAATAGAATCGTAATTAATGGGCGTTTGAGCCCACAATCTTATAGCGAGAATTCGAGAATATCATCTCAACGATTAATAAAAATAAAATAATAATAACGCATTCAGAGAAAAAAATATATTACACTCGTTTGATGATGAATTTTTGTACCTATAAACTTTACATTATTGTTTCACGTTTAAATCTTTCGAATTCTTCCTCTTCTTTCCTGATAAACTACTCTAACGTCGTACCGCGTATGGTTTCTTTTATTCTACTCTACATCTACGCGTAATTTAGACAGAAATTTCCTTGAGGATTGTTATAGTATAAGCTGTAATGCATCCTTATATGTTATGAACCATAATTTCGCCGTGCGGTGACCGGCAGAGAATACTAAACCCGAGCATCGATGTACATATAATATTATACATCGATGGTCCCGAGCTCCTTTTTGTCAAGGTGTCGTAAAAGGTGACTATAAGGCCATAGTGGTGCGAACAACTGTACACCAACTAGAATGGTAATTTGCAGTAGTGTCACTACATCCTGCCACAACACACTGTGCTCTCCAACTCATTGCCAAGCGTGGAGAGTATTAACAAACCCCCGTAGAGAAGATGAGGGAGGCCTAAGATCAGCAGTGGATATCAAACGGCTGATGTGGAGGTAGACATTTTTTAATATTTAAATACATTTACGTCAGCAGGCTAAATCAATCATTCAATCAAACATAGTTTGCTGCAAAAGCAGAGTTATTGCCAACTGCGTCAACTTGCCAGTCAGATGATGAAGAGGAGTAAGGATAGGAAGAAGGAGATATGCTTCTATGTTAATATCTAAACATTACATTATTTAATATTTTATTTTTATTTTTGTTGTTTGGGCAATTTGGTAATAACTAAAATAATTCTGGGACAGTACATGGATTTATTTGTATACAATATAAAAATAATAATATTTTTATACCTAAGGTTCCCAAGACACGATTTTTATATCGTCTATAACGCTTCTATTTATATTTGTTTTCCAAATTAAGATTTAAACCTTCTATACAAGAGAAGGGACTATTGTTCAACAGTGAGACATTTACGGAATTTAAATGTTAATATATTTTAATTAAATATATAAAATATTTTAATTAAAATCTTGAGAAGTCTACAACAATGTCAATTGGTGTCATCTACCTCGCATCATCACTTCATAGCCATGTGACAGTATCATGTCGTATCTGACTTGTAGGCTTTGGTGGTGTTATAACCTAATAACCGAACATTTACAACGTCATATAAGCGCACATATTTCAGCGCAGTAGATCCCGAGCAACTTGTTGCAGAACTATTTGGATATTTGAAATAATAAATGTACATATGAAAGTTTCAAATTAAATAATATTTCGTGAAACTCGATCGTCGACTCGACGATTGAAATTTCATAATTAAATGTTCATAAACTCCAGCTAAATATGATTCGTACTCCCACAAGGACGATTCCATAACTATGTAATATGTATGTATTATTCGTTAGCGACGGCAATCAAATAACATTGTAAAACAAGTTTCTTTTATAAAAACTTTCTGCAATTATAAACATTATTTTATTTTATTTATTTATCGTTATAGCGCCACTGATCATTATAATCATCATATCAGCCACAGGATGTCCACTGCTGAACATAGGCCTCCCCCTTCGACCTCCAAAGCGACCGCCTGGGGTCTGTAGTACTAGTATTTTTCTGGGTTTACCAATACTTGCCACGCTTGGCAGGCTTTAGGTGTTGTAGCAGGATATGGTAACGCCGCTGCTGATCACCGTCTTATTTTGTGCAAAGTTGTTCGCACGGTGCGAATCGCACCATTATGG
The DNA here is from genome assembly GCA_036937285.1 of Euphydryas editha. Classification (NCBI taxonomy): domain Eukaryota; kingdom Metazoa; phylum Arthropoda; class Insecta; order Lepidoptera; family Nymphalidae; genus Euphydryas; species Euphydryas editha. The sequence continues at coordinate 21,334,665 of JAUPFZ010000005.1, read as the reverse complement.
CCTTTATTGCCTAAACGACACCTCGGCAAAAAGGAAGTCGAGACTATTCTTCCCTAACGGTCACAGCACGGCTGTATGTACATATTCTATGATAATATCAAATGTTCCAAAAATATAGCCTTGTACAGACATATTATAATCAGTGGATATTATAATAAGGTTCCATTGACGCTTTTTGAAATGGAACCTCAAAATGAAAATTAAAAAAAAATACAAGACCCTTGTTATCTATCCTTTTTTATTCCCGATATTTATCTTATCCGATCTTGTCGCTGTAAACATTATACTTACCTTAACAAAAAACCTTATTATAACGAAAATTATTTTTAAAATCGAATCCGAGATCGGTGTATTCGAACAAAAACAACTCATTACATTAGGAAAAAGAAAGCAACCAACAGCATATATTTTATTATGTTTTTAAAAGCGAAAACTGTTTCCCCTTGTAACGAACTAGAAAATATCTACCACGTTCGCGAGGAACAATTAAAAAAAACGCAACAAAGTCAACCGCTCGTGAAATAGGTCCATTGTTACGCACTTGAGACCGAATTAGCATTGGTACCAGTGCCACCGATAAGGGTGCGACACGCCCTTTTGACCTTTCGTCCGAGCCTTTAAGGTCGATAATACCGTGCGCGAATGCTTGGGACCCGAGAATACAGGAGTTATACGTATGTAAAAATGTACCAGCAGGCCACCCACGAACAGAAAGTAATGTACAAATGCTAAAACGTGCAGTAATCCATTCACGTGCATGGATCAGCTAACAAAGCTCAATGACACATTTTCGATTTGTCACATATTTCGTTATTAAAGTGTTTTAATATTGTAAATCTTAAGAAGAGTATATTCATTTGTTAAGCTTACTACAATTAATTTTCGCTTGAAAAAAAAAGCGTGTTTTTAACATATAATTTTCACAAGAATTATTTAATGTTGATTATAACATTTAACAAAATACATTTGTTATTTTTATAAAAAACAATTATTAATTTGATATATAATTTTATTTATTTGGAAAATTGATATATCTTATTTTTTAAAAAAAGTACTCGCCAGTACACTGTATCTATCATAGTATGCAATATAGGTACTATACCTCTTACCTCTTTATTTCTTTGTAATACATAAACTTTCAAAATGCTAAATTGATTCTATAGTTATTTTTACATTAGAAAACTGTATTTTACTTGACCAACGTAGATAATAAATCATCATTGTAGTCATAGGAGCGAAAAACAAATTTTATAAATGCTAATGAAATTGCGATATAATCGTCAAGTTTTAAGAAATAATACCTACCCCGATTTTAAGCGACAAATGCCCAATACGCTTTATTGAGGTATTTAATATAAATTGATAGATATATATGTATATATGTTAGTTAATATGTATAAAAAAGTTTTTCATTAAAGAATTTAAAAAAATAGATTACCGTGTAACTCCGGAATCGCATAAATTCGGGTAGCGTAAATCGCTTTATTACTATATACTATATAAAAAGTACCTATATTTGCGTAAAAATATAATTTGAGGTACATTGATATTAACTTAAATAAAGGAAGTAAATAAAAGTAACACTCTTAACAATGTAAATCGAAATTTATTAATTATAAAAAATAAACGATTGGGTTTGATTGTTTTTGACAAGTTTGGTATAAATCTTACTTAATCATGTCATATTACGAGTAGTATGATAAGATAATTATTTTTATATTAAAAAAAGAAGAATTGAATCCGTCAAATTGTAACGCCGACTCATCCAATACGTTAATTGCCTGCATTTTTTTAATAATTTGAGTTTTTTTTTTTTTTAATTAGCGACAGCAAAGGAGTTTTCATTCATGACTATACCAATATTATCAGGAGAAAATATTTATAATTGTCACCGTTATTATGCCAATAGCATCAGCAGACTAAATAACATCACGTTATACAACTCTTCGTAGTGGAACATTGGCCTTAACGCCGTCGTAAACAAAACTAGAAGAGACGCCTTGTATAAATACAACTTCGTTTACGGTACACGTAGACTGTAAGAATTAGTTTTATTATAGAGATTGACCGAAACTGTCGCAAAACTAGCGTAAGTCGCGGTGGCATAATTAAAGAACACAAATTACAGGCTAAGTATTAAAATTTTTTTCGAAATAGGACGATATGCAATACAAATATACATAATACATTTGATCGTGTGATGACGATTTTCATGCATATTTGCAATAATGCGCAAGCGCATATCCGCTGGCGCAGCTAGAACACGGCGGTCATATAAGACTTAACGTTAGCACATTTTAATCAACACTACACTCTGAAACGGGGTCAGGAATTGCGACATACACAATTATATGTACATACGCGATTTATAAAAAAAAAAAAAATTATGTTTTTGGGTCACTAATCGAACAGTTTTCAAGGGCACGTATGAAAAAATTGTAAATCAATAATATTGATATTTATATTTTAAATCGAATTTAACTCGACTAACATTACGAGTAGTAAGACTAGCTATTATCATAAAAAAATAAAATATTTTGAGCTTACTCGAATTTTCTGGCTCACTCTTTGCCCATCGTAGATATAAACCAAATTCGGACTTCTACGATTATTTTTTAGTATAGTCATATGGAATTGCCATTACCACTCGTCATGATGTAGAGAAGACCCCCTCTCTCTCCTTAGCATATGCAAAGAGAAGTGAATATAAATAAGACAGCATACCACCCGGTTATTGAAAACACGAGAGTTGCTGAATGAAAATTCGTTAATTTTTTTACATAAAACATATTCAAAACCCATCTATGATTAAAGTTATCGTGTGAAATATCAACTAATTTATATTATACGTAATTGTGCAACATGTAAATAAATAATAATTATATGTTTAACATACACACACGGTCATATGTTCCTAATATAGGCAACTTAATGCCTTTGTTTTAGGTAACAGCCGACTGATATACTTTTTTTTTGTAATATATAATTATATACACATAAATAATACATATATAAATAAATATATATTACACCCAGCATCGGGGTGGAAATCGAACCCACAACCCTGAAGCAGAAAGCATGGAGAGTCACTGCCTGCGATCACCAACTGCGATTTTAATTAAACCGGTTCTCTCTAAGTCCTTTGACCAAATATGTATTCAAAATAGAAAAGGAAAATAAGTGACTATATTACATTCGATCTTTGTGCACTTGTACGTGAACCACGAGCATGAAAGATATTTACAATTTGAAACCAACGTTTCAAATAAACTGACTGCTGTGTACATCAAATGCAAACAAATGAAAAAAATACGAGTTTATACAATATTTCAGACATTTATAAGTAGAGTATGTTTGAAACTTTTATCCAGCATATTAAACAGATTAATCATAGCTAGTAGTATATTGGGAGTAAAGGTTTTATTGTTTTTAAGTCGCAAGTCTACGAGATTTGGAGATCGATACACCTAAAATTTGGAAACGGCTGGACAGAAGAGGAGGGCTACAACTATTAATTCTCCATAAGACCATTCGAGAAGTTATCACAGAATTATAAAAATCTAATTGGTTAATGATTTTTACATAAAATTTTTACTTTTCTTTTTCATCCATCTTTAAAAATTTTACTTATGGCAACCAGGAGGCAAGTAAGATCCAGTCTGTAAAGCATCCCACTGCAGGGATATATATTTGTAGTGGTATAGATGTTTTATATTATTCACCACAACTATCACCGCATTTAATTAGTTCATAATTTATTGGCTTCCTAATGCGATTTTAATATAAAATCTGTTAATCTCATAAAAGGACATTAAAATATTAAAAACGAAAATCATTGATCATTGATAATTAATATGATTATCATGTGCGTAGCGGAGCTAGAGGTCAGAGGTGGGCGGTATCCCAACCTCACCTTATATCCTCTTTACCTACCCTAGAAAAATCAATGACTTTTTTTTTAGGAAAAGTAACAAATACACAAGGATCAAGGTGCAAAGAACCTTGTTTTTTTTTTCTTAATTGACGTCTTTTTTGCGTACTTAGCCCATACACCCTTTCCCTTCTCTAGAGGCTCTATCTACGCCAATGGCAATTCGTAAATTGATACATTTTAACAATTACACTGTTCAACAAAATTTTGTAACAAAAAGGTACTCACTAATTTTGTATTACCTACCTATCCTATTTTACCACCACACGGACGGACACAACAAAGATTTTACAGAAAAACGAAAGTTGGACGTTACAACGAAACATCACTGAAGGAAAATATGGAAGAAAATCATTGAGTTAAATTTTTATTAATATTTCTATATAATGGAATTACTTATTTTTATTAATAAAAGCTGAAATTTACTAAAATTTAAAATAGACAAATTACAAAAAAAAAACTGTTCTTATTTACAGCATCCAAATTTTATTTCTATTATGCTTATCCTTGCCTTAAACATTATCTATGTTTGACAAAAGTTTTCATGTTACATACAAAATGTTTTTTTTTGACGTGATAACGTCTTGTAATTCCGTGCGTAACGGCTGCACGCACGAAGAAGTATCACGTGTCGTGAGCGAGAGCGCGGAACAAGCGAAGTTGTAAATAAATTGTTAACATAATATATTATAGCACATTGTTACTTGTAATTAATCTGTATAATTTAAGTAATAAAATATTTGAATTAACGAGTGCAAATAAATGTTAATAAATCGACAAAAATTGTAATCAATTGAATTAACTCATTCTATGTATGATACAAAATAATGATAACTCAGTGATAATAATTCGATTCAATTCATAAAATTATGCACTTTTTATCAATGTTTTCCAATGACGTTATCACGTAAAATTATCGTCCGTAAACCGACTTTACAGACAACTAATTTTTTTTTTAACCATTGTTATCTTTTCGTGGTAAATTAGCAGTTAGAACTGATTATATATTATTTGAAACATACAAAATATGTATTACATATATATAGATGTGTGCTAATCCTGGGACATTTAAAGAAAATATTAATTTACGACATATTATAAGGAACTTAAAACAGAAGTCAAGTAATGACAAGCATTCTCAATTCGATTACATTTTTTTAAGATGTAAGTACCTACGTTGAATAATATAATGACTGAACCTGATTAAAAACACATTTAAAAGAATAGTAAAGACAGACGACTTGATGAAAGTTGAATGAGATGAAGGAAGCCGTTGGGTGGATGCGGCTTCGAACCGGTCGCTCTGGAAGTCGATGGGGGATGCTTAGTTCAGCAGTGGACATCCAATGGCTGATACGATGATGATGATGATGATGATGATTATGGTTAAAAAAGCGAATAATTTAAGGTGGCTGTTACTTTTAAACAAAATTCTAAGTATCAATTTCGTTACGTCAAATAAACGTATTCTTTGAAATTAACTAAAATTACATGCTTAGTAATATACCGATGTTAAATCTAAATAATATAATAATAAGACTTCACAAATGTTGTAAAACTTTAAATAACTTGAATATACGTACGTGTCGTAACGAGAGAACGACACCCAAACGAGCGGGAGTCATGAAATGGCACACTTTTAAACGCTATACCTACCTCTTACATTTGTCACAGAGCTGGTCGGATTACAGTCATACGAGTCGCCCGCGTGCCAGCCAGCTGACCAATACGATATAAATCCAGGGCTGCCATATTGATCTTACTTAATTTATCGTGAAACAATTTTATAGCATTTCGCGTTTTATTCGAATGCTAAGTCATTTTGTCTAACCCTGGAGTCTAAGCCTCTTAATAATCCCGGAGTTATCCAGGATTAAACAAAATTACTAAGAGATTTTTCGATTCGTCTGATACTGGTTCAAAATTTATGAAAATGACCTTGGATAGGTCGAATGTTTTTTTTTTTTTTGTTGACATATCCATATAGGTATTTCAACTTGTCGACTAAGGAAATTTCAAAAGAAATACGATGATGTAATTTTAATACAATTTTTATGAAACATGCGTTTTCTGCTAGTATGGTGAAGAAATTACGTTTTATCTATAAGATTGTCTATACCTATGTGGATGTTATAATAATTAACATTTGTGTTTATTATATTATCTATGCATTTGGTTAAGCATAAAAAGTATATTATTATTAACTAAACGTATTATTTTAAACTAACTAAACGTAAAACATTTGCAATGAAATTATCGCGTGAAGATCGCATTCCCAAATTCTCACGGAATCCAGACAATCAGACCGCAGAGAACAGCTTGTTAAAAATAAAAATATTTTAATTAATGACCGTAGTTAAAAGGATATCTATTGCAGATAAATTGAGGAACTAAGTAAAACGATAACTCTGTAATAATGGAAAACCATTATACCTACGTGAAATTGGTAAAAGCATCTGTGAAAGCCATTTATCTTAATTAATAATAATAATAAAAACAATGAAACGTAACAAATAATTATGTTATAAATATATTGTGTAGAAATAAGGAAACAAGGATTTGATTTAATGCACATCTCTAAAATAGAAAATAAAAGTGCAATTACATCAGTTTGTTAATACGTTCCTCGATTATATTTAGCGATTATTCAATTATATTTTTAATTAATTGTTACATTGAAATCAAATATATACTTTGTTAAATATGTTTAAAAAAGACAATTCTTTCTATGGGATTTGGCGTTAAAATTCTTAATAATAAGTAAGTTTTTTAATTTATCTATTTGTAATAGTTTAAAAACACTGAATTTATCGAATATATAGCCTTTTATTTGTATTAAAATTAGTCGTAAAAAATATATTTTTTATATATTCTGATTGCCATTGATTTTCCTATAACCGTGATTACGATTCTACAATGATAGACATTTTTTTTTTGGGTACGATACAATTGGTTTAATTTATTTATTTGGACTGACATTAGTTAATTAAAATTATTAGTCTGTTAAATTATTCGTTTCTCAACCATTATAAATACTTTATGCAATAGTCTATTTTCTGAATCATATCCTGAATAATCCTTGATGTCTTTTTCTTTTATTCTGTGTACTTTGTCCTTACTCACTTCGTCCATAAAATGGAACTAGAATCGATATAATAGTTGAAATAAATATTGTATTATACGGAAACTTATTCAACTTAATGATATAAAATTCAATCAAATATCTACATATTAGTGTTTTAATACTAGTTTTGATACAAAACTTAATTTTAGACATGTACGGATATTTGGTATGTATAAATTAAGCTTACCATTGACAAATGAGTGACAATTGACAATGAATAGCGAAACAACTGTGCGATTATTGCTAATTGCTACATGCACCAGCACCTCCTCCTGGAGTTCCCAGGACGGATCACTCGCGAGAAGTGTTACCGCCGTCCATGACACCGTACGGTATCCACGTAACACCCGCACCGCTATGACCCTCTGAGTCCTCCTCAAGACGGTCTTGTTCCGAGCGGTGAGTGCGTCACACCAAATGGGTGCACCGTACAGCGCCATGCTCCGTACTATGCCGACGTACGCCGGCGAAGGGAGTCCGGTCCTCCTACTTTGGGCAGGTGTCAGTCCAACGCAATCGCGGCACTCTTAAGCCACGGAGCGAGCTCCGCTCAGAGCTCCGAGAGCCTCATCTGGACCTGAACCTCCACCTCCGTACCCTGGATGGGAATAATTTTCCTACCATGAGGAACGATCGTTATCAGATGTCTATGATAACAACCGGGACCGCCGGTTTTATGTGCTTTCCGAGGCGCGGTGGGGAGACCCACAAGGACATACACCCAGACCGGAAACAAATATTTATACAAATACAAATATCTGCTCCGAGCGGGAATCGAAACCGCAACAGTCAATGTTGAGGCGACTACTCGCACTACTACAACAGAACGGTCGTCGTAGTATTCTTTGACATATACGCCTGTAATATATCTACTATAAAAATAGTTTAGTAAAATAAAAAATATGAAATATATTATTCGTTTTTGTGGCCATTTACAGGAAAAAATATTAGTGGGATCGCTACAACTACGACGATGGATAAATAAATCAAAAACAACGCTGCCTGCAGGCTTTGACGCGGGCTTTCAGCGGAACTTTATTTAACAGCATCTGTATCGGCATAACGTTGAGTGGAAAAGTTAATTTTGCGTTTTATCGACATTGCAATCGTGTAGTTCGATTATGGTTTATTTTTATTTGTTTACTGATTTAGTATAGGTATTTTTCTAATGATGTTTTTTGGGCATAAGGACATTTATGTAAATAAATAATTAAATAAATACAACTCACTCCACACTCCACGACCTCTTTTAGGCAATATATAGGTATGTGGGGGATCCGGAAACACATAAAACACAATGCCCATACTATGACAAGCATCCGTATGGCGTATACAAATACATATTTGTCATTGGGGGGAAGGGGAGGAAGGATAGAACCAACTAACTTATGTAATTTATATTCATAAAAGAAATAAATCTAAGATAGTATAGGATAATTTGATTAATAATAATTTTTTTATATTGTTCCATGGTATATATAATAAAATACCACAAATAATTTTACAATTACCCATCAATAAATTTAAAGTTAAGTCTGTAATGACCAAAAAATCAATTTTCTCTGTACAAGATAATATAAATGACAAAGATGTGTGTGTGGGTTCAGTGGCGCTGTCTTTCATGCACGACTTATTCATACTGCTATGGATACTGAATTTGTTACAATATTATATTATACTAGCTTCTGCCAGCGGCTTAGCCCTGGAGTGATCCTGTTGCCTGCAGATCCGGGACCCTCCAATTAAAGCGGCTGAAGGCTCCCGCGGGGGTTTAGTACGGTATTGCACTCCCAAAGTGCCGAGTCCGACATAGGTCTAGGACTGCCGACCCGGGCATCCTGGATATCATCCGTAAATGGATTCCCCTGCGACAAAAAAAAAAGCGGCTTAGCCCGCGTAGATGTCGGTTATCGCGACCAAAAAAGTATCCTATATTACTTCTAATACCACCAAGAATATGTTTACAAAGTTTCATTATGATCGGTCAAGAAGTTTTCGCGTGAAAGCGTAACAAACAAACTTACTTTCGCATTTGTAATATTAGTATGATAGGCGACTTTTTTTTAAAAGAGTATTTGTTGAGTTTTTGCTGATTCTTCTCAGAAAAATCGATATTCCGAAACAGGCGTAGCTTTACAATAATAATAAATGTAATAATTAATTATATAAAAATGTTAGAACGTTGACGGTACAAAGGTATTTTTGAAGCTTACTTGAATAAAGAAATTTTTGATTTGACTTGTCGTTTTTTTATATAAGATATTCAGACCAAGGATCTTTACTAATAAAAGATTTTTCAACAAGAACTTTGTTTTGTAAATCAGAATTAAAACAATAAATTTTGATGACAATGATTCAAATTTTACATTAAAAAAGTAAGGTTTGGCAATTATGAATGAAAAATGATATCTGATAAATGTTCACCAAGACCACTGTTACAGATGACGATTCGTTTATCAAAGTTTTTAATCACTTTTTGACAAAATAGTAGATCTATTTCGTAAATCACTTCACGAATTTTGAGTTTTATGACTGCAATCGATTCGATTGGCTCCGTATAAACTCTGTCTTTAACACAACTCCATAAAAAATAATCCGGCGGTGATTCATCATAGATAATAATTTAAAAAATATGTTAAAAATATTTATTTATTTATTATTTACTATCAGTGTAATATGAACAGAAATGAATCAGTCTGTAAAAGTCCCATTGCTGGCCAAATGTCTCTTCTCCATATAGGAGGAGAGTCGGAGCTTAATACACTGTGCTGCTTCATTGATAATTTTCATACCACGAGTAACGATCGTTATCAGGTATCTGTGATAACAACCGGGACCGACGGCTTTACGTGCTCTCCGATGCACGGCGGGGAAACCTACAGGGACATACACCCAGACCAGAAACAAATATTTACACAGATGCATTTATCTCATTAAAAATATTAGTATTTATTTTTGAATTTGAAAATTAAACAGACGGTAACCCTGAAATTCCGTATACGGGTAACTATTCCAGTAAAATGCTTTTTAAATAAGTAGCTCGATTTTTCAGGGTTGCCTCTTACAGGAACGAAAATCAAATAAGACTAATGAAATTTTCAAAAACGGATCTATAGAAAAAATAAAGCTGTGTGTGTTAGCATCAAATTCGAAGTTGCGCTACAATACGTCAATATATGTTTTTTTTTTCATTCGGACACACATTTTATTCTTCGTTCTATTTGATATTGTCAAAATTGTGTTTTTGTCACAATTGATAGCAATTAAAATGAATAACATACATGTGAGTTTGTGTAAAGGATCAAACTCGATATCCTTTAGTTTGCACAGCACAAAATTGTGGCTTGCGAATCTACCAGAATACGGCCTACAGATAATTAAATCTTAATTAAATATTTTTATGAATTTACATAATATCTATTCATTAATTTATCAGTTTACGTATTTCGTATTTAATTTAATTCAATCGTAATGATAAGATTAATGTCATTATACTCATATATCAATTAAAGTGAAATATCAAAAACTCTGTCAATTATTTCCGCTAATAGTGATGTACGCGTGAGAAGGGCGATCGTCATGAAATATTCGTAAGCATAGACATACATATTACAAACACTCAAAATTTATTCCTTTCATTCCTTATCTTTCACGTATTAATTCTGACGATTTTACAAAAAAAGATTAGATGGTTTAGATATATGTATAACAAACAGAAAATTGAATTGAATTAAAATACCAGTGAAATATTCTATACAGAACCATAACTTGTTAAATAAGCACTATTGAAATATATCCGTTTCCTGAGCGAGTATTATTTCGTCAAATCGACGCCGGGTTGATGCTCGATGGCGGAACAATGAGTTCTCTTCATTAGCTTCACGCCGTTAAGTATACATTTACTCGTAAATTTAAATCGCACGATTGTTTACGACAATAATTGGACAGCCCTTTAACCGACTTAAAAAAATAGGTATTGTTCTAAATAAGATTTTTCTTGGTGTTTTTTTTTTTCTTATGTATCATTTCTTATGTATCATCATACTATGGTGAACTCTGAAAGTACACGATAAAACTCCTTAATGGTTGTAGGTAAATAGAATATAGTAGAGAATAATGATAATTAAGACGAGTCTATGAAGTGTAGTGCACGAGATAAAAGTTCGTAAACAAGAGTCAAGGTATTCGTATATTAGAAACTGTTGATATAGAAAAAGACAGAAGATAACCACAAAATGTAAAGAAATAAACAATTATAGTAAGGTAGATTTTCTTCTTCTCTTCCCTGATTTTTTAACGCATTTTGTATACAATTAAATAGTATGTACATTTCATTGCTTAAACAATGAGTGATGCTTTATAACCATAACTGTTATTAGGAAATATAGGTACTGGTCCTTTAACAGGCCCAATTTTATATACATAAGATATTTTGAAAATTTGTGGGAGGACTCTCTATAATCGATACTGCAGCAAACAACGTAATTATTTTCATTTTTAACCGACTTCAAAAAAGGAGGAGATTCTCAATTCGTCTGTATTTTTTTTTGTCTTTCTGTTTGTTTCTTGGTGATGCATAATGCCAAAACTACTGATTTAATTAAAAAAAAGGAGAACTGGGCACGATGAAGATACGCTGTTTGATCTCATATATAATAGTATCAGTCATCAATAGTCTCAATTGAATTTAAGAAACAAACAAATTATTTAAACTTTTTTTATTAAATCTTAATTAAAACAACATAAATATTTAAAGTTTTTTTTTACACACTCAACGGCCGCCAGTAAGATGTTCCTGTGTTGGAGGTCCGGAAACACACACAATACATAAACACATCCAGACCACGACAAACTATAATTATGACCTATAAAAATATTTGTCATGGGTTCGAACCCGCGACAACTAGCGCATCAACCAGGTGCTGTGACCACTACGTCACGTCAACGTCAATTTGAAATAATACAACTAATAATATGTTTGTTGTAGGTAAAAAACATCGACATGAATATTATAAAGCATATCCTGAAGTAATATTCACTATTTATACCTATCATCAAAATCGCTTTGTCCTATCAAAAGCTATTGTAATTTGAATTTTGTATTTTAAACAACGGCCTTGAAAAAAGAGGTGTTGTATTAATATATGTAAATGTGATCAAAAAATTGTAAAAACTTTTTGTAAAATAATGTTGAAGTATAGCATTTAAATAATAATAATTAATATATATGTTCACAACTCAGTAAACGAAAAAATACAAAAAATATCGTCACAATTTTCGATTACGATTTATTTTGAGGCAAACTTACGCACTTTAAAGTACAACGTTATCATAATAGATGGCGCTAATAGCGCTTCCTGGATCGCGGTTTGTTAGTACGAGTAGCTTCAATCACACAACTACCTACATACTAATGTAAAACTTATGTGCGGGCAACGCCGCAGACATAGCTAGGTTTGAATATAAAATAATATATTATTATGTACAAAATTATATAAATAATGTGCGAGTTTAGTATCGCTGACATAATTATGTCTTAATTTATAATTATCAAATGTCAAGAATAACTGGTAAGATTCATGCAGGATCTTCAAAAAAACTGTAATGTATATAACAATTTGAATCTTTTGAAGCCTACTTGAATAAACCAAATTCTGATTAGATTTGATTTCGATTTCGATTGAGATCCAATCTAGACCATATTATAAAATTTCATTTCATTCAGTATTTCAAGATTGTACTAACTACTAGTAGTACAATTAATAAGTAAAAATAAATACTATTAGGTACATGTATTAGCACAATCACAAATTAATTTAATTTCTATTTTCGCGATGTTAAATTGTGGGAAAGACGAAAAAAAATAGATATCATAAATATTTCATCCACACCCTATAATGCGTGTATACTCCAAAATCATTCACTTACAATTAGTATACGAATTATTATGTAACAAAATTCTATTAAAATATATCTAATTATATTTTTCACTGAATATAAAACAAACTGTTATATTTAGATAATTACTTGAATATCATTCATCTTTCAAAAACTTAAACAACAATTAAGTTTTTATAAAACAAATTAAATAAACATCTATAAATAAAATAGATTTACGACACAGATAAGACTTCTACATTATTTACTAATTAAAAAAAATAGAACGTTATGTTATCGAAACCTTTAATTCAAATTTAAAAAAAAAAACAATCCTTTGCCCTTCATTACTATCTATCCAGGAAAAAAAATCGCCTTAGCTTCTTTCCCTAATAAATGATACGTACAATTTAAAAATCCGAGCAAAGCAAAGTTGTTTATCTATTGACCATGACACGGGGTTACGGTACGATCATCGTCCATATACTATTTATGACATGTGATTAAAAAATTATATGATGAAATATTATGAATAAACAACGCCTAAAACAAAATGTTATTTATTTTAAAACAATACAACTTACAACTAATTTGTAACAACTGCTAAAATACGTTGACATAACCTGTGAACATTCCGCTCACACTTGGTCAGCGAAAATTTTAATGAAAATAGTGAACTTTGTTTCATTAATTATATAGTACCTACCGAGCAAGACGTAAATTTTTCATTTTTTTTTACGTTTTTATAATTACCTAAATTTAATAATGCACTTATTTTTCGTGAAAAAAAAACTAAGAAACAAATAATCTTTTCTAATATTATAAGGATATATTTGTTGGAAAATCGTTGAATGTGGGGTCTGATGGCGGGAAATTTCGAGAGAAAGTAAGCTATGTCAGGATGGTAACTTCGAAATAAAACGTTGATTACAATTATCAGGCGTCTATTTCTTGTAACTGATTACAGTTTTCCTTTAAACTCATAACATTTACGTTGCAAATGGATTACTATTGGTTGCATGGTGAAATCGAAGCAGGTCTGACATTAAATTTATCTGACTGACTGTCCAATTGTCCCCAAAAATAGCATTTAATATCGTCTCAGAAAATTCAATGACAATTCAGTGTTTCCGTCTCCACTGTAATCTGCCTTGATTACTATACTGCGTAGAATCTGCATAAATAATCGTTTCAAATAACGAGAGTCCAGAATCGGATATAATGCAATAAATTTGCTTTTTAAAATAAGATTACCTATCCCTTGCTAGCTCTGCGTCGACTATATCCAAGCTAAACTGCTTGACGCCAACAGAGTAATTGCAATTATGACAATTATGTCATTAGAAGCGTCATTGGTTACTTCTAATCATAAGGAAGGTTTTTCATTTATTTCTTCAATCAACCAGGATTAGAATACTTATTTTATACTTCAACGTATGTGTATATTTATTGTTTTTATATTTTTTATAATACTTTAACCATTAGAAGAAACATTTATCAAACGTCATGTTACGACTCTAATAATGGAAAAGTAACCGTAAATATGAAGGTAGGTGAAACTGCGAGGATCATTAAGTCTCACGTAAACTAAAACAACTAGCTGAACTAAAATGTTGATATCGGTAATAAACTATTTTTGAACTGAACTGACCTGAATCAGCCTGTAAATGACCCACTACTGGGCAAAGGCCTCTTCTCCATATAGGTCAACAGAAGGTCTGTGAAAAAAGGTTGTGAGATCGATTCCTAAGTATTTTTGAAGTGACTTTAAATGTAACAATTCAAAAATTTATCCACTCCGACGACGTTCTAAGCCGAAGTGCGATCTCGTTAGGAGACACCCTTAGGACGACCGTCCAGTCTGAGCTCCTCTAGCTCCCAATTTTTCACGGCCGGGGTTCAGTACTCGGCTCCCCCTACCGATGATGCTAGAAAGGCCGCTAGGGGAAACAGTAATCCACATTTCGAACAAAAAAAACTCCATCTAGGAGAAGGGTTGGAACATGATCCACCACGCTGCTCGTTACAAATACAAATATCACCGCCGGCGTGCGTTGAGACGACTACTCGCATCACTACAACAGAACGGTCGTCAATCTATTCTTAAATTTATTTAAAAAAAATAATTAAACTAAATCTTTTAAATATAAAATTTAAATAGAATTTAGCTAACACTTGTAAATATGTCTACGTATTTTAGCAGTAGTTATTAATTTAGTTCGACAGTTTTACTGTGTTTCTCAAATCTTCCTAATTTTTTACTTACTATAGTGCAGTCGATTTTTATTGATATAGATATATAGAGAAAAATTAATTAACATAGCAATATAAATTAATTTTTCACAAGTATAAGTGTTGGCAATACTATATATATAATTTTAAAACACTGATGAACAAATAATATTGCATTTCAAACGGCGGCCGTATTAGCTATTTGCAACAAATAATTTAAACTCCTTCAGAGTTGAAATGGCATTGTAATATGCTTGATAATTGGCAATTATTGCAATAAAAATTCAACTGAAGTATTTTTAATAGCTTATGTTATTTTTATGCTCGGTAAGCGATATCTCTAAAGTTAATTTTGAAATGAAAAATAAGAATTGTTTTATTATTGATTAAATTAAAGAGCATTTTATTTATCGAAAAAAAAGACAAAAAAAATTAAAGGAAACGAATGAGGAAACAAAATGAAGTCGAAATCTAAATTCTGTGGAAAAGAAATAAAACAATCATAATATAAGAAAATTGCATAACTTTCTATTAAGTGCCCTGGCCCTGCGAGCAATTTTCGTTTGACAAACTTCCTGGTCAAACGATTCATAAAACAACAGTTTACAAATTAAAGATCCAATTAATTTGACAAACGTATCTCCTATTACGTTATAAAATATGCAAATCTCGCGACAAGCTTTTATATCATTCAATAACATGTCCTAAATTAATTGATTTGATTTATTTTAAAATTTTTCTTCTTTTTAGGGCACTTATATAAAAGTTTGTTTGCGTGCGACATGCTCTTCTTGTGATTACGATGCTTGTAGCTGTTTTTTTACGTTGTCTATCCTTGTCAAGCCATAACTGTCGTTGAGTTTGTATCTCGGTATTCACCTGATCACGCCTTTTGCAAAGTCCTTGGAGTTTGGCGTCATCGCTTTCGATGGAAAGTTTTTCTTGCTGCTTTAACATTTTTTATCTTCCTTTTTGTTGTTGTTTCTGTTTTTTCCATCTTGTTCCCAGGGGTACCGGAGAAATATTCGTCAACCCTCCCAGAGCTTCTTTTAGAAGGGTAAGAGCTAATATACACCCTAATGCCACGCAGTCCTCGGCACGGCCTCACCTTGACTTGCGAATATAATAGTAGCGCCACTTATTTCAGCTTAAAGCTTACTTGTTGACTTCAGAAATTATTTTCGTATTTTCTCATTCTTATTCGTGTTCTTCTTTGCCCCTTTCATTTGATACCCATATCGTAGTAATACATAATATAACTTGTCCGCTATCTTGAAAATAAAATGAAATTAAAATATTTATTACGTCATAAGGTGATTTACTCACTTAACGAATGTCAAAAATAATCATTTAAAATAAATGCGTCAAATTATTACAAGTTAATGTCTCGATAAACATCATATTACTATTGTACCATCGACTTTATTAAATATTAATATAAATAACTTATTCTAATGTCCCTGGTGTTGGTCGAGAGGAGCACAGTATGACCATGAAATGATCGAGAAAAACACGAGACAGCTAATCGTATATGCCAAAATCACCACATGCCATATGCATGTATATTAATTTTATACATCAACTTTTAAAATACTGAAATGAGCTACGAGCAAACGCGAGTAGACTACTAAATAATCTAATAAAAGACAGTTATCGATGAACTTATCTAGATTTCTAGTTTCCTATTGCTAAGTTATTATTAAAATACCCACATAATAATATTATTATCCAACTACATGCGTATTACGCACAACATGTTTACATCAACAACATTTTAATGCCTAGAAAATTATCAAGTTTGCATTTAGTTGTTTTATTAGTTCTATGATTAATTTAAAAAATACTTAGGGATTTTTTTCCGTGTAGGGATTCTAATTGATAAGAGAGATCAACCGCAGATTGATTATTGTTACACAATTAAACTAGCAGGCTCGGACTTCAGAATACGATAGACACTGATACCAAACTCCGTCTACGCAGGGCAGCTACGCAGAGTGTATCGCGACTTTGACGTTTAACAATAATCCTGCGATCACAATGCAATATAATTATTTATATCAGATTATTATTATGAAATATAAGATATAAATTTAATTATTATGTTAAAATTAAACTTCGTAAATCATACAAAATGTCTCAAAATTTTCAAAACAGGAAATTAGTGAATAATTATACATATTATGTGCTGTAATTTACTGATATATTTATAATTATATAATATATAAATATTTAAATTTTAAAATTTAAGTTAAGTTAATATTGTGTAGTCTTATGGCTAATTAGCCATTTCTTCCTGACAACCCAAACGAAAAAGGGCTGTTTAATAACAAGACCGGATTGAGATACATATTATGTAAATTAAAATATAACAAACGTCCCTATTATAAACTAATAAATATTAAATATAAATAATAAATATTAATAAAATATAAATAATAGTGCAAAGAAAATGGTAAAAAAGGTTAATAAAAAAATATAGCATATGTAATCTATATAAATAAGAATAAAAACACATGTTTCTCGTAAATAGCGATAAAAAATATAAAATAAAAAACATCAATATTTTTGTATTATATGTGTACACTATTCGCATGTTGTGTAAAAAACCAATGAATCTCTGTAGTTGTGAAATTTCAGATTTCAACGGAAATGTTTATTTTTCCAATCTCTGAATTCATTTTAATTAGTTACACGTAACGTTCCAATGCTCGTGTAAATTTAAAAGTACATGATAAGTTGTGTGACCCTGTTTTCTTCTCAAAGGTTTGTGGGTTCGATTCCCGCCCCGAGTCTGGGTGTAATATGTGGTATGTTTATTTATATATGTATTATTTATATGTATATTTATTTAAAAAAAAAAAGTATATCAGTCGGCTGTTACCTAAAACACAGGCATTAAGTTGCCTACCTTAGGAACAGACGACCTTGTGTGTGTGTAAAGAAAAAAAAAACCTATGTGTGACAGGTATGACTGAATTTCCCAAGGAAAGAGAACGTTCTAATTTTCTTTTTGCAACTGTTATAAGATCTAGTGCGTATTGTCTTATGTCTAATCATTTGCGTATAAATGAACCAAAACTAAATTCGGTATATGAGTGACTAGCTTCCGCCCATGGCTTCACCCGCGTGGTTGTGTTGACAAAAAGTAGCCAATGTCCTTTTCCAGGCTTCAGACTTGTATCAGCCTGTAAACAACCCACTGCTGAGCGAAGGCCTTTTCTCCGTATAGAATAAGGCTTCAGACTATCCGTATCAAATTCTTACAACAGCTCGTTAATAGAGATTCTCACCCAAAAATGTTACTCCACGCTCGCAGAGTACAAAGTAATATTGCCTAATCGACTCTTTAGTGAATTCTCGCGAAAAGAAGGTCGTAAACGCCATAAAATAGGCGTCACTTAAGCGTTATATTTTTTAAACTATGTATGTATGTATGAGGAATGAGTATATATACATGCTTGAACGTTGTGAAAAGAGCAGCAAGAATCATCTGACATTGACTTACCTAACATAGAAAAAGCGACTAATAGTCGAAGTTGTTATTTTAGTCGTGCACTTACAGACAATAGAACAGAACGCTATAATATGTCACTTATCTCGTTTATAATATAAAACGCGGACCCCGATTTGTTACTAAGTAAAGTTTCTTTCAAGTACTTTTCATGGAAAAAAAACAATATATATATACATATATATATATATATATATATATATATATATATATATATATATATATATATATATATATATACAAAAATGTTGCTGGAATATAATTTGTTCAATAAAATATTTTTTCCCTTGTTTGTACAAATATTCCAAATTGATACTGATATACATACATGGAATCGGGAATATCTTTGAGTTATCAAAAAATATCTGTCTACTTTTATAAATTAAATTGAAACAAATCATAATATGAAATGCATAACAATATAAAAAACATACTTTTACAATGTTTTCTTGTAAACAAAGTTAAAAAACAATTTTTTCATATATCAATTGATTGAAAACAAATTTGGTATTGTTTTAACGATAACGATTACTTAAAAATATTCGATGCTGGTAATTTTAATACAATTTAAATTTTCTCCAATCAGTAAAGATAACGAAATGTGCTTGTAACTTAATAACAATATTAACATTTAAATAAAATTATAAAATAATAATAACGACCCGCTGGCGCAGCAGTCATACAAAGTGGCTGATGCGCTAGCGGTCCCAGGCTTGACCACCGCACATGATAATCCTATTAAAACTATTTATATTATAAAAATGCGAAAGTTTGTTTGGATGTTTGTTACTCTTTCACGCAAAAACTACTGTACGGATTTAGATGAAACTTTACAGTACTATAGCTTATACATCCGAATAACACATAGGTTACAATTTATAAATTTTTTAAGTAATTTGGCCATAATATAACATACCTACTCATAGTTTAAAAAAATATCACGTTACGCATAAGTGACGCTTATTAATAGCGCTTACGATCTTCTTTTCGCGAGAATTCGCTCTGCGAGGGTGGAGGAACGTCTTTTTCTGTTACAGAGCTTTTGTAAGAATTTAAAAACAGATAGTCTGAGGCTTAGGACAATAGGCTACAAGGACAAAGGCTACTTTTTTGTCTATAAAACCACGCGGGCGAAGCCGTGGGCGGAAGATAGTTGTTTATGTAGGTCATCCAGATATGTGTTGTGGTCTGGGCGTTTATGCTTGAATTTAAATGTATCCGGATCCCGGAGACAGAATTCTAATCTTACTTGAGCATGCAGCATTTATTTACTTAATGATTAAATTTTCGAATTTAAATATTGTTTTTTGATTGACTTATCTAATAGCTAGAAATTTAATCGTGGAGGGAGGTGAGAGGTTAGTATAAACTAGCCGACAAAATGGTTTTTACCTCTTTGATTTTTATGTTTACTAGACACGTTGCTGTCTGTCTGTTTGTGTCTGTTTATTAAAAAACAGAATTACATAGCCTGGATTTATATTCAGACAACCGAGCA
This sequence comes from Euphydryas editha, assembly GCA_036937285.1. NCBI lineage: Eukaryota > Metazoa > Arthropoda > Insecta > Lepidoptera > Nymphalidae > Euphydryas > Euphydryas editha. The sequence continues at coordinate 21,314,492 of JAUPFZ010000005.1, read as the reverse complement.
AACTGAATGAATGGGAATACATTTATATTTATACAGATTGTATTCATTGTTATCTTTTAATAATTTTAGATCTTAACTCTCTTGAAATAAAATAAAAAATAATAATTTTCCGTATTAACTTCTAAATATGCAAATTGTCCTTCTAATTTATATAATGATAACATACATATTATATATTACATACATATTTATATTATTATATACATACATAATACAGAGTAATTAATCTGAGAACACTACGAATCGAATGATTCCAGAACTTTATAAATTTATTTATTTCATAACATAATGTTAACTTTTAACCAAACGCCTTTGAGATTACAGATCCATTTTCGTATTTTGCAAGAATAAAATGTCAAACAAACAAGGTCGGTGATGTAACTAGTGATGACGGGAGCGGTGATAACACGGTTCACTTTGATAGCCGCTAGCTGAGAACGTCACGCGTTATTATTGAATTGAGACAAATATATTTTAATTTATACATATTATGCGAGTTTTTACTAGACTATAGCAGAATAAACCCTTATATAAATGCCTATTTCGAACACAAATCTCTGAGGATATGCGCGCGTGTATACAGTTATTACGTCATCAGAGCCTAAACATGGCTGATGATTGTTAAAGGATATTTTTTTAATTCTTGTTTTCAAGTAGATCTAAAATGAAGATATCGATTTTATCATTAAATTCTCTTATTTATTACCCGACTGCGACAGAAGGAGGGTTATGTTTTTCGAGTGTATGTATGTATGTATGTATGTATGTCCATTTCTTTGGCACGCCCTACAGCCCAAACGGCTGGACGGTTTTTGACATATGAGGTGTCGTTGGATTTGTCTAAATTGTAGTAGTGACATAGGCTATATAAATTTTCAAAATGGCACCCGCAAATGGCGGAAATAAGGGGGGAGGAGTTGATTTTTTTTTTCTTACTGTAGCAATATGGGTATCAAATGAAAGCTAGTAAATTGTTTTATTCTTTTTAGTTTATAATAAGAGTATTTTACGCAGTCGGGCTTTTTGATTTTTTTAATTAAGCATACTTGTTTTAATATATATAACATAAAACAAACAAAAAAAATAGTTAAGATTTATTAATTTGATCAAAAGAAAAATTTAAAGAAATAATAAATACAACTCCTAACCCTTTTAACGATCTTTTAATTAATATAGATAAATTAATTACCGGAAAAACATAAACAATACAGTATAATATTTACAAATACAGTGGCCGGCAGCTTAGTTGGCGACAACCTTTATTTGTTTTAGTAATCAAAACTGTGAAGATTATTTGTCAATAACATAATGAATATCGCTAATTATTATAAAAACAATCAACATTGTTTAAACCGTATAAATTTATATTAAAAAACCTCATAATATATGACAAAAGTAGATACTAAGCCAATTCGAAATTATTACTAGTAAATTTTATTTTTAATGAAAGAATTCCTGAAATATATTTTTTTTAATCTGTAAGAAATAAGTTTTATCATTTATAATAATCATTATTTCATCTTAAGTTATTACTTTTTGAAGTTAAATAACAAGAATAAACGGTTCGATTCGAATAATGTCTTGGTATTAGTGCTCAATCGTACCTACTCAACAAAATTCAACCAACGAAATGAATGTTTTAACGAGAAAAATTTTGAAGCAACCCCATAGTCACCTCTCTTCTCCTACATGAAACACTAACACTGTTTTATTACATACTCACCGTGGTTACAATATAGTGTATAAAATTTTTAATCGATTTTAAAAGTGTACTTCTCAATTCGACTACTTACATTAAAGTCATAAAAAAACACTACACAAACTACGACACATACACATATTATGTACTATGTACATATACACACAAATTTTGTTTATTTTGAGTCTGTTGTCAACACGGTCTCAAATATAGGTCTTGCAATAAAATTTTCATCGAATTTTTTTATCGATTAGGTCCAATGACTGCGGCATATGCTCACCATGTTATGCGCAATCATATTTTTATGATGTTGACAATGCTGTTAATTATAAATTAGGTCGAATTTCGACCACTGAGTGACCACTAGTAAAAAAAAATTGGCCAATACTACATTTTTCCAGACTTCTTTAGTTTGTATTCCTTTCTTGAACACTCTGTCTGTGTGTATTTGACTCATGATTTATAGTCTACATCTTAGATGTCAAATAAGAATTTGTCTTCTGTTTATACTTTCTTTTGTCGACCCTAATTTTATGATAAATACATATTTTATAATGTTCACAATCAACAGTTCAATTGCAAATATTTCTAAAACAATAATATCAATAGGAACATTACAGCCGGAACAAGGTGCATAAACCAGTAATAAATATTCAATCCCTTCACAGGAGCAAGCGAGTCGAATGGCCACTTGCATTGGTAACCCTACGCCGACATTAAATCATTTATTTTCTTTCTCACATAACTTTTTTTTCAGTGTTTATTGTTTTTGTCACAATAAATGATTTATTGTTTAATACATTATTTGTTTTCGACATTTTATTGCTTTAGCACATTAGCACGTTCTCGGTTTCAATTATAATTGTTATTTATTATAATGGTCAGTCAGCTCGTCTGCGAAATGTTATGCTTAAGTACGCTTAACATGAATAGGAAATAGATTTTTGGTGTTCATCAAAAGTTCATTCTATACCGGAGATAATTATGTGTCTAAAAAAAAGTTTGTAGAAGATATCGATAAAATCATCACATTTTCTAAGTGCCACAGTAGTAATACAATTTTTCTGCCAGATAACATCTGAGCTAATAAAATTTTTATTGAGATTATTTTACAATTTTAAGAAGATATATTGTATTTGTCATGACACAAATGCTTCGTTTCTTCCGCGTGTCGTCTTTATTTACGACTGTGTCCGTTCAAACGATGCCAACGAGCACCGATCAAAAACTCAAAAGATTTATTATATGTTTAAATTTGACAAATTAATCAACTCGTAATCAAATTTCGGATTGTAAATTTAATTAAAAATCAGTATTAAACGCATTTAATGGTGCTTATTTTAGAATATAATATTAATATTTTATTATGAGTGATTATTTTTTTATTAGCGACTTCTTACCCACTTAATTGTATTAGAATTAATATCGCACGACAATCTTTCTAATCCCTGATCAATAATTTGTATTTTTACAGGAAAAATTAATGACTTTAAAAAGACTCCTTAAAACTGGGTTTCTAAGCATTCGTTTTACTTACCGTGTGATGCACTTGCGGCAGTGTGTACAGCATTCTGCGCGCGTCATACGCGTTGGCGGGTAACTCGTTCATGTCGAAGGGAAGCGCGTCTGGAGTCAAGCGCTGCGCGTCACCCCCCTGCCGTGCGCCATCGGCACGGGCCACTGAAAACATTTTACACGTTATGACACATCTAGATACTCGGCTTGATACCTATTCAAATGTATTATTTTTATTTTTACACACTGTAAAATACTATCAGAAATATTTATTTGGCTATTTTTTTTTTCACATTCTTTTTTCTTTCCTATTTAAAATAAAATGGAAGCGATCGAGTGGTACAAAATATATCTGGATAACTTATTTACGAAACTGACACAGATTTTTCTTAATATTTCCTACAATTATTTTTAGCCCACACATAATGTGCAGTTTAAATCTATACAAATAATAAATCTGTTAAAACCTCTGTTTTATTAATACACTATATATCATCAAGAATAAATTTGAATAGCGCGTATTTTTTTGTATCAGCGCCATCTCTTATCGTGTTTTTTTCTGATCACGTATCACGTAAAAAGTACAAAACCAATGTTAATAACTTTAATACATAAAAATTGGAAATAACTCACAGTATAATTTAGTTTTTGTTTCATTGTAATTAAATTTAAAAATAAATATTTAAGAAAATAGAAATAGGTACCTACGCCGCCAACGCCATCTGGTCTAAGGAATCTTTAAAACTCACAAAACTTATATTTGAGTTATTATTTTGTTAAACTGAAAAGTTTACTAAATAATTATGTCGGATAGGAATAGAAATCGTTTTAATATTTTAGATAAACATCATTTTCAATTAATATACTACTATGTTAAATATTAATTATGTTAAATGTCACTAAATATAAAAACGATATTCTACAATTATACGATAGATGGCGCAGATAATTTTCTGAATCGCGCTGACCAAAACTTCGCCAAAAGAATGACACTCGCCCGTATTTAAAAATTTGTTTTTCTTTTTTGTATATAATTAAATACTTTAGGGTACCTACTACGGTCTTGATTGTTTGTTCGTTGTTAAAATTTAAAATATTTGGTCGTTATTTGTTTGTTGATTGTACAAAGTTGGATGGTTATAGCTATTTAAGTTGTAATCTATATATATGTATAAAGTCGTGTTAGTTACACCGTTTATAACTCGAGAACGAGTGGAACGATTTTTATGATTTTTGTGTTTTTGGATTTGTCTTCGTCGGGAATAATACTTATTAAAATATGGTATTCATATATAATGTATCAATGAGAAAATAATTAATAAAAAAAACAGTTCAAATGTTTCATCCGTACTATCTATATACATATATATGTATGTATGTATGTATGTATGTATGTATATAGATATAATAAATCTGTCACTCAATCCGTCTATTATAAAATATTTTCCAGTATCGACGCAGGTGTAGGTGATAAAAAATATAAATGTATAATTTTTAAAATTTTTGTTAAAGACCCGTGCGAAGCCGGGGCGGGCCGCTAGTAGTAAAAAAGGCTATGTGACGCACCGTTTTTATAGTACGAATTAAGATTTCAGGTAATAAGTTTGACTACCTATATAATGAATATATGATTAAGAGTCAACATTTTAATATTATACAGATTGTGTTTTTAACCAAAACTTGGCAATTTATTGGCGAAACCGTAGGACTACTATAGCAATGCGTATTGTCGTAACAAATTAGGATCTAACATCTCATCCTTACCTTACGATGATCGCTTAAGTTTAAGTCAAAGTCAAATTTTAGAGCGAGTCAAAATTTAGAGCCGATTTAGCGCCGCCTACGGTAGGACTTATGTTGGACCTCTGGGCTCAAAGTCGATCCAAACTTATGTTAAATTAGGTCCGACTTAGCACCCAAAAATAGCACAAATTTCCGTTTTTTTTTTTTTTACTTTACGACTTATATCGGCCCTATATGAAATAAAAATTAGCGACTATAGGTGCTAAATCTGATTACTGGGTAGAGCCCAATCGGTTCTATTTGGAACTATGGGGCTCTAATTGGTTCTATATCGCACTTGAGGGAGTTATGGCAGCTTTAAATTTCGACTCACAGACTGTCTTTTTTATTAGCTTTTATCATTAATCATAGACACTACTTTATTTGTATAGCATTAAGTAACTCGGAAAAAAATATTTATTATACTGATCTACTCTCACAGTTAGATGAAAATATTATATTGCTTATAAAATCAGAAAAGATACATATTGCTTATTGCTTAAGCAATATGTATCAAATTTCTATATATATTTCTATTATTTATTAATTAAGTACAATAATATTAAAAATTATTAATGCATATACTTAAAATATATATATTAAAAACAAATAAATAAATATATACAAAACCATGTACCTAGATTTAAGGATACATTTTCGGTTCGGTTCGGTGGACTCACGTCCAACATTAGAGATATTAAGTTTTAATTAAGTTACTACTAATGTGAGCAGCTACTATTATACCAAATAAAAAGTAAACAAAAAAACAGATTCGCTTTCAGTAGAGAGAAATTTATTCAACGAATTTTAACTCCAGATAGTCTAATTTTTCAATAACTCGTTTACGTGCATGCTTGAATGAAATAAGAGATAAATAGGAATGCTTTTTTGAAAATGAATATTTAATCGCTTTTGCTAGATAATATTAGGAAATGTCAATTAAGGAGCTTTTATTTTGAAATAAAAACTGTTTTAATGTTACTTGAATGTACAACAAAGAAACATTCAACAAATAATCAAGATAAGTTCGTAACAATTAGAGGCATTTAAATAAATAAAAAAATTAAAGCTGTGTCGATTCCAGTTGAAAGTTGTCACAGCACTGTCGTAATGGTTTTTGATAACAAGAGCTACACAAGTACACAGCACTCAGTTAGGACATAGTTGCAGACCATGGGCTACACGTAGGTTCAAACAAATCATATAAATGTCAAATTGTTGTTAACTTAATATAAAAAGAATAGTAATCAATGATTCGCTGTAAAAGCTCACTGGAGTCCAAAAATTAATTAAAGCAATTGCATGAGCAAGAAGTGTCCAAAACATTAATGTCTTCGCTAGTTAGGAGTCAATTCAGCATTGCCAGGTTAATAAAAAATAACAACTGCAAAAACTCACTGAAGTCAATTGATAATTTTGTTGCTGACCCTGAGCAACACATGTCTAAAAAAAACATGTTTATGCTGATTTAAAGTCAATTCAGCATTGTCAGGCTTATAACAAAAGATAACAACTGCAAAAACTTGCCGTCAATTCAGATAGGATCATTACGAACAATTTGACGGGCACATTTGATGAATTCCAGCCTCCCAAAAGGCGGTTACCGAAGAGGCTATAGTAACATAGAACACATACATACGCTGCGGCATATTATACAAAAGATGAAAAGACCGAGGAGTATAATTGGCCATTGTACTTGGTGTTTGTCGAATATGAGAAATTCTTAGATTCGATCGAAACTTGGGCGATGCTGCAATCTCTCCAGCGGTCCCACATTGACTACCGGTGTATCGAAGTGTTGCAGTGCTTTTACAATAACGCTAGTATATCAGTTCGAACACAGGAGCGTAGCACGTGAGCGATTTTAATGCAGCGAGGTGTGAGACAGGAAGATGTTATCTCTCCGAAACTGTTTACCGCAGCATTAAATATGACGCTTTCAAGCTTCTGGAATGGAAAGGATTCGGCATCAATATAAGCGGCGAGTACAACATTCACCTTCGATTTGCCGAAGATATCGTGCTTTTCGCAGAATCCCAAAAAAGACCTTGGCATTATTTTCAGTGACCTCGATAGAGTTTCTCAACAGGTGGGCCTTAAAATGACCACAAAACAAAAATCCTCTCGAATGCCCATGTTGTGCCTACCCGATATCGGTTAGGAATTCTACTCTCGAAATTGTTGAAGAGTACGTGTAATTCTTAATGTAATACTTGACAAAAGGTCCAACTTGGTAGATTCAACTTAGAGGTAGAGGTCAATCGTCGAATCCAGCTAGGATATAAAGCGTTCGGGAAGTTAAAAAACGTCATTTCATCCGCCATACCTCAGTGCCAGAAGTCGAAAGTCTTCGACCAATATGTGTTACCAGTGATAACATACGGATCTGAGACGTGGTCTCTGACAATGGGTCTTTAAAACAAAGACCAAGTTGCACAGCAAGCAATGGAAATGGCTATGCTATTTCTCTGCGAGATCGAATCAGAAATGATGAGATCCGCAGACGAATGAAGGTTACTGACATAGCCCAACGGATTTGCAAGCTGAAGTGGCAGTGATCAGGGTACATAGCTCGTATAACTGACTGGCGATGGAGCAGAAAGATTCTCGAGTGTAGACCTTATTCCATGTACGTGCAGCTACGGACGGCCATCCGCGAGTTAGACAAACGACTTGAGGAAAGTCGCTGGAAGCAGTTGGATGCAGGCTGTTTCGAATCGGTCGCTCTGTAGGTCAATGGGGAGGCCTACGTTCAGCAGTGAACGTACAATGGTTGATATGATAATGATGATGATGATGATGAACTGTAGTTAATGATTACATCTCATTTTTCAAAGTAATCGACAAACGCGATAATGCTACGCAATACAAAAGGATGTGAAAATATGAAATAGTTATTCCATCCGAAGTTTTCCAATATTATGTTATGATCTATTATTATTTATATTACTGCCAAAACACGATTAGACAAATTAGAAATCCTACAAAATAAAATAATAAAAATGTTATTCAATTTTAAATTTTAAACATCAACTGAAACAATTTGTCCCGAAACTAAATAAATGGGCATAAAACAATCGTATATTTACAGCATCTGCATTTTCATCCGTAAAACTAATAATAATGTCCACACCGAACTTCAATTTATTATTAGCAAAATAGTTGAGCGTCCCTGCACTCGACGCGCGATCCTCATTGTTTTACCTAAAACTCGTACCATACTCGTCTTTATAATAAAATACCCTCAGACATCAGAAATATGAGCTCGTTCAACGTATTCAAAAAGCAACTATCTCATTACATATTTACGAAAATATCCGTTGAGTATGTTAAAAGGTATAGTTTTCAAAGCGTGATCTGTTAACCGTTTTAATTGTTGGTATTTTTTTGTTTTTGTTAATTGGTCTAAGGTAAGCAATTGTTTGTATTTAAACTTTTGTGTTCTTTTCTCTTTGTAAAAAATGTAAGCACGGCAACGTTGATTGATACCTATTTATTTCCTTTTTCTAATTATGTTCTCGTGTAAGTGATGTAATGTCTTTATGAGAATAAATATCTTTAAAGCTAACCGATTTAAGTCAGTTGATGCAGCAGTCTAATCATGATATTGTAAACTTAACCCAATTCACGGGATTTCTTTTTATTAAGATGATACTTACTGACGACCGTTCTGATGTAGTAGGGCGAGTAGCTCGGGACAGTACGTCTACCATGAGTTTTTGTTACAATCGCGCATGACATAATAAATAATAATAAATATTCTTTATTGTACACCAAAGAAAAATACAATATATTTAAATTAGACTTGGCTTTGTACAATAGGCGGCCTTATCGCTAAAAAGCGATCTCTACCAGGCAACCTTGTTGCTGAGGATAACTCAGTGAATACAGACAGGCGTAGGTGTACTTATAACAAATAGAATGATATTATTGTATATTTATATAATATATAAATAAATAATAATAAAATGATAAAAAAATAGACGTAAGGTACATATTTCTTATAATAAATATTAGTGACTAACAAATATCTATATTGATATACAGATACACTTAACTAAGGTAATGTAGGCCTTAATACGTGAGACAAATGGATGGGTTGCTAAAATTATGATTGCATTAACAGGGCTTAATTGATCAAGGATAGTTTAAGGAGGATAGAAGTGTGCTTTTACTAGCTTCTTAAATGTTTGTATTGTCTGAGCGCGTCTGATATGAAGCGGCAAGGAGTTCCAAAGCCGAACAGCTTCTACGGAGAAGGATTTGGAATAGAAGGAAGTTTTGTGAGATGGAATTTTTAGGACAAGGTTTTCATTGGATCGGAGAGTACAATTGTGTGTGTCACCCATTGGTGATGATGATTTGAGTTCATTAACTCAAATCGCTCTTTTAGATAAGGAGGACTTGCTGGATTGAAGAGAACAGTATATAGTAGACAGAGAATGTGAGTATTCCTGCGAAGGCGGATAGGAGGCCACTTGAGTATTTCGCGAAATTCGGAGACATGGTCATATTTACGAAGCCCAAATATGAACCGTATACATAAATTTTGAATGCGCTCAAGTTTATTAAGCAACTCTTCACTAAGGTTGATGTAACAAATGTCAGCATAATCGAGAATCGGTAAAAGAAGAGATTGTGCAAGCGTAATTTTGGTTGGTATGGGTAAGAAATTCTTAAATCTACGAAGAGACCCAATCGAAGCAAACACTTTTCTGCTCACCTCGCTCACCTGAGGAGCCCAAGATAGATATTTATCAAATATAACACCAAGATCCTTAACTTCGTCACTATATTGGATACGCGTCCCATCAAGCATTATACTTGGTAAATTGGACCAATCTATTCGCGATATTAGTTTTTGGCTCCCGATTGTTATTGCTTGTGTTTTAGAAGGATTTACCCTTAAGCCGTGTGATTTACTCCATTGTACAATTGAGTTCAAGTCATTATTTAATAGTGCAATAGCCTTAGGCAAATCCACCAGCTTAGCTTGTATATATACTTGTAGATCGTCAGCATACATATGGTAAGGAGAAGTAATGCGGGAAGTAATAGAACTAATGAAGATAGAAAAGAGAAGTGGAGATAGCACGCCGCCTTGTGGCACACCGGACTTTATCGTGCACCAGTCGGAAAAAGAATCATCGACACGTATCCTTTGGCGACGATTATATAGGTAACTCTGAAACCAGTCTATCACCTCACGAGATACGTTAAGAGATTGCAATGTATGTAATAACAGTTCATGGTCTACATCGTTGAAGGCATTACTGAAATCAAGCAAAGTCAACACTGTAACACACTGATTATCCATGCCAAGTCGAATGTCCTCAGCAATTTTGACTAAGGCAGTAGTCGTACTATGGCCAGTACGGAAGCCGGATTGGAAGGGATTATAAAGATTCTTGCTGGATAAAAAAAAGACTGAATTGGCGATATATAATACGCTCGAAAACTTTTGAAAGGAAAGGTAGAATGGAAATGGGACGGTAATCAGAGAAACAGGATGGATTGAGTTTTTTAGGTAAAGGAGTAACTTGAGCTTCTTTCCAGGTAGTGGGAAATGACCCAGAAGAAATGGAGAAATTGAATATAGATTTGATTATAGGAATTAAGAGGTGAATGATAGGAATGACCATTTTACGACTAATGCCGTCATTACCAACAGCATCCGAATTGACATCGACAATGCCTCTCTCAACATCACTGTCAGTGATTTGATTAAAAAAGAAAGAGGGATAATCGGAAGTGGGTAAAGCAAGGATTTGATTTGTAGTATTTAATTTGATACCATTGGTAGTAGTCAAGGAAGAGGAAAAATGTTCATTAAGTTGATTTAAGTTAATATTGTTTGGATTATTATTTTGACGGGCTTTCCCAACTCCGAGAGATTTAAGGAATTTCCATACTTTACCTGAATTATCTTCTTCATGTATAGTTTCATGAATGTAGCGCCGTTGTTTATCTCTGCATAGTCTATTGCATCGGTTTCGTAAATATTTATATTTGGCTTTATTCGCCTCAGTATTATCAGACTTATACCTAAGTTTTGCAATGTTCCTTTTACGCTGTAGAGTTTTAATATCCTCAGTTAGCCAAGGAGCAGGACAGTGTCTAGGTCGAACTGGTCTAATAGGAGCATGAATGTCGTAAAGCTGAATTAGGATAGAGTTAAAACTTGACACCCTTTCATCAACATTAGATCCAGTAATCACATTAGTCCAATCAATTTTAGAAGCATCCTCTTTAAGACGCGTCAAATCCATACCATCAAAATTACGCAGCATAAGGGTTCTCGGTTTAGCTTTTGGTGGACGAATTATGTAAGACAAGAAAATTAAATCATGATATGAAAAAGCATCAGCAGGGCACTGACCATGCTTGGCAACGTTTTCAGTGGAAGATACAAGAATAAGATCAAGAAGAGATGGCGAACAATTCGGAATAATATGAGTAGCAGAAAGAGGAAGTATGTGCAGATTAGCTGCCCTAGTTATGGATTGTAAACGAAAGGATCGGGAATCATTTTTTAAAAGACAAGTATTAAAATCACCCATAATAATTGAATGCTGGTACAACGGAAGATATGTATCCAATAGAGTTTCAAAAGAAGGAAAAAAGTCAATTTTTAAAGAAGGGTTATAGTATACACCGAGCAAAAGTTTAACGTTAGCAAATAATAACTCGATTAATAAATGTTCAGCTCCAGGTTTATCTTGAGAGTTGGACATGCTTACGATCGTAAAAGCTATGTGAGAACGAAGGTATATTGCAACACCACCGCCACCACGACCTCGGCGATCATTTCGGATAAGACGAAAACCTGGAAGATTATAAGAAACAGAAGACATACAAGGCTTAAGCCACGATTCTGAGATAAGAATTGCATGGATGTGTTTACTATCAAAGGAAGAGATCATATCTGGATAATGTGCAGGAATACTTTGAGCGTTGATATGGACAACGTTGAAATTTTTTATTACATTTGAGAAGTGCAAATTAAGAGTTTCACTTAAGGAGGAGAGGCTGCAAAAACTGTTGCTTGAGCTCACTCCATCATATGAGGAAGCAGAAAAAAATGAGTCATTAAGGCTTATATTGTGACTTGTCATAAAATATAGATATGTACAATAATCAATTACAAATTATCCAAGTAAAATAAAAAGTGCCTAATTAATATATATATAAATAAGTAAAATAAAATAAATAAATAAAATTATATATATATATATATATATATATATATATATATATATATATATATATATATATATATATATATATATATTTTAAGTCTGTAGACTTAAGCTTTTTGTGTGGGTCACATACCTACCAGCAACTGTAATTAAATTTAATATATACGTACAACAAATTACAAAAAAAATAAAAAAAATAAAAAAATAATAATAATAAAAATAAAAAAAAAAACAGATACAACATTTAGTTACTACAACAATTAAACCCTACGATAAAATAAAAATAAAAAAAAAACGTGAAAGAAAGAAAAAAAGAAAAAAAAAATTACAAAAGAGCAAAAACAATTACAAAAAAAAAAAAAAAAATATTACAAAAGATTTTGTTCAATCACAAGCTTAATCGTAGCAATTACACTAGAATCCACAGCAAAATAGTGGTCGATATTTAAAATACGTTATCTTTGACACTTCATAAACAAAATATTGTGTTTAAATGTGGGTACAATTTTAATAATTTTTGTAAGGTTTAATTATATTGTTAAAGAAGAAAAAGTGAAAAAATAATATATAATACAATTATAAATAAAGCGACGAATAAATGAATTAAGTGATACTTTATCATATTTTCTTGATCACCCGCTTAGCCCGAGAAAAGGTAGTTTTTGTTTCCGGACTCTTCGCAACGGATCCTGGAAGAACTGTTCCTACCACGGCTTCCGAACCAGACGTAACGGGGATATCTTCAAGGTCACTCAGGCACTCGATTCTGTGTCGAGCTCCGTCTGCACCATTGACATATATGCAGCCTTCGCGCGTCCAGCAGTTTGTGATACCGAAACGCTTTCGAGCTTCCAGAAACATATCATGTCGATACTTAGTTAAGTACTCTGATTGAGTAATGCCAGTACCTTTAAATTTTGTTTTGGCATACCACACCTTATCACGAATTGTAGCATCGACGAACTTAACTACAATTGGCCTGTGTTTTTTATTTTGTGACCGACCAAGACGATAGCTAGCTTTAATGCTAGAACTGAAAAAATTCGGCAGATCCAAATGCTCGGCGACTAGTGATGTAACTTGTGCACTGAGATTTTCTGGCTTTGTTTCAGGTACTCCATGCAAAAGCAGCATCTTACGCCTTCTCCGCATCTCTTGGCGATCCATTTCCAATCTTAGGAATTCAATTTGATGTCGCAGCATGTTTAATGTAGCCACTATGAAGGATTTAAACGTCTCAAACTCAGCAGCTAAAGATGATGTGGTAACAGAGGTCTTACATGAGCTCTTTTGAAGATTCGCTTGGAATTCATTCATCCTTGCCATGAACATCTCAGACATCTCCGAAAATGAATGCTTTAATGAATCCATTATATTACTTTTCACCTTTAATCCTTCCTGAGACCGTTGTTATCTTAAACAGTAGAATTTTTGTCGTATGTAGCTAACTTCAAAGGACAGCTGATATGTATAGTAACTCACAAAAACATATTTTCTAATTTATAAACTATTTACAATAAATTTCGATTTCAAACAGAAAAAACAAATAAATACAGTTCCAAATGTGTGTTACTTATTTGACACCTACCCTATGACATAGCTACAGTAGTAAACGTAAAAACGCGCATACAACGCAATAGTAATGATAGTATTCGGTAGAGGCGCTGCTCAACTTTCCATACAAATTGTTGAAATTGTCTACTACACTCGCTAACGTGTATCGTTTCTGGAAAATCATGGTAGACGTACTGATATTTGTATCTATACAAATATTTGTTTCCGGTCTACACCCGTATTATATCCGTAAAATACCCGTATTATATATATCTACACCCGTCCTTTTCCACAGAAACGCAATCGTCAAGACAATCGAAACGATTAGATAATTCGGGCTGAAAGCTCTCGGAGTTTTTTGATATGTGCGTTAGATGGAGATGGAAAAATATAGTCAAAGCATCTATAGTACGAAATATTGAATATCCATTGAAAAACGGGAAATATATTCTTCAAACGGTGCCTATTCATATATTTCATTTCAACGCAAAACAAATATTTGGTCTCTTTTTATTATTATATTTTTTTTAGTAAAAAAATTGAAAATTTGTTTTTTTTTTAATCAATATTAATAACTATGGATTTTTTGTTAGGTTTTATACACAGACCGCGATGTGATTCGGCACGATGCGGTTAAGTTATAAATGGACTACGCGTTCCAGGATACGAGCTCAGTAGAAAAATTTGCGCGTCTTTATACACATATTCTTTTTAATGGATACACTCTGAAACTAATAAATCAATATTAATATTTCTTTAACGATTGCAAAACTAATCTCCATGACTTAATATCCAGATATAAAATACCTTAACACTACAGTTCAATCTCTAGTTACATCTGCCTATATACTAGTATGCATAGCACTTCCAAATTTTCCCGCTAAAGGACTGGATACAGCTGTAAATTTCTTATGATAGCGCTCCATGCTCTCTTTGTATCTAAACATATTTAATCTTTGTAAATATTTAAAACCTTAAATTATAAATGTATTTTAATTTCATTTCGTTATTATTCAGAACACGTCCCACATATAATGCCTACGAATGAAAACAACCGCGTCCAAAACTAATGTAAGAAATCATCTCTCCTCTTTAAACAGAAATAAAGCGTAAATCGCATACGTGAAACATAATTATCATGTAAGTTTTTAGAACATATTTCTTAAACAACTGTATTAATATAAATAAAAACTAATTTATGTTAACGCATCACTGTACTGTACTTTATCAGCCTTTAAACCACCCACTGCTGAGCGGAGGTCTCTTCTCCATATAGATGAAGGGTTAGATCTTAATCCACCACGCTGCGCCACTGCGGGTTGACGGATAATTTCTTTTACCGTGAGCAACGATCGTTATCATATGTCTATGATAACAACCGGGACCGACGGCTTTACGTGCTCTCCGAGGCTCGGTGGGGAGACCCACAAGGACATACACCCAGACATACTAATTTAAATTAAAACATTATACTTACCAGCACGACAGACGTTGTCCTATATTAACTATATGAATATTCAAAATTAACAGGAATGATTAAAATCATAAATATACTGTTTTAATGCTTTTTGAGACGCAAAATTCAAATACGCGAACTGTCAAACGCCTGAAGTTTATTTAGAAATATTTCTGAAATTTTTTCATACCGTAAGAACCTTCGACAAAGTATAAGAAAACTGAAAAAAAAGATATATCGTCTAACGACAGTCGTTTTAAATTTATGGCGTGACCAAGGGAAATATATATAAATTTATTTAGATTGTATAATAAATAATACACATTACATCACTATCATACAGAGAATCGACAGAGATCGATTGATGCTTATATATCATAAGTATTAACTTAGTACGCCTAGATAATCTAGATCAGTGTCAAGTTGTCAACTAGATCGTAGTACTCTTATGTTCGAATTGAACAATGTCTAATAGAAAAAATATTTCAAAAAAAAATCTTAGAAAAATTTTAATCGAAAAAATTATAACTAAGTTAATTATTTCAAAAATTTTAATTTGTTGGCGTTTTTTTTTTTAAATTCAAATTTTCATTTTTCTTTTCTAACGTAAATAAATATTTTTCTCATCTAAATGTTTCTTAGATAATAATTGGCTATACTTTTAAAATTACAAATCCTTATTTTATTTATAACTAAGACTCACACATATGCATACATATTAATATCTACTATTATAATCGATACAACTCCTTGATAAAAATGTTTGGAACTTTAATATCGTCATGACGCTAGCTTGAATTGCTGAATCATAGAAACCTCGGATCGAAGAATCTGGAAATGGTATCAAACATAATACAAAAAAAATCAATTATTTCATTTTATTTTCTATGTGAGTTATGTATTCTTGTCTGTTTGTTGAGTAATTGTGAGGGGTTTTTCTAACGTCGCTATATTGTATGTGAAAAAAAAAACTTACGTCTTAATTGCAGGACCACTTGTACTATTATCATTAATATTTCTTTATTCAACACCGTTGAAAAACTATTAATAAAACACAATTAGTTCAAACAGAAACTTGACAATAAATGCACAATAAACTGTTCTTATCCCTAAGTAACGCTTTCTTTCAGACAAGCTCACAAGCTTATAAACAAAATCAATATATAATATTTAAATATACATACATAAGTACTATCTTCGATGAACGTGAGTTGCAATGAGTTACGTGTCTCTTACTCGGCCAAAACGTCATCCTTTTATTACCATTCTTTAAAAACTTTAATTAAAGGTATCTGGTTAATTAAAATAAAATTTTTAACTAGTAACTTTATGGATTATCTCATGAAGTTAATGTCGATGTCATTTCTATAATAATACTCTGTGTCCGAGGTTAAAAAATTTGCTGACAGTTGTAATTAGACTCTCAGAGCCGAAACGATTTTGTAAAGAATTCGCTCGACTACTTACTACGTTGCGGTAGAAAAACAATGTACAAAAAAAAATATAAATATATATATATATATATATATATATATATATATATATATATATATATATATATATATATATATATATATATATAAAAATTACTATGTATATATTTAAATATATAAATGTAATAAATTAAAAAGTTTATATAATATTGTTAATCTTTTTTGTACAATAACGAACTTTATTTGTTATTTTAGTTAATAATAATAATAACTCTTTATTCTCATAATAAAAAATTGTACAAAAAACTTGTTTTGACAAAAAAAAAAATGTTTAACATGCATAAATGACCAAGTAGTTGAAGCATCTGCAACTGAACTAGGATAACCTGTGCTTCAGCTGTCAGCGCCCTCCTCCACGGTTTTTCATTATTAACATACCTAATTGTTGTTACAAGTTAACAGAAAATAAAGATTTACAAAAACCAAAATCAAACACAGAAAACAATCGCAAATATAAACATAAATTTAAATAAAAAAGGACATGGACCTAAATTAATGCTACATGCATTTTATAAGTATGTCCCGCGGTTTTAATAATAAAACTTTATATTATTTTGTTATTTTAGTTAATAACACGAGATTTTTAAGAGGGTAATTATTTGAAAGTGGGGCTAAAATCGGAGTAACAAACTTTTTTTTTCATTCATCAACATGAGAGAAAGTTATATTAAGGTGGCGCATGACTTTATTTTTGAAAAAAAAAACCAAACAACTTTGTTAAAACTTTGATAAGTTGTTAGGTCTTTTTTTTTTTGCTAGTTAGAACTAATTCTTGCTAAATGCCTTCGTTAAAACTAGAATTAACGCTCCAAAAAAAAAAGACCTAACAACCTATCAATAAAAAAAAAATATATATTTATTGTGCGTGCGCCACCTTATTATTGCTTTCTCTCATGCTTATTATTGATAAAAAACAGAGAAATGCGCAAAACAGTAAACGTATTCGAGTTTGCTTAAGCGTGTTGTATATAGGAGTCGAATAACATTAAAGTTTCGATGTCAAATACTTGTCCCTTCAAATTATTAAATAATCAGATTGATAAGCTTATTACATATAAATTTTCCGTAACATACATAATATGTTACTCAAATCGTAAATCGTCGACATATACATATATATACCTATTTGAATAATATTTTTTTAATTAATTATTTCTTAAATATAACTTAATAAAGTAAACTTATTTTAGTTACGAATGATTAATATTTTTGTTTAACAAACACCCAAGGCCTGTGTTTTAGGTAACAGGTGACTGATACAAATATTAGTTTTTTTTTTCAGTCAATAATAAAATAATATGTAACATATAAATACATTCATTCATTCATTCAAACAGAAGATAGTAGCGATTGCAAATGAATAATAATAAGAAACAAAACAAATTTATATTTCTTTAAGACATTATCGGCGAGTTGCACGAAACCGTCGCTAACTTTCCGTTAGTTAAGTTGCAATTAATCTTAAAATTAGTTGATCTTATGATTAATTTAAAGCTGTTGGAATTAATCATCCGTTAGATAGGTCTTTATTTAAACTAAAATTTTTTGTTAACTTAATCAGATGTAGGTTTCGTGCAACAGATAATCACGATTCTTGTGATTAAATTAGTTTAATAAACACTTAAATTTAAAATTTGTTTCGTGCAACTCGGCGTATAATTTGTAATTAACGTTACAAAAAACTGAACTGGTCTAAATCAGTCTGTAAAAACAATGTCCAACTGCTGGGCAAAGGCCTCCGCTCCGTATAGAAGGGAATTAAGGAATACAAACATATATACATACATTGCATAAGAAAGAAAGAAAATGTAATAAGTTAAACAATGAGAGAAAAATATATAGTATATATTATAGTAGTAAATATTTTTACTTTCTAGAGAGACATGTTTACTATTCTATTATTATATACACTTAAATGATTTTTTATAGTAATATTTATTCTGTAAAGCCGCCGGAAAGCCGGATTGTTGATTAATTCGACTTTTGCTGTACCGTTATATGAACTGAACTTAATCAGCCTGTAAGCTGCTGGACAATGGCCTCTTCTCTATGTAGGAGAAGAGTTGGAGCTTAATTCACCACCATCTGATTTACTCCACCATCGGTTCGTCACTCCCCCAAAACGGCTTTACGTGCTCTTAGAGGCACGGTGGGGAGACCCACAAAGACATACAATCAGACCATAAACAAATATTTGCACGATACAAATATCTGCCCCGAGCCAAAATCGAACTCGTGACCGCCGGCATTGAGGCAACTACTCGCACCACTACACAAGAACGGTGGTTGTTATATATTTGCGTACAAATATATGATACTAGCTAATACCCGTGACTTTGTCCTTGCTTATTATATGTATGTATAAAACTTTTTTACGATTTCTATTATATATTATACGTACGTAGACGTACTGATTACAAGTTATACCACAATTGTAAAAACCGAATTCAATTTCGTGCAAAAGATTATGCGTGATACCGACAAACAGTCAAATATAAATTCTAAAAATAGTTGTTTAGGCATCCATTGTTTTTGTTTTATTTAAATATCTCTCATATACAAACAATTTAATTATGAGTAAATTAATTATAGACGATGTTTTAATATTTCAGTTGTTCTATATATCGAAAAATCGATAAATATATTTTTTTTATTTATACGTTGAAATCAAAGAAATAAAACATGTACATTTATAATTCCGTACATTGAACATATTTTGAAAAATTGTTTTGAGAACAATAGATACAGAAGCCAAAACTGTTTTTTCTTTTTTGTTATTCTATATGTCAAAAAATAAATATACAGATTATGATTCATACAAAAAGATGATGCTATGTTCTTGTTATAAAAATTGGAATTCAAAATATGTTTATTCAAGTATACTCGCTAATCGCTTTTGCATCATCAATGAAAAACTGTTATTACACGACCTGTGACAGGGGGTCACGGTTTTCGAGCGTATATAAATGTATGTATATGTTTATGTGTGTATGATTAAATAAATACACACAAACATATATAAACATATTGTAGATTAAACGCCTAAACTTTTATGGCTATATTCGCTATAATGATATGTCTATCTATCTTTGATTTGGCTTATGTTTAGTATATTCTACAGATATGTAGATATAGATAGATCAATTATAAAAACCGTCTGTTAAATACATTAAAAGTTATCGTCATACAAGAACAATAAATATTTATAATACTGACTTTAAAGAAATATACACTTAATTTGACTATATTGTCTGTAGGAGTTAGTGGACTGATTCATTATCGTATAACCGGACTTAGGAACATAAAATGTAGACAGGTCAACCTCACAATCAGTCCGCACTGGAGCAGTGTGACCGATGAGCTCGACATTAAAAGGCTGGTTCAGTCTAATTAGAAACGATTTTTAGAAATTCGCGGCATAAGGTGCAAAATGTTTATCGATTGTATAGCGAATACTAAATCTTCATTCGTTGATTTAAATAAATAATAATATAAATATAAATATATATATATATATATATATATATATATATATATATATATATATATATAGAAAGAGAGAGAAAGAGAGAGAAAGAGAAACTCAATAAAAATCAATTACTAATAAAAAGAATTAATTTTTTCAGTGTTTGGATGTAAACCGTAATTGTTTAAAACATCTTTGAACATCTCTCGGGTTAATTAGTCTAATAAACAGCAAGTTACGAAGAAATGTCTTCAGTACTTTCAGCATATAAACAGATGATATATTACAACGTCCGCTTATTTTTTCGTTGAAAGATCTTTTTGTTTGTGGAAAAACATCGAATACAAATTGTGCATTTAGAAGTTTGTCATCTTTATTTTTTTTTTTCTATGTAACAACATTTAAGTAATTTCTACTTTTATTTATTACTAGATGACCTATTTGGTTTACCCGGTTAAATCTAGTTTTTCTAGCCTTCGACAGTAAACAGGCTTTGCAACGTAAAAATAATAAATAAAAAGTCAAATCTATTGATCTAGATATTAGCACGCTAAGCTCATGAACAAACGAATAATTTCTACAAAATGATTACCTATATTTGTAAAGATTACTTATAAATGTGAAAATTAAAAATGTAATAAATTTCTACACATTAAAATTTTAAATTAATAAAAATCTTAAACAAAAGTAGGAATAGTATTGAACCATTATAGATCTTAATTATTAAAACTGAAATGTTAATTTCTTCATGATTATGTCTAATTATTGTTTGTAAAATTAAATCTTTTTCATAATTTTTTTCAACTATAAAAAATATTTATATTGTAATTTTAATTTCATAGTAAATATGTCCTCATTCATTTTAATGAATGAAAGAAGAGTATTTAAAGAAAAAAAATGATCTATGTTGATATTATGCTAGTTGGGCGAAAAATACCTACATTTGTTTTTTTTTTTTTTTTGTAAAAACGCGTTTAATTATCTGTTATTATTTGATAAATAATGAAGAAAAAAATATTTGAAAACTGTAAATTTATATCTTGTACGTAGAGATAAGTCGCACGAAAGTTCGCAACCTTTCTGATTGTCTCATACGACCTCTAATAAATATTATTTTATAAATAAAAAAAAAATACGCAAACGTTTGGATAAGGATAAAAAAACTACATACAGTAACATTCAAAAAAATCTAAGAATAATAAAAATGTCTTACAAGCACTATTTAGAATGTCAACAAAAAAAAAACTACAACTATATATACAAACAAAAAAAATATCACATACCCACTTTTTATTAATTTTATTCCGAGGTTCAAAATCCTTTTCAACTTTTAAAAAGTAACTCCAGTCGTCACGTGTTTCGCAAAACTTATTCCGTACATTATTAAACACAGTGCACTTTTAATATTTTATTAATAGTCCAGTTTAAAAAGTTTTATCACTTTATAAAAACTTTTTTTACAACGCGTGTTTTCGCGTCAGCGCTAAGGCGGGCGGACGTGCTACCGCGACGGGTGCTTGCACGATAAAACGAAACGGAGTCTCCGCGGTACGGGCAGAGTACAGCGTCCGCGCGTACTGACTACCCTAGCGTGAGCTGTTCGCTGTAACTTTGACGCGTAGGCGGCATACCGAACTATTTGACCGATCGGAAAAACTTATAACAAAAAATCATCTCGACCATTTTCCGATATAACTATGTATATACTCGACCATTTTGGCTAGTAGTCATGAGTAGAAAATGTTACGTTTCCACGTTTAAGGAAAATGTAATCTTAGTAAGTTTTGTCGAGTGGGGAAGGCCGTGGTCTCATTGGTTGAATTGGGCCGCCCAAAGCCAATGGCGTTGGAAGGTGGAGTCGCAGAGGATCGCTATGAAATTCGTTGAGACAAATCGCCTCCCTTGTTCTAATCTTTCGCGTTATTTCTCAAAAACGGAGCCGTTCTTAGCACCCTTAGTTACGATGGAAAAATGCGGAAGTTGCATAACACGAATACAATGAACTAATAATTGAACTTCACGTAAGAACACATATTTACAATTACATTTCGCTAGATGCTCAACAAACAATACAGTAAAAACCCAACGAAAGTAGCATTGACTTTCAGAAATCCGAACGGTAAAATGAAAAGTGTCTATTTTGTTAACTTTCCACGAGTTTCTAGCTCCGAGCGTTCTAAACTTTTTGCATGAACTGTGGCAGTGGTATACGGAATTACGATGAATCTAGAAAAGCAACATACATATATTTATTTAAAAAGGAATAGCTTGAGAACTCAAAAAGATTAAAAAAAATTATAATAACCATTAACATTGTAATTTATCTATAATACGATACAATTAAGGAGTTCCCTTAGAGGAAATGACTATCGGTCCAAGCTTGGCCAAGGCAAAAAAAAATCTATTATTATGTACTGAATAAAAAAATTCTGACACTCAATGGCTCACAGTAGGATAATAATAGTTAAGGTTCTGGAAAAACCCACAACACAAACAAAAACAATCCATGATAATTATCTGTACGGTCTAAAAAAACATCTGTCATGAGTGGGAATCAAATTCGCGACTGCTTAAGCCGTTTTTGTTATCAATGTACCTACAAACACATTTCAAAATCTGATAAGGCAAAAATATAATTTATTCTATTTATTTTTTGTTTTTATTAATTATTTCAGTGATATATAATTATTATTCAAGATCAATTGATAAAAAATCTAAATTTTATTGATCTCTGAAGTAAATTGACTTAAAAACAGATAGAACTTCTTATAAAAAATGTATCTGCATTCGCCATAATGCTTTTCGTGAACATGTATACAATAAAATAGTCTTAAGAAACAGAAAGATGAAAAATACTTTTTATCATATTAGATATTGTACCAAAAAAAAAAAAGATTTCTAAAAAAAAAAAATTACCCCACGACTCAGCCTCCACAGGTGACAAAATGACTGGTACATTGTTTTTCATGAGAATAGGAAATGCGTTAAATATGTTTTAACACCATCCCACGTGGACGTGATTTAGATAAAAATCTCCAAAGTTAAAAACTAATATTCTATTTAGTACACATATACGACATAGCTAGAATCAACAAGTTGAAGTGGCAGTGGGCTGGTCACGTATGTCGCAGGACCGATGACCGCTGGAGCAGACGTGTCCTGGAGTGAAGACCGCGTGTCGGCAAACGCAGTGTGGGGCGACCTCCGGGCCGCTGGACCGATGACTTACGCAAGGTTGCCCGCGGAGGCTGGATGCGGATTGCGGAAAACCGGGATATTTGACGCGCGCGTGGGGAGACCTATGTCCAGCAGTGGACTGCGATAGGCTGATGCGATGCGATGCGATTTAGTTTTTAAGTTTCGCATTATGTCCATAAGTGCAAAGATCAATCTCTTGACTTATATAATTAGAAAAAAAGAATAAACTACAGAGTTAAAAACAAAATTACCAAGAAAGATATGAACAGCTTAATTTAGGAATAAAATGAATTTAATCAAAACCCTTTAACCCGCCAGCACTTGCGCCTCAAGAAATTACATCAGCACTCGCGTGTAGAGCATTTTGCTCACGTTTATGAATGTCAATAAATGCAAGTTTTACTAAAAAATATGAATAAAAAAAACAATATTAATCTTTTTTTATTTTAATTAACAATCCGTATTTTCTTTGTAAATGATTTGACTGTTGATTCCGGCTATGTTTAGGATCGTGAAAAATTATCCCAGCGGCCATCTACACGCCACTCTTGCCACAGAATACTCTTCTTTTAGTCGATCTACGTAACTTGGTACGTAAGACACCAGAACCTCGCTCTTATGAAAACCAATCCTCCATCAACCATGCCAAAACTTGTTCGTCCTTTCGATCACGATCCATCTATAATAGAAATACTTAATAGATTACTATTTCAGTAATGTAAAATCATAATATTACATAAAAGTAGCAGTAAAACTGTCGCTAAGATGAAAAAAAATTAAGTCATAAGTAAAAAAAAAGTACTTACGTCGATACCGGCGCGATGAGCTGTCAATGCCGCCAAGTGCCAAGCGATTATTGTGGGTAGTCCTCGGCAACTGGCTTTAATTCGTACAAATTCTTTACCGAACCTGATTTTTGATAGATACCCAATACCATTTACTACAAAGGTCAAGGATCTAGGTATAATTATTGACAAGTCCCTTTCCTGGTCCGATCAGGTAAATGAAATCTCGCGTAAATTTTACTCAACATTGCATCCCTTACTACACTTAAAGCATTTTTTACCAACTAAAGCCAAGCTCCATTTGGTGAATACCTTACTTTTGCCTATTATTGATTACGGCGATGTGTGTTGTTCGGATCTCAACCAAGTCTCTTTGAACAAACTTGATCGATTGCTCAACACCTGTATTCGTTTTGTTTTCGGTTTGCGGAAGTATGATCATATTTCCCAATACAGATCTGAACTTAAATGGCTACCAATCCGTGAGCGTAGGAACTCGAGAATCCTTTGCTTACTCTTCACTCTTTTATTCCATCCTACTACCCCTCCCTACCTTAAATGTAAGTTCTCCTTCCTTTCCGACTCTCATGAAAGATCTCTCCGCTCTTTAAATAATCTATCTCTTTCTACTCCTATTCATCGGTCTGGGTTTATGTCTGATTCATTTGCTGTTTCTGCTGTTCGTCTCTGGAACACGTTACCTGAGTCTATCCGTAGAGCTCCTTCACGCGAATCATTTAAGAGACAAGTTAAGGAGTTCTTCTTAGCCAAAATCTAATATGTGGTGATCTCAATAAACGCTGTGTAATTGTGTTTTGATTATTATTGTCAGCTTATTATTATGTATTAAATATTATGTATGTTTGTATGTATATATGTATGTTTATATGTATGTTTGTATGTATGTATGTTTTTATCTGTTTATGTATGTATGCATATGTGTATGTATGTATGTTTGTATCTGTTTATGTATTTATGTATGTATTGTGTATATAATATAACGATTGTCATTAACGTAATCTTATTTTTTCCATCTTTTCTTTTTTCTATTAAAGTGAATTTTGTTAATACTCAATTTTGCACACCTACAAACGTCCGCTCTTGTACGTCCTAAGGTTGGCTGGTAGAGAATGCTTTTAGCATTAAGCCCGCCTTTTGTACAATTCTTTGATGTATTGTGCAATAAAGTAATAAATAAATAAATAAATAAATGAGCAAAACGCCGCCTAATGGTACACGGCGCAGTAAACCACCTCATCCAAGTGACTGGCGCACACTGACGAGAAGTGAACTACATACAGGGGTGGAGGTGGAGGAGGACAAAATGCTCATAGCGCGAGTGCTCGCGGTTTAATAATCATCTCTCACGATTTCATCAACCACAATATTGATGGCTATAGACTAGCTTCATAATGATGATTAGTGTGATTTATTACAGTTAACTTTTTCTTTTACATTAATTGGCATAGTGGTCACAACAAATGACTAATGTGCTAGCGGTCGCTGGTTTGATCCCTACACCCGAAAAATTGTTGTACAGGCCATACATATTATATTTGTTGTTGTCTATGTGCTTGTGTTTGTACTGTGTTTCCGGACTCCCGACACAGGAATCTCAACATAATGGGGACCGTTAATTGTGAAGGATATATTAAAATCGACTTAGTAGTTTCAGATTTTATCAAACGTTAAACTTGAACGGTTTGACTGACCCGTTGGCGCAGTTTGCAGTGACCCTGTTTTCTACTCCAAGGGTTGTGGGTTCGATTCCGCTCTGAGTCTGGGTGTAATATATGTTTATTTATATGTATTATTTATATGTATATTTATTATTAAAAAAAGTATATCAGTCGGCTGTTACCTAAAACACAGGCATTAAGTTGCCTACATTAGGAACAGACGACCTTGTGTGTGTGTTAAATATATTAAAAAAAAAAAAACAGATTTTTTCCTTTATATTATTAGTGTAAGGAGAAACACAATGAAACATAAGGATCTCTAATTACACTCCAAGAATCGCCCCGAGCAGAAGTTCCCTATACTAGAGGAAGATAAGAAAAATAAGTCAAGAGCTGCAAATATTCTTGCTCTGTATATATAAAAATAGTATAAATACTGCTATAAAATAGCAGAAAAGTGTGTTCGTAACGCGCTAATGACTGAAATTACCAGTGCTTTAAAAGTTATATATCCTTTTTAATATTGTAAATAATATTTGTAAGGTCTAAATATTATTAATCATCAATGATCGTTACTATTATATATTATATGTTACTTTTTTATTATAAATATTTTAAATTATATAATATCTATTAATTTCTGGTTTTATCAAATAGTCTTGTAAGCGAAATCAAAAATTTATTTATTTAAGCTGGCTTCAAAAGTATTTTTGAATGACAGGGTAATTATTTGATTAATTGATTATAGTTAACACGAAGTTTCTTCCGATTAGGACGAAAAGCCAGAAACTCAACAGTTACTGTTTTAAAAATTGTCAATATATTACCACATGAGTAAATAAACCGTACAGAGGCAAAGCTTCATACAAGCGCGCCACGATGATGTCCTTGAGCGGTGGATGCGTCGAAAACGCAAGCCCCTCACCTTCCGTCTGACACAGATTCTCACCGGGCACGGTTGCTTTGGTGACTACCTGTGTCGGACGGCCCAAAGGGAGCCGACGACTGAGTGTCACGATTGTGGCGCAGCGGTGGACTCTGCCCAGCACACCCTCGAGGTGTGCCCGAGATGGGCGGTGCTGCGTCAAGGTCTGACGTCGGTCATCGGAGGGGACTTGTCGCTCCCGAGCGTCATCACCGCGATGCTCGGCGACGACGAGTCCTGGAAGGCGATGGTCTCCTTCTGCGAGACAGTAATGTCCCAGAAGGAGGCCGACGAGCGGATGAGAGACGAGGCCGCCGACGTAGCCTCCATCCGCGGGCGACGAATGGGGGTGCGTAGGAGGCGCATACAAGCATGAGACGCGTGTGTGCGTCAGCACAAGCGCCTCGTCACATACGAAAGAAACCGGCCTATAATATGCTTAAACTCAAGGGCTGCAGCAGCAACGTCGCGCGTCGAGTTTTCATTTAATGATAATTTATTAATTTAAATAGTGTTTTAATGTTATTTTAATAGTGTTTTAATATAAAAGTGTAAAATTTTCCTAAAAATATTTAGGAAATAATAATTTTTTTTCTTTTTTAAATCGCAATAACATTAAAAAAGATCAAATTTGATAGAAGAATTTTTTCAATACCTTGAAAAATGATAAAGTTACTTTTGAAAATATTTAAAAAAAAAACAACAAAAATAAACTTTGTCATCTTGTTGAACAACTAATTATTGTTTATTAAATTTTATCCTCCTATGCCAACCCTACCAAAATAGGTATAAATTTTGCTCGCTCCTTAGAAGCTTTCACTCTGTACGGTTTCTTTACTCATGTGATATTACTCTATCATTATAAATTCAGTTATACCTACCTCTTGCATAATAATCCTTGTTATATCTTTTTGATAGTGTTTTTATTCATGTCTTTATTTTTAGAAGCAACATATGCATTTCATTGTGTCCATATTATATTAGGTCTTTACCTATGAAATTGCCGTTTCGTCGTATTTCAAAACTAAAAGAAAAGAAATTTGCTAAGAACTCGAATCTCAAATTATTTTTGTTTTAAAAATATAGAAATTTTTTTTTATAATTAGTAATTTGTTTAATGGTTAGCGTTCTGTTTACATCGCATTTGTACGTTTTTCGTCATCGTGGATATGTTAAAAATTCGAGTGATTATGGAGTATGAGTTCCGTCGTGGTAGCAAAGCGGCAGAAGTGGCACACAACATCAACGACGTTATTGGTTTACTCGCTATCGTTCCGGAAATTTTGACATAAGAAATTAACCACGTGGTCGGCCGAAAATGTTGGTCGAAAGTGGCGAATTAAAGGCGATTGTGGAGGCTGATGATTCTCAAACTACAGCTGAATTAGCAGCAGCTTTCGCAGTTAGCACTAAAACAATATTGGTCCATTTTCGTCAAATTGGTAAGTTAACTTATTTCATCAAAAACGGTAATTTCATAGGTAAAGACCTATTATTTTCTATGGGATTAAAATCTGGGTCTGTCTTCTCCATACTTTTATATTAAACTCCATATTTTATACTCCATATTTTATACTTTTATATTAAACACTAATCACAGATTACTGTTTAATATAAAAGTATGGAAGTAGGATAAACTACTACTCTTACTGTATTACATGTTTTCTAAGCACGGACTGCAGGTAAGGTTTCGCTGTAAACCGGATAGTTAACACAAATTTAATTTCATATTTGCTACAGCATTACAATGTACATTTTTTCCTTATTATGCACATTTAGAGTAGTAGATGTGTTCGTTTATTTGTATATTTACAAGATGTTTTACATTTACTAGTGTAATTTCAATGTTATATAAGTTCTACGAATTTGAAAATTCCAACTATGGATATACGTATGCACGGACTGCAGGTAAAGTTTCGCTGTAAACCGGATAGTTACAACCGGAAAAAATTGCAGCCATTTTCAATATAAGCTTAAAATAGTTGAATAAATAATATATTAAAATGGCAGACGCCGTAAAATACTTTAAAAATTTTTTTTTTCGAATTTTGAAAAGTGTCTGCCGTGATGTTGCAACGCTTAAAATCAGCAGCCATAGTTATTTTTCAATTTTTCGAGAGGTATATTATAACATATTAAAACAGCAGACGCCGTAAAATACTTTAAAAATTTGCTTAATTTT
The DNA here is from genome assembly GCA_036937285.1 of Euphydryas editha. Lineage (NCBI taxonomy): Eukaryota > Metazoa > Arthropoda > Insecta > Lepidoptera > Nymphalidae > Euphydryas > Euphydryas editha. The sequence continues at coordinate 21,285,559 of JAUPFZ010000005.1, read as the reverse complement.
CAACCTGGCTAACCCGAGGCACCCCAAACCTACCGCGGCCGGGCTTAGCTAGTACCCATTGCTTGTTCACTGGGTATAGCAGTATCACTAGACGAAATTCCAGGTGTCGTAAAATATGTGTTGTCAGCTTTAAGCCAGCTCTCTAACCATAAAGTGAGTGGCTACACTTGAACTTTGAACGTGAATGTCCATTCTGTACGATAAATAGAAAGCAGTGTAAATTATGTAAGAGTATTCCACATTTCGCTCGATTTTGATTATCACTGAATTTTTAAAATAGGAATATAATACGTCTGTTTATCTCTTGAAACTAAATCGATATTAAGAGAAAGTATTTTTTTAAAACATTTATGACAACTTTTTAATGATTTGGGCATGGTCAGTGGCATGGCATGGCATGGCATGGCATTTGAGATTGAGATTTAACACTTTCCAACAAAACTTTCTGTATTTTTGATTTGTGGCCAAAGATGTGTGTGGTCTGACGCTATCATGATGAAAGACTACTTTTCTGTTGATCAACTCCAGCCGGATTTTCTCAAGTTCTTGCTTGAGTCTCATTAGTTGTTGGCAGTTAAGATTCGAATCGATGGTTTTGCCCGGCGGTAAAAGCTCATAATCCCTTTTAATCTTCCCTCTAATCCCTTTTTTTGTGGCAGGGGAATCCATTTACGGATGATATCCAGGATGCCCGGTTCGGCAGTCCTAGACCTATGTCGGACTCGGCACTTTGGGATTTCAATACCGTACTAAACCCCTGCGGAAGCCTTCAGCAATATGATCAGGGCAGTGGCGTAACTACCGGAGGGCTAGACAGTGCCTTGCACCGGGTCCCCCAAGCTCAGAGGGCCCTCAGAAACTGACCAACAAACTATAAATTGAACTACGTATTGAAATGTGCTTGCGTGTAGAACCTGAACAGGCCCTATGTGCCCTACTGTGCATGATAAAGAGCAGACGATAAAATAGCTTTGCACCTTTAAATTTTTTAAATATATCTATTTATAATTTGGCTTGTACCTACTGATAAAGCTTAAACAGCTTAGTTGGGGCCCTAGTTTATTTTTTGCACCGGGGCCTTTGGTTTCCCAGCTACGCGATTGGATAAGGGTCCCGGACATGCAGGCAACAGGATCCCTCCAGCGACAGGTTGGCCTCAGCGAAAAGGCCAGACTTCTCCTCTAGGGGGACTGTCCGGCTCACCTTTGAACAGTCCCGACGACGCCGTGTCTAGCAGGACTGGGTTCCCATCCCGGCACAAATGCCCTTCCCTTCTAATCCTACCACAGCATCACCTTATTGCGTGTTCATCCGGGTTTCGCTAGAGTCTGTGGAGCTTGACTACCCTTTGACCATGATCTTTTTTGCACTTTCTTATCCTAGTTGATTCACTTTTTATCACCAGTAAGCAAACTTTTCAAAAATGGTTCAGTTTAATTACGTTTCAATAGGAAATCGCAACTGAGTAGGTACACGATTTAATCTTTAAAAAAAAAACGGTAATTATTCGGTATCGCGCCACCACCGATTTTGAGGCTGATTTTTTTTTTTTAGAGGTTCGTTATGACTTCAGATCATCATAACTAGTATTGTTATGATGGCGCATGACTTTTATGGCGTAAAAAATAAAAAATGTAAAAAAAAATTCGTACGAATAATTACGATTATCGAAAGATTTTTTTCTTTTATTGTTATGTTGTTAGAGGTTTATTTTATAGATAGGTTGTTAGGTTTTTTTTTTTTTTTTTTTTTAGATACAGTGCAACCTCGATATAACGAAACTGAAGGGAATTAGGAAATATTCGTTATACCAAGTAATTCGCTATAATGAGGTTTGTTATATAGAGGTTAGACTGGACTGCGATTCGTTTTAACGAGGTAAGAACTTGGAATTAAGTGGAAATAATTAATAGGATACGTTATATCAAGGTTTTAAGTTGAAAAAATTCGTTAAATAGATGTAAAAATACCTTCTACCTATATTCTGCAATGATTGAAAAATCGTTATAAAGAGGTTTTTGATAAATTTTATTCGTAATGTAGAGGTATATTTTGTATTATCTCTTACGGGCAGTTCTAGGGGATTTCGAAAAATTCGTTTAATCGAGGAATTCGTTATATTGAGGCTCGTTATATCAAGGTTGTACTGTACAACCATAAAGGTATTTATACCTCTATAGTTACAACGCGTCGTCCCTAGTTAAAAAACTAGTTATTGATAAATGCCTTTGTTAAAACTAGAAGTAACGCTCAAAAAAAAAAGACCTAACAACCTATCAATAAAAAAAAACCTATTAACATAACATTAAAAAAAAAAACTTTCGATAATCGTATAACAAAAAAATTATTCGTACGATAATTTTTAAAAAAAATTTTTTCAAGTAAAAAAAGGTCATGCGCCATCACAAAAACACTAGTTATGATGTTTTGTAGTCATAAAGCACCTCTAAAAAAAAATGAGCCGTCACGGGACGCCTGGCAGATGTGAAACATCGACATTATTTTGTAAAAGTAATATGCAGAAAAGAACATATTGTGATAGGAACTAAATATGTCATAATGATAAAATAAAATATTACGATTTTTTTCCAGATAACGATGACTGTTTATTGAATAAACATTTATTTTCATTAAATACAAAAATTTACGAATTTATTTCAAATCGTGACTACTTAATTCGTTTAATCAGTGACTTCGATCTATTGCGCATGGCGACGCGTCGCCACACCGCACACACTACTGCATATAGACTGTATATATATACCATCGTATAGCGTGGCCACGCCAGAAATCGGTTTTACGTGCGGCTATAGATGTTTCACATCAAAAATCAGCCCCATTATGGCTTCTGACGCGATACCGAATAAGTACGATAATTTTTTTTTTTTTTAAATTTTTTTAGGTCATAAAAGGTCATGAGCCATCATAACAACACTAGTTATGATGTTTTGAAGTCATAACGCATCTCTAAAAAAAAAATTAGCCTCAAAATCGGTGGTGGCGCGATACCGAATATTTACCAAAAAAACTTATTCTTTCAGAAACTCGTGTTTCAGAATACCGACTATATGGAATCCGGTGATTAGTTTGTGTGAAAATGTGTCACGGTATCGGTGCTCAGAGTCCAAAAAAGACACTGTCAGTATAGTGTGCCGTAGTGAACAAGTGCGTCCGTGTGCCGAAACTAGTCGACTACAACGAAGAAGAAACAGGGTAGACAGATTTTTCTGATCTGCCACCATCCACCATCACCGTACGTCAGTCTCCCCGTGATCATGGCGATTTAAACATTGCCGAAATAAGTATAGGGAACTCAACAAAATTATAAACGCGGTAAGCACCCGTACAAATATAAATTTAAATAGAACTGTTATATTTCATTTCAATATTCATAAAATCGCCTCACACTGAAATCAAAATCAAAATCAAAATAACTTTATTCAAATAGGCCCTACGAGCACTTTCGAATCGTCATTTTACAAAATTAATATAGTAGTGATTATTATTATTTTTTGTAAAAGTAAAGCTACCACCGATTCGGAATGTAGATTCTGCAGAGAAGAATCGGCAAGAAACTCCGCAGTTACTCTTTTGAAAATAATATATAAACTGTGTTTTAGTACAAAATTAGTAACAGTTTGCATGAAATACAGCGCCACTAAGTCCACACGTCTTTATCAGCTAAATAATCCTGGACCGAATAATAAGCTTTATCTATTAACTTTTTCTTTATAAATTCTTTAAATTTATTATGAGACAATTCCAGAATTGTTTGTGGGATTTTATTATACATGCGAATACCATGACCCAGAAAGGAGACGTTTACTTTGCGCAGTCGGAAGCTTGGAGTTACAATTTTGTTATTCCTTCTAGTGTTTATAGCGCGATTAATACTATTTATTTCAAAACAACGAATATTCTGGTGAATATATATAATATTGTTATAAATATACTGCGACGCAACCGTTAATATGTCTACCTTTGGAAAAACATCCCGTAGGGAGACTCGAGCTCCAAGATCGTAAATGCCGCGAATAAACGAAACGAACGAATAAGCGAAATTGTGAACTAATCGTGTTACTTAATATATGCATTACATAATAATATGAAGGAAATTTGTAATATATCAGAAAAATATCATCAAATATTAGGTATATCTAACATATAAATATATCATCATGCCCCTATTCTTCTAAATAAATATTTTTATATACTTTGTTAATATATACAACATTATAATCTTTATTCTGAGTATTAAAAGTAAGATGATAAATACCTACACAAAATAGTTTTATAGTAATTTATCATCTTATATCTTTAAACGAGCAATTCTTGTATATATATATATAATCGGAATCTCGGAAACGGCTCCAACGATTTTCATGAAATTTAGTATGCAGGGGGTTTCGGGGGCGATAAATCGATCTAGCTAGGATTTATTTTCAGAAAATGTTGTTTTATCCCTTTTTTTACGCAATTAAAAAATACCATTAGAATACGAAGGTAAATTTCGCTGTCATTGACAAGCTTCTATTAGCTCGGATAGAAATCGGGCGGATTCGAAACCAGAAAACCTGAGTTCGAATCCAGGATTCTACAGAAACAATCTTTTTTTCATTTTTTTTTTTTTTTTAATTAAGAGCTCTTTTTATTTTTTATTTTAATAACCAGTTCCTATTATTTTACTTTTATGTCGGTAAGATCGAAAATATTATATATGTTTCATCAATATGTAATGTATCTAAATATAATTTAACCGAGCAAAGCTCGGTCATCCGGGTACTTTTCCTTTAAGAAAATAGCATCTATGATGTAGCGACATCTTTCGTGTGTTACTGAAACACTAAGTCATCTCAGTTCTCACACAATATTTTTTATCTATATTTTTAGGTTGGGACTACTGATTTATTGATTATGACGACTTATGTTGCAAGATTTGCATTTTGCACTCCTTACCAAATTAAAGAGAAATTAAGAAATAAACTTCGTTGTATTAAATACAGAAACTTCACTAAGAAATTAACATTTATCTTTACGTCTTTTTAGATTAAGTCCTTTTAGACTTAAAATATTGACCGATCGTAGTGTAAGCCGTTTAGTTTCTATGTAGTTACTCAATAACAGTTACTTTTTAATTGTAATATCATTATTTTTTAGGAAATAAATGACTTCGATTTTTTTTTATTAAAATTTTATATTAGAAAGCAATAAAACGTATCATATACTTGTTTAGGGATGATTATTAACTACCTTATGGCAATACAACAATTTGCAGGTTAAGGTTCCCAATAATACAACTTGACAATTTAAACAGTTTATGAGCAGTGCAGCGACACTTTTGACAGATCGTTTGCGATACTTTTGATACCAAATACTATTTTTCATAAAAATTGGTAGCATTGTTTGTCAAAATACGCTAAAAATGGCCGCTCACTGGGCGTTACCTCGCTGCTTAATAATAACATAATTAAACAATAAATATTTGCTTTCCAACAGGTAGGTGTTTATGAAATTATATATTATATTCATTCCAAGTCTCCGAAGTCCTATTTTGAGCTGCTCGTTCTTTTGTTTTTTTGCTACAATTCGTATTGATACTAGAAATAAAAAACTGCTTGTTAATAAGATTAAGTATTTACTTATTTTACAAGTACATATTTTTTATGGGCTTTTAATTTATTTATTTTATATGTGACCAAGTTATTTTGATTAAAAAAGTACATTATTATAATGTATTCAGTTAAAAAAAAACGTGAAATAACACTACAGTGTTTCGTTGTTAAAAAGCACGTGTATAAAAATATTTTTTCGTGTTGATCCATAGAATAACATAAAGCAATACTTTAGATATTTTGATTCCTGACAATAACACATTATTCAACATTTAATTGTCTCTGAGTATTTTATATTATCCATTTATTTACTAAGTAGTTAATATTATCTATTTATTATACATTTCTGTTTAACATTTTCCATGCTTTCTCTTTATGAAATTCATCCATCGCTTGAAGCCACTGTATGGTATCAAAGGTGTATTTATTCAGGTACACATGCCCCCTATATCTAATTTATTTCAAACAAATATCTGCTTGATTCGAATTGGTGTGTAAAAAAACAAAATACCTAAAACAATATAACATATAGGCATGTAATAATTTTGGACGTTAAATATAATCAATGAGTAACTGCATTAATGAACTTACATCAATATTTTCTACAGCAGTTAAAGATGATATTTACAAATTTTTATCGTAAGTTATTTTCATTGACAAGACTTTGTATGCATATTGCAAAATCACATCAATTGGAGTATCTAAGAAGATCATATTTTGAACAAAACTATTTCAACAGGAGAGGAGAATAGATAGCTAAACATGATGAGACCATTGATGCAATTTCATCTTCACATCTGGAAGACATAAAATAAGAAACCATCAGAAGATATATAGAGGTAAGGTGGTTATTTACTTTTTTAATAATAAATATTTATTCATAATTCTGGATTAATAGCATTTTAAAATTATGTGTTGTTAGTATAAATCGTTCTGTAGTCTTTATATTGGTTTGGCTATTTTACTACTTCTATTGATTATAATTTACAATTATAATAATACATTTAAAGGAAATATTTAGGTATGTACAATAATGTATCTTATCTATAAACTTTTAAATAATAAACATTAAATTTTATATTTGATTATCAAGCATTTGTTTTTATTTTTTTATATTTAAACTTTGATTACCACATAAATTTATTATAGTTAACATTAGTGCAGTTGATAGAAGATAAATTAATTACTTTTATTTACCAAACTCCCATTTTTATTTCAGTTCTTCAAGATGTAACCAACATAAGGAAGGTGACAATTCAAAATACTATCAGTAACTTACTAAAAGTGAGTGTTTTATTTATTTATCATTCATATAGTAGAATACATAGAGATGTGTTACAGTGTGGTACAATATGTGACTGTTTACCTTAAAACTTAAATTAATTCATATACAACCTTGAAGTTATTATTTCAAAATTTGACTACAACATGGTAAACAACACATTGGCTAATGAAAACATTTAAAAGTGACTATGTTAGATGTGTGAAAATTTGATTTAATCTGCAGTCAATCTTTATTCAGATTAACATTATGTTTCTGTCTTCTATTATGTTTCTGTCCTGTACAAATTATAATTAATAAACGACTGGCCTATTGGCACAGTTGCTTTATGCTCCAGGGTCGTGGGTTCGATTCCCGTCCTGAATCTGGGTGTAATATTTGTACATTATATATTCATATGCATATTTACTAAAAAGTTATATATGTGTACCAGTCGGCTGTTACCTGAAATATGGTCATTAAGTTGCCTATCTTAGTAACAGATGACCGTGTGTGTGTTAAAACACACTATTTATTCATTTATTTAAATCACTTTTATTAATATCAAAGTATTTTATTAAATAGTTCTCATGAAAATCCTGTATTATATTTTAAATAAATAATATTGACAAATCCTTTTTAACTTCTATATGTTATATAATAAAGTTGAGACTACTGAGTACTGAGTCAATAACAAAGATTATTTTTGTTTGAAAATGGGTTTATCAAAGAAAGTTGTCTTAAAAATATATTGTTTGACCAAAAATTATCATTATGTTTTTTTTTATTATTTTTTATCTTATGATTACTTTAACTATATTAAACTAACTTTTGTTTGTATTGTTATTTAAGTTCCAAATTCATTGGTTGCTTATCAATTTTCTGATAGCTATCTGTAATAATGGTGTCCAAAAGATAAAAGATTCTGATATGATTTTTCTGTTTTACCATCTAACTTCATTTTATCTGTCAGAAATTTCTAATTCCATCCAAAATTTGTAGTTCTTGAGGTGGAACAGGCCCCAATGGCATTCCTATCTCCCTCCTGATAAAGATCACCGAACCTATCAGTAATTAAAATGCAAGATAAATTTCATCAACAACTGGTGAAATTGATCCATAGGTTTTAATTTGTTATTATTAAACCAATCGAAATTCGAAATTTTAAAATATATTAAAAAAATTAAATTTCAAAGAAATAATGTTATGATTAATTGAATTTTCAGACATAAGCCGTTTATAGATACATCACGACACCTTCCTCTCCCAAGGATCTTGGTGCATGTATCTACCGCACTAACTATAAATCCTAGGTAAGAATAAAGTTATACTTACATATAATTTTCTAATGGCTGGTTTCAATAACAAATCTACATTTAACAATTTGTTAAATTAGGTAACACAGATAACATACATATATGACATTTGTACATTTTAAAAAGTAAGATATATTGGAATTTCTACTATAATACCTTCAACATTGATCTTTATTTGGGAGGGCTCAAGGTTAACTAAAGATAGAAGAAGCAATAAAAAAAATTGGAATATTTTAATAAATTACTGCCAGTTAGTATTTTAGTTATAATCATATTTGTCTAAAATCAGCAATTTGACCAAATCTCCATAAAAACATACAAAACAATTATAATTTTATATAAAATAGTAGGTTATTTGGTAGTGAAATATATATTACACATATTTTATACTATTTCTCCAGAAATATTTCATCATGGTGATGAAATGATAACATCATTCCTCTCTTTGTGAACGATATTTGTCTACATCAAATATAGATATTTTCTTTGAGACTTAAAACTGAAAAATAAAAGTAGCTAGTTCATATTTTATTGATAACAAAGAAATACTCTTTAATTATATTTTAGAGTGCATATTGTAAATGTATGTTTTATTTTTTAATATATTTTTACATTTAGATTATTTCTAATTTCAGATTCTACATCAACTGCGTTGGTCATTCTTCAGATCAAGCATTTAATGAAAAATTGTTTGAAGCTCATTAAGCGATTAGAAATATTAACAAATATTAATTATGATTCAAACAATTTAAATTCAGAAATTTACATTTACATAAAATCAGATGTTGATGAGAAGTCGGGGATAGAATTAGAAACAGTGTAAAATATTATTCATATTTAGCTGATATCTAATGGCTTACAATGATATGATATAATAAATATAAATCGCAATATAAATTAACACAAAATAATAAAATTTTGAGTAAACTACATAATAAATAATTATAAAAATGGGTATTTGATAGAATATAATAAAATTAGTAGTAAGTAAGGAATTTTTTTTTGCATTAATAAATGAATTGCAGAAATCCACAAATATAATTTTAAAGAAATATTATAAAAAGCAGTTATACTAAACAATTGCCTATTCAGAGTATTGGACTAAAAAAACTAGTCAGTAAATAATGCTTAATATAAACTTGTAACATTGTAAACATTGAGATTTCTACAAAGATTTATTCTGGTTTTAAAAATACAATACTTAAATTTTGCTATTTTCTGACAAGTACTGTTAATACGTAGTTGGTTATCATAAAATCTCTACATCTATAATATTTCTATATTTTACATGTTTTAAAAATGGAAAATTGTTGTTTTGTGTTTTTACTGCCAAAAATTATAATATTCTGAGTAGCTAGTCCTTTCAATATTTACATTTTTTAAATTGTAAAAATATATTTTTATTATCTTCTGCCTAATACTGTTTGCAATAATGATTTATTTATTATACAATGTATTAAAAAATTTCATTATTTGAGTATATTTCTGATATTAACATTTTTAGATTGTATAATTACTATTTATTAATTCCTGCCAAATACTGCTGGCAGTAATTGTTTTTTCTACAAAGTTTTCTAATTTTAAATATTTTGAGTAGATTTCTGTCTATATTTACATTTTCTTACAATGGAAAGCTTTAGTTTTGTATTTTCCAACAAAAATTGTTTTGTAATATTTACTAAATATTGGATAGAATCAGGCGTTACTTTGCGGAAGTTCATGATTAGCAAGAAAAGGTTAAAATTATTTTGCTATAATCCGCCAACAGCAGAATCTGTATGGTCAAACATGTAATTAAAAGCTAAGCACCGCTCACCTTCCCAACCAAGCAAGAAAGCCAAGTTCCCAAGCAAGCAATACCACCACCATTCACATGCACCACCACACAAGACTCTAACACTACTCTCGACGCACGTTTCGCTCCGACACCGGAGCATTCTCAGGAGATATCGACTTTACAATGCTGTATTGTCTAGATTTTAACCTTTTCTTGCTATATTTACTAAGATGACAGTTCCGATTATGCCGTCTAATCTTAAGTCTTATATCGGTGTGTTAGATATCCAGACTGATGATGAAAAAATTTTTTGTGGAAGGCTAAAATATTACAATATGATCTATAGGCTAGTATCCTTACCTTGTTTTATACGATGATTAAAATGCGTCGATCATTAAATATTCCTTGAAATTCAAATACTCAAGTAAAATAAAATAAAAAAAACATTTAGTTATTTATTGATCTTAATGTATCAGCAAATAACTAATTAATAAGATAGGATTTTTGATATTGAGTACCTTTATAAATAATGCTATGTTTAAATACTACGACTTTTACCATAATTTTATTTTTTTTAAATGCTTAAATTTTTGTGGAGTATAATAGAATCGAGTGTTTGTAAAAATAGGATTCAATATTGCCTTAAGATTAGGTAGGAGGTATATAGTTTGTTTGTTTCACCTTTAATTTTCTGTGGTATTTGTAAATATTTTAATAATATGTTTTTAAATCACATGATTTAATATTTTTTGAAAGTCACAGTAGTAATATGAGTGTTTCTTATTTAAAGCTCTTTGGAGTTGTATTTTTCTAAGTTAATATCTGTAAATATTTTCATATTATGTTTGTAAATCATATAATTTATTTATTTTTTTGAAATTCACCGTATAATAGGAGTGTTTCTTATTTAATGCTCTTTGGAATTGTATTTTTCTAAGTTAATATCTGTAAATATTTTCATATTATGTTTGTAAATCATATAATTTAATATTTTTTAAGAATCACAGTATAATGAGAGTGTTTCTTATTTAATGCATTTTGGAATCGTATTTTATCTGTAAATATTTTCATATTATGTTTGTAAATCATATAATTTATTTATTTTTTTGAAATTCACCGTATAATAGGAGTGTTTCTTATTTAATGCTCTTTGGAATTGTATTTTTCTAAGTTAATATCTGTAAATATTTTCATATTGTTTGTAACTCATATAATTTAATATTTTTTGAGAATCACAGTACATATAATGAGAGTGTTTCTTATTTAATGCTCTTTGGAATTGTATTTTTCTCAGTTGATATCTGTAAATAAATTCATTTTGTTTGTAAATCATATTATCATATTAAAATATAAATAATAAAAGTGTGTTTTATTTACAATATACAAAAATATATATTTAAAAAAAGCCAATGCACCAAAAGTATCGATAGTTTTATCGATAATTTCACCACACTATTATCGACATGTGGTACGATAAATTTGGCACAACACTATGCTTCATTACTACCAAACTAATGGAAAAAAGAACTCGACCGTAAAGTTAGAACAAAAGTATCGCAAACGATTTTTAGCTCAACTCTATGTTCGAAGTGTCACCTCTTTACTATTATATACTCTTTGTTTATGAGTTTGTCACTGCTTAGTGCTTAGCTCTGTTGTGAATCATGTTAAAAAACATGTGGTTTTCAAAAGTTGTGTATTATTAAATATAAAAATAATTAAGGTATATGTACTTCAAACAGTTTTTATTTTTATTTTGTATTTTAAATATTTCATTTCATGAGCAGTGCTGTAATAATTTTATTTTATATAAAAAGTTTACAAAAAAAAACATCCTATTGGAATTTGGATCTGAGAAGGTAATTCATATTAATGTATTAAATACTTATTCTCTTATTTTGTATGATATTTGTATATTTCTTAGTAATAAAACTACTAGCGAATGTTCAAAACTTGTTACCTTTTTGTATTTTTTAATCTAAAACATCCATTGGCGTTTAGCGAAGGCAATTCTTGGAATCTGTAGAAAAAAACGATTGTTTAACGATTCTTCTGACACCAGTCTTTTAATAATAATAACTGGTCAAGGGTTAATGTAATTTGGCTTAGCGGTAATATATTTTACTATTTTATTAACAAAAACTTTTATTAAGTCAATTGCTTTATGAACAAAAAACTTTTCAGCTAAAATTTAATAGTTTTAAGATAGCTCTGCAACAACTATGAGTTTATGTTTACAAGGCTATTCGCTATGAGTGCGACTGCAGCGCCAGACAAAATATGAACTACAGGAGGCTGTCATAAAATGTTTTTATACGTATGGCAATAGCAAGGAAAATAAAAATAAATAAATATTATAAATAATAGTAAAAAGAAAAAGTTATAAAAAATATGTGAGATTTTTGTAGTGATTGCCGTTTTGTTTTTTAATTAAACGAATCAACAACAAGTAAGTATAATGATAAAAAATAATAAAGAATGCAGTAAACATTCAGGTTAAGTTATTTGATATTTATATCAAAGTCAAAAAGTGATACTAAGAAAAAAATTAAACTGAAGAAAAAATAATTAAATAGTTATATCAATGGAATATATTAATATTTATTTAATTAATGTAATTTTTTTATTTTTTTTTGTTTTATTAAATTAGAACTAAAAAAAAAATTTTTAATTTCACTTTGAATTTATCAAGTTTTTTACAAATTAATTTTTTTTTTAATTTTTTCGTAATGATTTTTTCGATAAAAATAATTATTAAAATTTTTGGATGTCGGCTAACTTAATTTTCATTTAAATTTTCCGAATTATTGTTATTGATAAAGTTAAGGTTATGGTAGTACTTACTTCAGCCTTTTAACTGCAGCTATCCACTGATTCCGTTGATTTCTTTTCCATTGAGCAGTCGGAAATTTATAAAACTTGCACTCACTTTTTCTGCTGGTATTCTTACAATTTACAACACAACAACTTTGGTGTCTCATTTTTCTTTAATTTATTTAAATTAAAACAAAATAAATACTCTCACGTGTACTTGCTTACAATTTTAGAATAGCCCCCCGTAGTACCGAAAGTGACCACTGCGAACGCTTCAGTCGATTTAATTTCCCCTACCATGGCTTCACTCACAGCGAATAACAATTTTACATATTACCAAATCTATATTTCAATTACATTTAAATTGTTTGTCCTTGTTGCTATTTTATACCTAAACTTTTTCACTTATGCTAAATAGCTATAATTTATTTCAGAATTCATGCTGCAACCAAAGATGAAAGTGAATAAAAAATTACTGCCAATAAAGGGGCACTTTTTCTTATTCAATGCAGGTATGTCTTCATTTTACGAACATTGTAAACATGACATGTCTGTTGCAACATTTATCAAATTAGTTAACAGTTTTAGTAATCTCTTTACTGCAATGATATTTACTGTTAACATTTATACATTTATAACTTTCCTAAATAAATAGGCTTAACAGAAAACTATTTTTATAATTACGTCAATTAAAAACATACGAACAATCTCCTTCATCTTTATTGCATTATATATTCACAACCAGTAAGTAATAAGTGATATTGTTTTAACCTTTTCCAAATATATCTGTCAAATGATATATAACTTAATCAATATACAATATAAATATATCTATTCCACATCAGACTTAAGTGTAATCATGTAATAAATAACGATTAAACACAATAAATACTTGTGAACAAATTTATGACCTTTTCATATATATTTTTATTATTTTGGCTTACGACTATTCTAGCAACTAAGACTTAATTTTCCACTGCTGGGTAAACAAACTGGGTTGACTGACCCGTTGGCGCAGTTTGCAGTGACCCTGTTTTCTGCTCCAAAGGGTTGTGGGTTCGATTCCCGCCCCGAGTCTGGGTGTAATATATATTTATGTATATATATATATATATTATTTATATGTATATATATTTTTTAAAAAATGTATACTCGTATCAGTCGGCTGTTACCTAAAAACACAGGCATTAAGTTGCCTACCTTAGGAACAAACGACCGTGTGTGTGTGTTAAACATATTCATTTATAAAAAAAACACCTCTTCCCTTATTATAGAGAAAAATTGAAGCTTACTTTCCTGCAATGGCTTGTATACATATGTATATCTATAGAGATACCTCTACGTTTTTTTTAAGATTATATGTATAATGAAAACGATTATTAGAAAATTAGAATTCGAGCAAATATTATTTAAAATTGGTATCAATATTTTAACCCGACCACAGAAATTTAATTTAAAAAAACAGAAATTTAATTTTAAAGTTTGGTTAGATGATATAATTGACTTAGATGTTCCATTTGAAATCTCAGTTTTTTTTACTAAATTTGATATTTTTTTGAGATTTGGTCTTTTTAATAAATATGCACGGCTTGTGTAGCTGCATGCCTGATTCTTTATGGATAAGGTCATTTAGATTAAAATCTATATATTTGAGTATGCTAATGACAGCAATGTTACAAGCAAATATATATCCAGCCCTAGAGGCAATGTTGCTAAAAATGATTATGCTAAAAGTAAGATTGGTAAAATGGATTAACTTGAATATTTTAGAGAAGAACTGTCTCATTGGAGTAACACTTAGTCAAGTTTAACAATAATAAATATAATACTCTTATATATAAAATATTAATAAATTAAACATGTCACACTCAACGGCCCCCAGTAGGATGTTTATCCTGTGTCGGGGGTCCGGAAACACACACATAACACAAGCACAAACGCCAAGATCACGACAAATATCTGTATGGCCTATACAAATATTTGTCATGAGCGAAGATCGAACCCGCGACCGCTAGCGCATCAGCCAGTTGCTGTGACAACTGCGCCAACGCGTCGTCATATAAAACTCTTGTAATAATAATACTCTTTATTGCACACCACTAAGAAAAAAAACAATATTTGTGGTAAACAAAGTAAGATGTACAAAGGCGGTCTTATCTCAAGAATACTGATCTCTTCCAGACAACCTTTGGATATAGGACTCGTCATAGTAAAAGCGGTTTAGGTAGTGTACAAAGAAAGCGTTATAATAATAAACAAACAAATAGTAAATTATATCATATAATTCATACTAGAATGTACGACGACGACCGTTCTGGTGTTCTAGGCGAGTAATTGCCTCAAACCGCGCGCCGGCGGTCGCGGGTTAGAAAGTTTATCACAAAAAGCTAGACTCTCTGTGGAGTGGCATCCTTATCTGGACGACTTCCAACCCACTCCCACAGTTTCTGAACTACATTTCTGATACGAAGTGCATAGACATATCTAATCTAACCTTACCATCAAGAGAAGAATAAATAAGCATTTTCTAGGCAAAAGCATATCAGTCTAGACTTCATGAAAATGATTGTTTATGGCTAACCAACCTGTCTATTTAACCTAACCTTCAAGAGGAATGAATAGGCATTTTCTGTGCTAGAGCATGTCAACTGAGACATTAATCATTTTTTTTTTTGTAGTACATGTAAAGTTAATGATAACAGATACGTCTTTACATTGGGGAAGTAGGGCAAAACAAGTAATTTCTTACATTTTCTTCTGAAAAGTCGTACGGAGTCGCTAAAGATGTCGATGTCATGATTGTTTTAGCATATAATAAAGGAAATTTAAAAGCAATTATTTCATTAATTTTATTTTTCGATCGAAGTCTGTTTATCATTCTTGTCGTTCTTATATCGTCTTATCAATGTCTGACGGACGACTAATTTTGTACATGGAGCAATTGAGATTTGATCTCAGCGATCTTTTAAACATTAGACTAAAGCTTCTTTAATCTGTCTGCAGATCATTCCGTTCAGGGTTATCTGTTTTTCTAAAGAAAAGAAGTCTGTAAACAGAATTTCTCACGTTTTATATATTTAGAGTATATTTCGTTCAAAGAATTTATTTCAAAAATTAATTTTATCAATTCGATTCTTTATCGAACTAATGTAAAACAAGAAAAAGATAATTTAATATCATAATAAATCATCTGCGGGTTAAAAAAATCGTCCTACATATAATTAGGGCATTATTCAAGGTTCAAGTGAGTTTTAAATTAACAAGATAATATCATTATCATTTTTATTCGACTAGACGTCCTTCGCGGTTTTACCCGTTAATTTTATATATAAGTTATGTCGATATACTCGTGATGCTATATATTATTCTTTATTTTGTTGGTAGCTAATGCCCTTTTTTCATTTACACGGTTTCAACATTCTTGTCCCTGTTTTAATAACTCCAGTCTACAGTTAGTGTACTGTAAATAAAAAATTGAACGCCTCACACTCTCACGCCTCAACTGTGCCGTGCGGTTTTACCCGTACTTAAGCGGTTAACAGTAACCCAATATTTTTTATTATTTCACAGGAACGGCGCCTCTCGTACCGTATCTTTCAACTTATGCACGGCAGCTTGGTTTCACATCAGCGACTGTGGGGTTGATTTACACCGTCCTACCCATATTTGGTCTCTTCGCTAAACCACTGTTTGGTGTTATTGCGGACAGGTAACACGAAGTTCTCTGGAATTCACATTTTTTTTTTAGTAATATATAAGTATATATAATATATAACTTTAAAACTTGTATATCACTTAAATTTACTGTATATAAAAATAATAAATATCAAATAATTTAAAACAAAATATCAATCTAATGATATGCGTATCATTTATATTTATTTTTTTTTACGATATTTCACTTCATATATTAAAAAACTATTTTTTTTTAAATCTTCATCTTTAGTACATCAAACATGACCGATGTCTACACAATATCAAAATGTAATATCAATTCTAGAATTTCAAACAAAATACATTTCAACAATATAGTTAACAAAATGAACTTTATCATTATAATATTTAAAGTTATAATATTAAAAACAGTGATAACTTTATTGAATAAAAACTTAACTGAAAAAAAAAACAGTAACAAAACGGTATCAGTAATATATATATATATATATATATATATATATATATATATATATATATATAACACAACATCAGCTGCTGGATGTCCACTGCTGCACGTAGGCCTCCCCATTATCTTGGGAGGAGTTTGCCAATACTCGCCACGCTTGGCAGGCGGGTTGGTAAGGGCAGTGTGTTGTGGAAGGATATGGTGACACTCTACCGCGAAGATGCGATGTCCAAGTGCGTGGGGCGTCGCACAGGAGAGAGTGCCCGATGGGGCTGCCGACTGCGGATCACGGAACAACGTACGCGGTACCCGTGGTCCGCCTTGTAAGGGCGGATGAGGGCGCACGGCGGGTTATTTTAGTGGGTGAGGGCCCTACACTACCTCGTTGTCTCCCCGGACGACGGGGTGTGCGTTCAGGTAGATTTTTTCCGCCAAAACAAAAAAAAAGGGATATGGTGACACTACTGCCCATCACCATCTTGTTTGGTGTACCGTTGTTCGCACCACTATGGCCTTAGTACCTTTTTACGATACCTCGGCCAGACAATCGGGAATATTCTTTTCTGCCGGTCATCGCACAGCAAATAAACGCACACATGTACGCGTATATCAATAACTAAAAGCACTCCCCGGCTGCGCCCAGAGTATGTATTAAACCTTCCCCATGAATCACTCTATCTATTGGTGAAAACGCCATGAAAATCCGTGCCGTAGTTTTTGAGTTTATTGCGAACAGACAGACGCAGTGGAGGACTTTGTTTTATAATATGTAGTGATGGTAATAAAAAAATCTAAATACTACCCCTCAATAATCATATATACATTGATCACAGTAAATCATCACACTATAAAAATATTTTAATACTAAAGCTAAAATATTGTTTTAATATTTTTACCTAAACATAACTCATCTGTGTGTTAAGCTTAAACTTTTGTTTTTGACGGCCGGCTGGTCGAGTGGTCAGGCAACTGGACACTTTCCGCAGCGGTCGCGGGTTCGAATCCCGCCAGGTGCAGATAATATGTATGACGAATATAGATGTCTGCGCCGGGTCATGGATGTGTATTTATGTATATATGTATTTATATCTTAAATTTATTTCCGTTCCTAGTACCTGTAACACAAGTTCTTACGAACTTAGCAAGGGGCTAGGTTAACGTGGTGTGATTGTTGGTTAATATTTATTTATAAACTAAAGTAGTAATCTTTTATGATTTTTCATAAAACAATTTTTTGAGTAGGATATAAGACTTTAAATAAAATAAATAGTTTAAATACAGCTTAAATTATTTGAGAAATTTAAAATTGAAACAGAAATAAAAATCTATTATATAATTTTTTTATATAACATTTCCTTCCATGCACCTACTGGAAGATAATTATATCTTAAAAGAATATCTTCTTCTTTCTTTCTTCTTAATTCTTAAAGGAATTTCTTCTCACTAAATGGGAAAAGGAAATGTTATCGTCGGGACCGAGTAGCTTGTTATATAGTAAACTTACATACAAATGTCTACATTCTAATATTTATAGAAAATAAATATATAAATGAAAATATAATATATATGCTACTATAAAGTAATAAATATATATCTATGACTTCTTTTGGTAGAAATTATTAGACATTTCATCATCATCATCATATCAGCCGTTGGATGTCCACTGTTGAACGTAGGCCTGCATTGACTTCCAGAGCGACCGGTTCAAAGCAGCCTCCATCCAACGGCTTCCGACATTATTATTATTCCGAATTAGACATATCACTAATATTACAAATATTCATGAAGGTTTGAGGATGGATAGCTGTATGTATGAATAGATTTATGTTTGTTAGTCTTAACAAACTTAACTTACTACCCTACCCTCTATGATGAAATTGGTATTTAGAAAGCTGGAGATCCACAGTAAGAAATAGGCCAATTTTTATCCCGCAATTTCCACATGATTGGATAATACGCAGGTAAATCCGTGAGAATCAGGTAATTTTAAACAATTAGCACACTTTTATGATTGTGATGTAAAAAATGTAAAATTTAAACTTAGTAACAACGAAATCTAATCAAGATAATACAGATAATAACGTCATATCAAAACTATAAAACCGAACCTTCTTTCAGAAGATTAAGATAATTGTTGATAATGCAACAGTAATACAATACTATTGTTGACTTATATTATGTGTATAACATATAATTTAATATAAATCGATTAAAAAGTTCGAAAAAGACCGTTCTGGTATAGCGGTGAGAGTAGTCGTCTCAACGCCGGTGGTAGGGGGTTCGATTGCCGTTCGGGGCAAATATTTGTACATGTGCAAATATTTGTTTCTGGTCAGCGTGTATGTCCTTGTGGGTTTCCCCACCGTGCCTCGGAAAGCACGTAAGCCGTCGATCCCAGTTGTTATCATAGATACTTCGTTACTCATGGTAGGAATATTATCCATCAACCCGCATTGGAGCAGCGTGGTCCATTAAACTCTAATCCTTCTTCTATATGGAGAAGAGTTGACCGCCCAGCAATGGATTATTTACAGGCTCATACAGTACAACTGAAAAGTTTAATAACAATAATCTCATAATTAAATGGAATGATATAAAAAAATATTTTTGTATCAGAATTTGCTTGCCCGTACTAAAAATATTTTTTATTTGTAGTTAAAATTATTACTTAAGGGTCTGTTTCACTGGTTGCTGATAAAGTTTATCTCGCACATAAGTTACTGCCCTTCAACAGCGGGAGATAAAACAGGCCTTTAGAGCCAGTTTCACCTTAACTAACATACTACAACTTTTGGATCCACAGGTTGCGTATAAAAATATCTGAAAGATAAAGTAGTTTGATAGTGAAAAAAAATCAAATAATCAAATATATCAAACTTATATTTGTTGGATACCCTTATATATCAGATATCAGCATCCAGTGAAACAGGCCTAAGTCTATTAAAGAAATATAAATCAAGTCTAAATATTGGAGATTATTTAGGACGAAAATATTTTCCCTATATTTGTTTTAGTACCTAAGATTTACATTTCTTATCTTCACGGTAATTGAACAGTAATGTATCAAAAGCCTATAGTTTCATAAACACTATATTTAATATGTTACCAGTGTTGTTTTGATATTTGTTGACATGTTGAGGGTTTTATATTCGCTTATCAGGTCACAAAAATTTCTAATCTTGTATTTAAAATATGAAATCTCATAATTTCTACTTATTGTTAATATAATAATTAATGATAAAGTTTATGGAAATCAATTGAATGTTCAGTAAATTATTCGTATTTGTGTGAATTAAGGTTAATCTATTCGGTCAGCAGTCATAGCTAGTTTCTTAAAAAGTTGTTAGTAGCAAACATTTATAAATCAATCACATTAGCTATTAATGTCTATTTTGTATACTGCATGATTCTTTTTAAATCGTTAAAATTCGAATTTGTTTCTACCGTTTTTTAAATTCAAATCATTCCGTTTTGTCGTTTATTTATTGTTAAGTGTTTATTTATTTATATATTATGCCATTATTTATTACTATATTGATTTAGTTCTTGACAATTTTTAAAATTGTTTATGTAGAATTATTTACAATTATATTTTTTTTATTGCAAGAAATATCTTTGTATTTTATCAAACTGATTAAACTGATTATTTTCAATTAATATGAAAAAAAAAGATTATTTATTTGCCGATCTTTTTTTTCAGGTTTAAAATTCAAAAATCACTATTCCTATTGTTTCAAATAGTAATAATAGTGAGTTTCTCGGCTATATATTTTATACCGGAGAATGTAACAAAGGCATCTGTTGACCTCGATTGCGGAAATGGAGCATCGACTCTCAGAAGCTGTTACCAGGACGCTGGACTGATAGATCAGTGTCAAGTGACGTCACTCGGAAAGGAGAATTCTACAAGTGTCTGCAAGGTATTATTTTTTTTAATTACAACAAATTTAACGTCACGTCTTCCGTATTGTACAACCTTCTGATGTAGTGGTATGGAAGTTAACTTCGAAGGTCGCGTGTTCGATTATCTCCCAAAGCTGATATTTGTTTTTTTTTTTCTAATAATTGTTTCTATTTTGGGTGTTTATTTGGGTATTTTGGTCTCCCATCCGTGTATCGGAGAGCACGCAAAGCCGTCGGTTCGTTCACAGGCTGATTCGCTTTAATTGATATATTATAAATCATGTTTACGTAAATAATGTTATAAAATTCGGTCTAACACCGTTTAAGTGTTGATTTTATTTTTTATTTTTATAAAGTCATCATTTGACTGTCGGAGAAGTAAAACCTCGTGGTAATATCTGCATGGCTCGTGGGCGCAGTTGGCAGTGATCCTGCTTCCCGCTTCTGGGTCCTGGGTTACTTACTGGATTACTGGGTACCTACTTACCTATTTATTAAAATAAAAAATAAATATGTATATCAGTCGGCTGTCACTAAGTTGCCTACCTTAGTGTAGTACCGTGTGTGTTATTTTACAACATATTTATATATTAATATAACGTATCAGAAAATTAACAAGCTTAAAATACAAAACTGAACAGAATCAACCTGTAAATTTTCCATTGCTGGGTAAGTCTCACTCCAAATAGAAAGGTGGAGTGAAAAGTTAAGAAGTGGAGGAGCTTAATCCGCGATACGATAACAGGGACCGACAGCTTTACGTGCGCTCCGAGGCATGGGGGGGTGACCCACAAGGATATACACCCAGACCAGAATCAAATATTTGTACAAATACAAATATCGTCCCCGAACGGTAATCGAACAAGGAACCACCGGCGTTGAGGTGACTACTCACACCACTACACTGAAATGTTTTTATCATTTTGTTTAAAGAATTAAAAAAAAAAAAAAAAACGTCATAAATCCTTTTTATAAAATATCCACATTCCTCTAAACTTTCTTGATAAATAGGTTTTCTGGCAGACTGACAATCAGTCCAACCGTTACTAAAATAAGCGCGTTTAGACAGACAAATTTGTGTCATTGACCTCATCATATTCTATAATATTATTAACACATAATATTTTATGTTATAATAGTAATATTTTATGTTACAGATGAATTGCGATATGGATTCCCCGGACATGTGGCAAACGGTGTGCGAACATTGGCACATACCTAGCTACTGTTACAGGAGTGTGAACTCTATCAAATACAAGGCTAATATAAGTCATATCATGGAGGCTAACAAATGTGTACATTTTAACACATCGGTCGTTACACTTGATGGTAAGAAAATTTTATTATTATAATAACACGGTAAGGCAATGGTCACAGCATCTGGCTGATGCACTAGTACTACTACTAAATGTACATACAAATAATACATACATATTATATAAATGAATATTACACCCAGACACACAACCCTGGAGCAGAAACAGGGTCACTGCCAACTGTGCAACCTGTGCTGCCAACTGTTAGCAAATATATTGTATATACTTAAGCCTATATTTTATGTGTTTTTACAATCGTACTTGAATTAAGTATATTTGAGGAGCTGATTTTCAAAAGGGTATCTTTTCATTTTTTAGTTTTTTTCAATACAAGTAAAAAACTGTTTATTTTAAACTATAAATTTTTTTATCAATTTTTTTTTTATTCTTATGCATAGTGCTCGTGGTGATAAAGGCGTAATTTAATTTTCATGAAAAAAACTTCATAATTCTCAGTGTTGTAATTAGTTGAAATTAGAAAAAGTGCCCTTTTGATCCGAATTTATAAAAAAAGTACCCTTTTGATCCAAAGTGATAAAAAAGTACTTAAATTAATTAATGAATTTTAATTAAGTAATGAATTTTTATCTTAGAAAATTGATATTATCGGTAATAAAGTTATATTGATATTGATTTTAATAATATTAAATAATTCAAAATCAAAATAAAAACACATAAATAACATAATAATAAGAGAAAATACATAAATAATATTTGTATAATTTAATAATAATAATAATTATAATTATAATAATAAATTCTGAATTATTTATCAAAATTTACAAAAAGATCTCCTTTTGATCCGAAACGTAAATTTTATTATTTTTTTTATATCGAAAAAATTTTTAATTAATGAAATTTGATGAAAAATATCACTATACTTGAGCCAAATTCGATGTGGAATTTATGTAAAAACAAACCAAATGTCATCGTGTATAGGGTTGTCACACTTTTAGTAATGAAAAATTGTAATTTATCACCAATTTCCTAGTTATACATTAATAATTTTACTTTAACATTGTTTCCTAGAACTTAACTTAACCCCCAAATACGTAATATATAAGAAAATTTGCTTATAACAAAAATTAACAAATTTGTAATTACTAATATACATCTAACAACCCTAAATTTTTGCACTGACAGGAAAATTTCGCAGATAAGCAACATTTGGTCTTTTTTTGATCAGTCGTTATATTGTTAAAGGTAAATTGTTATCGATTCTTATGTACAATTTCAAATATTATAATTATTATGTTTATTCAACGTAAGTAAAGTAAAATAAATAATAAAAGAGAATGAGTGTCTGAACATAGATTTTTAATCATATTAAATCCGTTTTAAAACAAATGTTGTTTTATTTTGAATGCTATTCAGGGATAGTGTAGCTATTTTTAATATAGGCATATACATATTTATGAAAATATTTAGAAATCATTCAGTGAGAAATTAGTATTCCCACGTTAACAAGTAAATTTCACACATAATTATAGATAATATATAAATATATCTAACTTTCTGACTTATTTATTTCAAGTTTTATGTAGCTTGTACTACTATGTATAAATATTAAAAAATATAATTATTATAATTATTTTTCAATAGGCTGTAAACATCTGCCTATGGTTGGTTGCTAAGCAACGGTTTGTTGGTAAACATTCCATATCGAATTTGGCTGAAGTATAGAACTTGAGGTTTTCTACCACATTCTAAAAAAAAAACAAAATCGATAATTTATCAAAAGATACCCTTTTGAAACTCAGCTCCTCATTTATTGTTCCAGGGTATGAATATTCTCCAAAGTGCCGTAATGGTTCTGGATATGTGGACTTGAACGAACCGTGCACGGCTAACTGTGAAAATAATAATCTTTCTCTATTAATTAACACTAGTAAAGTAAATATGACTTGTGACAATAATCAAATGCTAGATTTTCGTTTCTGTTCCTACGACAGTAATAAATTATCTAATGTCATGAATGGAAGTGATCCTCTTGGTAATTGTGAGGTATGGAGAATTTTTTTTAAATTATTTTAATATTTTTCTAAAGGCAACCCTGTCATTAAAAATGTAAATTTATAGTATACTAGCTTCTGCACGCGGCTTCGCTCGCGTGGATGTCGGTTATCGTGACCCAAAAAATTATCCTATGTTACTTCTAATACCTCCAAGAATATATGTACGAAGTTTCATGATGATTAGTTAAGTAGTTTTTGCGTGAAAGCGTAACAAACAAATTTACTTTCGCATTTATAATATTAAGTATGATTATTTTAACTGTTATACTTAAAATGTGATAGTAGATGTTTTGATAGGGTAATTTCTTATCGGATTATGGAAAATGTCACGATAACATTAAACAAATACTTGTAGATTTTTTTTTAATTTGTTAATCTTTTTTATCTTATATTTTAGAACATGCATGACACATTAGTGCAAAAAAAAAATTAAATTGTAAATTTGTACTTAGGCACAACTTATTCCCTTAAGAAATATCTTCTTTATAAGTTATTTATATAGATATCTCTAATATATATAATAAATATTCTATTTTATGTAACAAAATCCTTTTTCTATTAACATAATGTTATTTTCAATAATTCAAAGTTAAGTTAAAACTCCATTTGTAGACAGTGTCTTAAAATAAAACATACATCAAATACCGCTTCCAATGTCGTGCAGAAAATTTTGCTTGACGTCGAAATAAACATACAGACAGACAATTGAAAAACAGAAAATAATCTTTAATTACCTATTTGTACCTTTGTTTTTAATTTTTTTTTTTTTTTTGTATACGTTTTATTTTAATACGTGATTTTATGCATCTTTTTTTTCTAAAATTTTACCTATTTTAAAGTTTTTTTTTTTTTTATATTTGTGTTTGTTACTTATTGTATTACAACTTAAGTGTTCTGTGTAGTCGTAATTTGAAAAAATATTATATTTATATGTTTGTAACACCTGCTGTTTATTTTATTAGTTTATACTCGTAGTCTGTTTTCTGTTATTGTACCGTGATAAAAAAAAATCGTTTTACTTAAATATCTCTAATGTACAAGCTATTTACAATTATATGTATATGTATTCACGGGCTTGTATTCGCAACTCGACGTCTACGTCTATTATATTTACAATTATATATGTTATGTAATTTAATCATAACGTGATTTTGTTACAATAAATATAATTAATTTGTATAAATTTTCAGATGACATGTGCAATAGATACACCGCTAGTGATAATGGAGGTATGTGAAACGTGGAACGCCGGCACTGCCAATACTTGCAAAGCGAAAAACGTTAATGCATTACCTTCGAATTTGACATTCGATGCAACAATATTACTATACAAAACGATATCTGAACACCGATGCGTTTATATTGAAATTGACCATATACAGCTGAAAGACGGTTAGTTTTATTATTACCTTGCTATGAATTGTATTTGTAGACGACTGTTCTGGTGTAGTGGTGCGAGTAGTCGCCTCAAACCGCGCGCCGGCGGTCGCGGGCTTAATTCCAGCTCGGGACAGATATTTGTATTTGTACAAATATTTGTTTCCAGTCTGGGTGTATGTCCTCGTGTGTATCCCCACCGTGCCCCAGAGAGCACGTAAAGCTGTCGGTCCGGGTTGTTATCATAGACACCTGGCAATGAGCTATCTTAGGGCAGAGGAGAGATTACATACATACATAGTAGGAAAAAAAATGTAATAAATTATTCAATGAATAAATATAAATATATATTATGTTATACACAACAAATTTTATATATTTCATCATTATATTTCTTTATTATGCAGTTGGCAGTGACCCTGCTTTCCGTTCCAGTGTTAATTAAACAAGCATTACGTGTATGTGTGTATAATATAATAATAATAATAATATTCATTTATTTCAGACAACAGTTGTCCATAAAATAGTGTTAGTAACAATGATCTTATATACTATGTTAGTAACAATGATCTTATATGTATGTGTGTATGTTAAACATATTTATTTATTAAATCTTAAAATCGGAAAAATCACGTAACTCCGTTTAAAATAACTACTTATTTTTACTTTTCGTTTTGTATAAATTAGGAATACCTGAAATTTTTTAATTTCTTTGTTTTTTTCTTACAGGTTCCATACATTATCCATACTGTGGACCGAAAGCAGACCATGATCCAATATTACACGAGTTTCACTCATTCTGTACGATTGAATGTGATAATGACGCGGTAGGTTATTAATATAGTTTATATTGTTTTATATTATCTAAATTGTAAAATATTTTTAATATATTTATTATGTAGAAAAAGTTTGCGATAAAACAGTTACATTTTTGTATTTGTAACAATAAAATAATAATAATTTAGTCTTAGCAAAGCGAAATGTTGCAAAGCAAAATGAACTGTCAATGTCAAATGTTTACGCAAAGCAAAATTAACAACAAATAGCAAATAGTGTGGCAATTATATGAATTTTCGTTAAGTCGTTTTATAATTTTTTAACATTTTATTAGTCAATATATATTACATATTTATTATATTGTATGTTAAATATGCCTCACATTTAACTTATTGCTGATACTGTACTGTATTAGCGTGTAAACCACTCACTGCTGAGCGAAGGCCTCTTCTCCATGTAGAAGGGTTTGAGTTTAATCCACTATGCTGCTCCACTGCGTATTGGTATAATTTTTGGGCAGGTAAACGCAAGTTGAAATGACATAAATATATTACAATATCTATCTTAAGGTAATAATTTAATTTAAGTAGGTTAATATAGTAAAAACTTAAGTTATTTGATCTTTATTATATATAGAAGTGCTACCGGAACAGGTGGAATAAGTACGAAAAACCATTCTGTTACCAGATATTACCACTATGTTACTTTAAAAAAAAACTAGGAAAAATCGATACTGTCTTAATTTTGTAATGTATGCTTACTAATGCGATGCATTTTGTATATCATGTAAAATTTGTTAAGAGATTGTGATGTTATTTATAATAATAAAAAATAAAAAACGTTGAGGGACAAGTTTACCTGCCCAAAATTTGATAATGACCCATATATGTTATATTTTAAATTGTCGAAAACTTAATTTGTTATTATCTTAAAACATAGTTTAAGTCACAAATATTATTTCACTGAACAGTTTTTAGGTCTAGTATTTAGTGACTGACAATATTTATTATTTAACAATTATTATTCAGGTGAACGATGTATTCCGAGCAGCGACCGAGAGCCATATAAATGTAACGCAGTACAATAAACAGTTTTGGATGTTTTTCTTGATGATGATCATCAGTTGGATCGGACAAGCCGTTGTTGTGACATTCGCTGATACCATCTGTTTCAATTTACTTGGTAATTGTTTTTTTAATAAATTAAAATGAATTATAATACTACAAGTTTTCAAAAAGAAACCTGCATTTTTGTTGTGGTATAAACATATTATATTACTGTGACCGCTGAATCAAAACTTTTTTTTTCAATTTTTTATTTAAATCTAATTCAATTTTATAAATGTAAAATCTCTCCCTCCCTCTCTTTCTCTCTCTCTCTCTCTCTGTGTGTCTTTTTCTACTTATGGAACCTGTATATACGATGTTATGGCAAAGCCCCTGAACCAGTAAAAGACGCTAACTATAGAAATTAATTTTTCATCTAAATTAATTTCCATGTCTGTCACATAAGATTTTTAATAATATAAATAATTGCAGGTACAAAAATATCGCTCTATGGAAAACAAAGGCTCTGGGGTTCAGTCGGTTGGGGATTAGTTTCCCTATTAACGGGTTCCCTCATAGACTTGTTCAGTGAAGGCACGAACAAGGATTACACCATTGCTTTCATCCTTATGTTCGTATTCATGTTGGGTGACTTGATCGTATCCTGCTTCTTACAGGTATGTATTTTTTTTATATTTTAGACTAGTAGCGTTATTTTTTAAAGCCTAAGTTATTAACAGATGAGTTAAAACTTTTACTACATCAAAATCGGTTTAGTATGTTTTTAAGATAGTTAATTTTCTACAAACGGAGAATAATTGCAAAAAATACTTTTGATCACTGTAAGTATCATTTGTAAAAGTCGTAACAATTACATTTTATTAACTTATTGTTCAAACTGAACTGAAATGAATCAGTCTGTAAACGTCCCACTGGTGGAAAAATGTCTCTTCTCTTTATAGAAAAAGGGTTGGAGCTTAATCAGCCACGCTGCTCTACCGCGGATCGGCAGTAGGGTTTCGGAATTCCCGACACGTTTTCATTCCTGCGACCCGGGAAAAAATTATCGAATTTCGCGGGAATTCCCGGGGATCGGGAAATTTTCCTCTTTTTTCTTTCCTCGTTGTTTTTGGACTTAATACAGGGAAAAACAAAGTCAGACATATAAACCCATACAATATGATCAAATATATTTATTAATGAAATAATAAGTTGTCAAGTTGTACTAATTTGTAACCTATAATCTATTGTGTTGTGTTTATACATTTGGTAAATATAGTGTTTCTTTGTTAGTTTAATTAGAAATTGACCAGTCATAAAATGCAGCTGCAGTTCTCCGAACTTGTATATATCACGCTTATATCTACTTGAATTTGAACAAAAATCAATATTTAAAAATATTATTTCGTTATACTGCATAATTACCTAATTTCAAAATCCATTTTTTTTCTCAATTGCAATTTGCACATCACATCACATTCTATGCCTCAAATCACTAAATAATATGGTATCAACTCAATTATAAGCAATTTCATAAAATTTAAGATTTCATTTTCAATCCCGGGGCTCCCGACCGATATTTCCGGGGATTGGGAATGGATATTTTCCCGGAAATTCCCGGAATCAGGAACCCGGGACCGAAACCCTAGTTGGCAGATAATTCTTCCCTATAAGTAATAGTAACGATCGCTATCAGTTGTTTATGAAAGACCCACTAGGACATACACCCGGACCGGAAACAAATATTTGTACAAATACAAATATCTGCCCCGAGCGGGATTCGAACCCGCAACCGCCGGTTTAAAGCAACTACTGGAACCGCTACACCAGAACGGTCGTCATCGTCGATCGTTAATCATGGTAAGGAAATTATCCACCAACCCGCAATGGAGCAGCGTGGTGGATTAATCTCCAACCCTTCTGTATGGAGAACAGGCCTTTGCTTAGCAGTGCGTGGTTTACAGGCTGATACAGTAAATAAAATTAAAAATAGTAATACAGTTAGCAGCAAAGTGGACATAGGATGTCAATCAAAATACCAATTGTCAATTCATTGCGACGTTTCGGTCATATATTTGACCTTAATTCAGGCATCTAAAATTTAATTACACAAAACACATGTTACAAAAAGCTGAACCTAATCAATATGATGTTACATGTTTTCTACATAAACATCATATTGGTTAAAAATCAAATATTTCTTCTAGGTCGACTCGACAAAAATGTCAATCAACATATTAGCCGATGTCGGATCTCTATTGAATTCTTTACCGACATTTGTCTTCATACTGTGGACGATATCGGTCGGATTGTGTACCGGTTTGATATGGCAGTTTCTTTTCTGGCTCATAGAAGATGTTGCTGGTGAAACATGTGACGGTTCGGATTATGTGAAAACGTTGCAAGGACTCGTCAGTGCGATACAGATGTTCGGTGGGGAGATGCCGTTTATGTTTATATCGGGTAAGTCGGTAATATAAATTGAAAAGTTGAATTATATAATATCTATTCATTTGGATTAATGGCTTCCAATAGTGTCGAAATAGCACAGATGATTTAGCTCGGAGATTAATCGGTGGGTTCGAAATTACAATCTCGATAGAACTTTGAGGACCGTAGAAATAATTTTTAAAGTTAGCCCTTAACCTAAAAAAACACAGACATTTAGAATAAGAGATATAATATCTAAGTTAGTTGGTATATGATTATTTTATGTAAGTTGGTAAGATAACAAAGTTAAGTTCGTAAATTAATCTAATTTACAAACATGGTGCATTTTTTGCCCATAGAATCGGATTTGCGATTCAATGGGGAAATGCAGCCAGTATTCGTGGCACAATTCCACGCGGACATGATTTATACTAAAACTGTCTAGAAATAATTAGTTTAAGTTTTTGTAGTAATTAATAAATCACAGTGTGACAGATTCGATAGATAAGAAAAAACGCGCGCACACGCGCCAGATAGTGTATATTGAACTAATATTTCGTCTAGAAACTACTTTCGTTGTTTACTATTTCAACAGTTTTGCTTTGTAAATATGTATAATATTGTAAAATGTCGAAAAAAAATATTTATTTATTTATTTATACTTTATTGCACAACACAATATTGAATTGTACAAAAGGCGGGCTTAATGCTAAAAGCATTCTCTATTAGCCAACCTCAGGACATACAAAAGCGGACGTTTGTAAGACCCCGTTCAGATGACAAGCGCTTAACGCGCGTTATGATAACGCGCGCTTACAACTACACATGCCGTACGTACGGCCGTACACATGCTAACGCGCGTTAAACGCGCGTTAGCATGTGTACGGCCTGAATAAAATGTATGTAGTTGTAAGCGCGCGTTATCATAACGCGCGTTAAGCGCTTGTCATCTGAACGGGGTCTAAGTGTGCAAAATCGGAACTTGAGAAAATTTATTTTATTTCAAAGGCAAAAAAAGATAATAAAATTCGTAACAATTATCATATTAAATACACGAGCAATTAATATATAATATTATATCGTAAAAAAAAAAAGAAAAAAAAATACCTATTGAATAATAAAACGAACTTTTTTCCAGGTTATCTCCTAAAAAAGATAGGACATATCAACTCGATGACATTGGTTCTGTTCGCGCTTGGAATACGTTTTCTCTTGTATTCGTTACTAACGAATGCATGGTGGATCTTACCTATAGAATTGTTCCAAGGTAACCCGAATTTATATATATTTTTTTTTATTCTCATGTTATTATAAATTTATAACATTAGTGATTATTTTATATTTTATTTTCGTGTTATTTATATTTGTTTTCACCTGCACTTTTCTATATACTGATACGCTTATATGAGACATAAGTACGTCTGTAAGGTTATTGATTTTACAGGTGATTTTTATATCATACTAGCAAACCCGGCGAACTCCGTTTCGCCACCAACTTATTTTCGTGAGGGATACTCACACCACGTACTGCCGCCATGCAAAACCATATTGGTTTGTAGTACATGCTATGTATCAGAGATGGCGCTTTATGTGAAAAATGATTTTCCCTGTTTTCCTGCTTTTCTGTTGAAAATTTTCCTGAATTTAGTTTGATATAAAGCTCACGAAGCCCGAGACCTTTCCAACGAATGCAAAACCGTGGAAATCGGTTCGTGCGTTCTGTAATTATAGCGTCAGGAAGGAAAACCCGACTTATTTTTATATTATAGAATAATTCTTAAGATAGGATTGATAGATCTTAAGATTAACGCCTGCATATATCCAACTCGTGCGCTTTATTATATTAGAATATCATGTAAATGTTCAGAGTATCGGACTTTGAATCAATTCAATAAATTTTGTATTAATTTTATTACCACGCCATAACAAAGATAGTCGAATTCTTACAGCTATATAATAAAGTTACTTAAACGAATAAATATTATTTAATCACTGTTGTCAGATCTGTCTTTAAATCCTCATACTGTGAAACTTAATTTTTTTTTTTTTAAATTACAAACACTAAAAAAGAAAATTAAAAATTTAATAACAAAGTGAATAAAAAAAATGTGACATTTAAAAATATTGCAACATTAACAGGGTTACCATATTAAATACATAATATTATTTTTAAGGTATCACGTTTGGCATGTTCTACCCCACCATGACGTCATATGCTAATGTTCTTTCACCACCGGGAACGGAAACCACTGTCCAGGTATTTTAAATGTTGATTTTTACATTGCAATTAAGGTTGTCGGAACTTATCATAACTTAAGAAATACATTTTTTGTTTTTCTTAATAAGGTTCAATTAATAGATAAAAAAATATTTTATAATTTCAAATTAATAATTTAAGCAACATAATGGGTATAAACAATATTTTGTCATCAAGTTGTAATAAAGATTCTACGGAGTCTTAATTACAAAGAAAGATTTAGTTGTGGATTCGGCAACTTTGTTGATGACAACCCTATATTAACTTTAATTCAAAAACCAGTCAATACTGTTATTCAAGATGTCTTTTATATTACAGGGTCTCGTAGGCGCTGTTTTCGAAGGGGTAGGTTCATCCCTCGGCAGTTTCATAGGTGGCGTATTGTACGAAAATTATGGGGGTTGGAATACGTTCCGCTGGTTCGGCTATGGCGCATTGATAGCCTGTTTTCTTCACGCCATTGTTCAGTACCTAATGAGAGACAAACACGAACAAATGGGAATGGCTCGAGGTAAATCGTTAGAATAAGTTTGTTTATTATATTTGAATTATTTTATAATCAGAGGTAGCGAACAAAATGAGGGTAAATACAAAATATTTTTACTACGTCGTTCTAAACCGAGGTGTGATCTCTTTAGGAGAAACCCTTCTATTATTAAATATTTCTTAATATGCTGTATGTCTGAAACAAAGAACTATTTTTGAATTCCTACTATTAGTTCACACCAGTGTTTCCCAACGTGGGGCCCACGCCCCACTAGGGGGCAATTTGATAGTTAAGGGGGGCAATTTAAAAATGGACTCGACACGACTATCAATTTATATAACAATTTCATAGTGATTTCTTCCTATAAAACTTATCATTTATATTTCTTAAGGGAACAAAACAATTTTAAAGGTAAAAAAATTATGCATGGGGGCATAAAAAATTTTGAAATGTTAAGGTGGGGCATGGCCTAAAAAAGGTTAGGAAGCACTGGTTCACACTCTCCCTATACATCTTATTCAAATTTTCAATCAGAAATAAAATACTTTTTATTCATCTACTCAAGTTCAAATACTTTTTTTTTATTATTATTATTATTTTTTTTTTTTTTTTAGTAGATGACACTTGATGTACATATAGTCTTTTTGACGTGATAACGTCTAGTAAATTGATGATAGGGTGCCCGTTCGAAGAAGATGACGTCATCATTGTCACAATTAGTGAGCGAGAGCGCAGAACAAGCGATAGAGAGGCACGATTAGCCTAAGCGTTCTGTCTTACACTCCATCGGACCGCGTTCGAGTAAAAGAGACAGTGGCGCTACGCAATCTACATGCGAACTGTTTTGTAGGGATGTTCATCGGAAAAAAATATCGATAATTTTACTATCGATAATTATCGAATCGTTTTATCGATAGTTATCGATAATTATGGAATGAATAGTTATCGATAATTATTGGAGGAAAAGTTATCGATAGTTGGCGACAGTTATCGATAATTATCGGATAAAAATTGTCGATAGTTGACGAAAGTTATCGATAATTATCGGTCGATAGTTATCGATAATTATCGAATTAAAAAATATCGATAATTATCGGATCAAAATTATCGAATAACACTTATCGATAATTATCGATAATTATCGAATGGAAAATTATCGAGTAGTTACGAATTATCGATAATTATCGCACACCCCTACTGTTTTGTGATTTGTCAATTGTTTGGTAGAAGTAGGGATGTTCATCGATAAAAAATATCGATAATTTTACTATCGATGATTATCGAATCGTTTTATCGATAATTATCGTATGAACAGTTATCGATAATTATCGGAGGAAAAGTTATCGATAGTTGGCGAAAATTATCGATAATTATCGGATAAAAATTATCGATAATTGACGAAAGTTATCGATCATTATCGGTCGATAGTTATCGATATTTATCGAATGAAAAATTATCGATAATTATCGGACCAAAATTATCGAATAACACTTATCGATAATTATCGATAATTATCGAATGGAAAATTATCGAGTATTTAAGAATTATCGATAATTATCGCACACCCCTAATGTTTTGTGATTTGTCAATTGTTTGGTAGAGAGTACCACTTGAAACACTCCCCTTGATTTCCTACTTTTCCTATCATCTTCCTATTCTTAACAAAATAACTCAGATTGGAAAATCTTGAATATCACACTATCATATATATAAAAAAAGTACTACACTATCATATATATGTAAAGTAATACACACTATCATATTATATATGTGATAATAATTCAATCCGATTCATAAAAGTATACAATTCTACATCTATGTTTTCTTATGACGTTATCACGTAAAAATTATCGTCTGTAAACCGACTTTACAGACAACCATTTTTTTTTTCAATATTAATTCATTAAATAAATTTAATTCATTTTAGTTTTATATGGAAGAAAAAAATCTTAGTTCACCTAAGTAGGAATTCACTTTAATTTTTTTTCTTTATGTTACTTGTTTTATAATTCAAACAATATACGTGTCAATTAAAACCAGAAAATTGAATTTATAACATTTATATGACGTATTAGTATATATTTTTTTTACTTATATAAAATTATTCATTAAAAGATAATTTAAAAAAAAGTTCCTAATAATTTATTTCAATTACACCGTTTTGTTCGTTATCTCGATCTGAATGTTTTAAGGAGTGTGACTACAGTATTAAATAATAGTGAAATATTAAACATATAATATACCTGTTTGATAAGGAAATAAGTTCATTTTAAATGAATTTGAACGAAGACAATAAAATTATGATTCTTCGATGGGATGTAGTCATATCTTACAATAAATTTTGATTAAAATTTTTACGAGTAAACATTTTCCACTCATTATAAAAGTACGATATCATAAGTTAAAAAAAAAATGTTCTTAGATAAATAATTGGAAACGTAATATTGGAGGCATTTCTATATAACAACAATTAATTAGGTACTATTGAAAAGTTATAAAAAGTTCTAAATGGTTTCTTTTCCACATTACTTGCAAATTCGTTTAAGATGAACTTAATAACATCACTTTGACAAATTATAGTAAATTAAGTATTTTTGTAACAAATTTTCAAAAGAGACAATTATTCCTCATGTGAAAATTAGTTGACAGGTTAAAGGAAATTTACTATAGTCGGATCGCGGAGCAGGAAGAAGGTTGTACATTGACCTTTTACTACTACGAGCAAGACGCAATATACGGACGGAAGCGGGAGTGATAGAGACAGGTAGTAAAAGGTGAATGTACAAAATTCTTCCTGCTCCGCGATCCGACTATAGCAGGTAAACAATTAACCTGCAGTATTTTAACAATGTATTGTGGCATTTGATTTTTTTTTCAAATATCATCTTTCTTTTTTATAAAATAATATGACTTAAACGTATCCGTTTATAGTAAGGTAATTTTGATTTTAGTTTTATTCAAAAATAAGATGGAATTTTCCGAATAATGAAAATATAAATTTCCTATTCGGTTAATTAATTCTCTATGATCATTTGGTGGGACTATATTTTATTTTGACATATAATGAAAAACAGTATAATAAATATATAGAATAAAAGTCCCATTATAATATATAATATGGTTTAACGAATTTTTTAAATGTTAATTTGACATGTCCATTGTAGAGATTCCTATTTTTATTTTTTATTTTTATTATTATTTTAACACGTAAATAAGTATGTGTGAGATTGAATTTATTTTATGGCTGTGTTTAATCCTTATCATATTGTAATATGGTATTTATATTATAATTTATTCTATATTTCATAATAATATTATATAAAAACATTAGATTTTTTTAATATTTGTATTATCTTAAGCGAAATGTTTATTAATTGAGATATAAATATGAGGAGTAATTAATATTGGTTACTTATACATTGTTTTATATTTAGAAATTAATTAAATATAACTGTACCCACAATCATACTTAATATCAATAATACTATACATTTAGTTAAAGATAATAATTTGGCGAGTCTCAAGAACAAAATCCTATCTGTAAAATTGTCTAATCACAGTACAAAGTTCTATGAAACTGTATTGTCAACGCTATACTCAAAATAAAGAATATTTATGTAAAATTATTTTAAAAAGTCATTTAGGTCTGTTTATATATAAAATATATTTCGGCATTTTTCATAGAAAATTGCTTTAGAACTCGTCGAGATGGATATGAAAGAAATGTCTAAGAGACATCAAAACGCCATCTTGTTATTTCTATAAGGTCTGGTCTGTAACTATTTGTCGATAAAAATACAAAAAAAAAAATTTAAAAAAATATTAAATGACCATTTAAGCTGTCAAATCCTTTTTAAACTAATTTCAAGTAGTATCTATTTGACATTATTATTTATAGACCTCATTCTACTAACATAGTAAAAACTTAAGAAAATGCCAGTAAACCATTCCCTCATAATTATTTTTATATTTATAAGTGAACAAACTTTAATATTATTTCATTTTTTTTTTTTGTATTTTTTTATATAAGATATTTATTATATTTAAAACCTGTTACTGATAAAGTTTATCTCGCACATAAGTAAATGATAGGCTGTAGCCTATGAAGCCAGTGATTTTGATAATTCAAAAGAAAGTAAAGCAGGACCTATTGGCCTGTTTCACCTCAACTAATAAATTATTGCTTCACAGGTCTCGAATAGAAATATCTGACAGATAAAGTGATGTTTGATGGTAAAAAGAAAAATATATAATTTTTTATCTGTTTGATACTGTTATTCGTCAGATAGCTTTATCAGCAACCGGTGCACAGACCCTTAGTATAATTTATTATTCAACAATTGAAAGTGATATCCTATAAACGTTCGCCTTTTGAACTGTTTATTCCTAAAATGTAACTATTTGTACTTTATAATGTTAATATGTATTCATAATTAAGACTTAAATACGAACAAAATTTGTAAACGATTTTATAATTATACAATTTATTAAATAAAAATTTTGTAAACATTGAAATTGTAAAAAACTTCTATAACATGTACATGCCCATTACACTATTTATTTTTTTCAATATAATAGTGTTATTGACATGAAAAATTAAAATTGTAGTTTATAATACAATGTAAAAAACGCATGTGCATGAAAAATAATAAACGTGACATCGAAATAGAAACGCTAAAACATAACGCAATAATATTAATGCAATTTCAAAATAATGCATGCACAACAGAATTATTATGCGAAAAAAGATGCGGTTTTAGAAAGAGAAGACAGAGTTTTTCAACAAACTAGAAATAAAATTATTTAAAGATGCATTAAAATCATAATTTTAGGATAAAATGTATTAGATACATTAATTCTAATTATATTATTATTTATATGTATAAACTGAACCGCGCCTTTTTTTAACACAATGCCTACGCATTGTACTGTATTTTTAATTTTAGAGCCTTAATAACCAATCTTACGTATCAAGATACATTTTTAAAATGGAGCTAGAAGTATAAAATTTGAAATATATTTATCATAAGATTTATAACAACAATCTATATAAATAGACGATAGAAGTCTGCCGTTATGCTCGCGATGATAATGATTTCAGTTTTTTTCGAAGTTTTATTTCTTAAACACTTGGCACTTATCAAAAAAAAAAAATTGTTTATGCGATATCTTCATTTAAAGTCATTAAAGTTTAATCAAACAACGATTGACAATTGATTTGGAACAATTAGCGAATGGTTTTTTTTTTTGGAGAAGCGAGGCTAGCAGTTTATCGCGCATGCGTAAAGCAAGGCAGACGAGGTCGCAGAATCAGCTTGTGTTATATAATTACGCAAAAATATATATGCTTTACACTTAGCTCCGTTTTTAAATTGTAATATATACTATATATATATCTATTATAATTTTATGAATATGTAATAATAGTCATTACATAAATTTTAACGTATGTAATAATTAAGAAAAACTAAAACGCATGCATTTCTAGAACAAAGCGCACCATCCGATTGATATAATTGAGCATTATTTTTAACTCTCATAAAAGCTTGGAATTTACTTTGCATGTAAGAAAGTACTCTAGTTTATCACAGAAGGAGTTTCGCTGAAATTATTCAATTTATAAATATTTTTTTATGTATAAAATATAGCTTTGGGTAGTTACTGCTCTACAATTTTACGAATGCTTGATTTTTTTTTTTTAAATATATTGAGTTGTTTCCTATTGTAATAATAATATAATGTTAATATGAAATTAGATAGATTTAAAATTTTTGTTATCACGTAATAAAAGTATGATGAAAACGGAAGAAAAAATATTTTTCGTATCGATATTAATATTTCGAAATAAACTAATTTTGATATTAAAATTTTTATTCACTGATATTAATAACTGGAAATAACTCAAATATTTTTTTTAGTAATTTATGTTAACTTTTTTTTTTGAAGTAATTTTACACATATCTTGCCATAAGAAATACGTACTTAAAATTTGTAGTGAAAAGTATGGAGTATAAAATTTTATACTTTTTTTTTTAAAGTGAATGTCTTTTATGTGAGAACTAATATATTTTTTAAACTATTTATTGTTTTTGAATGAATCAGTGATTAGTGAATACGTATTACTTTTTTTAATGTATTTTTTCTTTATTGTTTAAACTTTTTACCGCTGAAATTATACTTTGTGTTAATTACGTATATTCAGTATTATTTTAGAGGTTTTATTTAGGGTAAAATATATATTATTGGCAATTAGTCATACGTGTTTGATTTTTTTAGTTTTCCTTTTACATAATGCAGATAAACAAAGTTTTTATAAACTTATGAATTTTACACAGAATAATGAAATTGTATGACGTTTCGACAAGTTTTTTTTTTTTTGTAAATAGGTGGGTTATCTTCAGCGATGCGTTTCAGGAAACAAAAGCAAGTACATTCCAATCTTTTATAATTATTGTTGTATTTACTAATGTGCAATGTTTTTTGTTAAATGTTGCTATCTATGTTCAAAATCAGTGGATGAGCGACTGATCAATTACTTGTGATTTTTTTTTTACAAAACGTAAACAATGTTGTTTTTTATCCGTAGTTGACGGTTTTTAAATGTTGTAGTTTTTATTTAAATGTTTTTTTTTTTATTATGTTGGCATAATTGTGTAACCGCGAACTATCGTATTATTTATATCGTAAAATAAAGTATGGTAAAACGTAATTTTATAAATCATAAGCTTCATTATATTTCTTGTTCATTATATACACGAATAGTACGAAATTGTATCAACCCTTAAAATAACTAAGTTTACGTTTTGCTGAAAATACTCTTTTATACTATGTCTCTTTCTGTGTTTGTGTTGTCAATGCGTTTGTAATTTCAGAAATGACGAATATCGTTCGATACGGACAAGGGAGCGACGGAGACGCGGTATACATACTAGCTGACATGGACGACGATCAAAACAACGAACGATTTAAATAAATTTTTTTTTAATTTTAATTATAATCATAGTATTCAAACAACTAAATTATAGGACGTTCCTTTATTACCATGTTTTAAAAGAATTGTATTAAATTTCGCGTCACCTAAGGTGTCTTGGTACATGTATAATTTTCGTATATGTCTATAAAATAACGCAACATTATAGTGAGATTTACTATACTATCAAGTATGTACTTGCTAATTTATGACTACTTGGGTAAGTACCGTGCTCCTCTAATAACATATCATGATTCTACATCTAATGTAGGATTCATTTAGAGTTTACATTTTTAAATGAATTTAAGGCCATATCAAAACTGAACTACATCGGCCTATAAACGTCCCACTGCTGGGCGAAGACCTCTTCTCCATATAGGAGATAGGTACATCTAAACTATTTTATTAAAAATATATACATTTCTTTACATAATTATAGTACAGAGTAACAGTGTCTTAGTGTATTTTTAAATATGGTTTTAGCTTGTAAGTAATATTAACTACTTACTAACATGGTAATAAAGGAAAAGAAATTTAAAAAAAACCCCGTGTGTCTGTACACATGTCAGAAGTGAAACTTCTTTGGCAAACTCAATTTTTTTTTGATTAATAGTTAATGGATCTCAGAGACTAAAGGTGATAAAAACGTTTCAAACAAATATAACCTCAAAATGTAAATATATATATTATGAAAATGATATCAGCTAGAAAATTGATGCTTGTAGGCCTTTAGAAACAAATAATATTGTTAACATTACGGTATACCTATTTTTAATATCTAATGAATACCTAATTTAAAAAATACGTCCATCTTATTAAACTAAAAGCTTAACTTTTATTTTAATCTCCAAGAGTATTTTGTGTTGGTGATGAATCAGTTTTTAATAACAATTTACTACAAAGCTTAAATATAAAAATAATATAAGCAATTAAAAAAAAAACACCTTATGTCAACATGTTTAATATAATTAAGATGGCGGCCTGGCGGGATAATTTTTGTCTCACTTTTTTCTCATGTAAGAGAAACAAAAGTTATTAATTTATTTATTTTACTATGTTTTTCATATCTTTCTCTTTTCCTCTCTCGGACTACGTAAATCTATCCGTCCTTTATTCTGACACTATTATCGTGACGCACATGTGTGACGCGACCTTGAAATTTTCACTTCAACGCGCGCAAAGAAGTTTCACTTCAAAAAATATTTCGATGTGTATTTTTGTAGTACTTATGTGTTGTATAACATAATTGTTAAATGTCTATTCTATATTTTACATTTAATGTGTATTAATATATTACGGGTTATATACTTGCCTCGATTTAATGTTCCATAATTTCTTATAATAAGTCTTTATACAGACAGTACTTATAACAATGTTAGTGTAAAATGGAAGGATATTTTTGATAAAGGATTATTTAATTTTATTTATTAATTCGATTTTTGATGATCCTTTGTCAAATTTTGAAAATATGACGTCACAAATGTTTTTTTTTTACATTTTATCCTTTAATATCTTGAGCGATGTTTCAATTAATCGTTAAATTAAAATTAAGGAATTGTCACGTTGCATCGATATAAAAATTAATCTTCGAGGACTTGTTGAAGTTGATAATGACTATAATTTTCATGCAATCGGTAGTATTAAACGCGCCCATATGTAAGTACTTAACAGTTGCCCCATGAGCTTAAGAAAGACAAATAAAAAGTGGGGAACTTATTATATATTTTTGTAAATTAATTAATACAAATAAATGTCTCCCTACATCCTAATATGTCCACTCGTAACCGTCTTTATAACAAAATAATCTCTTTATCATGACAGTCATACAAGTGTAATTATACATAATATATTTATTGATACAATTGTAAAAAAATTCTAGACAGCTTTAATGCCGTTATAAATTTTAATCAAAGTATTAAATTTTAAATATTATG
Source organism: Euphydryas editha (assembly GCA_036937285.1). Classification (NCBI taxonomy): domain Eukaryota; kingdom Metazoa; phylum Arthropoda; class Insecta; order Lepidoptera; family Nymphalidae; genus Euphydryas; species Euphydryas editha. The sequence continues at coordinate 21,244,144 of JAUPFZ010000005.1, read as the reverse complement.
TGTTTATCTGTGTGGATAATATTTTGATAATAGAATACATTATCCGAGACAACATAGTGCTTTACTATTAATGTTGCCTTTTTTTATGTACTATAAATAAAATGTACTGTCACTGTCTTATAGTCGTAATAAAGTTAGAAAGAGACAAGTAGGTAGTATGTATGTTAGACAATTATATTTATTTTATTTATTTATTTAAACTTTAATTACATCACATAAAAGTATTACAATAAATAAACAGCAACAATAACAAAACCAGAAAATGATGGTAATAGGGCGGTCTTATCGCTATTTAGCGATTTCTTCCAGACAACCTTAAGGTTCGAAAATTATGGAGCTGAAAGGGGTAGGAGGTGTGTGGTATCAAACACATATATAACACAAAGAAACCGATACAAGCATTTATATAGACATAAATGGACGCGTAAATACATACATACATAAATAAATTATATGAGATCTTGGTCCGAACTAGTTTTAAATAAATATGACAATTATAAAAAATATTTTATGAATTAAATGTGTCGTAGGAAAAAACATATTAACCAATATACTTAAAGTCAGTACTATAATAATTTATTTGTATGTGTGATTACTACTCTAAAATATTTATAAAATCACCTTTAGAATTTTTTACGGATATATTATTTTACTCTTTTCTTTCTTTTTCTGTTTTTTGGTGCAGCTATAAAATTATAACAAATACTGTGGTGTTATTTTTCTTATTAATAAGTCTAGTTAAGTTATTGAAGATTTTATTTTAATTTCTCGAACTAGTTTTACGTTCGAACGTAGAGGAATAAGATGGATGGAAGGTATAGAATGAAACAGTAGGTACAGCTAGTATACAGTAAAATGCGATAGCAAAATTAAATTTTTATTAAAGTCAAGTTCAGTAAAATTAATTTAGTTTAAGTACACTCGGTTTATAACGTGGAAAACAATTAATCATTTTACGATGAGTTACAAAAAGCGTATGTTTACACACACACACACACACACACATATATATATATATGTATATGTATATTCTTCGATCCAAATGTCGATGTGATTTGGTAGATTATTTACCAAATAACATAATTGCTCAAATTTATTGCATTTTAATCAAGTAATGGTTGTATATTTATTATAGTTATATATATATTATGGTTGTATAAATATTAGTTTACGTTGAAAAAAAATCGTTAACTAATAAAAGGTAAATAAATATTAACTTATTATTATATATAATATAATGGTAAATTGACTTTAATATTTGGTATATTAAATATAATATTTTTAATGAATATGTATTTTAAAATTGAAAGTGAAGGAATTTAGAATAGTCAACGAATGACAATATACCGCACATTTGTTGCTCACCTGTTTTAAAATTCCAATTTTTTTATGAATTATACACTTCTTCCTAATTACATGTGATATTTTTGAAATTGTACTTCTTTATTATTTTTTACTTAATAAAGTATTTAAATTATTTATTTTGTTGTTTTTATTTCAAGTGTTATCAACACATAGTAACAAAGTCGCTTCTCGCTATGTCTGTCCCTATGTTTGCTTAGATCTTTAAAACTACGCAGCGGATTTTGACGCGGGTTTTTTCAATAGATAGAGTGATTCAAGAGGAAGGTTTATATGTATATAACATGCATAATATACTAGATAAACACTAATAATTTCAGAGGTTTCTAATGTAGGTAATGTAAATAAAGACGTTTTTTGAGCTTACATTGCAAACGCTGGCTGAACCCTACGAGATAGATAAATATAATGTATTATAGAATTGTACGCATTAAAAAGTCTACAAATAAGACCGCGATGCTATATGTCTATCTCTTAGGGATAAAAGGCAATAAAAGTTCGTAGCCTACCCAGGAAAAATAAAAGATAAGAATTTATTTATTATTATCTATTTTCAAACATATTCTCCCCCAAGTTCTATACACTTCTTCTATTGGTCTGTTCCATTGTTGATTGATTTTTTTTCTCTGGAGTAAGGTGGTGCACCCAGGTTTCATCTATAGTCACAAATCTCTCAACAAATTAAGTCGGTTAAGCCTCAAAAAGCTCCAAACAGTTTCGAGAAATCGTTAGTCAAATGCGTTTCTGTTTAACTGAGAGCAGCTGAGGCACCCATTGCGCAGACACTTGAAAAGTGCAGCTCAGTGGTAGGGCCGGATTTAGGGGAGGGCAAGCGGGGCAACTGCCCTGGGCCTCGTCATTAGAGGGGCCTCCACATCCACAAAAGAGGGGCCTCCACAATAGAGCCGACCGAGTTGAAGCGGTCCGGAGTTGGGACGACTTTTTTTTTTAGGATTAGGAATAGGTTGATGACCTTTTTTTTATCGGTGACGACCTTTTTTTAGGAATACATATACCCCTATGGAATAAGAATCCGCAGTTCGGAGGTGGGACGACCTTTTTTTTAGGAATATGTCCACCCGGCAACGATAATATATTGGCGTGAGATCGCGACTAACTTTTTGTTTTTCGTCGTAATTTTTTTTCTGTAAGAAATAAATTAAAAACCGTGAGATCGACCAACTTTTTTTTTCCGCCGTCGTTTTTTTTGCAAGAAAAAAAAAATTTTAGATCAAGTGGCCTTCACTCCCCTGTTGCCCCGGGCCTCCACAATCAATCCAAATCTGGCCCTGCTCAGTATTTATGTATGTGTTGCGTTCGTTCAAACGAGATGCCAGTGGTGTCAGTTCTCTCCTTAACAGTCAATCTCCTGTCAGATAAAATCAAATAATATAAAAAAATTCAATGTTTTCGTCGTTGGTAGACGTCGATGGCCAACCGCTACGTGGATCTTCTTAGATACTTTCTCGACCACGTTTCAACACTGCTACCCACTTTTTTACAGTAGCATACAAAGGTCCAGATTCCGCTAAAGTTGCTAACATGTCTTCATAAATTTGTTACTACTTGTTCGACGTTATAGTGCGAGAGAGAAACCGTAATGAATAGAAATAATGAAAATTAAATTTTAAAAGCCATACCTACTACGAATAATTTAGTTTCATAAGGAAAATTTGATTAGGTACCTAATAAATTTTCCTTTTATAAAATTAAATTGTATTTATGTAATTATGTTATTAATTTTTACTTAATGTATTAAATTATGTACAAAAACATAAAAAAAACATTTTATATTAAAGAACTATACCTACGGTAAAAATTGATTTGTAAAAAATAGCACCTCTAAGTATATAAACATATTTTGTTAAAAAAAATAGTTTTATTTACGACGGGTAAGGGAAAACAAATAATGAAATACGTGCTATTTAGCTTTCTGTTTCTAGACCCGTTTTATGTGAACGTCTCATTTGTTTGCAGAGACATGATACTTACAACTAGACTGTGCAAAATATATTCGGTTTATTTCCGCAAGTCCTAGAAACCATACTTAAACATAAACATATACCTTACATAATATTTTTATCACACGTGAATACATTTCTTAATGACGCCCTGTTTTTTTTTTTTTTTTTAGACGCTTTAAATTTCTCTGGGTGGCAGAGACATAATACAACTAGACAGTGTACAAAAAAATTTTGTTTTGCTAAAATGTGATCTATTCTTTGACCCTTACGGTAGGTATTTCCCTATAAGCGGTAGCTAGCTAAAAGCGGTCTAAGTGAGAGCGCTCCCACTTGTTGTGTGTCCTTGTCTAACGTCTTGCCAGCTCACATAATCATTTCGTTTGATAGAAATGGTAGAAAATTAAATACTTTTCTTTTTAATAATTTACTAATACGAACGGTTGGTAAACTTAGAAACGTATTTAGACGTATTTCTACAGTGTCAATAATTAATAAATCAATTGGTTGTATTTAAAAAATAATTAAATACTGAGTACTAAATGAAAGATGGTGGTTTGCTTATTTGATTATTTGGTTGATTGTCGTGTTTCGATTTGCGATTGTGTCAATTTTCTTACTAAAGTTGATTGTTTTTCCATGAAAAATGGTGAATTCTTGTGCAATAATGAGTCTTATTCCGGTAGTCGCTTTTCTTTCCACGATTAAATAAAAACAACAATCTTAATCTTTAGGGTAACCATGAATTTGAATTGGAGATGTACCGGTCAATGACAAGAGTATACAAAATGGGCAATACCCGAAACTTACATTTTTTATAAAACACTTAAATTGTTTTGCTGAAGTTAACTATAAGTATACTTATAGTCATTCTACTTTGTACCGATAATATTTATCATTAATAATAAATTTCTTGTATCTTAGATTTCCAAATAATGAAAACTACTACTTGATTGATGTTTGTGAATTTTCTTCTTTTACAGCCTTTGTAGACAGAGGAGACCTAAAATATGCTTCAGCATTTGTGTCAAGAGTTTACAAACTAACCGCAATAACCGCAAGCGCCCGTGTCAAGTAATGGTCGCCATGGCTATATTGCCCATGTCAACTTTTTTTCGACGTCTGTCAACTACAGGTTGATTAACGTATATTACATTATCACCGGTGGGAAATTACGTAACAAAACGTGAGAGGCCTTGGGCAGTCTTGTGCAGCTTGTAGCGTAACGTAATTGTTGTTGAAGTTATTAGCAGAGACATGATACTTACAACTAGAGTGTGCACAAGCGGTTAAATAGAAAAACTTTTTTTGGTAATGTCTCCTAATTACCCGAGTGCCGGAAGGTAATGTTTTTATCATTTACACAGTTTGAATATGAAAAAGATGCTTAATATGACATTACATCAATTCTCTCCGAAAATCAAGCGTGTTTCACCTGTCCATCCAAGCTCTAACGAAACTCATGAATTGGAATTGATTAAATATATTCATATTAAAATTTATATTTGTTCGGGTGCTTACCGCGTTTGTAATTTTATTGAGGTCCCTATAGTTCGGCAATGTTTCAATCGCCATGATCATGGGAAGACTGACGTACGGTGATGGTGGATGGTGGCAGATCAAAAAGCAGATCATCAGTATAAATTATCAGAATACTTACACAATCGTTTGTATAGTTAGTCCCATTTTTTGTTTAGTCATGGTCACCTCATTAGAAAGGGACACACTACCACGGGGGGGCCATCTCGCTCGGACCGGTTTTTGCGCCACAGTGCACAGTCTAGTTGTAAGTATCAAGTCTCTGCTGGGTGGTTATAAACTATAAAATGGTTAATCATAGTCTTTAGAATTATGGGCTACAGAGTATAGGATGGTTGGTGAGAGAAAAAAAGAATATTAATATAGATTACGGAATTAATGTCGCAAAGAAACTAGCGACTTTACTAAATTAATAACTATATTTGTTCAACTTAAGTGCAAAAAAATGTGACGTGATACATTCAAATAAAGCTTAAATTTGCAATATATAGATTAATATCAACACATTATAATTATGTGAAATTATTCAAAAAACTTTTTCATTGCAGACCTGTGTTATTGACACTATAAATACGTCTAAATACGTTTCTAAGTTTACCAACCGTTCGTATTAGTAAATTATTAAAAAGAAAAGTATTTAATTTTCTACCATTTCTATCAAACGAAATGATTATGTGAGCTGGCAAGACGTTAGACAAGGACACACTACCAGCGGGAGCCAGTGCAGCGACACTTTTGACAGATCGTTTGCGATACTTTTGATACCAAATACTATTTTTCATAAAAATTGGTAGCATTGTTTGTCAAAATACGCTAAAAATGGCCGCTCACTGGGCGTTACCTCGCTGCTTAATAATAACATAATTAAACAATAAATATTTGCTTTCCAACAGGTAGGTGTTTATGAAATTATATATTATATTCATTCCAAGTCTCCGAAGTCCTATTTTGAGCTGCTCGTTCTTTCGTTTTTTTGCTACAATTCGTATTGATACTAGAAATAAAAAACTGCTTGTTAATAAGATTATTTACTTATTTTACAAGTACATATTTTTTATGGGCTTTTAATTTATTTATTTTATATGTGACCAAGTTATTTTGATAAAAAAAGTACATTATTATAATGTATTCAGTTAAAAAAAAACGTGAAATAACACTACAGTGTTTCGTTGTTAAAAAGCACGTGTATAAAAATATTTTTTCGTGTTGATCCATAGAATAACATAAAGCAATACTTTAGATATTTTGATTCGTGACAATAACACATTATTCAACATTTAATTGTCTCTGAGTAGTTTATATTATCCATTTATTTACTAAGTAGTTAATATTATCTATTTATTATACATTTCTGTTTAACATTTTCCATGCTTTCTCTTTATGAAATTCATCCATCGCTTGAAGCCACTGTATGGTATCAAAGGTGTATTTATTCAGGTACACATGCCCCCTATATCTAATTTATTTCAAACAAATATCTGCTTGATTCGAATTGGTGTGTAAAAAAACAAAATACCTAAAACAATATAACATATAGGCATGTAATAATTTTGGACGTTAAATATAATCAATGAGTAACTGCATTAATGAACTTACATCAATATTTTCTACAGCAGTTAAAGATGATATTTATATACAAATTTTTATCGTAAGTTATTTTCATTGACAAGACTTTGTATGCATATTGAGAAGATCATATTTTGAACAAAACTATTTCAACAGGAGAGGAGAATAGATAGCAAAACATGATGAGACCATTGATGCAATTTCATCTTCACATCTGGAAGACATAAAATAAGAAACCATCAGAAGATATATAGAGGTAAGGTGGTTATTTACTTTTTTAATAATAAATATTTATTCATAATTCTGGATTAATAGCATTTTAAAATTATGTGTTGTTAGTATAAATCGTTCTGTAGTCTTTATATTGGTTTGGCTATTTTACTACTTCTATTGATTATAATTTACAATTATAATAATACATTTAAAGTAAATATTTAGGTATGTACAATAATGTATCTTATCTATAAACTTTTAAATAATAAACATTAAATTTTATATTTGATTATCAAGCATTTGTATTTTATTTTTTTATATTTAAACTTTGATTACCACATAAATTTATTATAGTTAACATTAGCACAGTTGATAGAAGATAAATTAATTACTTTTATTTACCAAACTCCCATTTTTATTTCAGTTCTTCAAGATGTAACCAACATAAGGAAGGTGACAATTCAAAATACTATCAGTAACTTACTAAAAGTGAGTGTTTTATTTATTTATCATTCATATAGTAGAATACATAGAGATGTGTTACAGTGTGGTACAATATGTGACTGTTTACCTTAAAACTTAAATTAATTCATATACAACCTTGAAGTTATTATTTCAAAATTTGACTACAACATGGTAAACAACACATTGGCTTATGAAAACATTTAAAAGTGACTATGTTAGATGTGTGAAAATTTGATTTAATCTGCAGTCAATCTTTATTCAGATTAACATTATGTTTCTGTCTTCTATTATGTTTCTGTCCTGTACAAATTATAATTAATAAACGACTGGCCTATTGGCACAGTTGCTTTATGCTCCAGGGTCGTGGGTTCGATTCCCGTCCTGAATCTGGGTGTAATATTTGTACATTATATATTCATATGCATATTTACTAAAAAGTTATATATGTGTACCAGTCGGCTGTTACCTGAAATATGGTCATTAAGTTGCCTATCTTAGTAACAGATGACCGTGTGTGTGTTAAAACACACTATTTATTCATTTATTTAAATCACTTTTATTAATATCAAAGTATTTTATTAAATAGTTCTCATGAAAATCCTGTATTATATTTTAAATAAATAATATTGACAAATCCTTTTTAACTTCTATATGTTATATAATAAAGTTGAGACTACTGAGTACTGAGTCAATAACAAAGATTATTTTTGTTTGAAAATGGGTTTATCAAAGAAAGTTGTCTTAAAAATATATTGTTTGACCAAAAATTATCATTATGTTTTTTTTATTATTTTTTATCTTATGATTACTTTAACTATATTAAACTAACTTTTGTTTGTATTGTTATTTAAGTTCCAAATTCATTGGTTGCTTATAAATTTTCTGATAGCTATCTGTAATAATGGTGTCCAAAAGATAAAAGATTCTGATATGATTTTTCTGTTTTACCATCTAACTTCATTTTATCTGTCAGAAATTTCTAATTCCATCCAAAATTTGTAGTTCTTGAGGTGGAACAGGCCCCAATGGCATTCCTATCTCCCTCCTGATAAAGATCACCGAAAGCCTATCAGTAATTAAAATGCAAGATAAATTTCATCAACAACTGGTGAAATTGATCCATAGATTTTAATTTGTTATTATTAAACCAATCGAAATTCGAAATTTTAAAATATATTAAAAAAATTAAATTTCAAAGAAATAATGTTATAATTAATTGAATTTTCAGACATAAGCCGTTTATAGATACATCACGACACCTTCCTCTCCCAAGGATCTTGGTGCATGTATCTACCGCACTAACTATAAATCCTAGGTAAGAATAAAGTTATACTTACATATAATTTTCTAATGGCTGGTTTCAATAACAAATCTACATTTAACAATTTGTTAAATTAGGTAACACAGATAACATACATATATGACATTTGTACATTTTAAAAAGTAAGATATATAGATATATAGATCTTTATTTGGGAGGGCTCAGTGTTAACTAAAGATAGAAGAAGCAATAAAAAAATTTGGAATATTTTAATAAATTACTGCCAGTTAGTATTTTAGTTATAATCATATTTGTCTAAAAATCAGCAATTTGTCCAAATCTCCATAAAAACATACAAAACAATTATAATTTTATATAAAATAGTAGGTTATTTGGTAGTGAAATATATATAACACATATTTTATACTATTTCTCCAGAAATATTTCATCATAGTGATGAAATGATAACATCATTCCTTTCTTTGTGAACGATATTTGTCTACATCAAATATAGATATTTTCTTTGAGACTTAAAACTGAAAAATAAAAGTAGCTAGTTCATATTTTATTGATAACAAAGAAATACTCTTTAATTATATTTTAGAGTGCATATTGTAAATGTATGTTTTATTTTTTAATATATTTTTACATTTAGATTATTTCTAATTTCAGATTCTACATCAACTGCGTTGGTCATTCTTCAGATCAAGCATTTAATGAAAAATTGTTTGAAGCTCATTAAGCGATTAGAAATATTAACAAATATTAATTATGATTCAAACAATTTAAATTCAGAAATTTACATTTACATAAAATCAGATGTTGATGAGAAGTCGGGGATAGAATTAGAAACAGTGTAAAATATTATTCATATTTAGCTGATATCTAATGGCTTACAATGATATGATATAATAAATATAAATCGCAATATAAATTAACACGAAATAATAGAATTTTGAGTAAACTACATAATAAATAATTATAAATTGATTAATATAATATATATATATATATATATATATATATATATATATATATATATATATATATATATAGGGTATTTGATAGAATATAATAAAATTAGTAGTAAGTAAGGAATTTTTTTTTGCATTAATAAATGAATTGCAGAAATCCACAAATTTAATTTTAAAGAAATATTATAAAAAGCAGTTATACTAAACAATTGCCTATTCAGAGTATTGGACTAAAAAAACTAGTCAGTAAATAATGCTTAATATAAACTTGTAACATTGTAAACATTGAGATTTCTACAAAGATTTATTCTGGTTTTAAAAATACAATACTTAAATTTTGCTATTTTCTGACAAGTACTGTTAATATGTAGTTGGTTATCATAAAATCTCTACATCTATAATATTTCTATATTTTACATGTTTTAAAAATGGAAAATTGTTGTTTTGTGTTTTTACTGCCAAAAATTATAATATTCTGAGTAGCTAGTCCTTTCAATATTTACATTTTTAAAATTGTAAAAATATATTTTTATTATCTTCTGCCTAATACTGTTTGCAATAATGATTTATTTATTATACAATGTATTAAAAAATTTCATTATTTGAGTATATTTCTGATATTAACATTTTTAGATTGTATAATTACTATTTATTAATTCCTGCCAAATACTGCTTGCAGTAATTGTTTTTTCTACAAAGTTTTCTAATTTTAAATATTTTGAGTAGATTTCTGTCTATATTTACATTTTCTTACAATGGAAAGCTTTAGTTTTGTATTTTCCAACAAAAATTGTTTTGTAATATTTACTAAGATGACAGTTCCGATTATGCAGTCTAATCTTAAGTCTTATATCGGTGTGTTAGATATCCAGACTGATGATGAAAAATTTTTTTGTGGAAGGCTAAAATATTACAATATGATCTATAGGCTAGTATCCTTACCTTGTTTTATACGATGATTAAAATGCGTCGGTCATTAAATATTCCTTGAAATTAAAATCCTCAAGTAAAATAAAATAAAAAAAACATTTAGTTATTTATTGATCTTAATGTATCAGCAAATAACTAATTAATAAGATAGGATTTTTGATATTGAGTACCTTTATAAATAATGCTATGTTTAAATACTACGACTTTTACCATAATTTTATTTTTTTTAAATGCTTAAATTTTTGTGGAGTATAATAGAATCGAGTGTTTGTAAAAATAGGATTCAATATTGCCTTAAGATTAGGTAGGAGGTATATAGTTTGTTTGTTTCACCTTTAATTTTCTGTGGTATTTGTAAATATTTTAATATTATGTTTTTAAATCACATGATTTAATATTTTTTGAAAGTCACAGTAGTAATATGAGTGTTTCTTATTTAATGCTCTTTGGAGTTGTATTTTTCTAAGTTAATATCTGTAAATATTTTCATATTATGTTTGTAAATCATATAATTTATTTATTTTTTTGAAAATCACCGTATAATAGGAGTGTTTCTTATTTAATGCTCTTTGGAATTGTATTTTTCTAACTTAATATCTGTAAATATTTTCATATTATGTTTGTAAATCATATAATTTAATATTTTTTGAGAATCACAGTATAATGAGAGTGTTTCTTATTTAATGCTTTTTGGAATTGTATTTTTCTGAGTTAATATCTGTAAATATTTTCATATTATGTTTGTAAATCATATAATTTATTTATTTTTTTGAAATTCACCGTATAATAGGAGTGTTTTTTATTTAATGCTCTTTGGAATTGTATTTTTCTAAGTTAATATCTGTAAATATTTTCATATTATGTTTGTAAATCATATAATTTAATATTTTTTGAGAATCACAGTATAATGAGAGTGTTTCTTATTTAATGCATTTTGGAATTGTATTTTTCCGAGTTAATATCTGTAAATATTTTCATATTATGTTTGTAAATCATATAATTTATTTATTTTTTTGAAATTCACCGTATAATAGGAGTGTTTCTTATTTAATGCTCTTTGGAATTGTATTTTTCTAAGTTAATATCTGTAAATATTTTCATATTGTTTGTAAATCATATAATTTAATATTTTTTGAGAATCACAGTACATATAATGAGAGTGTTTCTTATTTAATGCTCTTTGGAATTGTATTTTTCTCAGTTGATATCTGTAAATAAATTCATTTTGTTTGTAAATCATATTATCATATTAAAATATAAATAATAAAAGTGTGTTTTATTTACAATATACAAAAATATATATTTAAAAAAAGCCAATGCACCAAAAATATCGATAGTTTTATCGATAATTTCACCACACTATTATCGACATGTGGTACGATAAATTTGGCACAACACTATGCTTCATTACTACCAAACTAATGGAAAAAAGAACTCGACCGTAAAGTTAGAACAAAAGTATCGCAAACGATTTTTAGCTCAACTCTATGTTCGAAGTGTCACCTCTTTACTATTATATACTCTTTGGCGGGAGCGCTCACGCTCGGACCGCTTTTAGCTAGCTACCGGCTACCGCTTATATGGAAATACCTACCGTAAGGGTCAAAGAATAGATCTCATTTCAGCAAAACAAATTTTTTTTGTACACTGTCTAGTTGTAAGTATCCAGTGCAGCGACACTTTTGACAGATCGTTTGCGATACTTTTGATACCAAATACTATTTTTCATAAAAATTGGTAGCATTGTTTGTCAAAATACGCTAAAAATGGCCGCTCACTGGGCGTTACCTCGCTGCTTAATAATAACATAATTAAACAATAAATATTTGCTTTCCAACAGGTAGGTGTTTATGAAATTATATATTATATTCATTCCAAGTCTCCGAAGTCCTATTTTGAGCTGCTCGTTCTTTCGTTTTTTTGCTACAATTCGTATTGATACTAGAAATAAAAAACTGCTTGTTAATAAGATTATTTACTTATTTTACAAGTACATATTTTTTATGGGCTTTTAATTTATTTATTTTATATGTGACCAAGTTATTTTGATAAAAAAAGTACATTATTATAATGTATTCAGTTAAAAAAAAACGTGAAATAACACTACAGTGTTTCGTTGTTAAAAAGCACGTGTATAAAAATATTTTTTCGTGTTGATCCATAGAATAACATAAAGCAATACTTTAGATATTTTGATTCGTGACAATAACACATTATTCAACATTTAATTGTCTCTGAGTAGTTTATATTATCCATTTATTTACTAAGTAGTTAATATTATCTATTTATTATACATTTCTGTTTAACATTTTCCATGCTTTCTCTTTATGAAATTCATCCATCGCTTGAAGCCACTGTATGGTATCAAAGGTGTATTTATTCAGGTACACATGCCCCCTATATCTAATTTATTTCAAACAAATATCTGCTTGATTCGAATTGGTGTGTAAAAAAACAAAATACCTAAAACAATATAACATATAGGCATGTAATAATTTTGGACGTTAAATATAATCAATGAGTAACTGCATTAATGAACTTACATCAATATTTTCTACAGCAGTTAAAGATGATATTTATATACAAATTTTTATCGTAAGTTATTTTCATTGACAAGACTTTGTATGCATATTGAGAAGATCATATTTTGAACAAAACTATTTCAACAGGAGAGGAGAATAGATAGCAAAACATGATGAGACCATTGATGCAATTTCATCTTCACATCTGGAAGACATAAAATAAGAAACCATCAGAAGATATATAGAGGTAAGGTGGTTATTTACTTTTTTAATAATAAATATTTATTCATAATTCTGGATTAATAGCATTTTAAAATTATGTGTTGTTAGTATAAATCGTTCTGTAGTCTTTATATTGGTTTGGCTATTTTACTACTTCTATTGATTATAATTTACAATTATAATAATACATTTAAAGTAAATATTTAGGTATGTACAATAATGTATCTTATCTATAAACTTTTAAATAATAAACATTAAATTTTATATTTGATTATCAAGCATTTGTATTTTATTTTTTTATATTTAAACTTTGATTACCACATAAATTTATTATAGTTAACATTAGCACAGTTGATAGAAGATAAATTAATTACTTTTATTTACCAAACTCCCATTTTTATTTCAGTTCTTCAAGATGTAACCAACATAAGGAAGGTGACAATTCAAAATACTATCAGTAACTTACTAAAAGTGAGTGTTTTATTTATTTATCATTCATATAGTAGAATACATAGAGATGTGTTACAGTGTGGTACAATATGTGACTGTTTACCTTAAAACTTAAATTAATTCATATACAACCTTGAAGTTATTATTTCAAAATTTGACTACAACATGGTAAACAACACATTGGCTTATGAAAACATTTAAAAGTGACTATGTTAGATGTGTGAAAATTTGATTTAATCTGCAGTCAATCTTTATTCAGATTAACATTATGTTTCTGTCTTCTATTATGTTTCTGTCCTGTACAAATTATAATTAATAAACGACTGGCCTATTGGCACAGTTGCTTTATGCTCCAGGGTCGTGGGTTCGATTCCCGTCCTGAATCTGGGTGTAATATTTGTACATTATATATTCATATGCATATTTACTAAAAAGTTATATATGTGTACCAGTCGGCTGTTACCTGAAATATGGTCATTAAGTTGCCTATCTTAGTAACAGATGACCGTGTGTGTGTTAAAACACACTATTTATTCATTTATTTAAATCACTTTTATTAATATCAAAGTATTTTATTAAATAGTTCTCATGAAAATCCTGTATTATATTTTAAATAAATAATATTGACAAATCCTTTTTAACTTCTATATGTTATATAATAAAGTTGAGACTACTGAGTACTGAGTCAATAACAAAGATTATTTTTGTTTGAAAATGGGTTTATCAAAGAAAGTTGTCTTAAAAATATATTGTTTGACCAAAAATTATCATTATGTTTTTTTTATTATTTTTTATCTTATGATTACTTTAACTATATTAAACTAACTTTTGTTTGTATTGTTATTTAAGTTCCAAATTCATTGGTTGCTTATAAATTTTCTGATAGCTATCTGTAATAATGGTGTCCAAAAGATAAAAGATTCTGATATGATTTTTCTGTTTTACCATCTAACTTCATTTTATCTGTCAGAAATTTCTAATTCCATCCAAAATTTGTAGTTCTTGAGGTGGAACAGGCCCCAATGGCATTCCTATCTCCCTCCTGATAAAGATCACCGAAAGCCTATCAGTAATTAAAATGCAAGATAAATTTCATCAACAACTGGTGAAATTGATCCATAGATTTTAATTTGTTATTATTAAACCAATCGAAATTCGAAATTTTAAAATATATTAAAAAAATTAAATTTCAAAGAAATAATGTTATAATTAATTGAATTTTCAGACATAAGCCGTTTATAGATACATCACGACACCTTCCTCTCCCAAGGATCTTGGTGCATGTATCTACCGCACTAACTATAAATCCTAGGTAAGAATAAAGTTATACTTACATATAATTTTCTAATGGCTGGTTTCAATAACAAATCTACATTTAACAATTTGTTAAATTAGGTAACACAGATAACATACATATATGACATTTGTACATTTTAAAAAGTAAGATATATAGATATATAGATCTTTATTTGGGAGGGCTCAGTGTTAACTAAAGATAGAAGAAGCAATAAAAAAATTTGGAATATTTTAATAAATTACTGCCAGTTAGTATTTTAGTTATAATCATATTTGTCTAAAAATCAGCAATTTGTCCAAATCTCCATAAAAACATACAAAACAATTATAATTTTATATAAAATAGTAGGTTATTTGGTAGTGAAATATATATAACACATATTTTATACTATTTCTCCAGAAATATTTCATCATAGTGATGAAATGATAACATCATTCCTTTCTTTGTGAACGATATTTGTCTACATCAAATATAGATATTTTCTTTGAGACTTAAAACTGAAAAATAAAAGTAGCTAGTTCATATTTTATTGATAACAAAGAAATACTCTTTAATTATATTTTAGAGTGCATATTGTAAATGTATGTTTTATTTTTTAATATATTTTTACATTTAGATTATTTCTAATTTCAGATTCTACATCAACTGCGTTGGTCATTCTTCAGATCAAGCATTTAATGAAAAATTGTTTGAAGCTCATTAAGCGATTAGAAATATTAACAAATATTAATTATGATTCAAACAATTTAAATTCAGAAATTTACATTTACATAAAATCAGATGTTGATGAGAAGTCGGGGATAGAATTAGAAACAGTGTAAAATATTATTCATATTTAGCTGATATCTAATGGCTTACAATGATATGATATAATAAATATAAATCGCAATATAAATTAACACGAAATAATAGAATTTTGAGTAAACTACATAATAAATAATTATAAATTGATTAATATAATATATATATATATATATATATATATATATATATATATATATATATATATATATAGGGTATTTGATAGAATATAATAAAATTAGTAGTAAGTAAGGAATTTTTTTTTGCATTAATAAATGAATTGCAGAAATCCACAAATTTAATTTTAAAGAAATATTATAAAAAGCAGTTATACTAAACAATTGCCTATTCAGAGTATTGGACTAAAAAAACTAGTCAGTAAATAATGCTTAATATAAACTTGTAACATTGTAAACATTGAGATTTCTACAAAGATTTATTCTGGTTTTAAAAATACAATACTTAAATTTTGCTATTTTCTGACAAGTACTGTTAATATGTAGTTGGTTATCATAAAATCTCTACATCTATAATATTTCTATATTTTACATGTTTTAAAAATGGAAAATTGTTGTTTTGTGTTTTTACTGCCAAAAATTATAATATTCTGAGTAGCTAGTCCTTTCAATATTTACATTTTTAAAATTGTAAAAATATATTTTTATTATCTTCTGCCTAATACTGTTTGCAATAATGATTTATTTATTATACAATGTATTAAAAAATTTCATTATTTGAGTATATTTCTGATATTAACATTTTTAGATTGTATAATTACTATTTATTAATTCCTGCCAAATACTGCTTGCAGTAATTGTTTTTTCTACAAAGTTTTCTAATTTTAAATATTTTGAGTAGATTTCTGTCTATATTTACATTTTCTTACAATGGAAAGCTTTAGTTTTGTATTTTCCAACAAAAATTGTTTTGTAATATTTACTAAGATGACAGTTCCGATTATGCAGTCTAATCTTAAGTCTTATATCGGTGTGTTAGATATCCAGACTGATGATGAAAAATTTTTTTGTGGAAGGCTAAAATATTACAATATGATCTATAGGCTAGTATCCTTACCTTGTTTTATACGATGATTAAAATGCGTCGGTCATTAAATATTCCTTGAAATTAAAATCCTCAAGTAAAATAAAATAAAAAAAACATTTAGTTATTTATTGATCTTAATGTATCAGCAAATAACTAATTAATAAGATAGGATTTTTGATATTGAGTACCTTTATAAATAATGCTATGTTTAAATACTACGACTTTTACCATAATTTTATTTTTTTTAAATGCTTAAATTTTTGTGGAGTATAATAGAATCGAGTGTTTGTAAAAATAGGATTCAATATTGCCTTAAGATTAGGTAGGAGGTATATAGTTTGTTTGTTTCACCTTTAATTTTCTGTGGTATTTGTAAATATTTTAATATTATGTTTTTAAATCACATGATTTAATATTTTTTGAAAGTCACAGTAGTAATATGAGTGTTTCTTATTTAATGCTCTTTGGAGTTGTATTTTTCTAAGTTAATATCTGTAAATATTTTCATATTATGTTTGTAAATCATATAATTTATTTATTTTTTTGAAAATCACCGTATAATAGGAGTGTTTCTTATTTAATGCTCTTTGGAATTGTATTTTTCTAACTTAATATCTGTAAATATTTTCATATTATGTTTGTAAATCATATAATTTAATATTTTTTGAGAATCACAGTATAATGAGAGTGTTTCTTATTTAATGCTTTTTGGAATTGTATTTTTCTGAGTTAATATCTGTAAATATTTTCATATTATGTTTGTAAATCATATAATTTATTTATTTTTTTGAAATTCACCGTATAATAGGAGTGTTTTTTATTTAATGCTCTTTGGAATTGTATTTTTCTAAGTTAATATCTGTAAATATTTTCATATTATGTTTGTAAATCATATAATTTAATATTTTTTGAGAATCACAGTATAATGAGAGTGTTTCTTATTTAATGCATTTTGGAATTGTATTTTTCCGAGTTAATATCTGTAAATATTTTCATATTATGTTTGTAAATCATATAATTTATTTATTTTTTTGAAATTCACCGTATAATAGGAGTGTTTCTTATTTAATGCTCTTTGGAATTGTATTTTTCTAAGTTAATATCTGTAAATATTTTCATATTGTTTGTAAATCATATAATTTAATATTTTTTGAGAATCACAGTACATATAATGAGAGTGTTTCTTATTTAATGCTCTTTGGAATTGTATTTTTCTCAGTTGATATCTGTAAATAAATTCATTTTGTTTGTAAATCATATTATCATATTAAAATATAAATAATAAAAGTGTGTTTTATTTACAATATACAAAAATATATATTTAAAAAAAGCCAATGCACCAAAAATATCGATAGTTTTATCGATAATTTCACCACACTATTATCGACATGTGGTACGATAAATTTGGCACAACACTATGCTTCATTACTACCAAACTAATGGAAAAAAGAACTCGACCGTAAAGTTAGAACAAAAGTATCGCAAACGATTTTTAGCTCAACTCTATGTTCGAAGTGTCACCTCTTTACTATTATATACTCTTTGGCGGGAGCGCTCACGCTCGGACCGCTTTTAGCTAGCTACCGGCTACCGCTTATATGGAAATACCTACCGTAAGGGTCAAAGAATAGATCTCATTTCAGCAAAACAAATTTTTTTTGTACACTGTCTAGTTGTAAGTATCCATGTCTCTGTTTGTTTGTGACATTCTTGTTATCATTATCAGTTTATGACATAGGGATGTTCATCGAAAAAAATTATCGATAATTTTACTATCGTTAATTATCGTATCGTGTTATCGATAGCTATCGATAATTATCGGATAAAAATTATCGATAGTTCGACGACGAAAAAAAAAAAGCCATCCGCAGTCCAGTATTGACATTTCCCTCAGTACCCTATCCAAATACCAAAAAAAAGGTCATCGCTTCTCCCTATCAAAATTATTACTCAATAACAATCGACTGACACTTAACCATAATTATCGAATCACAATTATAAATACTTATCGGATCCAAAAACAATTATCGATAATTATCGGATGAAAACTTATCGATACTTATCTATAATTATCGAATGAAAAATTATCGATAATTAACGGATCACAATTATCGAATAACACTTATCGATAACTATTGATAATTATCGAATGAAAAATTATCGAGTAGTTACGAATTATCGATAATTATCGCACACCCCTACTGTGACAACTATCAAAAATCCAGTCACTTTTTTAATCTGTGTAGGTTTTAGCTCTGCTTGAATTGAAGTGCTTCACGAAGTAAAGCAGGCAATCACTGCAATGCAATAAGTATAAAAAAAAGATTAGACTGACTCAATAACATCGTCTTTCATAATAGTTTGGAATGAATCAAAGGCCAAATCTATAAAAATGATTGTCATGAAACGAAAGTGATATCTATGGCTTGTGATGTCTCATAATATGAGAAATTTTCAAATATTTGCCAAAAAATAGTCATAATAAGATGTAATCGAAATTTTCGAAGATCCACGTCCAGACATGGGTTCCAGATTACGGTAAAGAAACAACGTGTATTATTATAAATAATTAGTTACATATATATAATTTTCTGACTAATAATCGATTTAATTGTTCTATACGTCCGTTGCCAAATCATTTAACCTCATCAATATGCCAATCGTTTCGTATTTTCGTTTTATTTTTATAACAAATCCGTTCGTTATCAATTAGGTAATTTAAATGAATCTCATTTTATTTCGCTCTGACACATATTTCCTGTGCCTAATCATGAATGTCAGTCTGTTCTCAACTTTGATTACTCCCCCTTTTAAGGTTTTCACTTTAATTTATTTACAACTTATGCTTCCGATTTACATCTATAAAAATAATTTTATAAATTATCTAAGATGAAATTGTCATATAAGATTCACTCGTTGTAAGTAAATAATATCTAATTGATTATTTAAATGCTATCTTAAATTCTCTATCACAAGAATTCTACTTACAACTGTAAGAAAAATACTGCTTTATCCACATAATTATAATCCATAAAAAATATTAATACAGTAGATATGCTGATGTCAGAGGTACTAAATTATTAAATAACTAATAATTTTGTATATAAATTAATTAAATACTAAATTATTACTAAATTATTAAATAACTAATAATTTTGTATATAAAGTCATCCTTATGCGTGCATTACAATATTTTCAGAGATACTGTTCGATTCCTATTTGAATTGTTCTGTGAAGTATCACCCGGTGATCATGTTAGAGATCCATATGTAATAAGAAAATATCCAGAGACTTATAAAAATGAAGAGGAATTGAAAAATTTACCTAAATTCACATTCCCATGTCAATTAGAGAAGTAAGTATAGAACTTATACTAAATTAGGTAGGTATAGCTTCAAAGTGCAGATTTAAGCACCATTGCTAGTGCTAAAGTAAATATAATACTATACAAAATTAGGTATAGGGTTTGTGTAGGTATGGGGTAATTTGGTGTATGAAGGTTATTTTTGTTTTTTTGAAAAAAAAAAATGTAAAAAAAAATTTCAAACTAATTGAAGGAGGAGCCTCACTTTCGAATTATTACCCAGATTTATTTTAAAAAATTGGTTATGATACAGTAATAAATATGTAATTTTATTCCATTTAATATGTCAAACATTGTATAGAAAATACTGATTATATGTAAAATAAAACCATCGATATCTGTTGATATAAATCAGGGCTGTCCAGACAATGGCTTGTTTTCATGCGGCCCTTAACGCGTGTAATGTTAATCAGAAAAATAATTAGTTTGTTAAAAACTAAATAGTTTGGATAATAGAATTCTTTGTCAAAACATATATCAATATTTGGTATAATTTATTTATATTTATTCTTGTAACATTAAATTCCCATGACGAATCGATCGAGAAATATGATGAAAACTGAAAATATTTTTTTCTGCGGCCCTCCAGCTTTTGTAATAAATTTAATTAGCCCACAAAGGTATGTAGTTTGGACAGCCCGGACTTAAATAATTAAATAATATCTGTTTATGAAAATATTTGTATTTTGTATATTACATTAAATGTTATACCATTTTAAATTTAAAATATTAATTAAAATAATGTCCAACAATCAGTATATTAATACACATAAGTTTGAAGTTAGTCTTGATCTAAATCACAATTGAAATGGATCTGTGTCAAGTATCCGTTGAACATCAATATAATATAGAGCTTGGCATTCTAGATGTTGTCTGTAGAACTAGTGTGTTTAGTTTAAACAAAGATGTGTCTTAAACTCTTTGATAGTCTACTCTCTTGTCGCTAATTATGACTCTTTGGATGAACACTGTGGTGTACTTTTGTGTAAATGTTTTGTATTGTCATTGAACAACTTAAGATTTTTTGGTTTTGGGGCTCGATACAAGTGTTACAATTGTACTGAAAGGACAGATCATTAGTTGATTATTGACAAAATATAACTCTGTTTTGACAATTTCGACAATCTTGTAATTTAATGGTGTCATAATTATTTAATCCGCTAAAGACTTATAATATAATTAATAATTCTGAAAGTAAAAATTATGATTACCATTGTTCACAACTGTAAGTCTACATTTTCAAATAAAGCTTATCACTAAGTTAAAGATTATTTTTATGATAAAAAATCATTAGATCAATGTTTTAATTTTCTGGTCAAATGCTATTTGTTGAAGCTAATTAAACAATTGATTTTAAAATAGAAACTTAGTAGTAGTATGTTCACATCTTTAAGCTAAGTACAACAACAGTAAATGCTAATTTAAAAGTGCTTAAATAAGATTTGATTTCTTATAACCTTATGTTCTTCACCAAAATTCTGGGTTCTTCTTCATACTGGGCGTGTAATTTTTTATTGGTAGTATTAGTATAGTAAAAAACTTCCATTAACCTTTTCAATATATTTTTTGTCAGAAATGTAAAAGTTTGAGTTCTGTTTGGGTTAATAAGTTGACAAAATACTTACTAGGGTTCTGCTTGTATGGACCGTTTAAGATATTAGTTTACCAATGAAAACAAGTTTTACTAAGCTAATATGTACTGCGAATATTGCAGGCACTATTAATTTGTGCTTAATAACAATCTATTCTAATATATGTAAAATAATGTTTTTTTTTTCTATTTCAGTACATTTGTTCAACATTACTCCTTTGTATTAACGTCTGTGGATTCCAAATATACTTTTTGTTTTTGTCGATATGATCCAAAAGCAAATACAGCACTGGTATTATTATCACATTTGCCATGGCACGATATATTTTACAAGTGAGTAGTCTTACATTATTGACTAATATATGAAATAAATATAAATAAATATGTTTAATATACAACTATACTTAAGCCAAATTCGATGTGGAATGTTTACCAACAAACCATTGCTTAGCAACCAACCATAGGGAGATATTATCAACCTATTGGAAAATAATTATAATAATTATATTGTTTAATATTTGTACACAGTAGTACAAGCTACATAAAACTTGAAATAAATAAGTCGGGGAGTTAGATATACTTATATATGATCTATAATTATCTGTTATAGAGGTAAAATTTACTTGTTAATGTGGGTATAAATAATTTCCTACTGAATGATTACTAAATATTCTCATAAATATGTATATGCCTATATTAAAAATATATACACTATCCCTGAATTTGAATAGCATTCAAAATAAAACATTTGTTTTGAAATGGAATTATTATGATTAGAAATCTATGTTCAGACACATATTCTCTTTTATTATTTATTTTACTTTACTTACGTTAAATAAACATAATAATTATAACATTTAAAGTTGTGTAAAAAATTTATTACAACTTACCTTTAACAATATAACGACTGATCAAAAAAAGACCAAATGTTGCTTATTTGCGAAATTTTCCTGTCAGTGCTAAAATTTTGGGTTGTTAGATGTATATTAATAAATAAAAATTTGTTAATTTTTGTTATAAGCTAATTTTCTTACATATGACGTATTTGGCGGCTATTTAAAGTTCTAGGAAACAGTGTTAAAGTAAATTTTTTAATCTATAACTGGGAAATTGGTAATAAATTAATTTTTTTCATTAATAATAGTGTGACATCCCTATACACTATGACTTTTGGTTTGTTTACAAAAATTCCACATCGAATTTGGCTTAAGTATAGATTGTCTGCTCCTAAGGTAGGCAACTTAATTCCTGAGTTTTAGTTAACAGATGACTGATATAGATATTATTTATTATATAGATTTATATATTTTTAAATAAATATATAGATATTACTCCCACAACCATCCTAAGACCCTGGAGTGGAATGCCAATGCCAAATGCGCCAACGGGCCATTATTAACAATTGTTTGTTTTTAAAATTAAAAAATATAAATATTCATATCATAATTATGTGCAGTTTAGTGTATGCGTGTGTATGTTGAAGCTACTGCGACTTAAATAACCTATTAAACAACTTGTCAATAAATTGTAAGGTTTATTTATATAAGTTACTGATAACAAGAAAAACAATCTACTTTTATGATTAGACCTTTTTACAAAATATTGTAAAATATTAATTTTTATATTTTTTAAATAAATAAAAAAATGAAAATTATACACTCAAATCATCTTGTAATTGTAACAAAAATACATTATTACAATGTTAGCTTTCATTTTTCCCTTTTGTGAATGCATAATTGCACCCTAGAAATAATACAGCTGCAACGCGACAACCTTACATAAAAGCATTCTCTTAAAATAATTAAATTCTTCGGACAAACCTTTTTGTCTTATAAGTTATAATATTTAAGTGGAGTTTTGATAGAAATAATAAAATAAAACACAACAATAAAATTTATTAAAATTTTGTTTATAAATTATGATTATACTAAATATTTTAAATGTTAGATTTGAACCCATCTTAACTCCTATATTATGAATTACCAATTTATTTAAATATGAAATTTAATTCAATTTAGTTTTTATAAACTACACTAGTAGTAAGTAGATTGGAGTATATTTACAATTATAATAATCTTGGAAATTTGTCTGTTGAAATGTATTATTTTATTATAGTACATGCATAAAAATGTCTATAATATGTAGATAATATATATTGTGACATATAATGTCCCTATTAAGGAGACAGGTATAGAGAATAATACGCCACTATGCACCGCTTTCGATTGGCGGTCTCAGAATTTCTAACGAATCATAAATTTTGTCACGATTGTCATAGTGGTGCTAGCTTGAATCTGAACCAGCGATTTTGATCTACGTAATTTTATCTAATGAACCATCACGGCTCGCAAAAATAACCGGTAATAAAATTTAATTTTGTGATATTTCGTAAACATTTCTACGAAATAATCCAAATTACAAAGTATTGAATTATAAATGTTATGATTATAAGAATGTAAATTGTAAAGTTTTGTTTATGTTCATAGCGTGCTGTGTTTATCGTTCCCCTTGAGAACGGTTCTGACTTTGCGAATTTTATGCGTTATGACGTTATTATCTAAAAATAATTGCAATTAATTATTTTGAAGTACCTTATATAATACTTATCATTGCTTTGCGAGTGTTACACTACTGTTATTTATTTTTTCTTATTTTTTTCAATAAATTTGTCATTAAAATTAACATGATTTATAATAGCTTATTAAAATTTTAATTGTAAAGAAAATTAAAGTTTCTAATTTATAAAATATAATAATATAGTTATAAGTGCTATATTAAGAAAATGTTTATCCTTCTCTGTGTATAAATTAACAACGCTAGTACCACGATTAAGTGATTTGCATTAATTTTTTCTAGTTAAAAATATTACTTAGAAATATTTATGAGACAATGTTGTGTTGTCAAATAATATTATAACTTTTTATAAATAACTATCCTCACTGTCCCATCTATACATGGATATGGATATCCGAAACCAACAAACAGGTGTTTACATTTATTTTTAAGTAAAACGAAGGGTATAGATGGGATATAACCAAGACTTCCCGTGCAATATTTTTTGTCTCTTTGAGACTTCTCTGAAAGTCTTATCACATAAAAAAAGTCTGAAAAATACTAAGAAATTTGGGTTGTATGTAGTCAATGGTGTCAGACGATGGGTTGACGCAGTGATTGCTGCTGCATTTCACGACAAATATTTTTATAGGCCCTAGAGAGACATCTGGTCTGTTGTGGTCTGGGGGCATTGTCCTTGTGTTGGGTTTCCATACTCAGGATACAGGATTTCATCATACTGGGTGCCGTTAGGTTTGTGTATTTAAAACGTTTGTGACCGCAATTCAGACAGGATATTTATTTTTATTTATATCATAAAAATTGTAGTCCAACTAAGGATGTAATAAATTTAAAATTTTCTACTTTAAATAATATTGTGATATTATTTCAGGTTACTAAATTGTATAGCGAATTTATTAAACAGTAATGAGAGAGGTGAACTGACGTCATTCCTAGAGGCCTGTCGCATAAGGCCTCCAATGCCGGGTCATACTTTGAAGGTGACATACAATGCCGGGCACAGTGTATTTTCGTGTCAATGTCCGGATAACCGGCTGCCTAGTATACCGGATAATGTGAGTTAATATTTTATTACTAAAATGAATAGAACGTTTTGTAAACGTGCCACTGTTTGGCATAGGTCTAGAGGGCCATGTAGGATAAGGGTCTCTACTCATAAGTAACGATCGCAATCAGGTGTCTATGATAACATGATAGGTTGGTGTTAGATGTTCGTGACAACAACAAGAACCGACGGCTTTACGTGATCTCCGAGGCGCGGTGGGGAGACCCACAAAAACACCCAGACCAGAAACAAATATTTGTACAAATACAAATATCTGCCCTGAGCGAGAATCGAACCCGTGACCGCTGGCGTTAGGGCGACTACACGCACCACTACACCAGAACGGTCGTCTGTCCTCATATTTTTATTAAATTATATATCAAATATATATATAATTTTTTTTTTATAGTGCAACCTCACAGAGTACTTCAGCGCAATGGATACAAAGTGTATGGCCGGACTTTGGGCGGCTTTGTTACATGAACGTAGAATAGCGATTGTAGCGTCGAAGCCTTCTCGTCTCTCCGCCTGCGT
Organism: Euphydryas editha; assembly: GCA_036937285.1. Lineage (NCBI taxonomy): Eukaryota > Metazoa > Arthropoda > Insecta > Lepidoptera > Nymphalidae > Euphydryas > Euphydryas editha. The sequence goes on along the minus strand of JAUPFZ010000005.1, from coordinate 21,218,429 downwards.
ACAAGCTGCGAACGCGACTTTGTTCCCCATGTCCTGGCAGCACATATTCATACCGATATTACCTAAACATCTGGTCGATTATCTGTTAGCACCGATGCCGTTTCTCATTGGAGTACCGAGATCTGTTATGGAGGTTTGTGTGTATATTTTTATTTGCTGTGTCTGCGACTTCACACGTCAAAGCTTTACAGTAGCAGTGCATAGAGGTTATCATTTAGTAATTATCTAATAATAGCTTTGTCTGAATGTATGCGTGTACACAATTTTTGTTATAGTTTTATTCTGAAAATAAGATTTTTTGGATGGTATATTTTTTTAAATATCATATTCAATTATCACTGCTATGTACTGCTAAGTATCCGCGAGTGAAATTGCGGCGCACGGTTAGTTTTCTAATGTAAATAGGATCTATAATTGAGGTAAACAGAACTCTGATAACTAAATCCCTATTAAAAACTTTAAAAATGATATTTTTCTTATAAAAGCTTTGATAAGCCTGATAATCAAACCCCTAATTTAAAACGTAAAAAATGACAACTCTACAAATTTTTCCTTTCTTAACCTCATAAAGCACGTAATTCCAAATTTTGGAATTACATGCAAATATTTGTAATTTCAAAATTTTGGTGTATTTACCTGAAATAAATTTATTATAAATCTTACAAAACGTGACAGTTTTTGAAGATGTATAGATAAATGTTGGTTACTTTTTCATGCCAAAAATTACTAAATCTTTTGCTTATAAATGTTGACAGTAGAAGACCTATAGTAAAACAAGATTACATCGTATAATCTATATGCAATTAAAACCGCATGGTAAAACTATTAAATAATATGTTAAATATTATATTAAGTGTTTTTTTTTCTGTTACAGACAGTTCGAATGTCAGAAATAGGAGATGTAGTCGTACTAGACGTAGACGCTAATGAACTAAGATCTCCATTCCAGGATCTAGACAGTCTTCCTCAAGATATGGTGAGCAGTAATTTTATTATTATATATACGACAGGCTGATAAAGGCCAGTTTATAGATTTTTCATTTATCAATATAGTCATCCTCTGATGAAATGTGATTTTATACTTTCTTGTGATGCTCATAAACCGTCAAAAATGTTTTTATTTTTTATTTTGTCCTGGCCTTCTGAGCGATTTTTTTATGATCGACTTTATCTTACTATCATCTATACTTAAGCCAAATTCGATGTGGAATTTATGTAAACAAACCAAATGTCATCGTGTATAGGGTTGTCACACTTTTAGTAATGAAAAATTGTAATTTATCACCAATTTCCTAGTTATACATTAATAATTTTAACAAAAAAAAAAATATATATATAGTCTGTTCGCGTTAAGAAAATAGTGACTCATCAAAGAAAAGGCGTATTCATACTGGGGTAAAAATTAAACCATTAATATTAAAGCAAAGTTTTTATGACAGTATTTTAAAATATTAAAATTAAGTAGTTATTACATTAAAAAAATGATAAGAATCGTCAGAACCGTATTTTTAGAAACACCGCATGCACTAGCCTTTTTCACTACTATACTCTCCATAGTCACGTTTTGGTCACCACACTGTTTAAAGTACTTAAAAACATTGTAAATCACTCGTCTTTCTCCGCTATGTATTATTGATCTACTATTATTTTTAAGAATAGGTTATTGGTCAAGAGGCGTGGCTAAGCTGAGTGACAACGATGAGTCACTATTTTCTTAACGCGAACAGACTATAGTTAATAAATTAGTTTTTAAATTTTACTTTAACAATTTATTAAAATTTGCTTATAACAAAAATTAACAAATTTGTAATTACTAATATACATCTAACAACCCTAAATTTTTGCACTGACAGGAAAATTTCGCAGATAAGCAACATTTGGTTTTTTTTTATCAGTCGTTATATTGTTAAAGGTAAATTGTTATCGATTTTTAAGCACAATTTTAAATATTATAATTATTATATTTATTCAACGTAAATAAAGTAAAATAAATAATAAAAGAGAATGAGTGTCTGAACATAGATTTTTAATCATATTAAATTCATTTTAAAACAAATGTTGTTTTATTTTGAATGCTATTCAGGGATAGTGTAGCTATTTTTAATATAGGCATATACATATTTATAAAAAATATTTAGTAGTAAAGTGGGAAATTAGTATACCCACGTTAACAAGTAAATTTTACACATAATTATAGATAATATATAAATATATCTAACTTTCTGACTTATTTATTTCAAGTTTTATGTAGCTTGTACTACTATGTATAAATATTAAAAAATATAATTATTTTCCAATAGGCTGTAAACATCTGCCTATGGTTGGTTGCTAAGAAACGATTTGTTGGTAAACATTCCATATCGAATTTGGCTTAAGTATAGATCATCTTTATCAAAAGGAAAAAAAAAATGGTAGGTGCCAGGTCTGAGATGAGTAAGTGGTCAATATCCGATATCTATTAATTACTTTTCGTGCGGATTTAAAACATAGTATATATATATATATATATATATATATATATATATATATATATATATATATATATATATATATATATATATATATCGCCCATGACTATTAACATCGTCAGAACTGCAAAATCGATTTTTTTTGATTGATTACATAAAAAGTTCCTAAATAACCAAGTCTAACATCAGCTGAAAAGAAAAATATTATTTTATGCATAGTTCTTTAATCACTTAACTTATAAATGTCGGTATTTTAAAAAAATATGTAAAAAGACGCATGCAATTTAAACTTTGCATCGCTCTCCTGTAAAGTTTTTTTTTTCATATCCGACATTTTTAATAGTCATTCGCGATATATATAAAACTATAGTGTATCTTAGTTTATATATATATATATATATAACTGTCTGAAAGATGGAAAACATCACATCTTCCCACATCTCAGCATATGCCTTACCTATTAAAAATTAGTATATATTATGCTAATTCACAAAAAATTCTTTAAACAAGTACATTTTCAATAAACCATCCCAAAATACGGTCGCTATTTTCTTACACTCCGACTTTCCCAAATAAATATAGTCTTGGCTCAAGAAAGCTGATCCGGAGCTAATTAATCTATAATAAATATGATTAATAACTTAGTTCACTCATTCAAGATTGATATTAAACAAACTAAACTCTTATAACTTAATTTAAAATATATATTAAGGTCAATTTAAGTTTTTACAATTCCGTTAACATAAACATTACTCGTTATTATTTATTAGCTTTATGTAGATTTATCAATGTTTCTTCGATAAAAATTATATTTTAAATATAATATATTATAAATAGTTGTAATATTATTTTTCAAGTATCAAACTGAGTTATTACATAGTGATATATAGACTCCACACTGACTGTTTTTTAATTTCAGATTTACTTTTCGTATATGACTTTCTTGACTTTGTGACTTCTTTTCATATTGATACTTATGGCTTATGTTCCGCTATTATGAGTTGTAATATGATGTCTTAAATCCTGTTTATTCTGGACGATGAAGCTTTCTAACTTAGTAGAAGTCTACTGCCGTTGACAGCCGTTCTGTAATAGTGGTGCGAGTAGTCGCCTTGACGCCGGCGGTTGCCGTTTCGATTCCCGTTGGGGGCAGATATTTACCTTTGTACAAATATTTTTTTCCGATCTGGGTTTTGGGATCTGGGAGAACACGTAAAGCCGTCGGCCCCGGTTGTTGTCATAGACACTTATTAACGATCGTCACTCATGCTAGGGAAATTATCTGCCAATCCGCAGTCGAGCAGCGTGGTGGATTATGCTCCGATCCTTCTCCTATATGGAGAAGAGGCCTTTGCCCACTAGTTGGATGTTTACAGGCTGATACAGTTTAATAATATACTGCAGTTATACTTTTTGCTCGTTATGTTGATATCCTAAAAGCGATAATTGAAAAAAAAAATTCGAAACATGGTACGGTTATAAAGTCATATCGTATTTTCTTTTACGATTGAAATATACCAATTATTTCAAAACCGGTTTAACCGTTTGCGAACTACGATCACAGGTTCCACAGGTTACAGTTTCCGTTACAGGTTTATTTTATTATTTTATTTTTTATTTTATTTAAAACACTTCATTGCATACACACAGTTGAGGTGAACATTAACATAGTATATTATATATATATATATATATATATATATATATATATATATATACAGAGAAAAAAAAATTAAGTAAAGAGTCGAAAGATTTACTGACAGCATGCTGTCAGTAAATCTTCCAAAGGCGGTCTTATTGCTCAAAGCAATCTCTTCCAGACAACCCCAGGCGAAGGAGACTATTCATAATAAAATATTTATTAATTTTGGTTTTTATTCGAGTAATTATTGTTTCAGGTATTCGGTTTAAAAAAGGCTTTAAGTGATAAAAATGCGTTGGGTGACGCTGTATCGAGAGCTTTTCTACGTGCGCTTGTCTGTTTGATCGGTGGCTACAGAGATGCGATCAGGTAAATATATTATATTATAATAAATATACTATTTGGTTTTACTCTGCATTTTCAGTTTAAATATTTGTTAAATTTCCTTTGAGTCGTAGCGTGATACAGCCCATAATAGTCTTAAGTAAAACAATCTGAATAACGCAAATATTTTGCGAATCGTTTAGTCGATCCTGAGATTATCAATTTTTTTTTATTTAATTTTATTTAACACTTATACGTACAGTATTATAAAAATATACATTTCATTGAAACACAAATACAACCGAAAATTAATTATTACAGACAGAAAATAGAAGATACTAGACATACAATTTGTACAAGAAAATATAAAATTTTATAATAATAGCAATAACATATAAAATAATTATTTAATACAAAATATACATCTTTTATCATACTAATATTAGAAATGTGAAATATAAGTTTGTTTGTTACGCTTTCACGTGAATACTACATAACCGATCATCATGGAACTTCGTACACATATTCTTGGAGGTATTAGAAGTAACATAGGATACCTTTTTTTTTGGTCCCGATAACCGACACGCGGGCGAAGCCGCGGGAAGAAGCTAGTAATATATGTATATAATGACATAACAAAGACAGAAAATGTTCTTTAAACTTATATTTTTTACAAATAAATATAGACGTGCTAGTGCGTATTAACAAAGGCAACGAATTCCACAACCTTACCGCATAGATTGTATAGGAATTGGAGTAAAAATTTGAAGAGTGTGAAGGAATTTGCAATTGGAAATTGACGATTGACCGACATGAGGAACCAGGAGGATGTAAAAATATAAAATACTCACGGAGGTAATTAGACGATAAATAATTGAATAAGATATTATAAAGCAGGCAGAGTATGTGAGTATCCCTGCGAAGTCGAATAGGAAGCCACTTGAGTTCAGCTCGAAACTTAGAGACATGATCAAACTTACGAAGCCCGAAAATAAAGCGAATGAACAAGTTCTGTAGCCTCTCAAGTATATCGACTTGTTCTTCAGTAACGTCTAGGAAACAAAAGTCAGCATAATCAAGAATAGGAAGTAAAAGTGATTGAACAAGAAGGGAAATTTAGCAGATTTTTAAGGGAATTTAATTAAAAATGATCTTATTTAGAGATTTCATTAATATGTTTGAACCAGGACAAGTCACTGCTAAAACGAAGACCCAGATTTTTAGCTTTGTCGACGTAATTAATTGGCACACCATTATACATCACAGTAGGAATATTGTTTGAGGATAAGCATAAGTGCATATAACGGCTACTAATAATTATCGCCTGTGATTTTGTAGGCTTAACTACAAGCCCAAAACGCCCAACTCAGTAATATATCCGATTAAGGTCACCACTCACACTAACGAAAGTTTCCGCAACATCCACAACTCTAAAGTGGCGATACAATTGTAGACCATCAGCATAAAGGTTAATTTACAAAAAACTAAATAATAATAACAATTATTGCGATTTTTATGTGCTAATACATACTTTCGATACATTTTTCTAGACGTCATTCCGAATCGAATGAGCCATCGCTAATATTTTTAGGAGCTTTATCAAGAATTAACACGTTTTTGAACTTGTTCACTAGCCTAAATATTCATACATACCCTACGGAGAAATTTTGATTGAAATGGATAATATGGTGCGATACGATACGCGTAACTGTCACTAATATAAGTGAAAAATTCTTTTATATAAACCATTAACACTTGTTGAATTTATAAAACGAAGTAATTTAAAAAAGTAAAAAACCCGACTGCGATTCTGTGTCATTTGGAAATGAAATTAATTCGGCGTCAAAAATCCGCAATTATATTTAATTTTTTTTATTTTGATATACCCAGTGTCACTTTCACAGTAAATACAAATCAAATTCAAAAAATAAGTTCAAACCGCTGAGCGTGCCAAACAATTATATATATACATACATACTCTCGAAAAACATAACGCTCCTTCTGGTGCAGTCGGGTAAAAATATATATTAGTTTTTATTTTATTTTATTAGGGTACAGTAACAGAAAATATACTAAGCTAATGCAATAAAAACCAAGTGTATCTATTTTCGTTCGTTTCGATCGAAAGCTTCACTACTAATCCATTGACCGACATAATAATAAATACCTACAGGTATTGTTGAGTCCACATTCGATATACCGATAATCTTGTGGGAAGGTTTCCGAGATTATCATAATGTGAAACTGTAACGTCAACAATAATTACTTGGCGCGCTGATAGGTCTACTATCACTGTGTCAGGTTTAATGGCTACTGTAAACCAGTCAGTGAAAAAAGCCCGATGCATCATATTATTATTACTTAACTTGAAAAAATAAAATTATATAATATATGGCCGTGCGATGACTGGCAGAGAACAATTACTTTATTGGACATTAGCTAAAGATTAATCTGTAATAATATAATATTTAAAATAACATAAATTATTATTAAGACTTAAAACGAGATATAGAAAGAAAAATAGTCTCAATCTCTTTCTTGCCGAGGTATCGTAAAAGGCGACTAAAGCCATAGCGGTGCGAACAACTGTATACCAAACAAAATGGTGATGGGCAGTAGAGTCACTGCGACACCGCGCTCGCCAACCCACCTGCCAAGCGTGGAGAGTATTGGCAACCCTCCCTCCCCCAGAGATAATGAGGAGGGTCTAACTTCAGCAGTGGACATCCAATAACATTAACACATTAACATCAACAAGGCTGATTCCATCAATCAATCAATATATATAACAATATATATGTATATTTATAATATATAACAATATAGTACCTGGATGACCGAGCTTTGCTCGGTTAAATTATATTTAGATACATAGTGATGAAACATAAATAATATTTTCGATTTCACCGACATAATAGTAAAATAATAGGAACTGGTTATTTTAATAAAAAATAAAAAGAGCTCTCAATAATAGTTTTTCTCACAAAAGAAGACACTTGAAAAAAAAAGGGAAAAAAATTGGTTTGTAGACATCTGGATTCGAATCCGGGTTTTCTGATTCCGAATCCATCCGATTCTCATCCGAACTATTATAAGTTTATCAATGACAGCGAAATTTACCTTCGTATTCTAATGATATTTTTTAATTGTGTGAAAATAGGGATAAAACGACTTTTTCTAAAAATAAATCCTAGCTAGGTCGATTTATCGCCCCCGAAACCGCTGCATTCTAAATTTCATGAAAATCGTTGGAGCCGTTTCCGAGATTCAGATTATATATATATATATATATATATATATATATATATATATATATATATATACAAGAATTGCTCGTTTAAAGATAGATAATATATAACATACCAACGCATCAGGAAGTGATACAAAGTGTTTTGATTGTATTGAATAGGCACTCTATTGAGTGAAGCACCCGTCCGTAATGGTTCTAATGATGTTCCTGATTTCTATTGTAGACCTATATGTATCACGACGACTTTTGTTTATTTTATTACTAGCTTCTGCCCGCGGCTTCGCCCGCGTGGAAATCGTTTATCGCGACCAGAAAACATGTATCCTATATTACTTCTAATACCTCCAAGAATATGTGTACAAAGTTGCATGATGATCGGCTAAGTAGTTTTCACGTGAAAGCGTAACAAACTTACTTTTGCATTTATAATATTAGTATGATTTTTATTTTGGGTATATGTTATCATTTATTAAATGTAAATTATAACGATTTTGATTGTTGTTAACTTTTTTTAAAATATATATTTTTTCTTCGTACAGATCATAATATTGATTTTTGTTATTTTTATTTTTGAAAAATTTAAAGAAAAGTTTTATTTCATCCCTTCAAAATTTATTTTTTATTGAGCTTAAGAGTAGAGTCCATATAAATGGGTAATATAAACATAAATAGTATAGTATGCACGAGACAAATAGCGTAATTTTACTAGCTTTAAATTTAAAAGCATTATTAGCAGTTATTTATTGTATATATTTATTACAAACTATACATATAATAAAAATAATAAATTCTTAAATGAATTTACTGATCAATAATTAGTATAACTTAATGTTAATGTTCCATAAAGTTGAAAGAAAAATCTTTAATATTTCTTTCATATATGTTCAAATAAACGATAAAAAAAATCTTATATAAACGCATAATTATATGTATACTAGCTTCTGCCTGCGGCTTCGTCCGCGCGGATGTTGGTTATCACGACAAAAAAAAAGTATCCTATGTTACTTCTGACACCTCCGAGAATATGTGTACAAAGTTTCATGATGATCGGTTATGTAGTTGTCGCGTGAAAGCGTAACAAACAAACTTACATTTCACATTTATAATATTATAGGGATGCATATGTATAGAGTACGATGCAGTACTGTAATAAATTTTAAAATAGATATAGATCGTTATTCAATCGCGTCAGGAACAAATAAGATCTAAGTGGTTCGTCAATTTAACGTCATTCGCTACTGGGTTTCTTGTCAATTATTCGCGATAACTCAACTCGCCACAACGTCCTGAACTTGAACATAGAATATGGGATATATACATCTGTATATAGAGTATTAGCGGCCACTGCCGGCTGAGCCAGGGGTATGTATATGTACCTAAACCTTTCTCATGAATCACTCTATCAATTGGTGAAAACCGCATGAAAATCCGTGCAGTAATTTTGTGTTTATCTTGAACAGACAGACAGGCAGATGTGGCGGTAGTGATTTTATTTACAAAGATTGGCGTTAAATGTAATTGTGTAATTACGCATTCGATTGGTAACGTGACGTATTTTCATTATTTTTTATTATATTTTTGTTATTGTTAAATTGTTACTTTGTATGCAATATTTCAATGTTAAGTTGGGTAATCACGTTATAGGGAACATTTCTAACTAATTCGATGAAATTTGTAATATATTTATGGGGAGCAAAAAAAAATCGTACTAGCTAGGTTTCATATCTGGGAAAATTTCTTTTCGTTCTTAAAAACAAACACGGCTCGATCGTTAATTTATTCAACTATTGTTATGTAAATTGTTCGTTTCAGAATCGAGAAGGGTCAGCTGATAACGTTCAATCCGGAAGCGTTTGTGAGGACGAGGAAAAATATGCAGCCATTTCTAAGGAAGATATTACAGTCACAAATATTTCAACAGGTGAGATATGTTATCAATTAGTAATCTATACATATAATAAAATGGTAGGAAAGTCAAAACTGTATATTGAATATTTTTTTTAAAATAATACTTGGGGTGTGATCTACAATCGATACCGAAGCCAAAAATATAGTTTTTAGAATTTTTGTCTGTTTGTCTGTATGTATGTCCGGGATAAACTCAAAAAGTACTGCATGCATTTACTTTAAATTTGGCACGGCATTGGCATTATTAAGAAGACGGGTCAACATATAGGCTACATATTATCACGCTATCACCTACGGGGAACGAGCAGTGAACCTTTATTTCTTCAATGCATTCTGTAACAACGTGTAATCTAATAGCGTTCACGCAGACGATGCCGCGGGCAGCAGCTAGTGATTTATACCTTGTCCAACCGTTTATTATCTTTTTGACAGTTCGACATTAGTTACACCCTCACACATTACTGATTCGATTTCAAATAATAATCGATTTTATTTAAGAAGAACTTACAATCGATTTAATGAAATATTTTTAGTTTAAATATTAATTATTCGTTTCTTAGTTTTATTTTAACGCGTGCATATATAGCAGCCGTCAAAAAATAAATAAACGAATGAACAGATTCATTGTTCTTTACTCTTGATTTGAACTTAACTTCCAAGATTTCGACTTAATTCCTTGCAAATAATGAAATTTGGAGTCATAGATACTATTTTTATTTCCTTTTTAAAATTAATTTTACAGAAACAATACTTATATGAAGTCAAATTATTTTTATTATATGATCGATTCATCGATCGATATAATATTTCAAGAATTGTTTTATAGTCTGTGGTTGTTTGATATGCACAGGGGCAATCACTACCCGTCTATAAAGTACGACATTATTGTAGTACATTATTCCGAAGAAAAAAAAAACGTTAATTTATAGACGTGAGCTGTCAAAAAGATAACAAACGGTTGGACAAGGTATAAGTGAATTTTTGATATGTCCTAGGATTTCCAGAATTTATAACAATTTATTGTTATATTTCGCTTCTCTTGTAAAGACTAAGATCTGTCTCGATATAATAGCGTTGTCACAATGAGACAACAATAGTTTTGTTTTTATAATCTAAATTTCTTTATCAACCATAACGTCCAAAAGCTGTTCAAAGAGATATTTTATTAAGTAGAAGGGTCCAATCTGATTTCGGTACAATAATGTCTTATAATTTTTTCGGAGATATCCGGGTTTCATTAAGATGTTTTCTTTTCACGTCGATTAAGGAGTAATAATATTCAACTGGGACTAAAATTACTAGATCTCTTTTTTTGTAGTAGCCTAAAATCTACAAAAATATTTTAGTGCTAATGTATTTTTAGAGGGTAGTTTAATTTTTAATTTATTTGTTTTTGTGTTCCCACTAAGTATATAAAAGAAATTACACTTCTCTATATAGGAGATGTGTTGGAGCTTAATCCAATATGCTACTCCACTATGTGTGGCGGATAATATCCCTACCATGGGTAACGATCGTTATCAGGTGTCTATGATAACAACCGGGACTGACGGCTTTACGTGCTCTCCGAGGCACGGTGGGGAATCCCATAAAGACATACACCCAGACTAAAGACAAATATTTGAAAAATACGAATATCTGTCTCGAGCGGGAATGGAACCCACGATCGCCGGCGTTAACGCGACTACTCACACAACTACACTAAATTGTTAACACTAGTCTTTATAATTAATCTATAATTTTGCTTATCCCTTAACTATGACAAATTCATAATCTAGAAATAAAGTTAATTCATATTAGTATTTATGGCATGTATATCAGTCGGCTTTGATCTAAAGCATGGGTATTAACTTGCCATCCTTATGAACAGACGATAGTGTGTGTATATTAAACATATTTATTTATATAATAAAAAAAAATACAGGTTAATAAGTAAAACCCCGTTATCCATACCCAAATGTTGTCTGGAAGAGATCGTACTTCTAGCAATTAGGCCACATTTATACATTTTTGTTTGTGGTAATAATTATTTCGTTTCATAGTGGTGTACCATAAAATTATTATTACTGTTAAAACGTCGATGAAATATTATTTCCACGTTATTCTCAACAGTTCATAGACGAAAGGCTCGAACTATTAAACTCGGGGCGTGGCTTCAACGACGAATTCGAAGTCGAATGCAATAACTACGCGGATAAGTTAAACACCGGAAGCGGTCAGAAACTGAAACAGCAGTACCGGGACTGGGCCAAGACGGTCAAGAAGGAGGGAGGTGCCTTCTTCAAAACCGTTAAAGATAAGGTAATGTTAAAAATAAAACAAAACGAAATATACAATTTTTTATCTTCACAATTAATATTTATACGACTGCACATAATTATGCTAAAGTTCTTTAAATCACATTTACAAATCATACTAAAATAGACACATAAGTAGTCTCAAATAGGCACATAATATATATTATGTCACCGTAAAATTGAAAAAGCTATCTCGCGAGATTGTGAACTGTCGAAAGATTGTGAACCGTTTTCAACACTTCGATAGATTATAATCTACCGAAAAATAATCCATTAAATTATAAGCTGTATGTTACGGTTCACAATATATCGACAGTTCACAATCTCGCTAGTTAGCTTATAATCTAACGGTATTTACAATTTAACGGTGACATACATTTGAAAACTTTTGTTCAAAACACTTCGAAAAGAGTTTGTATATGCCAGTGTTTGTGTAAATAATATACGAAATTGTTTTTTTTTTATATCAACATAATTATGTAAGTTATTAAAACTTGATTATCACAATACCGAAATCAAGACGAACTAAAAAGATTCACAACAACGATATTTATTAAAAATATTCTTATTTAATATGTATGTATAATATGTATTTATTAAAATAAAAATAAACAAAAAAACAGAAATCTAAAAGGCCATTAATTTAAAATAAAAATAAAAAACAAAAATAATAAAAAAAAGTGTGAAAAATACATCTCACATGTATTATATAAACCTTATAAACGATTCGATACAATTATTAGTTATCAATATGCTGTTAAAAAATAATTGGTCCACTCAAACCGGATAATCGTCATTGCTATTAGGTAAGTTAATGTAAGGGTAAGTGGCTTATTGCTCTAGTAACCTTACTGTCCTACCAGTTTGATATAAAATATCAAATTAGAAATTACATATGACACGTGCTTTGGATGAGTCTTAGCTATTAGTTGTTGGGGTCGTAATATTTCTGAGTTTTAATAAACTTATAATTAATCACAAGATCTTTTATATTAAAGTTTCATCAACATTCAGTACCTGATATGATAAAAGAAATTTCATCAATTTATTTTGATATTAGTATGTTTTAATATAATAAAATAATATAATGTTATTATATAATTGAATTGAATGTAATAGTGAGTATGTAAACTAATTTGATTCAGGGTTGCTATGTTCGAAATTGTAATTATATTAGAAATTAATTTATACCCTAAAAATAATATTACTCTAATATTTTGTTTTATACCATGTACTTTTTCGCATGATTATTTTTTTTATTTTTACACAAAAATGGCTTACAATGTACAACAAATCTTTAGAAAACGTAACAGCCCTGATGCACTAAGCTTGTTGATTTAAGCTTGATATGTTTTCTTTTTGTAACTAACAACGCATTTGTGTTATATATTTAAACGTACTAATATAGTTATTATGTAGATGATAATCATATCCAGAATTAACAACTTATAATATTCTATACCAATGATAGTTTAATTCACTAATTGTAATTAGTGGTGTGCCGGATCGTTAAAAATGTAAATCCGCAGATACGGATACGAATACGGATCATTATGGGTCTAGATTCGCGAATACGGCTACGCGTACGGATCTTAACTTTTCTACTTAAACTGTGTTAGTGTGCGTGACCTTGAAATTACAATTGACGATATGCGTTAGAAATGTGTCTCGTCACTTAAATTACACAGACAGAATTTAAATTAACTTTTTTAAAAGATACATACATATATGTACACTAATACAAACCCTAAATCAATTAAAATTGACTATTATGGGACATCCATTAATTACATGAGACAATTTTGGCGATTTTTCGACATCCCTCCCCCCTTGGTAAGATGCCGTGAGTTTTTTACCCCTCCCCCGTCTCCTCTAATCTCACTTAAGACTTTTTAAAATGCGTTTTTGTAATGTGAATAAGTTAATATGGGCTCGATTACATTACTGAAAAAAAAAGCAAAAAAAAAAACAATTTTCTTATATTTTTTATTTATTTATAACTAATTAAGACTAGTACCTATTTAATATTTTTAATGAAAGAAAAAAAAAACGTGATATTTGCCGAGACCACCCTCTCCCCCAAGTGAGATTGAGTGAAATTTCGCTTGACCTCCTCTCTCCCCCAAAACGCCGCCCGTAATTACTGGATGCTCCCTTATCACGATATTTAACATTTAATGAAACTTAATAATGTACGGATTTTTCTCTCTTTCGGATAGCCGCGGATATGGATAAAGATACGGATATACGGCAGATCACTAATTGTAACACATTTTCATTGGTCTCGCTCACTCTTATTTATCTACAGTACGTTTGCAAAAGACAATGTAATTTTACAGTTTTTTTTTCCGTTTTCAAAATGCATATAACAAATAGGTATGGTGTTTAATTCTTCATACGTTTAAGAAGTAAGCTGGTTAGCTAATGTAATCTTGGAATCTGTTCGAAATTGTTTAATTTACTGACTTAACTATTACTTAATTTATTTTTATCATTTAATTAAATCGAGAAATTTGTAGCTCGGAATCGGTCCTAATTTATATTAATAAAAACGTTTGAATACATTTCATAACACTAACTTGTGATAATTTTCACAAATTAAAATTAATATATTTGTTTTTAATAGAATTTGTACAAATTGATAAAATAAAATAAAAAGTATATTTGTCACAGCTTCAACACATTTAAATATTTAATATGATGTGATTCGTATTATTTTTACTTTAGTATTATATTGATTAACCCGTTGGTGCAGTTGTCAGTTACCCTATTTACTGCTCCAGATTCACCGGTTCGAGATAAAAGTTTATGATATGTTTTTCGTTTTCATCATCAAACTCCTCTTTATCTGGCAGATAATTATATTCGAAACCTGTCAGTGCAAAAGCTATATGTAATTTATTAGTTGACCCTTGGGCCCTGTTTTACCTTCCACTGATAAAGCCTGTCAGTAAATGATATGCGAGAGATAAATTACAACTTTTGATTTCACAGGTTGCGAATAGAACAATCTGAAGTTTGATAATGAAACAGGGAAAAATAAAACTTATCAAAAACCTTTATCTATAGGATATATTTTTATTTATTTACCAGTAACCGGTGGAATCGGTCCTTAATGTACGAATTCTATTTTAAAGTATATTTGTACGTGTTATAATTTGTTGCGTCGTTGTATGTTTTACAGAACGTTTTGTCGGTAATTATCTTGCATGCTGTAAGTCCATGGGTTTTTTTTTATACGCTTTAAATTGTTAATATTTGCAGGCGAATCCCGCGGTACAATCAGCTGTCAAAACGGTGAGTGAAAAAACTTTGGATGTCGATATATCGTTGTTATTCACTACTTAGTGGAATGTTTTTCTTTCTTTTTTTTTCTTCTTCTTCTTTTTCATCTTTTTTTTTTTTTTAATTATATTAACCATAATGTAAATAAACAAAGGAATAACTATAGTATTTTATTGCTTATAAACATTCAAATATATATTTTTTCATTGTATTGTTTTTATATATTATAATCTGTGTTAGTTGAGCGAGATTTTTGAAAATTTATTGTAATTATTTTTTTTTTGTTTTCATTATATTTTTGTCGTTTTACAAAAGCCAGTCTCCG
Source organism: Euphydryas editha (assembly GCA_036937285.1). Classification (NCBI taxonomy): domain Eukaryota; kingdom Metazoa; phylum Arthropoda; class Insecta; order Lepidoptera; family Nymphalidae; genus Euphydryas; species Euphydryas editha. Next base: position 21,202,930 of record JAUPFZ010000005.1, on the reverse strand, counting down.
GCGATATAAATATGGCGATGGACTCGAGTCAATCATTTCGTGATAGTACAATTTTCTCTGTCTGTATGTTTAAACGAAATTAATACCACAACGAAATTATTTGAATAACATGCCAAGCCATTATTCTTATATACCATGCCACACTACACCACTGGTGTGTTTTGAACCATCACCTGATTGAATAGTAGATTTTCGACTGGATTTAGTCTATTTTATTTTAGGTCGTATATTATTCGTGGCATTGCTAGAGTAATTGTTAGTTAGGCACAAGACTTGCCAGAAGCAAAAAAGGCTAATGTATCTGGCATCTATCTTTTAAACAGTTTTTCCTACAATACTCAGTATAACTTAAATAATAAAAATAATAAAATTTATTAGCTATAAAATGCATTTGAAAGCTTTTAGATTAATATTTAAAATAGTTTGTTAACGTTATGTAATTAATAGATTTAAAGCTTTATATAGAGGTGTTGTGTTTCTATGAGGACGAAGTTATAGTTTATTATATCTTATTTAAGCTATACTAATATTTTTGATGTGAAACATCTATATGAGACTTGACCACCATCTCAAAAGACTACCAAATATTTCGGATTTATATATAAAGTCCCTTTTAGATGTTTCTTATCTGCCAGGCATTGTTGTAGATGACTTTTTGATAATTTAGTGCACATTCTTTTTATTTAATAATTATATATATTACTATATATATAATATAAACGTTTTATTATTTTATTTATTATATTATGATAACTTTACGTATTATATAAATCATAAATATAATTTATTTCTTTAACTAACATTAAAACATAATTATTCGTTTTTGTTTTATTCGTAGCTTCGAGTAAATGTAGATAGTAAAAGCTTTTAAAAGTAAACGATTCCACAAAATAGTGAATACAATGCGATATTTAAAATTCCATAAAATATATCTATCGTTTTGCACTGAGAACCTTATTGTGTGTGCAACTGTATTTATTGCATGCGATCTAATTACGTATTAAATATGTATACGTTTATATCATGGAGTATAAGGAGCACCATCTTTTGTTACGAAGTGTCGTCAAAATTTATCAAATTAGGGTGGCGCCACATCAGTATGAGGGTAAATCTTAAAGGAAGCGCCAAATAACATAAAACAGTCATAACTCGGACTGAACACGTAATAAACAATATAAATTAACAACAATAAAAGACATAATGTAATATAAACATTATCAATAATAAATTATATATTAAAAAAATACCAAGTATTGATTTAGTCGACTATTTCTTAACTACAGAAGTCAAAAGAAATACTAAATTTTTTAACTCAAATCATTTCCATTTGCTACACTAGCGCTATTTCGGTGAGTGTTCGAACAATAATTTTATAAAAAAATGTGGACACTTTTTACCCGACTGCGACAGAAGGAGGGTTATGTTTTTCGAGTGCATGTATGTATGTATGTATGTATATATGTATGTATGTATGTATGTATGTATGTATGTATGTCCATTTCTTTGGCACGCCCTACAGCCCAAACGGCTGGACGGTTTTTGACATATTTGGTATCGTTGGATTTGTCTAAATTGTAGTAGTGACATAGGCTATATAAATTTTCAAAATGGCACCCACAAATGGCGGAATGAGGGGGGGGGAGTTGAATTTTTTTTCTTACTGTAGCAATATGGGTATCAAATGAAAGCTAGTAAATTGTTTTATTCTTTTTAGTTTATAATAAGAGTATTTTACGCAGTCGGGTTTTTTGATTTTTTTAATTAAGCATACTTGTTCAATTAATCGCCCATAGAAGATGGGCCTCCTTTAAGTCTATACTATTATACTCCATGGTTTATATATATAAACGTCTAAAACCGTCAGATCATAAATTGCAATTACTATAACATTTACTTTGTCGGTTAAAATCGATTTATGAATGACAATAATTTGTCGATTAGAATGTAATTGTAATTGCAATTTTGAATCACAACCTTTTTTCACACTTTTGCACCTTCGTCGTTTTTGTTGTTTGAATGAGTTTTCAAATTTATTTATTTTTTATGTTGACAACTTCGTGCAAAATATCCTTGAAAAGGATTATGCTATGCATGACTTTGTTAAAGAAACGCTGTATGGATCGGGTGTATTATTAATTATAAATTTAATAATTTAATTAATTATTAAACCGTCAAAGCTATTTGTTAAGGTAGAGTTTTTTTTTTATTTTTTTGATATTTGTTATCTGTGTATGTTTTGAGTTTTTTTTTCTTTATTAGTACAATTCGTGCAACGTATTTTAAATACGTCACAAACCAAAAACTACAACAGAAACAAACTATTCGTGTAACAGAAATCTTGCTGCTGTAAACTTTCCACTATTAGCTATAATTGACGAGTTAAAGGTGAATCCGCAACGCTGTATTACTGTGGTTTGGCAGATAATGGCTTATTAATCATTATCGATTTGCGTTTTCATTTCATCTAAATTAATATATAATATTTGTATATTAATCATACAAAAAATTCATATTAAAAAAATTGTTCGCTGTTATAATGAATAATTTTTTTTCGTGATTTTTGTACAGTTAATAAATATGTAATTATTTTTAAAAATTTCAACATTAAAATAGTTTGATTCGTAATTCTTGCACGAGTGCACCATGTAGTTATATAAACAGTCTTATATGTCAGCTGAGTATTTGCACTTTAATAAACATGACTTTCCTTCTTTTATTTTTTTATCATAAAACTGCATGTCATATAAAAAATTTCTAGTTAAAATATATGTGGACTATTTGAAAAATATGTCGACTAAGGTATTATTGAAACTGAAATTAATCCTTTGCACCCCAAGGGCGCCGATCATAGAGGTTAAAGATAGAGCAGGGGAGCCACGCCTCCAGCTGTCCCTCGGTTAGAAAGAGAAAAACGATCGCGGTACCTATCTGTCTGTGTATATATTTCATTATTTCAAACAACTTTATAAGGTATTTAAGTTGGTTTGATTTTATTATTCGAGTTTGTCATAATAACAAGCAGTCCTTTACTGCACATGCGTCAGTAGAGAAAGACAGATGGGGGTACCGCGATCTTCTCTATCTTTTTAACCGTTGGACGTTTCCGCCTACAAGAAGCCGTATGACTTCCCTATTCTATCTATAATACATGTATGGCGCCGATACGGTGCCCGGTGAATTTCAAGATTTTCAAGTGTCAACTCGATTTATTTATCAAAGTTTGTTGTTTTCGACATATAAATATAAACTGGGTAAACTTTATTATTTGTATAGGCTGGTATTGTTTGTTTATAATTTTTTTTTAAAGTACCTAGCTGTAAAATGTTTACCTAATTTGTCCGAAATCGTCTCGAGTTGCTGGTTCGCGCATGCGAAAAGAACCTCGAGTGCAAAGGGTTAAAAATATATACTTTAAAACACCAAAAATATATTTTATGATCAATACAGAAATTGTTGAAAACTGATGCTATCGCAAAAATAAATCTGTCATAATTTGTCAACTACTGACAGAAATAATGTAAAAATTCGACAAAAATATTGTCTTCACTATTTTGTGTTTAAAATAAACGGAATTTATCAACAGTTAAGAGAAATGTCATTAATGTAGCGACATTAGTCACTTGACAAATAAACGAAACTACACTGTTTTACTGGCAAATTGTTATTAAGCCATTGCAAAACAATTTTCAGCAATATGTTTTAAATATTCTCTCTCTCATGAAATCGTGATATTGCAGTACGACAGTTTCGATTTGTGCCATAAGGTACTGGCCAGAATGCAAAACCCGGTGTTCTGGTGATATACAGACCTATTTTAGAATACGTCTCTATAAGTAGTAAACAAATCAATAATTCTTTCATTTCTTTTTTTTTCAGCTATTTCAGTATAATATTTTACGAGTATATATGGTAAAACTGTATTGTATCTGTAATTATAAAATTTGTATTGTATCTGTACTGTACTGTATCAGCCTGTAAACCACCCACTGCTGAGCAAACGCCTCTTCTCCGTATAGGAGAAGGGTCCACCACGCTGCTCCATTGGGGTTGGCTCCACTGCAGATTATATTGTATTAATATGATAAAATTTTCTCAGGTCCGGCAAGGTGGTAAAAATATGAAGTCGGCTGTTCGGGGCTTAAAGAATAAGATGCCCAAATCGGGTTCTAGGCCATCGTCTATTAACACCACGGACGATAGCAGGTATTTATCGTTTAATATATGGCTTATATATCGCTTAATATATGACAAAATACACTGTCGAATGAACTTACTAATATCACCTGTACATATGTTTTGTGGATTTACAAATCAATAAATTATTATTATAATATAAAATGTCAGTTTACTAACTACCAGTTACACAATGTGTGTCAATTTACAAATAATTTTCTTAGTTTTAAAAAAAAAAAAAAATTTCTGTATTGAGTATGTGTCCAGTTACCGAAATAAAGAAAAAAAAAATCATTTTATTGATTTTGCAATTAGATAATATATATATATATATATATATATATATATATATATACATATACAATCATTCATCATACAAATATTTTAATATTTATTTAATTACTTAACACTGGGAAACATACATCATATATAATTACTACATATTGATAAACGCTTCCAAAGATAATTTCTAAGCCAATAAAGTTTCCACTACAAGACAAAGAAAGTGAAATCGAAATTAGTACTGAGAAATAAGAATATAATAAATACATTAATAACTGTTGTTGATAAGGTTTGAAGTTGTGATATATATAACATTTTTTGTAAATGGAAAAACGACGAAAGTTCTCTATAATAAATACACTCCGTTAAATATTAAAGATACCTACTATCAAATATATTTTTGAAAAGGTATCGGCAGCCACTTTCATTTTTCATGACGTCACATAGTTGAGTAAATTTGGTGATGTTTTCGAAGATGAACGAAATAAATAAATAAATAAATATATAAATATATATATATATATATATATATATATATAAACTCCTGCGACTAGGTTGTTATAAATAAAATTTCTTTGACATAAAACTTTGATAATATTAATATATTAAATATCCAATTAAATTAATTTTATACATACTTCTTAGTGCAGCCTAAAGTCGTAAGTAATATCGGTCGGTATACGATTAATTTCGTAATACTTGTGCTTTCGTAAGCTATGCTATGTTTTTAATGTATAAATTCAGCTTAGAATTTAATATCAGCTAGATAATAACGTAAGACCATGTTATATAATTATTATTTTAATCAAAATTGTTGTAGGAATAATTATGATTTCAAATTGATTTTGAATTAGCGAATAGTATTATTGTTTGATACGTTATTTGACTGTAATATTTATTCGCTCGATTCATATGAATCTTTGCTCGTTTTCTTATAAATCATCTCCAATAATACTAATTAATTGCGGGTCCACATGATTGACATTGCACATTAATAAAAGCAGAGGTAAGGAAATCAGAGAATTCTGGCAAATTCGAACAACAACATTCTCTCGAAAAGTTAACGTAAACACATGCTTATTAGACACCACAGTCAGCATATACGGGTATGTTTTACAAAATAAATTCTATCGTATGGACTCTCGATTAACTCAAATTAAATTTTTAAATCGCTCTCTGGATTTGGACTGACTGAATTCTGGATTCGTTTGAAGAAAGTTTAGATCTACAATAAGCTTTGGTCATCATAACGTGGTCTCTATTTTACCAGGTTTTCATGTGGTTCAGCCACACCAGTCTCGTCGGATTCCTCCGAATCTTCCCCCTCCCACGACATTCCTCCCCGCGAGCCTCCTCCAACACTCCCCCTAGATCTCCTCACCGAAATGGAGTTGCTCTTCCCAAACAAACGTCGAGATAGCTTTCCTGGCAGTACGCATAACTCCGACATCAGTTTGCAGGACAAAGCCGTGAGTGTTATTATTTAATATTAATACGACTATAAGACTTAAATTTTATAATCGAGAATCTGGAGAAACTGTAAATTATAGAATAAAATAATTAATTAATAATTTAAATTTCCATTTATTGGTCTAATTTAAGAATTACTTTTCTTTTATATGTAGATGATATGTCATTTTGTATTAAGATGATAGCTCTAAAAGCGTCAATATGAAACACTATTTAATATACCGTTTTTCCGAATTCTCTTCTCGCTGAATGCTCGTATCGTAAACGCTTCACTTGTCATAGCTTTTGATACATACGTGTAGAATGGGCCAGATTTAGTGTAAATATCATCACTATGTAGAAACGGAGCGTCGTTTTATTATCTACAAACGGTCAATTGTGTCAGAAGTTATGAATGTCATGTAGCGCGATGTGATAGCTTTGATGCTTGACGTGTCAACTGTCTAAAGTAATCGCATCGCCTATAGTTGGATCGCTTTAAATGTTAAGCTTGTATCACTTGTATGAGAATGACCGCTCCTAGGGGCACCGTGGCACATTATTCGAAAATTTTATTTTGCAGAAAACCTTGTCACCATGCCCCCCACCCCGGTTACCGGAACGTCCCCACCCCCCACTCCGTTACCCAATAATATCGACAAGGAAACTAATAGATTTGTCCGACGCGCCCGAACCTCCCCCAAGATCTATACCGGCGCCGTCAACGACACATTTCATAAGTAACATAACAAAAAACGATGCGAACGCTACACGAGAGTTCCATACAAGCACAATTAGATTCACCGAAGGCAACGACAAGGCAAAATTAAAACTGACCCTATCAAACCAGAAAAAGGGTCAAAATAGCCAGCCTTGTAACGGCTCCTCGGTCAGACCGGTGCCCCCCGTTCCGAGACCGGTCACAGACCGGCCCAGACCGAGACTCGGCAAGACCAGAACTCAAGAGGTAATTTTGATATGCGTTACTATTGTCATAGCAATAATATATATGTATATCAGTCAAAGAAATTGCGTATATACCTTGAGCAACGTGTGAGATTATGTTAGCACTAACATCGGTGTGATGTGTATTTATATAGGATTTATTAACTTAATATATTAAAATTTTCTATTATTAATAATATAATAATAATTTAACATCGATATCTGACCCTTGATTATTTTCATAATATACCCCTGAAAACTTATGTAAAAAAAATGTAAACATCGAACAGTTTCAAATTCATCTAAGGTTGGTGACATGTTACAAAAAAAAAAAAAACTTCGATTTATCATTTATATATTCTCACTTATAGATAAGTTACACAGCCCTATACCTCGCTTATATACCATTCTTTATATTATTTGGAATGTTTTGGAATGATCTGTTAAACGTTGTTTTGTCTCTATATGTCTAACAATATTCCCACTAGTTAGTTAATTTTATTTTTGTTTTTATTAAATAATCAAATCGTACTGCATGGCAATATATTTTTAAAATTGAATCAATAAATATGTACTTAATTTCAGGGTATATATGTTTTCACGTGTCGATTATTTAATTGCGATCCTGGGATCAGCGGCAAAAACTAACTTAGAGCCTTTGCAAATAACGCAAAATAAATAAATAAAAAAAAAATTACAATTTTTTTTAATCTCTAATAAAAATAAACAAAATATATAACTGAGTATTACTAAGTAAAAATTTTAAAAAATATATACATCCTAAATTATTTTTTACCGAAAATAACAAGAAATAAAAAAAAAATTATAATAAAATTCATAAACTACATACACTAAGGTTATTTCCACTTTGACACTCGGCAATTCTTGACAAATATTTATCGGGAGAGATCGGAACTACAGATGACACGAGATATATTGCTGCATATTCATAACATCCTACTAGGATGTTATAGTCTAAAACCTTATAAAACAGTAATGTGCTGCCAAAATGCCATTTTTTACAGTAGACCTACCAATAACACAGATGTGGCTTGATTTAATTATTACATCGCACTACTAAAAATACAAATACGAAATTCGTACAAGTTAGTTTAAGATTTCATTACTAATTACCTAAGTATATTAAATAAATAATAAAAAAACGCAAACTACAAATAAAATATTATATAACATAGATTCAAATATTTTATGTCAGTAAATTCTAAGATTTTATATACTCTATGTAACACGAACCTTTAAAATTTAAACTGAGACATCCCGAGTGTCAAATTAGAAATTATCGTATTGTACTTACGGCAAGAAATGTTTAATGTTTGATAGTGTCCAAATATATAATAAACTATCTAAAAATATTAAAGAAACTAAATCGCTATTAACTTTTAAATAACTAATGATAATTCCACTTTTAGACCGTGAATTAAGAAGAAACCTGCCCCTAAAATTCGTTTTTCTTAGATATTTCTCATGTGCAGACATCGACGACGATAAAGACAGTTACACGCTCATATCAATATTATTAAAAAAAAATTATTATAAAAAAAAAAAACGACCCAACTGCGTAAAAAATCCAATAAATATATGACAAACAAAAAATGAAAAAAAAAAACAAGTTCAGTAGCTTAGAATGTTGTCAAAAGTAATACTGAACAACTAGAGGTACCATTGAAATTGCTTTATAATAATCGACATACACAAACAATTCTATGCACATGCGTTGACAAATCGGTCAACGCCTTTGTCTCTACAACGCCACATAGGAACAAACATACATACATACATAAATAGACTGTTAAACACATTTCCTTCCTTTGCGTCGCGCAGTCGGGTAAATAGGTACAAGTTAAAACAATTAGATCTAAAATAAAACACTCCTTAAATACATTAAAATTTAATATAATATAAAACGCAAATACAGTGTTTCTATCGTTAATAAAATACTTTTTATTCATCCACTCAAGTTCAAATATTTTTATTAAACTTTTAGTGGATGACACTTGATGATACAGATATTTAAAATATAAAGTAATTAATAAAACTTAATTATTAGTTTAATATTAAAATTTATTTATATTAATATAAAATAGATATCAGTATAAATTTGATAGTACAATATGTAATTTTTAAATGAATGTAAGTCGATACTTACGTAGTAGAAATTAAATGTTTAACAATTATTATCGCAATTACTATTATTACAGATATTTTAAATAATTAAAACATTTACTTATATTAAAAGCAAAATATATATTTATTATTTTTTTGTAAATCTAAATTAATTCAGATGAAGATTCGAGCTTCAAAATACTCGTCGAAAAAAGTTGCTCATTTACATATATAGCTAAACTAGGCCATTTCGTCTTAAATTTTATTAAACTGCAATAATATGAAATAAGATTGTCAGATTCACTCGTTAAATAGTGAAAACATGATAGTGATGTAAAAATTCGACAATTTTATATTTTTTTGACATTTTCATTGACAAACCGTTAATTTAGCACACATTACAATATCTACATTACCAATAAATTAATTTCACGATTGCAGTACGATATCTATGATACTCATATATAAAAATTTTATATAGTGGGAATATCTGTTAAAATATACGTGTGTGTTATATGTATATATATGGTACTCGCACATATTGTTTCTTTAAAATGCATGTACGCACTTAGTGTTATGACCTAGGATTAATGTTAGGCTGATCGTTTATACGATACCTATTAGATATGCTATGCGATATTTAATCGTTTTGAAAATTATTATTTATGTAATCTTAATTTTTATTTCTTTCCATTCTAGTCTTGAATGTGTGATTTTTGATTTTTAAATATGATTATTAATATTATTAAGTTATGTTGAATTAAAAATTTGTATCTTTCGTTTTAATAAAAATTCTAATAAATAATTCATGTTAGCGATTGTGTTAAAATATACTGTTTTAAATAAAATATTTAATAAAAATAGTACCGAAATTGTAGTTACTATGCTGTGAAACTATCGATTTCTCTAATAAGAGAATCAAAAGATAAATTCAGCGATAGTAATCATAATATAAATAATTTATTAATTCATTGAAATATACCTTTGAAAAACAATTTTGGCTGTAATTAAATAAACATCAACATTTTATAAATGTCAAGTGATACTTATATAAATATTTATAAATATATAGTATATCTTAGCTTTGAAAAAGTTTTACGTATCTAATGAACGGTTAGCCTAAACGATTCTCGAGTTCAAACGCCGGGCTCCAGGACGAACGGTAAAGGTTACAAGCGAACCCGACTTTTGACATTAACCTCAAATATTAAACTTAGACTTAGCATATTTAAATTTAATAATAATTAAAACCGACCGCAAAGCTGATACTTACATTGGCAACAGACGGTCGCTATATGTATTATAAACTTGCATACTAATAATTGAAATATTGAGTTATTTAATTTCAATTTAAAAAACCTGTATAAACGCACTATCGTCAATTGATATGATGGTTTATTTATTTTTGTATTATTATTATTATTTATATTTTATTTCAATAAATATTTAATTAAAAAGATAACTCATTAATTTTTTTTTTATTTACCACTAAAATAAGACTAATCTTGAAACTCCTAATTCTGCAACATTTCTCAATGAGTACCGTCGATGGTTTGCTTTTATTTTTATTGAATTACGTGGTTTTTTAAAAGCGGTCAAGGACTGTACACGATAAGTTCCGTACAAAATTTCTGTTTAAAAGTAAGGATACGTTCACAACGAAATTAATCATAAGAAATTAAACTGTCTGACACGAAATTGTAATATACAAAAGGTCTTTATGATATTTTAACTTGGAACATTCTATTGTAATAGAAATGTCAAGAGACAATATGTTGCCATCGATTTGATCCCAGTTTGAATTTGTGTTTGATATAACCCTAATCTTATATTGTGTATGGTCCCGTGTGTTATTCACAACTTAGTGATGTTTTGTTACGACTTGTGTGCTAGTTCTTTAACTCTGATTTTTCTGCATTTTTGGGGGTTTTTCTTTGGCTTTACACTTTTAAGTTACAAATAAATGATCCTCAGATCGTTGATATATTCGGTTTATTCAAGATTAACATTAATAAGATTAAGGCTGATTTGCTTTTACTGGCATTAACTCGGCTTTACCGCCTAATCTATAAAAGGGCTTAAATATGCTGTCAGGCTAAAACGCTTGATACCGATAATCGAAACGAATATTCGATTTTCGGATGACACACACATTATTTTTTAATTAAAATATGAACCAAAGGTCATTCCAAATACGTCAAAGATGACCTTAGATTAAATGTACCTATATATTTGGGATTTTATCTTTTCAAGAGACTCATTGTAATGATAAATATAAAAAAAAAAAATTTTGTTGAAAATAGCTTACATGAAGGCGAGGTATCAAAGGTCCATCACGCTCTAGGTAGATAGTACGGAACACTAATCGTGCGATAAATTTTCGCACTTGACCGTTTTTTTTCAGACAATGAAATATTTTACTCGAGAAATAACAAATGGAGAGAATATTTACTTTTGAACAATTTATTATAATTTATACGACTCTCATCTGCTTTATCGTTTATGGTAAGTTATTTTCAAGTGTCAATTTTATATAATGCTTATATATTGTCATTTTATCTATAATATATAATTTATTTGTCACAGGTAAATCGCGTTAAGTAAATAGCTAAATACTAATCGGTACTGAGAAGGTTGCACAATTAGGAGTTAAAAAACGACGTCTCCGTTATTAAACTAACGATAATTTTTTTTCAGTCGTCCGGCTCTGATCTCATACAACTAGACGATACGCCCACAGACTTGGAAGATTTCGATCCGCTTAAATATCGAGACAAGAATGAAAAGGAACAAATTAAAACTTCAACGGATAGTGCCTTGTTGCACGAATACGGTCTAGATTTTAGCCGGTTCGACTTATCCAATTTCACTGCTAGCTCGAGTACGCCAGAGACGTCTACCGTACCGAAGGGATGGACTACATTCAATTAGGGTTATGTCGTTATGTGACATACTCGTAGTTTCCCACGTTTCGCATTACACTTGAGCGTTGCTCGCGACTACAAAACATTTTCGAATGAATTTTATGCACAATCGAAAATCATGTTATTTCTTTGAGTTATTTAATATTTGTTTTTATGTTTCACGATCAGTACGAATCAAGGCTCTCGCGAAATGAACTAATATTTAAATATATCAACACTGATATTGTGTATAGTAGTCAATGTATTTGCAAGTCGAAAATTGAAAATGTTTAAACCACTGAACTAATTCACGGATTGGTTTATTTAATTTCAATCTCCATTGTATTAAACTAAGTCTAACAGGAATGCAGCAAAATAAATCAATGCTGAACGTATGTATTTTGTAAGCGTTTTACCGTTTGAATTTTGAATTGTCTGGTTGTTGAGTTTTCTTAATTTAAATATTTTAAAATAATACTTCTTTATGACCGTGTACGTAATTTTTTTATGATATAATGTTAAAATTTTGTAACCTTGATTCGTCTCTGAAGTTCGTTTTCGGTTTCGATTTTTTAACCGTGATAAATATAAACGTTATATTCAAAATGATTAAAAAATATTGTACAAGTTATAGATTTGTTCTGTATAAAACTTATTATCTCTTCAGTTTAAAAGAAAAAATAAATAATAACGGCTCAATGTCGCACAAAATACGCGCCAGTGTGAACGCGACTGTATTCCATTCTTTTCGCAATTTACTACTATATAAAGAAAAGCTTATTTCTGAAATTACGAAGCGTAAGTGGGCTGTGAGTGTCAGAACTTTAATGTTATGCTACATATTTCCGATTTTTTCATTTAACTATCTAACAAATAATTTTACATTATATATAATATTTTCGATATTATATGATATATTATACATACATACAATAATACAGGAAAACTAAAAAAAATACATAACAAGGCCTAATATTGTAGATAAATATGTTTTTAATAATAAAATTTAACCCGTATTATATGTGTATTATGTATCAATATAGTTATATAAATAATATATCATCTGTGCGTTCTGTATAAAAAATATTCAGTGAGACAATAGTCTCACATATAGTATAATTATAAGTTCTGTAAAAAAATTGCTATGTAATCTTGAGATAGTACGAAAAAATCGGATTTGGTTTATGTAATATACCGCTTATATAAATGTATATATTTAAGTTTCTGCAATACGCTTTCCTAGTACTAGTGTAATATTATTTATTTCGCGTATGTAGATTATATTATTATTGTATTGTACATAATGTTACATATCAATAAATTGTATATTTCGTCATATTTTTTTTTAAAACTATATAGTTGTTTTGTATATTAGAAGATTAAGTTTTATTATTTATAATTTAGTTGAGCGCTGTGAGATACGTATTATGTGCGATGAAATTGTATAAGGGCTTGTTTCACCGATTATTGATAAAGCTATCTGACGTATGATATATAATGGTATTCATCAGATAAAAGTTTATGATATTATAATTTTTTTTTCACCATCAAATTCCTCTTTATCTGTCAGTTATTTCTAGTAAGTTGGAGTAAGTGTAGGTTGAGGTGAGATAGACCCTAATGGTCTGTTTTAGCTTCTGCTGTTGAAGCCTATCAGTAACTTTTGGGTCAGATAAACTTTATCAGTAACCGGTGTTACAGGCCCTTAGTGTGTACGGCTTACTATCTGTATTTATAATTTTAGTGTTTCTGAGAAAAATATATATGTGAGACGTCGGCGTTTTATGTGGTAATTTTAATGGTCTAATATCGTTGTATCCATGACATACGATCTTTAATGTTAATAAGTGATACTCTCTAAACGTGAATCAGTGAAGTTTTCATTAATTACATTAGTGAAGCTGTATTCACTACATATCTGAATTTCAATAAGAATTTAGTGAATACTCACCAATACACACACACATATTCAATTATCAAAATCACTTGACTCTCATATTCACATATTCATACATTGAATAGTCACTAATTGTGCGTGGTACGATTCTCACATTGATAAAAAGTGAATAGCCATTAAAATTAGTGAAATTCCACTGATTTATATTTAGAGAGTGGAGAGAACGCAGAATGGATCTTTTTTTAATATATATATATATATATATAACATTTAACACATGATGTGTATCTTATGCGTTGAGATAGAAATGAGCCACTATATAAGTATTGCGTGCTATCGGTTGAGCTGATTTCGTTATTAATTTGTTCTTTTTTTTTTCGTTTGTTAATCGTATCCGTTTCGTAAAATCTCGAATGTGAGGCGGTGCTTTATGCTGAAACAGTTGTATTTTATAACGTAGTATGTTTTGTTTAATGTAAGTATACGGTGCGACAGCTAAGGGGGCATTCATTAATTACGTGAGCTGTTTTTTTATTCAATTTATACTCATTACCCCCCCCCTCATTACCCCCCTTTTGGTTGAGATTTGGTTGGATCCCTTACGTAATATTTACGCTAAGAAGATAAAGGACTGAATTTATTTTTATAAATCTGAAAAATAATACAACGTTCAGGTTTAGGTACTATAATCAACATATTTAAATTTATTTAAATTACAAACAAACGGCGAGCAATAAAAACATATAACATTTAAGCGAGTAAAATGAACACTCAAAATATTATTAATTTTTTTGTTATCTTAAAAATATTTTATATTTTTAGTTGACGTGATATTTTCAATAATACCCCCCCAGTTCAAATGAGATGTAATAAGATTTTATTTAAAATGGGGGGACCATTTTGGTATACGTAATTAATGGATGACCACTAATATCATACTCGAATTGTTTTCACCGATATTTGAGTATTCAAATAATAACAAGTATTTCAAGTAATACAGCATCATATGTATATGATTGTGACACTAAAAGTTTTGTATGAATTCTGAAAGCAAAGTCGAGTGTCACACCAGGGTTACAGGTCACTATCATCAGACATTTGTATTGTGTCGCAAAAGACCTATGGTAGAACATTGACATCTCTACATATTTCAAATGCTACTTTTGGTAATCTGTTAGACACTGAAACATCTGTGCTATAACAGCATATTTTTGGCCAATTAATTTTGATCGACTCGTGTAACACAATTACAATAGCAGGATTGCGTCGATCCAGCGTTCCCTTAGACCTTAGGGATCGTTCATTAATCACGTGACGTTCGAAAGGGGGGTAGGATTCGGAAAAAATCAAGAAATATCACAACGGGGTGTAATGAGATTACGTGTATTTAATTTTCGTTAATATATTTTTCATATAATTTTTTTTCACCTTCCTTTATTATTTTTATGCTTAATGCCAGTCAAAAACAACCTGCAACCTTAATGTCTGTCTGTACTTTTTTATCACGATGCTTAATTTTCTAAAATTTTATCAGATTATACCTGTAGTTATAAATAATATTTTGACAATTTCAGTTTACTTTGTACAAAAATATTCATTTTTTTGAGTTGACATTCGTGATTTTGAGTATGGGGGAGGTATATTCTAAAACCTCACCACGTATCACGAGAAGGGGGAGGGGGTTAAAATTTGTTAAAAAATATCACGTGACGTGGACGACCCTTATTACGAACACTCATTTTGTTACGAAAATAATTGTCGTATATTCTTGCCTACCTTAAAATATTTCGATATATTTCAATGCATCTATATTATTAACTCATATATACATATATTATTCGGTTCTAAAACATTTTATGAAATATCGTAACTGAAATACATCGACTTATAACTTTATGTATCAATGGCATAACTCTAATTTTTTTTTTTAAATTTAAGATTATAATTTACCATACAATTTCTTGCATGCAAGCGTAATCTTAATAGCTGACATTTATGCAATCAAATATATTTAAAAAAAAAATGTTTAAGGTATATTTTAGAGTTATTATGTTACTTTAGTTGTAAAAATAAAAATGGCACCCACTAGGATCTCATTACTTTTTAGTAGAATTATTTGATCATTTCTTTTTTAGGGAGGTAATATCAACTCCTCAATGTCTTCATTAATTACCATGACCTCTCATCATAACCTGTTCACTTCAAAGATTGTTAACAATGCATTATGTAAGTAGTTTCGTAATATATTAAACATCATGAAACTCTCCCTCTCTATATTTTTAAATGTTTGTACCGAAGTAAGCATTTTAGAGATTATTAGAGGTACATTGTTTTTAAAGAAAATCGTAGGTATTTTAGTGCTTAATAATTACAGTTATGATAAGCGAATATCGAGATATTAGATACCGCTAACTTTATAATAATATTAAAGAGTATATCACGAACTACTGGTCAGAGATAATGGTATCTCAAATGATTTATTACGTCGTGTGTAACAGTACAATTTAGTGTTGATCTAACGTATAAGTACTGGTCAGTATCGTGGACGAAGTTGTCAACAACTGGTGATCTTCAATAGCTTTGAACATGGCCTACCGCATGTATCTTCAATACTCGACCTCTTTCGACGCTCGAATTATATGGCTCCTTGCTGCAGTTTTAAGGTCAACTAACACACTACACAATAATTTAATAATAAACAAGTAACACAATTCCAATGACCATCAGTTCTTCGATCCATCCTATCGATTACCATTTCACCTTTCCAATGATTCAGTATAATTATATTAAATTGCGTTATATTTAAAATACACCCAAAATGTAAACGTGTAATCAATTAATTGTAAATATGAATATTATAGTTTATTCATTGTTGGATATATCGTTTTACTAAACTTTCCTTTTTAACGATATTTAAATGTCATTCAGGTAAAACTAAAAATATTCGTTTTAAAAATGAAATAATTATGTAATTGTGTCAAACATTAATATCGTCTTTAAAATGAACAGGGCATGATTTGAATTAAAAACTATTACAATTTATAAAAATATAAATTTCTCATGTTAAACAAAAGAAAAAAAGATTAAAGATTCCCAAGTACTGTTTCAAAGATTAATGTCCTCTTATATTTACGCGAATTTAACTCATTTAATTAAAAGTCTACAACGGATTTTATAGCGTTTATTTTTAATTTTGATTCATTATTCGGACACCCACCACCTAAGCCCCCCGAGACCATGGACGCTGTAAAGTGTCCGAAACGTCGGGAAATAATTTTATAAATAAATCGTTACACTACAAAAGGTTTTTTTTTTAAATAAACGCGATAAAATCCGTGTTAGACTTTTAATTAAAAGTTAATCCTTTGTGGTCAAAGGAATATGAATACTTATAAAGTTATAGATAATGAGTATTAATCATTAACGATTTTATACTTGTCATATCCTATCAAATAAGGGGGCACCCATTAATTACGTCTGGCGTTTATTGGGGAGGGGGGATTCCAGCTAAATCTCCGCAAATATTTTTTTTTCGGTCTACAAAAATCTTAAATACTAGTCTTAACTAGTCTTAAATAAAATAAAATAAAATTATGTATAAAAAATTTTTTTTTTTTGATAAATCTAATGTAATCGAGCACAGATTAACTCATTTACATTACAAATACGCATTTTAAAAAATCTCACGTGAGATTAGGAGAGGGGGAGGAGGTCGAGCAACATCTCATGAAATCTCACCAAGGGGGTCGAAAAATCTCCAAAATTGTCTCACATAATTAATAGATGCCCCTTAAAATGTTAAAATGAATACATTTTATGAAGAATAGTTTAAAAAACCTCAGGTCTAAACACACAAATACACACACACAAACTACGTGCAAAACGCGCGCGTGTGAGTGGGTCATGTTACGTTAAGTCTGTGGGTCATGACCAATGAATTAACATCATAAGTGGAACACTCAATAAAATTATATATTCAAATATGCAGCATGAAATAACAAAGGTTGACATTTGTTTCCAATAGAGCAAGATCCCAGGGCCGCCAGACGTCACGTATTTTCTGACGGATGAAATGTGGACCATTGAGTAGTGTTAGTATGTACTATGATCATATGCCTACCTGCTAGCTTGGTCAAACGGCCAATTTCCGGGTATCAGGTAATCAAGGTACATAAAAACATTACTTACTTCACGTAAATTCTCATGGCTGATTTTCATATATGTTTCCGAGTGTATAGTTAAAAATAAATTGTCAATACTCCCAGACACTTTCCGTCGGCCATATTGCTTAGCAGACGCTTTAAAGGTCTCAAAATATAATAATTAGTTAACTTCACGTAAATTCTGACGCTCCATTTTTATAAATGTTCATCCGACAACTATTTTAAAACTTTTGACAAGAAAACAGACCGATCCAAGGGGCCAATCATCCCCTAAACTAAATTTTAATATCTCTGTGAGCGGAAGCGCGAGAGCATTATCTACGCGGAAACGTTCGGAACGTTTTTTGAGTGCACGTGCGCATTCCAATTTGTGTATATAAATAACTACGTACGTGTATTTTGAAAACAGACAGTTCCATAGACACAGACAGTTTCTTGTTTATACTTCATTTAAGTTTTTGAGTTTAAGAAAGAGTTTTTAGTGTTCAGTCACATGTACAATGCGTTTTGTTCTTTGTTTACGTACTCGTAGATAAATTCGTTTTTTCTGTTGTAAAGCGTAAAGCACTGCCAAATAATGTCGAAAAATATTTATTTTGTATTTAATCAAAGTAATAAAAATAAAAGTACAATTAGCTGTTCTTTAGATAGAAATATATTTGTATCATCTTAAATATTTTAATTACAATACAAATTATATTTTTATAAGGTGCTTTATCGTTTATGAATTTGAGATTGCATTACGCGACGGAATATACTCACTAGATAAGTTGCACAGCCAATTAAGTGTAAATATCTCTGGCTGATTAATCAATTGAGTGACCGTAATTGAAATCAATTTCTATATAAATTAAATTATATTAGGTATTTATTTATATCATTCCAAAAGTTACTTTAATAATTTATCGGTGATTTGGGATTCATAGATCTTAAAAAAAAACATGTAAAAAGAAAATTTTGTACCTATTATGGTGGTTTTAAATGAAACTTTAATGCTTACAATTTGAAATAGTAGGTCACCTACAATATAATATAGTATATAAAGAAATGGTAGGTTTTAGTTATCTCTACCTCTAATTTTGTCAAGAATACCTGTAAGTGTGTAGGTATGATACAAATATATCGTTTTCCGTATGAATATAAAGATACTAAAAGTATTACTTCAAAATCAGACTTCAGAAGAACGATAAATTAAAGTCCAACGTAAACGCAAAAACGCATAAAATCATAGTAAATGGACGTGCTGGTGGCTTCGTGCGCTATTACGTAACTTGTGCGATCACGAGAAATAGCTGTAGTGTCGAATTTCAATACTCGCTGAGCCTCAATTAGTATTGAAATTCGACATCACAGCGATATCTTGCGATCGCGAAACTTACGAAATAGTCCCACCGATTAAATTTAGTTCTTTTTGGGTATAGCTAACTTCGGTTACTAAAAGTCTTAACAGCACGCCTCCTCACTTGAAACCTCCCTAAGACGTTACAGAGCTTCAATTCAACGCAAATTTTATTTTTATGTTATCGAAGTTAATGGATATTATGAAAAAAAAAAAATATTTCTTGTTCCCTAATCTTCTTGTTGAAGTTTATATGACTATCTTCTTCGAAAATTTACCTAATTTTACAATAATAAAAAGTCTTGATGATGCAATATTACCATTATGGGTTATTATGAAAGATAATAATCTTGTTTAACCTACATAATTATATAACCCCGCTTCTACATCCCGATTTCAAATATTTAAATTTCTGGCGAAAGAAGAACCATTTCAGAGTAACCCCTAATCAAGATTACAAATACAATATGGCGGTCGATGTATAAATTTGTATCTTTATCGATTAAAATTTAGATTCTCGTAGTTGAAGACATAACTTCAAGGGCACAGGAAAAGAGATCCTCTTTAACCTACATTTGAAAACAAATTTCCGGTATATTTATTTCCATAAAGTAGGTATATCTACATTAGTCTTTCGAAAGGTGATGTTGAAGTTACAATTTTTTATTTATTTATTGAATAATAAAAAAAAAAAAGAAATGAAATAATATAATATTATATAATTTGTAAGATGAATATTAAACGCAACGATTTGGCACTATCGTAATTTTTGGTGACAGAATAATTAGTATTTTTTTATGATATTTAACATATGCTAAAAAAACTAAGTCTGTAATAAAAATAAACCTTAAATATTTATGTAAAGAGTTATATTTAGAAATTATATACATATAATTGTAACAACGAATGTTTAATTGATGGGACATGTATTTACAAGACTATAATTATGTAACAAAATATAATTGTATATCTAAGAGACTAGATGTTTAAAATAAATTATTTTTGTTTTTTTTTTTTATTTGGTATATTGTCTTATGTATATATTCATTAACCCATGTCTGTTATCCCTTAGTAATGAATTAAAACTTATATAAATAAAAATGATTGTTTGAATAAATAAAAAAAATCGATTAATGGGTTCACTCGTGGTCCGTTATCGGATACAATTTTATCTATGATAAAAACTAAATACGTTATAAACGAAAGTAATATTTTAGTGTTATCATTATGTTGATATAAGCGAATAATGTAACTCAATTCTAAAGGCTTAAATTATCAAGTCGGTTGGGGTTACTTCGATAAGAAAGTACTGAACGTTATATATTGCAATTCTGATTTTCAATAATATATCCATGGTTATATCGGGACGTTTATTACGTGATTTTGCTTTTGTTATTAATTAATATCACTTGTATGTCATCGGAAATACAGGAATCTATTATTACGTAATTATGTACTAAATTAAAACACAAAACCAATCCGCCATTGTGATAGTAGAATAAGAGGACTGAAGAAAATCTTGAAAAACTTACATTTCAGAATAAAATTTGAGGTCTCATTTATCTCATTAGCAACATCTAGAATGTGTTTGAAATTCAACTTAGTACGAAATTATTAATTAAGATGAGAACTATTTTTTTTTTCTTCGCAGGGGAATCCTTTTACGGATGATATCCAGGATGCCCGGGTCGGCAGTCCTAGACCTATGTCGGACTCGGCACTTTGGGAGTGCAATACCGTACTAAACCCCTGCGGGACGCTTCAGCCGCTTTAATTGGAGGGTCCCGGATCTGCAGGCAACAGGATCCCTCCAGCGACAGGCTGGCCTCGGCGAAAAGGCCAGACTTCTCCTCCATGGGGACTGTCCGGCTCACCTCTGAACAGTCCCGACGACGCCGTATCTAGCAGGACCGGGTTCCCATCCCGGCCCGATACGGGCACAGGGGCGTTACTGGAGGCGCATTAAGTAGCGCCTCCTACGCACCCCCATTAAGATGAGAACTGGTTACTAATTCGTATAAACTTTTTGTGGTGTCTATTTTGACTTAGGTACAAATGGGTCTTCTTGTTATTTTTTTAATCGTCGCTGGTTGTGTGGCGATTCAAACTTCGTCGTCCTCGTCGCCAATTTGTGGTGTCTTGCCGAAGCTTTGGTGATGGGACAAGCAGGATACAGCGCCTAAATAAATTACTAGATCTTTTAGTTTTCAGACTGACATTTAATTTTATTGTACCGTTCGTTACATTCATAGCGTGCATGATGGCAGCCAAGTCAAAGACAATATATACAAAACAAAACATAGATAATAAAAACTAAGGTAGTGTTGCTGTGTGTGGATACACCACACTTTTTGTTAAGGTTCTTCTCATATAGACATGAGTGTACAGTAATTTGTAGCTACTGTTAAGCTTAGTCGAAACGTAAAGGTAGTTTCTTTCACGAAGTTAATCGTGTCTTACAACAAACAAATAACCTGATGACTCGATCGGAGCCGTATATTCTCACAAAGGTGCCATATAGCTGCTCTATCTTCATTACATCTATTTCAAATGGAATTTTTTGTATGAGACAAATAGTTAGGGGAAAGGTGTCTAAAATGATCCCCCTAAGGGAAATCGGTCACTGTATCCAAATTATTATAGTAAGAGCAAACATTGAAAGAATTTTGGATAAGTCATTTAAGTGTTGATATACTAGCAGGCCATTATTTTTTGTGTGATTTATATTTTTAGATTTATTAGACATTTACCAAAACTCTACTAAAGGATCATTTTGTACACCTGGGTGTCTAAAACGATCCCTGGGGTTGGGTCAAAATGATCCGAAGTATCATTTTTGACTCCATCTTCAAATAATGGTTAAAAACAGATTTCTTGAGCAGTTTTATTCGAAAAATCTTATTATAATTAATAATATTACTAAGTACTAGGTAATCATCACATATAATTTGACACATATTTCATTTTCTTGAGATCAGTATCAAATATAAAACAATATTAATTAAACTTTAAATCAGTTAATATCTGTTAAAAATTAAACGTTAGTTTTAACTAAAATAACTTACAATGATCAACAGTCATGAATAATAGTAGCTATTACAAAGTAGTTTAGTGCTTATATATCATATGCTATTAATTCAAAGGCACAATCGTTTCTTTGCGTTTCCCGAACGATCTATGAAAAAATCACATGTAAATCTTTTTCGTCGTCACTATCGAGACCGTTGCATGTTTCATGTCCCCCCATTTAAAACATTTCGAGCAACGGACCCAACCCTTCTACCATTCCATCTTTTGAGTACGATCCTGTGCAGTACATGCACTCGGCATCCTCTTCGGAAGATTCGTACTCGTAAGTATTCCTTTGTTTTTTAATATTTTTTTTTGACTGTTTTTCGTTTACAACTCCTTTACTTTTGCTGTTTTGTATGGCATCCCATTTGTGCATTCAGTGCTTTCATCATAGCACCCTCATTCCATTTTTGTCGGTTAGTTTTTCTTTGATATATACCTACGTAGCATGATCTATAAAAAGTATAAATAGATATTATATAAAAATACATGACAAATATTACATTTTCTTTTTCAAGTGTTAGGGGTAAAATGTTTCTTTTACTATTCTGTTATATAATTATACACAATAAAGGGGATCGTTTTACCCCAAATGTTAAATTTACAAATGATGTCAAAGTATAACCTCAAAACATTATCTCGGTGAGATGAAAACGAGTTTCAAACGTTACTGAATATCAATTAAAACCACCAGTAAAACTTTCATTTACATATCCGCAAAAGAATTTCAACAATAAAACATTGATTTTAGGCTTACCTTAGATTGAAGACACCTATTTTATATTTTTTGTAATAAATCGGCGCTCAGTTGTCACACCACCATGACTCTTTATTGGGCTACTGAGCGGAGTGCGGGAAAGACGTTAGATAACAAATGGCATAGATAGCGCTAGTATTTTCGTCAAAACTGTAGGGAATCATTTTACCTCGAGGGATCGTTTTGTACACCTTTCCCCTATATACCGGATGTCTCACGGCTATGCCACATGGAAGGGAAGTACCCTAAATATTGTAGATGGAACATTTTACTGAAAGAAGACTTCATTTTAATTTAAGAATTTAAACTGCATTTAAAGAACTAATTGTCTAGTTGAACCGGGACTCGGACCCACTTTACGAGAAAAAAAAAATTAGCGTGTAGCTTTATCATACCGATCGAAAGGTTTCATCATAAAGATTATTTTTTGCTAAATAACATAGCATTAGAATTAGAAATAAAAGGAATACCATATATATAATTCAAGCAGCAACCTGCGGTAGTGAGGATAGTGTCATGAAGCTGGGTAAGAACGTTCTGTAGTACTTATTATTATTAATAGTGCAAATACTCAAATATTATTATCTAATTGAATAGTAGATAAATATAAAATTTCATAAAATACATACTAGATAACATTCATAATTATGTATATACAGGACCGGATTTAGGGGAGGGCAAGCGGGGCAACTGCCCCGGGCCTCCACATAAGATGGCGGCATCTTATGTGGAGGCCTAGGTTAGGTTAGGTTGGCTTAGGTTAGGTTAGGTTGTTAGGTATTTTTTTTTAATAGTTAGGTTTTTTTTTAAAGGTTAGGTTAGATTAAGATTTTTTTTTTAAATCGTTAGGTAAGGTTAGGTTGTTAGGTCTTTTTTTTTTAAATCGCTGTGAAATGCATTTACGCATTCTAAGATAGGTTAGGTAATTTTTTTTCCCTTCCTCTTTTGATCGATTCGTTTTTTTTTATATAGAGCGTACTAAGCAGCGTACTCAAAAAATTCAATATTTCGAAAAATATTGCGATCCGCCAAAAATCCTTTTAAGGGGATGCTTAGATAGTCAAGTGGAATGTCCGTGCCAAATTTCATGAGAAAATTCGGTATCTGCTTTTCGGAAGTATACCCCTATGTAACAATGACAGCTTCAATACTACCGGCTACAGTCAAATTCCAGTTTGTTTATTTTTCATTAACGATCAGAACGATATTGGACCGAGAACGAATCGTGACTGGCGTTACAGACCTGAACAGTTTTGGAATTATTAATATCAGAACGTACCGAACAGAATATAACAAGCCGTGTTTAAACCGAGAACCTAAATGAGTCCTTTCTAAGATTGAAATTAGTTATAGAATATTCATAAGCCTAAAACCTCTATACAATTAGTTTTTAGTAAATTTCTTATATTGCTTATACTGTAGAAATAGAGAGTATTTGAAATAATTTCTACGTCAAGAGATTTATTACTGTCTAGACCTTTTCTTGAAGTGGTAATTATAAGATAGTATATAATTTCTTATATCTTTAGGATTTTAACCGTAAGGGACTTTTGTAATCCTAAGTGATTTTTTATTTCCTGTAATAAGTGTAGTCGGTGATTAATAGTTATTTATCGCCGTATTGGTAAACTATTTAGAAAAAAAAATATCTGTTCCATATTTGTGTACCTAGATTAAACGCATATTTAATACAAGGCTATATACATTTCTAAGTACCTACTTGTTATTTTCGACACGAGTCGACAGCCGTTCACCCTTTCATCAGTCTTCCTAGCACTTTCTGCCTTCGTTAATTAAAATATCTTTCAATACCTATCAAGGGAATTTAGCAGTTGATGCCAATGGCCGAATTTATTTGATTATCGCACAACCCTGCGAATCTCTAAGAGAAAATTATTAAAACTTTCCTCCCATGAGGATTTTTCCCCGACGTTTTCAATAACGCGATTTTGTAGAAGTAAATAGACATTATCCAATTAAATAAAATTGTCATGTTTTCATTATTGTGTTACTTAGCGCAAAATAATACGGTGTAAAATATGTCGAGTCTCCATAATCATTGATTATTTCATTTAGTATTAATCTACGTAAATTGAAATAAAGCAGTGAAGGAAGGTTATATTAAATCGCTGAACTGAATCAGTATGTAAGCGTCCCACAGCTGGGCAAAAGTCTCTTCTCTATATAGAAAAAGGGTTAGAGATTTGGGTTGGTGGACAATTTCCCTACCATGAGTAACGATCGTTATCAGGTGCCTGTGAAAGAACTGGGACCAACAGCTTTACATCTCTTCTTCGGCGAGGAGACCCGAAGGACTTTGGAGAGACAAGGACAGACCCAGACCAGAAATAAATGTTTGTATATATGTATATCGGAGCGGAAACAGAACTTACTACCGCTGGCGTCAAGGCGACTACTCGAATCACTTCATCGGAACGGATGTCGCTACACTGACTAAATATTCATCTTCTGAACATATAGGTACTCGTACATATATTTATAATTAAAATAGTGACGAATTGATTTGACAAAGTTCTGGATGCTACGTTTTTATTCGATTATAAAAACGGAAATTTTCAATTCCATTTAAAAAAATAGCTGTCTGTTTATTTTGAACTCGCTATCTTTTCTGGTATTGTAGGACTATCTTGGTTACAATAATGTAGGCTTAATATCTGTACTCAGAAGAGCAGTACTTAGTTTTTAAATTCTATGCATATACGAGCTCATAATTATTCTGCATTTTACTTAAAAAAATACATATATTTTATAACTTATTTAATTACAAATAACTTAAAGCGTTAAAGTACATTCTAGTGTACTACAAATTAGGAATGCGTCTTCGATAGAAGCCGTAGTTGTTAAATTGAAGTATGTTTTTCTTGTCGTCCGCTTGGTATTTAGCTAGTAGCATCGGCCAGCTTTTCTCGCTGTCTTGATTGTTCGGATTCGCTTCCATCCTCTGACGTATCTTCGCAGCCTTCGCTACAACCTCCGCGTTCAACATGTTCTCGAGGTATCGTAACTTGTGTGGTAGTATGATCTTGGTTACCTGAAAAATATTTATTATAAATTTACATACATTTGAACTTCTAAGCAATAGTTCTTAAGTATCTCGCTCGTCAAATAGTCTTATAATATTACGGAGAAGAATTTTCTCTGAATGCCTACGATATTTTTGCGTCGTAGCATGACGTTTTAAGGCTCTGAACATTCTGTAATAAGAGAGCTTTTTTATGCAATAAGAATTTTTTAAGTCGACTTTCAACTCCTGTATTACAAGCGTTACAATTTTCTTCACCTTTAGATTAGTATTAGAGGTACCATATTATAATATATTATAGTGTACTATATTTCTATTTTGCATACAATGTTAACAACTTCCCTGTCCCAGTACAATGTATTTGTATACCGCCTGAAGTCCAAAATTGTATTTTTCAGAAAATAATAATATTATGTTTAAAATGCAAGAATATATTGTTATAAATAGATAATTATACGTATTTCCCCTTTTTAACGATTTTTCTTTTTTGCTCATATATGACTCATGAACGTAGTGTAGTGGTTATTATCATCTACGTCCAATGAGTCATATATGAACATTTAAAACAATTCGTGTTTATATTGTTTTTAACTGATCACAGATAATCTTTACGTGATTTTTAACTACTTTTCGTTTTATTTTCACAATTTCTGGGTATTAGTGAAAAATTACAATCTGTTTGAGTGATTTAGCGGGTATTTGCGAAAAGTATCGAAGTAATTGAAACATTGCAATAGCATCTTTACTATGGTTCGTAAAATATATACGGCAGAAGAAATACAACGTTACTTGGAAGATTCAGATGTAGAAGATTTTAGTAGTGGTAGCGATGAAGAATATCAGCCCGATTCCGACGGCGAAGAGAGTGAAGACACTAAGGTTATCCAAATCTTTATTGTGAGGAGTGATCCAAATGTAAGTGACCCCTTTCTTATGCATTTGCCAGGCACTTCGGCTCTGGATTTAGAAAATGTTTCGCGTAATCTTGCATTTCATTTAGAGCACACTTCATCAAATTTAGAGACAGAGTGGAATAATGATGTTTTGCATGTAGGTAGAGAAGTTTTTACGGATAATGGAGGAGTGAGAAATATGGAAGCGATTACACAAGATGGAACAGTAAACCTTATCAAAATTTACGAAAATTTCCTGACAAACGAGCTTTTTTTTGCTCTTCGTTTATTATTGACAATTCCTTTGACTTCACACATCAATAATGTCCGATAGAAAAAAAAAATCACTATACTTTTTGTTTTTAGGTTAGAGTTCAGGTATTTTCCCACAAGTTCAGAAACTGATACAAAAGATATCGTATCACGTTCATAGAGAAAAATGCACTTGAAGTTGTATGGAGAAATGAGTCACATATGATTCATGGACTTATCAGAAAACGTTCCTATGAGTCATATATGACTCATGGGACAGGGAAGTTGTTAAGAAATATACGGTATAAAAAAATTGGATGAATCAATCGCTATTTTGTAATACCGTACCACGCAAACTAATTCTGCGATATTTTAATTCATGTATGCACTTTATATGTAATTAACGCTTCACACTAGGTCCCCAGTAGGATGTAAGTCCTGTGTGGGTGGTCCGGAGACATACATACAATATACATACATACATTTATGACATGTTTTTTATAAATATCACATTAATATACTTTCAGACAACGACAAACATCTTTATGACCAATACATATATTTTTTATGTCTGATAATTAAACCTGCGATCGCTAGCACTTTATTAAGATGTTGTGAGTTGTGTCGTGAACTTTATTTATGCTATAAAAGTACCTATTTAGTTTTTATAAATTCATGTGTAATTGTTATTCTTTTTATCTTATATTGTATATATGTATATGTGTAATTATGTATATATGTTATTGTTATTCTTTTTAGGGTTCCGTAGCCAAATGGCAAAAACGTAACCCTTATGGATTCGTCATGTCTGTCTTTCCGTCCGTATGTCACAGCCACTTTTTTTACGAAACTTAAGAACTATACTGTTGAAACTTGGTAAGTAGATGTATTCTGTGAACCGCATTAAGATTTTCACACAAAAATAGAAAAAAAAATATATAAATTTTGAGGGTTTCCCCTACTTAGAACTGAAACTGAAAAATTTTTATTCAATCAACCCATACGTGTGGGATATCTTTAAATAGGTCTTCAAGAATGATATTGAGGTTTCTAGTATCATTTTTTTTAAACTGAATTGTTTGCGCGAGAGACACTTTTAAAGTGGTAAAATGTGTCCCCCCCGTAACTTCTAAAATAAGAAAATGATAAAACTAAAAAAAAATATATGATGTACATTACCATGCAAACTTCCACCGAAAATTGGTTTGAACGAGATCTAGTAAGTAGTTTTTTTTGGCTTCGCACGGGTATTTAACTAAAATTTTAAAAATTATAAATTTATATTTTTTATCACCTACATGCGCCATCTATCGTATAATAGTAGAATATCATTTTTATATTTAGTGACATTTAACATAATAGTACCTATATTAATTAAAAATGATGTTTGTCTAAAATATTAAAACGATTTCTATTCCTATCCGACATATTTAGTAAACTTTTAAGTTTAGCAAAATAAAAACTCAAAAATAAGTTTTGTGAGTTTTTAAGATTCCTTAGACCAGATGGCGTTGGCGGCGTAGGTACCTATTTCCAATTTCCTTAATATTTATTTTTAAATTTAATTACAATGAAACAAAAACTAAATTATACTGTGAGTTATGTTTATAATTTTTATGTATTAAAGTTATTTACATTGGTTTTGTACTTTTTACGTGTTACGTGAACAGAGAAAAACACGATAAGAGATGGCGCTGATACAAAAAAAAACGCGCTATTGAAATTTATTCTTGATGATATATAGTGTATTAATAAAACGGAGGTCTTAACAGATTTATTATTTGTATAGATATAGATTATGGCATTGAAAGAATATCGACAAGCTTAAATAATGTAAATATAAATAATATTATACATTAAATTCATGTTTAAAATAATCATAAAAACTTATACAGGTAGGAATAGTTATACCACCTCTTTTCGGCAAAATCCAGAACAAAGTAATACCGTACGCTACGAAAAAGTTACATGCAAGCTTCCCTAAGTAGGTCGACATGTGGTTAGTTCGTCAAATTATCTCTTAATAAAGTATATCATACTGAGCGATTATTTAATAATTTTAGAAATAAGGCCAATAACTCAATAATCAGTATAATATCTGAGAATAGGGTTATAAATATGCGAGATAAGGATAATATTAGTTGTATTGGTAAACGAGAGATGTTTATAGAGATACTAACGATACTCTCGGTTTTAACTACGTTTTTTTTGTTTAATTATTTATTCAAACTATCATGGAATTCTTAATTTTTTTTTTTTTTTGTTAAATATTTACTATCGCTGCTTTTGCGAAAAATGGCTCCAAATTTTTATGACATGTTTTTCATCAACAAAATGAATGATATTTTGATGCAATATTGAGGAGGGGGAAGGGAAAAAAAACTAACAAACCTAACCTAACCAAAACTTAGAGTTAATGTAGAGGGGGGTGGGTGCATTTTATACCCATATAACCATGATTTGACACTGATTCTCTACGGATTACAATATACAATTTTCTTATGATTTCATCCGAGATATTGTATTTAGATACTTATCCACATGATCAAAATAATATTATTTAGCATTCATAATAAAAAAAATAAAGAGATAGAAATAAGAAGGAACCCTCTTATTAAATAAACTCCATGTTTAGCACTTAGAGAAAGAGATACACGTAACGCTATCCCTTTTCATTAACGCAAGTATATCGATCGTGGTTTTTGGAGAACCGTGTTTGTCTACATTCCGTAAAAACGTTATAAAACGGCTTTAAAGTAAGAAAAAGTCATTTTTTTATGAATCTATATATGTATGTATATATTCGTAATAAAAAAAAAATTAAAAACAAGTAAGGAAAGATATCCAGCGTTAGTTTTCTGTTCAAATGCTTTTGATTTAATCCAAAGTGATTTCCTGGTGTCTGTTCGATATTTCCGTTTTCGAGATGAATGGTTTCAGATCAGATCGGTATTATTAATATCGGTTTACAATTTGACGAATATATTACCTACTAACGTTTTGTAGGGTGACACATTTACGAATATTATGATGCATTGAAAATAAAAGCCTTGTGTGAAATAGGTTGAAATCGTTTTACATACACAAATAAATAATTAAAATATTATAAGCATTTTTTTTTAAATTAATTAGTAGATATTTTAGTAGTGACGAGCTTTTTTTGGCTTTTACCTCTAGGCTTGTTACTATATTTGTTTCGGAAAGAATTGTGTTTTGATGACAAATAAGATTATTTCTCGTCTCATAAGATTTTGTTATTCATGTAGAAGAACCACGAGAATAAAAAGACACTTAAGGTGTCTCATACACTACACACGATTTGCGGAGAAAGATCCCATGTATATATATATATACCAATTTAAATCACAACCTTAGTTTTGTTATATTATTCCTATTACAAAAAAATATAGGTATATCTACATATAAATTTTGGAAAACTGGGACACGGTTTAGTTTTCTATAGGTACATTGTTGAACGGTAACATAAAAGTTTATGTAACGGTTTGATTGATATTCATTAGTCTTTAAAGAAGTATTATAAATCCGTATATAAATCAGCAATTGCAGTTAACAAACACAATCAGTGTGAATTGCTCTTTATAGTGTGTGTTGCCAATCATTCTGATGTATCGGTGGGCCTTAACATCAACAGTCGCGGATATGATTCCAAAATATTATTAGATTGAAAATATTTTTTTTTTAATCTGGGTGTATCCTTGTGGGTTTCCGAACCGTTACTCATGGCAGGAAATTTTCGTCTAACCCACAGTGGAGCAGCGTGATGGATTAAGCTCCAATCCTTCTCTTATATGGAGAAGAGATTTTTGTCCAGCAGTGGGATGTTTACAGGCTGATTTGTTTCCATTCAGTGTGTGTTATACAAAATAGAATATGGCTTAGACGAGTTTGGTGTGAAAACGTTAATAGTCATATAACTATGTATTTTTAATGTGAAAATGGAGATTACGGTTCCACCGAAATAACATGAACCTCCCTATGGGCTAAATGAGTGTATCAAAGTACACACTGTTCAGTACGAGGTAACGTTACGTATGATAAAATTAAATTAACGAAACGCACAAGTGGATTGGATGCTTAAAGGTTAAATCCCTAATGTAAATTACTTATGCATTTACTTAATTTATATCGGTAGGTATAAATGCTTCTAATTTTAAGATATTTTTTGTATAATTTGTTTATTTATTTATACTTTATTGCACAACACAAAATTGAATTGTACAAAAGGTGGGCTTAATGCTAAAAGCATTCTCTACCAGCAAACCTTAGGACGTACAAGAGCGAAAGTTTGTAGGTGTGCAAAAATTGGAAATTGAGAAAATATATTTAGTTTGAAAAGCAAAAAAAAATATTTCGTAACGATTATTATATTAAATACATGAGCAATATATACATAATATATATATACATAAACAGATACATATATACAAACATAATACTGCTGACAACAATAATCAGAACACAGATTCATTGTGTTTATTGGGTTCATCGAATTAGGTTATTGGTTAAAAAGAATTTCTTAACTTGTTTCTTAAATGAGTCACGTGAAGGAGCCTTACGGATAGATTCAGGTAACAATAATAATAAATAATAATAAATCGGGTAATTGTTGTTGTAAAAATAAAAAATATATTTTTTAAATAAAATATTTATCAAAAAGTTTCTATATTATCTAGATCCTTAGTTCTCAAAGTGGTCCAAGTGAACCGGTAGGGGTCCACCGGAGACTTGACGGGGATTTATCTACGTTGGCGTGACAAGAAAATGGGGTTTTACAATTCGTAAGCAGGATCCAGGACAGTTTATTTGTTTTCGATAGTGAAGAACTAGTGTTGGCTTGACTTCACCTATCAATGTATGTAGGTAATATTTTCAGAAGTTCACCGACTGTTACTAGTAAAAACTTGTATATTCCATATTCGGTGCGCTGACGACGCGTTAGCGCAGTGGTCACAGCAACTGGCTTATGCGATAGCGGTCGCGGGTTCGATCCCCGTGATCGTCCGATGGTCTGGGTGTTTGTACTTGTGTGTTGTGTGTATTTCCGGACCCCCAACACAGGATAAACATCCTACTGGGGGCCATTGAGTCTAAGACGTTGAGTGTAAGACTTTTATTCAGTACAACATGTCGAGTAAGGGTGTGCGATATATATATCGATATTTCGTAAATACTCGAGACATTCGATATAGCGGTGACTTTTTTTATCAGAGGGCCTACGTTACAATCGATATAATTATATTCGATATACAGAGTCCTTGTTTTTTGGAATGCGCGTCCACCAGAACCAGCCATATTTTGAAAGTGGTCTAAAGTCTGGGAACCTCTTATCTAGATCATCATCACCATAATCATATGAACCATTGCATGTCCACTTCTGAACGTAGCCAATTCCCATCGAGTTTCAGAGAGACCGGTTCGAGGCAGCCTCCATCTAATGGCTTCCGGCTACTCTATTCAAGTTGTCTGTCTAGATATCTAGATAGTTTTGGATTATTATCATTTAGACGAGACTGATCTCTACTCGACCGTTCAAGTTTAGTCGCGCTATAGTTTCATTAACGCCGGTCAAGGCTTTGATTCCCGTACAATGGATATTTGTGTTTATAAAATATTGGTTCTGTTTTTTTTTTGTTCTAGTAGGTCTCACCGCCGTGCTTGAGAGCCAAACAAGAGAACAATAGAGAAGCATAGTGGATTATTCTAACCCTTATGGACAGGACCGGATTTAGAGTTGTGGAGGCCCGGGGCAACGGAGAAGTGGAGGCTCCTTGATCTCAAATTGAATTGTTTTTTTTTTATTTCTTGCAGAAAAAATATTGAAAAAAAAATAGGCCGTCACCGATAAAAAAAAAAAAACAAAAGGTCCTATTCCTAACCTAACCTATTCCTATTCCTAAAAAAAATGGTCGTCCCAACTCCGGACCGCTCCAGTTCGGTTGGCTCTTTTGTGGATGTGGAGGCCCCTCTTTTGTGGGGGCCCGGGGCAGTTGCCCTGCTTGCCCTCCCCCAAATCCGGCTCTGCTTATGGAGCCATATGGAGAAGTAACCTTTACACAGCAGTAGGACGTTTACAGGTTGCAATTTTGTAATTAAATTTATTTTGAAATATCTAAAATGAGAACGATCGATGCGAAACAATCTTTTTGTATAGAGAGAATCTTTTTGTAAAAGAGAACAGTTAACTGTACACAACTTAATACAACACTAACAATAAGACACAAAACTTCGAGGTTTAAAAATAAACTTCAAACAAACACTATAACGTACATCGTAACGTGAAAATTTAATAATGTTTTGATTCTATAGTTTCTCTTGTTAAAAACTGTTTAATTGGATACTAGTTCAATAAAGAATAATAAAACTTTCGAAGATAGATGTATAAAGTATTTTTACGTATGTACATCTGTAATCAATGAAATATTTACATAGGTAGTTAGATCATAGCCTGTTTCAGCAGTATTGGTGATAAAGTTTATCTCAAATAAAAGTTATTGATAGAGTTCATTAGCAGGAACTAAAACAGATACTAAGGATGCCTGTCCATTGATGCGGAGCGAGGTGGCGAAGCGGAGAAACGGAGAAATATTAACCAATATGATTGCAAAAAATCTCCCCTCCGCTCCAGTGAACAAGGGCTCTGCATATATTTCTCCGTTTCTCAGCTCCGCCGCTTCGCTCCGCATCAATGGACAGGCACCCTTAGAGCCTGTTTCACCTCAACTTATAAACTATAACCATTTGATTCACAGGTTGCAAATAGAAAAATCTGACAGAGTTGTAAGTTGAGTTTGAATATGAGAAAGTAAAATATATCAGATACTTTTATCTGTTGGATACCTTTATACGTCAGATAACTTTATCAGCAACAGCTATTCATAAAAAATACGAACGAGGTTTGAAGATAATACTAATGTTAAAATTGTGCTTGTTATTTCAAAATTATCCCATTGAAATTAAGCGGATCGTGTTCGGAAGACTCAAAAAGCTAGCTTGTTTTTATGGAACGTTCATAACACGATTTTAATGGAAAACCAATTGTTTTGTAGGGACGAAACGTGCACGAGGCATAAAAAAGAGCTTATGAGTGTGTCGTTTTTAATGGAAAAATAATTCGTTAGAAAAATGGGTTTTTATTCACATATTAGTACGATGGAAGATAGGTAATTTTTAATTATTTAAATCTTGTTTAATTCAAAATAAAACTTTTAAACAGAAGGAGTTATATTTTCGATTGTTGGCATTATATTTGGTGCCATTTTTAGGCGTTAACAATTTGATGTATTTATATGAAATATTGTTAGTCTTCATTGTTGCTCTTTGTGTTTGTTGAGCTTAGTA
Source organism: Euphydryas editha (assembly GCA_036937285.1). Classification (NCBI taxonomy): domain Eukaryota; kingdom Metazoa; phylum Arthropoda; class Insecta; order Lepidoptera; family Nymphalidae; genus Euphydryas; species Euphydryas editha. Next base: position 21,168,279 of record JAUPFZ010000005.1, on the reverse strand, counting down.
TAAACACAGAGGAGTAAAAATGAATACATTTATATTATTAAAATAAACATGAAATACAAGTAGGAGTTTGATATCTCAACAAACTTGTTTTGTAAATAAACAAGTATATGTATAAATTTTCTTATATTTCTTTGAAATTTTCTCGAACGAAACATATAAACTAAGACAGAGAATCGTGAGCGAATAGATAATTAATTAAGGAAGAAAATTCTAACGTTCGAGGCGTTACTTTGCGAGAACGCCCCGAGCATGACGTGGGCAATAAATCCTTCGCGTATTTGTTAATTAATACTCGTTATTTTACCTTATGAAGGCAACGAACCATTATTTAGATAAAGTACGTTAAATATACTTTGTACTAAATAATTTAAAAAAATTATAAAAATCAAAAAACCCGACTGCGTAAAATACTCTTATTATAAACTAAAAAGAATAAAACAATTTACTAGCTTTCATTTGATATGCATATTTGATATAACTCCCCCCCCCCCCTCAATCCACCATTTCCGGGCGCCATTTGAAAATTTATATAGCCTATGTCACTACAATAATTTAGACAAATCCAACGACACCTCATATGTCAAAAACCGTCCAGCCCTTTGGGCTGTAGGGCCTGCCAAAGAAATGGACATACATACATACATACATACATACATACACTCGAAAAACATAACCCTCCTTCTGTCGTAGTCGGGTAAAAAAGCATACACCTCACTCTCAACGGCCACCAGTCGGATGAAATCTTGTGTCGGAGGTCCGGAAACAGAATTACAACAAACGCTGAGTTCGCGACAAATGTCTTTATGGCCTATATGAATATTTACCACGAGCGGGGATCGAATACGAGACCACTAGCGCGCAACCTGTTAATTATAAGTTGTTACAAATATAGTATAGAAGAGTAACCTAACCTACCGATCCAATTTTAATGTTTCTTTCTGAGTTACAGTTAAGTACCTAAGTTTATTGAGATATGTTGTAGGATATACTTCATGGGCTGAAAAGTCTTTGGCCTGATATAGAGATGACGCCATAAATTCAAATTCCATGTTCTCTTTTTTTTTTTGTAGAATAACAACCTTAACTTAGATCTTGTCAAAATTTAATGATATTTGGTTTACTCATTTTCAAGTTATAGCTTACGAAGTGACACTCTGAATTTGTGTAAACAATGGAAAAAAGTTAATTTCCTGTTTTGATAAAAGATTGTTTTTGATGGGAAAAAATACGGTGGTATGTTATAAGTAATACATCTACCCCACCATATTCAACCATTAAATATTGGTTTGCTGAATTTCATCGTGACCGTATGAGCACCAGTGATGCCCACTGATCGGGAAGGCCAAATGAGGCAGTAACTTCGGAAAACATAAAAAAAGTCACGGATCTTTTTTGAATGATCGCAAAATTGAGTGAGATAGCTCACATCATAGGCATATTAAAGGAACCCATTTGACACTTCGTTAATGAATATTTAAACATGTGAAAGATATGCGCATGGGTGCCGCATTTCCTAACAATTGACCAGAAAGCAAAACGTGCTCGTCTTTCAAAGCAAAATTTTGAGCTATTTCCTGTATTAGTCACAATAAAAAGAAGTTTTTGAGATGATTTGTGACAATGGACGCAACATGGATTCATCACTACACGCCTGAGTCCAATCGGTAGTGGAATGGTTATTGCCTGGTGAAAGTCGTAGGAAGCACCCGAAGACGAAGACGCAACATTCAGCTGGCAAGGTTCTAGCCAGTTTTACATATTCACTATCTTCAACATGGAAAAACAGCCAACAAACAATATTATTTTGCATTATTGGATCGATTGGACAACGAAATCAACTAGAAACGACCTCATTTACCAAGAAAAAAAATCTTGTTTCACCAAGACAACGCTTCAGCTCATTCTGCTCGCGATACGACCGATAAATTGAGGGAATTATGTTACGAAGTTGTTGAACACCCACCGTATTCGCCCAATTCAGCCCCCAGCGACTATTTCCTGTTTTTCCGGTTATATTATATATTATTATTATATTATTGTTATTGTTATATTATTACTTTATCCATCAACATCTTAGTAATTAGACAAGTCATCTTTCAATGATTGCCTCTAAATCTCGTTTAGTGACGAAGCTGTCGTTGCAAATTCGTTATATCTTTTAAAATGTGTTTCAATAAAGTGTTAAATTAATTTATAAAATAAATTAAGTAGAAAACGAAAATGATATTTAGCATATTTGAAACTTACTTTCTGGGTATATTACTTTAAAAATATAGGCTTTAGGCCCGCCTTTTGTACAACTAAATATTGTGTTGTGCAATAAAGTGTTATGATGTTATTAATGAAACATCCATATTTATATCTTTAACAGGTTTATTATAATATTGAAATTACAAAGGATAACAAGTCGGTGACAAACTACAAAGATGGTCGGTCATGCTTGATGTGTCCCAGTGTTGCCAACAGTTGGACTAGCTCTCATATATAACAGTATATATAACATAAAGTATGAATAAATAAATAAATAAATATAAATGTAATAGTTAGTGTAAATTATCTTGTAAACGTATTTCCCCAAAACTACAATTAAGGGATATATGTATACACAAAATATACGAGTAATTAGATAATTGCGTTACGGTATGTATGTACGTTGATTTCTCAAAGGTCTCAGGGATTTGCGTAATTTTTTTTTTTTTTTTTTGTAGACGTATATATACTGATTAAGTACTAATTCAGCCTGTAGATGTTTCAATGCTAGGCAAAGGCATCTTCTTCATATAGGAGAAGGTTTGGAGCTTAATCCACCAAGCTGCTCAACTGGGGATTGGCAGATAATATCCTACCTATGAGTAACGATAACTATCAGGGGTCTGTAATAACAAGAAGGCGATGGTCTCCTTCTGCGAGACAGTAATGTCCCAGAAGGAGGCTGACGAGCGGGGGGGAGGAAAGGCCGACGACTCGGCCTACCTCCGCGGGTAACGAACGGCGCTGCGTAGGAGGCGCTACTTAATGCGCCTCCAATAACGCCCCTGTGCCCTTGTCGGGCCGGGATGGAAACCCAGTCCTGCTAGACACGGCGTTATCGAGACTGTTCAGAGGTGAACCGAACAGTCCCCATAGAGGAGAAGTCTGGCCTTTTCGCCGAGGCCAGTCTGTCGCTGGAGGGATCCTATTGCCTGCAGATCCGGGACCCACCAATTAAATCGGCTGAAGGCTCCCGCAGAGGTTTACTACGGCATTGCACTCTCAAGTGCTGAGTTCGACATATAGACTGTGTATCGGACTCAGCCAGGAGTGCCTACCCGGGCGTCCTAGATATCAAATTAATGGGATCCCCTGCGATACCAAAAAAAAGTGTTATAACAATTGGGACAGACTGCTTTACGTGCTCTCATGGTCGGGAGATCCACCCAGAGTAGTAACAAGCATTTGTACATATACAAACATCTGCCTTGAAGGTAATCGAACCGGCGTTAAGGGGACTACTCGCACCATTACACAAGAACGGTTGTGACTACTACCAAGGTACTGGCCGTCATAAAAATATACGTGACGATCTGATGATGAACTCTGCAGACAGAACTCCTCACTGGTTGTCAATAAATAAAAATGTGATTCAAGAATGTTACCATTTGTTTTTATTTTTCATAAATACTATTTATACTAACTTTTTTAAAACAGAATTCTATTTTTAAATACCAGACTGAAAAACGTCTACAAAGCAACAAATAATATTTTTGTTATTTTGAAGTTTGGCCGGGTGGGTGGGTATATTAGGCAATTTATAACACGCAATAATATTTATTAGAGCATTTTGAAGCTTGTTAAAAATATATTTTTAATAACAGTATTTCTATTTCTCTTGCCGTTCTTTCATTAAAAATATAACAGCCTATCAAGGGATACATTTTTATATTAATTTATAAAGATAGCAGCTGGGCATTGTAATAGGTACATTGGCTCTTAAACCGCGGTCCCCGAAACACTGGCGCCCCGTAACGCATAAATGATACAAACACTAAAATGATACAAATCACGTAATATTTTAATAAAAAATGGCGATGTTTTTTTACAAAAGCTAATAAGCTAAAAAGTAATGCTCTTCATCATCATCATACCAGCCATTGGATGTCCGCCGCTGAACGTAGGCCTCCCCCATCGACCCTCCACCGACCAGTTCTTTCTGGAGGTCGATGGGGAATGCTCTTATTGTTAGTATAAATATATATATATATATATATATATATATATATATATATATATATATATATATATATATATATACGAGTATATATAATCGTACATATGGATCGTCTGCACGCATATTCGTTTTGAAACAAAAGGTCGTGTAGCGAAATATTGACAATAAAATCCCGTTAAACTGTCACCCCATAATGAAGATACATTTTTTTTTAAATCCCTGTGAAACCATCTCATCTACGAGGATAACGCTTATATGTATTTGACTGGGGTATATCCATGAACGAGCCGAGATGATTATCTGTAAATATATAATAATTTTGAACTGAACTGAATTAGCCTATAAGCAAAGGCCTCTTTTCCGTATAGGAGAAGAAACTTAGATCAATTCACCACTCTTCTCCACTGCGCGTTGGTGGATAACTTCCTCACCATGAGTAACGATCGTTATTAGGTGTCTAAGAAAACAATAGCGGAAAAAAAAGGGAGACCCACAAGGACGTATACACTAGTAACACAGATAAAAACGTACAAATAAAAATATCTAACCCGAGTGGGAATCGAATCCGCCATTCTCAGCGTTCAGACAACTTCTTGTACCACTACACCAGAATGGTTGTCTATATAATCATATTACTTATAATCTTATTCCAAACTTCTATTCCTTCTTACCTTAAATTCTAGTTATCTTTTATATAACTCAGATATCAATCACATTTTGACTGACCCGTTGGCGCAGTTTGCAGTGACCCTGTTTTCTACTCCAAGGGTTGTGGGTTCGATTCCCGCCTCGAGTCTGGGTGTAATATATGTTTATTTATATGTATATTTATTTAAAAAAAAAAAGTATATCAGTCGGCTGTTACCTAAAACACAGGCATTAAGTTGCCTACCTTAGGAACAGACGACCGTGTGTGTGTGTGTTAAGCATATTTATTTATTTATTTATTTATTTATATCGGATTCAATCACATGAAAGAACACTTCGCTCTATAAATAACCTTTGTCTATCCACTCCTGTTAATCGGTCTAGGGCTCTAGGTTATTGTCTGACTCGTTTGCTGTGTCTGTCATTCGACTTTGGACATTTTACCTCAGTCTATTCGTAAATCACCTGACTTTTTTATAGGACAAATTAAAGGTATATTTTTAGCAAAATTTATCTTAATTTTATCTAATTTTATTCAAAATAATTTTATTTTAGTATACTGATAATTTTCGTCGGCTTGTTGTGTATAAAATATATTTATGTTTATACGTTAGGTGGTATATGTGTTTAAATGTATGTATGTATGTATTCAATGTGTGTGTGTATGTGTTTATATGGCTTGTGTAATTGTTATAATGTTCGTTACTTATATACTAAATTTCTACTATACTAATATTACTCAATTTCCCCTTACGCACACCTACAAACGTCCTTCCTTTTACGTCCTAAGGTTGGCCGGTAGAGAATGTTTTAACATTAACTTGTGTTGATTCGAGTTTATTACAAATTCACAGACTAGATTTATGGTGTTAGCTTCACTTTGAATTGAAATTATACGTAAAAACTGCTCTGAAAAGACGTCGGTTTTTTTTTGGGCATTTTTTAATTTTTAATATCTTAAGCATTTTACATTTTACTTTATTAAACTGAATTATAATTCAAATTTTAATAAGTAAGGATTAAATTTAATGAATTCAAAGTACTATTTAGATGCAAATATTGCAATTGAGGAGCTTCGTAATTTTATAGAAGAGACAAAACTTAAGCGCTCCTTGATAACATAAGTACAGAGTTGAGAAATTAAAAAAAATATATTAAATGTGATGTTTATGTTAAATATTAGGCTGGTTTAAAGATGACATATGATTTAAATTTTAAGGGACTTTAAAAATGCGTGATTTCCGAAGCCTTTGCTTATATTGTCAAATTAAATTATAGTACCTGGATGACCGAGCTTTGCTCAGACAATAGGAACTGGTTATTTAAATAAAAAATAAAAAGTGTTCCCAATAAAAGATTTTCTCACAAAATAAGAAACTGGAAAAAACGAATAAAATAATTGGACTGGAGACATATGGAGTCGAACCGGAGTCTTCCGTTTTCGAGACTGCCTGATTTCCCACCTGAGCTAGTTATAAGCTTATAAAATAGAAATTTACGTTCTTACTCTAATGATATTCTAGCAGTTTTTAATTGCACTCGTGATTTTTTACCTAAGTAACGAGTTCATATTTTTTTATTATTATATCGGTAAGACCAAAATTATTATTCGTATTTCATCAGTTTGTAATTCATATCTAAATATGATTTCCAAAAAACACTATACACCAAAATAAAAAACCAAGCAAAGGTCGGTCATTCAGGTTGTAAGGGGCTCCCAATAATAGTTTTTCTCACAAAAGTAGGAACTTGGAAAATAAGTAAAAATAATATTGGTGTGGGGGGGACATTTGAACTCGAACCCGGGTCTTCTGATTTCGAATTCGCCCGATACCCGTTGGAGTTTTATACTTGTAGATGGTAGCGAAATTTACTTTCGTATCCTAATTATATTTTTTTAATTGCCTGAAAACATGGATAAAACGACATTTTCTAAAAATGAATCCTAGCTAGGTCGATTTATCGCCCCCGAAACCCACCGCAAACTAAATATTTCATGAACATCGTTGGAGCCGTTCCCGAGATTCAGATTAATATAAGAATATAAGAATTGCTCGGCTAGTTCAATATATTAAATAAACAACACATATATTTAGGGAAATATACACTTGATGTATGTATGATAGATGAATTAGTATGAATAGACAACCTTAGCGCTTAACTTAATAACTTTCACATTAAGCGGATAAACATAAAAAACACAAGTTTATTTACATACAGGATTCAGATAAAATATATTTAATTTTAATTATAAATCTATAGAAGCTTAGTTTAATAAGGAAAAAAAAAGAGCAAGTAAATTAATAAAAGAAGATGTAGAAGAGTGGTTTTATCGGTAGAAGAGAAATCTCTTTAAGACAGCCTTTGTGCATTGGACATAATAAAGTTGTTTATTATCTGTTTTTTATCTTTCAGTCGGTTTTGTTATTTTTTTTTAATGTTTATGCACTTTTTTATTAATAAAAATTTAGCTCAGCTATCGTTTCACAGTTCTATTGAACCTTTTTTTTTTTTTTTTTTTTACGCAGGGGAATCCATTTACGGATAATATCCAGGACGCCCGGGTCGGCAGTCCTAGACCTATGTCGGACTCGGCACTTTGGGAGTGCAATACCGTACTAAACCCCTGCGGGAGCCTTCAGCCGCTTTAATTGAAGGGTCCCGGATCTGCAGGCAACAGGATCCCTTGAGCGACAGGCTGGCCTCGGCGAAAAGGCCAGACTTCTCCTCCATGGGGACTGTCCGGCTAACCTCTGAACAGTCCCGACGACGCCGTGTCTAGCAGGACCGGGTTCCCATCCCGGCCCGACACGGGCACAAGGGCGTTACAGGAGGCGCATTAAGTAGCGCCTCGTACGCACCCCCATTCGTCGCCCGCGGATGGAGGCCACGTCGGCGGCCTCCTCTCTCATCCGCTCGTCGGCCTCCTTCTGGGACATTACTGTCTCGTAGAAGGAGACTATCGCCTTCCAGGAAGTTCTATTTAACCTGCCACGGCGTATGGATGTGATCTATGGAACTAATTTGGCATAATATGTGTATAATTATGGCTTGTACGATAGGCTGTAAGATATCAAGTTTATGAACGCAAAGAATGCTAATGAGGAAAACAGCTTGAAGAGATGACTGCAGTGAGATGGGCCTATAATTCTTAAATAAGGCTATCATTTAATGTTAGTAGCGAAACGCCTTTGTGCCCTCTTAAACTAAGCGACCAATGAACGATTTTTAAGATTAGTTTATCATCAACTTTCAGGTATTTTTGTTTAGTTATTTGAGAGCCTTTCTGTGTGGTTTTGGGTCAGTTTTTATATGTACCACCTAAGAATTTTTCAAAGTTTAAAAAAATGTCTTTAGTTTTTTTTTTTATGACAAATAGACAGGCATTTGACCGCTATCTCACCTGATGTTAAGTGACGATGCGGTCGAAGGTGGAGCATGCCTGCCTAATAACAGTCTATTCACTCCGGCCTTGAAGGCACCCAGGTTGTATCGTTCGGGAAACACAGACGCGGGCAACGAGTTCCATTCCTTAGCCGTGCGCATCAAGAACGTAGTGCCAAAGCGTTTTGTGCGCGTAGGTGGCATATCAATGACATAAGGATGGAACGATCGACCGCGCCTAGTGTCCCGATGGCGGAAGGTTGTTGGGGGAATTAGATTGTGCAATTCCTTCGCACACTCACCAAAATATATTCTGTAGAACACCGACAGACGAGCTACCCTACGTCGATGATCGAGACTCTGCAACTTGGTGTCTGTCAGAGTAGGGTCACCTATAAGTCTCTTAGCTCGTTTTTCCACCGAGTCCAAAGTTGCCAGTTGGTATTTGGCGGATCCATCCCAAAGATGGCAGCAATACTCCATACAAGACCGAACTTGTGCTTGATACAGTTGAAGCAGCTGTTCTGGAGTGAAGTATCGCCTGACCTTAGAGAGAATACCTAGTTTTTTTACTGCAGTTTTTGCTTTGGACTCGATGTGCTGCCCAAAGTTCAAATTGGACGATAGCTCTACACCGAGGAGCTGAATTGAGTCGGTAATTTCTACAGAAACATTTCGGAAAGTCGGAGCCAGGTGTAAAGGACTCCGTTTAGAGGAGAACACACACGCCTGTGTTTTTGTAGCGTTGAACGTGACCAGATTGGCATCGCCCCATTCGGAGACTGCCTGGAGGGCGACGTTCAAACGGCTGACCATATCCTCTCGACAAGACTGGATAACATCCTTACTAGCCCTTGCACTCGAAAAGTATCTGTCCGTCACTGTGCTGTCGTCAGCATACCCAAAGGTACCGGGGACGAGCAGATCATTAATATGCAGCAGGAAGAGGGTAGCGGACAAGACTGATCCCTGAGGAACACCGGCATCGATAGCCTTTTGGTCCGACGAGTACCCGTCAAGGACAACTCGTATTGAACGTTCGTTCAGGAAGTCAGAAATCCAAGTGCAAAGGCCAGGTGGAATACCATATGAAGGAAGCTTGCTTATGAGGCTCGCGTGCCAAACTCTGTCAAAGGCCTTCGAGATATCGAGGGACACGGCAAGTGCTTCACCGTGTTTATCAATGGCCTCACTCCAAATATGTGTGGCATACACTAGAAGGTCCCCAGTCGAACGGTTCTGGCGGAAACCGTATTGCCGGTCGCTGAGGAGATCGTTACCTTCCACGTGGGCCAGGAGTTTATTGTTCAGTGCACGTTCCATAGTCTTACAGAGTATGGACGTGACCGAGATGGGACGGTAATTGACCGTTTTTCGGCTTCTGCACGATAGCAGTCTGCATCAAACCATGGGCGAGCTTTTCCATTCGTCGCTACGTCAGAGTATGGTATAAAATATTCCATACCCTGGTGTATAACCGCGGTAATGGCTTCAGCGCAGCTCGACTGATCATCAGAAGAAAAGCATACCTGTCGCCAAGGATAGGACGAGAAAAAGTGACGCATCTCATCCCAATCTGCTGCCTTGTATCGCCACACCCGTCTTAAGCCACATGGGGCTTCTTCGGGTGGGGAACAAACGGATATAGATTTTACCAGACAGTGGTCAGAAGTACCCAGTGGTGCAGAAACTGTTATTGAGTGACTGTCTGGATCGGTTGTTAAAAATAGGTCTAAGCAGTTGGCGGTATGAGAGTCTACGTCTGGTACCCTGGTAGCATAGTTTACAAGCTGGGTGAGGTCTAGCGTCAAGGCTAGTTTACGCACTTCTCGCTCAGCATGGTCGGTCACCTGGTATGGGTACAGCCACTCCCGGTGGTGGGCATTGAAGTCCCCCAGAATGACTAACTGTGCCGAAGGGTAACGCTCTCGAGCCTCATCCGCCGTTAGGGTAGGATGGTCACATAACTGAGTTGTTTCCACGTCTTCACTGTGCGAACGGTAGACACAGGCACACAGGATTTTCTCCTGTCCTGTGTCCACCAGAACCCATAGGATGGAGTAGCCGGATGTCTCAAGGTGCTTAAGACGCTTGATGCAAATATCATCACGAACGTACACACAGACTCCGGCACGAGGTATGAACCTGTGCTCCAGAGAATACCCGGGGTAGCTGAGGTACGCCGTGTCAGCCAGACATCTGATCTGCGTCTCAGTGAGGAACAGCAGCTGCGGTTTTTCTGTTTCTAGGTGGTGGTGGACAGATTCGAGATTAGAGTGCAGACCTCGGATGTTAGAGAGGTGCACTTTTAATGGGAGGACGTGCAGCCGCTCTGTATACCTTCTTTTATTTTTTTTGTGTCTTCATGGGGAGTGAATAGGTGCTGGGGAACGCGATCTGGGCGAGGCGGCACCCTACCAGGTGTCAAACTCAACACCACCGCACGGAAGGAGGCTGACGCGGAGACCGCGGGGACGCCCGAGCCCCCCCAGAATAGCTACCTGGTCCTCCCTTCCGGTCGCCATCCGGCAAGGTAGATCATTCTGGGATTTTTCGTCAGGTGGCGGGGCAGCCTTTCACAGGTGGCTACCCTGCTACTTGGGCCCCCAACTTCCTACGGTCGGCCAGCGGCGGCACCGTGCCTCGGATCCCGCTACCCTCCGAAGCCAGTCACCCGATGCGGCAGTGATAAGCAGACAGAATCGGTCACATAGAGTGCCCAACTACACATCCCCCAAATGGCTGCTCTGGGACCCACCCCGGAACACGGCAGTTGCCGTTTAGCGGCGCGACTCTACCCAGAGGGTGGTAATCAAGCCACGGCCGTAGCCTACCACCGCAAGAATTTTGTCGGCTCTTACGACAGGCCTTCTTGCCGGGCCGTAGGAGATCGTATTCTACTGCCCGTCCCTACACGGGGAAAAGTTGCATCAGTTAGCCCTGTTTGATAGACAGGTTTCTCTCAAACACTCAAACCCTTTTTCTGGTTGATAGTAGCTTTACTGCTCTCATTTGCAAAGATTCATTTAATACGTTGATTAGCTAAGATTTATCGTTCGCGAGACTCTATATACAAGATCTGCTACGTAATATGGTAGACAGAGTTGGAGATTGGAATCTTATTTCTGGTCTTAAAACATTTTTGTTCTTCCTGTGTGGTGGCCTCTTGGGCCATATGGCTATAACACACGGATAATTTCTATACCAAACCGCATGGATGAGATGACTTTCTTTAGTGTAGCGACCGCCGTTTGGCAAAGAATCGGCAATTTTTATTTTGTAAAAAAAAATGTGAAAATCGAACGGGAATTTTTTGTTAGTAAGAAAAAAGACCAGACACCAGCTCATCTAATCACCTGATTATTGGCCACCTGGCCAATCTCAGGGCAGTAGAACAAATTGCCAAATTCAAATACCTATTATTGATTCCGTCCCTGCCTCCAGACCATTGATTCTGTTCTTGTTGAGTATTTATACAGTGAATGAGGTAAGCAGGTGAGTTGGTAGTCCGAATAACTGGACTGATTCATCGTTTGCCTCGTTGATGTATCTTGTGATGCTAGGTTCTAGTTGGACATAATCACCTGCAGATTTATACTTCTTTGAAATTTCTTTACATTAAGATATTATTTATACAGAGTGGATTTTTGACACGGGTCAGTAAGGGCAGGTACTTTAACCCTTATAGTTACAGGAAAACGTTCCTAGGAGACCATCCATAACTTTTTAAGATATTCTGAACTGCATTCACAGATTTTTGAGAAAATGTACAGTCAGCGAAAAAAGTGCTAAAATCAAAAAAAAAAATATTTCTATGCCTATCGATCCTACTTCAAATGGGGATCAAAAGACTCTATGGGACCATTTAAGGTATGAGTACTAGAAATGTCAGAAATCGCCAAAAACATTTTCCATACATTTTGTACTGAAAAACGATAAATCAACTCGTAATATTCTTTATCGCCAAACAACCTTATTTGTTCCCAATAAAAAAGTAAAAAAAATTATAAAAAAGAAGTTCGAAGACTTATCTTTTGGAGATGGCTTAGAGGAAAAATAAGTACAGATCATGATTTTTAAAGTACATATTATGGTCTGATGAAACCAATTTTTTCAATAACAGTATGTACAACCGAAAAAATTATCATTATTGATCTAGAGAAAATCCTGTCCGAACGATTCCGCAAACACTCCCCGTGTTTGCGGAATCGTTCGGACTAATACCTGCAGCAGAATTACACCACCGGATATCACGTCATAATTTTAAATTTCATCCATATCACCTCGAGGTCCGGAAATCTACAACAACTCAATTTTTACGGCATTTACTGCCTCGTACGACTACTATATGGAACCAGCTGCCACCAATGGTATTTCCGAACCGATACGACTCAGGGACCTTCAAGATAAGAGCACACTCATTTTTGAAAGGCCGGTAACGCACCCGCTAATCCTGTAGCGGGTGTCTATGGATGTCGCTTTGACTTACCACCAGGCGAACATACTATCCGTTTGCCCCCTCTTGCATAGAAAAATATGATTAGACATAGTTTATAATTTATATTCTTTTAATGAAACGTAGATTTGCAAAATGTGGCTATGGAGACAACATACATTAAATAATCATATATATTTATTTTCGACTGTTCTGGTGTATTGGTGCGAATAGTTGCCTCAACGCCACACGCTGGCGGGGTCGCGGTTTCGATTACCGCTCGAGACAGATATTTGTATGTTGTCCAAATTTTGGTTTCCGGTCGGGGTGTAAGTCCTTGGGGATATCCCACCGTGCCTCGGAGAGTATGTAAAGCCGTCGATCCCGGTTGTTATCATAGACAACTAGTAACTATCGTTACCCATTATAAGGGAATTATCCACCAATGGATGGGAGCAGCGTGGTGGATTAAGTTCCAACCCTTCTTCTACATGGAGAAGAGGCCTTCGCTCAGTTGTGGGTGGTTTACAGGCTGATACAAATATTTATTTCCTCTTTCTTATATTAGTATAGATTTTTTTAAGACTTGTTCAGGCAAGTTAAAATTAGTAATTAACCAACAAATTCGCGTTTAAAAATATATAAGGATTTTATACATAAAGTATTATATCAAATAATGTTAGTAGCACTGTTCCGATTTAAAATTAGTTTTCGAATAGAATTTAGGCTTATTGGTCGGTCTTGAAAGTTATGACATTTAGACAGTGTTGGCTAGCATTAAAAGTATAAGATATTTTATTTTATTTCAATAACTAGCTGCTGCCCGCGACGTCGTCTGCGTGAACGCTATTAGATTACACGTTGTTACAGAATGGGTTGAAGAAATAAAGGTTCACTGCTCGTTCCCCGTAGGTGATGCCCCGTAATAAAATGTAGCCTATATGACCCGACTTCTTAATAATATTCGTGCCAAATTTGAAGTAAATCCATGCAGTACTTTTTGAGTTTTTCCCGGACATACATAGAGACAAACAGACAAACAGAAAAAAAATCTAAAAACTATATTTTTAGCTTCGGTATCGATTGTAGATCACACCCCAAGTATTCTTTAAAAAAAATATTCAATGTACAATTTTGACTTTCCTACCATTTTATTGTTATGTATAGATTACCACAACTTTTATTACTACCAAAATTTTGATTGACATCGTGAAAATTGATTCACTAAATACTGTTTTTAGGCTATTTTCACTAACTTTTTGATTGAATTAAGAGAATATGACTTTACTGACAAAGTTTTATGACAAAATCGCATTTAAGCCACTTTAATAACCGACTCTTTCATTATATTAATCCTATCTCTTTTTTTGTCTAATTGAATACGAATTACCGCGTGTTCTACAAAATTGAATTCTACTGAACTGAACTGAAACAGCTGTAAACATCCCACTGTTGGGCAAAGGCTTTTTCTCAATATGGTAGAAGGGTTGGAGCTTATACCATGCAACCCTTATACGGATTGGCGGATAACTTTCCTACCAAGAGTAAAAGTCGATATCGAGTGTTTTTGATAATAAACCACAACAACGGTGTCACAGTCACGACACAGTGGGGAGACTCATAAGAACCAGGTAGGTAACAAATATTTGTATGTAGGTATGCAAATATCTATGCCTGGCCGGAATAGAACCGGTTACGGTCGTCTCTGCTCTTATTGAGTTTTTCAAATTATTTTTTGACGTGTACTAACTTCTTATAAAAGTGCGTTAGGTACTCATTTTATTAAAAATAGGTTAATAATAAAGAGGTTAGATTAAATTTAAAAGATTGCGCTAAAAGACTAACAAACAAAAACATTATTTTTAATATAGACGTAATAACTATATTTTGTAAAAAAAATATTAAAACAATTACACAAGAACAATAAAAAACCAATTAAAAAGTATCATTTTTGATTAGTACATATTTCCAAGTAATGTGAATAAGATTACATCTCTTAACCCAGTAACAATAGAAATATAATATAATGGTCAAAGTTAAATAAAATTCGTTGAAATTTGGATTTCACTACCAGCTGTATTTGACTCTCCAACAAAGCGGATCTTTAATTAAAGCAAGAAGACGCAATAGGAGGCTTTTTTAATAAGAATTTGGAATTGGAATGGTTTTTTTAATACTAGTGGTCGCCCAGCATTGTCAACATCATAAAAATATGATTGCGCAAACATACATACATGGTGAGCGACATATGCAGCCGTTAGACCTGATCTGTGATAAAAAATGTCGATAAAAAAATCGTTGCAAGACCTGTATTTAAGACCGTGTTGACAACAGACTTTGACAATAAACAAAATTTGTGTAAATATATGTACATTGTACATATGTGTGTGAGCCGTAGTATGTGTAGTGTTTTTTTTTTAAATTAATTTAATGTATTTTTTGAGCATTATTGTAAGAAATATTAGCATTCTGCACTTCTTCTCCATATAAACTATAACTGTGGTAAATTTCAAACTTCTCCCTCCGCGTAATTGTCTTAAAAACAAGTTTTTGCTTCACGTATTAATATAGATATATTCTTACATAGATTGTATACATAGATTCTTACCATATTTTTTTTTAATTTGGTATAAATATTTAAAAAAAGAAAAAAAAAACGAGAGAGTTTGTCTGTTTGACATTGAAAAAAATTGTCAATACTTTTTACGTTTGCCATTTGTCGGAGAATTTATAATTTTATTATAAATTAATGTTTTTTTTTATGTTACAGGTCCAATTTTGTATATTCTAGATATTTGTAATATTTTTTAAAGATGAAATAGGATGGTGAGGGGTGGATTTTTCCATTCTACCCTCAAAGTCTTAAATATATGTACATAAGCAGGCTGAATCAACCAAAAATACAATCAAAACTTATTTGCATCAATAAATACATTTCAAATACAAAAATCCGTCAATCGAAAGACCGTAACAAAATGATTAATTTGTCGTTATGACACGTTTCAATTTGTTTTATACCAAACCCGTAAAGAACAGCCATTATTAAATAATTGTCAGTTATTGATCGATGTGTTTGTGAAATATTGAAATCGGTTTAAAATTATATTTTATCATTAGTGTGAGACACAATTTTCATATTAAACGGATTTTTATTTTTACAGTTGAGTTATTACTTAGTTGATATTTTATTATATGTATAAGTTAGCTTGATCTTTTTGACAGATGTAAATTTTTCTGATCGACATAACTTTGCAATGACGAACATATTATTTTCTTAATTTAAATGATTTTAAAAATTCTAAAAATATTAAAAAAATACATACATCACAAAAGTTCCTAAAGATTCAAGCGTCGTCCGAAAATTTTAAGACTTTTAATTGCTTGAAAGTAAAATTTAAATTGGAACACTGAAAATAATAGACGCTTGTACAATGTTACAACGGTCAAAAAAAAATCCGTCCGAAAATCATTATTAAGAAAATAATATGTTCGTCATTGCAAAGTTATGTCTATCAGAAAATTTACATCTGTCAAAAAGATCAAGCTAACTTGTCCTGTACAAGTAATAATAATACTGAGTTTTCCATTCTATTTTTATCTTAAAATTTGAATTTTTTACTTACAATGTCTGCGGTGAAATATAATAACAAAAGGGAAAAACTCAACGTTGCGCTTCTCATTTTTGGTCCTCGTTGCTAATTAATTAACTGGTATATTCTCGAATGGTATCAAGGAAAACTTCTGTTTAGCAAACATTTTTCCGTTTGCTCTATAAATTAAACGTGACCTATAATTGTTTGGGTTTCAATATAAAGGTGCTTTCAGATGTGATTAAAAACGTTGCGTTAAATCATAAAATTCTAAATTATACTTTAATTTTTTTTCTTGATTTCTTAGAATCGGAGAATAGTGCTCTAATACTCTACTAGTAGTATTAGATTAATATTTAAAATTTTGTTTAATTTATTTTAAAGAATTAAAATAAAATACTATTCATATTTTTAAATACAATATTATAATTATTGTTTATATTGAATTTTAAGTTCTACGATTACAAAAAAAATACTTATACTAAGATATCTTCAGCTGAGTAGAGACAGAGATAGGGACTAACGCGCAAACCAGTATCAAATAATAAATTATAAATTAATAAAAATAAATCTGTTTCGACTAGGAATCGTAACGGCGACCGTTTTACCAAATTACCTTACAATTTCTAAGACACCTCGTAATACTTTGTGGTTACACTGCGCGATATTTATGTTAGTGTGAAACTCCCTCAAAGTATTTATGTCCTCATTACAAAGGACTATAAACAGTAACTTGTTATACAAGCGACCATAATAAAGAGTGTAGTTATGTATTTGATATTCCATAGCTTTAGGTACACAAGAAAACATAAATATTTATTGAAAATTCAATCTTGTACAGTCTGTAAACGCACCTTTTCTTTTAAGGAAAACGATTGGAGTTTGATTCACTTTAGCGCTCTACTTCGGATTGATGCATATATGTGATATACGATGAAGGAGACATGTTTCCTAACGTTATTTTTATCGACCATTGTCCAAAGGATCCAAGGATAACTTATCGTTTAGTTTTAAGCGTAAGCTCAAATTTGAATTAACGATGTTTTGGTTGACATCAAATATTATTATCCATTGTTTGCACATTATAAAGAATAGCACTTTGCAGAGAAATTCTATGGTAAAAATATAAGAATTCTAGGATTACAATACATGTATGTGTGTTTACTCATTGAGATATTTGAACATTATGTAGAAGTACTAATCTAATCTATTATAATCTATTATAAATAGGGTGAGGGGGAGAGGGGGGGGAGAGGAGGTATAGATTTCTCGGTTTATAGATGGATTGTAATCACCAAAAGAAAGATTATATCACAATTTCAAGGAATATTATTCCAGGTGGACACAGTGTGCTGCTTTATAATCCAGGAGGGGGGGGGGGGGGGGTATGATTTCGATTCTTATATTTTGAAATCTATATTAGTTGGCTGTCATCTAAAACAGAGGCATTAATTTATCTAACTTAGGATCAGATGACCGTGTGTATATGTTAAAGATATTTATTTATTCATCTATATATATATAGGAGACTTTCTATAGATATAGTCACTCATCACGATATCTCTGGAACTATTAGACCTAAAAACTTGAAATTTGGTAGGAATATTTCTTTTGCCGAGTAGAGGTCAGCTAAGAACGGATTTTACGAAATTCTACCTCTAAGGGGATGAAAAAGCGAGGCAAAGTTTGTATGGGACAACGTGATTCCTTGGTCCAATCTACTTCCAATTTTGCATAAATATTCTTTAACAGAATTTATTGAAGGCATGTTTCGTATTTTATCGAAATTCATCCCCTAACGGGGTTAAAAGGGGGTAGAAAGTTATTTTGATATAAATACTCCTTAGGATTTTTTTTTTAAATTACATTTTATTTTGACACATGTTTGACAATCCGTCTTTTATATAATATTTATATATTAGTATTGACGTAGGCGTAGGTGATATGTTTTTTTTGGGTGCTCCTGGTGGAACAGGCAAGACTTTATATTAAATGTAACAAAATTGAGTTGTAAATATATCGTGTGATCACTTTATTGTAAAATAGTATAAAACACTATAATATTTTTTACTTCAATGTTGATGTTGTTTTAAGTCAAGGGTTTTAAACTGAATAACTCATCAGCAAGGCATCTGTACTCACAATGATACAGATATAGAAGACACCAATGTCAACTTGGAAACATTTTTGAATTATACAGCATTAACATCCCAATTAGTACAGATTGGCATCACGGACTAATGTTGGAACAAGATCAGAAAAAATTATAAATCATATACCTAACTTTATCTTACACTAAAACTAAGAAGGAGGAGATAAAAGCTGTCTTGGACTATTATTAAATATAAATATATGTTTGACATACACACACGATCGTCTGTTCCTAAGGTAGGCAAGTTAATGCCTGTATTTTAGGTAACACCTGACTGATATACATTTTTTTATAAATATACATACAAATAATACATATAGAAATAAATACATATTACACCCAAACTCGAGGCGAGAATCGAACCCATGATCCTGGAGCAGTAAGCAGGGTCACTACCAACTGTGGCGAGTCAATCAAAATTTAAAAAATAATTACTTGCGAGTTTATTCAAATCTAAGAGGCAAAATCGTATTGTAACGAACGAAGCATTGATAACCGGTTCGAGATTCTGGTGTAGTGGTGCGAGTGGCTTAACGCCTCGCCTCAATGCCGGTGGTCGCGAGTTCGATTCCTGCTCGGGGCAGATATTTGTATTTATGCCAATATTTGTTTCAGGTCTGGGTGTATAGTGGGTTTCGTTAGTTACTGTAGCGGGAGTATACTTAAGCGAAAGCTGCTTCTCTCACAGCCAGTTGTATGTGGCATATTCCAAAGTAGCCTGGTGATTCTAGCTCCCCGAAAGAAAAACAAAAAATATTGTTTATAAAGAAATACTAAGGAAGGTGTAGTACTTCGATTTCGTTGTAAAAAGATAATACCCCCGTGTAACTTTCTCCAGACTTTGGTCTTTGGACCGAGCTTCGTTTTCATAAAATATTATAACGATTTTTTTTTAATGTTTATTTAAACTTTAAATCCCTACTCTATAATAAAGATTGTTATATTATATAAATATTCAAATATTTTAATATAATAATTTATATGTTATAACAAAATTAATAACGTAAAAAAAAAAAAAAAAATCCTATTAGAACCATTTTCGACTTCTACGCGGACAAAGTCGCGGGCTAAAATATTGTTCGAGAACTCAATTCGTCTATTATGAAATATTTTCCAATATCGAGGCAGGTGTGGGTGATAAAAAATATAAATTTATATTTTTTGAAATTTTAGTTAAATACCCGTGCGAAGCCGGGGCGGGCCGCTAGTATGTGTATATGAAGCTACTTGTATGTATATCAACGTGTATGTAGTGGTAAAGATATATTGTGAAGTAAACACATTTTCGCTCACACATGAAAAGAAAATAAGTAAAATAACGAATTCCCTTTTGTAATATACGAAACTTTCAACTTGTGCACTTAATTAAACACCTACACAGTCTCGTAGCCAATCAAATATAAAATGAGAAATTAGTTACTTAGAAATAATAAATTTAAAACCAGACGGCATTTTTTTACC
The DNA here is from genome assembly GCA_036937285.1 of Euphydryas editha. Taxonomy (NCBI): domain Eukaryota; kingdom Metazoa; phylum Arthropoda; class Insecta; order Lepidoptera; family Nymphalidae; genus Euphydryas; species Euphydryas editha. The sequence continues at coordinate 21,148,402 of JAUPFZ010000005.1, read as the reverse complement.
GGATTAATTAATTAAATGCTGACAATGAATCATGAGATTACGCAAGTTTGAAAGGCAATGTCATTATATTAATGTGTCACACCATATATCTACATAAACGAGATTTATGCTAAACGTATGCTATAACATAGCCACGATTGACTCCATATATTCATGACATGGAAACATCAGCAGTACCGGAACCGCTAAGGCTTGGATCGTCCTCCAATGAGGAAGGGTTTTGTTTCTCAAACTTATGTACATATGCGAGATCGAAATTGATCTTGGCTCTATTACACCAGAATGTAGTATTAAGTAAAATCGTCAGCTATGCTGTTTTATGCCTAAAAAGTTTTTTCAAGTATTAATCTCTCTCCGATTCAATTCTTTGACGCGTAGGTTGTCTAAAGAAACAAATAATTCCAAATTATATCTACATATGCGTTTATTAAATATCAATTTTTCAATCATCAATTGGGACGGAGTCAGATAAATGAAAAAAAAAAGTAAAATGAAGATCGCAAACCAAGACTGGTGGTGAAGATGTGATGGCTGAAACTTAGACAAAATGATCTGGTATGTTGGTTCCAAAAATTAGATAAATATAACTTAAAGCATGTAAACGAAAGAATGTATATAGGCTAGTATGAAAATAGAAAACAAGGTAACTATATACACAATAGAATAAAAAAAAAATGTAAATAAATAGACTTAAGAATAAAATAAAAAAATTAAAAAAAAATAAATAAAAAAAAGAGAAAAAAAAGTTTAGTTTATTGTTTAAGTAAGTTAAGTTAATTATTTATATATTAAATAAGTGAATTTGTGATCAGTGCAAGGACTCGCGATAGATAGAGATCCTAAGCTTAGTTTAAGTTTCGTTGTCTAAATAAGTACGCATCAAAAATAATAATAATGACAATCTAAAAATTTTTTAAAAAAAAGGAAAATAAAGCCTGTGGACGTATAGTTAAAAAAAATATCAATTTTAAGATACGGAAATTATTATTTTTTTACCAGTCTATAAAAAAGCTTGATCAAACATTTGGTGTCCTTAAGATATTGTAAAAATGAAGATTCAAGGTTCCTTTACAAAAAAGAAAAAAAAAATTATAAAATCTAAAATCTACCTACTAGAACCTCTTTTGTGTGCTACGCTATACGAGAGTCTCGCTTTCCTATTAGATTATCATAAATAATTTCGAAGTGAAATTAAGTGAGCCTACACCTGAGTTTAAAAATTCTTTTAAATATATTATTTACACATTTTTTTTTATATAATAAATGCGAAAGTTTAAGAGTATGGATGGATGTTTGTTACTTTTTCACGCAAAAACTACTGAACGGAACGGAATAATAACACATAGGCTACAATTTATCAATACATAACGCGCGCGAAGCCACGGACGGAAACTAGTAAACCATAATGTTATTATAATGTAACAAGAAACGTAAAGGAATATCTTTAAGTTGTTAGCTAAATATATTTATTTTATTTAGTTCTGCTATTTACATCTTTGATAGTTTCAAGAGAATAGGATGTATTGTTTACACAATTGCCATCTAAATCTAACTTAAATTTATAAGTATAGCCTATGCCTATTGTAACGATGAAGCACAGAATCAGCATAAAATAACTGTAGTAAGAGTATTTTGGATAAGCTACCTGCGTCTGGAGTACGAGTGATGCAAGGAGTGCAAAAGATAAATAATAAAACTCATTTACTGCGACACAACATAAATAATATCAAAATAAAATTAAAACTCAAATGAAAAATTAATGGACAAAATAGGTGGCTAGGTTTAACCTGCTCCGGTAACATTGTCGTACGCAGAGAAGTTTTTTAGACATCCCTCCACATTGAGATGTAAGGCAGGAGAGTTTAGGGACAACCTTCTATATCTATACTAATATTATAAAGCTGAAGAGTTTGTTTGTTTGTTTGTTTGTTTGAACGCGCTAAACCCAGGAACTACTGGTTCGAATTGAAAAATTCTTTTTGTGTTGGATAGCCCATTTACCAAAGACAGAAATTTTTTTACTATAGTTCCACTTTTAAACTAAATATAACATCACTCTTTTACTGAGAATTTTCGAAAAAAAAAAACTCAATAATACGTTAAACGACCCAGGAATCAAATCTGAGTCCCCTTGCTAGGCAGTAACGCTTGCGACCACTCGACCAACGAGGCGGGCAACTAATTGCTTAAAAATATTAAGGTACGTTTTTCCCTCAAATTAACGCGGGTGAAACCGCGGGGCACAGCTAGACGTTTTTAAAATGTATACAAAGTTTACAATGTAAATATAACGCATATTTTACGCAGTCACGTATTAATCGCTTGCTATTGCTATTCAGTCAGCGACTGATATCCACTGTTCGTACCAACACTATATTACCAAACAAAGATAGTCGACAATGAACACGAGAGTTTTGAGTTTGCATTTAATATGCAACTCAAAACTCAATGAAGAGCTCGTCTAGTTGAGAGATGAAAAGCACTTGCCTGATGTAAGCTCTGGCCGGTATGTGGCGTACATTTAGCATCACAATTTGTCGCAATGCAGAATAAATTGCTGCGATGGCGACACGAAATTAGAATCGTAACAATGGTCTATGGTTTAATACGTATACAGCTGTCATACTCTATTAATTTACACATAATTGTAATGTTGTATGCATTTCATCATACGATCAGCATGATTGCTTTAAAAATGAATTCTTGGGAGTGTAGCAAATTTATTTGAATTCAGGACTAAAAGACACAAAAGTCAATAAAGTTGATAAATAAGCTTACATCTTTGTAATAATTCGTAGTTTGTGTATAGTCAAAATAATTGATGCTTCTCTAGGGATTTCTTGGAAAGTGAATTTATAGCTGTGTAAAGTTTCTTCTTAATTTAAATATTCAAAGTTCAGTTCATATGAACTTGAAAGGTCAGAATAGAGGTTAGTTTTTATAGACTAATTCTTATTCAAAAATAAGTATTTATATTATCCAATAATAAATATAGTCCTTTTGGAATATAAAGTGCATATTCTATACTGACAACCAAAATACGAGTATGTTAACGTAATATTCGCGTTGAACTTCCAACTACATTACTGTTGCCTGTTAGTTCGGCAGTCAAAACACTTGGAACTTGGAGTAGCACTAAAAAAAAAATTAATAAAGGATTGGTCCCACGTCTAATAGCCTCCATTCTTCCACCAATCGGCATTGCGATTCAACGAGGAAATGCTGCAAGCATCGACATGATTTACACCACAACTATTTGTAAATATTTATTTTTTAAGTTTTGCATTGTAAATATATATAATATTGTAGAATTTAAAAATTAACATCTACACAAATAATAAATCTGTTAAAACCTCCGTTTTATTAATACATTATATATCATCAAGAATAAATTTCAATAGCGCGTATTTTTTTGTATCAGCGCCATCTCTTATCGTGTTTTTCTCTGATCACGTATCACGTAAAAAGTACAAAACCAATGTTAATAACTTTAATACATAAAAATTAGAAATAACTCACAGTATAATTTAGTTTTTGTTTCATTGTAATTAAATTTAAAAATAAATATTTAAGAAAATAGAAATAGGTACCTACGCCGCCAACGGCATCTGGTCTAAGGAATCTTTAAAACTCACAAAACTTATATTTGAGTTATTATTTTGTTAAACTTAAAAGCTTACTAAATGTGTCGGATAGGAATAGAAATTGTTTTAATATTTTAGATAAACATCATTTTCAATTAATATACTATTATGTTAAATATTAATTATGTTAAATGTCACTAAATATAAAAACGATATTCTACACTGATACGAAAGGTGGCGCAGATAATTTTCTGAATCGCGCTGACCAAAACTTCGGCCAAAAGAATGACACTCGCCCGTATTTAAAAATCTGTTTTTATTTTTTGTATATAATTAAATACTTTAGGGTACTACGGTCTTGATTGTTTGTTCGTTGTTAAAATTTAAAATATTTGGTCGTTATTTGTTTGTTGATTGTACAAAGTTGGATGGTTATAGCTATTTAAGTTGTAATATATATATATATATATATATATATATATATATATAAAGTCGTGTTAGTTACACCGTTTATAACTCGAGAACGAGTGGAACGATTTTTATGATTTTTGTGTTTTTGGATTTGTCTTCGTCGGGAATAATACTTATTAAAATATGGTAGTCATCAATGAGAAAATAATAAAAAAAACAGTTCAAATGGTTCATCCGTACTATCCATATACATATATATGTATGTATGTATGTATGTATGTATGTATGTATATAGATATAATAATAATATAAATGTATAATTTTTAAAATTTTAGTTAAAGACCCGTGCGAAGCCGGGGCGGGCCGCTAGTTTTAAATAATTTTAGAAACAATGTTAATAAAATGTATGGTCGATCCGCATGATTTTTGATTATTACTTTGCTACTAAGTGTTATGCCGTTTTTACACTTTGTTATCTGACCTTTTCATTAAACAGCTTTTTTTATGAATATAATATTTTTATTTCGTTTTTATTTATTTTCCCATTGTTAAAAACCTTTAAGAAAGCCGAAATTTATATAATTACTAAGTCAAAGGATTATGAACGCTTTATAAATCTACACAAAATAATTAGGTATGAATGCGTCAAATCTCCTCGTTTGCTTCAAACTTGTATAAATATAGTAATTACGTATGCATAACAAGTAAGTATAACGAAAGTTTTTCTCATTACTCGGCGTGAAAAACAACGGTAACAACGCAATACATCAATCAATGTTGTTTACAAGCACACACTTTGTCAAGATTTTTTAAATTATTTCAAAAACTCGAAGAAAAAATTTACAACTATGTTTTTTTTTTTGTAGGATGAATTAATGAAGGATGAATCAATGAAGTATATTGCATCGAATCTTTTGCATATTAAAAAAAAATTTAAAAATAAAATATATTCGTTTTTAATTTTTAATTTTTTCTGTATGTACAACTAAATGTAAAAAAAAAAACAAAAAAAATATCCCTTATAATTTAGTGTAGGTATACAATACTTATATTTAACTTCAACCGTTCTGGTGTAGTGGACCTTAATACCAGCGGTCGTGGATTCCCGCTCGGGGCAAATATCTGCATTTGTATAAAATGTATCTGGTCTTGGTATACGTTCTTGTACGTACGTTCTTGTTGTTCTCCCCACCGTATCTCAGAAAGCATGGAAAGCCATCAGTCCCAATTGCTATCACAAACACCTGATAGCGACACACAACATTCACACTTTGGGGTCTGATTAAAGGATTGTTGGATGGAGGAAATGGACCTACATTGTAACCTACATTGGGATATACTGGGTTTGTCTGAGGTCTCAAAGGAATTATGAAAGATTCTCACGTGACTATTAAAGCTAAAAAGAAAATATTCGATTCGTGGATTTTACCTGTCATGACGTACGGATGCCAAACATAAAGCTTACAACATACGCCAACTGAAAGTTTGCCAGCACAACATGGAAAGAAGTATCCTCAAGATCAAAATAAAAGACAATAAGACTCCAAAATAATAAGAAACCGAACTAAGCTGACTGATATTACTAAAAGTATTAAGAAATTAAAATGGAGATGGGCTGGTCATATAATTAGAAACAAAAAAGAATAATGGTCGAGAGATATAAAAGAGCGGTGTCCAAAATAGTACAAAAGAAGGAAAAGGAGACGGTGTCGAAGGTGCCAGACGATTTTAAAATTATAGCATGACCGGTTTGGAGAAAAAAAGCACATAATCTATCAGTGTGGCAAGCTCTAGGGGGGGCCTATGCTAGAAAGCAAGACAATCTCAATGAAAATCTTGTAAAAAGTATTAAATCTTACATATATATGTATGTAAGTTTGTTTAAATAAAGGCTATTATTATCTATATTGATTATTAAATAACAAACATTTGTCATGAGCGGGCTCCGAACCCATGACCGTTAGCGCAACACGTAGTTAGTAGTCGTAAAATATTTTTTGCTCCATAAATATAAAAATTTGATTCAACTTCGCACCATTTATAAATTTAAAATAAAAAAGTGGCTGAAGCCACTTTTTTAAAAAAATTTATAAATGGTGCGAAGGAATTGAAATCTTTTAACGATTTTAACGACAATTTATTATTAAAATAAGGGAGAATCAAATACAAAAATGAAAAACAAAATAAAAAAGACTGTTATAATGAAATATGCAGAGCCAATGTATCGAATCTGACGCGAATTTATGAATTTCATCAAATACGAGGCTTGGACTATGCGACGTTGCAAAAACTAAGAATCCTCTTTGAATCAATCAGTATCTAAGTGATCTTATTGAATCTCTGCTGAATATTCACAAAATTTTAATAAATGTCACGTTTCAGAACGAATACAAAGCTGACTCTAATACAGTCAGATTCGGATTGATTTGAAATTCAATTGGTATAACAATTATATTATAAATAATTATATATAAAATTATATTGTGTATAATTTTATTATATATTTGTAATAATTTTTTTTACAAATGACTTGTTGATGACTCGCGTAGTTAGAAAAGTTATGATTTACTTAAAATTTGATGTATATACGTTATAACAGAATCACTTTTTTATTTTTACTTTACTCAAAAGCGATAATACTAATTGTATAATATTTTAGCATTTCTATGACTCAAGGGATTTTTTGCTCAGTGAATCGACTGCGATTCAACGGGAAAATTCAGGTGTGATTTATACTATAATTATCAGTAAATAATTATTTTTAAGTTTTCATTTTAAATACGTGAATATTTTAAGACTGTAAGTTCTCGGCAGACTAGAATAGGAACAACCCATGTCTGCGTTGCGCTCTGCGCAGAGGACCATCACGGTGAGGGTGATCCAAGGGTACCGTACGGCATCATGGGCTGCAGCTACTGCTCTACTCGATGACCCCCGTGGAGCTCGTGGCGGAGGTTCTAGCCGAGACTTATACGTCTCGGGTATTCTTGGTGAGAACCCCACGGTGGACGTGATCCTACGGGTGCATCGAATAGGGCAGGAAGCGCTAATGCGGAGGTGGGGGGAGGACCAGGCAGGCCAGCCGTATAGCACACGCGTAACGGCTGCCCTGCACCCGGTCTTTGAGCGGTGGATGCGTCGAAAACGCACCTTACCTTCCGTCTGACGCAGTTTCTCACCGGTCACGGTTGCTTTGGTAACTACCAGTGTCGCACGGCCCACAGGGAGCCAACGACTGAATGTCATGATTGTGGCGCGGCGGTGGACTCTGCCCAGCACACCCTCGAGGTTTGCCCGAGATGAGCGGCGCTGCGTCAAGGTCTGACGTCGGTCCTCGGAGGGGACTTGTCGCTCCCGAGCGTCATCACCGCAATGCTCGGCGACGACGAGTCCTGGAAGGCGATGGTCTCCTTCTGCGAGACAGTAATGTCCCAGAAGGAGGCCGACGAGCGGATGAGAGAGGAGGCCGCTGACGTGGCCTCCATCCGCGGGCGACGAATGGGGGTGCGTAGGAGGCGCTACTTAATGCACCTCCTGTAACGCCCTTGTGCCCGTGTCGGGCCGGGATGGGAACCCGGTCCTGCTAGACACGGCGTCGTCGGGACTGTTCAGAGGTTAGCCGGACAGTCCCCATGGAGGAGAAGTCTGGCCTTTTCGCCGAGGCCAGCCTGTCGCTCGAGGGATCCTGTTGCCTGCAGATCCGGGACCCTCCAATTAAAGCGGCTGAAGGCTCCCGCAGGGGTTTAGTACGATATTGCACTCCCAAAGTGCCGAGTCCGACATAGGTCTAGGACTGCCGACCCGGGCGTCCTGGATATCACCCGTAAATGTGTTCCCCTAAGATACAAAAAAAAAAGGAACAAGACATGCTCTGACTAGGGTGTCGTAAAAGGCGACTAAAGGTAACTAAAGCTGCATAACTCAAGTGCAGGATCCTAAGATCTAAGATCCTAAGTGAGTATTTTAATGCTCGAAAATATACTGAAGATGAATACGCACAAATGGAAGAGACTAGGGCCGCTACCTGGGGTGTGCCAGGTCTCAAGGCATTCGGCACCCACCGCTGGTGGAGTACGCCGCATGAGATGGAATTTAAAAATGAACGAAAATTTCATGCGTGCGTATTATAGGGCTGTAGGGGTGAAACCGAATCGACTGGCTATCGAGCAGTAATGCATCACGAGTTGAACCCGATCGCCATCTCTCCGGAGAACGTAGCTAATGCGGTCCGGTAAGCACCGAACTGGAAAAGTCCAGGGGTCGACGGCCTGCATCACTATTGGCTGAAAGTTTTCTCGGTCTACCATGCTACAATACCTTGGCTCTACAATACCAAGAGGCGATAGGGCGAAGGACGCTTCCGCATCTTTTCACCACTGGGATCACTCAATTAGCTCCTAAGTCTTCCAATACCGTGGAACCTACCAACTATCGCGCCATAAAGTGTCTGACTTCCATTTATAAGACACTGATATCCGTGCTGCAATATCTCTCGTCATATTGACGAATTTAATATCTTGTCTGTAGCTCAGAACGGATGTAGTAGAGGCAATCACGGCAAAAAGAAGTCCCTTCTCATTGACTTTGTTGCGGGCCAGCTTGTCAAACGCAACCGTCGGAACTGCTCTGCAGCTGGGATAAACTACAAGGAGGCATTCGACTTGGTGTCTCATTCATGGCTTCTGAGGATCCTCGAGCTGTACAAGATCGAGGGTGCAGTTTGAAACTTCCTCGAAGTATGCATGGGGCTATGGAGTACGATCCTTTGTCTCCAGGGCGTGCGACTGATGAGTGAAAAAGGAACGTTCAATAAGGAATATATATACGAGTATATCCGCAGCAAGGATATAACAATAAAAATAGTTTTATTAATTATGATAATTATTTTACGCAATCTCGGTTGAGAGCTGTATATCTTGTGATAAATTATTCTGAAGGCGTTAAAAATGTTTATCTTGAATCTATTGTGAAACAACACCTTTTTAAATTTATTTACTTAAATAAAAAATCCGAAGTGCCGCTAAATAACTGGATAAATGTAAATACAAAACAATTACAATTTGATCGAAAAAGCTTTCAAACGCTTTTGATAGTTACACAGACATGACAGATAGTTACATAGTCTCACAGAATACATAATTTAATTAAAGATAATAATGCCATATACATATATATGGCATTATTATCTTTAATTAAATTATGTATTCTGTGTACTATGCTTAAGATTATATTCTGCTAAAAGACTAACAAACATTCCAGTTCCATGAATTTTTTAACATTAAAATAATTCTCTACAGTGTAAAAGCTTTGTCCTCATAATGACCTTTTAACGTAGGCTTTAAGCTTGGAGAGTGGCAAATGTAAAATAAATTGATTTATTGTTGTTAGACTTGTGGGTAAAATTAGTATTTCAAATTGTATTAATGTTCAAAGTAAAAAGATCTACCAACAAATGAAAAGTTGTACTCGTATACGTCGCTAAGTCTATTTCTATATAATATTTCGTTTCCTAACGTCTCCATTACAATTTACAATTATGACGAAACGTAGAATAATAAATTAAAAATTATTTGTTAATATTACTTCAATTGACACACGGTTTTGAGACGTGGTCTATAATGAGAACAGTTAGCGATCGGCAGATCATAATGACGACAGAGAGTCAGTCAATTACCAAATCTGAAAACTACTCCTATTTACTACTATATTTGACTGACCCGTCAGCGCAGTTTGTAGTGACTCTGCTTTCTGCTCCTGGGTTGTGGGTTCGATTTCCGCCCGGAGTTTGCATGTAATATATATTTATTTATATATAAATATGTATTATTTATAAGTATATATATTTTTAAAATATGTGCATCAGTCGGCTACCTAAATAATAATAATAATAACCTTTATTTTGGGACTAGAACATATAGTGTTAGTAACAATTTTAAAATTACTAACATGGTAATAAAGGAAAAGAAATGTAGCGACATTTATCTCACCACATACGAACTGACGTATCCTAAGTCGCGCTATCAAAGTTATCCGAGCGATTGAACATATATACAAGAACCCGATAACAACCGTCGGGAAGCGTTAGCCCACCAGACACAATACCTGTCTGGTCGGAGGATCCGCCCTTTTCAATGGTGGATGAGGAACTTTACACCCTGTCCATTACATCCTCAAACTGGTGACCCCGACGAGATTACACCCTGTTCCTCACTCTCCAAAGAAATTTAAATAAAAATCTCGTGTGTACGGAGTATACATGTTAGAAGTGAAACTTCTTTGGCAAAATCAATTTAAAATAAATTAATGAATAGTTAAAAGATGTCAGAGACTAAAGAGTATATCAAAATAATATCAGCTGGTAAATTGATACTTATAGGCCTTTTGAAATAAATAATATTGTTAACATTTCATTATATATTTAATATCTAATGAATAATTAAAAAATACGTCCCTCTTATTAAACTAAAAGTTTAACCTTTATTTTAATCTCCAAGAGAATTTTGTGTTGGTGATTAATCAAAGTTTTAAATAACAATTTACTACAAAGTTTAAATACAAAAATAAAAAAATAAAACCTTATGTCCACATGTCAAATATCTTAAAAAAGGTGGCCTGGGGCGATATTTTTTGTCTCATTTTTTTTCTCATATGTAAGAGAGACGAAAGCTATAAATTAATTTATTTTACTATGCTTTTATATCTTTCTCATTTTCTCTCGGGCTACATACATCTATCCGTCCTTTGATCTGATGCTCATACATGACGCTTATATCGTGACGCTTCATATGACGCGACGTTGAAAATTTACCCTCAACGCGCGCAAAGAAGTTTCACTTCAAAAAGTGTTATTTGGTCCATAGTCTATGATTTTTCGTTTAGAAATCGCCGATTGTTGGAGAACAGCCCATATTAAAAAATTTACATATACAACGTAGGTACGTGAAACGTACTTGAAAAATAAACACTGAAAGAACACGAGAACAAATTGACTTTTTATGCTAATCTTTTAAATCCACACACGGACCGGCTTCGTTTAATTGTAAAACTTGAGTGAAGCTTTATTCACTTAAAAATAAAGATTATTTATATAAAAACTATAATTGAATTGTAAAATCTCATTAGTTATAACGAAGACTACTGTTAATATACAATATAGAAAGAGACGACTTTAGTCGTTACACAAAAATATATGCCGATTTTCATTAGACTGTCGTATAAAACGGTCAAACAAGCCGAATATGTTCTATACTGTACTGTAGTGTATCAGCCTGTAAACAACCCACAGCTGAGCGAAGGCCTCTTCTCCATATAGAAAAAGGGTTGGAGTTTAATCCACCACGCTGCACCACAGCTGGTTGGCGGATAATTTTCCTACCATGAGTGACGATCGTTATCAGGTGTCTATAATAACAACCGGGATCAACAGCATTACATGATCTGCGAGGCATTGTGGGGAGACCCACAAGGACATACACCCATACCGGAAACAAATATTTCTACAAATACAAATATCTGTTGAGGCGACTACTCGCACCACTACACCAGAATGGTTGTCAGTATAATAAAAACAAATTAGATGTTTTTTAACTGGATACTAACTCAATATCACTAGTAGTTACTTCAATTTGAAAAGTAAATTTTTGTGTAAGATAGCTGTTGATAGCTAGTATAGTGTAGGTAGGGACATCTAAGGGCCATAAGAAACATATGAAAAAAAAAAAACATTTCACTTGATGAAGTGGAGCAGTAAGATTAAATTAAATTTTTAGGCTATCTCAACTTTGACTGTCAGGAACAACGTAGGACTCTGATCATACTTTAATACAGGGTTTGTCACGTCCTAAGGCCAGCGCTTTTTGGGCGACCACAAGATATAAATATTACTGAAATTACAAGGTCATTTCCTTCCCACCTACAGCATGCGTATGCGTACAACATCTCAGACGTCGAACATGGAGTTTATAAATGACAGATTTCTAAAGTGAACTTGAAAAAAAAAGTTATTAGTTAACATTCAGTAGCGCACACCAAAAGCAATTGATTCATAGCACATATGGCTTCCATTATAAATCACTATGTGTTCTTTGAATACTAATAACTAAGCTACTTTTTCACGAAAGAAATATCTCAAATTTATAAAAAAATCGAATTTGCTTTAGTTCGTTTATCAACATATGCGCAAACTGTTTGAAAGAGAATGTCTGAAATTCGCTTCACGTGCATACCCTAAGCTAATAACTGAAATATATTGATTCATACTTTAGGTATTTAGCACAATAAAAGTGATATTTTGTAGGCCATATGTAATTTCTCGCTTTCAACTTTATACCCAGTGCTCTATTATTTTTGTCTCTATTCTCTACAATTAGGTTTCTCGGTATAAAAAATGAGGGATTTTATGGATATTAAATTTCAGATCTGGATATGGTTACGGATATTAAAATATTTTGGATTATCCGTTAGTTTCGGATAGTTTCGGTTACGGATATTAAAGTAATAAGAAATTGTCAAAGTGTAATACAAATAAGTAACGAATTTTTTATTCAATTATCATTTTGTACAGCAACCAGTCATATAAAAAATTGGTAGGTGTATTGGTAGGTAAAAAGGTGGTAAAGGTATTTATTTTTAAAGTTTTGCAATTGAAATCAAATTTTCATATCGTTCCTCTTTATAAATATGTAATTTTTATTTCTTATAATATCTCACTTTCTAAGCGGAAACTTAAAATTAAGATGAAACATGAACCAGTTAAGTAAGACCTTCAGCAATACAACTGTGAAAACTATATCAGATTTCATCCAGAAGTTTTTGCGTGATGGGCGGACAAACACACAGACGGACAGACAGACAGACAAAAATTCTAAAACTAATATTTTAGACTTCTATTGGCCCTATGACGAACCTTTTCATTTTTTTAACAAACATAAACCAGTTACAATTTTATTATGGGTATATACCTATATAGTTCAGTTAGTTAGTATAATCAGTTTTAATATAATTTTTATATAAATAAAAAGTAATAGGCTTCTTTCTTATTAAAATAAACTCGCGTGTAATTTTAAAAATTTAAATTCTATGTCGACGTTAAAGAAATTTAAGGCAATGATCTTTTAAAATATGTGTAAAAAAACTTTATGAAGCATATCAAGCTTCATTGGTACAAAACAAACACACAAAACATACTAATATGGTCGAAGAATTTGTTTTCTCCTTTGAAAGAACTATTCTCAAGAGTTACGATAATGTAAAAAGTTATTCAGTTTTAGAAGTATCGAAAATCAATGTGAACGAAGTCACAGGTAACGATTGTAAGCTTTTAAACTGTACATATGTACGCGAAAAAAATTTCCCTTAAAATAGTTACAGTTCAACAAAAACTTATATAATTATAGTCTTAGAGCAACGAACACTAAACTTATTAAAATATATTATTATATAAAAGCATATTTATCTTCTATACATATAATAAAATGGTAGGAAAGTCAAAACTGTACATTGAATATTTTTTTAAAAGTATACTTGGTGTGTGATCTACTTTCGATACCGAAGTCAAAAATATAGTTTTTAGAATTTTTGTCTGTTTGTCTGTTTGTCTGTATGTATGTCCGGGATAAACTCAAAAAGTACTACATGGATATACTTCAAATTTGGCACGGATGTTATTAAGAAGTCGGGACAACATATAGGCTACATATTATCACGCTATCACCTACGGCGAACGAGCAGTGAACCTTTATTTCATCAACGCATTAAGCCTAACATAAATGAAGGGTATGTCAAGAGGCTTTAACTGTGCCGCAGATGAAACCATGTGTAATCATTAAAATTTGACGCTTTCTTATGTGTAACAATAATCGTAGCTCTAAAAGCAGGTGACTTTTTAATCAGCGCTAATCGTTCTTAATTCAGGAATACATTAAGAACAGTTAAAATAAAATCCAACACACAGCAAATAGAAACGCGATGGATCGATAAAAACCGGATCAAAGTTCGATCTGGGCTAATAAAGGTTCCGTATTCCGTAGATTTTGTTATTTATATATTTTTATAATTTTTCATTCTGTAACAACGTTTAATCTAACGATGCATATTTGAATGTTGTTATTACGAGTATGTTAATAACCATGCTATAAGCTATCTTCACACTATAAAAATTACGAAATATAAGTTACTTAGGCTGATAAACATTATGAATGTAAGAATGAATGTAATATAAGAAACGAATATAAGTAGTATCAAGACAATTTTAGAGCAGCGCCATCTATGAGATTTCAAAAACATCAAGTCGAATTACACGTGTAAAGCTTTTTTGCATATAAATAATTTAAATTTGATCATGTTGGCGAGGTTAATAGTTGTTTTTAAAAGTCATATATGGAGTTGTGCATTTTCTTCTTAAAAATTGTATCGTTAATTCGTTTCAGAGATGAGCAAGATAATTAAAAAAAATGTGTTTATATAAGTTTTAAGCTGCTTCATCTATGTCTTATAAAATTCATCGAGTTTTTCTGTATGTAATAACAAACAGAACTCAAAAAGAACTGCATAGATGTATAACAAAATTTAAACTCGAAAACGGCACGCTATTGCTGTAAGCAATTTGAGCTAAATAACGAAGAAAGAGGAAAATTAAGCATGACATATATATCATAAAGATAAGAAATGCTTATGCTTCTTCGGAACCTATTTCCTCCGAAGTTGTGTTGAGGCGGAAATTCTTACGGGTTGTGGCGTCGGCGAGGCAGTATTTATACCACGCATTCCCCTCATACCTCATAACTTCCCGTTCCAGTTCAAGCCCGTACAGTTTCCCGTGAGTGTTTGCTTCGCGATGACCATCAATAAGTCGCAGGGGCAGACACTGAGGGTAGCTGGTGTCGACCTCAGGACGAGCTGCTTCTCATACGTTCAGCTGTACGTCGCTTGCTCCCGCGTCACCAGGCCTGACTTTCTTTACGTTTTGGCTGCGGAGAGCCAAATCACTAATGTTGTTTATCGAGAAGTCCTATAAGTATGTATTTTTACCCTATTCTGTATTCCTTATTCATTATTTTCTCCATCTGCTTCAGTCACAACTTATGACTTACTTCAGCAGAATCACTATAAAGTCATTTATTCAAAACAGGCTAAAAATAAGCACTTTTTGAAGGTCAATTTTACAAAAGACAGTCTCCCTCTGTTACTGCACTTTCAAAATTGAAACACAGCTAAAATTGAAGATGGGGACGGTTGAAAAAAAATTTTTGGGTACGGTTGAAACACTGTATTTACTTTTTTCTGGTTTTCTAGATGCCAAGACTATGCGTAAGAAAGACTTTGAGAGGTATAATAGACCTGTAGAAGTTCAAAGAAGATTTTGAGGAGATGAAAGCACGGAGTCAGCAATTATTTGTTCCCAAGCTATATTCGATATCAAGATGCCTTTGGCGAGCAAGAAACTCAAGATATAAGGATAAAGGATATAAAGTACACAACTTTGTTTTTAATGAAGAGCAAGAGGAAGAGCTTTCAAAGTACTTGATGCGATATGTAGATATGAATTTTGGTCTACCTAAGAAAGTGGTAAATAAATTGGCCTATGAACTTACAATTAAATATTATTTATCACGACCTCAGACTTGGGTTGGCAAGGAGCTAAAATCTTTTTCGTCTACGAGCTGGCAGGTGGAAAATGACTTATGAGAAGAAATCCTGAACTAACTCTAATCGCAGCGCAAGCTTCAAGCAAGATTAAAGATACCGTTACAAGTATTTAAAATATTGACGAATGATTATTATTGCCAAAGTTGTTTATTTTTTCATTGAGTTTGAATAAATAATTAATAAAACTTGTTATAATATTATATTTTGTACTATTCGCACGTGTTTCAATTGACCCCAATCACTGTTTTAACCGCCCCTGGTATGAGGACGGTTGAAACAAATCGTTTTTTTTTTTTTTAATTTTAAATTCAATTTGCTATTAAACATAACACATCCTAAACAATCAATCAATCAAAAATATTTTATTCGTTATAAGGTGATTACACACACTCAACGAACTTCAAAAAAAAATGTCTCGGTAGACATCTACAATTTCATCATCGGCTTGACTAAATATTACAACAATATAATAATGTCCCTAGTGTAGGCCGAGAGTAAGAAAGAGTAAAAAAAACTCTCGGTACTCTTTTTAACTTAAGGTACATTACCCATTAGTAGACAGAAACGTGCTCTTTTATTAAACACACATTTTTTATTGCTCGGATAATAAATAGCAAAACTATGGACGATATAAAGCAAAATTGTTTCAACCGTACCCAGTCTACCCTACTATACTGAAGCATAATTTACTTTACCATAGAGCAGCTTTATAATATGAATCTGATAAAAATAGTAGAGCATGAAAAGTAAATCAATCAGGAATTAGGGGTCATTTATTCGGACCAATATATTAATTGAAAAAGAAATGTATTATATAAAACAAGATATTGTGAATCATTTTCATGAGATCATTCACTCCAGAAACTTCTAAATAGCGCTAAAAACCTCGCATTTCGCTCTTAATTGTCTAAATTTTCGAAGTACTAACTTCTGTTAGGATCAAAGCGAAGGAGGAAAGTGAATTCGTACATATGTAACAGACATAGGTTTTCACATTTATCATATTAGTGTCGGAATGTCTCAGTAACGTAATAGCATCGATATCGATAAGTACCTTATATATTTACGTGTAACGAGGAGGGAAGATGTTTAGGCATGTCGCACACCAAGCGTTTTGAAAATAAATCTCGTTACACAATTTAATTTTGATGAAAGGTATTTTGATAGACTGCCTATCATTGAGAATACACAAAGATCATCAAGATTTTATTTTGTTATTCAAATGTATTTAAATTTTCGTATAAATTTGAATGAAAGGCGTATCCAAGACTGATGAAGAATCTTACGTAATCAAATTGACAATCGCCCGAATGTCCAACATTAAAAAGAGGAAATGTTTGTTAAAATGCGGTGACTGTTGTTTTTAATTAAGTACTTCTATGATATGTATTGTTCTCATGCAAGTGGATTTATTGTAATCTTTTTATGAGAATAAATTCTTTAAACCTAAAAAGAGGAAACAAACCAATATAAAAAGAGAAATCAAATACCACTTTAATTAATATAATAATTTCATAATGCGTTATTTATAAGTGTAATATGTGTCTGTGACAGTGAAATGTAAGCGGTAACGTCAAACCTACAAAAGACAACATGTATTTAATAAAGATTTGTGTACGAGTTACAAAACCTCATTTGAATGAGGTTACACGTGACGCAGTTTCATATTCTCTCATTGCCTTTTTCTACATGTTTGATACAAAAATATTTGATTACGTGTCATACATTATAAGTGAAAAATGGAAATAGTTCAATCTGTGAATTATGTTTAATTTTTACAAACCGAATAAACGAATCAGCTGAGTTGTTGTCAAGCAGAAGCAAAACAGTGCTAAAAAGTTTCTCTTCAAGATTACTTTTATAGGTAAAAATGGGTATGAGGTAACAGGTTAACACCCGTTCTTACAGTCTGTTACTAGTATTCTTATACTTTTATCGATAAAAACATATGTATACTATAGTCATTTATGCGGTTTCCTTTGTTATATATAAAT
This sequence comes from Euphydryas editha, assembly GCA_036937285.1. Lineage (NCBI taxonomy): Eukaryota > Metazoa > Arthropoda > Insecta > Lepidoptera > Nymphalidae > Euphydryas > Euphydryas editha. The sequence goes on along the minus strand of JAUPFZ010000005.1, from coordinate 21,130,767 downwards.
ATTCGTTACATTAATTAGCGGCATTTAGGTCTTGGGTTGAAACTGGCTTTACAAAATATACGTATTTCTTTGAGAAAATGTGATATAAGACAAGCAGAACATGTTCTCTGTTACGGCGCGGTGTTATCATAAATACATATAGGTACAAATGTAATCAAGGATTTACACTATGTGACTGTTTAAATATCGTTCGCTTATTTACTTACCGTCTTTATATAATATCCACACTAAAATTACGTGTTAACATTTCGTCTTTAACCATTTTCATCTCAGGCAATATTTTGTCCGTTTAATAACTTGTTTATTGAGACAGGCTAGATGGCTATATAAAATCATGCTGACTTTATATATATATATATATATATATATATATATATATATATATATATATATATATATATATATATATATATATATATATATATATATATATATATATATATATATTATAGACGCAAATAAAAAATAATTTTGATGGTGAATACAGTAATGTGGGTAAATGGGCGAAACTCTTTTGAAAGACGGTTGATATCAGAAGAAGAAAATAGATTAATCAAAATGAATGTTCCAATAATGGGCAGAAACAATGGGCTGTACCAAACCATCTTTCAACCCTTCTCTCGTCCTCTTCCAAGATTTATTTGCACGAAAAAAGGTAGTCTATGTTCTTCTAGGAGGTTTAATATATCTATTTATCCTTTGGTTATTGATAACAGCAAAACAAACATACTTTTGTAATTGAAATGAGTATTTAGTATTTATAATTTAGATTCTTTAAATTAAATCGATTAGTCTTTGTAATTGTAAACTTTTCGTAATAAATATTTATAATTATACTACCCCTAGTAGGTCTAATTTTTTCAAACTCTCAATAATTTATAACAAAGTGAAAATTAATTTGTTTGTTCTTGTTGAGGTCTCGTTTTTTGCCTCCTATCTGGCTTAATTGCAAATTTCTGTGTCATTTTACAATTTGATAGATTTAATGTGAACCACCCTGGTATGGTGGGAAAACTGATGGTAGCGGGCCCGAATCTCACTCAGAGGAGACATAAACATTGATATACCACAAACAAATTCGGGTTTGGTGTATGAGGTTTTGAGTCTAGGTAGGTGATAGGAATTACAACTCATGATAGGAAACTTATCAGCCAATCCAATTTAACAACGAGACAGAGAACCTAACCTATTTAAGCCTAACATAAATGAAGGGTATGTTAAGAGGCTTTTACTGTGACGCAGATGACCATACCATTACCATGTGTAAACATTAAAATTTGACGCTTTCTTCTATCGTGTAACAATAATCGTAGCTCTAAAAGCAGGTGACTTTTTAATCAGCGCTAATCGTTCTTAATTCAGGAATACATTAAGAACAGTTAAAATAAAATCCAACACACAGCAAATATAAACGCGATGGATCGATAAAAACCGGATCAAAGTTCGATCTGGGCTAATAAAGGTTCCGTATTCCGTAGATTTTGTTATTTATATATTTTTATAATTGAGATATAACCGTCGATAAATAGGTTTCGTGATGGAGATCATCCTTAATGTTTGTTTTCATTTTACAGTTATTGTAATAACTACTTACAGTTACTGACTAGCTTACGGAAGGTTAGTCAAGCAACCACAAATTAAATAATAACATTTTTTTTCAAGTAGCCTTCAAAAGCACTTTTTATCGTCATTTTACAAAAAAAAAGATCTTTTTTTAAACTATTTGCTACTTTGTTTTGTCTGTCATAACATGTTTATATACCGTTGAGATTACTTAATTTATTGGGACCCCAAAATGGTTTTATAAAAATAATTTTACAGTTGATTAAGATGTCAAGTAGTCTACATAAAAAATAATAAATTTACAGTCAAATACAAAACCTTATTTTTGAAATCTATTAAAAATAATTAATAATAAGATTTTGTGTCACTTTTTTCTAAAAAGCATTCGATTGGTTTCTAAGTAGTTTTGCCGTGTCGCTGCAGCAGGATATAATGTAGCGACCCCTTCTCTTCCCATGGGTGTCGCAAGAGGCGACTAATGGATAAATAAGTTCCAAGCCCAACTATGGAACTATAAAAACCGCCAGACGGCGGAGTAATCATTGGAAGTGTTGGCCTAAATAAACAGACAGGAGACGGGAGCAGCATCTTTGGTGCGACAAAGCCAATCCTGCGGTCACAAAACCGCTTGCCCAGCGTGGTGACTATGGGTATAAACCCCCATGTATTTGCTTCAATCGCTTTGCTCTTCAGTTCCTGGCAGCCCCACTATTCCCGGTAGCAGTCACGGTAACGATGAGATGGAGGGTGTTAAGAATCACTGGGGTACGGTAAGCTACCAACCAACAATACACCTGGCAACATACAATGGACGCATTTTACGAGTGGATCATCACCTCACCGAACTCGAAGTAGAGTAAGGTCGTATAAACTAAGTATGATGGGGCTACCTGAAGTCCGAAGAGAGGGTGAGGACACTATAATTCTAGACTTTGGTCAATTACTTTACTTCCGTGAAGGTGATGGGATTTCCCAAGGCAAGGTGACTGCTATACTCGTCGAGCGCACGTAAACTTAAGATTCAGGACATCGAAGATCCACGTGCAACCACTGTTTCGTCATTTTTTGGAGGATATCTCGGATATCAAAAACTGTGAGATTAGTGCGGCGCTTAAGCAGCTTAAAAACGGGAGGGTCCCGGGGGATTATGATGAAATCACAAGTGAACTCCTTAAAGTCGCTGTACGATCTATCCTAAAACTTTAGCAGAGCTCTTTAATGTCTTCATACAGCGATTTAACAAGCCGAAGGCGTGGTCCACGAGTGTGGTTGCATTGTTTTCCAAGAGAGGTGAAAAATCCAAACCAACGAACAAGACCAATTTTTTCATTCATTCGTCGCAGAGTAAGACAGGGACGTGTAATGTCCCCGAAAATGCTTACCAACGCGATGGAGAAAGTCTTTAAGACTTAGAACTGGAGTGGACGAGGAACAAATGTCGTTTCGATATCATCACCTTTGTTACGATAGCCACTGGAGCAGACGTGTCCTAGAGTGGAGACCATGTATCGGCAAACGCAGTGTGGAGCGTCCTTCGGACCGCTGGATCGACACTTACGCAAGGTCGCCGGCGGATGAGGATTGCGGAAAACCGGAATATTTGGCGTGAACTTGGGGAGGTGTATGCCCAGCAGTGGAATGCGATAGGCTGAAGCGAAAGTATAAATCCTATTAGAAAATTATATTTATACAACAAACACCAACGCAGATTTGCCTCGATAGTCTGCTTAAAACTGAAAAATAAACAAAAGATTTCGTGTTCAATATCACTAAACACAAAAACCTCTTAAGAGATTTACTTAAGTAAATATATATAGTATAAGTTCGAACATCCTTGAAATACTAAAAAAAAAAAAAAAAAAACTAAGAAAAATCAAGCGACCGCATTTTACCTTGACATTTTTTGATATCCCCTTCGAAGGGCTTCGGATGCTTTCCCAACCTATAAAAACCCATGAAAGAAGGAACTGTTCCACTATTATATTTGTTTAAAAAGGTTACGGAGAGGTTAGGAGACTTCATCATAACGTTTGCTTTAGACAGTTTTGGTACTCTACTAAATTAAATTCCTCACCAATGACGTTCATCACCTCTTTAAATGTCAGGTGAGTCTTCCTCACGTAATCATATAAAATTTATAAACAACATTCGGATTAAATTTGTGAATAAAAGAAGCTTTTTTCATTTGCATATTTAATGTATTTCTATCATAAATATAAGAATAATTTTATCCACAAATTTAATATAAAATATTTTTATAACAAAAAAAAAAAAAAAAAAAACGTAGATAATAATTTTATAAAAAAATTTCGTTACATAGATAAAATTTCTTGGTTACATTTAATGATAATCGGCGATCGTTCTGTAGTGGTGCGAGTAGTTGCTTCAAACTGCGCGCCGGCGGTCGCGGGTTCGATTCCCACTCGGGAGAGATATTTGTATTTGTACAAATATTTGTTTCCGGTTTGGGTATATGTCCTTGTGGGTCCCCACCGTGCCTCGGAGTGTGTAAAGCCGTCGGTCCCGGTTGTTATCACAGACAACTGATAATCATTGTTACCCATGATAGGGAAATTATCCGGCAACCCGCAGTGGAGCAGCGTGGTGGATTAAGCTCCAACCCTTCTTCTAGATGGAGAAGAGGCCTTCACTCAGCAATGGGTTGTTTACAGGCTGATACAGTACAGTACATATTTAATAATTCATTGAATATTAATATCGTAAAATATTTTCGAATTGAATTAATAAAGAAATAAAAAAAAAAAATCAATATTTTTTATGCGAACGAGTGCAATACTTAAGTTTTATTTTAAGAGACTCATTAAATTATCTTTAAAAAATATCTGAAATTATTAGTGATGTAAAAGTAGAATATAAGGAAACAGATTTTAAAAAAGCTGATAAAACATCTGGGTGTTGTTTTTTTATACATAAACTTAACATTATTGCAAGTAAAATAATGTTAACCTTTTTAATTCATGAATTTTCCGGCTCGAAGGCCCGTTTTAGATTGATCAATGTAAGAAACATTCGAAATATGCTTGTATTTATAGTGTACATGTATAGTGGAGTTTTGGGCGTAGGGACGAAGGATCGAGGGGACGCTACCCTGGCTTAGTAAGAGACCTGTATATATATATTACATATTCGAATATTCGATATTTTTAATTGTGGTTAATGTTTTAAATTTAATAAATAAAAACTTTTATTCTCTCATATATAGCTTTATAGCTTTGTTGTAACAAGTATTATTATTATTTTTAGGGGAATTTCACGACCTTTTATATAAAACTTTTTGTGATTATGACTTAATATAAATTGTCTAATTTTATGCAAACTATAAACCGCTATGGTTCGTGTTTAGAAAAAAAAAAACATTTTAAATAAATTAAAAATATCTAATAAGTAAAAAGAAAAAAAAATGTTTTAAAGGAATAAATGACAGAATGTAAATAAAAACCCTGTAATGGTGCGTTGGGGACGGCACGAGTTTACGCATAGGGTAAGGCGTCGGCAACTCCGTACAATGCGTACGTCACTAGAGGAGAAGTCGCTTGAACGTTTGGCTCACCGCTCAGTCGGTACTCGCGACAACCCGCGGCGAACGCGTTAGGCTAACGCCGAGCCTAAACTTCGCGCTCATCGATAAACAAACGTACCTTTACCGTGTCTTTCATTACAGAAAGGTCGAATACCTTTTAAGGACTAAGTAAGTTATATTTACGCGAAATATGACGTTTTTAAACCGTATAAAAATCTAAATTTCGAACATGAGTGATCAGTAATATGTAAACACCGCTAATCATTAACAAAAGGTAAGTTTTTATAAATTTTACGTGCTTTGCGAAGTAAAATGAAAGGGTAGATATTATATAGATTTTTATTTTTAACTTTGCGACTGTTTCCAAATGTTTTGATGTTGAAACTTTTTCGAATATATTCAAGACTCGAATAAGTTTATTTGTGTGAATAACACTTCGATATTTACTTTTAAAATAAAGTTTCACTCTCTTAAATAAAATAAGACATAAATTAAAGTTTTGTAATATTTGTAGTAGTTTGAAGTACGAAAGTCCAGATTCTAAACTCACAGATGTCGAAAAGTTTTGCGCGAAGTAAATTCTTGCAAGGTTTAATATTAAATATTTTTATTCGCAATGAAAAGACGATTTAAATTTTATTTTCGTACTTATGGATAATTATGTTTAGCTAATTCTAAAATCACTTATTGTGGAAATAAGTATTTCCACAGAAACAAATTTTTGTGAGTCTTTCGATCTTTTACGATAAGTGTAAATTGGTAAACGAAATAATATGTAATACATTTTCTTTGTTTATTTTCATTTCATATTTGTATATGTATATAAATGAAATTTATGTATACGTTTACGCGTAAACAGATTTCTTATTTATATGTGCGTACGCTTTTGATGTTATTATTTAATAAGTTAATATGAATAAATGTTCATTTATTGTCATAAATTAAAACATATTAATTAAAAAGCTGCTGATGCGATTTTTTTTTACTTCTTACAAAGGGCCAGCGATTGTTTTTTGTCAGTAATTTAACTTCAGAGTGTTTAAGATTTTATATTGATGTTTATATTTCATACACAAATGTGAGGTTAAATATTTTATTATTTTAATAATAAGTTACAGTTTAAGCTAATAATAATTTTGAAAATATTCGATATAATTACTCTATTATATACATATATACTGAACTAAACTAAATTAGCCAGTAAGCATACATACCTACTACTGGGTATAGAATTTTTTCCATATTTGAGAAGGGTTGGAGCTTAATCCACCACGCTGCTCCACTGTGGGTTAGCGGATATTTTTTCTACCAAGAGTAACGATCGCTCTCGGATGTCTTTGATGAAAATCGTGACCGACGGGATAATGTGGTCTCAAAGATTGAGAGGATGATCCAGGTGGGGAGATTTATAAGAACCCAGAGCAGTAATAAAGATTTTGTACATATACAAATATCTGCCCCGAACGGGAATCAAACCCGCGACCGCCGGCGTTGAAGTGCCTACTCGCACCACTACACCAGAACGATTGTCATATATACATTTTAGTACTTTTTTGAAATTATTTTCTTAACATCGCGAAGGAATTGTTGGAAATAATTTTGAAACCTGTAATCGCCTGTCCACAACAGAAAACCGTCGTTCGTCCATTTTAGGCTGTTTACAGTAAACTTAATATTATATATTTTTATACTATTTTAAAAATATATATTTGTAAAGATGTAACGATCGTTTAACAGCAAGCAAGCAATTTAGAAATATCTTATCTTGTATTTGGTAATTTGGTCTAATATTAAACAACTTCAGACATTCTAATATCTTTGAAATCTCTTAAAGCAAACGACGGATATGATTAATCGCTTTTCTGTTTGTTTATTAACAAAATGGATATTTTACTAGAAATCTAACGCGGTTTCATCCACATTGACGTTTATATCTCTATAAAGAATCGAAGCATGATATTAAATAACCCATGTTTCTTCTAGATAATGCAGCGATCTAATATTTAAAGAATTATTAGCATCAGTTCATTTGTTATAGTTTTATGTAGGCACTAGAAACTAATAATTTCTTTTGATAATATTATAATTTTTATGGTACTAGTTAAAGTTTTAGTTTTATTATGATAGTTTTAATGAATATTTATTATAATAAAATTTCCAAATTACATAATAACACATTTTGATTGCATTAAAAAATGAGATAAGAAATGTCTTTAACTAATTTTTGCAATAAATATTACTTAGTAAATAAAAAAAATACACAAATATAAACCAAGTAAGCCATATATACTATTTTTTTCTTCTTGTATTTTATTAAATTTGAACGAAATAACTTTACTGTAATTTTAATATAACAAAGCAACGCAAAACTTTTTGCTCTAATTTCACGTTCAACGTCACTGATTAAAAAAGAAAAGGAAAAAAATATTTACTCATTACGCGGCTCGTTTGTTTAGGTCATAGTACTTTCATCGTAAGTCTAGTAAAATCGTTGACCATTCTGGTGACGAAAGATTCATTAACGTAAGTCGTAATTTCGATTCTACAGATATTTTTATATATACCTACAAATGACTTAGTTATTATTTAATGAAATTATCAGTAAGCCGAGAATAGAACAGCATAGTGAATAAAGCTCTAACTTATCTCCTATGCAGGAGAAGAGAGCTTTTTTTCAGCCCTGGGAAATTTCAGGCTGCTTCAGTTTAGTTTGGTTCAGAAAAACCACGCTAGGGTACGCGTACTAGTTATAAGGCTAAGTATACACGGAGTATTACAGTTAATAATATAGTAATAATATAACAGTTAATATTATAGTTATTCCGACGACACAACTTTATAATAACACAAAAATAATGAATATATCACAGCTTTACACATACAATACATGCATTCTAATCAAAAAAATTAAATCAGGTTCCATGCAATCAGAAATAAAAATTTATGAGAGATCGCATATTTCGAATTCAAGAAATAAATATAAACTTTATATTGATAGTGTAAGAACTAATTATGGTAAAAAAAAAAACAATTCTGTTTGAAAGAGTACAGCTGTTTAACAAACTACCAGATGAAATAAAACTATGTGATAGTATGAAAATATTTAAAACCAAACTAAAAAATCATATTATATCCTCACTAAAGTGACTAGGAAAGCATAGAGAAAAGTAATATACAGGAATGTATAAAAATGTCATTGTATCTCATTTTAAGTGAATGTTAAATTCTTATGAGAAATAAAGTTCTTTAAACCTAAACCTAATATATTAACAAGTATGCTTAATTAAAAAAATCAAAAAACCCGACTGCGTAAAATACTCTTATTATAAACTAAAAAGAATAAAACAATCTACTAGCTTTCATTTGATACCCATATTGCTACAGTAAGATAAAAAAAAATCAACTCCCCCTCTTCATTCCGCCAATTGCGGGCGCCATTTTGAAAATTTATATAGCCTATGTCACTACTACAATTTAGACAAATTCAACGACACCTCATATGTCAAAAACCGTCCAGCCGTTTGGGCTGTAGGGCGTGCCAAAGAAATGGACATACATACATACATACATACATACATACATACATACATACATACATACCTACATACATACATACATACATACATACATACACTCGAAAAACATAACCCTCCTTCTGTCGCAGTCGGGTAAAAAAGATAGAAATTGTGGCGAGGATACAAATTATATTATTAACTGCAGATTTATTTGCACGAAGGGTTCAACTTCGAAATTAGAAGTCTAAGTCATTGTCTTAAAATTGTTTCAATAGAGCGTTCTTATATCAAAGAAATTTATTTAACAAGCTTTATCGTCAAGTGATTCTAGAAACTTATTCAATAGTTAACGAATAGCGTTGTATAAGTATGGCTGTAAAATATTAATAATAGTATTTTAGAGATTAGATTAGTGATAGCTATAACTTAATTATTAGTGATAACTATACTTAAGTAGCATTGGAACAGGGTATAGAGTAGTAGGTGGTGAATGCTAGCGCGACCCCATCTCGCCCCACCCAGGCGGATGACTGCTCACACGTGAGGTTTTTAGCCCGCGGGAGTCGGGCATAACCACTTCGGTGCCCCTCCGCCGGAGTGGTATCCATACTGAATTACCCCACGTAAAGAAAGGGTAGAGAGTAGTAATCGTAATAGTACATGAATTGAACTGAATCAGCCTGTAAACGTCCCGATGCAGGCCCAAGGAGGTATAGGAAATCGCATATAGGAAAAGAGTTTGAGATCAGCCGTTTGGTGGACAAACTTTTCCACCATAAGTGACCATTGTTATTAGGTGTCTTTGATAGCACCGGAATTGATTACTTAATATGCTCTCCGAGATACCGCGATGAGACATGTAAGTATATACACCCAGACTAAAAAACGTAAAGTAAAAAAAGTAACACTTATCAGCGACGCAATCTTAAACGCTTGATCAAATAACGATTAAGGAGTTTCAAAATGTATCTCCGAAGTTCATTATCAAATGATGACTATATTTACCCGACTGCGACAGAAGGAGGGTTATGTTTTTCGAGTGTATGTATGTATGTTCATTTCTTTGGCACGCCCTACAGCCCAAACGGCTGGATGGTTTTTGACATATGTGGTGTCGTTGGTTTTGTCTAAATTGTAGTAGTGACATAGGCTATATAAATTTTCAAAATGGCGCCCGCAAATGGCGGAATGAGGAGGGGGAGGTGAATTTTTTTTCTTACTGTAGCAATATGGGTATCAAATGAAAGCTAGTAAATTGTTTTATTCTTTTTAGTTTATAATAAGAGTATTTTACGCAGTCGGGTTTTTTGATTTTTCTAATTATTGACTTTGAAATCAAAGAAAAATTCAAATCCACCCAAAAAAACCCTCTAAGAAATCAGTTTAGGTAGGTACATATATATACCAAAAAAAAAAAGAAAAATCAGAACACAGAACAGTTTATACTTTCAAGGTAGAAGCTATTTTCGTATCAATCATTAAAATCTGTTGGAAATGTGGGAATGTGACAAATAGATAGAGTTAAACATAATAATAATAATATAGACGTCCCTATTGGTTTCATCCACGTCGGGTTTTATAGTATTCGGACTGGTTCAAATTTATTGATACGCTATGTAATATGATGTTTTATTAGCTGTCCCCAATTATAAGCTTATCCAGCGGCGAAATATTTTATTTTATCAGCTCCGTGGTTGTGTGTCAGTGTTATTAGAAAATAAACATATGGAATGGTTTTTAGGTATCGTCTTTGTATTAAAATGTTTGTAGTCGTGTAGCGCTTACGAAAATTCTTTGTGAAAGTTTTGCATGCTTTCAAGTCGTTAGGCTGAGCCGCTACTTACTTTATGTGGTATATCTCTCTAGAAATATTCGTATTTTATTATATATGTGTATATACACTGCCGACCGTTATTATTATGACGACCGTAGCCGCCTCAACGCCGCGCTGGCGGTCGCGGGTTCGATTCCCGCTCGAGACAGGTATTTGTATTTGTACAAATATTTGTATCCAGTCTGGATGTATGTCCTTGTGGGTCTCCCCACCGTGCCTCGGAGAGCACGTAAAGCCATCGGTCCCGGTTGTTATCATAGACACCCGATACCGATCGTTACCCATAGTAAGTAAATTATTCTATAAACCGCAGTGGAGCAGCGCGTTGGATTAAGCTCCAACCCTTCTTCTATGTGGAGAAGAGGCTTTCGCTCAGCAGCAGCTGGCTGTTTTACAGGCTGATACAGTACAGTAACGGTAACACTCAAAGGCTTAAATAAATCCACATCAGCAGGCTAAATCAATTAAAAAAAAGAAAGTGACTCTTGAAAATAATCTAACGGCGAGTTGCACGAAACCGTCGAAAACTTTCCGTTAGTTAAGTTGCAATTAATCTTAAAATTAGTTGATCTCATGATTAATTTAAAGCTGTTGGAATTAATCATCCGTTAGATAGGTCTTTAATTAAACTAATTTTTTTTGTTAACTTAATCAGATGTAGGTTTCGTGCAACAGATAATCACGATTCTTGTGATTAAATTAGTTTAATAAACACTTAAATTTAAAATTTGTTTCGTGCAACTCTGCGTTAGTGAAATAGAGCTGAGATGATCTAATTGTTATAAATTGTATTGCCATAAAAGGTTTATGAACTTAAATCTTTATTAGTGCAGCTGAATAATCTTATAGTGAATATGTTTAAAAACCTAAAAATAAATAAATATATTAATAAATAAATATTATCGTCATAATAAATCTACGTTTCTCTATTGAAATTCTGAGTCACTGCTACCATTATTATTATTATTATTTATCAGATAATTCTGATCTACCAGCGTAGCGGATAAGATTACAATAAACTTCAACTTTGAAATGAAATCTCAATGATATCGAACAGTGAAAAGAATTCAAGTGAAGTCGAAAGAAGATATACGAAAAAGCACTTTACAATATTGCTTAGTTTGCATTGCTATTGTCCGATATTATCATTATTGATTCATTTAATTTCACTTTGTTTATGTACTCTATACTTATTCGACAACCGTCGAGGATTATTTTCGTTTATATAAATGTTTGTTTCTGAGGTGGATTTCTTTACCTTGCCTCGGATAGCACGTAAATTTGGCGGTCCAGTTGTTATTCTAATGAAGATAGTTTCTCATAGGAGGGAAATTATTTGCCAATACAGTGGAACAGCGTTGCTGATTAAGCTCTAACCCTTCTCCAATATAGAGTAGAATATTCGCTTGGTAGTGGAAAATTTGTAGGTTAATTATGATCAGAATAACGTCCTTTAATTTATATTATGTTCTGCTTTAAGATTTTTTCAATAATGTATCTGTCACTGCTTTCCTTACTAGGAATGAAAGTTTGACATAAACCTCATATTAATTATATCAAAAGTCTATTGCTAGGTTCATTATTGGAAACATCCGTTAGTCAATGAATGATTACGCTTTTTCTTTATCCTTAAGTTTTAGTTCGTTTTTCTCTAGTAATAAAATTTTTTTTTTTTTAAATTTACTCCTAAAGAATCGATTTTCGTATAAAGCCCCCGATATTAAAAGAATATGAGGAGTGAAATCGTCAAACAAGTTACGTTTTTTGCGCAACCTGTTTTCACTTTTAAGTCGTGAGTATTAAGACAAATGAATTTTTTTCATCAAACTCATACGTGTGTGGTATCTATGTGTGGTATGATATTGTAGTTTCTAATATCATTTTTTTTCTAAACTAAATATTTTACGCGAGATACACTTCCAAAGTAGTAAAATGTGTGTCCACCCCCTGTAACTTCTAAAATAAGAAAAAGATAAATTAAAAAAAAATGATGTACATTACCATGCAAACTTCCACCGAAAATTGGTTTGAACGAGATCTTGTAAGTAGTGTTATAAAAAAAAAAAAAACACTTATTAAAACATCGATCAAAGTTACAACGAACTACAAGAACTTTTATATTATGTTACTTGCTGCTACGGAACCCTTAATGAGCGAGTCCGAATCGCACTTGTTATATATATAGATGAAGATCGTACATAATAAAACAGGCCCAGTGTGAAATTTTAAATCACCTCTACATTTTTATAAGGTCGAGAAAAAGTGCTGAAAAAAGATGTTTCTTGTATTGCAAACTATTTTCATTTAGAAATTTATTTTATTATTACTTATTGTCGTTATAGCAGTCACGGTAATACATGCTTTTTCAGTATCTTTCAATTAGAATTACAAGGCTACAAGGCATTGTGACAAAAAGACGGACAGATAGCGGATTCGTAGTAATAGATTCCCGTTGGCATTAAAGTAAATAATAGTATAAAGGATTTAAAAAAAAGCAATCAAAATTCCATCAAATATAATATTTTACTAATTTTAAAACGAATATATAACGAATTACAGTTCATATAATTTTTATTAGTTAACACACACATGCATCGGCTGAAAAGAATATTATAGTTTATTGTTCAGATAAGTCAGGAATAGAAAACAAACACACCTCCAACTAATCATTAGATCTTTCTTTGAAAACCAATGCCATAACCGGTTTGATCTGCTATTATTAAGTTCAATCACAAGAAGTTTCAGATAACTCTTGGTCTTGATATGAGAGCCTTTATATAGCTTCGTATTTTCAGTAACAAACTTCCTCGTATAAATGTCTTGTATGTACCCTCTTTAAGTCAGTTTATCAATCGGTCAGCAAGTTACATACATAATCTGTATTATCGATTTTAAATATAGGTCAAGACTGAACGGTAACTCCGTTGTCTTCACTGAATTTTTTTAAACCAAGCGTTACATACACTAAACTAATTATTGTATTTCGTATCGTATTTTTACGAAATTCAAAATCAAAAATTTATTTTTACTACCTTTTACTTTACATAACGACTTGCCTATTGACGTAGTTGTTATTGATCCTGCTTTCTGCTCCAGGGTTGTGGATTCTATTCCCGCTCCAGGCCTGGGCATAGTATCCGTACATGTACTATGTATATTTACATTTATTTAATAAAATTATAAAATATATTATCTAAAAAATATAATGTTGTCAGTCGGCTGTTTAGTCTAGAAAACATGTGCCATTTTAGTCAACTTTTTATAGCAGTCTCCGAAAATTATGATTGAGGTGTCGTTCGATTCAGAATGGCCCCTAGATGATTTTTGAAAAAAATTAAGTTACTCTTGCAAAAATTGCAAAAGTTATTATCAAATAACTAAAAAAATAAAAAATGGGTTTCATAAAAATTAAAAAAAAAAAAAAAACGAAAAGAGGAGGCAATTTCCTTAAAAAAGGCTCAGCTGCCGGAACTGTAGGAACAATATTTATAATTTTCCCAGAGGGATGAAAATACCTCATAAAACGAGTGCTCTGGCTTGCGTAAGCCATACCTACTTTGGATACTTTATTTATAAAAAATATTTTAACTATAAAATTAAAGAAATAAAAAAATACGGAGTTAACGGATAGATAAGTGAACAATAATCCGAATGAATAAAATTTAAATCACAAATTTTCAATTAGTGAAGCAATAGTTAGTTAAAAATAATTTTCTGCTTGAACATGAACATTGCAAGTGTGATAATTGTTAAAGTAATTTTTTTTTTTTTTTTGGTTTTTTGATTTCTTGGGAGCAATTCTTGACAAGTTTTTGAATAAATCCCCGTTGGAAAAATTAAAAAAAAAATTCACGTTTTCAATAAAGTTTATATATATATATATATATATATATATATATATATATATATATATATATATATATATATATATATATATATATATATATATATATATATATATATATATATGGGTGGTTCTCCAAAATTTGGTTAACTTGGTGTTAGCAACAATTTTTACATATTCATATCAATTTTATCCAATATTTGAAACTGCTGAGCTGTAATATACTAAAGTCCATTTAATTTAGTCACTCATTTTGATATATATCATAATATTCTTTATTTCCAAAAATCGACACTTCTTACTCGAAATATCAGGCCCTAGCCATGTAAGATCTCCACTAATCATTTCAATGTAATTATAATTCTATAAGAATAATTTGATTTAACTCTATTTAATCTCGTTTACTATTACATTACTAACCTTGTCATTACTATTTAATTTATAATAACAATATGTTTAGTCACATTATTTCAAGTCAAATAGTGTAAGCGATAAAAAACATCAGGCCCTAGTCATGTACGAAACTCAAAAATACGCGGCATCCAACCATAAGACCTTTTTCATAACTCACTCAATACGATTGCATCCATATTAAATTAATTGTAAACAATCCAAGCCGGGGCAACCATTTTGTTATTAGTGTGGTTGCCGAATTCACTGCGGAAACACTTGCTGTGCCAGTCAAACTCTCAGGCCCTAGGTAAGTCGTTTCAAAGGTAGTTAATTAATAATTGATCTCATTACTTATTGTAAATTCGAGTTTGATTTGCTTTGTTATTTTGACCACCTATTGATTTTAATGTTTATTCTAAATAATGTGTTATATTTGATTTTGTTTCGTTTCGTCAGTCCCTAAACCATCAGGCCCTAGTCGTAAAAGTGTACTACATACTGTGTGATGCATGGTTTCAAACATAATACCAGTATATTTGTTGTAAAATATGGCGCCTAGGAAGAAAACAATATTGTTTAAAGAGGAAATTGCAAAAAAAGTCTAAACAAACAATAATGCGATTGGAATAAAAATAAAAATAACCCTGTGTTCCTGGCCTGATATATAAGAAAAAGGACAACAGAAATGTGTAAAAGACATAACTCCGCGTGACCACAGAGAAGCAAGAAAAGAAAATTGGTTAGCCTTTTCATCTGATTATGGAAAAAAATTTTGAAAATTCTGATTAATTATAAAAAAATCAAAATTTCTCTTAAAATATGAAGTAAAGTGACTGGCCCTTTTAGATGCAGCAAAGTAGATGTTATACCCACAACATAGAATTAAAACTTTACTGATTATTAGCTAAAAAAATCACTTTCAAAATGAGGTCAGAAGTTAACCAAATTTCAGAGAACCACCCATATATATATATATATATACCTATTTTTTTACATAAATCGAATGAGAATGATGTACCGAGTATTCTCCTTAAATATTGATAGTGACTCACCAGTCACCTGTATATATATAAACAATAAAAAAGAAATGATAAAAAAAAAACAAATCAAAATTTAACGTACACTCAAAAAAACAAACCACTAATTTATATTCTTATAGTTATATGTATTAATATGTTTCTAATTCTTGTATTTATATAATTTAAAACTGTCCTTGAAATTTATTTGATACATATGACAGTAAAAAAAAAAATAGTAAAAAAATGATTTATATTTTTTTTTCGCCAGCTCCTTAATATTTAGATACAGCTTTTGAAACTTTTTAACAGACTTCAAACCAGAAGCAGGCTTTTAATTCGCTAATCGTTGTCTCAGAACACCATAATTTAAGGACCGATAAGAATGATATATTTTGTTTTTATTGTAAATTTTGTAGTTACAAAATGAGCAAAAATCACTCATTTTTATAGTTCCACGATATTAAGTTAAAAATTAAGTGGGGTCTCCATTTCTGTACAAGAAAAGTATTTTTCATTCGTTTTATCATCATCATCATCATTATAACAGCCATTGGATATCCACTGCTTAATGTAGGCCTCCCCCATCGACCTCCAGAGCGATCGGTTCAAAGCAGCCTAAATCCAACGTCTTCCGGCAACTCTCCAGTCGTTTGTCCAGCTCCGACGCCGCGCTTACCGCTACGTGGTGTCCACTCGATGACATTTCTGCTCCATCAGCCGTCAGTTCTACGAGGTATGCCCGTTGGACTATGTCGGCAACCTTCGTTTGTCTACGGATCTCATCATTTCTGATTTAATCTCGCAGAGAAATAGCAAACATAGCCCTCTCCGTTGCACGCTGTACGACTTGGAGCTTGTTTAAAAGCTGTGTTCATTTTATAATTTTAATTTAACTATTTATGTTCTTGTCTATTCATCTCAACGAAATTTGCATTCGAAATATAAATAATATATTCACCGAAATTGTTATTATGCTATCG
Organism: Euphydryas editha; assembly: GCA_036937285.1. Classification (NCBI taxonomy): domain Eukaryota; kingdom Metazoa; phylum Arthropoda; class Insecta; order Lepidoptera; family Nymphalidae; genus Euphydryas; species Euphydryas editha. The sequence goes on along the minus strand of JAUPFZ010000005.1, from coordinate 21,114,078 downwards.
TAATTATATCAAATAAGATGACCAATGGTCGAATAATAGCTTCTTATTTGTCATTTTTGACTGTTTGTTAACTAAATTGTATCATGAAGGTAATATAATGGTGTAATATTGTTTTCTTGATTGTAAAACAGTGAAACTAAGAATTTGTAACAAAATTTTTACGCATAATAAACGTAGTAAATTAGTAATCGACCACCTTCATATGTATGGGCTTATTATATATTAGGGGTAAGATACTTCACATCGATATATTATGTTTAGTGTGTTTGTGTGTGCCGAACAGATATGTGTGGCAACGACGTCGGCCTCACGTGCTGGTATAATAAATAAATGTCCTTGTGGATCTCCCCACCGTTCTTAAGAAATCATATGCAGTCATTGGTCCCACTTGTTGTCACAAACGCCTGATGACAATCGTTGTTCACGGTAGCATAAAGCAGAGTGGCAGATTAAGCTCTAACTTTTCTCCTATATGGAGAAGAGGCCTTTGAGCAATATTCCGACGCTTAAGGGCTGATTCAGTTCAGTTATGTTCATCGAGTATTGATGATGATTTATGAAATTACGTAATGGATATTGTTACATAGTATTTTTTATAATATTACATTTCTTCTTAATAATAATTTATATATTAGAATGCTCTATAAGCTTAAAATATGAATCAATATTCTCAAAATTGATGAACGATACATATGTACGTAAATATAATATTTCTAAACACTTCAGCTTAGTTCTACCATCTATAAAATATTGTTTGTGTGTGTGTTTCTATTTAAATAATAAATAATAATAGTTGTCTATACAAGAATTTTTATATCTGATAACATTCGTGTCATCGTTAGAGTCACGCGACACAGATCAATATTTCGCCAAAGAAGCAAGTCATGGTGGCGTAGGACATTCGTATTAGTGTGCACGTGATTTGAGCATATTATGATGTGTAATTTACTGGGATCGAATAAAACAAAATATAATTTAATTTATGACTGATTGACACGTTAAGCTCGATTGAATATCGCCTTGCAGTCAATGAACAGTCAGTCAAAATAATGGTAACGCTCCCCGAACTAACACCAAGAATCTTCTCTATGTCCGAGTAGGTAATTGGTGGGTCTTCTCGCACCATTATTTCAGTAGTCCACACATTTTCTGCATACTGCAGTTTATAGGCGACCACGTTTACGGTCATCTTTGAGGTTTGTTTTTACCCCTTTTAAATCCACTTAATGAAACCACTCACTGAAACCGGGACCGACGGCTTTACGTGCTCTCCGAGGTACGGTGGGGAGACCCACAAGCACATACATCCAGACCGGAAACAAATATTTGTACAAATACAAATAACTGTATCGAGCGGGAATCGATCCCACGACCGCTGGCACACGATTTGAGGCGATTACTCGCACAACTACACCAGAACGATCGTCATCTGTCAGTCTCCATAATTTAAATTAAACATAGAAAACGATGACAGCAAACACCATAATAGAATTAACACTTTTATAATATTATACATATTTACAATTCAAAACTTAAAATAATTATTTACAAACAGTTTTGGTATAAATCATGTCCGCGTGGAATGGTGCCAAGAATACTAGCAGCATTTCCCCGTTGAATCGCAATTCCGATTCTTTGGGCAAAAAATGCACCAGCCCTCCTGTCACCTGTGGAGGCTATGAGATGTGGGGTTAAATTCTTTTAGATTTTTTTTTGCACTGCTACTCCAAGGTCCAAGTGTTTCGACTGCATACGGTACAAAAACATAACTTTGGAGAAGTGACGAATATTTGTGCCGCTTAGTCATTTAAAAATCAAAAAACTGAGTTTTTGTTTAATAAAATGAATAGAACAAATAAAAATAAGAATAAAGCTTAGATTAATTATTTCAAACACAATTAAATCGTTCTTATAATTTTAAGAGATCCTTTTACTCAATTGAATAGAAAACGAAATGTAATTAACATTTGATTATTGTTATTACAAACGTAGACATTACTTTGCGCCTTTCAATATACTAGTGAATTGAACAACTTCTTTGTTAATTAGAATTTATTATAGAGCTAAAATATATACGGAATACCGATAAATATTATTATTTTTATAATTAATATAAGACTAATAAAATGTTACAATTTTAATACAAAATTAATTTAATATAGGTACACAAGGAACGTAGTATCTGCTATCTTACTAAAATACCATCTAAAACTCAAGATCAAATGAAATACTGATAGTATTGTTTATAATTAATTGCAAACAAAACCAAGTGTTATAAATTGAGATAATAATTATAAAATAATCTTTTAACAAAAACACAAATTTTCTAACAATTTTCATATGTAACGACCATTCATATTTGAATAAATTTAATGTCTTATTTAAAGATTAAAATCAAAACTAAACAAATGTTTTATTTTTGGATATTTAAGAACTTTACTTCATAAACTAGGTAGTTTATTTGGTAAGTCGTCGTAAGGAGTGGGTACGACATGGACATTCGACATGACTTTTGTCTTGTCCAAAATCATTTTAAGGCCCACCCGTCTTGAAACTTCATCGAGGTCGCTGAGCATAATGCTGAGGTCTTCAGGGATTCTGCCATAAGAATGATATCGTGGGCAAATCGAAGGTGAGTAATAAAGAAGAAAGAAAAAGAAGATATATAAGAAGTATTACGCATACATATATAAATACTAGTTTATTCAATATAGAAGATTTTATATTTATTAAATAAGAAAAACGTTTATATACACATACATTGTTCACGTTGTATTCTTGCTCTTCATTATGTGTTAGTATTTTTGAGCTGTTACAATATTAGCCTCTGACTATACATACATAGATCGATTAATGAAAAGTCAAATATAAATGTAAAATATAATATTTACTCAAGTTTACACAAACTCGATGCTCGCGAATAAATAATGAAGATAAATTTGTAGATTCTACAGGATTTATTTGAACATAGTCGTTAAAACAAGCCGCTTCCATTGCTGCGTAAAATTTTATAATTAATATTTACACATAATATATATATGAAATAAAATATCATACAGTTTCGCTATCACACTTATCCATAGGCAAGCACATAAATCTGACCATACACACAAAGGATCATTTCTTTACGTACGTACGTGTGTGTACAGACATTTGTGACACATTGATGTACGTGTTTTTATTGGTCACGTGGTTTATTATTCTATTATATATTGCGTTTGTGTGTTCTTTCAAAGAGAATAGTGTTAAAATCGTCATTTTATAGTGCAATATATCCTGAGATAAAAATCATTTTAAACATTAAATGTTGTCTTTTCGCTGCTCTTATTTTATGTAATAATTGAAATGCTACGAACGTATAATCCTCTTACCTTTAAAGAAAATGAAAAGCAAAAATAAATTGTTTCAAATCTCCGTTTCTTTATAAATATTATAAATAATATATATTATAAATAATATTTTTATAGAAAATATAAATATTATTTTAATATAAAAATATAAATATTATTAAAAAAAAAAAATGAAAACTGATAGTGAGTTGACCTTAATATTGTATCACCGTAATATTACAAACCATGTCACCTGGACTCACTATTTACTTTTAAAAGTTCGCAGTTATGCATATAATACGGCCTATCTGTATGTTTATAATTTACTGTATGTTATATACAACTAAACGGAGAAAAAAAAAGTAATATGCTATTTTACCCATTAAAAATTTTTCAGAAAATGCGCCAAGAAGCCCGAATTACTCGTAAAATTATGAAAAGTTTTTCATAATTCTGGTAAATGTTTAAGAACGGTTACGAACGAAGATCTATCGATTTTGAGAAAGCCCTTGGAAACGATATCAAAGGAACTATGTCATGAAACCCGAGATTATCCTATTTTTTAAAAAATATTTATATAGCTTTAGTTTTTTTGCCTCTTGCCAACGGGCAGACTTGAAGTCTAATCTAGCGCGCTTTTTTATTCTTGATCACTATTAATTATATGAATTCAGTGTCAGATACAAATTTGTATTTAATTTCAGAATCATATATTTACAGAATTAGGTAAAGGTAAAAGGTGGTCAAAGCTTTTGGCTATTGCGCTAGTCATCGCGGGTTCGATCTCCACTCATGACAAATAATTTAATCATTTCCTAATTAATTTCGTAATTATTTAGCTATGAGCACGTTCAAACTTTTTGGCTTCGTAATATATATAATATATTCAAAAACCTTAATATATTAACCTTAAATAAAACTTAGCGAAGTTACAGACAGCTGATTAGCGTATGAATATCAAAGTCTTGTACGTTTTCGGGTACTTTTACAATATTAAACATATTTACATAAACATATACATTAGGCTCTTTAATTCCGTGTTGCTGGAGGGCGTAAAGCCGGAAGCCTGGAACGAAAGTATAGTGGTGCTCTTCTTCGAAACGGGCAAAAACACCGCGTTGAAGAATTATAGCCATTATAGGCCAATTTCGCTTCTGAGCCACGTTTATAAGCTGGTCATTGCGAATCGTCTGACGGCCAATTTGATTACTTCTAGACTCCTGAACTAGCCGGTTACCGAAAAGGCTGTAGTACCATAGAGCACATACATACGCTGCGGCAGATTATACAAAAGACTGAGGAGTAAAATCGGCCAGTGTGCTTGGTGTTTGTGAACTATGATAAAACCTTCGATTCGATCGAAACTTAGGTGGTGGTGGTGGTTGTGAAGTCTCTCCAGCGGTGCCGTGCTTGTATAATAACGCTAGTATGTCGGTTCGAGTATAGGAGCATAGCACGAGAGAGATTCCAATGCAGCGAAGTGTGGGCAGAGAGAGTATAAGTAATATTTATTTCGAAATTTTATAATATTATACATAATTATTTTAAATTCAATCGGAATTACAATTCAACGGTGAAATGCTGAAAGTATTTTTGGCAACATTCCACGTGGATATGATTTATACCAAAACTAAAACTGTAAAAAATTTAACTAAAAGATTTCTACACTTATAAACAACATTTAATTAGTTGATGTAAAAACTGCGACTTTCAACACTTATTTGACGTTTAATTCAACTGTTAAAATAACATTCATTTTCAATCCCCCTGTCTACAAAAAAAAAGAGGTAATTGAATAAAACAATTACATAATGAGATTATAACATGCAAGCAAATAAGCAAAATCTTCTGCTTCATTATAATACTAACGATGTTTCGTGACAAAATTTTAACTTAAATCATATATGTATATAAATAAAATTTATTCTTAATTTGTAAATCTTAAAACAAACCGCCCCAGTACGAATGGTGTAATGTGAAAGGTTAAAAATGTACGTCGTTACGTTTTAAAAATTTAGTCGAAACGTAAATAGATGTTAAGAACTACTACATACCTATTTGCGTTTATTGAACGTGCATGTCCAATTTTAAAAACGAGCATCACTTTAATGTCAGGCCGTTACCTTGCGCGAACTATAGAGGGCAGCACTTCTGTCGAAAGTATAGCGCCCTGGTGTTAAATAATAAAAACCCAGTGAGGTTTACCTCATTAATTTTTTTTTAATAATTATGGCTAGAAGATGTAAAAAACAATAAAATTTGGTTTTATACCGATAAAAAATGACTTAATTAGTAGAGGTCAGTATGAATATTAACATGCCTATTAACATCGTTGGAACTGCAAAATCGATTTTTTTATTTATTTCATAAAACGTTCCTAAATAACCAAGTCTAACATCAGCTGAAAAGAAAAATATTGTTTTATGCATAGTTTTTTAATCATTTAATTTATAAATGTCGGTATTTAAAAAAAATATCTAAAAAGACCCACGCAATTTACACTTTGCATCGCTCTCCTGTAAAGTTTTTTTTTTCATTTCCGACATTTTTAATAGTCATGGGCGAGTTATAACCTGCACAATTGTCACCCAAACCAGTGTTTCTAATGCTTACAGTGTGACGCGTGTGTGATTATTGTATTATATTTTTTTATTTTTTTAAATTAACTGTATGATATTGAAAATAGAAGAAATCTGGGAATAAAGCTTTTTGAAAAGTATTTTAAGCTTTGACAAAATAAAAAATAAAAGATGTTTGAAAATGTCGAATAACAAATAATATTATTTTACCATCTTTTACTTTTCGTTATTTTCGTTTATCCATTTTTGACGTTTGAAGGTTATCCACGCAGTGTTCAATGAACTTTCGGGGAAACGATAAAATATCAACTGCGTATTATTTTTATACGGTATATTTGAACAGCCACGAATACAGCAAGATTATTTCGATGGAGACACTACACACACAAGATTAGAAACTATTACAGTATCAGCCTGTAAATAACCCACTGCTTAGTGAAGGCCTCTTCTCCATATAGAAGATTGTTGGAGCTTAATCCGCCACGCTGTTCCACTATGGCTTAGGCTATAATTTCCCTACAATGAGTAACGATCGTTATTAAGTGTCTACGATAACAACCGGGACCGACGGCTTTATATGCTTTCGAGGCATGATTTTGAGACCTAAAAGGACATATACCCACATGTATATTTTAAGTTTTGAATTGTAAATATGTATAATATTGTAAAATTTCTGTAATAAATATATGTTAAAAAAAAAAAAATTAAAAACGCTGATAATACAAAACTAAATCTGTTTACCATCACTTTTTTATGTTTTTTCCCTGTAGATGGCATAATTCTCTTCTTTCTCAATCCCTATTGATGCTATTTAAGAGTCTATGGAACGCTCACGCTCGGAAAACGCTAATATGACAGTGGCCTAAAACTTTAAGGCTTTACTACACTCGATTTAAGATTATCGAGATTCATCTTTATTTTAACGATGACCACTACTACGACTAGTCCCATACTTTCGTAAACACTCAGATACGTATAGCAGAGAAAATTTGCTGTGGAAAAGAGCTTTCTCTTTACCAAAAAGATCCCTTAGGTATATCATAGCGGTGACGGTAACGGTTCTCGTTTCGTCTCGTAGAAATCAATAATTCAATCATTCAGCTACAGCACTTGAATAAACAAGAGATTGAGTAAAATTCGGCCACTTGTGCACACCATTGAAAAAAGAATGCAATAAAAATTAGTATCACTTTGGCAACCGAAGTAAACGAATTTTTAGCAAAATAAAGCAAACATTAATTACTAAATTATAAATTAAAACACACACAAATAAACATTTTAGAAAACCTATACATTCTATTAAGGAAAATCGTGAAATACTTTAAATAGTAACTCTATCTAAATTGTCTCTCAGTATTTTGCTCAAAATTTACATTTTCTTAAATTCCACGGCAAATTTTTACAAGAAAATCGTTGAAAATAATCGATTTTAATTTTATTTTAAAGAGTATTTAAGTAATAAAATTTTTTTCGCTACAGTTTAAAAACTTACAAGCGTCACCTGTGATTTCGTTCACATTGATTTTCGATACTTCTAAAACGAGATAATTTTTTACATTATCGTAACTCTTGAAAATACAAATTCTTCATCCATATTAGTATGTTTTGTATCAATGAAGCTTGCTTTGCTTTATAAGATTTTTTACTCTAAATTTTTTAACGATTATTGCCCTAAATGTCGTTAATGTCGTCTTAGAATGTAACTATTTAAATTAAAAAAGGCGCGGTTTTATTTTAATGATTATATTTTAATAATATAGAAGCCTAATACATTTTAAGATTATATTAAAATATACCTATAATACAATTGTAAAGTTGTTTTATGTCTGTACATAGCAGATACTTGAGAGAAACAAAAAGTAAAAAGGTTCTTCATAGGGCCAATAGAAATCAAAACATGATTTTTCGGAGTTTTTGTCTGTCTGTCTATGTGTTTGTCCTCGCATCACGCCATAACTACTGAATTAAATCTGATACGGGTTTTGCAGTTGTATTACTAGAGGTCTAACTTAAAAACTGGTGCATGTTTTATTTTAATACACCGCTTAGAATCTGAGATATATAAAATAAAAATTACATATCTATTAAGATGAAAGATATAAAAAATTGTTTTCAATAGAAAACTTTGAAACTACTGAACTAATTATAAAATTCTAATTTGTACTAGAAAAATGCATAATCCAAATGTAAAATGGGCTATATAAAATTATTATATATTATTATATTAATTATTATATATTATATACAAAGTACTCTGTGGTATGTAAAGAGTAAGCATACACACCTATACATAGTTTATAGTCTTCATGCGTTTAATACTGATTAGATAGTTCCATTTTTGATTACCAGACTGTATGATTATCGAACGATATCTAATATCTTTAAACGAGCAATTCTTGTATATATATATATATATATATATATATATATATATATATATATATATATACACTCTAGAAAATGTTGTTTTATCCCTTTTTTTACGCAATTAAAAATTATCATCAGAATACGAAAGTAAATTTCGCTGTCATTGATAAGCTTATAATAGCTCGGATGGGAATCGAGCGGATTCGGAATCAGGAAACCCCGGTTCGAATCCAGGTGGTCTACAGACCATTTTTTTTCCTTTTTTTTTCAATTTTCTTCTTTTGTGAGAAAAAACGATTATTAAGAGCTCTTTTTATTTTTTATTTAAATAACCAGTTCCTATTATTTAACTATTATGTTCCTAGTATTTAACTGTTATGATTGACCCGTTGGCGCAGTTTGCAGTGACCCTGTTTTCTGCTCCAAGGGTTGTGGGTTCGATTCCCGCCTCGAGTCTGGGTGTAATATATATTTATTTATATATGTATTATTTATAAGTATATTTATTTAAAAAAAAAGTATATCAGTCGGCTGTTACCTAAAACACAGGCATTAAGTTGCCTACCTTAGGAACAGACGACCGTGTGTGTGTGTTAAGCATATTTATTATTATTATTTATGTTGATAAGATCGAATATATTATTTATGTTTCATCAGTATGTAATGTATCTAAATGTAATTTAACCGAGCTTTTACTAATAATAATACAAACTGAAATATTAATAACAGTCATCACGTAGACTATACATTAGACACTCTATAGCAAACATGCATAAACTATACATAACTAGCGAACCGGCACGGCTTCGCACGGGGTACTTTAAATAGTTTCTTGGTGCTTGATTGCTGTTTGCATATCTTGTACTACGATCTATATTTGAAAGACTTCTTCGTGACATTATTAAATTGTTAAAGAAAATGTGTGTAAGAAAACAACAAAATAATAAAAGATCCAATACTACCTGAAGAATATTAACGTAAATGTAAAAAGAAATATTTACAACATACAAACGTTGAGATACGTATTTTATAGGCAGCCCGCGGTCCGAGGTGGTGCGACGCGGTGCCAACCGTTTCGCTACAAAGCATTTTTTTTTTGGTTGCGTATAATTTTAAATCTGTGATAACTTCTAAAGTATTCATTTAAATGAAATAAGGTAAAGTATAATTTTGATCTACAGTAAATGGCCAAGGTAACTAATATATTTATTTGGATAAAGATTAATACTGATTAGGAGAAATTAGCCTTGCAAAGAAAGTAATATTTTTAAATTAATTACTTAAAGATAAAAATGGTTACTGTGAGTAAACCTTAGGAGATAGATATATGCTGTTGTAGACTTTTTTGGAGGCCTTTTTATTATATACAATTTCGTATTACATTGTTTTGATGTATCTCATACGGTTTAGCCAGTGTTCGCAATGTAACTGCTCGAAAAATCGTTTTTTTTTAACGGTTTCATCACAAAACATGAAATTTTCTCTTTGATATAAATACTTTATTAGAATGTTTTGTATGTATGAACCTTCGGGAATAAATTTTCTAAATAACAGTAAAAATTGCATCAAAATCCCTCGCGTGGTTTAAACCAAGAAAGATCAAGAACAGAGAGACAGAGGCGGGGAGCAACTTTGTTTTATACTATTTAGTGAAAATCTTACTCCACTTATTTTCGTTACGGACGTTTCCGGCTAGGGTTTGCTCTACATCGTCCCATAAGAAACTTCATTCCAATAATTTTCTTTGTATGAACGAAAAATATAAATAAAATTCGATTTAGTTTTTGATCTCCAAGCCTTTACAAATTTACAATAGAGAATTTTGAGAGAAATGGCAGTTCATTAGTGAGCTTTGAGAAGTTGATATTGTTATTGGTTCTAGTTGAAAACGGACCTCAGCTTAATACAGTTGAAGTGGACTAGTGAACTCAAATAAAGTCTAGAAAATCGAAATTGCAATTCCACAAAGAAATACTACCAGTATATTACAATCACTCAAATCAATATAATAATTTTTGAGTTTTTCATTCTAAATTTGGTTTTTTATTGTTTTTTTTTTATCACATCACAATTGAGGTGTATTTCAATTAGCAAGATAGAATTATTTGAACTTTTGAACAAAATTCACTACTAAAACTACAGTTCGCTTCAATCCAACACGGTCAGGGGTATACTTATTTCAATTTCGCAATAAATTTATAATTGCAAAGAGCTATCAAGGTGAATTATAGTATCGCGAAAGAAGGGTCTTTATTAAATTTTAAAATATTGCAAGAGAATTCTCTGTATAATTTTCTATGCTCTATTGAAACGGGATAACTTAATTTTGTTTGTTTTAATTCATTGTATAATTATATTGAAGTTTATTGCTTCTCTCTTACTTCCTTCGAATGTCAAATAAATAATTTTATGTCTTTTAATACATAATTATATTGAATAGTCTAGTCAGTTTAATCTTAAGGAAATCAATTAGAAGCCAACTTAAAAATATGATGGTTCCGCTCAATATGATTTTTTACTTAAATCCTTCCAAGAAACTAAGAATAGTCATAGTCATCCTCATGTAGTTTCACAACCCAGATCCCGTATGCTCGTATATATGTTTTGAATTTGATTTTAAAAATTATTATTTTTAGCTTCAGAAGACAGCTATAACATTTCAAATCATAAAACATATTTCAGAAAGTAAAAGAGAACTAATCTTTAAAGGCAATGAGATATTTATTTTTTGAGGTAGAGAAAAAAGTTAGGTACTCTTTATCTGGTTTTATTGAAATCGACCTGTTAAGGACTTCAATAGAGGCATAAAATGGGGCTTAATATGACTCAAGCTAAGCTGAATATTACATTTACTGTTACTAAAGAGTATTATCTAAATTATGAGCGCACAAGACTTAATATATTTTAATATATCTAATAAAATGCTATAAAACTAAAGAAAATATATAGGTATGCAACATCATAATTATTATACATTATACACATTCTGGTGGTTCAAGAACTGATATTCGATTCAACGACATCTGATTCATCACATTTTTAAGTAATAAATTGATGGAGAAAGTTAAGTCGGAACATACGTTTCATTCAAATTTATAATTTATTTTATTGTTAGATACAATTTTTAAAACGATTATTTATCCGAATAAATACGTCACAATAAAACGATCATATACTTAACATAAATTTGTAATTCCTCGGAAAATCTATAAATGTCAACAAATAAGATCAATTTCTACTTTGATTAATCCGGACTTCATCTAATATTCTAATCCATAAATATATATTTTTATTTATAATAAATGAACAATTTATTTTTTATTTAGTGGGTGTACTACTGTACTCCTAGCTATGTTAAAAAAATAATCTGTATTTAGGAGTCTAGGAATATCTTGTAAAGAAGAGCAGAAGCTGTTGAAAATTGTGTTTTAATTAGTAAATAACAAATGATGAAATAGTGTTAAAATAAGCTGATCTAAAGTTCGTTCAGCTCACTAGATTTCCAAGATCGATTGCCATTATTTTATTATCGAATAGCTTAACAATGTTTCGATTGATAAATATTGAATACCAAGAGTTAAATATACAACTATGAACGGATAGACACAAATCATATTTGTATGTAGCTCTAGAGAAAATTGTGTCGCGTCGCATTCAAGTTCAAACTTAACAAACAAACTTTATTCAACTAGACTTTTTAAATGCTTTATAAAAATTAAATTATCTTTAGCGATATATAAAATTACAATTTCAGCCTAATTCTCGATAGAATTTTTTACTGGAATGTATAATTTTTAGTAGAGAATTGTTCGTTCGACTATTCGACCTCTATTTAAATATCAACCAAAAAAGAAATGTGGATGTCGTTTTCAGTCTTTAGGCGCTATAGTTAGCTCTGTCCGATCCTTGCTAACACTTGCGAGCTTTTGTTCTGCTTGATGTTAGATTTAATAGGTTTACTGTTGACTGATATTTTCTTTAATAGTACATTTTTAAATAGTAGTAGTATAGTGTATTAATTATGTATATTATATAGTGTATAATTAAGTATATTATAGTACTAGCCAGCATACCTTTAAAAATCATATCAACGGCAACGCATAGAATTTTTTAAAATTACATTGACTTGCGCTTGACTGCGATCACACAATTTTCATAAGTGATGCAGCATAAGGTGGAGCGCACATGCCTAGGCGATGTCTATTTACGCCTCTTTTTTGAAGACTATATAGATACTAGAGATCATTATATATTCTACCAGTGTGTATTAGAAACGAGCCTGAGTAGAAAATGCCGTTGGCCCGCGGTATCGTCGTGTAACATGAATCATAGAATTGTTTTCTATTTTTCTATGATGTTTATATGTTATAAGTAATTTACTCCTTGACTAACACTTTCGACACACTTTACACTTTTTTTTGTCGCAGAGGCATCCATTTACGAATGATATCCAGGACGCCCGGGTAGGTATTTCTAGACCTATGTCGGACTCGGCACTTTGGGAGTGCAATACCGTACTAAACCCTTGCGGGAGCCTTCAGCCGCTTTAGTTGGAGGGTGCCGGATCTACAGGCAACAGGATCCCTCCAGCGACAGGCTGGCCTCGGCGAAAATGCCAGACTTCTCCTCCATGGGGACTGTCCGGCTCACCTCTGAATAGTCCTAACGACGCCGTGTCTAGCAGGAACGGGTTCCCATGCCGGCCCGACACGGGCACAGGGGCTTTTTTGGAGGCGCATTAAGTAGCGCCACCTACGCACCCCCATTCGTCGCCAGCGGATGGAGGCCACGTCGGCGGCCTCCTATCTCACCCGCTTCTCGGCCTCCTTCTGGGACATTACTGTCTCGCAGAAGGAGACCATCGCCTTCCAGGACTCGTCGTCGCCGAGCATCGCGGTGATGACGCTCGGGAGCGACAAGTCCCCTCCGAGAACCGACGTCAGACCTTGTCGCAGCGCCGCTCATCTCGGGCCCACCTCGAGGGTGTGCTGGGCAGAGTCCACCGCCACGCCATAATCGTGACATTCAGTCGTCGGCTCCCTCTGGGCCGTCCGACACAGGTAGTCACCAAAGCAACCGTGCCCGGTGAGAACCTGCGTCAGACGGAAGGTGAGGGGCTTGCGTTTTCGACGCATTCAAGTAAATTATTTCACCTGTTCCAAATCAGACAACTTTCATTACATCTGTCTTGAATCATATCGAGATCACTCTAAGCGCATAACCAATGGTATTTCTTTTTAAAAGTCAGTTCTTAAGAGTAATCGTTAACATAATAAAATAATTAAAATTAAGATTGAAATTTCAAATGCAAGCGTAGTTTTAATTTAAGTAGTAAACTTTTGGCAAGAGACGTAACTTTTAAAAACCGTTTAACGTTTCCCCGAGCACCATCTATTTTTGTAAAAAGAAACTTAATAGCTCACCGGTTTCAACTTTCAAGTACATATAACTTTCCTACCGGAAATTGATAGCGAATAAAACAAAGCTTATAAATTTAAGGGTTGGCAAACTAGGAATATAATTCGATATCAGGGTACTTTAAGATTATTTGTAGGACTATTACGATACCTGTTTGTTAATACTTCTGGTAATATTTTATAATAATTTGTTAAAAATTCACCTAAATTAAATCTTTGTTTTAGTTTTTAGTTTTCATCAGATATTCATCTCGTTTCGTATATATATAGTCTTGTAAAAATTACATAAGATTCAATGCAACAACAATTTGTGAAAAAATCTTTGAATTTGGTAGAAATATTTATTTTTCTTCATGCAAGTATATTTCATTGTAAGTGATTGTCGTGTTCAAGCAATTACCATTAACTATGAATACTCTGCATTATAAGATACTCCTCTGCCACACAAAGCATCCTATTTGAATTGGTACAGTTCTCCATATCCCAGAAATTTTTTCCTGATTACACAGACATGATTGCGGATCGTAAAAACTAAGACATCTTATTATTTTTATATTTTATGTAAGAGAGTTTTTTAATATAACCCTACTAACATTAATTAATTGTTAAATTTGATTTTGCTTGCGATATGTACAAATAATTTATATTATCTGACAATTATATGCCAATAAAAAAAAAAACTGATCCTATTTGTCAAGTACAGACACTTGAAGGCATTGAATCCTAAATTTTGATGTGCGAGTTTTTTTTTAATGTCTTAATTATAAGATATAACGAGGTATTATGAGGTTTATGGTAGGAGTAATGCTGAAGTATTACACAATACTTTTCTAATATCGGCCTTTAATTTAGTACAGAGTTTTAAACTTAAAATCGCACATCTAATTTTCGCGGTAGCTTTTTCTTTATGTTTCTCTGACCAACATTTTTGTCTACATATATATTTTTTTCTTATTTCTTCCATGTAATAACAAAGCCAAATAATACAAAAAGCACTAGATATCATTTAACAAATTCCATACCGACGTCGCTCATTTGCCTGATAAAGGACTCCATTGTGATGACACGAGCAATCATCGTATTGTTCGAGGGTAGACGGATGTTGGGTAGCGGTTACATGAATCGTTTTGTTCCTTATTATAAATTATCCAATTATATTGTAAAATTAGTACTGTGATATTTTAATTACAGATTCCTCATTTAGCCTCGATTGTTGATGGTTCGACGTACACAGTGTCATGTAATATAATTAACAGTTTTTGAAGGTCGTTTATATGTAGCCAGTTTTATTTTATTACGAACAGAATTCGATCCGTTGTGAAATGTTAATGACCATTCATATACAAAAGTACCTGGAAGTTATAATAAAGGCGAGTTGTCGCTAGAACGAATAAAATGATATAAATATTTAGTTACATAAATTAAACGCTTTACATTCGACGGCAGCCGGTAGCGTATTTGTTTCTAGTCTGGAAAATTATACTACACCATGCCTCGGAGATCAGTTAAGCCATAGGTTCCAGTTGCTATAACAGATAGCTGATAGCTCATGGTAAAAAAAAATATCCACCAACCCGCAGTAGAGTAGCATGGTGAATTAAGCTTCAGGAAAAGGAAAGGCCTTCTTTTAAGGAAAAGGCCTTTGCCCAGCAGTGGGTTGCTTACAGGCTGATACAGTATACAAAATAACACAACAAAATATAGTATATTAATACAAAATAACTTATTTCTTTTTCAATTATATGCAAATGAAAAAGACGTTATTAGTATTGTAATATTTAACAATTTTTGATTTGAAGGCCTGAATGTTGTTATGGGACATATCGACTAGACTAACTCTTTGATTCTTGACGACAGCTCATTGTAATTTTTATATAACCTTATTATAAGAGGTGTATTTTTCGAAAATTTATTTTACGTTCATATTATTTACTAGCGGCCCGCCCCGGCTTCGCACGGGTATTTAACTAAAATTTTAAAAATTATAAATTTATATTTTTTATCACCTACATGCGCCATCTATCGTATAATAGTAGAATATCGTTTTTATATTTAGTGATATTTAACATAATAGTACCTATATTAATTGAAAGAAGAGGTAGTGACAAAAATTGAGAAAGGTATGCTAAGATGGTTTGGCCATGTCGAGAGAATGAATGAAGAACGGTTGACGAAAAAAGTATATAAGGCGAGTGTGAATGAAAGTGCTGGAAGGGGTAGACCTAGGCGGACGTTTCAAGATCAAATTAGAGACGTCTTGAAAAAAGGCCAGGTCAAGAGTACCCTAAACCGAAGAGCATGTATGAAGGGAATAATGAAAGTGGACGAAGCGAAACAAGTATGTAAGGATCGTAGCAAGTGGAAAGAAGTGGTCTCTGCCTACCCCTACGGGAAAGAGGCGTGATTAATATGTATGTATGTATGTATGTATATTAATTGAAAATGATGTTTATCTAAAATATTAAAACGATTTCTATTCCTATCCGACATATTTAGTAAACTTTTAAGTTTAACAAAATAATAACTCAAAAATAAGTTTTGTGAGTTTTTAAGATTCCTTAGACCAGATGGCGTTGGCGGCGTAGGTACCTATTTCTGTTTTCTTAAATATTTATTTTTAAATATAATTAAGAAATGAAAATGAAATGAAATGAAAATGAAACAAAAACTAAATTATACTGTGAGTTATCTTTAATTTTTATTTATTAAAGTTATTTACATTGGTTTTGTACTTTTTACGTGATACGTGAACAGAGAAAAACACGATAAGAGATGGCGCTGATACAAAAAACAACGCGCTATTGAAATTTATTCTTGATGATATATGGTGTATTAATAAAACGGAGGTTTTAACAGATTTATTATTTGTATAGATTATTAAGATTATTTTAAATAGCATCTTGAGTTCATCATTATTAGGTTTGTATTATTGTGGTTTCATATGTTTCTATTAAAATAAAGGAAACTGTAAAAATAGTTTTATTTATTTATAGTCACGCCTATCATAACAGGTTTAAACCCAATATGATATGGCAATCAAGCTCAATACTTAAACATTTAATTACTTGTACATTAATCACTGTACAAATATTACTTATTATAAGATAGGAAATACATAACAACTTTTGTAAACTCACACACACGACATGATAATATGTAATCTAATTCCACTCTTTTAAATAGGGAATTTTCAATAACATGGAATTGATTGCAACGTATTTGGAATCTGAAGCTTTAAAATAACGTTTCGTATTTTAAGACTGACGAAACTCATATACAAATATTCTTTTCCGATTTTACTCCTTTGAGGGAGTTTCTATAAATATTAATACCGTGTTTCTTTACTTCTAATCAAAAGCTGAAAATAAAGTTCCATACTCCGAACGACAAAACAAAGGGATAAAAAGTTTTCACCCGTTAGGGACAGAATTTACGAAAACACACATATACATTAATTTATATATGTATATTATAAGGTCGCCCGACTATCTCTTGATTAACACAGTTACTGCATGAATACAAGCTTAACAGGCACATCAACGAGCCCACTGTAATGTCTATAACAAGTTTTAGGCGATACATAAAATAAAGTAAGTTCTGTGTAAATGTATTTTTTTTCAAAAGTAGGTAATGTCTTTTTTTAATAATTACACATTTAAATTTTCTCCTCAATTTTATGGACACGACCAAAATATTACTTTCACTATTTATAGTTTTCTGTGCGGTGACGAAGAATTTGAAAAACGTCTTTTCATCTGACATACCTCAGTGCCTGAAGTCGAAAGTCAAGAAAGAAGTGTGTGTTACCAGTGATGACATACGGATCTGAGACGTGGTCTTTGACTATGGGCCTTTTAAACAAGCTCCAAGTCGCACAGCGTGCAATGGAGAGGGCTATGGTTGGTATTTCTCTGTGAGATCGAATCAGAAATGATAAGATCCGCAGACGAACGAAGGTTGCCGATATAACCCAACAGATTTCCAAACTGAAGTGGCAGTGGGCAGCTATAGCTCGAAGAAATGACGGCCGATGGAGCAGGAAGGTTCTAGAGTGGAGCCCACGTACCGGCAAGCGCAGCGTTGGACGGCCGTCCGCGAGATGAACAGACGACTTGAGGAAAGTTGCCGGAAGCCGTTGGATGGAGGTTGCTTTGAAGCGGTCGCTCTGGAGGTCGATAGGGGAAGCCTACGTTCAACAGTGGACATCCAACGGCTGAAATGATGATGATGATGATGTGCGGTGACCGTAAGAGAAGAATAGTCCTAACTTAATCCTTGCCGAGGTTTCGTAAAAAGCTACTAAGGCAACTACACCAACCAGGATTGTGATGGGCAACAGCGCCACCACATCCTACCACAACACACTATGCTCGCTAAATCGCCTGCCAAGCATGGCGACTATTGACAACCCAAGAGATGATGGGGGAGGGTGATAGTGAATTTTTCCATTCTATCCTCAAAGGTTTTAATGCATTCCATCAGCAATCTGAATGAATCAATTAATTTATAGTTCAATACGATTTTATATTTTACAATGTGTTGGTCAATGTTCTGAACGTGATATATGATGTCAAACTTTTCATCGCTATCATAATATCAGGTATTAGGTATCTACTGCTGAACGTAGCCCTACCCCATCGAACTCCAGAACGATCGAGTCACCATGTATTGCCCCTGGGAAATTGTACTTCTCTTTGTCATTTATAGATAAGGTTAGCTTACTTATTTAAGCAAACAATTAACCGTTATAAGATTACTAACTCTTTTTTGTAATCTTAATTAACAATTCATTTCAATTCATTCATGACGGCCGGCTGGTCGAGTGGTCAGGCAACTGGACACTTTACGCAGCGGTCGCGGGTTCGAATCCCGCCAGGTGCAGATAATCTATATGACGAATATAGATGTCTGCACCGGGTCATGGATGTGTATTTATGTATATATGTATTTATATCTTCAATTTATTTCCGTTCCTAGTACCTGTAACACAAGTTCTTACGAACTTAGCACGGGGCCTAAGTTAACGTGGTGTGATTGTTGGTTAATATTTATTTATTTATTTGTAATTGTCAAAGTGATTCAATATATGTATATATATATATATATATATACAGGGTGACTGGCGAGATACCATCAATATCCAAGGAGAACACTCGGCACACGATTTTCATTCGAATTATGTGAAACAAATAGATACTTAATTTTTGGCCAAATTCTCATATATTTCAATTCAAAACAAATGAGGCGGTGTAGGTATATTTCCAGTCATGCCGGCGGCGCGCGCGACGTGGTGTTGTACTGTGCCGCTAGCATCCGCACACCCGCCCCGCGGCTAAGGCCGCAGGCGTCACTAGGTCACTAGGTCAGTGAGGCGTAAGTCTCGGCATGCCGCGCACGCGTGTGTCTTCCCGGCTCCTGCGCGCCTAGCGATCGATCATACGCGTATACCTAATCTGTCGTGTGTGAGTGTAATCTGTTATTAGTAACTAGGTATGGCTTATCAATACACAAATGCAGAATCACCATTGCTTTCGAAACTGTTAAAAGTGACTGTGTGTGTGTTAGTGTAGTTATGTAGGTAAATAGGTAGTTTAATGATTGAAAATAGTTGTAAATAAGTATGATTCCATTTTAAATACGCCGGAAATACCAAGATAGGTGAACAGTTCATATTTATTTTTGTTCAAAGATTACATTATTTACCTAGTCAACGAATTTGTTGCTCATCACATCAAAATCAAATGGAATAAACATATCTTTCAACTCGTAAGTAATATTTAAATTAAATTATTTATTTTGTCTAGAAAGTTCGGTGATTAGTATGCCTCTATCGGCAAGTAGCAAAACTACTGGTCTGCCAGGACCGTAGTTCCTTGCTTTTATTTAATAAACAACAGTTAGCTGTTCAACAAATGATAAAGTTTATTTTTGTGGTGTTTTTTTTTTTAATATTTTCAAAAGTAACTTTATCATTTTTCAACGTATTAAAAAAATTCTTCTATCAAATCTGATCTTTATCTAGCGACACCTAGTGAAAAAACTATTACAATGTCTGCTAATATTATAATCAATTAATTATTTTGGCTACTGGTCGCTAGATGGCTTATTATTACTATTATTGCTTGCTTTTATTTAATAAACATAATTGTTTTTGTTTACTAGAACTCTGTTGATTCTCAAATAATCATCGTTTCATTTATTGTGTAAAGATATACGGTTTTTATAGTCGTACACGAGTTATTAACATACATTTTACTTATTTGTTGTCAGCGAAATAGAATGTTCAATGTTTATAAAATAATTAATTCCTATTTAACAGAATCATATTTAGAAATTTAATATAATTTTAAATACAAGTTTATTTTCTTGGTTTACTTGTCATTTACGTCGTACATTACAAACTTGTACTTTTATTTGCAGCTAGATGGCTCTGTTTAAGAGATCGTGTCTAAAATTGATTTTATTACTTTAATTCATCTTGAATACTAGTTTTATTTACTAGAATATTTTTTTCGAGAATAAATAAGTGGCTTAGCACTGTTTTAGTTAAAAAAATATGACAAGTCCTTATTTATGAACGACATCATTGTCCACTTTATCTGTGTGTTCTTATTTAATTAAAGCGATATCTCAATTGAAATTCTTCATCCGTAATTTTTCCTACGCCTTAAGTTTCTGGGTAGGGATATATTAAAAATAAAATCCATTGCTTCCAAATCAGACTCTGAGGAGCTGCTCGTATTCATTATGCTAACACTGATTGTTTTTTACTCGACTGCGACAGAAGGAGGGTTATGTTTTTCGAATGTATGTATGTAATATGTATGTATGTATGTCCATTTCTTTGGCACGCCCTACAGCCCTAACGGCTGGACGGTTTTTGACATATGAGGACGTGTCGTTGGATTTGTCTAAATTGTAGTAGTGACATAGGCTACATAAATTTTCAAAATGGCGCCCGCAAATGGCGGAATGAAGGGGGGGGGGGGGTTGATTTTTTTCTTACTGTAGCAATATGGGTATCAAATGAAAGCTAGTAAATTGTTTTATTCTTTTTTGTTTATAATAAGAGTATTTTACGCAGTTGGGTTTTTGTTTGTGTGTTTTTTGTTGTGTTTTTTGCGTGTGTCTTCCCGGCTCCTGCGCGCCTAGCGATCGATCATACGCGTATACCTAATCTGTCGTGTGTTAGTGTAATCTGTCATTAGTAATTAGGTATGGCTTATCAATACACAAATGCAGAATCACCATTGCTTTCGAAACTGTTAAAAGTGACTGTGTGTGTGTTAGTGTAGTTATGTAGGTAAATAGGTTGTTTAATGATTGAAAATCGTTGTAAATAATTCGTTAATATCATTAAATGAAAACACGACACGCGACGTTCTGGTGTAGTGGTGCGAGTAGTTGCCTCAACTGCAACGCCACGCGCTGGTGGTCGCGGGTTCGATTCCCGCTTGGGACAGATATTTGTACAAATATTTTTTTCCGGTCTGGGTGTATGTCCTTGTGGGTCCCTACCGTGCCTCGGAGAGCACGTACAGCCGTCGATCACTGTTGTTATCATAGACAAGATAACGATCGTTACTTATGTTAGGGAATTATCCGCCAACCCTGTTAGCACTTGGCGGTGTTTGGACGTAATTAACTACCGCGTGGAAACTAGGGTGTCCAGACGACGCGTAAATAATTAGATAACTGTTGGGCAACTTTACTTAGAAGCTTATTAATATTTATGTTATATTTTTACATAATTCGAATGAGAACCATGCACCGAGCACTCACCTTAAACACCGATAGTATCTCGCCAGTCACCCTGTATATATATATATATATATATATATATATATATATATATATATATATATATATATATATATATATAGAGCGTACTAAACAGCGTACTCAAAAAATTCAATATTTCGAAAAATATTACGATCCGCCAAAAATCCGTTAAGGGGATGCTTAAATAGTCAAATGGAATGTCCGTGCCAAATTTCATGAGAAAATTCGGTATCTGCTTTTCGGAAGTACACCCTATATTTTAGAATATCTACTAACATAGGATAAGTCTGCGTACTAACCGATGAATGTATTTTGTTTTACTAACATAGTTTTATAAGAATTTGAGTACTAACCCAATGTATGGACTTATGGTCTGAAATAAATTATATTATTATTATTATTATTAGGAACTTGGGACCGCGCAACAGTCAGTTTTTCAAACTATGTGCCTAAATTTTCGACAAATTTCCGCCAAATCGCAGTGCAAATTATATATATATATATATATATATATATATATATATATATATATATATATATATATATATATATATTATATATATATATTTTTTTTTGAAGGCTGATAAATTCATTCCGCAGTTAGGGTTTTTTTTAAGGTTAGGTTAGATTAAGATTTTTTTTTAAAATCGTTAGGTTAGGTTGTTAGGTCTTTTTTTTTAA
The DNA here is from genome assembly GCA_036937285.1 of Euphydryas editha. Lineage (NCBI taxonomy): Eukaryota > Metazoa > Arthropoda > Insecta > Lepidoptera > Nymphalidae > Euphydryas > Euphydryas editha. The sequence goes on along the minus strand of JAUPFZ010000005.1, from coordinate 21,091,923 downwards.
TAGTTAGGGTTTTTTTTAAAGGTTAGGTTAGATTAAGATTTTTATCAAATCGTTAGTTTAGGTTAGGTTGTTAGGTCTTTTTTTTTAATCGCTGTGAAATGCATTTACGCACTCTAGGATAGGTCAGGTTAGGTTTTTTTTTTCCTTCTTCTTTTGATCGACTCGCTTTCTTATATAGAGTGTGCTAAGCAGCGTACTTAAAAAATTCAATATTTCGAAAAATATTGCGTGCCGCCAAAAATCCCTTTAAGGGGACTCATAAATAGTCAAATAGAATGTCCGTGCCAAATTTCATGACGAAATTCGGTATCCGGTTTTCGGAAGTTTATCCATATATCCTAAGAGTTATGACTCTGAAAATTTAAAATTATTAGATTTAAAAAGAAAAAAAAAAAACAAAAAAAAAACAAAAAAAAAACGAATATAAAAAAAATAATAATAATCAGACGATATTATCAGGTTTTCAACTTATGTTACGTGAAAATAGCTCAATCTTGTTTGTATGATTTGTTTTATACAAAAATGAAACTATCAAGAATTAATATATCCTAATATACTCTCGGATAGTAAATGTCAATGTTATCGGAGTTTGTTTAGTCATGATGGATAATTTTCCACTCGAGATAAACGCAGTGATGATGCGGGTTTGACGGGCCGATCAAAAATGACTAATCTATACTAATGTTAACGAACTTAGAGACTCCTTGTTTGTTTGTACAAGTTGATCAGGTGAACTATTAGTTTCATAGAAAAAATCTTCTATTTATTGATCAGGGTCTTTAAAAATTACTGTACGACTTTTTGGACCGATGTAATAATCATTAACTTCAATTGATGTCGATCAAAGTAAGTGAAACTGTGCAGCTGCTCGTCTAGTTATAAATTTAAAACATATTTGTTAAGAAAAAGTACTTTAAAATAGAAAAAATATAAACTTGATGTTTTCTTTTTAAATTTTTTTTAGGTTAAAACAATAATGTCTATGTTACTTTAATTGATAATTTTTTTTAAACATTCGAAGATCTTTCTTATTACAAAAATTTTCCTCGATTACTTTTATAATTTTTGGAATTTTAATTATCCGAAATTGTTTCCTGGAAATTGAATCCAGCCAATCTGCACTAAGATGCTCTACACACCGAACGCGGTGCCTTACCTTTATAGACAAAATATGATAACAAAAATATGTGAAACATCTTGAGTCATGTGCAGACAACGCGTTAAGTACGCGTTTATAGTTTACGTCTACTTTCTATATATATACATAGATGCATAATTATGTTGTGTGAATAGTGAGTTTCAATGTACGCATATACGTATGCGTAAGCTTGTGCATGACACATAACTGTTCTTTTATGTGTCACTGTTCTAAGGTGAACTTTGGGAGTTTATCATCAATCCATTTATACCAAACTTACACAATGTTTTCATTTGTCGTATTAAACTAAAATTACACGTCCTGATGAAACTAAGAGTAAACTAACCCAACCCTTGTCTCTTGTCATCAGGGATGATTTATACTTTTACGGATTACAGTGAATCACTACATAGTATAAAACAAAGTCGCTTCCCGCTCTGTCGCTCATCGAGCGCTCGACCATCTTTAAAACTTTGTAATGGATTATGATGCTGGTTTTTTAATAGATAGAATGATTCACGAGGAAGGTTTATATGTATATAACATGCATACTACAGTAGAGAAACACTGATAATTTCAGAGGTTTCTAATGTGATGTCGTAAACAAACACATCTTTTTGCGCTTATATTACAAACGCTGACTGAACCCTAAGAGATAGATCAAAATAATGTACTACAGTATTGTACACTTTAAAAAGTTCTACAAAAAAGTCCGTGGTTGTCTCTTAGGGATAACCCACAACAAACATTTTTTATCCTTTACTATTTACGAGAAATAATGGTTTATTTACGAAGCGATTTTAAGCAATATAGCATTAATTCTTATCCAATTAAGTACATTGAATACATTGTGTACTTAATATAGGTTAATATAAGCCTTTACAGCATGTATATATCAAATGAATATTATCGAAGATATTACAGTTTTAAAATGCAGGGACATAGCGGTTGCGACGGTACCGACCGGGGGGACAGTGGCGCGTGCCTATGTGTGTTATGTGGCCAGTGGCGCGTCGAAGGCCGCGTTCCGCCCTATAGCACTTGACGATTATATATCTATACTTTATGATTATGTATCAGCATTGACCTCGTGCGGAGCCGGAGCGAGTCGCTAGTATATTATAAACAAAAGATGTTCGCAATAATATGGTAACAGATATTAGTATAAATCCTGATTCGGGGTAACAGTAACCACCGTTGTAAATTAGCTCTTACATAAACTATATTTAAAAATTTCGTAATGCTAAAAAAATAATATTACTAGTCATAAGGCTTATACAATGTATATAGAATTTATATTACTATTATTAATGCTTTCTTAAACATTTTATTATATAAATATCTCAAATATTACGAATTGTTTATAGGCTATTAAACAACGCTACACATATGTCTTAAATAGCGATTATCATATTTTAACCACGGGTGATATCGTGAAGTTCACCTAATAGTTGTATAAACTCATGCATGAATGTTTAACATGTCATCGCAAATAAAACGCACACATAAATGTCGCAAAATCCTATTACTTTTGTAAAATACAATTTTGTTGTATAATTTCCGTTTACATATACTATTATATATATATATATATATATATATATATATATATATATATTTACCATTCAAACAGTTATGAACGAATTTAATGAAATTCATATCGTATTTTTTTTTCAATTCTTAATTTCATTGTAACCCACAATACAGCGTTTATTCTCTTAAGCGGGATAAAGTGTCGGTTTTCCATTTTATATACAACTTGTGACCCACGTTGACGTAGCTGGGACAATTACGATTTAAAATGTAAAATTGTTTTATTATTGTATTATCTAAAAATACTAACAATCACTTAATAATAAATAAGTGCGTAAATTGTCCCCAGTCGGACAGATAGAAAGAGATTGGGAAAACCCTTTTTTTGACGCTGTGAAATGCGTTTACGCATCCCGCCACCCGAAGGCGACGGGTATGTAGGACTCACTGACTGCGAAGTCAGAATACCCACTAAAACACAGCGGTGCCCTCATCATCGTATCGCCAGCGTATGCCACCGTGACGCCCCGATGCGATTGGAAAACCCTATGTCGGTTTCGAAAAGCGTACAACAAACATTCTGGACTCAGACACGACAAGCATCTGTATCGAATGAACAAAATTTTGTCACGAGTTTCCCGAACGAATTTGCGATCGTCGGTACAACGGTCTGTAATCAAATTTTATATTTTGCTAGGTGTACAAATTTCGTTTTAATTATTTAATTTGTGTACAGGTTGCATGCCGCTTAACATTTTGTGTGTTCATAACTTTCATTGATTTTAAAATCTCTCTTTTGTGTGTTAATAAAAAAATTATTTTAATTATTTGTACGATTTAAGTTTTGTTTTTATATTTGTACTAGCGTTAATATTTGTATCTGCTTCTGAATCTGCATGGATTGTAGGAGATTTAACTTGTTAATTTATTATTAATAAATGCTTTATAAAAACAAAATATATTAGTTTAATTTCACTAAGAGCGTATTAATAATCTAAAGATTATTTATTGTATTAAATAAATAATACATTTAAAAATACATTTATATAAAAAAATAATATTAAATCCAAGAGCCGTCAGACTCGTCACAGTTATTATCAAACATAAGAATTAAGAAACTGAACTAAAGTGAAAAAAAAATCTCAATATTTAGTGAACCTGTGGGAGCTTAATAAGACTCACCAGTTGATAGATAATTTTCTTACCAAAAGTAATGATCGTTAGCATCTCTTTACGATAACAATCGGGATCGATGATTATACGTGCTCTCTGAGGCACGGTTGATACCAACAAAAACAAACATCTAAACCAAAACATTATGTTTGGACAAACACAATAATCTAGAATAGCTTTTAATAGACTAAATTACTATATAATAAATAAAAACAAAAAAAAAAACTTATCAGAGAACAACAGATTTTTTGACAACAGCAATCTATCGAAAGTTACCTACTTAATTAATTTTAAATTATCTGTGCCCTCAAGTGCAACATCAGAGGAGAAAAAATTTGAAGATGGTTAAAAAGAATACAAAAAGGAATAAATATAAATAAGAAGCATATTTACAATTTTTTTTTTGTCGCACTGGAATCCATTGATGGATGATATCTAGGACGCCCGGATAGGCAGTCCTAGACCTATGTCGCACTCGGTACTTTGGGAGTGCAATACTGTACTAAACCCCTGCGGGAGCCTTCATCTGCTTTAATTGGAGGGTCCCGAATCTGCAGGCAACAGGATCGCTCCAGCGACAGGTTGGCCTCGGCGAAAAGGACAGACTTCTCCTCCATGGTGACTGTCCGGCTTACCTCTGAACATTCCTTCCTACGCCGTGTCTAGCAGGACCGGATTCCCATCCCGGCCTGACACGGGCACGTTACTGGAGGCGCATAAAGTAGCGTCTCCTACGCACCCCCATTCGTCTCCCGCGGATTAAGGCTACGTCGGCGGCCTCCTCTCTCAATCGGTCGTCGGCCTCCTTCTGGGACATTACTGTCTTGCAGAAGGAGACCATCGCATTCCAGGACTCGTCGTCGCTGAGCATCACGGTGATGACGCTCGGGAGCGACAAGTCTCCCCCGAGGACCGCTATCAGATCAGATATCAGATCTTGACGCAGTGCCGCCCATCTTGGACATCTTTCTTCATCATCATTATCATCATGACTGACATGACACTCGAGGGTGTGCTGTGCAGAGTCCACCGCCGTGCTACAATCGTGACATTCACTCGTCGACTCCCTGTGGGCCGTCTGACACAGATAGTCACCAAAGCAACCGTGCCCGGTGAAAACCTGCGTCAGACGGAAGGTGAGAGGCTTGCGTTCTCGGCGCAACCACATTGACAATGTCAATTATATATATATATATATATAATGATCAGACAAGACGTCAAGAACAGTTCAATATTATGAAATTAAAGGTAGCAAATCTGACGTCGTAGTCTAAATATATATCAAAACAATCTAACTTAACTAACTTTTAACTATGCTTCGTTATTTATAGTATATTACACATAACGAACACACACACCAGACATAACACCAGTACAGCCCTTCAGAAGCTCTTTAATGCCGTCTTGCTTGAGGGCATAATGCTGGAAGCCTGGAACAACTCGTTTTCAAAAAAGGAGATACCACCATGTTGAAGAATTTCAGGCACTTTTCTTTTTTTTTTCACTTTTCGCACCAATATGGCCTTAGTCGCCTTTTACGATACCTCGGCAAGATGCATTTCTAGCAGCTATTCTTTTCTGCTTGTCACCACACGGCCAGTTGTTGAATAAATAGTATTTAATACAGATTACTTAAATTACATAAATAAATATTCAAAATAACGGAGAATGAAAGTTAATCAATTGGCGCGTTAACTAAATGATTTTATGTTGGAAATGAATATGAAGCGGAATTATTAAATTAATTTTTGATTACTTTTCAAATATATTTCATCGAGGTTTCCAAAATGTTTATTTAAATTAATTTAATTTATAATGTTATGCCCTGTGAGAAGTATTTATTAATATTTAATAGAACACAACAAAACAAAACTTTAATTTTTTTTTAACTTGTCGTCACACGTTATCTGCCCCTAGGCAAATTTATGCCTATGTTTTTTTTTTTTTTTTTTTTTTTTATATAAATGTATGTCCACGGGCTCATTTTGCCCATGCCTTTTTATATTCCAGATTTAGGTATACTTAGTACAATGGTAGCTGCTTACATTATTAAGGACTTAATTAAAAACTTAATGTCTCTAATGTGACAACATGAGTCCACCGACCAAAATATGAAGGTGAATCTTAAATCTAATGACATGCATTTTTTTTATGCCTATGTTTTAGGTAACAGCCAACTGATACACGTAATTTTTTTTTAGTTAATGTTCATACATAATGTACAAATATTACACCCAGACTCGGGATGGGAATCGGGAATCGTGGAAATGATGCTGGAGTGGAAAGCAGGGTCACTGCCAAATGCGCTAACAGTCTAATCAAAATTCTGAGATGAGAACTCGGACACAAAAAGCGCAGTCTCTTTTATTTCATATTAAAGTAGACCAAACACATGCAAGAGTCGCAACATGATTTTTCCTTTTTTTTTTTTTTTGGCGGGAAAAAATGTACCTAACCGCACACCCCATCGTCCGGGGAGACCATGGGGTAGTGTGGGGCCCTCACCCACTAAAATAACCCGCCGTGCGCCCTCACCCGCCCTTACAAGGCAGACCACGGGTACCGCGTACGTTGCTCCGTGGCCCGCAGGCGGCAGCCCTATCTGGCACTCTCTCCTGTGCGATGCCCCGCGCACTTGGGCATCGCACCTTCGCGGTAGGCTGTTTCGGCGGACGGTGGGCAATCCCCGACCCTACCGTCCGCAGCCTCGGCTAGGGCGGCATCAGGAACATGTGAGCGCGTCTGCGCCGCCCCGCGCGCCGGCGGCGAATCGGGTCCGAGAGAAGTGAATCCTCCCGGGCCCTCTCCGCCGCCTCCTTCCGCGAGATTACGTCCTCGCAGAAGGCGGCGACCGCGGTCCAGGCCCTATCACTGCCGACCATCGCTCGCGCAACGGCCAGCAGCGACAGGTCCTCTCCAATGACTGCAGCAAGATCCCGGCGCTGCTCAGCCCAGGCCGGGCATGACTCGAGCGTGTGTTGCGCCGAGTCCTCGCTGCAGTCGCAGTGGTGGCAGCCCGGAGTCATCTCCCTCCTTGCGACAACGTGCAAGTATTTGCCAAAGCAGCCAACATGATTTTTCCTAGCCTAACACCATTGTTAACACCATTTAACACCATTGTTATCTCGGAGGACTGAGGTGGTGGGTGTCCGAATAATGAATTAATTATTACATAACCCGCTTTTTATACAATTTTAAATTATCACTATTAACCGTTCCTATTCATACAGAATGAACTTATTGTGTCTGGAAGTCGTGATGTGTTCTTATTTTCCTTGGGTTCAATTAATTTTATTACTGGCTCTCTATTGAAATTAGGATGTTTTTTGATTTCAATAGCCTCACGAATCATCCTTGGTAGGAATCGGTGTTCTTTAGCGAGAATTTGTGGCTTATGAAATCGGATATAGTGGTTGGTACCTTGTTGAGTATGTTTAATTTGAATTTTACGTACTTTATAAAACACCTAAAGAATAAATTTACTGTTCTACAGTTTGAAAATACCTATTCTCATATGAAATAGAGGCGTTGAGCTTTGAAGAGGGTTCTAGTTTAATCCGTTACGCTGGTCTACTGCGGGTTTTAAGTAGGTACACTAAATATATACAATTAAATAACATTGTTTAGAAAAACAGATCTCGGCTTTGTTTGCTAAGTAGAACTTTTCTTAAGTATACTATATAATATAAAGTATAATATACTCTTTAAACATGAATCTGTGGAATTTCATTAATTTTAAGTGACTATTCAATTTTATTATTGTGAGAATCTTACGCACAGAATTAGTGACGATTCAATGTATGATTATACGAGTATGAATATCAGAGTTCACTGCTTTGATCATTGAATATTTGTATGTGTATTAGTGACTATTCACTAACTTTTTATTGTAATTCACTTGTATATAGTGAATACAGCTTCAATGACGTAATTAATGAAAATTCCACTGATTCATGTTTAGAGATTATTAAAAATTATTGAATCTTAACAACATTGTGTTTGTCAATTCCAGTAACATAAATTTTACCATATCTTATAATAGTCCTTGATCGCCGGTGATATCGATTCTAGTGTATATTAATCATCATTAATAATTAAAAAAAAAAATGAAATATTATAGTTATTTAAATAATATAAATCAGACACCAAAACATTAAACCACAGATTAAAAATAAATTATCTGTCAAACGTTCCATTTGAATGAAGACGCGGGAAAAAGTTACCGTTACACGATTGACCTATTTTTCAAACGGCTATAAGTAGGGTGGCAAATGGGAATAACGAAAGCGGTCGCAAAGGAATTATTTGACAAAGATATAAGTATAAATACATATTATAGTTTAGAATGTTTTTGGTAACAATTAGAGGACATGGGAAATGATTTAACGATGATCATTTCTTTTTTTTTCTTGATAGAAAATATTTACAATCCCTTACTTCATGCATGAATAGAAGTTTTCCAACGTACTCTTATGTCATATAGCCTTATAAAACAATGTTTTATTATTCAACTGGGAATAGGTATTCTTGAAGTGTAAACTTATAATTAAATGTCTACATTGGAATAAAGGATCTTTGAAAATAAAATTATATTGCAAGGGACATATTGTAAAGAAAAAAAAAATTAATTAATTTAATTTGAACTCAAGGTTGCTCTCTCTCCCTCGGTTCAGTAAATCGCAGTTTACTGCTGGACATAAGCCTCCCCACGTTCACGCCAAATTCCTGTTGCTCGCAATCGTCTTCCAGCCTCCGACGGTGATCTTGTTTATTTTAAGATTGTAATAAACGTGAGATCGAAAACTCAAAGGGATATAAAAGAAGAAATTCTTAAATTATATTGTACATAACTACGACTACATACTAACCACTATTCACGTCTGTATTTATTCTACGCTTACTTTTTCCAATGTGATAGACGTTAACAATACTATTTTTCTTATACACATACATACACACACACACGCACGCACACACACGCGCACACACTCACGCACACACACACACACACACACACACACACACACATACTACACAAATGTATTTTTATAAAAGGCTAGATAAATTCTACGACGATCTATATATGACCTGAGCAGATTAGAATTGAATAGGTTACACTATTACCTCTACTAGTAGGAGATAACGAAAAACGGTGACTCTAAGGTATCATCTATAATTATGATTATGTTTCATACTTTAAGTTATTACCTATCAAACAGCATCTTTTTTCGTAGAAAAATGTACAACTGAGTTTTTTTTATTCGTTTAAAAAAAATCTTTTATAATAAAAATGTTTTAATAAATTCTTTGTAATAAATTATTGACAGTAATTAAAAAAATCCGGTAAAAGACCTCGCAAAAGAGCTACGGTTCTTTACACAGAAAAAATAAAATCAAGCTTTACAAGTGGCACAATTTTTTCAAACAAGGCAGAGACTTGACAAAAGTCGACGCTCAGGACGGCCAACTGCGATCACCTTTTCAAACATAATTAAAAAAAGAAAAGGAAAAAATAACTCATGAAAAAAAGGAAAAAATAACTCATGAAAATATTCGATGTTTATTAATATAAACATCGAATATTTTTTTTTTGATTTAAATAATCTCTATAACCGTCTTCAGACGTCAAAAACACGTCACGTTACTGAAATACCATTGATGGGTTAAATTTTCCCGCAAGTTTTTGGACTTCGTAAAAACAATGTAAACAATGATGACGAGACTTCGATCCTCCCTTATAAAAATATTTGTAGACGCCGTATAGTTGTGTGTCGTGGTCAGGGCGATTGTGTGTTTGTGTGTTTCTAGAAACCGGTACAGAAATTTCACACTAACTGGAGCTTGAAGAAAAGCTTTTATTTATTATATTTGAAATAATGATAAAACTGCGTCGTGTGATAAAATTAAGTTCATTACTATGAGTGCGATTTTATTTAGATTTATACACCTCTGCATAGATATTTTTTGATTTTCATAAAAAGTAAACCACTCCTCCAGTTTAGATTTGCATTTCACATTTTATTTGGTGCCAATAATAGCGTGAAATAAAATTTTCGTGAAAAAAGATACCTACTTTTAGACTTTATGTACCGTTTCCACCTGTCAAATTTTTATGTAATCCATCCATAAGGTTGCCTGTAAGAGATTAATTTTAGTGATAAGGCCGCTCTTGAACCATTTTCTTTTTTTATTACTGTGTATTTCATTATTTTGTGTATACTTTTATGTAAGTGCAATAAAATCTTTATCTATCTACTTTTTTTTAATAGTCTGATCTCTGAGATCTGCTGGGCTTTTTTTTTGCAATGGTTATCGCATGTTCTGTTAAGTGACACTTGTAGTACTGTTTGCGCTGTTAGTTGTACGTTTGTGTGAAGATATAAAAAACTACGATTATAAAAAAATAACCAGTTAATTGCAGAATAAAAGCTATACAAAGTAATGAGCGTAAGTTACTGGATCTGTCATGACTTAATGTAATTTTTATTGAACGCGCGAGACAAACGAGTGAAGCGAGCGTGCTACGGCATCGCTCGGCGCTTCGCTAACCGGCTGGGATCCTAAGAAAACAATTTGCAACAAAATCGATTTACACAAGCATCCGAGCACATCGTTAACGTTATGTTGGGTAATAGACAAGCAAATCAAGAAATATCAGCGTATTGTATGTACCCGACATATCTCAGTCTTTCCAGTCCAACTATTAAAGACGTAAAATTAAGGTTTTTTTGTCGTCATTTCCGATTCAACGTATTCCGTTTCTCCATTCTACTATTGATTTTATAATTATGTGTGAAAAACTTCTCACGCACATAAAATTATTCAAGGAAAAATAAACTCATCATTGATTCATGATTCATCATTGATTTTCCTGTTTCGTAAAAGCCTTTAAATGTCTTACAGATAAGAAAAGGAATCTTTAATTATATATTTAAAGAATTATTGAAACTTAATCTGCCTCGCTTCATTACTGATGATTGACGGTTTACATGTCTCAGTATTTCTCCCGAGATTAATAAATAATGAGATTTTTAGGATATAAAATACGTTCTTTGGAAATCGAAACTGGCTACCAAGTAATGGGTAAAACACATTATACATATATTTAACTCAATAGATGCTTATTTTCAATTCAATGTGCTCATATAGGTATGATACACCAGTATGTTATAGTTTTGTCAGCGTTCACAAAAGCACCCAGAACGGCAATTTTCTCACCGAGTGCACTGACCTAATTAACTATATCCCATAACATATGAACAACACAACACAGCATATGAACAAACGTGACATTATGGAGACTGTATTATATTCATATAATTATTATTTAAAGTAACATATACTTTATTTAAGTTAAACAAAAAAAAAAATCAAAATTTATAATCTAAGTTTCATTCCCATTGCCTATAATTAAGGATAAAATTTTACAAAATGTTGAATATTTTCAGTAAAGAGCTTTTAACCTTAACTAGATTTTAATACACCTGTAATATTAATATTATATATTATATAAAAAGACATTAGCATCATTATTATCATATCAACCATAGGATTTCCACTGCTGAACGTAGGCCCCCCTCATCAAACTCCAGAGCGACTGGTTCGAAGTAGCGTCGCAAAAATATTTTCAATTTTTTTTTGTGTACTGTATCCAGAACGATCTTAAAGACCGTGGAATATAGTACAGTTGACGCTTACCGATGACAAATTTATCATTTAATAGATTTTATCTGTTGACGTTACATGGGTAACAAATGCGACGATTCTTCTAGACTAATTAATTATTATTTATATTTATGTATGTATGTAGGTATGTATGTATGTAGGTATGTATGTATGTATGTATTTACGTATTTATATAATTCACAAATCGAAAACCTCGAAAATAGACTTTACGCACTGTTTCCACCTTTCCAATTTTTCATTTAATCCATTTCATAAGGTTGCCTGTGAGAAATCACCTTTAGTGATAAGGCCGCCCTTGCGCCATTTTCTTTTCTTTTTTGTTACTGTGTATTTTATTATTTTCTGTATACTTTGATGTGAGTGCAATAAAGTGTTTATCTATCTATCTATCTAATTATTATTACTGTTTTATAAACTTACACTTATAAGATAATCATCTTTCCATCAAACTTGAACGAAAGATAATACAAATTTATATTTACATAGGAAGCCATTGAAATAAACAAAATATTTTACAATAAATTCTCCAGAAATTGTTTTGTGAATTTGATTATTTATTATCATAGTGATATTTTATTTGGAAAACTTATAATGAGATTTATTAAGCTCATCGAGAAAAACTCAGTGAGACTTGTTAGGTGGCAATTTCGTATATTAATTTTGATGATTCTTTGAAGTTATTGCCTACATTATTTTATAGTTCACTTGACCAAGAAGGAACTTCCCTCTCATATCTTACTTAAATATACATAGAAAAAAACAAGAATCGAGATCCTACACCTTTTTAGGGTTACTAATAATTATATAAAATAAAATTAATCAAATATTAAACAAAATAAATGAACTCCTTAAATTCAATACGCCCAGAACTATGAGATCCTGTGAATACAATCACAAATATTCAGACCGAGGTAGACATCCGTATTGGAATGAATTTCAAATATATCTATATACAATTTCAGTATATATATATGTATATTTTAAATATACAGATTCTATGAGAATTCAATACAAGGTCATAAAGATAAATTAAAATATAATGTAGATCGTAATAACGATATGCAGAAAATAAACACGAAATCTAATTTAAGTATCGGAATATTTAGAGTATGATTAGTAATATAATATCTTTTGTTATTGGGAATGAGTTCCGAAGTGACCCAATGAACATATTCGGTCAAAACGAATAAAGGTCAGGCTAGCTGCGTAGAGTTTTCAAATACTAAATTTGTGTTTATAACACATTTTTTGCTCATTGCTTAGAATAAACGTCTTGAGGAAATTTACACGTATCGATTACAATCGATACATATATATACGATATCGATTACATTTCTCAGATATGTATAGTCGCCAACCCACAGCGTAGTAGCGTAGCGAATCTAGATATATATTCGTAAACTTATGTCAGAAGAAAGAGGCCTCATACTGGTTGGTTACATAAAAGTGGAAGTTATATATTTATTTATTTATTTAGAAAACAAATAGTATATAACAGCTTATATAAAAACTAAAACCATATAAGCTTACTCTAAAGCTACACATATTGATTTAATTTGTAAAATATTAATATGACTTAGAACCTAAAAATGAAGTAAACAATTGTATCTTATCCTCAAAATTTGCCTTAAAACACGCTAAAACAATATTCGAAGGAGGATGTACATAAATTATGTGTCCTGACACATAATTTATGTGGTGGTGAATTCTACGGAATCGTTTGAAATCATTCAAACTTTAGACAAGACTTAGACTTTAACTTGACTAATATAAACGAAACTAAAAAGCAAAAATATTTTAGGTAAGTTATTAAGCTTATTTATATCAATCCTTTATAAAATTAAAAAGTTAAAACTTAATTTCAGTCCCTAATCTCGAGAGCTAATTAAGAATGATAGCTCACAGAAGTCCTTTACAAAAGTATTTTCGTTAAGTAAAAGGAACTTCTGTGCAAAATTTTTGTGCGCCTAGATCTAAGGATTTAAGCTATGTCAGTATTATAAGTTATAAAATATTACTGTATTTATTCCTAAAGAAAGTTTATTTTTTGGATAAATTAACCATATTTCATTCTTGAGTGATGTTAAAACTTTGGATGTTCAAGTCCCTAAGTTTTCTCATCAAACAACTCTTCTTACTCACAAAGAGTTAACCTTATCTATAGTAAATTACATTGTTATCCCACATAACAAAAAGTGGAATAAAGGGGTTGCAGATATCTGTTTTAATCATATTAGAGGGAGATACAAAATGTAAGCGCTCCTCAACTGTACAGATCACGCATATTATTCCGGTTAACTTTAAGTTGAATGTGAAACTATATTGTTTTAATTTTTTTCATTTGTATGATATTTTAATACTATATTTTATATATATTTATAAAACAAAAAAAAGTTAATAAAAAGTAAAATTTTCTCCGCAACTGCAGCCAATGTTATTTGTTGTTCATCTTCAAATTTGTTAGGGACTCTTGAATAACTTTTTTTTTTTAAATTAACATAAACCACCGGAAAATTCTTCTTGGTGTTCTTTACAGTCCAAATAAAAAATTAAATTATTTTAAAGACCTGGAAGATATTTTTGAGAGCTTGGTTTCTAATTACAAACATGTAATCTGCATGGGCGATTTTAAAGAATTGTAAAAAATGACATCAGAGCACAAAAGTTACATACGCTTACCTCATTGGTCGATCTGCACATTATTCCTATGACTAATCCTACATACTACTTCCCCAATTGTAGTCTATCTCTTATTGACTTAGCCTTTGTCTCAAATCCCAACTTTGTTTGACCTTATTTTCCTAAAGTACAAAGCCTTCCAAACTTAGAGATAAAGTCTTTCTTCATCGCAACTTTAAGTCAATGGATCTGGAACGTTTAAGAAAGGATGTGAATAATATCGACTAGTCACCTGTATGCACTGCCAACGACATAAATACCATGGTTGAATATTTAACTACTGCACTGATTAAGATTAATGACATGTATGCTCCCATAAGACCTGTACGGATAAAACTTGTTCTAGCCCTGTGGCTAACTCCTGTCATCAGGAAGACCATGGCTAAGCGTGACAGAGCTAAATACTGTGAATAAAATATTTCTAACACCAAAAAAATTTAGCAAATGCAAAATTCTTCGTAAACTCTGCAAAAGGATGTGTTTGGATGCCAAACGTCGCTACATTCATCATTCAGAATTTATCCAAATTATCCAATCGCAAGTTTGGAAATTCTTACTTTGGCTCTCATGTTAAAACTTCTACTCTATCTTAAATACTCAGACCAGTCTCAATTCCCCTTCAAATCAATCTCTGTGGAAGACGTTAAGTAGTGTGTCCGATCAATTTTTAACAAAGCTATTGGTAGTGACAATCTCAATGTTTAAATGATTATTTATGTGCTTTAGCATATTGCACCTAAGATCAGACACATCATGCATTTCTCGCTGTCATGCAATGTATTACTATCACTATGGAAGTAAGCAATTATCATGCCACTACCTAAAACCTCCAATCCCTTCTGAATATCGTCCCATTTATATCCTCTCCATATTGTCCAAAGTCCTAGAATCTGTTGTTCATGAACAACTTTATTCCTGCCCTATTTCTCTCTATTTAAGTCATTTAAATGCGGTTTTCGACCCTTTCACAGCATTATTGGAGTACTGTTTAGTGTAATAGAGGAAATTTGGTGGGCTATGAATAATACAAAGCTCACTACAATGATTTTGTTGGATTCCAGTAGTACCTTTAACTGTTGACTATGACATACTTCTTGGCACTTTTCTGTATGCCAATAGGCTGTCCGACCGATGTGATGTCCGACCGTCTTACCGATGTCCAACAAGGTGGTGTACTTTCACTCATTTTCTATTTTTATTGACAATATCTCTGTACTCACAATTGTGAAACTATTCGCTAATAAGCCATTGACTGGCACAACAATAGGAACAATTATTGTTGGGTCCAGACTCCACATGTTGGCAATCTCGTGGACAATAATTAATACTTATTTTTCTGTCTTTATGAGATTATCATGTGGAACTGTAACGTCAAAAATAATTGCTTGGCGCGCTGATCGGTCTACTAATACTATGGCAGGCTTATTAGCCTATAATCATTTATATTATTGGCGTGCTAGTAAAAGTAAAATTTTATAAAGTTTCATTGATTAAAATCCAAAATTTCACCACAGAATAACTGTAGCTATATTGAAACCAAGATTTCATAAGCTTATACAACCAAATTTTAATAAATTTTACATATGAATATATACCTACGCGGTACCTATATACCTGGCGTAGTGGTTACAGAAAATGGCTGGAGTCGCAATCGGTCACGGGTTCGATCTCTATTCATGACAAATGTTTGTATACCCTATAGAAATGTTTGTATTGGTCTGGGCGTTTGTCGTTAAGTGTGTCAAATCACCTTATGACGAAATAAATATTTTCATTTCATTGTCTTCGTGGTGTGTGTTTTCGAACCCCGTTATAAGTTTGAGTTTTGACCTAAAAATAAACTTTAATTAATAATATTATTTAAACTAGCGGCCCGCCCCGGCTTCGCACGGGTATTTAACTAAAATTTTAAAAATTATAAATTTATATTTTTTATCACCTACACCGGCGTCGATACTGGAAAATATTTTATAATAGACGGATTGAATTGTCAAATCAACTTCGATGCGAAAGCAGCCCCCTTTTAACCCCGTTAGGGGATGAATTTTTATAAAATACGAAACACGTCTTCAATCAATTCTGTTAAAGAATATTTTATGCAAAATTTGAAGTAGATTGGACCAAGGAACTACGTTGTCCCATACAAACTTTGCCCTCCTTTTTTGCCCTCTTAGGGGTAGAATTTCGTGAAATCGAATTCTTAGCTTACCTCTCCTCGGCAAAAGGAATATTCCTACCAAATTTCAAGTCTCTAGGTCTTATAGTTCCAGATATCGTGATGAGTGACCTTTCGCTTTTATATGTTAAGATTATAAAACGAACTCGTTAACAGATTTATTATATTATGTATAGATAGTACGGATGAAACATTTGAACTGATTTCTTTTACCAATTATTTTTTCATTGATTAATAACATATTTTAATAAGTATTATTCCCGACGAAGACAAATCCAAAAACACAAAAATCATAAAAATCGGTCCACTCGTTCTCGAGTTATAAACGGTGTAACTAACACGACTTTCTTTATATTATATGTATAGATTACAACTTAAATAGCTATAACCATCCAACTTTGTACAATCAACAAACAAATAATGAACAAATATTTTAACAACAAACAAACAATCAAGACTGACTACGCCGGCTCCAGAAATTTCTTCAATAATACAACAGCAGTACTTTCGTAGGTTTTTAATTGTTGAAATACAATGTTGAATGTTCGTAACATGAGTTCTTAATAACCGAATTAACAAAAGTATATAATTTAAATTGACAGTTGCCGATGACGTATGTTCTTATTAAAGACTATATAAAAGTTATAATATAATGGACGCGTTCCGTTACTCGCGGCCTAAACATCTTGCCCCCCCTCGACGACTGAAGGAGCTCGAGAAGATTGACTTGTTGATGCGGTTATGGCAGATCCTGGCAGACAACAAAGCCTGTGGACGGCACGTCGAACAACGCCCTTGGATGTCTTCACGTCAGCGACTCTGTGTACGCCATCAGGGCCAGCGTAGAGTTTCAGTATACGTCCCATGCGCCACTTTAGCGGAGGCGCATTATCTTCTTTAAGGACAACTAGTTCGCCTTCTTGTAGTCCTTCTTCCTTTACTCGCCATTTCGTTTTTTGCTGTAGTTCGCTTAAATATTCGTTGCGCCAGCGTTTCCAAAATAACTGTCGTAATTGTTCTATACGTTGATAACGATCAAGTTTATGCATTTTCACATCGATGTAGCTCGGCGATGGCAGTGACGTCAGCGATCTTCCGATTAGGAAGTGCCCAGGAGTAATGGGTTCAAGGTCGTTGGGATCAGCAGATAAAGGAGTCAATGGACGGGAATTAAGGATGGCTTCGACCTGAGTGAATAGAGTCGATAGCTCCTCGAATGTCAGATGTTGGCTACCTAGCGTTCGAACTATATGATACTTTGCAGATTTAACCGCGGATTCCCAAATTCCACCAAAATGTGGAGAGTAAGCGGGCGAAAATCGAAATTTGATGCCTTCATCAGCTGCGAAGGCAGAGATGTCATCATTGCTTGACCTTAAAAAACTTGCGAATTCGTTGCTCGCTCCCACGAAATTTGTTCCGTTATCGCAATATATAGTAGCTGGCTTTCCTCGACGGGATATAAATCTCCTCAAGCATAAAACAAAGGCATTAGACGAGAGGTCGCTCGCTACCTCTAAATGGAGAGCTTTGGTAGCAAAACAGACAAATATGCACATGTAACACTTGGATGTCTTACCCCCACGACCCTTGCGATCTAGAACTAAATAAGGACCGGCGAAATCAACGCCACTGGTATGGAATGGAGGGCTTGGCACAACTCTAGCAGCTGGTAAGTTTCCCATGACGGGATTAATTGCTTTACCTTGCATAATTCTGCACATCTTACAGCTGTTGACTGTGCTTCGAGCTAAAACCCTACCTCGTAGAGGCCAGTACTCACTTCTTATGTTACTCAGTAGGAGTTGCGGTCCGCAATGTAAGTATTTCTTATGATAATGCGTAAAGAGCAATTTAGTAAAAACATGACTTGAGTCTAATAATATTGGATGCTTTCTATTATATGTTTCAGATGAGTTTTGTAATCTTCCACCAACACAAAGCATTTGATTATTGTCAACAAAAGGACTAAGAGAGGAGAGCCGTGATGAAGCAGGTAAGTTTTGTTTGTTTAATAATAATTTAATTTCTTTAGCGAAATATTTAATTTGGTGTAGCTTGACTAAAACTATAAGAGATGACTTCAGCTCGTCTGTAGTTAATGATCCTGTAGTTTTAGTAGTTTTATTACGTAAATTATTAATAAACCGTAGGACGTAGGCCGTAGATCTGTGCAACGTAGAGAACCTCGAAAATCTTTCGAAGTTCACCACGTCGCTCAGACTGACGGTCGACGCAGTGTTAGTGCATGTTGTAGAGTTAGTGTAAGTAGTATGTAGTGTAGTTGTAGGTTTAGTTTTAGTATCCTTTCTTTCAGGTAACTCGAAAATATTCTTTATCGTAGGATTGTGAGGCCAGTCACACTGGTCATTCATTAGAAATGACGGTCCTTCCCACCAAATTTTTGACGATACAACATGTTTAGGACTTACGCCTCGCGACGCTAGATCTGCAGGATTAACCTCTCCAGGCACATGTCTCCAAGAAGATTGAGAAGTTATATCTTGTATCTCTGAAACACGGGTTGAAATAAACTGTTTCAAATCGCGAGGATCAGACTTCAACCAACCTAATACTATTGTAGAATCTGTCCAGTGGACGATGTTGTCAATGTTGCATCGTAGAGCCTTCAACACCTTATCACTCAAACGTGCTGACAGAAGAGCTCCACAAAGTTCTAACCTTGGGATGGTTGTAGGTTTGACTGGAGCGACCTTTGTTTTGGCGCAAAGCAGTCGGACCAACGTATTGCCGGCATCGTCAATAGAGCGAAGGTAAATGGCAGCTGCGTATGCTGCTTGGGAAGCGTCTGAAAATGAATGTAATTCTATCTTCGTTGCGTTGGGAATCAAAGTACATCTAGGAATTTCAATGTCGGAAATCTGTCTCAACTCGTTTACGAATTTGAACCATTCCTTTTCTAATGCAGTGTCAACTGGATCATCCCAATCAAGTTTCGAGAGCCACAATTTCTGAAGCATTATTTTTGGAATAATAGTAGTCAGACTGACCAAGCCGAGAGGATCAAATAACTTTGCTGAGTTAGAAAGAATGTTTCTTTTCGTAGCTTGAGATTCGCAGTTTATATTGACTGGAAATTGTAACATATCTTTGGCTGGGTTCCACTTGAGCCCTAGTACACTTGATTGAGACGATAAATCGAAGTTTTTTGGTGAAGACTCATTTGAATGTTTTTCGATGTTTATCGATGCATTGGTGCGAAACTTTCGTAAAGGTAGACATGCAAAATTGAGAACAGATGTTACTGAGTTAATAATTTGACTTAATTCTTTTTCAGTTTCAGCCCCTGAAAGAAAGTCATCAACATAAAAATTTTCTTTTATGTGCTGAGAGATATTTTTATCTGTACACTCTTGCGATAATTGAAGTAAACACCTTGTGCTCAAATATGGCGCAGATGCAGTTCCATAGGTAACAGTATTTAATTCATAATATTTTATAGGCATATAAGGTTCGTCTCGCCATAAAATCATTTGTAAGTGTCTCTGCTTAGGATCAATTAAAATCTGACGGTACATTTTTTCCACGTCAGCAGAGACCGCATACCTATGTTGTCTGTACCTTAGTAGAATAGAGAACAAATCGTCCTGGACCACGGGTCCCACATGTTGAACATCGTTGAACGATACGCCGCTTGAGGTCTTTGAGGAAGCATCGAATACGACGCGTACTCTAGTAGTTTCGCTGCTCTCCCTAATGACAGCGTGATGGGGTAAATAGCACGCAAACCTTGGTTTACTTACTTCAGTCATATGACCCAAGCGTTCGTACTCGTGAATGAAGTTACGGTAATCTTCCTTCAGCTGTGGTTTATTTTTAAATTTTCTTTCTATTTGCATAAGCCTTTTTTCAGCTATATCGTAGGACTCTCCTAGCACAGCTGAGGATTCCTTAAAGAGAATCTGAACGCAAAACCTACCATCAGTTTCGCGGCGAGTTGTGTTAGTGAAAAGACGTTCACAATAATTTTCCTGTAATTCAGGTTTTAGGTCTCTTGGTACTTCCTCGATCTCCCAGAATTTAGTAAGTTGTTCTCTTATACTACGTGAGAAATTGCAACTTATTTTATTAGAATTATTTTCGTAATAATTAATACTCATGGGGCCAGCTACTATCCAGCCAAGATGAGTTTCTTGTAGGATAGGCCGTTGAGGTCCTAGATTCAACCTGTTTGAACCTATTAGATTCCAGAATACGTCAGCACCTAATAGCAGGTCAATTTCGTCAGGTAGATAGAACTGAGGATCAGCTAATTTTATGTGGGTAGGAATCCCTAAGTCCTGCACGCGAATTGACGCTTGTGGAATGTGATCTGTAATTTGTGGTAAAATATAGCATTTAGCCGTAAAAGTGAAATCACTATGAAGTGAAGAAAGCTCTAGGTTACAATGCTCTGTTAAATTGAATGAAGTGTTGCCTAAGCCAAACACACTTTGATAAATATTTTGCCTCTTAGGACAACAGATGAGCTTTTGTGCCCTTTCAGTGATGAAGGAAGATTGACTACCACTATCGAGTATAGCCCTCAAAGTGTAAATATTACCACTATAATTCACCTTGACCAACGCCGTTGAAAGTACAGCTTGATTGGCGGTGATAGCGGACATAGAAATCGTAGACGAGGGACTGGAAGTAGGGGTATTTACTGATTGAGAGGTATTTTCAAGAGTAAGTATGTTATGGTTACTAGTTGATGCATTAGAGTTGTTAGTTAGTATGGGTTGTGGTTGTGGAATGGATGGTTGTTGACTTTGTGGATGAGTGAGTGTGTATGTTTTATGTAATAATGTGTTATGTTTTTTCTTACAGATTCGGCAGCGGTTTTTTAGCCTACATTTAAATGCTGAATGTCCAGTGCGGAAACAATTAATACACAAATTCCATTGGTTCACTGAAGTGATCCTTTGGTCCACCGGAAGCGATTTAAACTTGGGACATTCATGTAACTTATGATTGTGTTTGCACGCCACGCAAGTGTCAGGAGAAGGAAGCTCGTTAGATGAAGCTATAAACGATTTTGATTTAGACAAGCACCTTTCATTTTTATTGTTATTAACATTACTAGATCTATTTGAATTGATTGTCTCCAAGACAGTAGCGCGCTGACGCAAGAAAGACAAGAATTCCTCCAAAGTGGGGAATTCCACATCGCTCCTAGATTCCTCCCATTTCCTAGCAGTGACACTATCTAACTTCGCCGATGCCATATAAATAATGAGCGAGTCCCACTTGTCTGTAGGCTCGCCTAATGAATTGAGTGCACTTAAATTTTTCGATAAAGTGTCTATCAATAATCTTATTCCCCTTTCAGATTCTTTATGTAAAGTCTCTAACGAAAACAAACATTTAATATGCTCATTAACCAATAGGCGCTTATTATCATAGCGCTCGCATAGTAAAGACCATGCAACTGCATAATTATTTGACGACACAGTCACTGATTCAATAACCTTACTAGCTGAACCTTTCAAGTACTGTTTTAAATAATGGAATTTATTAATTTCGTCTATGTCCTCATTATTATGGATTAACGAAAGGTAGGTATCCCTAAAGGAAAGCCAGTTACTATGATCGCCTTCAAAAGGTGTAATCTGTATAGAAGGTAACTTCAATTTAACTAAAGAGTTACGCGTCGAAACCCTAGAATTATTTGATGATGACCCACCCGAATCCTTCTTTTCAAAATACTCGATTAGGGCTTGAGCCTTAGCTATGACTTCATAAAATCGATTTTCGGTAGATTCGCGTTCATCACTTTGCCTTTCACCGGTTTCGTCATCATCCAATAATTCGATTTGCGTTTGAATATCATCAAAACTCAACACAAGTTCACGCATAGTAGTCAATCTTAAGCGTAACTGATTTAACTGGACAGTATTAAACTCCTTTACGTCTAATAAAGGTGTTACATATTTTTCAAAAGCAGTTAACCGATTCCTAATTGAACCGCGTCGTCTATTAAGATCCTTCATACTTTCAGTTGTCATTTTAAATAAATAAACAAAGAAAAAACGCAAACAACGAATACGCAAGCTTAATAAACACAGCGATTCAAAAATATAACTGCGATCTATTAATAGATATTGCAATGTGACATACCCGGCCGGAACAGCTGACACGCTGATAAGAAACCCGTTATGATGCAGCGCAGGCAGCAAATACGGTGTGCGTAAGTAGCTGTAATACTCTCCGACAAACTCACCGATATATTTTCAAATTACGCACAGCTTACTCTTCAATCCCGCCTGGAATTGTTGATAAACGAATATGTCTTTATATTTTATCGAAATAAAGTAAATATTATAGGCTAACAACTAAAATTAACGGCAAAATTACGTTAACTGCAAGTTTCAATGACGTAACAAAAGTACCTTACTTTTAAAAAATAATAAATTAATATTAATTATTACTGAAAAGGGAATGATCAAATGCACTATTTTAACGAAACAAAGAAATATAATACGAAAATACGAAGTAAAATATTTAAAACCTTTATCGGATTCTAACGGAAATATTAAAATTTAACAATAGTTATGCAAGTACCTACGAAGAAATAATAAATGAATATTAATTTTTACTGAAAAGGGAATGATCAAATACACTATTTTAACGAAATAAAGAAATGTAACACGAAAATACGAAGTAAAATATTTAAAACTTTATCGGATTCTAACGGCAATATTAAAATTTAATAATAGTTATGCAGGTACCTACGAAGAACTACCGACAATATAAACTCAAATAAAAGCAAAGGAATAGGAAAATAAATAAGGATTGAGCAACTTCCCTCGAATAAATGGCTGCAGCAGCTGGCTGGCAAAATTCTGAGGTTGATTATTGCCTCCCTTTGTGTTTCTTTGCAATTCCTTTGTCTTTGCGTAGTAACGGCTTACAAGCAGACTGATCGTGCGTAGTCCAGTTATAATCACGTCGGGGTCACCAAATGACTACGCCGGCTCCAGAAATTTCTTCAATAATACAACAGCAGTACTTTCGTAGGTTTTTAATTGTTGAAATACAATGTTGAATGTTCGTAACATGAGTTCTTAATAACCGAATTAACAAAAGTATATAATTTAAATTGACAGTTGCCGATGACGTATGTTCTTATTAAAGACTATATAAAAGTTATAATATAATGGACGCGTTCCGTTACTCGCGGCCTAAACAAAGACCGTAGAACCCTAAGGTATTAAATGCAAAAAAGAAAAGCATTTTTTTAAATACGGGCGAGTGTCATTCTTTTGGCCGAAGTTTTGGACAGCGCGATTCAAAAAATTATATTACGTATACTGCGCCATCTATCGTAGAAAGTAGAATATCGTTTTTATATTTAGTGACATTTAAATAATAAAAATAAGTTTTGTGAGTTTTTAAGATTCGTTAGACCATGCATGTAGGTACCTATTTCTATTTTCTTTAATATTTATTTTTAAATTTAATTACAATGAAACATAAACTAAATGTTACTGTGAGTTATGTATAATTTTTATGTATTAAAGTTATTTACATTGGTTTTGTACTTTTTACGTGATACGCGTACAAAAAAAAGCTTATAAGAGATGGCGCTGATAGAAATTAAATCGCGCTAGTAAAATTTATTCTTGATGACATATAGTGTATTAATAAAACGGAGGTATTAACAGATTTACTATAGGTATAGATGAATAAATATGTTTAACATACACACACGGTCGTCTTTTACTATAAGGTGAGCAATGCCTGTGTTTAAGGTAACAGCTGACTGATTCACTTTTAAAAAAAATATATACGTCTAAATACACCTAGGTTCCGGATGGGAATCGCACCCACAACCCGGGAACCTTTGAATCTTTGAATTGTTATTTACAAAATGTTTTAGCTGGTCGCTATTTTGTAACGCTGTTTCGTCTGGATTAATTTATTAAGAAACTAAGTTTTTATTAATTTAAATACAATTTTGTACTAAGTTGATTAAATTTTGATGCAAAACTCTGCTAGAAAACCAATAAACACATGTAACTGTTATAATTAATTTAAATAGCCTTTAAAAAAAAAAGAAAAAAAAAACGGTCAGCTGAAGGTGCTGTAGGATAGTCTATGGAATTTTATTATGTATATTTATTTACCCTGAGAATGATATAGTATTTTTGATGACTTTGCTTTTGTAACAAGATACTTTCTAAAATCGGTTCAAAGACGAATAGTTTTTTGTATGAAGAATGGGTGTCCATCTGAGTTTCAGTTTACTTCTGTTTATTACCGTCAAAGAAATAAACAAATCTCTAATGTAATTTTAGTATAAATTAAAAAAGCTTTGTCGATTCGATCCGTATTTGAACAGATTTTTTTTTAAAGTTTTTTTTCTTCATTATTTTGAGTCCCTAATGTGATGTTTTTGAGATATAGTATCAGCTAAGAAATGAATTGTCGCAAAAAATATATCAAGGCGTTAGAATAGTAGTAGTTTACGTCTTTAAAACAAACGGTGAAAAAATATTATTAGTACAAAGTTGTTTGTTGACTTATTACATACATCTACAATGCAAAAAAAGTTTCTGAGTAATATGAAAGATGTTTGTTAAAGTTTTAATATATTGTTTCGGATATTCCAACGTTAGATGTATGTTTGTTTTCACAACATCATAACAGATCGTGTCGACGGTTTAATACGATCGTACACAAGTGTGTACGCTTGGTTCGATGCTATTTGTGTTATAATTCAATTTGTTCGGTTATTATGAAATACTTTACGATGGCTATACTCGTTAATAGGGTTGCCACAAGAAAATTATTTTCCTGTACATTTTTTTTATTGTGTTAATATCAGAAAATACATTATTGCTGGCCATAAAGTTACGTTTTGGCTGCGGGCCGTTTATACGAGTATATTATATGAAGCTTTTTCATAACATGTACTCGTATTGTAGGCAGTTTTTAGTGTTTCATTTGCTATCTTATTCAGTCAGCTATCTATTTGTGTGTGCACAATGCAAGGGATAATATATTGAATTAATAAGGCTTTTAACGGCTTACATAACGTTACGTTACGGGACTTCATCCTAAAAAGATTTCTTTGCTTCATACACTAGTTTGTCTTACCGTAGATATGTTGCTTAATTCACATGACATGATTTTTTCATGATATTATCTTTGACACAAAATTAACAAAAATTCAATGTGTAGCAACCCCGATATTGGTTTACAAGCTAATACATATTTGAAAAAGACTATTGGCTACAAAACATTAGACTACGCATCATAGGAGCGGTGCAGTAGTTTTTTTAATATCAACGAATCACACAAGTCTTGTAAAAATTCAAAAATAATCAATCATTTTAATGAAAGTGTCAACCCTATTACTATATTGACTATTATTCAATCATGCACACAATGCGTCTCGCGTTCTTATCCCCT
The DNA here is from genome assembly GCA_036937285.1 of Euphydryas editha. Taxonomy (NCBI): domain Eukaryota; kingdom Metazoa; phylum Arthropoda; class Insecta; order Lepidoptera; family Nymphalidae; genus Euphydryas; species Euphydryas editha. The sequence continues at coordinate 21,066,121 of JAUPFZ010000005.1, read as the reverse complement.
AAACATATTAAATATTGTCTTAGCAAAATATTTGTTCATCGCTCAGCGAAATGGCTCAGTATAAAACATTGTTCATAATTTAAATTCATACAATACATCATTTGAAATTGTATTACGTTCGTTTTACAATTCAGAACTAAATCTTCATTCGTTCTTCTTTTTATAAGTTCGATGAACCGTTAATAACATTTTTAATGAATGAAATAAATAAAATTATTGCTTGACATTCTTTTGTATTACTCATAACTTTTATTTTATAGAGATTACATTAGATTTAGAGGCGACAATTTTTGATAGCCGTTGTTTAAACGAAAAATATTTCGTTATTATAATATGTTATCAAATATTGCCCAGAAAAGTGTGTTCAATACTTTATTTTTATTTTTATGAAAACGGAACCCTTATGAATTCGTCATGTCTGTCTGTCTGTCCGTCCGTATGTCACAGCCACTTTTTTCCGAAACTATAAGAACTATACTGTTGAAACTTGGTAAGTAGATGTATTCTTTGAACCGCATTAAGATTTTTATAAAAAATAAATAAATAATAATAATAAATTTTGGAGGTTCCCCATATTTAGAACTGAAACTCAATTTATTTTTTATCAAACTCATACGTGTATGTGTTTGGGGTCATGGGGTATCTATGGATAGGTTTTGAAAAATGATATTGAGGTTTCTAATATCATTTTTTTTTCTAAACTGAATAGTTTGCGCGAGAGACACTTCCAAAGTGGTAAAATGTGTATCCCCCTCCTGTAACTTGTAAAACTAAAAAAAATATATATGATGTACATTACCATGCAAACTTCCATCGAAAATTGGTTTGAACGGGATCTAGTAAGTAGTTTATATATATATATATATATATATATATATATATATATATATATATATATATATATATATATATAAATACACTATTAATTAAAACATCGATCAAAGTTACAACGAACTACAAGAACTTTTATATAACGTTACTTGCTGTTACGGAACCCTTCATGGGCGAGTCTGACTCGCATTTGTTTAATTTTTTCGTAGTATGACGTAGTGAACACAGCAAGGGACCGTACTACCGTTACTTATCGTGTACTGACTGTATTACCGTTAGGTAAATTTTGATTTCGGTAACAAGAAATTAAACCCTACACAGACAGATATTTGTATTAGTACAAATATTTGTTTCCGGTCTGGGTGTATGTCCTTGTGTCTCCCCACCGTGCCACGGAGAGCATGTACAGCCGTCGGTCCCGATTGTTCTCATCTGATAACGATCGTTACTCATAGTAGAGAAATTATCCTTCAACCCGTAGTAGAGCAGCGTGGTGGATTGAGCTCCAGCGCTTCTTCTACATGGAGAAGAGGCCTTCGCTCAGCAGTGGGATGTTTACAGGCTGATACAGTACAGTACAGTTAAATTTAGAAATACATTTACATAAGTTTAAAAAAACCGCAAACGTAATTCGTCGTGCGTGTCTTAGCCGTATTATTTTAACTGATGAGTTTATGTTGTTTTTTATCATTGTTTACCGCCCAAATGTTGTATACATATATTAGTCTTCGTGTTTATGTTTTCTTAAATATTGAAAGTTAATTATATTTTTTTTGAGAATTTTTTTATTAAACTCTAATGCGGTTTCTGATTGAATCAGCCTGTAAGCGTTCCACTGCTGGGCAAAGGACTCATCTCCGTATAGGAGAAAGGTAAGAGCTTATCTAGGACTGCATACCCGGGCGTCCTGGATATCAGCCTAAATGGGATCCCCTGCGATGAAAAAAAGGGTTGGAGCTTAATCCACCATGCTACTCCACTGCGGGTTAGAGGATAATTTCCCTATTATGAGCAGCGATAGCTATCAGGTGTCTATGATAATAACCGGGACCGACGGCTTTACGTGCTCTCCGAGGCACGGTGGAGAAACTTACAAGGACATACACCCAAAGTGGAAATAAATATTTGAACAAATACAAATATCTACCCCGAGCGGGAATCGAACCCGAGACCGCCGACTTTGAGGCGACTACTCGCACCACTACATAACGGTCGTCATCATGCAGACTCTACAGAAGCGTTTTATACTAGACCCTGCGTACAGTTACGTATATTCTTTTAAAAAAATTCTGAGGAAGTTAAATTACTGGATAAATTCTAACATAAATTTCAAAAGTAAACATAAACGGGTGAAACATCAAATTTAATCTGTTCTATAATAAATTATAAAGTCTATGAGTTTGTTTTGAACGAAATTAACACATATACTTATGCCATCAAAAACATAACTTGTAAAAAATCCAAGTCTCGCAACTCAGTTCTTCTACTCTACCGTAAAAAGTTGTGAGATCCATGTATTACCAAGTCGGCTAATTTATTCAATCCCTACTTAAGGGTCCTTCTGTCTTAAGCTATTACGTAATTAGCTAACCTAACAACATATTATAGAGACCATATCAATATTAAATTTTTTTAATGTTTTAAATAGATATATTGACTTGGCAATCGCACTAAACAATCTAATTTAATACAATACTCGTATGCATTACTTGTGAGATACATTATGTTTTCATGCGAATGCCAAGTCAATCTATCTATTTAAAACATTAAAAAAAATTTAATATTGATATGGTCACTATAATATGTTGTTAGGTTAGCTAATTACGTAATAGCTTAAGACAGAAGGACCCTTAAGTAGGGATTGAATAAATTAGCCGACTTGGTAATACATGGATCTCACAACTTTTTACGGTAGAGTAGAAGAACTGAGTTGCGAGACTTGGATTTTTTACAAGTTATGTTTTTGATGGCATCTCATTTCTTTTTGTAGATATTCCTACTTGTTTTCCTTTCCAGTGTCTTCTACTTCTTAAATACCAACAGTGCATTTTCTTAAAACCTACGCTCTGTCTTATGATCTTTTTTTATTTTTGTATATAATCTTCCTCTTTTTCTTTTCCGGTACTACTTCTTGAGTTTCAGCTATTACTGGTATAGATAGTACTGGTACGCAAGAGTTTTTTGTTTCTTATAGGAATACGATTAACAGATATAAATACGATTAGTAAAATTTAAAAATAAAAAATCTTTTATTTGATCGTCATGTCATACATATTGTGATGTCAAGTTGACAACTTAAGATACTTGACAAGAGAGATAAATTAAGTATGTTTAGCCGGAAACAATATTGACGGGTTTCTGTCGATTTTTTACACCTAATTCTCCACGAAAATAAACTTTAAAAAATATTTTAAAAAGTGTATGTGTACTTATATACGCACGTAAGGAGTTATACTTACAATAAATTGATGCTCCGAGTTAACGGTTAGTGCGCGCCATGTATAATAAGACCCTGATAACCCACTAAAAATAAAGTAATCGTCAAGACGAAGCAAACGAGCTGAAGCTCGATGGGGTTGCGTCGTTTCATTACAGAGTTCCTATGACCACCTTCCAGCTCCATCATCAGATCCTAGTTACTACAGAAAGACAAACTACTCGTCAAGGCGATTCAAACGAGCCCGATTTCGATGAAGTTGTTTCATTTCATTGCGAAGTTCTTATGGCCATCTTGCAGCTCCATCATCAGATCAGACCCTGATAACCATCTAAAAATAAGTTTCTCGTCAAGACGATTCAAACGAGCCCGAACTCGATGTGGTTGTGTCGTTTCATTACAAAGTCCCTATGACCACATTCCAGCTCCATCACCAGACCCTGGTTAACATTGAAAGATAAACTCCTCGTCAAGACGATTCAAAGGAGCCTGAACTCGATGTGGTTGTGTCGTTTCATTGCGAAGTTCCTATGGCCACCTTCCAGCTCCATCATCAGACCCTGGTTACCATCTTGCATTGAAGTATTCGTCAAGACGAATCAAACGAGCCCATACTGGATGGGTTTATGTCATTTAATTAATGAGTTTCTATGGCCATCTTCCAGCTCCATCATCAGACCCTGGTTATCATTAAAAGACAAATTGCTCGTCAAGACGATTCAAACGAGCCCGAACTCGATGTGGTTGTGTCGTTTCATTGCGAAGTTCTTATGGTCACTTTCCAGCTCCATTATCAGGTCAGACCCTGGTAACCATTTAAGAACCAAGTACTCGTCAAGGCGAATCAAACGAGCCGAAACTAGATGGGGTTGCGTCGTTTCATTACAGAGCTCCTATGACGTGGTGATTACCCGCCTCCAGGGTAAGAAGAGGGCACCGGGTCCAGACGGGGTGCACGGGAGAGTCCTCGCGATTGCTCTCGGGCACCTCGGCGACAGCCTCCGGGAGCTGTTTGATCGCTGCATGCGGTCTGGCCAGTTCCCGGGGGCCTGGAAAGAGAGTCGGCTCTGCCTACTTCCTAAGGCAGGGCGGACCCCGGACTCAGCTTCGGCAGTGCGACCGGTGGTGCTGCTGAACGAAGCTGGGAAGGCCTTGGAGAAGATAGTGGCCTCCCGGCTCATTCAGCACCTGGAGGAGGGCTCGGGACCTGGACTGTCGGAATTCCAGTTCGGGTTTCGAGCACGCCGGTCGACTGTCGACGCCGTCAAACGCCTACGGGCGGTGACGGGTGAGGCGGAACATGGAAGGGAGGTGGTGGTCGCGGTGTCGTTAGACATCGCGAACGCCTTCAACAGTCTCCCGCACGTGGTGATACGGGAGGCACTAAAATACTTCGGAGTGCCCCCGTATCTAAGGAGGCTGTTGGAGGCGTACCTCTCTGATCGGAGGGTAGGCCTCGAGAACCGGTCGGGGTCCGTGGAGTGGCGGCGAGTCGGCTGCGGTGTCCCGCAGGGATCAGTTCTGGGTCCAATCCTGTGGGACATCGGGTACGACTGGGTCCTGCGAGGCCGTCTTCTCCCCGGGATGGGTGTCATCTGCTATGCGGATGACACCCTCGTTTATTCCCGGGGACGAAATTACAAGGAGGCGGCGCGGCTGGCCGAGGTCGGACTCGACCTCGTGATCAGCCGCATAGAGAGTTTAGGGCTTCGTGTCAGGATTGACAAGACCGAAGCCCTGCTCTTCCGCGGGACCGGCCGTAAGGGACCTCCACCGGGGGCTACCCTTCAGATCGGAGAGGGGAGAGTCAGGATGAGCCCCCAAATGAAATATCTCGGGCTCATCCTGGACGGAGGGTGGACCTTCGGCCCACATTTCGCGATGGTGGGACCGAAGGTCGTCAAGGCGGCGAGTGCGCTGGGCAGACTCCTCCCGAACCTCGGAGGACCCAGCGCCGCCTGCAGGCAGCTGTACTCCGGAGTCTGCCGGAGTATGGCGACGTACGGTGCCCCGGTTTGGGCGGATCGCCTCACCGCGAAAAATAAAGCGGCGCTTCGTGCTGCGCAGCGAACAATCGCGGTGAGGGTGATTCGGGGGTACCGTACGGTATCGTGGGCTGCAGCTACTGCTCTAGCCGGCGACCCCCCGTGGGAGCTCGTGGCGGAGGTTCTTGCCGAGACCTACTCATACGTCTCGGGTAGGAGGGCTCTTGGTGAGAACCCTACGTTGGACGGGATCCTGCGGGTGCGTCGGATGGGGCAGGAAGCGCTTATGCGGAGGTGGGGGGAGGACCTGGCGGGGCAGCCGTACGGCACACGCGTAACGGCTGCCATTCGCCCGGTCCTTGAGCGATGGATGCGTCGTAAACGCAAGCCCCTCACCTTCCGTCTGACGCAGGTTCTCACCGGGCACGGTTGCTTTGGTGACTACCTGTGCCGGACGGCCCAGAGGGAGCCGACGACTGAATGTCACGATTGTGGCGCGGCGGTGGACTCCGCCCAGCACACCCTCGAGGTGTGCCCGAGATGGGCGGCGCTGCGTCAGAGTCTGACGTCGGTCCTCGGAGGAGACTTGTCGCTCCCGAGCATTATCATCGCGATGCTCGGCGACGACGAGTCCTGGAAGGCGATGGCCTCCTTCTGCGAGACAGTAATGTCCCAGAAGGAGGCCGACGAGCGGGTGAGAGAGGAGGCCGCCGACGTGGCCTCCATCCGCGGGCGACGAATGGGGGTGCGTAGGAGGCGCTACTTAATGCGCCTCCAGTAACGCCCCTGTGCCCGTATCGGGCCGGGATGGGAACCCGGTCCTGCTAGATACGGCGTCGTTGGGACTGTTCAGAGGTGAGCCGGACAGTCCCCATGGAGGAGAAGTCTGGCCTTTTCGCCGAGGCCAGCCTGTCGCTGGAGGGATCCTGTTGCCTGCAGATCCGGGACCCTCCAATTAAAGCGGCTGAAGGCTCCCGCAGGGGTTTAGTACGGTATTGCACTCCCAAAGTGCCGAGTCCGACATAGGTCTAGGACTGCCGACCCGGGCATCCTGGATATCATCCGTAAATGGATTCCCCTGCGACAAAAAAAAAAAAAAAAAAAAGAGCTCCTATGACCACATTCCAGCTCCATCACCAGACCCTAGTTAACATTGAAAGACAAACTACTCGTCAAGATGATTCAAACGAACCTGAACTCGATGAGGTTGAGTCGTTTCATTGCGAAGTTTCTATTGCCACCTTCCAGCTCCATTATCAGGTCAGACCCTGGTAACCATCTAAAAACAAACTACTCGTCAAGACAAATCAAACGAGCTGAAACTCGATGGGGTTGCGTCGTTTCATTACGGAGTTCCTATGACCATATTCCAGCTACATCACCAGACCCTAGTTTACATTGAATGACAAACTACTAGTCAAGACGATTCAAACGAGCCCGAACTCGATGTGGTTGTGTCGTTTCATTGCGAAGTTCTTATGGTCACTTTCCAGCTCCATTATCAGATCAGACTCTGGTAACCATTTAAGAACAAAGTACTCGTCAAGACGAATCAAAAGAGCCGAAACTAGATGGGGTTGCGTCGTTTCATTACAGAGCTCCTATGACCACATTCCAGCTCCATCACCAGACCCTAGTTAACATTGAAAGACAAACTACTCGTCAAGATGATTCAAACGAACCCGAACTCGATGAGGTTGAGTCGTTTCATTGCGAAGTTCCTATGGCCACCTTCCAGCTCCATCATCCGATCAGACCCCGGTAACCATTTAAAAATAAAGTAGTCGTCAAGACGAATCGAACGAGCCGAATCTCGTTGAGGTTGCGTTGTTTTATTACAAAGTTCCTATGACCACCTTCCAGCTCCATCATCAGACCTTGGTTACCATTGAAAGACAAACTACTCTTCAAGAAGATTCAGACGAGCCCACTCGATGAGTTTTTGTCGTTGCATTGCGAAGTTCTTATGGCCACCTTTTAGCTCCTCCATCAGATTAGCAACATGTCATCATAATATTGCATTATCACACGGTTATTATTATTATTATTTTGAATCAAATTTAATTTGCAAGATTTGATGACAATCATCGGGACAGGTGAAACTAAATAAAATCTTGTTGAGCTGACACATCAGCGCAATGAAGTAAGTTAGTGTAATTGCGCGGCGCCTACTAGTTAACCTCATGTTGTCGGTTTTATTATTTTTGTCACAGTGTGCGCGCGTATCATAAAAATTAGTCTCATCAAGAAGTATAACTTCAAAATACAAAAGTTATTTTGAGTAGGTAGTACTTATTATTAGTACTTATTATTTCTTTTTTTTTTTCAATTTTGTCTACTTTAATTCTTTTCGAGATTTCGGTACAATTTCATAAGACATGATCCATTATTGCTTTTTCATTCCGTTGACCATTTTAAAAGTTATTTACTTTTAGTCTTTTATTTACATTGATTTATCCACTGCATATGTAACTTTGTAATCCTATATATTTATATGAGATTACAAAGTTATTTATGCAGTTGGTGTATCTAGAAAACTGGACCGAAATTGCACAATATTTGAATTTTTCCTCGGTTTATATACTAAGCACTAATGGTATTATAAATTTGAAGCTTCTATGTCTGCTAGAAGTGCCTTAGAGTTTTGATGATCGGTCAGTCAGTGAGTGACAAAATCGTTAACTTTGACTAATTATAATTCTTAAACTACTGGTTCAAATTGAATGAAATTTGAAATATACCGTGTTTATACAATGCCTGCTTGGGTATTGAAAATTCAGACTTCTAGTTTTATCCGCAACGAAGTTATAGGGGGTCGAAAATGGCCTGAATTGCTTCGAGAAAAGGATAGTACGGCCGTGCCACTTTTTTTTTTTGCTCGACTTGGCGGAGGCACTGCCGTGCCTCCAGATTTATATGAGAACTTTGTAATAATATCACAATATGAGATATACTATATCTTGCGTAGGAGTTAAACCCGGCTAACAGGGTCATCTAGAGTATTATATATATAATTGTCTTACGCTTATGGCGTTTAGAAATATATCAGAAACAGCGGTGAGACATCCACAGACTGTTCTAGGAATGACATCTATATATTAACACGTGAAGCAAAAACTTTTTACCCCTTTTTACGAAAATTACGCGGACGGAGAAGTATGAAATTTGGCACAGTTAAAGTTTATATGGAGAAGAAGTGCAAAATGCTAATATTTTTTATAATAATGCTCAAAAAATACATTAAATTAATTAAAAAAAAAAAAAACACTACACACACTACGGCATATACACATATGTACAATGACATGTATACACAAATTTTGTTTATTGTCAAAGTCTTGTCAACACGGTAAATAGAGGTCTTGCAATGATTTTTTTATAGAAATTTTTATGATTGCTGCATATGCTCACCATCTTATGCGCAATCATATTTTTATGTTGACAATGCTGTCAATTATAGATTAGGTTGAATTTCGACCACTGGGCGACCACTAGTATTATTAACTTTTCAGTTTTGTTTTCGTGATGATCGTGAAAAATTCGACAAATGTTTTCATTTATACGCAATAACTGTTTCATTAATTATTCCTGTTTCATTTCCATTTAAACAAAAGTACTATATGTGAATTATTGAAAACAACATTAGTCAAAGTTCGTTTTTCAGCGGTGCGGTGGAAAAGGTAAAAAGACTTTATAATCGGTATACAGTTTTACGGCCTTTTGTGTGTGATATAAAGTGGTGTTAACGCTTATATGGTATTTTACAATCGCTTTATTTTATAATAACCTTGATGGATTTTCATACTGTTAAAGTTTTTACATTTAGCTGGAACAAACTTCGAACACTTAGGCAAACTACAATTTATGTAAACATTTCCATTAAGTCTGAATCATATATATATATTCTAATTAATTTTTGATACTGGGCCCATTACGTACTGGATTAAAAATAAATAAGGACTAATGAGGTCGTATTGTAAAAAATATTATAATATATCTCAAAGCCCTTTGATCGATGTGTATATGTATATTTAATATTTTAGTACCTGGATCACATGAGTAAAGAAACGTACAGAGACAAAGCTTCATACAAGCGCGCTACGATAGCTACACTACTACAAGCTTGAGACGCGTGTGTGCGTGAGCACTCGTGCCTCGTCACATTCGGAGAGAAACCGGCCTATACTGTGTTTAAACTCAAGGGCTGCAGCAGCAACGTCGCACGTCGTGTTTTAATTTAATAGTAATTTATTAATTTAAATGGTGTTTTAATGTAATTTTAATAGTGTTCTAATAAAAAAAGTGTAAAAGTTTCCTAAAAATATTTAGGAAATAATCATTTTTTTTCTTTTTTAAATCACAAGATCATAAAAAAAATCAAATTTGATAGAAGATTTTTTAATACCTTGAAAAAAGATAAGTTACTTTTTCAAGGTATTTAATATTTTCAATATTAAAAAAAAAAAACAAGACAAAACACATAAAAATAAGCTTTGTCATCTTGTTGAACAACTAACTATTGTTTATTAAATTTTATCCTCCAGTGCCAACCCTAACAAAACAGGTATAAATTTTGCTCGCTCCTTAGAAGCTTGGTCTCTGTACGGTTTTTTTACTCATGCCTGGCATCACTTTATGCTTGGATGACAGATGTTTGCTCGGTAAAATTATATTTAGGTACGAATTACATAATGATCAAATATGAATAATATTTCGATCGATAGAGCAGCCACCTAACATTCTTCTGCTCTTTCTCATCCTTCCTCTTCGCTTTATTTCTTTAGCCAGTTACGCATTCACTCTTTCGATTCTGGAAGTGTTAAGTAGGTACTAAACCTACGGTGAATTTTAATATTATCTGGCTATTTTCATGTATCTATATATATTTAATGTTAAGTACATAACCAACCGTAAATATTGAGTGAGTGAGTGAGCAGAGGCATCTTCCACCAGCCAAGCTTCCATGTGTCTCAACTTCCATCTCAGTTAAATGTAACTAAAAGTAACTGGTTTGTAATCCTTGAATCCAAGTATTCGACGTCTATCATGCTGTATCAAATAATGAGGTCAGATAGACGCATAAAAGCAATGTGGATTGTCCAAATACACGCACCATTCAGGATAAGGGTTACTCACAAGTATTTTTAACAAATAATAGGAAAATTTTAAGTTAATATTTAACAAACAAAGTTATCTTGTGCCTGAAATCGTAAGAGATGAACAGAAATACATTTTTAATACCAGTGTAGACTTGATGTCTTTCTGTACAAACTCCACGGAGCAGAAAAATAAAAACGATGACAAAAACAATGAATTGTTCTTCATATCTTTCATATCAAAACAACAAAAACGCATTTATAATATGATGATGATAAATAGGCTATCTATATTATAATTAAAGTCAGACAAGTAAATTAAGCAAATACTACAGTTTTAGAAATTTACAAAGCAATCCTTCGATATTAAAAAGATAATTAAAATAAATCTGCCTATAAGTTGTGGTTAGTAATAACATTAACGCCTTTATAATATTTAGAAACGAGACGAAGTAATGACCTTGAAGTTGACATTGAATAAAAACAAAAGAGAACTTTGTAGACTGTCATAAATCAACGACCAATATAATATGAGCTTTTACATGCAAACTATAGACAGCATAAATGGTGCGTTACTATCAATATTTAAGGACAATACTCGGTACATGATTCTTATTCGAATTATGTATGTTAAAAAAAAATAGGTAAATATTAATAAACTTCAAAATAAAGTTACTCAACAGTTATCTAATTATTTACGCGTCGTCTGGACACCCTAGCAGCTAGCTGCATTATCGATACAAAACAGGTAGTTTTGCTACGTCCAAACGTCGCCACATGTTAACAGGGTAGCAGCGTAAACAAGCATGATCCAATCCTCCTTAATACTTTAATCATGGCTTAGGATAGACAAAAATACAAAGATATTTTACTCGTTTATGGCATGACTTGAAAAGTGACCACGCTTCATTTATTTGAATTGAAATTTATGGAAATTTGATAAAAAATGATGTATCCTTTTTTTTTACATAATTAGAATGAGAAAGATGTACCGAGTATTCTCCTTAAATATTGACTCTCCTTAAATATTGATAATTCACCAGTCATCTGTATATGTTTCTTCTAATCTGATCTTAATTTATATTTGCAACTATCTCCAAAGATCATCAACTACTAAATGTTATCGAGGCGTATATATTTGTAGCGCTTATAATATTCGTATAGTTGACTGAATGACTCAGATTTGAGTCAAAGAAACTATGTTAGTTAGTCTTTGCCGGAACAACTGTCTTTAACCAAACTAACTATAGTATATTAAAGAATATTTTGTACTGTAAATAAAATAAGGTGGAAGCTAAAACAACTTCTTATTTTTCTTGCCTTTTCCTACTCTTTCTACTTATAATTCTGCTTAAACCAGCTACAGAAGAAAAGAAAAAACAAGTAAGCCACGACACGCTCGTTTTGGATTCTCTGGTGCCATAGATGTCATTATAAATCGGTGATTATCTTTAAAAAAAATCTCTTTATCATAAATAAAGAACGAAAATGTTTTTTATTATTTATTCAAACGTGCTCATAATTACATTAAATAGCTTTGCTTTTCTGTTGAAAATGGTTTATTCACAAAGTCAACAATTAACTGGCTAAAAATTTTCAATGTTCATCGCGGGGTCAGCTGTTTTGACTTTACCCAATATTTAACAGAAATAACCCGAATATTAATAATTGCGAACGCCCAAAACTTTGTTAATCTGTTTTGTATAGACTTGCTTTTGTGGTATCCTCTTGTGAAAAGTTATTTTATGCTTCATTTTATAATAAATAATCTGTGGGGTGTGATTTTCATAATTATTTATTATAATAATTGGTTACAAACCGTTACAACCGTTCCTATTAAAGATAATATTTAGAACTTCATCCGCAACTCCGTTTCGTATACAATTTGGCAGACAATTTTTTCTCTCTGTCTGATGTCTCCTGAGATGTATATAACGGCACTAGCCTAGACGTGTTTCTTTTGTGTTTTTCAGATATTGATAAATTATATTAGTAAGCAATGCGGATATCACATTTCACATTGCTCGCAATACAAACGTGTATGATCTGGTGTTATTTAAGTAATGTAAGCGTAACATTGCGTCGTATTTATAATATATCTTGCCGTGTCCCTCGATATCTCGAAGGCCTTTGACAGAGTTTGGCACGCGAGCCTTATAAGCAAGCTTCCTTCATATGGTATTCCACCTGGCCTTTGCGCTTGGATTTCTGATTTCCTGAACGAACGTTCAATTCGAGTTGTCCTTGACGGGTACTCGTCGGACCAAAAGGCTATCGACGCCGGTGTTCCTCAGGGACCAGTCTTGTCCGCTACCCTCTTCCTGCTCCATATTAATGATCTGCTCGTCCCCGGTACCTTTGGGTATGCTGACGACAGCACAGTGACGAACAGATACTTTTCGAGTGCAAGGGCTAGTAAGGATGTTATCCAGTCTTGTCGAGAGGAAATGGTCAGCCGCTTGAACGTCGCCCTCCAGGCAGTCTCCGAATGGGGCGATGCCAATCTGGTCACGTTCAACGCTACAAAAACACAGGCGTGTGTGTTCTCCTCTAAACGGAGCCCTTTACACCTGGCTCCGACTTTCCGAAATGTTTCTGTAGAAATTACCGACTCCCTCCAGCTCCTCGGTGTAGAGCTTTCGTCCAATTTGAACTTTGGGCAGCACATCGAGTCCAAAGCAAAAACTGCAGCAAAAAAACTAGGTATCCTCTCTAAGGTCAGGCGATACTTCACTCCAGAACAGCTGCTTCAACTGTATAAAGCACAAGTTCGGTCTTGTATGGAGTATTGCTGCCATCTTTGGGATGGATCCGCCAAATACCAACTGGCAACTTTGGACTCGGTGGAAAAACGAGCTAAGAGACTCATAGGTGACCCTACTCTGACAGACACCAAGTTGCAGAGTCTCGATCATCGGCGTAGGGTAGCTCGTCTGTCGGTGTTCTACAGAATATATTTTGGTGAGTGTGCGAAGGAATTGCACGATCTAATTCCCCCATCAACCTTCCGCCATCGGGACACTAGGCGCGGTCGATCGTTCCATCCTTATGTCATTGATATGCCACCTACGCGCACAAAACGCTTTGGCACTACTTTCTTGATGCGCACGGCTAAGGAATGGAACTCGTTGCCCGCGTCTGTATTTCCCGAACGATACAACCTGGGTGCCTTCAAGGCCAGAGTGAATAGGCTGTTATTAGGCAGGCATGCTCCACCTTCGACCGCATCGGCACTTAACATCAGGTGAGATAGCGGTCAAATGCCTGTCTATCTGTCATAAAAAAAAAAAAAAAAAAATAAGAAAAAAAGTTAATCACTGGGTCTTGCTATTGTTTTCTAGTGCCATATTTATTATATATTTGTTATCATAGACAGATACAGATAGACACCTGATAACGATCGTTACTAATGGTAGAGAATTTATCCGCCAACCCGAGTGGAGCAGTGTGGTGGATTAAGCTCTAACCCTTCTTCTATATGGAAAAGAGGCCTTCGCTCAGCAGTGCGTTGTTTACAAGCTGATACAGTATTTGTTTTGTATACTGCTTTTTTGTGCCCTTTTAGTAAAAGAAAAATAATTAATTGAATTATTTTTGTGCTTTTCATTTCATCGCTTTTTAAATGATACCCAACATTACCCTCATTATTGATGCCAAATATGGTTTAAAATTCTTTGAATTAGATTTTTGTTTAAAGTGCGTTTTTTTACGCCGAGTGTATAATTATTTACCAACCAAGATTACGAAAGCACCATCAGCGCGATCTATTAAGATAATTCCTTACTTCAAAATGGCTTTTTTTGTTTACTGAGTTTTATATGTAAATATTAATTATAATTATTTAAATACATAAAACAGTATAGCGTTCACCTTACCCACATTGTTACAAGTTTATACTTAAGAACTAAACCTATTTCATTGGTCATTTCCAAAGGATTTACGAAGAAAGTCTTGTAACCCTTACATTATTTGCGATCTTTTGATACGTTATGACTTTGTACTTTATGAACTTAAAGTATTCAATCCGATTTCAAAGGATCCTATTTATTAAAAGGTTTAACATCAAAGAGTAATTTTGTTGGTATTTATTTTAACTTTTAAGAGTAGATGGTTCATTAGTTCGATGTTACAGAAGCTGTCATAAGTTATACTCGATTGGCAAAATTATGTTCCTAATAATGAATTTATTTAGTAGACAATGACTGACCCGTTGGCGCTGTTTGCAGTGACCCTGTTTTCTGCTCCAAGGGTTGCGGGTTCGATTCCCACCCCGAGTCTAGATGTATTATATGTTTATTTATATATGTATTATTTATATGTATATTTATTTTAAAAAAATGGTTGTCTGTAAAGTCGGTTTACGGACGATAATAACCTAATATTACTGCACTCGCCGACCGATGCTACTTTTTTAATAATCAAATAACAAATATATGAAATTATATCGCTAATCAAATTCTTAAAATGCAAGAATTAATTACCTTTTTTGCTGCAATTGTTGTCACTTTATAACTTTAAAAACAATAAATTGACGTTACTTCAATATTGACAAAACAGTTTGCCGCCATTTGTCGCTGTCATTTCTACTCGGACGCGTCATAAGTTAGGCCGACCGCCGCGCCGATCGTGAGCCGAACGCTTAGGCCGAGCCGATCGTACCTCTCTACCGCTTGTTCCGCGCTCTCGCTCACTAAGTGTGACAATTACGTCATCTTCTTCGAACATGCACCCAATAGCTTTCATCAATTTACTAGACGTTATCACGTCAAAAAATCTATATCAGTCGGCTGTTACCTAAAACACAGGCATTATGTTGCCTACCGTAGGAACAGGCGACCTTGTGTGTGTGTGAAACATATTTATTTTTTATTATTTATTATTTAGTAGACAAGTCATAATGTACGGATATTATCTATAGACATATACAGATTATTTATCACAGCATGTAATTGAACATGAATATCTTTTGTACCAACTACTTAAGCCAATTGTTCAATCCGTTAAATATTTATTTATTTATTGCATATGTTACACCAGTGATATACTGTATAGTCATTAATAAATTATTATTACACTGTTGTCTACTCAGAGTACAGTTACCATTACAGGTGTACATAGCATTAAAATATGTCCGGTAACAATAATTCGAATAGCGAGTATACACTACGAGTAAAACAGTAATAATTACATTGTGTAGATTAATTACACAATAAAAAAAATAATTAAATGGTAAAAAGTTAAATAAAAAATTCATTACTACATACATACATTACTTATTACATATTGATGATGATTTAAAAAAAATATTTACATAATATCGAACGAAAATATTTAATTGATATATACTTTTTAGTCAAAAAACGAAAGAAATATTTTATACCCTAAGCGCTTGTTCGTTATCGTATATATGTTATTTTCTTATCCTCTATAACGTAGCTTTGGCTAATATACTTGATATCAGACTTGAAAATGACCATAATATTTGCAATATTTTAACACTCTCCGATAAGATTGTCTGTTTTTCTAGTCAACTGTTGATAATAGTCAACTGTTAAATATAGATTTATTTAACGGATGTATTAAGGAATACTCGTATTCTTATACTGCTACAAATGAGGGATTCCCCATGTCTCTTTCAAGGTCGTATGTCCATCTGGCAGGTCTACCAACACTGCGCTTCGGGCTTCCTAATGTGGTGTCGTAATTCTGGCCTACTAGATCCTTAATGGCCATCGATTATTCGAGTTATAGGCAACATCGAACATTTGAACTACGTGTCTTGCTCATTGCTACGTTATCTTCTAGACGCAATTAGCATTTAATCTTAGTTCTTCTACGAAGTCTTCATATCCGATTCGATCGCATAGAAATTTGATGAAAATTGCTCCCTTTTTTATAATCTTAAGTATTTTACGAGTCCTACACCACAAAGATAAAAAAGGAAGACACAAAATTTTCCAAAGGTTGGGAATGTTGGGTTCTCATTCTTAAGCATACCACATGAATGAGCATTAAATATAAGAGAAATTCAAAAGAATTTCTCTAAATAAAATAATATATAAACACAATATAATAACATAGGATATTGTCACATTAATTGGGATACAGTTTCGTTAATATAAGTCATCATGTAATGTTTTTCAAACTTAAATTATTGTAAATCTATAAAAACCTTGAATGAAACATTGAATAATCTCAATATTTATCAATTAGAAAAAAGAAATTCCACGTTGTAGTATTAGATATTTAAATATCTGACATCAAAAATCCAGATAAAAGCCTATTTATATTTCAGTTGCCGAGTTCTACAGTTCCACCATGCCTATAATACAGTCGTGCTGTTGCTGGCGAAGCCTCCGTCGAGGGTGCTACGCTTCAGCAATTTACACAATGGTAAGAAATTGCTTTATTCTACCGATATTTTTTTTAAGTTCTCCTCCCTTTTACAATAATCTTTCATTTATTCGATATTATATTCAATCTCCTACTCTTATATTTTTCATACAAGGATTCTATTATAGCTTTGTTTGTCAATTAAGGTTGCCGCTTATAACTTACTATACATTTATTTTTTATATTTGATTTTTTCATGATAAATAATAAAATAAAATAAAAATACACTTTATATTTTTATACGTTTATTAAGTTTTTTGAACCCCTAACAATTATATGAATCGTATTATGTTTTCATTCTTATAAATGAAAACATAACATATTAAAGTACGTCATAAGTAATTCCACTTTTCGACAATAAAAGTACCGAGTAAATTAGAATCTAGAATATTTTTATTCGAAAACAACTTTGTATTCCAAACGATCTTGAATAAAATGAAAGTAAAAAATAACAGAAAACATTCGATATGAAATACGGATTTATAGTGCGTATTTATTTAATTATAACTTACTAGCAAACCCGGCGAACTCCGTTTCGCCACCAAATGACTTGCGCCAGTACATGCTATGATTCAGAGATGGCGATGTATGTGAAAAATGATTTTCCCTGTTTTCCTGCTTTTCTGTTGAAATTTTTCCTTAATTTTGTTTGTTATAAACCTCACGGAGCCCGAGACCTTTCCAACGAATGTAAAACCGTGGAAATCGGTTCGTGCGTTCTGGAACTATAGCGTCAGGAAGGAAAATCCGACTTATTTTTACCCGACTGCAACACAAGGAGGGTTATGTTTTTCGAGTGTATGTATGTATGTCCATTTCTTTGGCACGCCCTACAGCCCAAACGGCTGGACGGTTTTTGCCATTATGAGGTGTCGTTGGATTTGTCTAAATTGTAGTAGTGACATAGGCTATAAAAATTTTCAAAATGGCGCCCGCAAATGGCGGAAAGAGGGGAGGGGAGTTGATTTTTTTTCTTACTACTTACTGCAATATGGGTATCAAATGAAAGCTAGTAAATTGTTTTATTGTTTTTAGTTTATAATAAAAGTATTTTACGCAGTCGGGTTTTTTGATTTTTTTAATTATTATATTATAGATAAAAATAATAATATATTATATTTATATACATTTTATTAATGTTTTCGAAGGAATATTCAATAATGTAAGTCCAGAGTAAGGGAATATTTAAATAAAGAAATAATATTATCTGAAAAATCATAACTGGATATCCTATACGCACACAAACTAAGCGCGATTACACAACATTTATTGCTTACAAGCGAACAAAGCTATTGGATAAAATCAAAAATGTTGCTTGAAAACTAAGTTAAGACGTTAAGAGACAACTTTGTACCCCTTTTTACGAAAATGCCGCGGACGGAGATGTATGAAATTTGGCACAGTCAAAGTTTATATTATGGAGAAGAAGTGCAAAATGCTAATATTTTTTTATAATAATGTTCAAAAATACATTACATTAATTTAAAAAACAAAAAGAAATAAATAAAAAAAAACGCTACACACAAAACGGCACACACACATATGTATAATATACATATATATACTTTTGTTTATTATCAAAGTCTGTTGTTAACACGGTTTTAAATACAGGTCTTGCAACGATTTTTTTTATGGAACACGGTTTTAAATACAGGTCTTTCAGTTTCTGTCATCTCAGCTTCTATCAAAGATCAGGTTCAATGACTGCTGCATATGCTCACCATGTTATGCGCAATCATATTTTTATGATGTTGACAATGCTGTTAATTATAGATTAGGTCTAATTTAGACCATTGGGCGACCACTAGTATCTATGAATACTTGACTATATATACAATTATAAGGCGTTGTAACTGTAGAATACAAAATTTGAATTTACCACCTTTACTTTTAGGTTCAATTTATTTTTATATCGTCTGCTTGATTATGTTGTACTATAAACTTCGTATGAATTTACATTTAAGCTTTTTGTTATAAACACATTGTAAAAAATGTAGTAATGAATAAATAAATAAATAAAATATATAATAATCAACGTCTTAAACTAAAAAAATATGATTCATTCATATTTATTAATCAATTTGTCTTATCTTACATATTACATGCTTTTTTATTTCCTACCGCAATTGTTAAATATCTACTAATATTATCAAAATAGGAAATATTGTTTATGGTGTCATTACTATTCAAAATGTCTATGGTAAATATAAAGCAATAGCAAAGCGATAGTGAAATATTTGTAAACAAATGAAAAAATAACCGGTAAAATGACATTAATTGTTATTTCATTTGAAATTTAGTTTTTATCAGCAACAAATGCTTATACAGTTCAAATGTATTGGAATAATTTTAGTCGCTCTCTATTCTAGTATATATTAGCCGTGATTTCAACATTCAAACCGAAGATTAGTGCGTCAAATTGTAGTCGTTGTTGCTGTCAGTATTGGAGTCTTGCAAGGAATATATATTATAACTGGAACGCTCACTTAATAAAATTGTATATTCAAATATACACCTTGAAATAACCGATATAAGGTTGACATTTGTTTCCAACATGTAAAGTGAAAAAATCGTTTCGAGCATTTCTTCGACTACTATATATATATTATTTATTATTTATTAGTATTTTGTCTCTTTCTTACGGGTTGCCTTGAATCATGGTAGAAAGAGATGCAATCCCTCTCTTAGGAACATTTTTTGAGTACACGTGCGCATTCCAGTTTGTATATAAATTCGTTGGAGGCTTGCATTTGACGTAGTACTCGTATGTATGTCAACGAGTCATCGCATCGTACTGTGTTTTATGTTATACAGAATATTATAGCCCGTGTGCGCTGATAGTTTTCTTTTTTTTTATTATTATAATACTTTGAATATAAATTTTATAAGGATCATAAGAGGTTTATTTCATACAAATTTATTTATTTATTTCTTTATTACAACATCAACTCATTAATAAACATTAAAAATATATTTAACTAACAGATTTATTAATCAAAGTAAAAAAAAATCATCTTTAAAAGTTTAAACAATTTAATATAAATACATAATTGAAACTAACATAATAAACATTAAATATTAGAATTTAAAATATCTAAATAATACAAAATTAACAACAACATAAATTTAAGTTTGATAAATAAATTAATTAATAAGTAACTAACAATATATTACGTAAACATTATTATTCTACGAGATCGGTTCAAGTAGCTTTTTGCTAATTTGTATCACATTATACTTAAAAATATTGAAATCGCTGATTTATCATCAAGTCATTCAAGCTACTTAATACGCCTCCTGTAACGCCCTTGTGCCCGTGTCGGGCCGGGAACCCGGTCCTGCTAGACACGGCGTCGTCGGGACTGTTCAGAGGTTAGCCGGACAGTCCCCATGGAGGAGAAGTCTGGCCTTTTCGCCAAGGCCAGCCTGTCGCTGGAGGGATCCTGTTGCCTGCAGATCCGGGACCCTCCAATTAAAGCGGCTGAAGGCTCCCGCAGGGGTTTAGTACGGTATTGCACTCCCAAAGTGCCGAGTCCGACATAGGTCTAGGACTGCCGACCCGGGCATCCTGGATATCATCCGTAAATGGATTCCCCTGCGTAAAAAAAAAAAAAAAATCAAGTCATTCAAAGTATTGAGAGGGATGCGTATTTATCTTAGTTTGCTCTTGAAATGAATGGATTTTTATAACGGATGTCAGGGAATCGATCGAGAAACTGTTAGGTTAATATGCTGAAGGAAATTTGATAATGACAATTCTCTATTGATTAGTTTGTATAGGATCGTCACGACAACAGCCGTTAGATATCCATTGCTGAACGTGGGTCTCCCCCATCATCTCTAGGGGGTTTGTTAATACTTGCCACGCTTGGCAGTCAGGTAGCACGCGCAGTGTGTTGCAGCAGGACTGGTCAGCTTTAATGTCGTTAAATAACATCATTAGACTGTACGATAAGCATGCTCCGGTAAGGTCGGTACGAATGAAACACGTTCCTGCCGCATGGCTATCACCTGCAATAAAGAGATCTATGGCCAAACATGATAATGATAAATCCAGACACAAAAAGCATCTGTCAGATGAAAATTTTGATGCATATAAAAAACTACGTAACATCTGCAACAGAATGTGTAGGGACATATTCACTCCACGATTCAGGATCCAAGGTTGGAGATTCCTTTCGTCACTGGTTGTGGGCAAGGCCACAGAAACTTATAAAAACTCTGTGGATCTCAATGCTTTGGAACTGTAATTATTATTTTAGCACTTCATCCATAATTTTAGACTCTCATACAAAAACCTCTACTCTTGAATTATTATCTAATCTTGCTACACCTGACCTACCTCCAATACTTCTTAAATCAGCTTCAGTAGATGAAATGAAAAAGTGTGTCCGCTCCATTTCTACAAAATCCATTGGTACCCTTAGCCTTGACATGATTCTTCCCGTACTGGAGGATATTACGCCCGTGATCGCCCACATCATTAACTTCTCATTCACACGCAATGTCTTTCTGTCACAGTAGAAGAAGGCATTCGTCATCCCTCTCCTTGAAACCTCGAATCCTATCAGTCTCATTCAATACCGGGTGGTATTTCGATCCTTCCTATCCTATCAAAATTCATAGTCATTGGTTCAAAACCAACTTTATTCCTATCTGACTCACAACAACCTCCTACGCTCTTGTCAGTCCGATTTCCACTTCTCGCACAGCAAGGTTGGGTCACTGCTAAATATCACGGAGGATAAACATGGTGTAACGGATAGCAGCAAGCTCACTGCGATAGTGCTGCTTGATTTTAGCAGTGTTAACTCGGTCGACCTTGATATCCTAATTGGAACTTTCCGTACGGTCAAGATGACTTACAGATATTTCGACACTTTGGGCTGACCGAGTTGCATGAGTGTATTTATTGATGCATTAAATTCTGACCTTTTTTATGTAAGAGGGGGAAAACGGACAGTCGATTCACCTGGTGGTAAGTGTACTCGACATCCATAGACACCCGCTAAATCAGAGGATTAGTAGGTGCGTTGCCGGCCTTTCAAACAAGTTTATGCTCTTTTCTTGAAGTTCTCTAAGTCGTATCGGTTTGGAAATACCGTAGATGACAGCTGGTTCCATTGCTTCGATGAAGTTCAGTCGTGGCCTAATTCTTTCGGCCTCATTATGAACCCCAACAAATCGCAATATATAATATTATTGTCAACAGTAGATTGAGATGCAAAATTCGCCGTGATATTCACACTCTCTCATTACTTTTTAAGATTCTCAATGATCCCAATTCTCTTTCATACCTCTGTTCACGTTTTCAAATTCTGTCTACACTAGGCGGCTTTGCGTCACTACGATGCTCGACATACCAAAGAACAACACAGTTTCAGTTGCAATCTTTTTTGGCGTTTGGCGCATCGCTCTGGAACAAATTACTTAAAGAAATCCAACTTAGTCCCTCTTTTAACACCTTTAAGAAGAAGTTGAAGCAACATCTCACTCAATCGAATCCGTAATTATTGCTATTATTAGGATTTATGTTATTTACATTTGTATATGTTATATATTATGTTTATTATGCTGTATTTATGTAAATAGTATTGTGTATGTTATATGTAAATAGCTGTGTATGGTATGTAGTATGAATTGTATCATTATACAATATATAAAGTATTTCTTTAAAATAAACAATTGCGTTGCTCTGATAAATTTACATTATAAGAAAAATCACTTAAAATCTATCAAAACTCTCACCTGAACACAAATAAAAGACAATTGATGTTTATTCTTTAAAACTCTCTTTATTAATAAAATTTATAATTATTCCACCATCTTTGCGAATAAGTAATATCAGCCACGATATTTTTTCATAGCTCGATCATCTTGCCATGTCATCTGACAGTGACATCTCAAATAACGCAGCATTCACGATTAGATAAGTTTGTCGACTGACTGACGTTGATACTGTTTGATTAGTATGTTTCAGTTATTTGCAAACGCTCGCCTCGCGGTTTTACCCCACAACTTCCGACCCCCGTGAGAATACCCGTGGCATAGAGTAACAAATGTCCATCTAAACTTTCACAATTATATTTTTATCACGTCATAGAATAGTGAAAATCTCAGTTGATTTTTAAATGTAATTTGGAAACCTTTGTAAACATATCGGCCAATTGAAATACATCTGCTTCAAAGTTTTCTAATATAATTTTCGTTATTTTTGTTTTAAAATGTTTTAAATTAAACCGCGATGTTAATATTTCCGTGTATATGATAAGAATATATACTATAAAAATACATAAAAGGTAATATTTACCAGAAATATAACTTGTAACTATTTCCAAGAACGACTACAAATTACATAGAAATAACATCTTTTAGGTTGGTTTGATAATAATGAAAAAGGATGCCCTAATAGAGTACATTAAGTTGTCGGAAAAAGTGAGGTTGGGATAATGGATGTAACGACAACACTCATATAGAAAATGTTTATTAACTTTTGTTTTCAATTTCGCTAGAGGAATTTTTGTTGCTTATTAACTTTACACTAACCTTCTATATACAATGGGGAATAATATTAACCCGAGGCTTTTAAAATTACTATAATTATTAAACGTATATTTTGACTTGAGTAGCTGGAGGTTGTTTATTGCCACGTTGATTCAGAAA
This sequence comes from Euphydryas editha, assembly GCA_036937285.1. Classification (NCBI taxonomy): domain Eukaryota; kingdom Metazoa; phylum Arthropoda; class Insecta; order Lepidoptera; family Nymphalidae; genus Euphydryas; species Euphydryas editha. The sequence goes on along the minus strand of JAUPFZ010000005.1, from coordinate 21,042,716 downwards.
GTAAAATCAGTACCGTGTGTGCCATACTTTTCTGTACACGATTGTGTTGTATTGTAAGTTGCCGAAGAAAAGTCCGCGTCTCAGTTCCAAAAGGTCGCATCCAATTCTCATTGCTAGCGGATTTTGTTTATATATATATATATATATATATATATATTTATATATATATATATGTGTGTGTGTGTGTGTGTGTGTGTGTATTTTATAAAATAAAAAATCCCTTTCATTTGTCCTAATTTAACACCGGTGAGCACGAGTTGAATGTTTAAACAAAATTAAGCTATGCTGTATTTCAATATTAAAGAGCTAAAGTTTAGGTAACAACCTGAGGACTGAGTCGCAGATGAATGCATTAGTGTACCCATCACCTAGTGTGACCCATTTGCGGAGAGCTGTTACTGCTATATAGGAGTTTTAGCTAATCTAGTTTTTTTAGAAGAAGTTTTAGCTAATTAGCAATCCTCGAATATTCCGCAGTACCGACTTGCACAAAATCATTATGCATAAAGCTGCTTTTTCTTCTATGTAAGCTTTATGTTTTTTTTAAGGACGCGTTTACAAAATTGATGGGTATAGAATCGAACTACTACATTGACACAACTCACACACACAAGCGTACGACGCAGTACGCACGGTTAGGTTCGAGAATTGTAGTCAAATGAAGTAATTTGATACTTTACAATTTGTTTTTTTTTTTCTTTGTAATAAGTAGGTACCTACAAATATATATTTTATTGCTGTTTGTTTTTACTAAATTATACCTATTTATAAATATGCCAATAGTATAATATATAATACACACTTCAGTCACTGCTAATTTACTAGGCACTGTAAGCAAGCCTCCACTAGTAGAGACAGGGGGTTTGTGCTCGTTTTGATAGTTATGATAAGACCTTATCCCTGGACTTGATGGAGTAACCCCAATGTATAGTTGAGTGACTGCTACTGGATCTCCTTGACGAGTAGAAATAGGTGTGCTGAGTTTGAGTTCGTTTTGATAATTATGATAAAACCTTACCACTTGACTTGACGGAGTAGGCCGAAGTTGTACTTTAGTGACTGCTACTGGAACTTCTTGACGTGTAGAACTAGGTGTGGCCAGTTTGGACTCGTTTTTATTTTTATGATAAGACCTTACCCTTGGACTTGATGGAATAACCCGAAGGTGTACTTCAGTGACTGGTACTGGAACTCCTTGACGAATAGAACTAGGTGTGCCAAATTTGGACTCGTTTTGATAGTTATGATAAGACCTTACTCCTGGACTTGATGAAATAACCCGAAGGTGTACTTCAGTGACTGCTACTGGAACTCCTTGACGTGTAGAACTAGGTGTGCCGAGTTTGAGCTCATTTTGATAGTTATGATAAGATTTTATCCCTGGACTTGATGATATAACCCGAAGATGTACTTCAGTGAATGCTACTGAAACTCCTTGACGTGTAGAACTAGGTGTGCCGAGTTTGGGCTCGTTTTGATAGTTATGATAAGACCTTACCCCTGGACTTGATGGAATAACCCGAAGGTGTGTGTAACAGTACTTCAGTGACTGCTACTGGAACTCCTTGCCGTGTAGAACTAGGTGTGCCGTGTTTGGGCTCGTTTTGATAGTTATGATAGCACCTTACTTCTAGACTTGATGGAATAACCCGAAGTTGTACTTCAGTGACTGCTACTGGAACTTCTTGACGAGTAGAACTAGGTGTCCCGAGTTTGTCTCGCTTTGATATTTGTCATAAGATCTTACCTCTGGATTAGATGAAGTGAGCTAAAGGTAAACATCGATGATTAATAAAACCACAAATAAAACGAAATCAATTATTTATTTTTAAAATATTTGATTGAAAATGTGGTAGAGTACTGTGTGTAACAGTACTTAAATTACAATTGAACATCGAAGTATGATTCGCAATTTCATGAAGTTGTTTAATAAAATATGCCATTTCTATGATCCTTCGTCCTGAAACCTGTAGCGGTTTTATTTCTTCATATTTGGAGTTCTAAAAAAAACATTTTTACAAGTGTTATTTTTTATGCTAAATAAAGTTTGTGATAAAGTGAATATAAAACAATAGTATGTAATTTGAAATGTATTATTAACTTACGTTGGACGTCTCCAAAATATTTTCATGAAGTACTACAACCCGTTTGATTACATTTTTCTGGATACACCTTTGATGTATCACGAGGATGGTGAATACTTTCAGAAGCTCTGTAAAAAATAACTTATGACAATAATTGTTCTCAACTATAATCGTGACGTTTTCAATTCAATTATGTTTGAGTTATGAAAGTTACAAAAAAATGCATTTTATTAAAATTTATAAACAAGATACATATTACATCAAGTTCGACGGTAAGGTCTCACCATAAGTAACAAAACGAGCCCAAACTTGGCACACCTAGTTCTACTCGTCGAGGAGTATCAGTAGCAGTCTCCGAAGTTCACCTTCAGGTCATTAGATCAAGTCCGGTGGTAAAGTCTCATCATAACCAACAAAACGAATTTAAATTTGGCACACCTAGTTCAAATCGTCGAGGAGTACCAGTAGCAGTCTCCGAAGTACACCTTCAGGTCATTACATCAAGTCCGGTCGTAAAGTCTCATCATAACCAACAAAACGAAACCAAACTTGCCACACCTAGTTCAAATCGTCGAGAAGTACCAGTAGTAGTCTCCGAAGTACACCTTCAGGTTATTACATCAAGTCCGATTGTAAAGTCTCATCATAACTAACAAAACGAATTTAAACTTGGCACACCTAGTTCAAATCGTCGAGGAATACCAGTAGCAGTCTCCGAAGTACACCTTCAGGTCATTACATCAAGTCCGGTGGTAAAGTCTCATCATAACTAACAAAACGAATTTAAACTTGGCACACCTAGTTCAAATCGTCGAGGAGTACCAGTAGCAGTCTCCGAAGTACACCTTCAGGTCATTACATGAAGTCCGGTGGTAAATTCTCATCATAACTAACAAAACGAATCCAAACTTGGCACACGTAGTTCAAATCGTCGAGGAGTACCAGTACCAGTCTCCGAAGTACACCTTCAGGTCATTACATCAAGTCCGGTGGTAAAGTCTCATCATAACTAACAAAACGAATCCAAACTTGGCACACGTAGTGCAAATCGTCGAGGAGTACCAGTAGCAGTCTCCGAAGTACACCTTCAGGTCATTACATCAAGTCCGGTGGTAAAGTCTCATCATAACTAACAAAACGAATCCAAACTTGGCACACGTAGTTCAAATCGTCGAGGAGTACTAGTAGCAGTCTCCGAAGTACACCTTCAGGTCATTACATCAAGTCCGGTGGTAAAGTCTCATCATAACTAACAAAACGAATCCAAACTTGGCACACCTAGTTCAAATCGTCGAGGAGTACCAGTAGCAGTCTCCGAAGTACACCTTCAGGTCATTACATCAAGTCCGGTGGTAAAGTCTCATCATAACTAACAAAACGAATCCAAACTTGGCACACCTAGTTCAAATCGTCGAGGAGTTCCAGTAGCAGTCACAGAAGTACAACTTCAGGTTTACTCAAGTCCGAGAGGATAAGGCATATAGAAACTACTTACCTATGTACTTTTTGCGAAATAAAATAATAAAATAAAAATATGTGATTATAAAATTATCTTACCTTGTCAAGTATCAAATTTGGTTTATCGAATATTTTGTATTTGAGCAGCGATGTTTTTCAATTCGAATTTTTGCTAGCAGGCGACACAATGTCCACCCTCGACAGCGGCCGAGCGCGGACTGAGGTCTCATTCGAAAAATGAAAATGTTTGTGCAATAAATCAAAACAAAAACCAACGATAAAATAAACCTTATTGCAATGGGATAAGAGTCATGATTAATAGCAAAATGTGTAAAAAAAGCAGGTCCAGTTTTTATATTTTCTACGACTATTGATGGCACTTTTGTATTGTTTTGTTAATATGATTTAGAATTAAACATATCTCCTTGCTCATACTATTTTTAGAAATCTTTATATATGTAGATAATAGAACAAAAATGTACCTAAAGTCTACCCGATTTCGTTAATTTGTGAAAAATGGTAATGGGAGAACGTTTAATACGATATTAAAAAACTACTTTTTTTAAAAAAAAGTTACTATTGTTTGAAGATAAAGAACCAATCTATATGATGTAATTATTCGTTTTATATGATTTTGTTTAGTTTTGTCAAAATATGTACCGAAAAACAGCATAATTTTGTCCAAATCGCAAACGCGTCCTTAAGCACAAGGTATCGACAACATCGTAATGTTCAATCAAATATTATTCAATAACAACATTACGACCATTGTAATAGGGTTGAAATTGAAAAATCAACTAAATTTAATTAATAGAATCTTCTTTTTCATTTGTACTTGCAATAGGATAGTAAACTATTGCTTATTTAAAAAGAATCTAGCTAAAGCTAATAAAAGCTAAAGACAACTGAAATTAGTTTTGATAATTATTTTAATATTTGGTATCATTATATATATAGCTATTCAAATAATATTACAGTAATTTATTATTAAAATCATATTATTATAATTCAATAATTAAACATCGTACTTAAAACGTATCTTCTCATAAAACACAAAATGATTATAATATATTTAATTTCAATTTGTAATTAAATTATTTTTAGGAAAAAAACAAAAACCGACTTCAATATTATACCTATATGTACAAACTTGAAAAACTAAAAAGTTGAAAATAACATTTTAATTATCTACTTCAGAACAAGGATCATTAATGGAGAATAAACGAAGTTATCTATACTTATATACTATATATTCACAATGATGATCAGCTATTTTTGGAGTCGGTGCCATAAAAGAATCATCAAAATCGATTCATAATTGACGGAGTGATAACGCGTAACAAACACATAAAAAACTGACGAATTGAGAACGTATTCCTTTTTTTAAGTCAGTTAAAATTTTAGTATTTCAGTTAAAAAGTGCATGTTTTTACATGTCTCATAAGCATTTATTCGTGCATCTTGACTCAGTTTAAAAACGGCGCATTTTTAAATTCCAAAAATTTCCTAGAATGAAAGTGACGAATGTTGAAGGGTGTTCATTTCGAACGAAACCGCTGTCAATATAGGCTCTAACAAATTTGAGTGATGGTTGTGCATAAGGTGGCTAGCGTTTTGGAGCACTAGGAGACTAGATTATATTTATAAAACGGCCTTTTCCTGTAATTGATATATCTTTTGCTTATTAGAAATAAAGTTCTGACACAATTTATATGGAGTTAATGTCTAAATTGTACTCAAATTAGAAACATATATATAAATTACTAGCAGTGTCATAGGCATCACTCTAGTATATAGTTGTGTGATTGAAAATACGAAAGTTAATCTAGAAAGAGACCAGCAGCGCCACATATTATAATAATTTCAAAAAAAAGTTAAAATAATGTCAATATGACATTTCGACGTTTTTTTCAGTGTTTACTGAGTTTTGAATATGAATATTTATTATACGTGGTCTCCGACTATGGGCCTTTTAAACAAGCTCCAAGTCGCACAGCGTGCAATGAAGAGGGCTATGTTTGGTGGTAGATCCGCAGACGAACGAAGGTTACCGACATGACCCAACGGATTTACAAGCTGATGTGGTAGTGCGCAGGGCACATAGCTCGAAAAACTGACGGCTGATTGAGCAGAAAGGTTCTCGAGTGGAGGCCTTCTACCGGCAAACGCAGCGTCTTCGGACGGCCGTCCACGAGATAGACAGGTGACTTGAGGAAAGTCGCCGGAAGCCGTTGGATGGAGGCCTACGTTCAACAGTGGACATCCAATGGCTGATATGATGATAACCATTTTTAGACCACATTTAAATATATTAACTCGAGGTGAGTTCAGTTTCTTTTCTAAAGCTATCATTCAAAATATAAAATTCAAATTAAAATATATTTTAACATAAAGAGGTAATTTTGATGAAATATAGATTCAAAGTTACCTCAGGATATGCTTTACTATTAAATAACCTACAGTTAGTTATGCGCGTTCAAACAAACTGACATACAGACAAAAAAATTGTGAATTTTTTTCTGAAAATAAAAAAAACAGGCAAGTGAAAATTACAACTTTATTATATGTATAGAAGAAAATATAGATAAGAACAGCCAGGTATTGATCGACATTATATAATATTTTAAAGATATAGTAGAGGCTAATAAACTTACTTGTCATTAACTAAATCTTGATAGTATTTACTATGCTTTTGATAATGAACAATGAGACTCGAATAAAGTCTATAAATAAATTCATATAAAATTAAAACAATTTTTTTTTTCATTTTTTAATACGTATTTAATGATAAAAATCAAGCAAATTTTAACAGTGTACCGGCGGGCTTATTAGAAAAATAGCGTAATGACAATCACACGATCATCTCGCGTAAGTAATTATAATTATAACTAACCGATTTTACAGCAATCCATGCATCATGCACTTAATACCTAAGCAGTGATAAATATGTGTTTACTTTTATTAACAAATAGTTTCTTGTTGAAAAATTTGCCATTGTTTATCGTCTATCTCTAGGAAATTGCCCTAGTCTTCTGGCTTACTACGAGCAACTTAATCGAGGCATTGGCTACCCTCGGATTACCAAAAGCACCTTATCGAAGGCGACTGATTACCTTAACGTTGTTAAGGGATTAGGCAGGTTAGAACATCAATACCTCAAGGGGTTGAACATAATAATTAATCTATAAGATTGCTAATACAACAATAAGGACAAAAAACCTGTATAAAAGATTTAAAAGAAACAAAAATATCATTTACCGAAGTCGATGTCAATCACACGTTCTCGGAACCGCAATCGTAAACTATTAGGTCCTTACATATGATATTTGCATTTTGTCGTACTAGCCACTTTGATCTCAAATATTTCCTCTTTGGTTAAGAATTCCAAATTCAAATTTATACAGCTATTTACTCATGCATTTTTGCGTTTCGAAAACTGTAATTCATTTGTTTTTCATCTTTGCGTCATTCAGTTGTCACGTTTGGATAAAAAATTAAAATTAAAAAAAAATAAACGATTAATAAATAAATTTATTCAAGAAAAATTAAAAGTTCTCACGTAAGAATAAAAAAATCAAAATTTAAAATTAAAAAAAAAAAACGTTACACAATTAAATTTATTTAAAAAATAATCAATAATTATATTAATAAATTTATTAAAAGAAAATAATTGTTCTCAGTCGGTGTTCGGCACTTAATTCACACAAGTTAAATTTTTATCCCAGTTCAGGTACTCTCCTGCGTATATATAGGTGATCCCGGGAGTCGCGCTCTGGAAACCGCAGGCGACCGGTGGCGGCAGGAGAGGGTAACCAAACCCGGCGGAGAGCACCCTTGTCGTCGTTGTGATGTTAGGGCTGTGAGAGGTTACCGGTTATTTCGGTAACCCGAGCGTCGAACCTGAGCGTCGAACCTGAGCTTCGAACCTCAGCGTCGAAACTGAGCGTCGAACCTGAGCGTCGTACCTGAGCGTCGTACCCTGGAACGCGCCATCAATAACATTAGAAGCGGTCCAGTACTATTGCGAACATCCACGGGCACTGCATTATAAAGGAAAGCACCTAAACTGCAGTAGCAGTGCCGTGGAATCATCAAAATCAGAAACGGAGATTATAATAAAAAGAAATATATTAATTTATAATAGAATTTACAGTTATTAAAATTTAATAAAAAAAATGAGGGTAGAATTGTAAGATGAAGCAATATTTTAATGAAAATAGCTATATAAAATCAATTCTAGGGTGATTCACATTACTATTAATAACTACGTTTGAACAAAAACATTAGGTTTCCACTGAATTACTGGCACTAGACTACATAAATATTTGCGACATTAAAAATTACCACTTACCCAGTTAGGGGCCGATGAACACTCTCTAATTGTAATTATTTGTTTGAGGAACGCTTAGAGACGACACAGGAATTATTATTTTTACGGTTACGGTCTTTTTAAAGAAATCCCGTATTAGAGACCGTAAAAATATATTCCCGTGACGTGCGTCCACTCAACTAACTCGAGGTAAGGTCGATGTTGAAATGACCGGCGCCGGGTAGGTAGTACAGTTTTAATTCAATCGAACAAAAGATTTACTTTGGAACGCTAAAATGTTACATCGCGTGAGTATAAAATGCCGCTTGATGAATTCATGTTGCAATTTAAAGACTGTATATATTTTTATTATTGTAAATAGCCAGTTTTCAATATAAATATTATTTAATTATTTTTTAAATTAGTTATAATAAAATTGTGTTTTATATTTAAACGTAGATATTAATAAAAGATTTAATTTTATAGTAATTTTAATTAGTTTTAAGTATTGTAAATATTAAGTTTAAATGGATTTTAGTGTAAAAATATAAAATATGTACGTATAACGTTACACAGTTTACAAAATGGAAAACTTGAAGTATCGTGTTATTTACGAGTACGAGTTCCAACGTGGCACCAGTGCTGCAGAAATAACTCAAAGGATAAATAATGTGTATGGCTACGGTGTCACAAAATAAAACACAGTGCGTTTTTGATTTGAACGTTTTCATTCTGGAAATTTCGACCTGCAGAACAAGCACCCTAGACGGCCGGAAACCAAAGTTGATAATGAATATTTGAAGGCTATTGTATAAGCACATCCATCACAAACCACGTCCGAGTTAGGTGCAGACTGCGGTGTTAGTGGCAAAACTGTTTTAATTCACTTGGGACAAGCAAATTGGGAAGGTAAGAAAGCTTAAAAGGTGGGACTGCTGCGTTACATTACTCAACCGGCACAATAATAAAGGAGTTTTAAATCGAGTCATTACATATGATGAAAAGTGGATTATGTATGATAGTTGGAAGCGCTCATCGCAATGACTAAGCCCTGACGAGCCAGCCTAATCCTAACCCGAGCGAAAATTGACTCAAAAAAAAAGTACTTGTAAGCGTTTGGTGGACTGGCGCCGGTGTCGTTCACTACAGCTTTCTTAAATCTAGCCAGACAATTACGGTAGACGTCTATTGTCAGAAACTGCAAAGTATAATGGAAATCTAGCTGCTAAACAGTCAATCACTCTAGGCCACTGCTGCTTTAGAACAACGCTAGACCGCACACTGCACAACAGACGGCTACCAAATTAGAGGCTTCAATTGGAATGTCTAAGATACCCACCATACTCCCCGGACCTTGCTCCAACAGATTACCATTTTTTTTCCAAATTTGAATAACTTCTTGCAAGGGAAAAAATTCAACTCCGATGTGGCAGTTCAAAGCGCCTTCAAACATTTTATTACGTCTATAAAGCTAGAATGGTCGATTGAGCAGAATCACTCAATTTTTTTTATGAAAATAAGTGCTTATTACTCGACTGCGATAGAAGGAGGGTTATATTTTTCGAGTGTATGTATGTATGTATGTATGTATGTATGTATGTATGTATGTATGTATGTATGTCCATCTCTTTGGCACGCCCTACAGCCCAAACGGCTGGACGGTTTTTGACATATGAGGTGTCGTTGGATTTGTCTAAATTGTAGTAGTGACATAGGCTACATAAATTTTCAAAATGGCGCCCGCAAATGGCGGAATGAGGGGGAGGAGTTGAATTTTTTTTCTTACTGTAGCAATATGGGTATCAAATGAAAGCTAGTAAATTGTTTTATTCTTTTTAGTTTATAATAAAAGTATTTTACGCAGTCGGGTTTTTTGATTTTTTAAATTATTTTAGTGCTAATTTAGTGCTGAAAAATTAAATTTTACGCTCCAGTAGCTTAACCAAAAATTATAAAACTGCTAACTTTTAATTAAGCTACAATATGCTACTCCTTAAAACGCTAACCGCTTGATAGAGTAAAAAATAGAAATGTAGATAATTTAGTGCTCAATTAGTGCTGTTGATATACGAAGACAAAATTATGAAATTAATGTTTTTTTCCATCACAGAACTTGCTAATTTGACAGTATGAGCAGAGAACCTGCTGAAAACTTGAAATCAGAGTTAGTTACCGCTTAATGACCTGAATCAATAATTTAGTGCTAAACGAATGCTCTTGATATACGAAGATAAAATTATGATTTTTTTCTTTTTTCTTTTCCATAATAGAACTTGCTAATTAACAGTATGAGCAGAGAACCTGTGGAAAACTTGAAATCTGGGTTAGTTATCGCTTAATGACCTTAATCAATAATTTAGTGCTCAATTAGTGCTCTTGTTGTACGGAGACGAAATTATGAAATTTTTAAATATATGAATTATTAATTAATAATTTTTTATATATACTTTTTATTTATTTATTTACTTATATTGAAAACATACAGTTTATTTATACATTAAAAAAGCTATTTAAATTATACATAAACCAATCAAATCTCCACATTTTAAAATATACATAAACCAATCAAATCTCCACATATTAAAATTGTCTTTGATTACAAAAATACATTGACGTCATCTCCGAGTATCGTTAAATGTTTTCCAATATTAACAATATTGCGTCATAAAACCTTGAATTTTTTCATAAAAATTGTTCCTAAGCAGCGGTAATGAGGGAACTTGATATAAGCGATTGAAGCTCATTAGCGATCAATTTGTATTATAGCTTCTAACATTATCGTGATTCCAGTACCATTAAAGTCATTTCCTCATTAAGCGAGTGTTTGTAACCGCGGTCAAGTGGTTAAGTACACTTTACAAAATTCAATCTACGTGTATACACACAGTGCATAATTATGTATGTTACCTTAAGTAATTAGAGTAAGTAACAGCCCTTAAATATTCAGGAGGACAAATTGCTCTTTGCCTGTTTCAGACCTAATAAATTTAACACGTACGTCGTGGGTAGGTTTAGATTTACTAAAATAATGTTACTTTTCGTAACATAATTCACCTAAGCATGAGATGTCAAGTGTCATTCCCGTCAAACAATTTATAACAAGCAAATAAAAACGATATTTTTTTAATCTTAACATTATATTATTTACATATTTTGGAGTTTACTCCTTAAGAATCGATTTTCATATATAAGGCGCCCGGTATGAGAAAAATATGAGAGGTAAGATCTACTTATGAATGACCTCGTTACTTTTTCGGTGCACGCGCACCTATGGTGCGGTGCGAAAGTAATGTTGCTCTAATTAATATTGAAAAATAATATTTAAAAAATAAATGATAATTGTCAGATAATAATAATTACATAATTTATCAACATTCCTAATGAAATATTTGTGCACATCTGAAATTGACTATTGTGAAAAGTTTAAAGTAAAATATTTCGCCGATTAGTTATAATAAATTTATATAAAATGAATAAATATATATTTATATATGTATATTATTTTCATTAATTTGTTAATTTACCCTTTCATATGGTATTAATCTGATTTTCAGTTGGATAAACTCTTTTTGCGTATGTTTAGACAATCATACTTAAGGAGTAAACTCCAGTCGTGCGTCGGAGCTGACACACACAATTTTTTTTTTATTTTTTTTTCCTTGGTATACTTTGAATATGGAGCCCGAAATGAGCACGAAAAATCCACCAGAATACTTACTAGAACTCAACCGTGCACTCATATGTCCTATGACCGCCCTAAGACCCAGTCAGCGGCATTATTAGTACTCTCGTACCCCGATAGTGAGTAAGAAAATTTTATTTTCTCGTCTACTCACCATCAGAACTATTCTGTTCAAGTATCTTTATGGCACGGGCAGAAGATACGCACAACTACGTCGCTTTTTCTGTATTCATCTTCTGTGGATTGTGTCGTGCCCTCTCAGCAGCCTTCTTAAAAAATATTGATTTGCAAAAACAGACTATAATCTGCCGCTTAATTTATTTACTGTGTAACACGACATAATAGAAGGAAAAGTAATTAAAAAAGAGAAAAGTTTTGAAATTAGTGTTTTTTTTTAATTTTTATCCAGTAATATTTTGGTTTACTAGTTACTGTGGACGTATTAAAATAAGAACAAGAGGTAGATAATATATAATTCTGTCATGGATTCACTGTGTTGTCTAGTTGTAGATTTTCAGACACTTCTCAGAAACTTGTACGTAAATAGGCTATAAAACAGCATATTAAAATTTTCAACTGTTGTGGTTCCGAGTGGAGCAGTAAAAATAAATTTAAGGAAGACGTGTCTTTTTACGTCGTTTTTAGTGAAAAATTATAAGAAAATTTTGGGTTGTGTCGTAGAAATGAATATGTAGCCTTATGGCTATTCGCCCTTTTTCCACCACACTCTGTTATTATCTTTAAGCTGTGTTTATAATGTATTTTTGACGTATAATAAAGTATATATAACATAAATAAATAGAAATGTGAGTGCATTCGCTTCTGTGTAGAACATTTGGAGCAAATTCCACTTTTTACTCTTAGTTTCAGATATTTTCTGACGTATAATGGTCCAACAATTAAAATTATCACATTGTTTTTTCTGTTTCACCATCAAACTCCACAAACCTTAAATGTTTTATTTGCAATCTTTTAAACCAATCATCATCATCATCATCATCATGATTATCAGCCATTGGATATCCACTGCTGAACGTAGGCCTCCCCCATCGGCCTTAAGAGCGACCGGTTCAAATTATCTTCCATCCAACGGCTTCTGGCGACTTTCCTCAAGTCGTCTGCCGGTACGTGGTCTCCACTCGAGAACCTTTCTGCTTCATTAGCCGTTAGCTCTGGGTGCTGTGTGCCCTGCCCACTGCCACTACAGCTTACAAATATGTTAGACTATGTCGTAAACCTTCATTCGTCTGCGGATTTCATTTTCGGGCTGGGGGCCTAGGCTCATTTGCATTTGTCATATTTGAGGGAATTTGCCAATACTCGCTGCGCTTGGCATGCGTGTTAGCGAGCGAAGTGTGTTATTTAGGATATAATGAGGCTGCTGGCCATTACCACCCCAGTCGCTGCACACTTGTTCGCAACACTATGGCCTTAGTTGCCTTTTACGACACCTCGGCAGGAAAGTGGTCGGAACTATTCTTCTCTGCCGGTCCCCGCACGGCCAAAGCCAATAGTTGTATTAGTTGAGGAGAAACATTTCTTAAAGGCCTGTTTCACCTCTTCTTGATAAAGAAGTAAGAATATCTCGGATAGTGTATTAGTAAGTTATGTGCGATATAATCTTTATCAGCAACCGGTGAAATGCCCTCGATGTTGTTACTCATTACATGATTAAAGTTTACATAAAATGTTGAGGTAAATAAACAAGCCAAATTATACTTATATATAAAGAAGCTAGAAATCTATATACTGGTGTTTTCTTTATACCGTCTTTTATAGAGGGCGTTTTGTAGGTGTTATAAATTACGTCTCGCATGAAAATAAAATTCCTAACTTTTTTTAAGTTTTATTTTAAAACAACTACAAATAAAACGCGCTACTCTGCTTGTGTCTACTACATAAGACCGTCCGTAGTAGACGTAGACAATCAAAATTTTTCAAATAAAAACAATTCCGTTGACATCGACGGTCACGATTTCGATACCACTCGAACCAGAACTTTGTATTTTCACAAATATTGATCCGGGTTTTTGAACTTGCGAGTCTCTCGACCGTAATTCGCAAAATACGTCAGTCCCTGATACAGTTATAAGTCAATGATACTCTTAGTAGGAAAATGATTCGCCAAACTGTAGTTTTTTTTCTTCATTTTTTTTAATCACGAAATCTATACTTAATGCCATTTAATTCATATTTACGCGAAAATTAGATTTGGAAATTTGTCGTCACCAAACTGCAGTAGACTAGTGTTGGAGATTACTTTATTTTTATTTTACTAAGAAAACATAAATTTTGGTTATAAATTAAAATTTAAATTACAGGAATATACATTTACTTCTCAAGTCTTCACATAAAACAAAAACAAAACTAAAACAACAACGCTCTAAGGTTTCTCTTCTATGAAGATAGGCCTCAGCCCTCAACACAGCAACGAGAAGTTTACATTGTTATAAAAATATTCGCAACGAATTTTGTGATTTTTTTTATTAAAAGGAGTGGAAAAATATTTATCCGCTACTAAAACGGGATAAGGATGCGATTCTAACACGAATTTATGACTGAGTGTTCCTGATTTATGATTCGTGGCGAATAAATCATGAAACTTTAAGGTTCAGCGAAATTATTTTATATTAATCGTGGTTGTCTGAATCATAATAAATCAGTTAGGGAAATAAAAGAGAATCAACCTGGATGAATTGATAGCGAGAAATTTGTACAATAATTCTTAACTAATATAATTTACTATTATGTTTATCTTTGAAGTTTTAAATACGATAAAGCAATTTATCAAATATGTATTTAAATATTTAGTTTAGATTATTGACTAATGAGTATTTTTTGAATCAGCTTAATCAATTTTATTATATAATATAAAGATTTTGTTTGTTTATTATCTTGAAATTTTTGATTGATTGATTGATTTTGATTTTTAAAGGTCTTTATTAAACCATACAAGTTCACAAAAGTTCTCTTATTGACTGACCCGTTGGCGCAGTTTGCAGTGACCCTGTTTTCTGATCCAAGGGTTGTGGGTTCGATTCCCACCCCTATGTATTATTTATAAATATATTTATTAAAAAAAAATGTATATCAGTCGGCTGTTACCTAAAACAGGGGCATTAAGTTGCCTACCTTAGGGACAGACAACCGTGTGTGTGTGTGTGTATTAAACATATTTATATATTTATTTATTTATTTGTTAACATCATAATTATTATACATTTTTAGGCTAACTCACCTTTACAAACATACACGTTGAAACACGAAAAAGTAATTATAACATGTTTTTCACAGGTATCAGTATAGTAATCGTATGAGCCGTTTGTAAAACGTTGCACATTTTTAAAATTTACACTAAAAACTGAACTGAACTAAATCAGCTTGCAAGCATTCCATTTCACTATTAGGCAAAAAAAATTCTCATATCCGCTTGAGTGTCCGGGCAATGAATGAAAAAATAATTAGTAAAAAAATCAGTTCAAATGTTTCATCCGTACTATCTATACATATAATAAATCTGTTAACGAGTCCGTTTTATAATCTTAATCTTAATATATAAAAGCGAAAGGTCACTCATCACGATATCTCTGGAACTATAAGACTAAGAGAGGTAAGCTTAGAACGAGTTTTACGAAATTCTACGCCTAAGGGGGCAAAAAAGGAGGGCATAGTTTGTATGGGATAACGTAGTTCCTTGGTCCAATCTACTTCAAATTTTGCATAAAATATTCTTTAACAGAATTGATTGAAGACGTGTTTCATATTTTATCAAAATTCATCCCCTAACGGGGTTAAAAGGGGGTTGATTTTGCTTCAAAGTTGATTTGACAACTCAATCCATCTATTATAAAATATTTTCCAGTATCGACGCAGGTGTAGGTGATAAAAAATATAAATTTATAATTTTTAAAATTGTAGTTAAATACCCGTGCGAAGCCGGGGCGGGCCGCTAGTTATAATTAATTCTTTTGTGCATAATTACTTACTATTTACCGTTTAAAATTTAATATCGTCGGTACAGCGGCTTAAAATTAAAGGCTATAAAGTTTTTAGTTGTCGCGTTTTTCACAAAACGCTATACGCAACGAAAGGCGTAGCGGTTAAAGTAGGTGATTTTTATACATGGAACTGTTAAACTATAATGTCCTATGGCATTTTGTTATGGAGCAATGCGCTGAATATTAATACTATTATTATTCTGCAGAAAAGGGCTATCCGGTATATATATATATATATATATATATATATAATGAAATGTAAAGAATCCCTGAGGGAGAAGTCGTATCGCATCGCAGTATATTTATGAAAATATAATCTATGTACGTAAAAATAGGCACAGTTAGGAACGGCCGCAAACTAGCGTTTCCTAAATTCCGGCTAAGTAAAACAAGTCGTTCCTTTATTGGAATGTCTATTTTAATTTACAATAAAATACCGGTTGCGGTTCAATCTGTGCCGTTACAGAAGATTAAAAAAAAACTATTAAGCAAATTTTGTGTCGGAAAGATTATTATGACATCAATGAATTTCTTAATGATGGAAAGTCATAAGATTGAATAAAACTCGGCCAGGCTATCACTATGTCCCTTGTCATTAGATATAGCTACACAATATTGTGAGCAGGTGGCATGCAGTAATTTTGGCATATTATACGATTGGCTGTTTCGCGTTTGTCTTGATCATTTCACGGTCATATTGTGCATTATTTATTTATTTTTGTATAATGACGTTAATTTTTTTTAAGAGTGCCGAAAGTTTTTTCCTCTGGCTTTTTTCCCCTCTCGGTCGACACTAGGGGCATTAGATTAAGTAATATATATTTATTGTAATATTGAATAAAGCCGATGATATAATATTATGATGTCTACTGAGACACTAGAGATTAGCTTGTAATAATTTCTAGAGATTAATTAGTAGTAATTAACTTACGGTAGCTGGATAATATTGGGTACATTACTTAAGTTTGTAATGTACCTAATGTTAAAATTTTATAATTTCTGTACTGTGTTTTTGCTACTATGTATTTATTATACATGTATTTTTTTAACATTTGTTAAGTGTGTGAAATCGCGTTATGGCGAATTTCATTTTATTTCATTTCACTGCCAGCTGCTCCAAGGTCAGGCCAAGTCATACTTTATAATTTATACATTATATACTCTATACTTTTTAATTTCGTATTAGATTATTAAAATCGAAATCTAAAGAAATGCTGTTAGTAAATGTATTTTTTTTTTCTTCCCTCAGATTTATTTCTCCGTAACAATAGTGACGATGGGTCACTTCATTGACGTGGAACAACGTTATCTCAACGGTGACATGAAGGAACCAGAGTCTGAAAGCTTTTTGGAACCCGATAAAATAACGCCAAGTAAGTTGATTTATAAATCACCTTACATTTTTTCTTTTTCTTTCTTCAGTAATCGTCGTGTGTACGAGCGAGATAATGATATCTAAGTGAATCGTATTACCACGTGGTTTAGGCCACTTTGACGTATTCTTGTGACCTACTTTGAGGAAAAGAAACCACTTAAGTTATAACATTATGGAATAATTGTACACAATTTTACTAAGGCGATCTTATCAACCAATTTGTATCTCTTTTCAATAACTTAGAAGTACAAATATCATAGTCGAGTAACGTGAATCGAAGTAAATCCTTTTTATACGTGTATTGGAAAGTAATTATTTCAAAATTTGTCAAAATTCAAAGAGAAATATTTATTTTCGGTCCATTATTTTTCAGAAAATACCATACATAAAGCGGGTTTTGATATTCCTTTTAGAATATCTCAATCCCTGTTATTGTTTAAAAAAACAAACGAATTTCGAGTCGATGTGGAATGAATTTAAATGTGAATTGAAAAAAAATATATAGAGTAACTGCAGCATATTTGGAATACTAGTTTGTTTTTTGAGAATATATTCAATGAGAAACGGGATGGCTCAATAAAAAATACACTAAATTATTGTCAAATTATTAAACTTTAATAATAAGAAAAATCAAACATAACAAAAACCAAAAACCTTATCAAAATGCCTATAAAACTAAAAAACTCCAAAAACGGGATTTGACTTTAGGTGCAGGTAATTTGGAATATAGTATTTATTCCAAATAGCTAATTAGCTAAATAGCTAATCAATCTTTTTAAATAAATTAAAAGAATAGCCTTATTTTGTTTAAAAAACTATCGGATGATTCTATCGGAGAGTCTTTATTATTTAAATATCGAAAAAGTATTGACCTAGGAACATTGAACTGTTTAGCTGCCTTTAAGTGTCCCATTTTCTTTTCTCTAATAGCGCCAAGAGCAGCGGCCACTTCTTCCTTTTCTCACCTCTTTCTCTTTTTATATTTGTGAAATGTTGTCATTTTCAAAAAAATAAAAAAACCAGAATGGAACTCACTCACTTTCGGTACCTATTCCAAATTAACAACATATCATCGTAACCTAAAATTCTATGTCACATTTTTAATTCTAGAAATATTCACAGAATCATAGTAACATCGTAGACTAACAAGGTCACTTAACATTTTAAATAATTATAATAAAGATTTAAAGTATTACAGTAAATGATTATCACTGATTGCATTCTTGCCAAATAAGTTTTCAAATCAGGCGTCTCGTTCTTTTGGGGTTTGTAGCCGGAATGTCAAGATTGCATCCTGCCTTTAATACTCAATAGCTTCATGTCTCGTATGACGTTATGTTTACGACAAAAATACACAAATGGTATTTATATTGATTTAGATATCGAAGTATTCCAAGTTACCTGCAGTATCCCAAATATGCTGCAGTTCCTCTATATATGTAGCCTAAATTTTAATCTTGATACAAAACAACATTAGTTTAAATAAAATGTGTAAAAACGACATTGGAATCTTGAACTCGTTTTTCTATTCTATTTAATTTTTTTTTTATTTAGGTTTATGTATACTATTTTACACATTACTTACCCCTTTACTAAAATTCTAGCGACAGTGTAACAACCACTTATAGGCAGGGCCAGCCTAAGGCAAAAATGGCCAGTGTCCAAGACTTATATTAAGGATGTTCATGGATGCCCCTAGGATAAAATTATGCCTCTTTTTATGCCCCAATTGTATGCCCTCCCAAAAAGCTCGAGTGTGCGGCTGCATACTTCGCACACCCCTTAGGCCGGCCCTGCTTATAGGTAAACTATACACTTTCTAATTATATAGGTATCATTAAACTAATTTTTATAGCCTCAAATATCGTGTTATTCGTGTGTGAATTCGTCACTATTACACTAGGAAGTGTGGAATAATCTCTGTTATTACAGTTTACACCCCTATCAATTTTCCTCCTCACTTTCTTTTGCTCAATCGAGTATTCGGGTTCAATGACTTCTGACCTTGAGAATACGTAATTCGATGCACAATTCTTTAACTCTCTTAAATGACTTAAAATTGATCATTTTTATTACTTTTGAATTTCCAATATTAATTTTTAAAAGACTGAAATAAGAGTACGAAACGGTGTTAATTGATCTTAAATGTAATTTTTGACTAAGAAAAAATGGAATTATTTCCCATTTACCCTCAAATGATGCTCGTCTATCAATAATTATGAATACAAATATGGGAGTCGCTAGACAGGGCTTTTTTAGGGTTCCGTACCTAAAGGGTTGGGACCCCATTACTAAGACTCCGCTGTCCGTCCGTCCGTCCGTCCTTCCGTCCGTCCGTATGTCACAAGGCTATATCTCATGAACCGTGATAGTTAGACAGTTGAAATTTTCACAGATGTATTTCTGTTGCCGCTGTAACAACAAATACTAAAAAATAGAATAAAAAAATATTTAAGGGTAACAAACGTGATTTTTTTGCTCGATATTGATAACGGTAACAGGTAAACGCTTGAAATATTCACAGAATATTGAGTTATATTATTCACTTTAAAAATAAATAATTAAATTAAAATAAAGTTCATATTTAAGGGGCCTCCCATACAACATGATTTTTTTGCCGTTCTTATAGATTAACAATAATGCTAACATAACTAAGTAACCTTTATAGCGAGGTGTTAAAGAACATTATGATATAGCGAATATTTTTTATAGATAATAATGGTATGGATCCCATCGTGCACGAGTTCGACTCGCACTTGGCTGGTTTTTTATATTCATGTTACGTAAACGCTGTATCATTTACTGTGTTGAACAAAATCACGCAGCCGTCGCTAATTTCAGATAATCATCCTTCTATTCACAACATGGCGTATTTCTTAATCAACAATTACTTTTGGAATATTTGTCTTTCGGATGAATCCGCAAGTCACGTCAAAAACGACTATAATACTTTTATCAGAATCAGTCAGAATCGTAGTGTTCAAATATTTAAAGTTGTGTGCAATATTATAATAAAATATAAATATAAATTACTTTTATCACAATCAGAGAGAATCGTAGTGTTAAAATATTTAAAGTTGTGTGAAATATTATAATAAAATATAAATATAAATTACTTTTATCAGAATCAGACAGAATCATCGTGTTCAAATATTTAAAGTTGTGTGAAATATTATAATAAAATATAAATATAAATTACTTTTATCAGAATCAGACAGAATCGTCGTGTTCAAATATTTAAAGTTGTGTGCAATATTATAATAAAATATAAATATAAATTACTTTTATCTGAATCAGACAGAATCGTCGTGTTCAAATATTTAAAGTTGTGTGCAATATTATAATAAAATATAAATGTAAATTACTTTTATCACTATCAGACAGAATCGTCGTGTTCAAATATTTAAAGTTGTGTGCAATATTATAATAAAATATAAATATAAATTACTTTTATCAGAATCAGACAGAATCGTCATGTACAAATATTTAAAGTTGTGTGCAATATTATAATAAAATATAAATATAAATTACTTTTATCAGAATCAGACAGAATCATCGTGTTCAAATATTTAAAGTGGTGTGCAATATTTTAATAAAATATAAATATAAATTCAGTTAACTATATATCATCCCTTATTTTCATATGTTTTGGGGGTATAACATTTTTAAAATTAAATAGAACAATTAACTATGTTTATACGCTATTTAATAAATAAATACGGTTGTTTAAATGGTACAGTCAATAGTAATTTCAATCGTACCTTGTGAAGTTGTATATTGTAATTTAAATTGAAATTTTAATGTAAGTAATCAAGAGTACCTTATTTTTGTATTCACAGAAGTAACCTATTTAATTGAAATGTAATTTTAACTTCGTGGTGTATTCGATTTAATAAATAATGAATCGTCAAATTCATATAACTGAATCATTTGGACTATCAGGAGTAAGCACGCTATCATCGTAAATAATCCAATCAATCATTGTAGTAAATTGGTATGATTCAATTTTAAAATGTCAGAAGTAGTATGAAATCGGTTTATTGCTTTGAGGATGAAATATTAAAACTAGTCGACTACTCACAATATCACTTTTATTGCCTTACCTATCGTATTAAGAGCAAATGGATTACACTTTCGGTCATTGACCTCCGAAAAGGGTGCTCGGACGCCTGTCAGTTTTAAGCTCGTCAGTCCAGTGTCCACACTTTCCGAGTATTTTTGGACTATAAGTCCATATTTTAAGCCTTTCTTAAGAAAACCTTTCTTAAATTGGTAATTTTTTTAACATTACATATAAACATATATAATTATATATGTTGGACTAGTCACACTTTAGTTAAATACTGTAGAACGTTTATAATAACAGAAAAAACAAAATAATATATTTAATTAGGCAAATTATGTAATATGAATTAATGGAATGACATAGCAAATATATGTCAATTTTTTATGGGATTACTTCATAACGATTATAATAAATCAAGTATAAAATAATTCATTGAAAGATTTTATGATATCTGCTAATGAGCTAGCAGGATGTTTTGTTTTCTCGCTCTAATCTTAAAAGTTGTCAATTCGATGTTCAATGCTTTGGTTATAAAAGAAGTCACTAACCTCTCGTCAATTCATAGTAATAATAAATATAAACCAATTAAAATAGAATTTCAATACTAATTAAAGCTCAGCTAGAATTGAAATTCAATAACACAGCAGCGATTTCTCGTGATCGCGCAAGTTACGTTATAGCCGCACCGGTTAAAACCTCGAGGGACCTCTAGTCACTTTGTTCAATAACTTATCGTAACGAATTTTTTACTGATAATACTTGACATTACTTTAAGTAAGAAACTTTTTCTTTATTATTGAAAATAAAAGGTATGTTCAAGATCCCTTTGATCACTTTCCTTACCTTAAATCAAAGCGAAGTAACATTATCTTTTATGAAGGACGTAAAAACGCACTGCAGGATAATGATCACTAATTTTTCAAAAGGTTTTTGTCAATTTTGCTAATGCGTAAAGGTGCGGCGTTTTGGAAGTTTTTGACAATTGATATAGGACTATAACGAAGAGGTAATTAACGGCCGAACGATATTTCAAATATTATACGTCATTCACGATTTCATTAATATTTATTAAAAAAAAAATTTTTTGTAAATAAACTTTTATAAATTAGAAAAAGTAAAAGGATTATGTGAAAACGGGAAATTAAAAAATAAATTTATAAAAATAATCAAATCTTAGAATAATTTTCGTCACTGTGATTCAAAACAATACCTTGAAGAGGATTATATAACTGGTTACTATTTTGCAATAAAACTGCATCAGTAAGCATGAAAAAAATAATATTTCCTAGGTAAGAACCTAACCAACGACTACTAAGGGTTATATGTTTTCAAGATTATGAATAGCTATATTATATACTAGACGTCCCCGCGGCCGTACCCGCACATAAATTTTACTTTACCCTCACTTTTGGGGTACGATAGTAACTAACCGCGATTCAGAGAGCGCCATCTATTATAAGTAGAGAGTGCCGTAAGATATTGTAGGTTTGCGTAAAAATAAACCGCAATCCGACATTTTAATAATTTTTTTTTCATTATTTCTCGTTATTTGTGTTTTGAATATAAATATTAATAATTATTAATTATTTCAAATGGTATGAAATATAATTTTGCCTAACATTATAAACCATTTTTGGTACACATCGTCATTCAAAATAAAAAAAAAATTCAAGTTACAATAACTTTTGATAAAGTCATTTTGATGAATTAAAGACAAAATATTACCCCAGGATATGCAAGAAAACAGCTTATAAACTATTTACATGCTGACTATTTGTCCTACACTTAGTATTTTAGCAGAAATGCGTGTTCAAACAAACAGACAAGCAGACTGAAAATTATAGAAATTTATATATTCAGTGTTATTAGATCCTTCAAAAATTTTTATTAAAAAAAAATGGAAAAGAACATACATGAAATTTACAATTTATTATATTTATTTATTTATTTATTTTATTTTATTAGGAAAGCATACAGTGATAAATTTTAACAATTGTTTAAAAAAAAAGGAAATATCTAAGCACCATTTAGTTGCTTTCGCAAGTATAAATCTATTATGTTTGAATGCTTTAAGACAATCACAAAAAAAAAACATCATAAAAAACTATATAACTAATATATAAGAATAATAAATAATATATAAAATAGTTAATAAAATTAAGACGACATATTGAACCAGTGTTTGTATAGATATATTTTTATATGTGTATTTCAGTGTAAAATTTTGACCAGCATATTTTGATCGTCAATATAATTATATCAGCCATTGGGGTCCACTACTGAACGGAGGCCTTCCCCGTTGATCTCTAGAGCGACCGGTTCGAAGCAGCCTCCATCCAACGGCTTCCATACTACATTGCTGATACCACGTCCCGACAAGCGCAACGTCGCGTTGTCTTGTCTACTATTTGTATTATTTAAATATTTGTTTGTTTGTCGAGAAAAATAGACGAATTAAGGGTATCCGCCGGAAGCCTTTGGATAGCAGCTGGCTTTCGAACGGGTCACTATGGAGGTCTACGTTCAGCAGTGTACATTCAATGACTGATATGATGAAGGTAATGATGACTTTTAGGCGTTTTAAGACGCACAAACCGAATGAGCGAAGCAAGTGTATAATAAATTATATATACATAAAAAAAGACCTACCTGCTACATTTCAAACACTAATGATTTCTTCACTCGCAATGGGTAAAAAATCTTAATCATTCTCTAAAATCAACATATATATATTTTTTAATTTATACTGTCAAAAATTACGAATTCATTTCGCATTGAATACCCTAATTATAGAACATACGATATTTTCATTGCGAAGATGAAATTCATTTTTAAATAAATGCAAAAAAAAAACATAGAAAAATTTACTTTGGGAGCTTTATTAAATTTATTATGTTCGGTTGAAAGCTTCATCCATCACAGGTATACTATCAGTAAATCTTTTATACCATCTGTAATTTTTAATCCAATCTCTTTAGCCGCGGTGCAATGAACTTAACCTTAAGAAACGTCAAAGCAATTACTCACTGTGAAATAAACTTTAAGTAAATTTGTAATCGCTC
Source organism: Euphydryas editha (assembly GCA_036937285.1). Lineage (NCBI taxonomy): Eukaryota > Metazoa > Arthropoda > Insecta > Lepidoptera > Nymphalidae > Euphydryas > Euphydryas editha. Next base: position 21,018,682 of record JAUPFZ010000005.1, on the reverse strand, counting down.
AACTTTGAAAGTCAAAGAGTTTGTGAGTTTCAAGTAGTCTTGAATAATTAGAACGACAAATATTTACCGTCAGCCACAAAATAATAACTATACTTAACTTAGTCGTTAAAATATTGCTTAATTAATTTTTAATTAATTAATTTCTTACTAGCGTTTTCTTATTCGCCTTTTTATTTTGGTCATCTATCCTATTTTTAAATTAAGATGTAACTTTAAAGTCGTATAAATCTTAAGTAGACATTCTTTCGAAAAATCATAAGTACAATTGTTTTTCTTTTTTTTTCTTAATTTAGTGATAGACCTAGATTTTAATTATATAGTTATAGTAGTTTATTGAATATTTTTTTTTATAATTTGAAAAATCTTAATTAGTTTTTGAGATATTTGCAAAAAACTAAACTGCCTTTTTTAAGTTAATTGTTAATACATTTTGCAATTTTCGCAAGCGGAACTTAATAATTTTTTCAAAAATTTCTAGATGCCATTCCGAATCGAATGACACCTCAAACATAATTATCGGAGACTGCTGAAAAAAGTTGACCAAAAAGGCTCCTTTTGACTAGACTATTAATATATACAGTGAAAACGGATATTAATGTTAAAACTTTGTCAAATATTTTATAACACAAAATAATAATTAAACGATAATTCTGTGGCGTTTTAATATAGTTCGACTGTCCCTACGTATACTATCGAAACTGAAAAAAGGTACTTTAGAGGAGAGCACTTTTAAGTTAATTTTGTGTACAAAATTATCATTTATTTGTTAACTATCGATATTATACTCATGAAAAATATCGTTTAATTTGTATTTTTTTAGCTTATTCTCTTTTTTGTATGAAAACATTTATAAAAAGGAGTTTCTTAGTGCAATAAAAAAAATCGCAAATTTTCAGTTTCGATACTGTACGTAGGGACAGTCGAGTTATATTTGTATGTTTTGATGATGATGACCAAATCTTCAGTTTTAAATATCTAAAAAAAAAAGAAACTTTCTTACGCCGTGTTCTCATTATTCAAGTAGTATTCAAGTGTGCGATCTAATAACTGTTCTGACTATATGTTTCTTCATTACAACGTCATTGGAATAATATGAACTACCAATAAGTACCGGATTGAAATTTGAAGCGTTCAAGTACGTGGTTTTTATGTAAAAGATTATTCGTATTTCTGTAATATCTAATGATTACAATATTAATTGAAAATCAAAGTTTTTAGTTTGGTACTTTACATAGAGAATATGTTAATTTGTGGGATCATCAGAATTTAGTATGCAAATAGAAGGTACCTCTACGTTATTTAGTTCTTGTTGTATTAGTATATGATCAGATATACAGAATGACTGGTGAATTACTATTAATATCCTACTCTCAACTTGACGAGGCGAAGGTGACCCTAATAGGCAGGCTAATCTTCGGATCGTCATGGTAAAATTCGTAAGAGATCCTGCGACGCCTCACACTGACACACACCTTTGGGTTTAAGTATATGGTGCTGGACTTGATTGTATCGTCTCGCATCGGTATAAGATATAATGGTTTTAAGCAAGGTATACATAGTTTGCTATACGGGCTGAATGGTGAATTACTATAAATATTTAAGGAGAATACTCGGTACATGATTCTCATTCGAACAATGTAAAAATTATGAAATAATGATGAAAATATTGTTGCCCTGAGGCCTACAGACCTCTAAACCCGGCCCTGTGAAGCACTCTTTCCTTGCCCAAGGTCGTGTTCAGTGAGTTAGGTAATTCAATGGCCTCTTTCAGAAAAGTCACGCTCTTACAGAAAGAAAACATGGCTGACCAGAACTGCTCGATGCCAAACATGGCTTGAATTACGGCTGGCAGAGAGAGAGAGAGAGAGAGAGAGAAAGAAATCTCTGTCAATCAACAAAGTTAGGATATATCAGATCGGCACTGGCCAATTTCAGAATCCCAAAAATTTCATTTCAAAACACGAGTAAAATTGTGCAAGTTATCTTGTATTGAATAAAAAAATAAATTAAAATAAACGAAAAAAAAAATAGTTTCAAAATAAATGTTTTTGTTATTGCAAATATCATCTTCATCATCATATCAGCCGTTGGATCTCCACTGTTGAACGTAGGCCTCCCCCATTGACTTGCAGAGCGACCGGTTCAAATATAATACTTAAATATTAACTAAATATTTCTCTTCAGAAATTCAGACAAGCTGCTATTGAACTTATATTAGTTCCCCAGTAATCAATACTTCATAATGAAACGCGGTGTTGGAGATATTAACTTCAATTTATTGCTCTGTTGCAGCTAAGCATATTATGTACGGTATTCTAACGAAATACAACTGAATAGTTTGTTGGCTTTAATGAAACTCAACAACTTCAGGTACGATTAAAAACAGTTTGGAATAAATAGTATTCTTTAATTAAGATTATAGAACATACCGTGGCCAATTTGTTTTAAAGTCCAGAATGTATTTTACAATTGATCGTCATCTGTTTTCATTTAATGTTTCTAAAAACATATATTAAAAGTGAAGAACGCTTTTTTTATCTAATTTATCCGTCCATATCACGCGTCACGCATTATCTGGTTAGTGGTTTGTTGCTAACATAAAACAAAAACTTAAGATAACTAAGGAAACATTGTACGTCGACTAACACGCAATTTTTGACGTGATAACGTCTTGTATATCAATGAATGCCGGCTGCCCGCACGAAGAAGTGTCACGTGTCGCGAGCGAGAGCGCGGAACAAGCGATGGAGAGCCATGATCGGCCTAAGCATTCAACTTGTAAATGAAAAACAATAACGAAGATTGGAGGATCTTAAATATCACACATGTATATATGTTGTAAATAAATTGTTAATAGCACATTGTTACTTGTAATTAATCTCTATAATTTAAGTAATAAAATATTTGATTTAACGACTGCAAATAAATGTTAAATTATCGAAAAAAAAATTGTTAATTGAATTAACTCGTTCTTTGTATTAAACAAAATAATGAAAACTCAGTGATTCAATTCAATTCATAAAAGTATGCAATTTTTTTCAATGTTTTTTTTATGACGTTATCACGTAAAATTATCGTCCGTAAACCGACCTTATTTATGTAAAGTATTTGAGTATACGCATATCGTAATGCTCTTTGAAGTAAAAAATAGCCACCTTAAATGGCTAGTATAAAACGCCTAATTGTAACGACTACATCAAACCGATCTACTCGTACTACTCAATCACTGTTAACCCGATACGGACCAATGAAATAACGATCACTGACCTAGAAATTATTTCATCATCGATACGAATCGTTCTGCTTTTCCTATGTCTTTAAAACTTACCGATCGAACGATTGATCTTATTTAAGGAATTTTGATGTGATAACTTCTTATGAAAGATAAATTTTGTGTATATTTTTTATTGCTAACGTATTAACGTACTATAGAATTGATATGCACACTCAAATTAACTTATTGGACCGATTTTCTACAAACACGAAAAAAATTCCGCTGTAAAAATTTTTTCCTGTAATTTATTCCCGCTTTCGAACTAGGAGGTCAGTGTCCTATCGTAATTGTATTTAAAAATATTAGTATTCCAAATTTTGATTTTGTAAAATTACATAGATATGAAGCTCATTTTATTTTATTATATGTATACTAATCAAGGAGCCCAATTAATTAATTAGATTAAGTAATTTCCTTTTTTTAAATTTAATATCAAAATTAATATATTAAAAATATACCTGAACTTTTATTTTTAAAACAGTAACTTCTTTCTTGCCAGTTCATTAGAAAACGACCACATTTTGGCGGATATTTGTCTGTACCATGAGTACGATCGCTATAAGATGTCTATGATAACAACCGGAACCGACGCTCGGGACGGCATTAGGTGTTCTTCGAGGCACGGTGGGGAAGACCCACAAGAACCCAGACCAGAAACAAAACAAAGACATCTGCACCAAGCGGAATCGTGTGAACTTGTGACCAGACACCAAACAGAACGGTTGACTATGTATTATTAAACTTCGTTACATACTTTATTTTTATATATAGAAATTAAAAACGTTTATAAATATGTTTTTGATAGAAAGCGTAATTATTTTTCAGCGATATTAAAGAAAAACAATAGTAGAACGAATATACGTTGAGCTACTCATAAGAAAGCTGAGTGTTGTTCTACTAAATAATTTGCATTAAAATAGTTTAAAGTAGCGGAAAGTTTCTTGCAGGATTTAATGGTAGAATTCGCATTTCTCAGCTTGTAGCTTCTGGAAGCTTTACGAATAATTTATGTAATATTCTTATGAAGTGAAGACTTAAAATATATCTAGATATTATACACTATAGTGATTTAGTAGCGATATATGTTTTAGATTTCTATGAATATACCGTGACACTTTGATATTTCGTAGCCAATCTTTCAGAGTATACAGGATTTGTAAAGGGAACTTGCGGAAAGTTGAAAAATTCTCACTCAATAAATCTGAAAAAAATAATGAAAAGAAAACTAAAAAAAATGGTTGTCTGTAAAGTCGGTTTACAGACGATAATTTTTACGTGATAACGTCATAAGAAAACATATGTAGATGTAGAATTGTATACTTTTATGAATCGAATTGAATTATTATCACATATATAATATTATGATAGTGTGTATTACTTTACATATATATGATAGTGTAGTACTTTTTATATATATATATGATAGTGTGATATTCAAGATTTCCCAATCTGAGTTATTTTGTTAAGGATAGGAAGATAAAGTAAAAGTAAGAAATCAAGCGGAGTGTTTCAAGTGGTACTCTCTACCAAACAATTGACAAATCACAAAACAGTAGGGGTGTGCGATAATTATCGATAATTCGTAAATACTCGATAATTTTCCATTCGATAATTATCGATAAGTGTTATTCGATAATTTTGATCCGATAATTACCGATAATTTTTCATTCGATAAATATCGATAACTATCGACCGATAATTATCGATAACTTTCGTCAACTATCGATAATTTTTATCCGATAATTATCGATAACTGTCGCCAACTATCGATAACTTTTCCTTCGATAATTATCGATAACTGTTCATACGATAATTATCGATAACTACCGATAAAACGATTCGATAATCATCGATAGTAAAATTATCGATATTTTTTATCGATGAACATCCCTACTTCTACCAAACAATTGACAAATCACAAAACAGTAGGGGTGTGAGATAATTATCGATAATTCGTAAATACTCGATAATTTTCCATTTGATAATTATCGATAAGTGTTATTCGATAATTTTGATCCGATAATTATCGATAATTTTTCATTCGATAAATATCGATAACTATCGACCGATAATTATCGATAACTTTTCCTTCGATAATTATCGATAACTGTTCATACGATAATTATCGATAACTATCGATAAAACGATTCGATAATCATCGATAGTAAAATTATCGATATTTTTTATCGACGAACATCACTACTTCTACCAAACAATTGATAAATCACAAAACAGTAGGGGTGTGCGATAAATATCGATAATTCGTAACTACTCGATAATTTTCCATTCGATAATTATCGATAAGTGTAATTAAAGTGTAATAATTTTGATCCGATAATTATCGATATTTTTTCATTCGATAATTATCGATAACTATCGACCGATAATTATCGATAACTTTCGTCAACTATCGACAATTTTTATCCGATAATTATCGATAACTGTCGCCAACTATCGATAACTTTTCCTCCGATAATTATCGATAACTATTAATTCCATAATTATCGATAACTATCGATAAAACGATTCGATAATGATCGATAGTAAAATTATCGCTATTTTTTTCCGATGAACATCCCTACAAAACATTTCGCGTGTAGATTGCGTGGCGCCACTGTCTCTTTTACTCGAACGCGGTCCGATGGAGTGTAAGACAGAACGCTTAGGCTAATCGTGCCTCTCTATCGCTTGTTCTGCGCTCTCGCTCACTAATTGTGACAATGATGACGTCATCTTCTTCGAACGGGCACCCCTTCATCAATTTGCTAGACGTTATCACGTCAAAAATAATTGTAGTTAGACGAGTAAATTCAACTTTGACAATTTCAAGGAATAATAATAATTTTAAAAGAAAATTTGCACTTCGCTTCTTTTGTTTCGACACATACTTTACGAAAACAGATATTAACTTCAATAGTTATAATTATGTTAAAAATGTGTGCGGTGTGGTGACCGGCAGAAAAGTACAGTCACGACATCGCGATGAGATGTCGTAAAAGGTGACTGAGGGCATAGTGGTGCGAACAACTACACCAACCAGAATGGTGATGGGTAGTAACGTCACGGCGGGGAGTCCTTTCTACACAGTAGGGCAGTCGTCGCGGAGGGCTTATATATTTTTTTCTTTTTTTTTTTTTTTTGACGCTCGGAAATACGTTTATGTATCCCGCCGCCCGAAGGTTACGGGTATGTATGTACCCACTAAAACCTAGCGGTGCCCTCATCGTCGTACAAGGACGCCACGCGATCGCTGTCGCATGCCACCGTGACGCCCCGACGTCGCGGAGGGCTGCTCTAAGCTCCGTGCGTGGATCACGCGTAGTATGGTGGAGGCTACCGTGATTATGCCGATGTTCGCCGCTAGCTTAATGAATCTCAGCAAAGCAGACTCAGATGATTGCATTGGAATTCGAGGTGTACGGCCCTAGTAGTCTATGAAGCGAGGACAGATGGTAGTAGGTAGAAGCGTCATCATATCCAACAACAGACTGCTCTCACCAACTGATCGAATATAGACTTATCCCCCTGAACATGATGGAGGGGATACGTTCAGCAATGGACATACTCGTATAACGGCTGATTTGGTGGTGCATTAAAAATGTATAATAATTCATATGTCGAAAAATTAATTTTATTTTCTTGTTAGTTCCTCGCAAATTGAGATTGAAACGTGCGAAAGTATATATGAATAAAACTTAAATTTACATTTTTTTTTCTTTGGTAATATATTACTTTTTCCATTACCGTAATATTTTTTTTCTATTACTGTAAATCATCTCTTCATTATATGTTGTAAGGAAAATTTAATTTCAATATATATTTGATGACATGATAAGGAAAACCGATTTCGAATCTCGCTCGAAGTAAATATTTATTTTTGTACAAATATTTGTTTTTGGTATGGGCATTACTACACCGTGCCTCGGAGATCATTTAAGCCGTAGGTTCAGATATCTGATAGCTCATGGTAAAAAAAAATATTCGCCAACCCACAGTGGAATAGCATGGTGGATTAAGCTCCAACCCTTTTCCAAAACGGAGAAGAGGCCTTTACTTAGTAGTAGACGCTTACAGGCTGATTTAGGTAAGTTCAATTCAGATATGACAAATGACAGAAGTCCATTTGTAATCGTTTTATTACTTACTAGCTTCTGCCCGCGACTTCGCCTGCGTGGAAGTCGGTTATAGCGACAAAAAAAAACAGCATCCCATATTACTTCTAATACCTCCAAAAATATGCGTACAAAGTTTCATGATGATTGGTTAAGTAGTTTTTGCGTGAAAGCGTAACAAATAAACTTACTTTCGCTTTAATAATATTAGTATGATAAGTATGATTAAATTTAAATTAATATTGTATCATAAAAGTTATTATGAAATGTAGTAAATTCTAGAAAGAAAGGAAAATTACTTAATTCAAGGTAATTCAAACTTGATTTATAAATGAACTTGTAAAAGTTGACGCCAGATTAACATAAAATTTCTAAGGATCTTACCTAAAATTTAAGAGTTTAAAATTGCAGGCCTGATTGGCAAAAAATATGCTATACATTTAAAATACTTTTTTTTTTCGACTACACGACATCGTTACCCACGCGGTTTCATTCGATGTTACTACGTATTCCTATGATTCGTGGCGTGGTGAACTACAAGTATAACATTTCTTAAAACAAAGTTTTTAACGCCTGATTTTCCCAAGATTAATATATATACCATTTTTGTACCATTAAGCCATTTGTATTAGTACCTAAGTTTTCACTGAATACATACATTTATGTAACAAAAATTTTTCTCTGAAATAATAAAAAGCCAAATGTAAAAGAATAATTAAGATTAATAAATATATTTCCCTATTTTAATGTTCGTATGAACAAAGTTATGATGAAAAAGGATTTACAATTTTTCTTTTTTTGTTCTCTTTGTTTCGAGAATTTAACAATGTTTTATTTTTACTGCGAAAAGAATAAATACGTAAAGAAGGTTTATTTTTCTTTAAAATGAGATTGTTGCCGTGTACAGTCGTCTTCAAAAAGATATATACGTCGACTAAAGAACTCAGAATCATTGTCAGTATCTATATCTATCAGAAAAATCTAAGAGTATGTTTTTTTTAAGGGATAATATCTAGCGTTATCGATATCGATTTGAAAAAAAAAAATAAAATTATCTTACTACGATTTATAGAAGCGATGCAAAACTAAGGACAAGAGTGAGAGAATTCTACCTAAATCAATCCTAGTTTAAAATCAATTTAATAAAGTATCTTTATGCGTATTGGATTATTATTATATTATCGTATGTATTTTATTATGTTACGTATACGTGTATGCGTGTATGTGTAAGTATAAATATTATATTATTTGTATCTACGTGTGTATACATTATTATGCATGTATGCATTTATATATTGTATAATTATTTATCTATTACATATTATATTTTTATTTTCAAAATGTTGAGATTGTACTCGCTAATTTTGCGACTATTTTATAATTTCTCTGTGGTAGGACTACTGGAAGAGATTCCATCATGGGATAAGTAGTGTCTTTATACCATCATTGGTTATAAGTGCTATTTCTTATTGTTATCCTAGTGTACATAAATAGTTATAATACTTGAATATTCCACAATGCCGGTCAGGATTTGAATACGCAACTTTTTTCATTCTGCTCTAAGTATTCCTTATTACGTAATAGGCTAGATAATAATTAAATAAAATTATCTAGACTCTTACGTAATTGTTACCGTTAACATTTTTTTGAGCATAAATGTACCTTAACCCGGTCAGATGCAAAGAATGAGTTACATTTTAAATCTCTTGACACAATTCCATGACCTTTTATAAATTATATCATTCGTCAACTTAAATCCGGAATTTTACAAAAGCTCCTTTTTCAAAAATAAATTCCTTTTGAAACAGGTGCGTATATTATTTTGTACTCGTTTTGATAAGTTTTTATTACATTTTTATATAATTTATTAATTATCTATTAAGACAATATTTATAACTTAATTTTTTTTTAATACTGTGTAGTAAATTTAAGAACATCGATCTTCACGATCCATAAGCTAAGACTAATTATTATTAAAAACTTCAAAATAATAAATAATATTATATTTATCTACGCTTACACTATCCCGCATTTTATTATGAATAGTCTCCTTCGCCTGGGGTTGTCTGGAAGAGATTGCTTTGAGCAATAAGACCGCCTTTGCATGCTGTCAGTAAATCTTTCTACTCTTTTTTTTTCTCTGTATATATATGAATATATTATACTACTAACTGCTGCCCGCGACATCGTCTGCGTGAACGCTATTAGGCTACACGTTGTTACAGAATACGTTAAAAAAATAACGGTTCACTGTTCGTTCCCCGTAGGTGATAGCGTGATAATATGTCGCTTATAATATGTTAACCCGACTTCTTAATAATATTCGTGCCAAATTTGAAGTAAATCCATGCAGTACTTTCTGAGTTTATCCCGGACATACATACAGACAAACAGACAAACAGACAAAAATCAAAAAACTATATTTTTGGCTTCGGTATCGATAGTAGATCACACCCCAAGTATTCTTTTAAAAAATATTTAATGTACAGTTTTGACTTTCCTACTATTTTATTACATGTATAGATGTGAATGTTCATCTTAACTGTGTGTATGCAGTAAAGTGTATAAATAAAAAAAAATATATAAAATTGTTTTTAATTTCGACTTATTTATTTTTTACCTGAAATGTTTTAATAACATTTTTCGACATCTAATGAAAAATAAAAAAATTATAAATATTCAAAATAGACATTATAACGTCACTTAAACAAAGTTTTTGTTCTAAAATACCTACATTATTTATTTACAGTAACGAAACCCAATCTGGTGAAATTATTTTGTTATTTCAACTAAATCAATCACTCGGACGGACAGGCTTTTAATTCCATACCCTGGCATCTCACAGCTGGTTAAATAGAAAACTGAAATATTAAGTAACTAGAATATATTAGATAAACGATAAATAAGTCTATTTCGGTGTATGAAATAGTTAAATACAGTTACCCAAAATTAAAGAAATATTAAGAAAGTATGTATTTTTTGTACCTTATATGTGCCTAGGTGCTAAATATTTCTATAAAATTCATGGTTTTTTCTGCTTTGAAGAAAAACGTAATAATGTAAAATTTGACTGGCAGTTTGCGTAATTGGCAATAACCCTGATTTCTGTTCCAGGGTTATGGGTTCAATTCTCGCCCGGGTCTGTGTGTAATATATATTTACTATATATATTACTAGTGACCCGCCCCAGCTCCGCACGGGTGCAATGCTGATACTAAATATACTACAGAATCTATATACAACGTTCACAGTTTTTTTGTCATTAGACAATACAAACATGTTTTCTTTAGAGGTATTAAAGTACTTCATTGTATAAGGATTAATGCTGTATTGCTTAAAATCGCTTCGTAAATAAGCCATTATTTCTCGTAAAAAGTAAAGGATAAAAAATGATTATTGTGGGTTATCCCTAAGAGGTACACATATACCATGGCGGACTTTTTACCCGACTGCGACAGAAGGAGGGTTATGTTTTTCGAGTGTATGTATGTATGTATGTATGTATGTATGTATGTATGTATGTATGTATGTATGTATGTATGTATGTATGTATGTATGTATGTATGTATGTATGTATGTATGTATGTATGTATGTCCATTTCTTTGGCACGCCCTACAGCCCAAACGGCTGGACGGTTTTTGACATATGAGGTGTCGTTGGATTTGTCTAAATTGTAGTAGTGACATAGGCTATATAAATTTTCAAAATGGCGCCCGCAAATGGCGGAATGAGGGGGGGGAGTTGATTTTTTTTTTCTTACTGTAGCAATATAGGTATCAAATGAAAGCTAGTAAATTGTTTTATTCTTTTTAGTTTATAATAAAAGTATTTTATGCAGTCGGGTTTTTTGATTTTTTTAATTAAGCATACTTGTTTATATACCTTTTTAAGGACTACAATACTTTAGTACATTATTTTGATATACATATATCCTTAGGTTCAGCCAGCGTTTACAATGTAAGCATTAAAAAATGTTTATTTCCAATATCACATTACAAACCTCTAAAATTATCAGTGTTTTTCTACTATATTACGCATGTATATACATATTAACCTTCCTCTTGAATCACTCTATCTATTTTTTTTTATTTAATTATCAAATACAGAAAAAACATAATATTTACAAATTTATAACTCTAGGTAGCAAAAGAAAACCACTAAGGTTTGTACAATGCTACTATTTTCTTTTTTTTTATAGTACAATGTAAAATTAAAAATATATATATAATTTTAGTTGCTAAATTAATATTATTACAATATAATAAATTATACAATAAAACTATTTTTTTTATTTTTCTTCTAAAGACTTAGTCGATAGATAGTACATTTTAAGTTTTTGTTTAATATTATTTTTTTTATACATTCAACTAAATCAGATGGTAGTGAATTTAATAATCGAGGGATTATGTAATTGGTCGTTCTCTCACCATGTAAATTGTTGGTACGAGTTGGGTTGAGTTGGTTTTTCGCTACGGCCCGTGTAAATGTAGGGTGTATAACACGCTGTCTAAATTTACTTTTCCAGAAACTTTCTTTTAAATTAGTATAATGAAACTTATGTTGTATTGATAATACTTTACAATAAGTAAAATATGCCATTTCGTTGTTATGAAATTCAGTCCTAATTTTCTGTGAGACAATGTTTTTTAATATTCTTAGTTGTAATTTATATATTTTATTCAGATAACTGCTGTAGGTGCGACCATAACTACTGAGGCCATATTGGATATACGAGTCAGCGAGAGCATAATAAAGTAACAATTTAATTTTGAATGGGATTCTGTTTTTTAAAATGATAATGTTAACCAAAAATTGTCTTAATTTGTCACATACGCGATCTATATGTGAGCTCCATGAAAATTTGCTGTCTATCATCAGACCCAGGTACATTTGCGAATTAACAACTTCAACAGCTGAGTAAGCACAGTTATTTTTATATTTGGTATGCAAACAACTATGATTGTGAGCAATCAATTTTTTCATATCATTTTTGTCATATTGTAACTTCTTTTTGGCCTCCTCAGGATTACTATCAGCCACCACGAGACACGTGTCATCAGCATTAAAGAACCACATCAAAATCCGTTTCGTAGTTTTAAAGATCTAAGCATACGTAGGGACAGACAGACAGCGGGAAGTGACTGTTTTATACTATGTAGTGATTTATACGTATATTTAAAACAAAAACAAAAAAACATTATATATAAATCGGCTGTCACCTAAAACAGGCATTAAGTTGCGGACATTAGGAACAGACGAACAGTGTGTGTATACTAAACATGTTCATTATTTATTTAATGTAATAAAATATATGGATATATATTTTATACAAAGTTCTGTGGTATGAATAATCTCCAATCCGTAGTGGAAGTTTTGAACAGGTGAAATGGTCTGAGTCCGACGGCCTTAACGTTTATAGTCCGTCACGGGACAATACACAATATAATATACTCATCATCTTATATACCAGACAGAATATATATATATATATATATATATATATATATATAGAACTGAAACAATTTTTCTTTTTATATTTCATAATTTCAAGTAAGCTCAAGGCATTGAAGGTTAGAAAGAACGAGATAAGCTCAGACGTCTAATGAAGTGCTTGAAGTGGTTCAATGGTATCATATACGATATAGACTGAACTGTTATCATATCTATTATCTAATCTAATATCTTTAAACGAGCAATTCTTGTATATAATTATATAATTATAATCTAAATTTCAGAAACGGCTCCAACGATTTATATGAAATTTAGTATGCAGAGGGTTTTGGGGGCGATCGATCTAGATAGTATTCATTTTTAGAAAATATCGCTTTATCAGTGTTTTTAGGTAATTAAAAAATATCATTACAATATGAGAGTAAATTTCGTTACCTTCTGCAAGTTTAGTAGTTTTCAAGTAGAAATCGGGCGGATTCGAAATCAGAAGACCCGAGTTCGGGGACGTCGGGACCAGAGTCCAGATGTCACGAGACCGATTTTTATTTTCTTTTTTTCTTCAAGTTTCCATGTTTATGAGAAAAACTATAATTGAGAACTCTTTACTACCTGGATGACCAAGCTTTGCGCGGTATTTTTTAATTTTTTAAGTAAATCGTGTTTTTTGGTAATTATATTTAGATACGAATTACATACTGATAAAATATGAATAATATTTTTCGATCTTACCGAAATAGTAATAAAAAATATGAACTGGTTATTTAAAAAAATACGAGTGCAATTTAAAACTGCTAGAATATAATTAGAATACGAAGGAATATAGTGAAACGATAACATACATTAGACAGGTATTGGAAACAAACTTGTTGGAAAATGTTTAAAATAACACAACTGAATTAAAATTAATTATTTATTTAACTTTTTTTGCCATACGTTCAGTGCCTGAAGTCGGAAGTTTTCGACCAATGTCTGTTACCAGTGATGACATACGGATTTTAACACTTGGTCTTTGACTATTGGTCTTCTAAACAAGCTCCAAGTTGTACAGCATGCAATGGAGAGGGCTATGTTTGGTATTTCTCTGCCAGATCGAATCAGAAATGATGGGATCCGCCGACGAACTAAGATTGCCGACATAAACCAATGGGTTTGCAAGCTTTGTAGTGGGCAGGGCATACACTTCGTAGAACTAACGGTCGATGGAGTAGAAAGATTCTCCAGTGAAGACAACGTCTGGTACGTTACAAGGTCCGGTACATGCGCAGCGTCGAAAGGCCGTTCACGAGATGGACAGATGACTTGAGGAAAGTCGCAGGAAGCATTTGGATGGAGGCTGCTTTGAACCAGTAGCTCTGGAGGTCGATGGGAGAGGTTACGTTCAGCAGTGGACATCCAATGGCTGATATGATGATGATGATGATGTTGATGATTTATTTCATTTTATTCTGATATATTCCCTACGCGAACTTTTTTTTCCAACCAATTTCAAGGAATGATCATGATTGCACTTAACGTAAATAAAATGTGTATTGTATCTTAATCGATATTGTAATTAATATACCTTAATGATAATATAATATTATAAATAATTTGTTTATAATTTTTGTTACAGTAACAGTATCCTTGAACATCACTCTGCTGGCCTGTAGCACACTTGGGCTCGTCGCTTGCATACTTCTAATATTTGGCGTTTATAAGGTACAGTATATTATGTATTTTGCACCTAATTTTAATTAGATTAAAAAAAAAACATTTAATTAAAATTTATTTCAATAAATATTTTTAATTCAAAAAAAAAATAATTAAAAAAATATACAGAAACTGTCAAGCCTGTCACAGCCAGTTGTTCAGCTAATTAATTTCTTTGTAAGTGGAAAAGAATTGGTGTCTCTTTCAGACTTCGGCATTATTCAAATATCAAAATTTTGAGCTATTAATATATTATTATAAAATTCTTAAACTTCAGCTTAATTTGTATTCATTTTTATTGTTTTTTTAAGTATATCCTAATTTAAACACGAGTGATATACGTTGTTAATATATTGACTAAGTTGAATGTACTTTAGTCACGGCTTACCTCAAGTCTATCCTCGACTTATTTATAATGTGGCGTGTACTCGTATTCGTGTTTAAATTAAAATTTAGAAATAAGTATAGAAATGCATGTTTTCACCTTTTTATTAACCGTCGAGTAGGTGATGTTTAAAAATCATCAAAGGAAAAATCGGACCTTTTTAAGCAGGGTTTGTCCAAATTTACGAGACCTTTTTATTTAGATTCATCTCATCCATTACAGGACCATTACGGTTCAATTAGTTTCAGAAGTAATTACTATCGATCGGAATCCTAAAATAAAAAATAAAAAAAAATATCTTAAACCTAACTTTTTTTTGATTTTCAATACTTACTTGAATATAATATTTTTTTCTAAGAGATTTTTTCCTGTTAATGTTTGATATTTGTCTGAATACAAGGTGTCATTAAAAATGTATATACGAAATATCTTCTGCCAGTACATCGGTCGATGTGCCAGTATTATTAAGTAGCGTGTAGCAACGAGCGATAGCAAGTAAAGTGCAATTATAGGTGTCAAATTACAATTCAATAGTGCTGCATCGGGTGATCATCGGCCAACTATAATATTAATAACGAATTATTTGACAATGAGTAAGCGATCAACGTACAATTATTTCAAATATATTATTACGTAAGATATGAGATAATAAACTAATTATGGTTATTTAGCAATTGATCGAGAAATGATAAAGAGATTATTGTCAATAGCTTAATGTTAGCTAATATCTTAACAAGCTATACCTATATTAATTTTAGGTAACAAACAGGCTTCGTTTTATTAAGCTTTCTTAGATAGTAGATATATTTTATGAACTGTAATGTCAGTTAAATAAAAACAAAGCCATCGGCGATTATCAAAGAAAAA
The DNA here is from genome assembly GCA_036937285.1 of Euphydryas editha. Classification (NCBI taxonomy): domain Eukaryota; kingdom Metazoa; phylum Arthropoda; class Insecta; order Lepidoptera; family Nymphalidae; genus Euphydryas; species Euphydryas editha. Next base: position 21,002,903 of record JAUPFZ010000005.1, on the reverse strand, counting down.
TGTAAAACAAAAAAAAATCTAATTCTCACTGACTCTGTTCGCCTACTAACTTTGTGTTTTAATAAATGCGAGAGTCACAAATAGCAGCATCTTCCTTTTACTATAGATTATTTACTGTACGTTATTTTAGTAATAAGTTTTATATTTTATGAATCAAACGTTTTAAATTTAAGTTGAGAATTCCATCAAAAAGTTTTAATGGAAAAATTTTGGTTTGACCATTGATATACCCATTAAAGTTGAATATATAATCTGTCAAAAGTAAACGAATTTGATGATGTTTTGTATAAATATTAAATCAAATCGTTTCTTCAAATTCGTTTTTCGGAATAATTATAAGTTTTACTATAATTAAAGTTATTTAAACATCTTTCTGCCTCAGTTTCAGTATTAATATAATTTATATCTGATTTCAAAGAACTTCAAAACTAAATGTGAACGAACTTAAACAAGATATTGATGTTTTAATTATGGTACCACTAGATGCCTACGATAGTTTCGGTCACCTTACGATTCAATATTTGCCAAGTTGAATGTCTACTGTTAAAAAATATGGCTGTACTTCTGTATTATCTATATATTGAAATTTTTAAGTTTTTTTTAACTTCCTGTAAACTTATGTTATCAAATGCCAGTATTAAATACCAAATCTTTTTGGTAATTAAAAATATTTTTTATTGGTTTTTCGAATCTAAAAAATTTAAGCTATGTGAATAGATCTCCCTGATTACATGACATCAACGAATATTATATGCATCTGTTACACAAAAAAAAAACCGTTAACAAACAATGGTCTATACTAACATTTCCTGTGTTAGGATATCCAAAACACACAAACACAAATAAAATCTAGTCTTAATTAACTTTTGTTATATACAAATAAATGTTAATGAGTTGAGATCGAGCGACCGTTACATGCTGAGCAGATGGGTCTATGGTTTCGGCAACTGGCAACACAGAATATATAAAAAAATTACAGTCCCCGTAAATTATGCAACTGGTATCTGTTACCGATAACTTATGAAAATTTTATTAACATAATTAATGGTATCATTATTGTCCAGCGCCTTAAGAATAGTTGCAGTAGTTACAGCAAGTCATTCTATTAAAAATTAACCACCATTAAAATAGAAAGCCTTCTGGAAACTTCTAGGCGTTTTATTTTCCTTGAGATCTTAACAGACGCGTTGTACCTACCAGAGTAAGCTTTGGTATTTTTAACTATGCCAGTGTGTAGACTGTTTACACCTAAGATATATTTGTCATACTGAAATAACTATACTTGAGCCAAATTCGATGTGGAATCTATGTAAACAAACCAAATGTCATCGTATATAGAGTTGTCATTCTTTTAGTAATGAAAAATTGTAATTTATCACCACTTTCCTAGTTATAAATTAATAATTTTACTTTAACATTGTTTCCTAGAACTTAAGTTAACCGCTCAATACGTAATATACAAGAAAATTAGCTTATTACAAAAATTAACAAATTTGTAATTACTAATATACATCTAACAAACCTAAATTTTTGCACTGACATGAAAATTTCGCAGATAAGAAACATTTGGTCTTTTTTTGATCAGTCGTTATATTGTTAAAGGTAAATTGTTATCGATTTTTATACACAATTTTAAATATTATAATTATTACGTTTTTTCAACGTAAGTAAAGTAAAATTAATAATAAAAGAGAATGAGTGTCTGAACATAGATTTTTAATCATATTAAATCTATTTTAAAACAAATGTTCTTTTATTTTGAATGCTATTCAGGGATAGTGTATCTGTTTTTAATACACATTATATACATATTTATATAAATATTTAGAAATACATATTTATGAAAATATTTAGAAATCATTCAGTCGGAAATTAGTTATACCCACGTCAACAAGTAAATTTTACTCCATAACAGATAATTATAGATAATATATAAATATATCTAACTCCCTGGCTTATTTATTTAATGTTTTATGTAGCTTGTACTACTGTGTATAAATATAAAAAAAATATAATTATTATAATTATTTTCCAATAGGCTGTTAAACTCTTCCTATGGTTGGTTGCTAAGCAACGGTTTCTTAGTAAACATTCCATATCGAATTTGGCTTAAGTATAGTGTCTATTTTAGAATAAAAGTACCTGGGTGACCGAGCTTTGCTCGGTTAAACCATATTTAGTCACAGATTACATAGTGATAAAATATGAATAATATTTTCAATCTTACCGATATAATAATAAAACAATAGTCACTGGTTGTTTAAATAAAAAAAATAAAAAGATATCCTAATAATATTTTTTCTCACCAAAAAACGAACTTGAAAAAAAAAAGGAAAAATCTTCCGTTTTCGAGACCGCGCGATTTCCCACCTGAGCTATTATAAATTTATAGATGGTGGCGAAATTTACTTTCTTATTAAAATGATATTCTAGCAGTTTTTAATTGCTCTCGTAATTTTTATTTAAATAACCAGTTTATATTTTTTTTCCTACCTCTGCCGAAAGTTCGATTTTCGTCCCTGTGAAGCGGGGACAGAAAGTGTCACTGTGTCACAAAACCTGAAGTTTCGTCCTAGGTAGGAAAAAAAGTATGTGCAACATGGGACGAAAGTACTACATCCATTCCCGTATGTTTGCTACCCTCGCCTTCGGCTCGGGCGGCAATTTCACATGAGGGACAAAAAATAGTACTTTCATCCCCTTGTGACACAAAATACTATATTATTATATAGGTAAGATCGAAAAATATTATTCATATTTCATCAGTTCTATCGTATCTAAATTTAATTCCCAAAAAATAGAACGATAAACAAAAAAAAAAAAAAAATACCGAGCAAAACTCGGACATCCAGGTAGTAAAGGGCTCTTTTTTTTACAAAAGAGGGAACTTGATAAAAAAGCAAAAAAAAATGGGACTTGAGGCATCGGGATTCGAACCCAGGTATACTGATTTCCCACCTAAGTTATTATAACCTTGTAGATTATGCCGAAATTTACCTTCGTATTCTAATAATATTCTAGCAGTTTTTAATTATACTCGTGATTTTTTATTTAAATAACCAGTTCATATATTTTTTTTTTTTATTATTTCGTTAAGATCGAAAAATATTATTCATATATCATCAGTTCGTAATTTGTATGATAGTTTCCAAAAAACACGAATTACAAAAAATAAAAAAATAAAATACCGAGCAAAGCTCGGTCATCCAGTTAGTAAAGGGCTCCCAATAATAGTTTTTCTCATAAAAGAAGGAACTTGAAAAAAAAAAGTGAAAAAAAAATAGTTCCGGTAACATCTGGATTCGAACCTAGGGGTCGGTCTTCTTATTTCGAATCCGCCCGGTTCACATCGGAGCTACTCACACCACATACTGGCGTCATTTGCTCCACCACCATGCAAAACCATATTGGTTTGTAGTACATGATATGTATCAGAGATGGCGCTGTATGTGAAAAATGATTTTCCCTGTTTTCCTGCTTTTCTGTTGAAATTTTTTCTGAACCTCACGGAGCCCGAGACCTTTCCAACGAATGCAAAACCGTGGAAATCGGTTCGTGCGTTCTGGAATTATAGCGTCAGAAAGTAAAACCCGACTTATTTTTATATTATAGAATTGCGACTATAATTTGAGATTTAAACTATCCTATCTCTCAAGTTGGATCGAACTGCACATGGTGTGCGAATTTTATTATAATCGGTTAAGTGGTTTAGGAGTCCATTGAGGACAAACATTGTGACACGAGATTTATATATATAAGATATATATATATATATATATATATATATATATATATAATGCTCGTTTAAAGATATAAGATACATTAGGCACATGTCATAGGCGATGTCAGCATCGACTCGTCTTCAATACTGATCACAACACACCAAGGAATTTATATATAAACTGGAATACGCACGTGCATTCAAAAAATATTACTAAGAGAGGAATTGCATCTCTTTCTACCATGGATTCAAGCAGTGGCATAGCTTGACTGAGATGGGCCCTTTATCAAAATTTGTAAAGGGGCCCAAGTGAAGAGTAAAGATTTTTCAATAACGGAACAAAACCACTTGCATGGAATTGAAATAATGACATATTAATTATAAGTTATTACTTACAATTAATACTTCTGTCGTTTGTTCGTGAATTTATTATATTGGTGTTTTAATTTATTTAAGTACTTAATTGAAAAGTGACGACGATTTTAGTAAAAACAAAAGAAGGTCGTCGCGATCTCATACTGATATTTTGCTTTGCGACCTATATTGGAAAACATAAACATTACTCCGTCGGTCTATATGTAATCCTAAAAAAAAAGGTTGTCGCACCTCCGGACCGCTGGTATTTACTCCGTCGGGCTATATGTATTCCTTAAAAAAAAGGTTGTCGCAACTCCGGACCGCTGGTATTTACTCCGTCGGGCTATATGTATTCCTTAAAAAAAAGGTTGTCGCAACTCCGGACCGCTGGTATTTACTCCGTCGGGCTATATGTATTCCTTAAAAAAAAGGTTGTCGCAACTCCGGACCTCTGGTATTTACTCCGTCTGCCTATATGTATTCCTAAACAAAAGGTCGTCGCTAGTCTGGACCGCTGGTATTTACTCCGTTGGGCTATATTATGTACAAGGTCATCTCTGAATTTAAATTTCTGTCCCGAAATCTATTGTGGGGGCCCTTGTAGACCGGGGGCCCCGTATCATTGATACGGCTGATACGGCGGTATCTACGCTCCTGGATTCAAAGCTAATCGTAAGAAAGAGACAAAATACCAGTAGTCAACGAAATGCTCGGAATGATTTTTCACTTTACATGTTGGAAACAAATGTCAACCTAATGTGCGTTATTTCAATGTGTATATTTAAATATACAATTTTATTAAGTGAGCGTTCCAGTTATGATATGAATTCCTTGCAACACACACTATTCTCACACAAGCTCTACATTTTTAAGAGTTCTTTTAGGTATGTCATTTGAAGAAGGATTTCCAACGCTTTGGCGTCATCATTTATCTTATACTATCTTGAATGGATGTCGAATAATTGGTTACATACATAAGGTTCATATGTTTTTGTCTGGTGATACAATCGAATGTAAGTAAAACCGAACGACCGCCCGAATCAAAAGTAATAATTCATTGCTCAGTAATAAAAATAAATCTATTGGTTAAATAAAATTAACAAGATTGAGTTTGTCATGTCTACCCATACGTAAGGTCACCTATACGATGATGCGACCAAATCGAATGAGAAATTGGCAGGTCCTTGCATGAATGCACTTAGCTCTCTTGGATAGGTAGAAGTGACTATTATATTTGGAGTGGAGACCAAATATTACAGTGTAATATTTGGACTACACTGTAATATTTGGTAAAAAAAAGTCGCAGTTTTATGCTTTACATCATGAATGAGAAAGTCACAATCCAGTACTAGTTATAGAATTAAAGAATATGTTATAATTCGGTTCATCTAAATGCAGTCTAAACTTTATTACGAGCGATTTGGTATCTTTTAAAGTGAACCGTTATAATATTAATAATTTTTATATATTTTTTATCTACTCCCAAAACTTCTGAAACCTTTTGCCTTTTGCTTTTGATTACCTTATTGCCAACATTAAAACACCCAATGTCCTAATAACCATATATTATATCCTAACGGATGATATTATAATGTTGTACTAAATTTCATAATAACACTCCTTTGTTTTTTTTTTTCGATCCTTACTGATCAAAGGGTTTGCTCAACAGACAGCCAAATCACATTCTTAGTGCTCGATGCGTGGTATCTGTATGAATTTCAAAAAAAGAACATCTGGATGAATTTGAAAAAAAGAACATTCTCATTCACACGCGTTTATATAGGTTTCTAGGACTGGCTGTTTTAATGTTAGCAGTAAGCTAACTGTTTCAGAAACTTTTATAGAGGATTCATATTATGGGTGTAGATAAAGTCTTGTATGCAACTGTTCATAATTGGGTATTAAAACACTCATGTGATACTACATACTATCACATTCGGCTTCGCCTCGTTTGATAAACCCACATTCGTGTTTTAATACCCCTTATTATACAACAGTTGCATAAATATTTATTATTGTACATCATACAAAAAATAATATAGTACAAAAAAAAATGAGATAAATCAAAAAATGCACAAAAAGGCGGCTTTCTCGCTCAATAGCGATTTCTTCCAGGCAAGCTTAGGGTTAGAATTTGAGAAGAAGAACTAATTAGGTGGTGTATAATAAACATACAAAAAAATATACAGTAAGCCCTAGAATAATATATATTAATATAAATATATACGTAAATAATAAAATATATAGAGTAAATACTGATTAATAAATATATAAATACAATTATGTCATATTTAGAGACAGATTATAATCTTTTACAAGTTTTTTTTTTAATTTATTTTTTTAATATTACAATACTTTGAGCTTTACGAATATGTAGTATACGATATGTAAGAGCATTCGAAACAAGAATAGCCTGAACAGCAAATGAACTATGATAGTATTTGATCTTATGTACAGATATTCTGAGAGTCAGGTTTCAAAATGAACGTAGCACTTTACTGTGATCTCTAATGAATACAGATTTTTCCTTCAAGTATGGAGGACTGATTGGATTAAATAATCACAGTACAGAAGTGAAGTGAAACAAAGGTAAATATACATCCATCCATCCATCAAAGTTAACTTACGAGTAACTTCTTGCTTGGTTCGCCTCATCGAACTTCGATTTTATCAGATATGTTTCTGACAACTCTGACTAAGCTTAGTAAACATTTCCTATCTATACTGAGATATCTCATATACCTATAATAATATCCCACAAACAATAAATCACTTACTAATAAATAAATTTACAGTTTGTAAAAATATTTTTAACAGCCCAAGAACATTTATTAAGTACAATATTATATAAATTACAAAAATGTATTGTGGGTTTATTATGTTTAAGATGTATGTTATGGTAAGCAAAACATGAATGAATGAGTAACATAATGGTTGAGTAATTGAAGACTGTATTGACGGTTTTTAAAAGATAATTGTCAGCTCTTCGCAGCAGAATGTACATTCCGAACACGGGCGTAGAAAAGTACGGGTAGTTGCCCCCCTCCCCTAATCAAGGTGTACGTAACGACGAATTAAACTGTAATCAGAATTTTTTTTTTTTTTATGACAGATAGACAGGCATTTGACCGCTATCTCACCTGATGTTAAGTGCCGATGCGGTCGAAGGTGGAGCATGCCTGCCTAATAACAGCCTATTCACTCTGGCCTTGAAGGCACCCAGGTTGTATCGTTCGGGAAACACAGACGCGGGCAACGAGTTCCATTCCTTAGCCGTGCGCATCAAGAAACTAGTGCCAAAGCGTTTTGTGCGCGTAGGTGGCATATCAATGACATAAGGATGGAACGATCGACCGCGCCTAGTGTCCCGATGGCGGAAGGTTGTTGGGGGAATTAGATCGTGCAATTCCTTCGCACACTCACCAAAATATATTCTGTAGAACACCGACAGACGAGCTACCCTACGCCGATGATCGAGACTCTGCAACTTGGTGTCTGTCAGAGTAGGGTCACCTATGAGTCTCTTAGCTCGTTTTTCCACCGAGTCCAAAGTTGCCAGTTGGTATTTGGCGGATCCATCCCAAAGATGGCAGCAATACTCCATACAAGACCGAACTTGTGCTTTATACAGTTGAAGCAGCTGTTCTGGAGTGAAGTATCGCCTGACCTTAGAGAGGATACCTAGTTTTTTTGCTGCAGTTTTTGCTTTGGACTCGATGTGCTGCCCAAAGTTCAAATTGGACGATAGCTCTACACCGAGGAGCTGGAGGGATTCGGTAATTTCTACAGAAACATTTCGGAAAGTCGGAGCCAGGTGTAAAGGGCTCCGTTTAGAGGAGAACACACACGCCTGTGTTTTTGTAGCGTTGAACGTGACCAGTTTGGCATCGCCCCATTCGGAGACTGCCTGGAGGGCGACGTTCAAGCGGCTGACCATTTCCTCTCGACAAGACTGGATAACATCCTTACTAGCCCTTGCACTCGAAAAGTATCTGTCCGTCACTGTGCTGTCGTCAGCATACCCAAAGGTACCGGGGACGAGCAGATCATTAATATGGAGCAGGAAGAGGGTAGCGGACAAGACTGATCCCTGAGGAACACCGGCGTCGATAGCCTTTTGGTCCGACGAGTACCCGTCAAGGACAACTCGAATTGAACGTTCGTTCAGGAAATCAGACATCCAAGCACAAAGGCCAGGTGGAATACCATATGAAGGAAGCTTGCTTATAAGGCTCGCGTGCCAAACTCTGTCAAAGGCCTTGGAGATATCGAGGGACACGGCAAGAGCTTCACCGTGTTTATCAATGGCCTCACTCCAAATATGTGTGGCATACACTAGAAGGTCCCCAGTCGAACGGTTCTGGCGGAAACCGTATTGCCGGTCGCTGAGGAGATCGTTACCTTAAAAAGACAATATCGAATAGCGCTTCCCGATGTTTACGTTTATAGATTTCAGGTGGCGCCAAACAATTTATTAATAAACGTTTTTGCAGCACGTATAAATCTTAGTTGTCTTTCGCAAATCTAACCCGTAAGACAATCCTGGGTGCGCCCATAATTCCAAATCACTGTATCTTCATATTAACTATAATATTTATCAAAAAACAACTTATTATACTTCTTATTGATGAATTTCTGACCCGTTGGCGCAGTTTGCAGTGACCCTGTTTTCTGCTCAAAGGGTTGTGGGTTGGATTCCCGCCCCGAGTCTGGGTGTAATATATGTTTATTTATATATATGTTTTATTTATATGTATATTTATTTAAAAATGTATATTAGTCGGCTGTTACCTAAAACACAGGCATTAAGTTGCCTACTTTAGGAACAAACGACCTTGTGTGTGTGTTAAATATATTTATTTAAATAAAAAATATATTTATTTAATTTCTTAATGATGGAAAGGTATGTGATTAAATAAAACTCTGCCAGGCTATTACTCTGTCCGTCATTGTCATTAGATATAGTTACATGATATTGTAAGCAAGCGGCATGCAGTGGTTTCGCTGTATACGATTGACTGTCTCGTGTTTGTCCTGATCATTTCATGGTCATACTGTGAATTATTTTTTAACACAATGACTTTAAATTTTAAAAGTGTACCGAGATTATTTTCCTCCGTCTATTTTTCCCTCTCGGCCAACACTAGGGATATTAGATTTATCTATAATATAAAAATAAGTCGGGTTTTCCTTCCTGACGCTATAATTCCAGAACGCATGAACCGATTTCCACGATTTTGCATTCGTTGGAAAGGTCTCGGGCTCCGTGAGGTTTATAGCAAACAAAATTCAATTCAAATTAATTTTGTTACCATGACGTGTTTGTTTAATTGTGTCTAATTACTTTGTAACAAGCTCAGAGTCGCACAGCGTGCAATGGAGAGGGCTATGCTTGGTATTTCTCTGCGAAATCGAATCAGAAATGATGAGATCCGCAGACGAAAAGTTTGCTGACATAGCCCAACGGATTTGTAAGCTGAAGTGGCAGTGGGCGGCTCATAGCTCGTAGAACTGACGACTGATGGCGCAGAAAGGTTCTCGAGTGAAGACCACGTACCGGCAAGCGCAGCGTCGGACGGCCATCCGCAAGATAGACAGACGACTTGAAGAGAGTCGCCGGAAGCCGCTGGATGTAGGCTGCTTTGCACCGGTCACTCTGGAGGTCGATGGAGGAGGCCTATGTTCAGCAGTGGACATCCAATGTCTGATATGATGATGATGATGATGATGAATCATTTTATGACGAAATAAATATTTTCATTTCAATTTAGTTTAATTTCTCTATGAACTGACGATTTAAAAATGCCTGCTTGAGTAAATAAATTTTGACTGTACTGCTTCAATAACTCAAATCGTAATTATTTGACGAAAATCGATCAATTTCCTTCGTGTCTTCTCCATTCTACGTGACATAGGCGAAGTTATCTATACTAGATTGGCACTAGTGAAAGTAATTAATCCTAATTATTAAATTAATCTTAATTAATAATAATAATATCATGTAATATACATTGTAATCTCTCTCAATACATATGCTTACTAATATAAAAATAATTCAATTAAACAAACATTTGTTTAATTGAATTATTATATATTATAAATATTTAATTTTATATAAATTCGTAGAAATAACTCTCAAGCGTCGTTATTATATTAACATTAATAATATTATTGTTATCGAAAAATATATACTATTAATTAAAACATGGCTTTCAAAAGTTGATTTCTAAATATCGATTAATAGCAGGTCTGCCAGTTGCTGATGTTAATTTTAAGTAATAATAATGAGTTTTTCTTCTATAAATATACTGCGTGGTGAATTAAATTTGAATTTATTCTTTTAATGATATACATTTTTTTTAATCCCTTAGTAGGTACAATATAACAAACAATATGGTACAAGATAAACTAATTATGAAATTTTTCACAAATTTTGTCTATTACTTCCTACTCATTCTTATATCGAACTAAAATTTTATCATTGGAAATATTTTCTATAATTTTATAATAAATAATTAAGGGTTAATCTCAGGAGCTCAATTAAATAATTGTTTTTGGTAAAAATAGTTAAAAACTGACACCAAGTACTTGCACTATCTAAATTGCAGTATAACACTTCATACAGTTTCAGATTGAGCAGTTCTCTTAATATAATAATATTTTATTCTTTATTCCGTGCACTTAAGGTATAAGTTAGTTTGATTTAGAAATGTCAAAGTATAGGTGATGGCTATGCTATCGCAATAAAGACTGTTATCTCGTGTCTAACTATCTCTATAAGGTATTGGAATGAATCTGGAACTTGATTACATTTGTTCCCTATCAGAGAATATCACAGAATACGTGATACAATAGAAATGTCACAAATGTTAATCAAAGAGTATAGTTAATGCTTGCAATAGATAATCGTTTATTGTCAAAAATTCAGTCCGAATGATATCGCTCGTGCCATTGTTGCTGTTCTTTTAATTTCGTATAAAAAGTTAGTATAATTAATGCTATTTACTACGCTTTTAAACTATTTGAACGTTTTTTAATATGTAATCATCATTATGACTATATATTAAGCTCACCCAGTTAACCGACAAGATGCGATGTAATACCAACCCGACCAATATCTTATAGGTATAAATATCTGATTTTTTTTTGGCAAAACGTGTTTTTTGAAATTATATTTAGATACAAATTACATACTGATGAAAATAAACTAATTGCACTCTGTATTGTACTGTATCAGCTTGTAAACAACCCACTGCTGAGCGAAGGCCTCTTCTCCTTTCAGAAGAAGGTTTGGATCTTAATCCACCACGCTGCTCTATTGCGGGTTGGCGGATAATATCTCTACCATGAGTAACGATCGTTATCAGATGTCTATGTTGATTATATAATGTGGCTGACCCGGTTAACCGACAAGATGCGATGCACTGCAACTTCATGCGTATAATATGCGTAACTATGCGACTAATATCTTATAGGTATAATGACTGTTTAATTTAGGTATTACGTGCGATTATTAAGCGTCGCGTAACGTTTTCGCGTTTTCCATTCACATAGGACAACAGGTAGTACGAGTATGTCCTAGCGAGTCTCCATTTTTGTAGGCAAAACACAAATAAATTGAAAGTTCTAGGAAGGTAGTTTAATAAGAGAAGTTTTGAAAATTATTTGCTTAACTGTATTAATATTCGTATTTTTAAAGCTTTATGTGTTAAAACCTATTTCACACTTATTTGAAATACCTCCCCCCTATATTTTAATCTCATAAAAATCATGAAATACTAATTTTTTTATAATTTGTTACAGGATATAAAGTTCATGCTTCTGCCATGGGTCTTCGTCATGGGATTGGAAACTCTGGTCGAGGTCATTAACCTCGTCTACTTGTTCTACTTACAAACGGTAAGTACAATTATTTTCGACTATGTTTGGTATTCCATTCATACTAGAATATCAGGTTTAGTAGGTCAATTATTTGACAAGACCAGTCTAACTTGACCCCAGTATTATACGGGGCCTCGTAAAGGTCAAGAGTCTTGTATACACGTGCACCTAAAGCTCTTGACAGCCGGATAATAAATAAAATCTAAAACTATCATAACACATTAGTTTTTTGAATAAAAATTAATTAATTTATATTATTATATTAATTGATTTTTTGCTGTGACGATATTGTTAAACATTATCAGCCAATATTCTATTTAAGAGACGCAATTTCGAAAAATTGTAGAAATAACTGAACTGAGTCAGCGTGTATACGTCCCATTGCTGCATATAGGCCTCTTCTCCATATTGGAGAAGAGTTGAAGCTTAATCTACCACGCTACTCCACTGCGGGTTGCTGAATATTTTTTCCTATCATGAGTAACGATCGTTATTATGTGTCTGTGATAACAACCGGGACCCACGGCTTTACATGTTCTTCGAGACGCGGTGGGGAGACCCATAATGACATACCCAGACCAAAGTCAAATATTTGTATAAATACATACAAATATTTGCCCTGAACGTTGAGGCAACTACACGTACCTACATCAAAATGGTTGACACTACACATTTAGATACTTCTTGCTTAGATGCTTCATTAGTATTGATTAATTATATTAAAATATATATATATATATATATATATATATATATATATATATATATGTGCACACTATTTAATATTAACTTTTAGTGACCTTTGATAACCGTCTGGTGTTGTGGTGCGTCTAGTCTTTTTTTTAACTATCCCTCTAACATGATCATTAGAGTCAGTGTTTACAGTTTATATCGCCCATGACTATTAAAAATGTCGGATATGAAAAAAAAATTACTTTACAGGAGAGCGATGCAAAGTGTAAATTTCATGCATCTTTTTTCATATTTTTTTAAAATACTGACATTTATAAATTAAGTGATTAAAGAACTATGCATAAAATAAAATTTTTCTTTTCAGCTGATGTTAGACTTGGTTATTCAGGAACGTTTTATGAAATCAATAAAAAAAAAAAACGATTTTGCAGTTCCGACGATGCATGCATGCATGGGCGATATTTGTCTACTCTTCCATACCAATTCTCTCTCGTTTGCTGCTGTACTTTCATACTAAATCTTTCTTTCATCCATCATCTTTCACACTATTGGGTTCCCTTCCTATTTGCTACTTGCTTAAAAAACTCTGCGTTACTTATAGGGTAAATAAGTAGTACGGGGTATCCCCTGTACACTTTTTTTTAATTTTTATTTTGATCCAATATTTTTTGTTTTATCAACTTTATTGCTTACATCTAAATGGTATAAAAAATTATAATTACATTTATCATCTTAGTCAACTAAATTATTTTATTTTACACAATAAGTTTCCATTACCATTCCGCATGACGAGAACCTCGTGAAAGCCGAAACAGAGAAAAAACGTAAATATCTCGATCTGGCGCACGAGATTGTCGACATGTGGAGTGTTGATTCCACTGAAATCATCCCAATCGTTATATTTGCCAACGGTTTGATGCAGTTTAGCCTCGCTCACCATCTGAGGCAGCTAAGTATCCGTGACGGTTCGCTCGCAGCCAGGATGCAGAAGGCGGTATTGCTGGACTCGGCTAGGATTGTTCGCCGATTTCTCAGCCCACGGCCCTAACCCCCGGCCGTTTGATGTCACTGCCGGGGCGTAATCCTCCACCCGCTTATATTTATCTACCTATGTACCTATGTTTATTTTAATTTATTACGAGTATATGCTTTATATAAGTATTGTTTTATATTATGTATATCTATATATGAACAGGTGGAGTGAACAATTTAGATAATATTAAAAAATTTATTCACTCATAACATACAAAACATATTCAAAACTTACATTATTCGATAACAAATAGGACAGTGTATCTATTGATTACTTTTAGCAAATTATTATTGTTCGTTAGTTAAACGTAAGTTTTGTACTGATATCTAAACTAGGAATAGTCTGTATCTTAGATGACAGTGACTTTCGTTGCATATTTAAATAAAAATAAAAAAAAAATTTTGGTTGCCTGTAAAGTCGGTATACGGGCGAAAGTTTTACGTGACAACGACTTTGAGTGGTAAAATAATTTTAATGTGAATATTCATTCGTATAGTAGGAAGAAGGATGAAATAATAGTAACAATTTAAAACATTTATTTATACAAAGAATTATATTTAAAACACTTTCACTTTTTATGTCTGTCTCTCTCGCTCTTAGGCGGGCTAACCATGCCCGAGTGGCCTCTCACTCGCTCTCATTGTGAGCGCATAACGTGAGCAGAGCGTAACGCAGTTTCTTGAAGTGTCACCCGGCAAACCAATTTATAAGACGTTGTCACGAGTTACGAAGGATACAGCCGGAGGACCCAAAAAAAACCAAAATTACTTAAAATAATTTATTTAAAATAAAACTATTTCTAATTTACAATTAATATGTCTAATGCAACGCGATGTTACAAATAGAATGACGCTAAAGAAAACTTAGTTTCACACAATACGTGAAACTTGGGAACAAAAGTGTAAAACGACCGGCTGACGAATCGCTGACGCCGTGTGAAACTGCCGGCCATGGAATTGCTGACGCCGTGTGAACTGCCGGCCATGCATCCTTAGGTTAGCAGTATATAGGAAGCTATGCGATATAACTCCTCCACCCCAAAATCGGCAACTATTTGAGAACAGCGTGATAAAATGTTGCTGGGAATATCTCTTGGGGTTTGCTTGTTTCTTCAGAATTTTCATGGGTTTGTACATCTGTTTCTTTATTCGAATCCATTTGAATATTATCTTTAACTTTTGATTTGCTGTATAGATTCTTCTATCGTCGCAATAAAATAATGCTAATAAGTGCAAGTGTACTTAATAACAGTATTGTTTAAAATGGTACTGTCGTATGGTAAACTTATGTAGCAACTGATTCGACGTGCAACTTCGGTTGTACTCGTAGCATCGCTTTGTTCTTAATAGTATGTAGATTTCAGATTAACATAATCTGAGCTTGTTCGTTGTAAATTCTTCTTGTAGCTGATATCCAAAATTTTACAGGCTGGCCCGACACTTTGACCTCGGCATTACTAATAGTAATCGTTCCTGTATGTAGACTATAGTTGATTGAAATTGTAGCCAAAAACTTCCGTTCAGTGTAAGGAAATCTTCACGCTTGGAATCGGTATGTAGTTGCATGATGTTCGAAGCTGATTGTTCTTCTTATCGCAGAGATACCGATTATTCGGTACTTCGGACATTCTGTCTCCATGTACATGAACATGTGCCTGTTGGATAGAATGAAAGGAAAAGGAGGAAGGAGAACCTGCATGTTTCTATTTGAAAACATCTAACTCAGATAAATCAAAAACTCTATAGAACTATTAGTATTTTAAATACTATAACTATCTGAATAATCTAAATTTTCGATCAATACTTTTTAATTTAATAATAAAATTTAAATTTTAATTCGTTTTATTCTGGAACCTAGACCGTTTATGAAACCTCTCTTTACTCAGGTTGATTCCAAGGTTTTCAGCTGAAACTTCACCTCATCTAATTTACCATATAGATAATTAATTTGTAACTCATATAAAGCAAACGTATTATCATTCAAGGATTTGTTAAAGTCTAGTAATTGAGTGTGTAATATAGAAATTTTGTCATCAATGTCGTCAAGTCGTATATTCTGTCAATTTGAACGGTTCGAGTCACTGTCATCCGAACTGTCAAGAGGAGGATGCGTAATTACGGGAGAATCCTGCAACAATTTAGTGTGTTTTCGGACTCGTTTAACTCTGTGCTTGGATACTGGGTCCTTTTTTCTAGAGGTATAGATGTGGATCGGTAGGTCAGCTAAGACTTTGTCCCTAATAAAGCGCGAGGCTAGTTTCTGTCGACTTGCAGAGGGGTTGTTAATAAAGACTTCTTGATTAGGTTGGAATTCTACTACAGGTTCACGTGTTCTATTTCGATTATCAATCAAAGTCGTACGGTTTTTTAAAGAAAATTCGTTAATTATATTATATACGGTTTGCATTTGTTCTTTATGTGTAAGAATATAACGTTGCATTAAATGTTTTGAGAGATCAATATCCATTGGATTACGCGGATCAAAGTGTCCATTTATAATATCGTAGGGTCGGCATTTCGTAAAACTGTGAACTGAGCTATTATAGGCAAGGATAGCATAAGGCATAAGGTTAGTCACGACTTCGTTTCTATTTTGTAGTCTGAAAATACGGAGATGTTCGAGTAATGTTAAATGAAATCTTTCTATATTACCATTACCGTTCGGACAATTAGGCAACGTTTTATGGTGACTAATTTTATGTAATTCAGTAAATTCAGCGAAAAGTTGATTGTTAAATTCAGTGCCATTATCAGAAACTATTGTTAAGGGTAGACCGTGGTGAGTACAAAATTTTAATAAGGCTTGCACTACACTAATAGCAGTAGCATCTCGTAAGTGGTATGCTTGTGCGTATTTAGAAAATACATCAATAATAGTTAAATACTTTTCAGTTTCTACAGTAAAAATATCTATGTGAACAATTTCAAAAGGTTTCGTGGACGGGGGGACTACGTTAAAATATTGTTTCGGTGGTTTGCGATCGTATTTCGCTTGCCCGCAAATAGTACATAAGTTAATATATTTTGTAATATTTTCTCTCATTTTTGGCCAGTAATAACGTCTTGAAAGAGAAAGATAACACTCGTTAACACCCCGGTGATTTGTTTTACCCTCATGATATTTTTTAATTATGTCTTGTTGTTTTAAATAGTCACTTACGTTTTCTAATTCAACCGTTGCTAGTACAAGATTCATAGACGAACTTCTAAATTTTTCTTGAATAATCGGGATTACGTCGTACATACATAATTTAGGCTCTATCAGTAAGGCTGTTTTGAGTTTTGGATTAACAAATTGTTTTATAACGTCTATTATATCTTCCTCCATGAAGGGTTGACGTATCTCGACAGCTACGCGAGTATGAGTTTCGAACGGTTTCGACACCTTCGGCTTGCGTTTGATATCGCCTACAACCGTTATATGTATCTGCCTATGAAATCTATTAAGTGGTTCTTCGGATATCGGTATTTCAAGAATTGGGTTCTCTTTACTTGTATGAGCTGTCTCTGTGGAAGAACCTATTGTGATTTGATCTACTGACGGATTCGCAATAACTGAGCTAATCTCTTCGTTGTGAATTTCTATACGTGACAACGCATCCGCGTTCGTATTAGCACTACCTTTTTTGTATAAGACGGTAAAATCATATTCGCTTAGTTTCAATTTCCAACGTGTTAATCGGGCATTAGGTTCTTTCATACTCATAACCCACTGTAATGGCTTGTGATCTGTTAATATTTTAAATTTCCTACCGAACAAATATGGCCGGAAGTACTTAGTTGCCCAAACGATAGCAAGCAACTCTTTCTCGATAGTACTATAATTTAATTCTGTGTCATTTAAAGTTCGAGAAGCGTAACAAACCGGTCTATCGGAGCCAACTGGGCCCTGTGATAGGACAGCGCCAATCGCGACATTTGACGCATCAGTAGTTAAAAGGAAATCTTTACTAAAATCTGGGTATTGGAGTATGGGATCATTTGTTAAAATTTTCTTACATTTTTCAAAACAATTTATATATTCGGAATTCATGATTATCTTTTTACCCTTTTTTAAACACTGCGTGAGCGGCTTAGTTATTCGAGCAAAATCTGGTATAAATTTTCTATAATAACCTAACAGGCCTAGAAATTGCTTTATTTCTTTATTAGTTTTCGGGATTGGATATCTCTCTATGGCTTTAATTTTATCAGGATTTGGCTTTATACCATCTTTAGAGATTATGTGCCCTAAATAAGCTGTTTCCAATTTTAAAAATTCTGATTTGTCCATTTGTACCTTAAAATTAGATTCTCTGAGTTTTTTAAATACCTTTTCTAAATTAACTAAATGTTCCTGTAAAGATGTACTAAAAACAATGATATCGTCTAAGTATACTAAGCATACAGTATTTTGTAATTCTTTTAAAACGTTGTCCATCACACGCTGAAACGTGGATGGTGAATTTTTCAGCCCCATTGGCATGCGTAAAAATTCATAATGGCCGTGTTCAACATTAAAAGCAGTTTTAGGGATGTCTTCTGGATGCATCTCTACCTGATAAAAGCCGCTGGCTAGATCTAACGTCGAAAAATATTGGCAATTACCTAACTTGTCAAGGACGTCCGTTATATTCGGTATTGGGTATTTATCGTCTAGGGATTTTTCATTGAGCTTTCTAAAATCTACAACGAGACGCCATTTGGTCTTACCCGAGGCATCTGTTTTTTTAGGAACAACCCAAATGGGTGAACTCCAGGCTGACTCGGATGGCCTAATAATGCCTTGCTCTAACATATTTTCGATTTGACTTCTAACTTCTTCTCTATGAACAAATGGATATCTGTAATTCTTAGTGTGAACTGGGATTTCGTCGGTGGTTCTAATGCGATGTTTAATACTATTAGTAAAAGTTAACGGCTCACCTTCAATGTAAAATATATCCGCATATTTGGCACATAAAATTTCTAAATTAGTTCTTTCTTCGGGATTTAAGTGTTCCGTACGTAATCGCGTTAGAACTTCTTTTGAACGAGACGTTATTGTACTTTTATGAAAATTTTCTAAATTATGAATTTCAGTATTAATAGTTCTATCCATACAAAAAACTACATCGTGTTGTGTTGGGTTAAAAACTTCTAAAATACCGCGATTATTCTTTACCGAGGTTAAACAACTAGGAATTATACAGTTACAAATTACTTGTTCGGATATGAAGACATCACCATCGCTACTATTAATCGGTACTTTTATTAATTTAGACGAATTAGCTGGTATAATACATTCATAAAAATTTATATTGCGAGAGTTGTACATTTGAATGGGGTTAATGGCATTATTTGTGTATAGTAACTTGTCTTTCAGATCGATTTTAGCTGCCCACTGTTCCAGTAAGTCTAGTCCTATCAGTCCGTCAAAGTAACCATGAAATTTATACACGAAAAATTTTATATAATTAGTGTCATTAAATTCGTCAAAAGTCGGTATAGTAATGGAGTAGTCACTACGGGTAGTTGCATGTACATTTGTTACCTCAAAGGGGTCATAGGTAAGTGGTGTCTGGGGGAAGTACTTATTAACAACATCAGGGCTAATAAAAGATTGGTTAGCCCCAGTGTCGATTAGCAACTTTAAAGGGGGGTTATTAATTTGTATGTATGGGAGTTGTCTCTGGGTCTGTATGTTAACTTCTATTTTGGCTTTTTTGATTTGGGAACTTCCTGAAAATCCTGTTCAATTTCATTCGACAAGAGCTTTTCGTCGAGTCTTTCAGTAGAGTATACGTCAGTCATTTCATAGTTAGGAATATTGCTATTAGTTATTTCCGTATCGAAACTATTTTCGGTATAGTCAGAGAATGTAGGGTAATAGTAGTAAGGGTCAGGGTCACCGTAATACTCAGTACAGTCAGTATAATTATATTCATTAGGATAAAATTCATGGACGTTCATTTCACGAGGTTTTGAAAAAATATTAGATGGGGGTGCGTTAAAACTTCGTGAATTAAAATTAGTCGGGGGAAGCTGTTTCGGTTCATAATTAACTATTCCACTCATAGGTTTAGGAAATTGATTATGTATTCTATGCGGTATCTTAAACACATTACTCTGGGGATTATAATTAGGTGGTAACGCGCGGAATATTTGCTGAGTGCGTGTTGGTAAATTAGAATGGTGATAATTTTGCTGACTTACCTGCTGATTCGGTTTCCAATACCGAGGCTGCTGCTGCGGCTGCTGGGAGCCCAGCTTAGGCAACGATGACATTACCATAGCTGGAGAAAAATTGAATGCTTTTTGCGCCGGTGGAGCAAATACCACAGGCGTTGGTGCAACAAACTTAGGCACCGTATGTTTCTTTTCATTAATAGATTCGTTTCTAGTTTGCATGTAAGCGGCATTCAATTCTTCTTGAACATATTCAAGAGCTTTTTCTATACTATCAGGACGCATGCAACGAATACGAGAGCCTAGTGGCTCTTTTAATCCTCTAACATAAGCTTGCATAGTTAATTTTTTGTACAAAGTGCGTTTAGCATCAATCGTAGTAGGAACCGACTCATGTAACATTACGTACGTCATGATCGTACTGAATAAAGTTTGACAACGTTCATAATATTCCTGCGGGGTAGTATTCCCCTGTGTAGCCATGGCAAGGTCATTGTAAAGAGCGGTCTCATCTCTCTGATACGAAAAATTATTAATCAAGGCCGTTCTTATTCCTATCCAATTTTCCGGTATACCATTCGAGTTAATAAATCGCGCCGCGGAACCGGTGATTTTATTTAAAATTCCATTAATTAAACTTAAATTTATTAATTCTGAACCAGGTTCCGTCCCTAGATAACGATTAACTATTTGATCACAAATATTAATAAACCTAGGTAGAACATTCGGGTTCCCGTCAAATTCGGGAACTAGGCGTAAGGCCTTAAAAACTACATCGGGATCAAATTCACTCATATTAAATTCGTTAATTTTTTCTAATCGCCTATTTAAATCTAAATTAATTCTACGAGAGGTCCTACGCGATGCAGGCTCTCTTGGGTTCGATTCCCTAGGATGGAAAATCTTGAAAGGCTTAGGACTACGGAGTAAGGAACACAGGCTATGCTATGTACTTACATTAATTTCATTTCGGTCGTTCTCGGGATCGATGTCTTGATACACCTCCGGGCTGCAAGCTTCTAGGTTCTTTTCAGGATACTCACTCGAGGACACGGGCAATATTAAATCCCTATTCTCTTTTTTTTGAGTATCCTACCGACTGCGCCAGTTACGAAGGATACAGCCGGAGGACCCAAAAAAAACCAAAATTACTTAAAATAATTTATTTAAAATAAAACTATTTCTAATTTACAATTAATATGTCTAATGCAACGCGATGTTACAAATAGAATGACGCTAAAGAAAACTTAGTTTCACACAATACGTGAAACTTGGGAACAAAAGTGTAAAACGACCGGCTGACGAATCGCTGACGCCGTGTGAAACTGCCGGCCATGGAATTGCTGACGCCGTGTGAACTGCCGGCCATGCATCCTTAGGTTAGCAGTATATAGGAAGCTATGCGATATAACTCACGTTAAAATATTATTATTGCATGCCATTGTTGCGTGCTCATCACCCAGGGGCCACACTAGCGGGAAACGTCAATGCCTATCATCGCGGTAGACATTCCGATAATTTTAGCGCGATGAAGTGAGTGGCTACACTTGAAAGTTCAACGTCAACGCCCATTCTTGGCGATAAAATTGGCGCTAATGTTATTTGAATTTCAAGCAAGATAGACGTTGACGGTGCAACTCTGTATTTGATGAGTGTAATTTTTTTTGTATAAATAATAAATAAATAAATATGTTTAACACACACACACGGTCGTCTGTAAGGTAGGCAACCTAATGCCTGTGTTTTAGGTAACAGCCGACTGATATACATTTTTTTAAAATAAATATACATATAAATAATACATATATGAATACACATACATTACACCCAGACTCGGGGCGGGAATCGAACCCACAACCCTTGGAGCAGAAAACAGGGTCACTGTAAACTGCGCCAACGGGTCAGTCATCATGAACATATGCATGCCATCAACTTCCCGGCTATCTGAGATTAAATAAGAAACATATAATAATAAGTATTAATTATGTATATCTATAAATATTATTGAACGTTTTGCCAGACGACCTGAGATTAACAGTAATATTGCATTTGCAGATGGGCAGATGGCATAACAATAATAATATAATATAATAAATATATGTTATACAAAATAATGATAATTCAGTGATAACAAATAATTCAATTCCGTTCATAAAAGTATGTAATTTATCATCAATGTTTTCTTATGACGTCAACACGTAAAAATTATTTATCGTCCGTAAACCGACTTTACAGACAAACATTTTTTATTAAGAGTTATTATATCTATTATTACTATTATCTATTCAATTAAATTGAAACAACATTTTTATACTTTACAAAATAAAACAACATACTCTGTATTTACCTGTGTCTTTCATTTATTTATATATTATATATTTCAGGCAATTGGAATAATATTAATGATACATGTGATTATATTACTGTTCAATTTTTAGGTGCAATAAAGAATAAAGAATATATTAAAGTAATTAATGTGGCTTTTACATAATTTTTCGATCTTTTATTATCTTTATTTCACCGAAAGTTAAAGTTGTTGGTTAAGTTGTTTTAAAAGGTAATAATTCCGTTATTCGTCGCTAAGCATCATTTTGTGACGCACGATTCTTATAAATTTTGAATCTCGAATCCGTAAACGTAATTACTTTTTCGTTACTCCACTCCATAGTCATAGTATGTATTTATCGAAAACAAACACGTGCGATTCCGTCGCGCTCACGGTGCACAATGACATATGTTCGTAGTGTGCTGTGTGGCCGCTTCAACGTATTAAGGGGTCTGGCCACCCTGGATTATTTTTTTTTTCATTTTTATTTTTTTATTTTTTTTTAATAAACCCTGAACTGTAACGGACATTTTAAGACCTGTTGCGTATCGAAACACTCAAAATTGGCCAAGTTACAGGCATCTTAATTTATATTATTACACACTTATTTTTTAATATTTTCAAATAAAATTTTACAATGTTATTTTTGAAGCCCTTTTGTGATATTGAGTAAAAAAATAAAAATATTCCGGCCCATAGTTTCGAATTTATTAATTTAATTAAAAAAACAGTGCATTTTTTGTTCCGCCAGGGTGGCCAGACCCCTTAACTCTCGCGGTTATCTCTTTGATGTACCGCCACTTGAACTATCGCCCAACGTCCAACGGCAATGTGAATGCCGTTGTAAAATTATCGCGATGAGTCGTGGCCACACCTACGTTCATCGCCATAGTAAACGGCATTTCCCGGTGAGTCGTGGCTACACCTACGTTCATCGCCATAGTAAACGGCGTTTCCCGCTAGTGTGGCCGCAACTATCGCCCAACGTCCAACGGCAACGTGAATGCCGTTGTTAAATAATCGCGATGAGTGGTGGCCACACCTACGTTCAACGCCACTGTTTCGGACGGCGGCAGGCGAGACGTCAATGCCCGCACTGTCGTCCTGGGACAATCTCCCACTTATTTGACGTACGTCCTTGTAGAAGCTTGCGCTGGTTACGTACGCCACCACGCACCCCTGAATGCGTATGTACTGCACCACGAACTCGGGGAGACGAATTAATTGAAACAACAATATTTCTTCGAGATCCGCAGGTTTCGGCTCTTGAGATTTGTTTCTTCCTTATTTTGCCTCTTCGACGGCTTTGTTGCGACTGTTTCGTATGACTTCTTAATTTGTTCGTATGGTTCGCTCGACATAACTGAGCCCGAATTGGCCCGCTTATTAACGTCGCGGCAATACCGTCAAGAGAGCCGCGAGTTTTATTCCTATTTTGTTTGTGATTTTCACTATGAGCCGAAACCTTGGAGCCTTTATTTATTGTTTTTAAGTAAAAAACCCTTACAATTTATACATATTAAGAAACGTTAAACCTTACTCTACAATATAACGTATAAATTAGACACATTACCTTACATAATAAATTTTTCTTTAAACAAAACTTAGAAACCTTTCTTCAAAACGACTTTCACTATATACATTTTCGTAAATATTTTAAAAACTATAAGTCCTACGGACTTGAACCTTTTTCTAAACCTCGTTATGAGTCAAGACCTTTCTTTTGACACTAATTTCAAAACGATATCTCTATAAACAAAAATTCACTTTTTCAACTTACGTAATTATTTACAATACAAATTGTCCTTATTATTTAACACAAAAATATTTAACAAATAAACCTTATAAAATTATTCTGACATGTCGATACATGTCGATAAATGTCGATACATGTCGATACATGTCAGAAGCCGATGGCTCAACTCGGGGTCTCGTCGCCGACAGCCACAGTCAACGGCATTTCCCGCTAGTGTGGCCCCAGTATCATGAGTAGACCATTTGAAGTAATTAGAATTGCATTGTGTTCGAACGATATGTATAGTTCGACAACGACAACTATGAACTTAAGCATTTTTATATGTATTATTTTATTTTATTTAATTTTTTATATATATATAAAAATATTATTATATTTAGTTACTATGTATCTATTACAGATTTCTTATTTATATTTATATATCATTCATACTATTTTTATGTTTAGTTGTTTATGTGCGCACGTGAGTGTGTCTGTGTGTGTGTGTGTGTGTGTGTGTGTGTGTGTGTGTGTGTGTGTGTGCTTACTTATTTAGTTTGAGCATATTTTCAATATCATGATAAGTCTGAAGTTTTAACCAGTTAATAATTTTTTCTTTACATTTTTTGCTGTTGAAAGGGTAAATGTTAATAATAGCTATAATCTTGTATAAATTGAAGGTCCCAGATAGAATTGAAATCTTTGCGAAAAACTTGTTTTAAAGGGAGAAAGATAGCAAACTTTATGTTTACGTCGAGCTGATGCAATTTCTTATAAAAATACTTATTTTGAATGTTGAGTTAAAATGGTTTCTTTAACAAATAATTGTCTAACGGTGAGGACTTCACAGTTAGCGTAGAGATCTTTAGTAGGTAATCTAAATGGCCTAAACGTCATTACCTTAAGTAGTGCTCTCTATGCACGTTCAAGCTCAATCATGTGTGTCTTACAGGTGCCACCCCACGATGTTATGCAATACAATAATCTAGACTGTGCTAGTGCAAAGTAAACTGATTTTAATAATTTGAATTCTGTTATATTGCGTAATGTTTTGAAAATATCGATTAACTTTATTGTCCATTTAGAGAGCAAATTTATGGGAGCTTTCCATGAAAGTGTATTATCCAATTGGACGCTTAGATAATTTATAGTTTCTGTTTTAGTGAGACACATACAAGTGTAAGTAGAATTTTGCACAGATCTTGAACCACAAGAGTAAAACTGTATAGAGTACTCACAGCCTCTTAGGATACTCCGCTTAGAGATATGCCAAAATTTATTCCTTTGGTTTTTGAGACATTTATTGTGAGAGAGTTATTATACATCAATTGGGACGCTTTATCTAGTCCGGACTCTGCCATTTTTGTAGCCTCTTCCCAGTTTTTGTCACAAAAAACCAGAGCAGTATCATCTGCATATGCGAATATTTTACAGTTAGGTAAATTATTATTGCACAGTTCATTCATATATATCAGAAATAGGCTAGAACAAAGGAACACTTCCCTGAGGAACCCCATACGATACATTGACATCACTCTCAATAACTACTTATTTACTATTACGCCTATCCTAATTACAAACTTATTTTCCTATGCTGGTTGAAAATATACAACTATATCTAGCCAGTTGGCTAGATATAGTTTTATATTTAAAGGTAAAGTTTACCTTATTTGCTATTTCTATTATTTACAATCTTACATATATATCTACAATACTCTAGGAATACGGCTCTATTTTTTATCATTACTCATGACATCTGTTAATTTCACTGTTAACAGTTTAAGATTCATCCGATGCTCCAATTCCAGTCACTCATAATGGTGGACAGGACAGTCTAGTAGGAGATGGAAGACAGACTCAGACTTCCCTGGGTCGCAGACGCATGAAGGACTCTCCTTGCACTTGAAACGGTACAAGTACTCGGATAATCCGCCATTTCCCGTCAACGTTTGGGTGACGAATCTGTCCACCTCTATTTTATCACACCAGGAAAGAATTTTCGGGTGACGCCGGTCATTTCGGCCGGTTCGGTATCGGTTGTTCAATTTGTCAAGCGATCACATGCAAATGCTTTGCTTGACGAATGAAACGGGAAAGCTGTCGCAGTCAGAGGAGCGTTAAGACTTCAGCACAGCTTCCTTGGCCAGATAGTCAGCAAACTCGTTCTCCTCCATTCTTGCGTGGGCTTGGCGAGAAAGCCCCGTGCCTCTACGGTCACGGGATGGAAGGCCTTTGGATTCTCCAACATCTGCAGTGCTGATAAGAAGTCGCAATAAATCCCAACTGATCCAGCCAAGTTTTCTGCGGCCGTTCGTGCCGCCTGGCATATCGCCAGGAGCTCCACCTGGTAGATCTTAAAGATGATATATACGTAGATAGTCCGTAAAGACGTAGATAGTCTGTAAAGATGTTTAAGTCGTGGACATTGGTGGCCATGAACTGTTCCTGGTCTACCACACACTTGAACTCAAGGTCGATATGACAGGTGGACATTGAAAACCGTAGAGCAGAGGACACCCGTTCCACGTCCCAACCTCTCATCTCCTACTCGCATAACCCTCTCCTTGCCTCATATAAAGCTGTGGCTTCGTGGATGCGGTGGTCGAGAGAGAGTATTCCAGTGACCAACAGAGTCGAGTTCAGGGAGACGGTGAGGCATGCCCTACAAAGCTTCTGCGCGTAGCCTCGCAAGACCGCTCTATGACAACCGCCAGCAGCTTGATCTAGTTCGACAAGACAATCTCGACTCCGCCCATATGAAGAAGTGGGTTGTTATACTTCAATTTGCGCGTCATAAACATTGCATTGGTCTTATGAGGCTCAAATCTAAGTTTATTACATGTTCGAGGGCGGCATTGGCTCGTCTTTCAATCTTGAGGGCCGTCTCGACCATAAACACCAACACCAAATCGTCGGCGAATGCCTGTGTGTAATCGCTTCTGGTCTCCAAATTCGGAAGCAGTAGATCTAAGAGTAGATTCCACCATATCGGCCCGCCGATAGATCCCTGCACGCATCACTTCCCAGTGCGTCTCCTTTGCTCCTCCCCACAGTACCTGACTTTGATCTGCCTTTCTCTTAGAAGCTCGAAAAGGCATAAGAAGAGGTCCGGATCCAGGTTTATTGGGTGCAGGCATATATCGGTGGTAAAACCGTACGCACCTAGAGCCTTCTTCGTATCAAAGGAACAGCTCGCTAACTTCAACTCCAAGTGAGTGAAGGAGGGGTCCCATTGATCCGAAGAAGTCTCGTTGTCCGTGAGCTCACCTAGGACCCTCACCTGTCGGTGCTCCTCAGAGTTCTTCTTTGGAGTCGTCGGGGTAAAACGTCTCGGCCATAAGTCAGGCGGTGAATGGTGCGTGTAGTTGCCTTAACGCCAGCGGTTGCGGGTTCTATTCCCATTCGAGGCAGATACATATTTGTATTTGTACAAATATTAGATTTTTGGTCTGGCTATATGTCGTTGTGGGTTCCCAGACCGTGCCTCGGAGAGGACGTAATGCCGGCGATCTCAGTTGTTATCAAAGACATCTGACAGTGAGCGTTACTCATGGTAGAGAAATTATTCGGCAACCCGCAGTGAAGAAGCCTAATGAATTAAGCACCAAACTCACTTTCTATATTGAAAAAAGTCCTTTACCAAATAGTGAGTTGCTTACAAGTTGATTCAGTTCAGTTCAGATCAGACCTTTGATAAAGAATGAAAACACACGATTAAGCGAAGCGAAATCGATCGATTCAAGAGAATCGAACTGATGGACTTGATAGTTGCTTTGTTCCGCGTATCGTAGGGCTCGGTCATATTGGCATGAAATATAGCGCAATATTTATTTTATATTTCAATCCTAAAAAAATATTTATAATTATTAAAAAACAAAAAAAAATCGTACGAATTGAGGGCGTCAGTGTTTCGTTTTAATATTTTTCAAAGATCTTTTTAATAGCTGAAACTATATCAAGAAAAGATTTTTTTTTTGACGTGATAACGTCTTATAAATCGATGAACAACGGCTGCACGCACGAAAAAGAATGACTCATTGTCACTTCCGCGAGCGAGAGTATGAAACAAGCGATAGAGAGGCACGATCGGCCTAAGCTTTCGGTTTGTGATGCATCTATCTCTCCTCCACTCCATCGGCAGATGCATCCGAGTAGAAGAGAAAAAATATTTGTATTAATGAGTGCAAATAAATGATAATTTATCGAAAAAAAAAAAATGTTAATTTTCAGTTAACTCTTTCTTTGTATTATAAAATAATGATAATTCATTGATAATAATTCAATCCAAGTCATAGTAGTATGCAATTTTGTTATCAATGTTTTTTATGACGTCATGACGTAAAATTATCGTCCGCAAACCGACTTTACAGACAACTTTTTTTTTTTAAGAGATGATCAATTTAAATGACTGTGTAACTAAATAAAATGCAACAAAACTAATTTGTCTATAATTTTTTTTCATAATGTAATCATCGTCAGGCTTTAGTTTTTTGTTACCAATATGAGCAAAGAGACAGAGTTCACTCTCTACATAGTAATAATAGCAAAATATTTAAAATAATCTCGTTTTAAGAGAAATGATTACGTAATGGTACAATCAATTCGTGCTTATTTTATAAACTTCCATCTCTTTCTCATCGGCCATCTCATCCACCGCACGCAGTGAAGCGGATCCAATCTTTTTTTTAACTATAGAAGAGAGAAGTAGACTATTATTTCACGTCTCTTTTAAATCTAATTAATTAATTAATTAAAAAATGCACAAAGTAATCACGTGTTGACTTTATTAAGTATTTAAAAAATATTGTTATTTAAATCTATACTTGAGCCAAATTCGATGTGGAATTTATGTAAACAAACCAAATGTCATCGTGTATAGGGTTGTCACACTTTTAATAATGAAAAGTTGTAATTTATCACTAATTTCCTAGTTATACATTAATAATTTTACTTTAACATTGTTTCCTAGAACTTAACTTAACCCCCAAATACGTAATATATAAGAAAATTTGCTTATAACAAAAATTAACAAATTTGTAATTACTAATATACATCTAACAACCCTAAATTTTTGCATTGACAGGAAAATTTCGCAGATAAGC
This sequence comes from Euphydryas editha, assembly GCA_036937285.1. Taxonomy (NCBI): domain Eukaryota; kingdom Metazoa; phylum Arthropoda; class Insecta; order Lepidoptera; family Nymphalidae; genus Euphydryas; species Euphydryas editha. Next base: position 20,973,909 of record JAUPFZ010000005.1, on the reverse strand, counting down.
AACATTTGGTCTTTTTTTGATCAGTCGTTATATTGTTATACTGGGGCCACACTAGCGGGAAATGCCGTTGACTGTGGCGTTGAACGTAGGTGTGGCCACCACTCATCGCGATTATTTAACAACGGCATTCACGTTGCCGTTGGACGTTGGGCGATAGTTGCGGCCACACTAGCGGGAAACGCCGTTTACTATGGCGATGAACGTAGGTGTAGCCACGACTCACCGGGAAATGCCGTTTACTATGGCGATGAACGTAGGTGTGGCCACGACTCATCGCGATAATTTTACAACGGCATTCACATTGCCGTTGGACGTTGGGCGATAGTTCAAGTGGCGGTACATCAAAGAGATAACCGCGAGAGTTAAGGGGTCTGGCCACCCTGGCGGAACAAAAAATGCACTGTTTTTTTAATTAAATTAATAAATTCGAAACTATGGGCCGGAATATTTTTATTTTTTTACTCAATATCACAAAAGGGCTTCAAAAATAACATTGTAAAATTTTATTTGAAAATATTAAAAAATAAGTGTGTAATAATATAAATTAAGATGCCTGTAACTTGGCCAATTTTGAGTGTTTCGATACGCAACAGGTCTTAAAATGTCCGTTACAGTTCAGGTTTTATTAAAAAAAAAATAAAAAAAAAAAAATGAAAAAAAAAATAATCCAGGGTGGCCAGACCCCTTAATACGTTGAAGCGGCCACACAGCACACTACGAACATATGTCATTGTGCACCGTGAGCGCGACGGAATCGCACGTGTTTGTTTTCGATAAATACATACTATGACTATGGAGTGGAGTAACGAAAAAGTAATTACGTTTACGGATTCGAGATTCAAAATTTATAAGAATCGTGCGTCACAAAATGATGCTTAGCGAAAAATAACGGAATTATTACCTTTTAAAACAACTTAACCAACAACTTTAACTTTCGGTGAAATAAAGATAATAAAAGATCGAAAAATTATGTAAAAGCCACATTAATTACTTTAATATATTCTTTATTCTTTATTGCACCTAAAAATTGAACAGTAATATAATCACATGTATCATTAATATTATTCCAATTGCCTGAAATATATAATATATAAATAAATGAAAGACACAGGTAAATACAGAGTATGTTGTTTTATTTTGTAAAGTATAAAAATGTTGTTTCAATTTAATTGAATAGATAATAGTAATAATAGATATAATAACTCTTAATAAAAAATGTTTGTCTGTAAAGTCGGTTTACGGACGATAAATAATTTTTACGTGTTGACGTCATAAGAAAACATTGATGATAAATTACATTTTTTTATGAACGGAATTGAATTATTTGTTATCACTGAATTATCATTATTTTGTATAACATATATTTATTATATTATATTATTATTGTTATGCCATCTGCCCATCTGCAAATGCAATATTACTGTTAATCTCAGGTCGTCTGGCAAAACGTTCAATAATATTTATAGATATACATAATTAATACTTATTATTATATGTTTCTTATTTAATCTCAGATAGCCGGGAAGTTGATGGCATGCATATGTTCATGATGACTGACCCGTTGGCGCAGTTTACAGTGACCCTGTTTTCTGCTCCAAGGGTTGTGGGTTCGATTCCCGCCCCGAGTCTGGGTGTAATGTATGTGTATTCATAGATGTATTATTTATATGTATATTTATTTTAAAAAAATGTATATCAGTCGGCTGTTACCTAAAACACAGGCATTAGGTTGCCTACCTTACAGACGACCGTGTGTGTGTGTTAAACATATTTATTTATTTATTATTTATACAAAAAAAATTACACTCATCAAATACAGAGTTGCACCGTCAACGTCTATCTTGCTTGAAATTCAAATAACATTAGCGCCAATTTTATCGCCAAGAATGGGCGTTGACGTTGAACTTTCAAGTGTAGCCACTCACTTCATCGCGCTAAAATTATCGGAATGTCTACCGCGATGATAGGCATTGACGTTTCCCGCTAGTGTGGCCCCTGGGTTAAAGGTAAATTGTTATCGATTTTTATGCACAATTTTAAATATTATAATTATTATGTTTATTCAACGTAAGTAAAGTAAAATAAATAATAAAAGAGAATGAGTGTCTGAAAATAGATTTTTAATTATACTAAATCCGTTTTAAAACCAATGTTGTTTTATTTTTAATGCTATTCAGGGATAGTGTAGCTATTTTTTATATAGGCATATACATATTTATGAAAATATTTAGAAATCATTCAGTGGGAAATTAGTATTCCCACGTTAACAAGTAAGTTTCACACATAATTATAGAAAATATAAAAATATATATAACTTTCTGACTTATTTATTTCAAGTTTTATGTAGCTTGTACTACTATTTATAAATATTAAAAAATATAATTATTATAATTATTTTCCAATAAGCTGTAAACATCTGCCTATGGTTGGTTGCTAAGCAACGGTTTGTTGGTAAACATTCCATATCGAATTTGGCTGAAGTATAGTAAGTATAGCCAGAACATGATTTAAAGATTTTCACTTCCGTAGTGTGTGTTCACGTGTGATCGTAGCTTTAGTGATTATCCTGTCTCTACCACTTTTGTTTTATTTCCCCGTTTATTGTTTTTTAACTGTCCGTGAAAGTGTGAAATAAAGTTTTCTACTCATAAAATACTAGAGTGGTTAGTTATTGATCTAGTGTGTAGGACACGTGTCATCGACACTAGATAGTCGTTAGTTCGATAATGAGCTGACACAACTGAGTTTCACGTGTAATAAATATCTTTAAAAATATCGAGATAAAATTTGCATTTTTCACAATAAATTCTGAGACATATATACCCGAGAAACAGCAATGAAGCAGTGCGGTAATTTAATACTTAACGCTTCTCCTTCAAAGGATAAGAATTCCTTTCCTAAAAATGGGACGCTTCCAGTACAGGACTCAGATGACTCTCAAAGTTTTACCTGATTTAAGATTTCATTGTCTGAATTCCACTTATGACTGCTTCGCCTCTCATCCTATAGCGTAGCATTATAATGCATATCTTGAAACCCTCAATAGACACAATGGCTTGACAATGCAAAAAGGTTTTATTAAAATCTAGATGACTCTCTCGATAACCAGGTTTATGTACACAAACCCTTCTGTTTTATTATATAAAAATATAGGGAAAAACTAAATGTTCGATTACAGAACGATAAAATAAATATATTTCAAATCTTTTTAAACGACTAGAACACGTACAGAAAAAAAGTTAATTCACTTATATCCTAATGCACTTTACACTTTTTGGCTGCGGGCAAAAAGATTTATAATGAAGCTGGCTTCTGGCTGGGCTTCTAAAGAAATATAATGAAGTTGAAAATCTTGCTTCGTCTCATCTACTCTTATCTTAGTTATTAAAATACTGAATAAAAAATGTTACCATAAGAAATAATTTAATAAGATAATAAGTTTAACTGAATAAGTTATTTAACGACTAAATTTTGGTATTGTTGTGACAAAGGTGTCATTAGTGCTGACGGTCGCGGTTTCCATTCCTGCTTGGAGCAGATATTTCAAATATTTATTTCTGGTCTGAGTGGTTGTCATTGTGGGTCTGCTTTATAACTCAACAAATACGTCAAATCTTGGTTTCTGGTTGTCATTATATGTACTTGATAACGATCGCTACTTTTAGTAAGGACTTATTAGTTTAGTTAGTGTGGAGCAGCGTAGCGGATGAAGCACATTTTCTCGTCATTTTTAAGAGATGAGGTATTTGCTCTACAGTGGAACAGTTACAGAGTATTCAGTTCGGCTTATTTCATTAGTTAACATCACGTTCTTGACTTATAAGGAGTGGTAATTAAGGAGTGATTCTTATAGTAGAAGATCCGAATCTAAATTGACCTTCACCGGGGTGATAATAGAATGAGACATATTTTATAATAAATTTAGTATATTAAAAATGTATTAAAAATGGGTTTGCTGGAAAATCCTGGACAGGATATTTTAAATTGATTGATGTTGCTGAAAGAGTGAAAGACATTTCATTTAAAAAAAAATATATTTGTCCTGTTATGAAATATGTCTCAGTTTTCTATTCAACCCCATGATATCATCTTGAATCAATGATGATACTGATCCACACTGACACACATGAAACTGTTATTTCAGACTAGTGCGTTCTGTCCAAAATTTTTGGGGAACTTTTCCCCTCTCATCCTACTTTCTCTGATTTATCCATTAATTTTTTTCACTGACCCGCATACTATTTTCCTTTTATCATAAAACGTTATAGGATTTGACCAGTATTTACACTATTCCGTATTAAAATAAAATTAAACATGAACCAGTAAATTTTCTTGGGACTGTAAAAGTACTGAGACGATATTTTATAACATTTGAATATATAATAATTAAAGAACCACGTGTTCCGTTTAATGGACTATCTCGGATCTTCTAACTCAGTATAATTATGTACGTACAAAATAATTACGAACAAATTACCTTCTCAACATTGGAGGGACTTTAGAAATTACAGTACTTAAGTTTGAAGTAGTCTTCCTTTTGTGTTGAAATGGCAAGTGGGAATCTTGATTTCAGTACAAAGGTCGTGGGTAGTTAGAAATTATTAAATGTGTGTACGTGTAATAACGACCACAGACTATCGCTATCCAATTTGAACAGACAAAACCCGTTTTATGTCGCTTGTGACAACAGATTAAATCTTAGCAATAAGTACGTCGACGACCTTTCTGCTGTAGTCGTGTGAGTAGTCGCCACATTGCTTAAACTTACGGATTGTACCAACTAATCCTAATGGGAATCTTATGGAATCGTGGTATTTTAACTCAAAACTATTTTTGATTCACTTCTATCCTCCTCTATGAATATACAATACTTCTCAAATCGCTTAAGATGATCTGACTACCAGCTTAATTAATAAGAGGGGAAGTCACCATATCAGCACCTTGAAGTCTCGATGATCATCGGTTCTTGATATTTCTTATTAGGCTCATATGTATTGACAACCTTTCAATGTCTACTTTTGGAAGGCTTTGCCGTTTAGATACTGAGGAGTAATGTTATCGATGAATTTCCATCAGTGATGATAATATCATCATCATATCCGCTTGAGTGTCCGGTCAATGACCTTTTAGTTTACCAACTGCACAAAACTGCCCAAGGCCTCTCACGTTTTGTGACGTAATTTACTGTCGGTGATAATGTAATATACTTTAGTCAACCTGCAGTGACAGGTGCACTTCGCGTACTAATGCCCGTGTCGAAAAGCAGTTGACATGGGCAATATAGCTATGGCGACCATGACTTGACACGGCACTTGCTGTTATTGTGGTTAATTTGTAAACTCTCGTCATCTAGTAGTTGATACAGGCAGTTGAGCGGATATTGAGATTCAGAATTCAAACAAAACATAACACATAGCAAATTAGTCAAAGAAAATGTCGCAGAAATGTCTTCAATCATTCAACATAAGCCCCACAACAACTTGTACCAATCCAGCGGATAAGAACATTAAACACAAAACAAACAATATTTCCAGTCACTGACTTCCAATTACTAATCAATAATTTCAATTTTGTATTTCGAAAAAGCAATTTTATACATCAACCCCGACATAATTTGAAACACGAGTAAACATCGAGATGAGCGTGGAGTAAATGAGGCACGTCGGATCTTCTCAAGGCAAGGCATAAAACTGATTTATATTTAGGGAGTACGAAGTTATAATTACATTTTATTTATTATAATTACGAAATTATTATTACTTTACTATTATAATTATGTACTAATATTAAAAACACCCAAACCACAGAAATATACGTTCCGAACGGGAATCGAGACCGCAACCGTTGGCATCGGCTCGAATAGAACTTCTAACATCATTACACCAGAACGGTAGTTTATAACATTAAGCTTAGTAAATACCAGCAATAATAGACAAACAAAACCGCGCGGATTGTCTATAATAAATGCGATACTGATCTATTATCTGTTCTTATATTAAAACTGTAACAGGTCCGATTGTGTACATTGAAGATATATACAATTTTTTTTAGGGTATTCAGTACCCTAAAAAAATGTATATATATGTATATCGATCGAGTGAAAATGTGTAATTCATTAAAATTTGGGCGATTTTATTCATTGAATTTTTTTTTTTTTTTTTAAATAATATATCTCCTATATTTAAAGGATTGTCCTGTAAATATTTCAAGGTTTTGTTTCTTTTTTTTTTTTAGTTAAAATTAGTAAAATAAAATCCCAAAATGCCAGAAACCTCTGAACTACTAAATATATACGTACGAGAGGTCAGCTAAAAAGCATTTAAGGAAACTCTAATTCGCAAAGAAATATAATAGAATGAATGGATGAATGGTATAATGCCGCTATACTCAAACTGCGGCCTGCGGGCCGCATGCGGCCCGTCGGGCTTTTTTTGTTGGCCCACCTAAAGTTACAAAGTATAAAAACGTCCAAAGATGTGCCCAAATCCTACTAACATTTTTTGGGTCTACGTATAATTATGTATGAATCGTCTTTTTCAAAAGTGAAATGCACAAAGAACGCTTATAGAAACAAAATTGCAGATTATCATCTGGAAGATGTAATAAGGATAGCATATAGCGCCAAGCCAGATCGGGAAAAAGTTTTTAAAAAGTTATCACAAATACAAAATCGCATTTTATACATATACCTACCTATATATCTTTGTCAAAACTTATTTTTTCATTAATAAAGTAACTGCATTATTAACTTGGAATTACGTTTTAATTAAATCTAAAATAATTTTTGCTTGCGGCCCGCGACACCATGACTGAAACTTGTTTGTGGCCCCAATAAAAAAAAAGGTTGAGTATTGCTGGTATAAGGGAATGGGATTAGGGTTTGTTCTCTTGTATTTTTTTAGGCATTACTTTTAAACAAGTATTTAGAATAATGATTATTAATTAAAATAATCTGTTTTAACATTTTTGGAATAACATGCTTAAAGAGGATGAAATGGCAATGAACATGTGTATAGTTTTTTTTATTTTAAATTTATTTATTTAAATTCTTTATTGTACAATAAATACACTAATATACCACATACATTCTCTACCACCCAACCTCAGTATGTGCAAGAAAGTACAGTGTGCAGGTGTATAATAAATAATAATACATATAATCGAATATAATAGTATATATTATATATTATAACATAATATTAATAATATAATATAACAAAATATAACATTATATAATACAAAAGAATGTGAGTCAAATTTTTGAGCCTGATAGTTATTTTTTACCCGATTGCGACAGAAGGAGGGTTATGTTTTTCGACCGTATGTATGTATGTATGTATGTATGTATGTATGTATATATGTATGTATGTATGTATGTACGTATGTATGTATGTATGTATGTATGTATGTATGTATGTATGTATGTATGTATGTCCATTTCTTTGGCACGCCCTACAGCCCAAACGGCTGGACGGTCTTTGACATATGATTTGTCTAAATTGTAGTAGTGACATTGGCTATATACATTTTCAAAATGGCGCCCGCAAATGGCGGAATGAGAGGGGGGTGTTGAATTTTATTTTTTTCTTACTGTAGCAATATGGGTATCAAATGAAAGCTAGTAAATTATTTTATTCTTTTTAGTTTATAATAAGAGTATTTTACGCAGTCGGGTTTTATGATTTTTTAAATTAATTGATTCAAATATTCGAAATTACCACTAAAAATACTAAATTGCACACTAAACTTGCTCATCAAATAAATCAAATCTAAGATATTGTTGATCAATAAATCTAAACTGTTTTACTGAATGACTATCTGTTAACTTAACCTAAACATGCAAAAAAAAACATAACAACCTAACCTAATCTAAACATGCACTTTGAAGCTCGGTTTGCGTTGTAAATTAGATAAAAATACCATTTGATTGTGATTTATTTTATACGTGTTTTAATAAAATATGTTTAGGTAATCAAGTAGTTAATTTGTAATTCATTATACATGTGTTTAAGTCACCCATTATAGTGACATAAGTATAGTTGGACATAATATTTACAAATTTAGACTCTATTTGGTCAAAACAATATAGATTAGGTGAACAATAAATTACATCGACTGCTATTTTAACACCAAAGTTGTGTTCAATGAACAAATACACAACTGACGAACTATATGAGGAGGGAGATTGTTCTTGATTGTGTTTGATTGTGATTGTGTTTGATCTTAAAAGACAGATTACTTCGCAGATATAATATAGGAACTCCTCCTCCACTATTGCCAATGCGATCATTCCGTATTCATAATTATGAAATCCACAATTGAAAATGAAGTAGAATTTAAAGATGGAAATTGTAATTTTTATAGTTTTAAATAATACTATAGTATTTGGTAATAAGCTTTTGTTTACCTCATTCACAGACCCTATTAATATTAGAAAACTATGTCACTAGTATACGGCGAAACAACCGCATACGAAACCCCAGGGCACAGCTACAACTTTATATAATTATGATATAAGTTTAAAAACTAAAAAGTACATAATATATCTATTACTATATTAAATTCAAATATTTATTCTTACAATAGCATAGCTTTTATTAATAAAACTGAACTGTACCTTACCTTTTTTGATATTTACATTGATATCTCTAAAAAGACATAAAAGCCGATACCCTCCGATGCAAAGTGCTTTTAGGGATGCTCATAAAAAACATCGATATTTTACATCGATATTTTTTAAAAGTGAAATATCGATGTTAAAACATCGAAATTTATGAACGATATATCGATGCTTTGTTCGATGTTTTTACCACCATTTAAATAAGTAGGTATTGAGACTGATATACTTAATAACAGATAATAAAACAATATAACAACAACCAGATTACTAATTACGCCATCGGGCCAGTTAATGTATGTATATGTAAATATTATTTTTTAACAGAAATGTAACAATGTCTTAATAAAATTTATATTGTTAGATAATTACCATTTTTAAGCTCGGTAATTCCCCCACTCGGTTCTTTCACTCCGTTCTAAAGTACAAAACGTATCCATTATTTTCGGGAATCCCTTAAAATGGGTTTCGTAATCTTTCGATATTTTTTTTACAAATTTTAAATTATATTTCCAAGAAATATAATCGGATTTTCTATATTTTACTTTATCAGTTTAATTTTGACAAACAATTTATTGGTATCATTTGGGATTTAAATTTTTAAAAACGAAAAGGAATCATTGCAGTGATATTTATAAAATACTAGCTTCTGGCGTGACTTTGCCCGTGTGGATGTCGGTTATCGCAACCAAAAAAAAAAAAAAGTATCCTATGTCACTTCTAATACCACCAAAACTGTGTGTATAAAGTTTCATGATGATCAGCCGCGTGAAAGCGTAACAAACAAACTTACTTTCGCATTTATAATATTAGTATGATATGCATACTTAGAAAAAATACAATCTATTGGTAAAAAATACAATTTATTGATAAATGTTCAAAATATTTAATACTTAAATATTTTATATTTTATCCTGTACTTTGTCCATTTTTGTATTTTACTATACGGAAACCCACAAATTTATGACACTGCATCTGTGATAATTGGTAAGGATGCAACATCGCTCATAAAAACTTCGGTATTTGAACATCGATATTTTTTTAAAGTTAGACATCGAAGTTTATGAAAAATATATCGATATTTGAGAAAAATCGATGTACATCGTTTGCATCTCTAGTTGTTTCGATAACGGTACATAGAATCGTGTATGAGTTCTTAAAAACTTTTCTGGCCAATATTTTCATAACCATTTTCCTTTGTATAAAAAAAAAATTACTAATCCATTCTATCTCCCTTATTTTGTTTTTAACTTAATATTGTAGGCAGAATATTGTTACCAAAATTGTTTTTGTAACCGAATAATACATTAAAAATATGTTTATGTTAGTTACTACACTAATTAAACTAACTAATAAAAATATGTTTAGTTAGTTTAATTAGTGTAGAGACATACCTTAGTTAAAATAGATAAGGTAATTGGTAAGAAATAACAAGCAACCTAGGAACTGTTTTTAATATAAAATCTAATTCATTATACTAAAAATTTTGTTAGTAGGTATAAGCACGCTAATCTATATTAGTATTAGTCTGATGGGTAAAAGCTTTCTACGTAAACTATTACGGTGAAAGACTTTATACCTGTACGTACACGTCTTTTTCAAATATAAATACGGTATTATACATTGCTCTAGAAATATTTTAAAAGAATAATTATTCAAAGATAATTAATTAACTTATCATATCCACCTGAAACGTGACAAAAATGCTAGCAGCATTTCTCGCAATCGCAATTCCGATTCTCTTGCCAAAAAAGAACCAAGGATTTTGATATTACAATCGTGTCAAAATTAACAATTAATTGTCGATCAATATTTTGACAAATTTAGTGCATTACTAAGTCTTCCCAAATTACACGCGTTATAATAAAGTCAACCTTACCATGATGGCATCATAATAATATCTAAATATTTTTGCGATGGCGCGCTAATGATATTAAAAATTTGTAACAAGAAAACTCACATAATAAATATCAATGATCAACCACGGAAATACGATTGAAATAGCAGATTCGCAATCGTATTCTTATATCACCAGCGGAGCCTATAAGTTGTGAAAATTATACCTATAAAGTATGTTTAGCAGACCCAATATAAAATTTTACCAACTGGTAAATATGGTTTTAAATCAATAAGTTTTTTCTGTTGGTATTATTTTTGTCCTTTTGGAGTACTTTTAAATTAGAATACACAGTAATACCCCGCTTTACGCGACCCCGTTATACGCGGTTTGACTATAATGCGTATTTCAAATTAATGTGGTGACTTCTTTTTGATCACGGAATAAAAAATGGCCTTTCAAAAATCTATTCAGGCTAAGACGAATTTCACTTAATGCGATTTTTTCCGGAACGTATCCCTCGCGTAAAGCGGTGTATTACTGTATAGGGCTGACATATGCATTTTGAATAAAAACACCTAAATAAAAAATGGATATATTTTTTTAATGGAGATAGCCCATAAAATATTAGATTGTCTAAATACTACACCATGTTTAAATTGAAACGTTAATAACCGTGAACTTTAACTAATCTGACTGAACTGTATGAAAACGTAATTTTTTTTTTTGTTCTAAAGTAGGTCAATCTGTCGAGTAATTTCTTAAAAAATAATAAAAGACAGCAAACCGTGAAGAGCACTGCGCCTTCGTTTCTAGCCTTTTTTCATATAATTCAATGCAATTTGATCTGAAGCTTTCATATTTACCTACTTTTCAATTCGATACTTGCAGATGTACAGCCGAGATACTTGCAGATTTGCAGCCGAGATTCTAAAGTAGGTCGATCTGTCAAGTAATGTCTTTATAAAAAAGTATAAGACAGCAAACCGCAAAGAGCACTGCGCCTTCGTTTTGAGCCTTTTTCAGATAATTCAATGCAATTTGATCTAAAGCTTTCTTGTTCACCTAATTTTCAATTCGATACTAGCAGATGTACAGCCGAGATGGCTAAGAACTGTACTTGAATCAATACTAGACGGTTACAGGCTAAAATCTTGTCTGACTCTCCACATGTTTTCAATTAATTTTCGTTTTGATAATGAAGCAAAAGTTCGTGAAGATGTAGTAGTTTACTACATCAGCCGTTAGATGTCCACTGCTGAACGCTGGCCTCCCTCATCATCTCTGGGATTGCCAATGCTCACCACGCTTGGCAGGCCGGTTGGTGATTGCAGTGTGTTGTGGCAGTATATGGTGACGCTGTTACCAATCACCATCCTGGTTGGTGCACAGTTGTTCGCATCACTATGGCCTTTGGCGCTTTTTACGACACCTTTTACGGCAAAAAAGAGGTCGGAACTATTCTTCTCTGCCGGTCACCGCACGGCTCCTGTAGATGAGCTTGTTTTGAAATAAATTCTGAGACATGTATAACCGCCAACCCGAATTAGAACAGCGTAGCTAATTTAGTTACAACCCCTTATCTCCGGATTACAGTAGAATATAACAAATTTATATACCTTAAATCATCCTATAATTTTTATATACCAACTATTTTGGATGATATAGCATGTTGACTTGCTTCTATGAGTTCTAATTGTCCACATTTTAGGTAGAGATTTGTTGAGAGATGCTTTGTAAAAAAGAGTCACATAAATTCAAGACGAAATTCCCAGTAAATGGGGGTGTAACTATTTACTAATGTATGTAATGTAAGATAAATGAATAAATCCATACATTATACACACTCACCAATTTAGCTAAGTTTAATTGATAACAAAAAAAAAAACATAATTTAAGAAGATAAATATATTATTTTAACACGTTTCTATAACGTCTTTAGTGATTGTGCTCGTTTTATGTTAAAGGTTTTGAGTTGCAAGGACAACAAGCTTCAGCAGTAAATAATGTGAAAATGGATCACGAATAGGATGTGATCCTTAGAAAATTTAAGAAAAAGTTTTTAAAAGTTAGGAGGAAATTTGACTCTTTAGGAAAGAAAGGAGTAACTGGAATAAGATGAATTCGAGAAAATACAGAATGTACGTTTTCCAGCGAAATCGGATAGAAAGCTTTTTGATTTTTTTACATGAAATTCGGAAACATGGTCATATTTGCGATCTCTAATTGTAAACTTAATACTTAATTGTAAACGCTAAGTTTATTTAATTGATCTTTATTTAAACTAAAATGTTTTAGCAAATTTGTCTGTTGTTAAGTCCGTATAATAATTATTTAAACATTGAATTAGTCACTTGATATTTTTGAGACATTCCAATATACTTGTAAACAAATCAATTAGTCAACTACGGTATCATTTCGTTTGTCATCAACCCGAATTCTAAGAGGGAATATTTTATTGTTTATTGAGCAATTTTCTAGAAACTGAAGTCATGAAAAATGAGTTTTTGTTTGAAAACCAATATATTTTTTAAAGTTTAAAATATATTTCATTTTAATACTTAATGGCACATTACAATATTTTATTGGACAAAAGGCGGGTTTCATGCTTAAAGTATTTTCTACCAACCAACCTTAAAAAATAAAATAATATACATGTACGAGTACATACACATTGAATACGATCATACGTTAATCCAGTTAAAACAGTTCTGGTGTAGTGGTGCGAGCAGTCGTCTCAATGTCGGCGTTCGTTCGGAGTCGTGGGTTCGATTTCCGCTCGGGACAGATTGTATTTGTATGAATATTTGTTTTCGGTCTGGCTGTATGTTCTTGTGGGTATCCCCAACGTGCCTCGGAAAGCACGTAAAGCCGGCGGTCCCAGTTGTTATCATAGACATCTGATATAGGCAAATTATCTGCCAACTCGCAGTGGAGCAGGGTGGTGGATTAAGCTCCAATCCTTCTCCTATATGGAGGAGAAGCCTTCGCCGACCAGTGGGACGTTTACAAGCTGATTCAGTTCATTTCATACATTCATACCACCATACATACCTACAAGTATTATATATTTTCAGGCTTGTCAAAGTTGATGACAATCATGTCTGATTTAACGCAATTTATAAGTTTAAAATGTTGGACTAAGACACGAATTATGTATGCATTGCATACCACATGTTATGTAAATTAAAAAAAATGAACCATTTATGAAATACATTGTTTGCTACTGTCGCTTGAACGATTAGCCGATAGTCTATTCAGCTATCCAAAGAGTACTTTGTCTGTAACATAATGGGCATCTAATCCCTATAGCAGCAGTGGACTCGGTTGACGCAGCTTTGGCTAAAAGCTTTTTATTAACAAAAAATCTGCAGTCACTACTTTCAGTAACTACAATTCTATAAGTCAATCTAACTAACTGAAAATATTTTTTATTTCAAAATTAATGTATTCAAAATGAAGGCTGAATAATAAAAAAAAAATTTATATATATATATATATATATATATATATATATATATATATATATATATATATATATTTTTTTTTTTTTTTTTTTTTTTCAGCCTTGATCCTGAGATTACTACGCAAAAATAATTAGAATTTTTATAAATAGAATATGCGTAACAACATAAATTCCTATATAAAAACGAAATTCACGTTAAAAAAAATCCATGCCATCGATGTAAGAAAATAGTTTGTTTAAAAAAAAAGTTGATTTTAGATCTAATCCATCAATATTTTGTGATTGGTCAATCAATCTATATTATACAGTAATAACATTAATCTATTAAATTTTAGTTGTTTTGGTTTGGGAAGCAATACCATATACAATTCTTTGACTTGCCCGTTGGCGCAGTTGGCAGTTACACTGCTTTCTGCTCCAGGGTTGTGGGTTTGATTCCCGCTCCAATTCTGGGTGTAATATTTATTTTTTTATTTATGAATTATATATATATATATATATATATATATATATATATATATATATATATATATATTTATTTATTACAACAAAAAATATATCCCTCAGCTGTTACCTAAAACACAGGCATTAAGTTGCCTACCTTAGGAACATATTATATATATAATATACTACTACCTACGTAGCTTGCTAATTAACAACAAAGTAATGAATTATACGAATTGAGGTATAACCTATACAGATTGAGGACAGTTAGAGGACGTATTGGGCGTTATTCAGGCGTGTTTCGGTATACGCAATCAAGTTAATCTAGACTAGCGAACTTGTATACTAAATCTGTACGTGTGCAGGAGTTAGTATTAAATAAAAAAGATAGTTTAATATTACTCATAAAATATCTGGGAAATTAAGCATTATTATAACATATTTTAGATTAAAACTGTTTAGGTATGAGTGTCTTGAAGTGTTTTTTCCTATAATCATAATTAAATAACACTAATATACACAAATATGCATGTATGTCTGTCATTGTACATATTATAGTAAATGTGAAGCTGCAACCAGATTTGGAATGTGAATTCGGATCTTTTAATAATTATAAATTCAATCATATACCTACTCGTATCCCGAAAGAAATCTGTCTGCGTTACGAGGTCCGAAAACATCATCGTCATTTATATTATCTGAATAATATGCTTTAGTTACTAACCGATTCATCGCCACCACCGATTTAGATCATTATTGCCACGGGCCCAAACATTTGTTCGATGCCGCGCCAGAGGCGTCATTGGCCCCTCGTTATGTTTTCTTCACATTTCATTGTTAATTGGCGAGAATCTGAGAAAGAAAAAATTGTTTCCGTGTTCTTTCTTTATGTTAGTGCAAATCCAAAGGTGATATTACGTATCAAGGTAGTAATTCATGTTTTTAATAAAATGTGCCAGTGGTTGTAAACATTTTTCACAAATTGATTATAATATTCTAATTTTTTAATATGTATTTTGTTATATTATTAGATAAATCAATTTATGAGAGTTTTCACAACTGTATTTTTTTTTGTTAAAGATAGCGTTATTGTTTTCCTGCATATCGCTTTTATCTCACTATTCAACACAGGTACGCTGACCGTTACATGTTGTTCATGAACGCGCCTGAGGCGCCACTTACGCATGCCGTGTTGCCAATTTATTGTAAAAATAATTATATGATATCATGCAAGACGAAAAAAAAGAATGAGAGTTATTAAGTCCAATCTCTTAAAAATAAACGCTGTAAGCGAAGCACGGTCAAAATATAAATACATTAAAAAAGTGAAAAGCATCGCTCGCGTAAATTTACTGTAATGAAAAATATACAATTTATTACTACTTATTTAAAAATGTTTACAATATCTGACCTGTGGTTTATATTTTTTAAAACTAATGGCCACACATAAAATTGACTTCAATATGTTTTATTAGCAATACTTTTTTGTATACACAACATATTTGTTGTATGTATATTTATTTAAGAAATACATTCGAAAGCGAGATTTAATCTTGAAAATCATAAATACTGCGAAAAAATTTTTGTATGATAATTGTAATTTTCATTAATTACGTTAAATAAGCTATATTCACTAACTATCAGTGAATATCAATAACAATTAGTGAATACACACTAATACACATACACATCAATGATCAAATCAGCGGACTCTGATATTCACATATTCATACATGGAATAGTCATTAATTCTGCGTGGTACGATTCTCACATTTATAAAAAGTGAATAGTCACTTAAACTTGGTGGAATAACACAGATTCATGTTTAGATAGTACGCTTTAAATATCTACAGCGATACTCTGTTGTATGAAATGGATATGGATGTATTAAATTGTAAGCTATGGAAATAACAATCTTATATCTTTAAACGAGCAATTCTTGTATATATATATATATATATATATATATAATCTGAATCTCGGAAACGGCTCCAACGATTTTCATGAAATTTAGTATGCAGTGGGTTTCGGGGGCGATAAATCGATCTAGCTAGGATTTATTTTTAGAAAATGTCGTTTTATCCCTTTTTTCAGGCAATTAAAAAATATCGTTAGAATACGAAAGTAAATTTCGCTGTCATTGATAAGTTTATAATAGCTCTGATGTGAACCGGGCGGATTCAAAATAAGAAGTTCCCCGATGGTTCGAATCCAGATGTCTCCAGAACTATTTTTTTTCTTTTTTTTTTAAGTTTCATCTTTTGTGAGAAAAACTATTATTGGGAGCCCTTTACTAACTGCATGACCGAGCTTTGCTCGGTATTTTATTTTTTTATTTTTTGTAATTCATGTTTTTGGAAAGTATATTTAGATACGAATTACGAACTGATGATATATAAATAATATTTTTCGATCTTAACGAAATAATAATAAAAAATATGAACTGGTTATTTAAAAAAAAATCACGAGTACAATTAAAAACTGTTACAATATTATTAGAATACGAAGGTAAATTTCGGCATAATCTACAAGTTTATAATAACTTAGGTGGGAAATCAGTATACCTGGGTTCGAATCCCGATGCCTCATTCCCATTTTTTTTTTTTTTTTTTTTTTTTAAGTTCCCTCTTTTGTAAAAAAAATAACTAATATTGAGAGCCCTGTACTACCTGGATGTCCGAGTTTTGTTCGGTATTTTTTATTTATTTATTTGTTAATTGTTCTTTTTTTGGGAATTATATTTAGATACGATAGAACTGATGAAATATGAATAATATTTTTCGATCTTATCTATATAATAATATAGTATTTTGTGTCACAAGGGGATGAACGTACTATTTTTTTTACCCTCATGTGAAATTGCCGCCCGAGCCGAAGGCGAGGGTAGCAAACATACGGGAATGGATGTAGTACTTTCGTCCCATGTTACACATACTTTTTTTTCCTCCCTAGGACGAAAGTTCAGGTTTTGTCCCTGTGAAGCGGGGACAGAAAATGTCACTTTTGTCCCGCTTCACAAGGACGAAAATCGAACTTTCGGCAGAGGTAGGAAAAAAATAAATAAACTGGCTATTTAAATAAAAATCTCGAGAGCAATTAAAAACTGCTAGAATATCATTGGAATAAGAAAGTAAGTTTCGCCACCATCTTAGATAAATTTATAATAGCTCAGGTGGGAAATAGGGCGGTCTCGAAAACGGAAGATTTTTCCTTTTTTTCAAGTTCTTTTTTTGGTGAGAAAAAATATAACTAGGAACTCTTTTTATTTTTTTTATTTAAATAACCAGTGACTATTGTTTTATTATTATATCGGTAAGATTGAAAATATTATTCATATTTTATCAGAATGTAATTTGTGTCTAAATATAGTTTAACCGAGCAAAGCTCGGTCATCCAGGTACTAAACTTTAATCGAGCAGTATCAACATAGGTAATTTGACGAACTTTTGTAATCGCAAATACTGCGGAGCTGAGTCTCCCAGTCAGGGATGATAAGGGATATATTATGTATATATATATATATATATATATATATATAACATATCAAGTTCCAATCTTAGTATACTTTATCGTATAGAATAAATCTTACTCCTATCTCCTATCTATAAATCTTTTACGGTCGATCACAATAGATTATCAATATCTAGTTTTGCTTACTAGAGGTAAAACTTTGACATTAACTCCATAAAATTATATCAAAAATCTATCGCTAGTAAACAAAATCAGAAATAGTTTGATTGCTAGCTATGGCCGCGGTGTCGCATGCAAATAAATTTTACTTTTACTACTACGGTACGGTAGTAACTAACCACAAATCAAAAAGCGCTATCTTTTATAATAGTCTCGTCCTCCAAACTGTTGTACCTACTTTTCGTTAAAAATAAATCGTAATCCGATATTTTGATGTTTTTAATTTCGTGCTGTTTTTGTCACTCAGAACTAAACACACTTCGAGCACTTAAAAATCAGATGGAATTAAGAATAAGATTAAATTATTAATTACTAGCTTCTGCCCGCGGTTTCGCCCGAATGGTTGTATTGACAAAAAGTAGCCTTTGTCCTTCCCCAGGCATCAGACTGTCCATATCAAATTATAACGACAGCTCGGTGATAAAGACTTATACAAAAAACGTTCCTCCACACTCGCAGAGTGCACAGTAATAAATGTTTTTGACTGATTGCCACAACTCGTTTGAATTTCTCGGTTTTCTTGTATGCGGTCTTATTTTACTACTAAAATAAATAATTATGTCTTAACAAACACACATGGTCGTCTCTTCATTAGGTAGGCACCATGTCGCTTGTGTTTTAGGTAAACAAGTATGCTTAATTAAAAAAATCAAAAAACCCGACTGCGTAAAATACTCTTATTATAAACTAAAAAGAATAAAACAATTTACTAGCTTTCATTTGATACCCATATTGCTACAGTAAGAAAAAAAATTCAACTCCCCCCCTTATTCCGCCATTTGCGGGCGCCATTTTGAAAATTTATATAGCCTATGTCACTACTACAATTTAGACGAATCCAACGACACCTTTTATGTCAAAAACCGTCCAGCCGTTTGGGCTGTAGGGCGTGCCAAAGAAATGGACATACATACATACATACATACATACATACATACATACATACATACATACATACATACATACATACATACACTCGAAAAACATAACCCTCCTTCTGTCGCAGTCGGGTAAAAACGACGATGAAATGAATATTATATATACTTATTACATATATAAATATTTTACCCCCATTTTGAGTGGAAATGTAACTCACAACCCTGTCACGGAAACTGGAAGCAGGGTCACTGCCAAACGGGCCAGATACATGCCACACATATATGTAGGTACGAGTAGGTTCAGTAGAACTCTTAGACAATATACGTTTTAAAAAGAAATATACACGTCAAACAACATTACATTCATCTTTCAGTAGTTAGATAAAAATTTCAAAGATACAAATTATAATCAGATAACTTTCAATGAAAGCGGAGAAAACTCAAAGAGCCTTATAAACAGACGCCTACACAGTCCGTCAACTTACTGTTTTAAACTTTTAACAACGTAATTACCAGCGAAAATGAGGAAAATGAATCAGAATATTTATGAAATACTGGACATTCTTCGTGGTTTCACACTTGATAAATTTTATGACAACTGTTCCGATACTATGAGAAAAACGATAGTTTTTACAGCCTACGATATTTCTGAATTATGTAACTTTCTGACCGTGAAAAATATAATAAAATCGTTTTAATAGATTCAGTTAATTAGAGTTCATCAACGAGTCAATAGCAATTTTTTGACGTGATAACGTCTAGTAAATTGATGAAGGGGTGCCCGTTCGAAGAAGATGACGTCATCATTGTCACAATTAGTGAGCGAGAGCGCAGAACAAGCGATAGAGAGGCACGATTAGCCTAAGCGTTCTGTCTTACACTCCATCGGACCGCGTTCGAGTAAAAGAGACAGTGGCGCTACGCAATCTACACGCGAACTGTTTTGTAGGGATGTTCATCGGAAAAAAATATCGATAATTTTACTATCGATAATTATCGAATCGTTTTATCGATAATTATCGATTGTTATGGAATGAATAGTTATCGATAATTATCGGAGGAAAAGTTATCGATGGTTGGCGACAGTTATCGATAATTATCGGATAAAAATTCTCGATAGTTGACGAAAGTTATCGATAATTATCGGATCAAAATTATCGAATAACACTTATCGATAATTATCAATAATTATCGAATAGAAAATTATCGAGTAGTTACGAATTATCGATAATTATCGCACACCCCTACTGTTTTGTGATTTGTCAATTGTTTGGTAGAAGTAGGGATGTTCATTGATAAAAAATATCGATAATTTTACTATCGATGATTAACGAATCGTTTTATCGATAGTTATCGATAATTATCGTATGAACAGTTATCGATAATTATATCGAAGGAAAAGTTATCGATAGTTGGCGAAAATTATCGATAATTATCCGATAAAAATTATCGATATTTGACGAAAGTTATCGATAATTATCGTCGATAGTTATCGATACTTATCGAATGAAAAATTATCGATAATTATCGGATCAAAATTATCGAATAACACTTATCGATAATTATCGAATGGAAAATTATCGAGTATTTGCGAATTATCGATAATTATCGCACACCCCTACTGTTTTGTGATTTGTCAATTGTTTGGTAGAAGTGGGGATGTTCATCGATAAAAAATATCGATAATTTTACTATCGACGATTATCGAATCGTTTTATCGATAGTTATCGATAATTATCGTATGAACAGTTATCGACAATTATCGAAGGAAAAGTTATCGATAGTTGGCGAAAATTATCGGTAATTATCGGAAAAAAATTATCGATAGTTGACGAAAGTTATCGATAATTATCGGTCGATAGTTATCGATATTTATCGAATGAAAAATTATCGATAATTATCGGATCAAAATTATCGAATAACACTTATCGATAATTATTGATAATTATCGAATGGAAAATTATCGAGTATTTAAGAATTATCGATAATTATCGCACACCCCTACTGTTTTGTGATTTGTCAATTGTTTGGTAGAGAGTACCACTTGAAATACTCCCCTTGATTTCCTACTTTTCCTATCGTATTCCTATTCTTAACAAAATAACTCAGATTGGAAAATCTTGAATATCACACTATCATCTATATAAAAAAAGTACTACACTATCATATATATGTAAAGTAATACACACTATCATATTATATGTGATAATAATTCAATTCGATTCATAAAAGTATACAATTCTACATCTATGTTTTCTTATGACGTTATCACGTAAAAATTATCGTCTGTAAACCGACTTTACAGACAACCATTTTTTATTTTTTAAATATTAATATGAATTATTAATAAGCAGACATATGGATGGTGACATCGTTTGGTGACATTTTTTTAACTATGGGACCTGTAAATAATAAATTAACGTTTTATAAGTTTCTTTATTTTTAAATTTTACGATTTTACAGAGTTTCAGTAGTTCGATTCAACAAGTACAGCAATGAGCAGACGGGTATTTAGGTTTGTAAGCTAGATAAATTTTCTTGCTGAAACTGATAAACGTTAAAAATGTGACGACGGTTGCGTCAATTAAAGTTGCTACGTTAGTGAAGTAACATAATTAATTGTTTACCGTAGTTTTTGGTTTAATATCATTATTTTTTATGTCACGACCAAACTTCTTTAAAATTAATCCAGGTCTCATTATCCTACAGTACCTGGATGACCAAGCTTTGCTCGGTTAAATTATATTTAGTTACGAATTACATGCTGATAAAACATAAATAATATTTTCGATCTTACCGACATAATAATAAAACAATAGGAACTGGTAATTTAAATATATAAAAAAATATATAAAAAAATAAAATAAAAAGACCTCTTAATGAAAGAGCTCACAAAAAAGAAACTTGAAAAAAAGACTGGTCTAGAGACACCTGGACTCGAACCTCGTCTTTTGATTTCGAATCCTCCCGATTCGCATCTGAGCTATTATAAACTTATCAATGGCAGCGAAATTTACCTACGTATTCTAATGATATTTTTTAATTGGCTGAAAAAACAGATAAATGGACATTTTCTAAAAATAAATCCTTGCTAGATCGATTTATCGCCCCCGAAACCCCCTGCATACTAAATTTCATGAAAATAATTGGAGCCGTTTCCGAGATTCTGCGGTAATGAAACATAAGAAGACGCGACACAAAAATATCAATAAGGTCATTATATCTTTACCTTTCTTACTTAGTCAGATTAATTTACGTCACTCACACGTCTTGATGTATGACACACGTAATGTCGCATTTCGTCGCGTCGCCTCGCGTCTTGTCGCGTGTCTCATCCGTGACGTTAACGTCTCGTATAAAACTTTATTAGTAAGGCCGTTAGCGTGTAATAAACTACATTCTTTCAAAATAAATGGCAGATATTGGGTCAAGAACGCGTGTCTCTTTAATATTTCACGTGAATTATTGTATATTTACGACATTTTAATGTGCAGTAAAGCTACCTACGATATTGGTAATGATTTCTATTTGTACCGACAATTTAATCAACGTAATTGTCTTATATATCCACTTTTATTGATCATTAACACGGAAATAAATGTTACGAAGTAATTTTATTCGAAAGCTACTTTTGCGTTAAATTATGGTGTATTAGAAAGAGAAAAATGGTGCAATGGATAGAATACTTAATGTACTGTCGCAGGTTCCGAGTTAATACTACGTCTGAATTTCATCTTTTTAAAGAAACATAAATGGCTAACCTCCACGTGCGGTATGTTATTTTGTAACATGTACTCATATTTGTCAATCCGCAGCGTAGCTACGTGGTAAATTAAGCTCAGATATTTTTATACGAAAAACGAAGAGAATTTTGCCAGACAAATAGTACAGTCCTGTTAATAAGAACAGTTTCTTTTGTAGACATAATAGCAATAAGTCAAATTATACACGTTATTTAAGCATATATTAACAGTTACTTTCGGATTTGTAAGCTGAAGTGGCAGTGGGCAGGGCACATAGCTCGTAGAACTGACGGCCAATGGAGCAGAAAGGTTCTCGAGTGGAGAACACGTACCGGCAAATGCAGCATTGGACGGCCGTCCGCGAGATCGACAGACGACTTGAGGAATGTCGCCGGAAGCCGTTGGATGGAGGCTGCTTTGAACCGGTCGCTCTGGAGGTCGATGGGAGAGGCCTACGTTCAGCAGTGGACATCCAATGGCTGATATAATGATAATGATAATAACTGTGAAAAGAAAACGACCAAAGAGCATTCTCTAAAGCATCTTTTACCTCAATCGATTTTTCACTAGCAATATAATTCTATTTAGCTCTGAGGTAATATATCGTATTATTAATTTATCAGATTTCTTCTAATGAATAGAAGTGTTCTGATATATGTCTATGACGTGTGATATAATCGATTTTCACGTACATTGTATTTTGATTGTAATATACCTACACATATGTGTATTACGGCGCCGTACACAGTATTATGAAGTTCGATAAAGTCTGACGACTGGCGAGGTATTCAAGTATGTTTGCCAAGATTTGCACGAAATTATCGATACATTTGTACGAGTACCGAAGGAAAATACATTGAAGTTTTATTTTATTCCATTCATTCCATTCGTTCATTCTTGTATACTTATATACTTTATAATTTTTAAATAAATATAGGATACCTTATATAATATATACATAGAATAAGATTGTAAATTGTGTGTACCTGTTTTTTTTTTACGAAAAATTTGGTAGGGGTCCAAAAACACAAATTCTATCAATTTCCATAATTTTTAGAAATGTCTGTCTATCTGTCTGTTTATTTAAACACCTATCAATGTTAAAATAACACACCTATCATAAACAATAATTTGTGGTAACATTTTGTATTGATTTCATGAAAATTCTTTTACTCTATAAAAGTTATTTTAATTTTGTTTTTTGAATGACTTTAAAGAAGACAAGGTAACTTAATACATTTAAGAATGATCCAAAAATGGTTATAACGTTGTCTAAAATGTTGTTTTGTAAAATTTAATTAATATTAATTAATAATTCATAATCATATTTAAAAATCAGTAAACGTAAAACGACAAAAAAAATCTTCAAAATGTTAGGGTTCGATTTATTTTAACGCAAATTAAAATATTAAAATACGATACTATCGTAATATATGGTGCTTTCTGTATCGCGGTTAGATACCATACCGTAGTAGATGTGTGAGTATAGTTATTAGATTAACATCCTTTAAAGTACTTCATAAGCATTGTGATTGTCAATTCGAAAACCTCGAGTTATGCAATTATAAATTGACTAGCTGCATCGTGAAACTTTCAGCGTTTACATTTCGACTCCGTTGCAATTTTACATACCAAGTAACATCTTAATATGTTTAATAAATTTTGTTACATGAAAACTATATATAAATTAACAATATATAATATTCACTAACCATTCACAGAGCGCTTTTCCCTCCGCTGAAGCGGAATCCCAGTTTTATTTCAATCGAGACTGCAAGATTTTGTGAACACTTGGATGATATTAGCGCTTGAGTAAAGATCTAGCTTGGCAGGTAAGGCGATTATTTTACATCAGTGATTTTGATGGAGTGATTGCCCGAGCACCATATGCTTTTCGTTTGTTCTCCGCGATAACGCGATAAACCAGCGTCTTTTACGGGTAAAAGTGTCGTGGATAGTGCTTCTGATTTTTTAATTATCTATCTGACTCTCCACATCAGCCGCTGTTACTTTAAAAACTATATTTATCTACTCGTATCGTTAAAAAATGTATAAAATGAGAGAAATATATATTTAAAATGTACATGTGTAAAATCGTGTGCAATAAGTTGTTTAATGGTTAACCTATATCGTATAAGTACCGATTTTACGGGATATCAGTAAATCATTACGACATAGACAATGAAATAATTTATGGACAGTTAAGAGGAGCTGAGCGGGGTTTCCATTGCGGACAGTGCATCTCAACAAAAATATTTTTTTCAAATACTGGGACGAAATAAAACTATAAAATTGAACTTATATTAATGAATTACCTTAAAATGAATTTTCTTTTTTATTAATTTATATTATCATATATAGAGTTTTGATAAATTCGTTGTATATGATGTCAATGATATTATAAACCATGATATATTTACGTAATATTTTAAAACAAAGTTTTATTTACGAAGTATTTGGTCCATCCAAAAACTTTATTTTGATAATTACATTGTTTTTCTTATTACACACAACCTCAATAATTTTCCAATAATATCCTAACAAACCTGCGAAACAACGCGTAAGTTGATGGTTTTTTCCTTTTTTTTTTTTTTTTTTTTTTTAATAAAGCTGGCAAAGGAAGACAGATTTCTTAATTTTATTGAAACTTAAAAATTTGCTTAATATTTTTCAAGTATTTAAAAATAAATAAAATAATAAATATGCTTAACACACACACACGGTCGTCTGTTCCTAAGGTAGGCAACTTAATGCCTGTGTTTTAGGTAACAGCCGACTGATATACTTTTTTTTTTAAATAAATATACTTATAAATAATACATATATAAATAAATATATATTACACCCAGACTCGAGGCGGGAATCGAACCCACAACCCTTGGAGCAGAAAACAGGGTCACTGCAAACTGCGCCAACGGGTCAATCAAATGAATGTACTCTCCTATAATGGGGCGTTTATGTTTGTCCATAATAGTGGGCTTGGATATTTAAAGTTTGAGAAGCGTAGATCGATGCCGTAACGTTTCATGTTTCTGACCAGACATAAGACTTGTAATGCGACCAAATCATAATGAACATCATGTTCCGGTATATTTTCATGTTTAACTATCAAACTTCTTACCAATTTAACTTGTGAGTATTATAATTATAATATTCAACATGAAAAACTATTTTCAATGATCCCAATTTAAATTGAAAGTATTATTATATTAAGAGCACGTGAGAAATTTTTCATATGTTTGTATAATATGTGACTATTATCAATAGAATTGTTATTTTATAATTCATCGATTATAAACTGGAAAATTATCTCACAGTAAAAGTAAAGATGCGGGAAATGATCCAGGAAAGTGGACGTATCTCGTTAGTGACTGGCTCTTACTAGAAGAAAAAATTACAATTTTTTATTTTCTTTATTTACTGTTGTCTTATATTTACGCGAATTTTATTCATTTAATTAAAAGTCTAAAAACGGATTTTATCGCGTTTATTTAAAGTTACGGTTTAACTATATTTAATTTAAATTATTTCTCGACGTTACGGACACCCACCACCTCAGTCCCTCGAGATCATGGACGCTGTAAAGGGTCCGAAACGTCGGGAAATAATTTAAATTAAATATTGTTAAGCCGTAACTTTAAATAAACGCGATAAAATCCGTTTTTAGACTTTTAATTAAATTTCTTTATTTAATTTTTTTTTATTTTTTTTTTTATTTGAAGAAATTGTTAAATTTGGTACCGGTTCGAAATTTGATAATTTGCAATAGATAAAATATAAAGTAAAAATTTTCACAATGATTATATTCTCATATAAGTAATCACTACCGTAAAGTTTTATAAAAAACGTTGTCGGAGTCTATCTAAATAAAATATTAAACAGAAAATTTAAATATATATATATATATATATAATTTTTTTTTATTTTTATAACGGGAATTTATTCTGAAGCCTTACAAAAATTGCTCCAAGAAAGGAAAAATATCTCAAATTTATAGTTTAACAATTATCACACTTGCAATGTTCAAGTTCAATTTGATTTAAATTTTATTCAGGCGGATTATTGTTCATTTATCTATCCAGTAAGCAGGGTCTTTTTTTCATTTCTTAAATTTCATTATTTAATATGCTTAAATAATTTTTATTAATAAATGATCCAAAGTAGGCGTTGTTTACGCAAGCCAGAGCACCCGTTTTAGGTAGTATTATCATCAGTCTGGGAAAATTACAAATATTGTTTATACATTATTTTTTAGTAAATTTCCTCTTCTTTTTGAGTCTTTTTTTAATTTAAAAAGTCTTAATTAGTTTTTGAGATATATGGAAAAAACTAAACCCCTTTTTTAGTTAATTGTTAATAACTTTTGCATTTTTTACAAGCGGAACTTCCTTTTTTTTTGTAAAAATCAAGATACCATTCCGAATCGAATGACACTTCTATCATAATTTTCGGAGTATGCTGAAAACAGTTGACCAAAATGACACTTGTTAACTAGATTATAGTATATTATACCAATATTATACTATATTATATTATCCTATATATACTATATTATATTATCCTATATATACTATATTTATAACATGTTTAACAGAAAAAAAAAAATTTCTCTAATATCATAGTTTAAATTCATTCTATTGCCGGAAGTGTCCAAGCACTTGCTTAGGGAGAAGTTCTAAGACATATCCGTTGATACAAAATAAAATAGTGTAACGTATTAAGGTCAAATTCTATTCCTTATAAAGAGAAAATGGAAAAAGTAAAAAGGGGCCTTTTCCCAGTTGTACATTTAAGCTTTGATACAGTGTATTGTCATCTGAATTGAACCGAAACTGAATCAGCCTGTAAGCATCCCACTGCTAAGCAAAGACTTTGTCGCTATACAGGAGAATGGTTGGAGCTTAACACACCACGCTGTTCCAATGCTGGTTGGCGGATAAGTTCCTTACCAGAAATAACAATAGCTACCAGATGACTGTGATAACAACCGGAACCGACTGCTTTACGTGCTCTTAGAGGCACTGTGAGGAGATCCACAAGAATCTATCCATATCAGAAACTATTAATGGCACAAATACAAATATCTGGCTCGAGCGGGAATCAAACCAGCGATCGCCGGTAATGACGTGACTACTCAGTCATTCTCACCACGCCAGAACGATCGTCAATGTATAAATTAAAGAAAAAAAAAACATTTAATTTCAATTCAATTTCTGTAAGTCGTAGTCAAAGTTCGTAAGTTGTCATTAACTTGAACTTTGTTAGTTATATGTTAAGATATACAAGTTGAGAGTTGTCTAGCTTATACCACAGATAAACCAATAAAATGTGGTACGCATAACTCGGATAATTTTGAATTAACTAAGAAGTTTTAATTGTTTTGCCTTCGTTTCATAAAGTCATCTAGATAAGCTTTGTGTGTCTGATAATTTTTAGTACGATGCTATGATATTTTATTATAAAATAGCTATGCGAGTTCGTTCGCAATTGCCACCCATTTCATTTGACTTTGACCTTCGTCCTCTCTCCCGATGATACCGTATTGAACTTCGATATACAAAGTACCCAGTGTCTTACTTCTAGCTTAAATATTACCAAGTTTCATTTAAATTAAATCAGTAGTTCGGTGCGGCTATTACGTAACTTGCGCGACCGCGAGAAATCGCTGTGGTGTCGAAGTTCAATACTAGCTGAGCCTCAATTACTATTGAAATTCTACACCACAGCGATTTCTCGCGATCGCGCAAGTTACGTAATAGTTCCACCGGAGTGATGTGCGGAACAATATAATAATAGATAAAAATAGATAGAGATACAGACAGACAAAAATAAAAAAATTACAGCCATAGCTTTCAATATCGATTATAGAGTGTCCTTTAAAGAAATTTGAAAAATATATTTGATGTACAGATCTGCTACAGTTTTATTATAAGTTTAAGTATTTCGATACGAAGTAACTTCAAGGCTTAGTACGTTAATTTGTTACATAATATTAACTCTAAAAGCCAATTTACGAAGAATTTACTTAAGCTATACTTATCTGAGTTTACTGGGTCCCAGTGCATATTTAAAATCGATCGTGACTGAATAGGTCGTTGTTCAGCAGTGGGACGTGAATTCACATGAAAAAATCAAATGAGAATAAAATCTAATTAAAGCTTAAAATTAACTAATTTGTTTGTCATATATATATGTACCATTGCCATACAATTAACTTAATCTTACAATGCCTTGAAAGACCTTTTTATACCCACACTGTTAAAATTAGTTTAATTGTCAAAACATAAATATTTCTTCACAATATTGCACAACAGAGCTTGAGTAATTGTACTAAAATATTCTATTGTACCTGTCAATATTCAACCGAGCGATTGCTGGATCTATGCCACAGAGTTTGCTTTTGCTACAATGCTTTACTCTTTCCGTATTACCAGAGGGCTTAATCCAATAAACATCTACGTATATGACAGTCATCAAAATTGTTTTGATTGACGTATGATAGACATTTTATTAATTGACAGTCTTCACTTTCCGAATCAAATATTTCTCAGATATATGAATAAGCATGAAGCACAAAATAATACAGAATTTATTTGCTGCTGTATACGTAGTCTGGACAAAAAATGTCAAATGTGTAATTTTTATATTACAAGTGTGTCGTATTAGCCTGTCGTCCTGTATCATAGATTAACAGTGGCAGATCGGTGATCTATCATTGACATAATGATGGTTGTTTTTAATGGCTTTGATGAATTAATAGTTTAATAAAGCTATAATCATTTTGTATCAGTAACAAATCGCCCAAAATATAAATGAAGTAAATTTAGCACAATATTATATTCACCATAGAAAACTTTAGTAAAAAAGTATTTTTAGATTACTATACAAATCAGATCCACGTGAAATGGTGTCAAGAATGCTTCTATTACTTCCCCATTGAACCGCAATTTCTCTGGTCGAAAATAAACCAGCTCTGTCATCTAAAGAGGCAACGACTTGTAAATAGGTTATATATTTTTTTGTATATAAACGCAGTATTTTATTAAAATACTACGTTTATATACAAAATATATATTAGTTACATAGTAGATATTATTAGGTATTAAATAATAAAATAAAATATAAAATTCATATTTCAATTGTGGCGACAACGGCTTTAGTTTTTGACATGTACTTTATAGAAGAAATTTAAAGATTTCTTATAAATTTAATTTAGATTTTTCCGAATCAGATATGAAAGAGTCTTTTATTATGCTAACAAGAAGACACGTGCGGACTTAACCGTATTTATGTCTACTGTTCTGTTTAGGGAAGATGCAATATTTTTATTTTTGTTTTCATTTCAAAGAATACCATCTAGAATAGACCACAAATATATAAAAAATTGAAAACATTGTAATTTATCGGAAAAAATGCGGTTTTAAATTGACAGTTTAAATTTTCGCGCGAAAACGGACCTTTAGTTCCGATGACGTCACTCCTGCTGTCACTTGCCGTACTTGTTCGTCGCTGGATTTCATACTTTTGTAAAAATTTAAAATGATGTAAAAAGATGAAGTAAGGTTAAAGAAAATTGCAAGCTTTCGAATTCATATTGAAAGAGTGATTAGAAGACTGCGTGAATTTGCTTTTCTAAAGCCACATTGTATTGATCATTTTCTAATTACTCATTTAGACTACATATAGCATAATCATTTGTTGTGCACTTGTCAATTTACAAGCACCTTTAATTAAAATTGAATAAAAAATAGTGTTTACAAAGCATAAAATTTTATTTTATAAATTTACAAAAAAGGTTTTAGAAAAAAAAATATTTAAATATTATATATATCTTTTAATTTTGGAAATACAGCATCTATCCAGAATTTCTTTGCAGCATTCATAACTGTTACAATGCTGTTGGCACAATATAAATATCAACTTCTTTTGATTTTTCAAAATCTGAGTGTGCTATACAGAAAAGTGCCATTTTCCTTTTACTAAAAAACATTTGAAGTTGTACTTGTGTCCAACATTTTGGTGTTATTTTATTGTCTTTCACATAGGAAAGTTTTGTAGCTTCTGTTGAAGGACATTTCACCTCTACTGTGTAATTTTCAGTAAGCCCGTCAGGTGTTGCACCAAAAATAGCATACTCGGCATTAAGAAGAAGTTCAGCTTTTTCAATTTTAATCTAAAATGCAGAAACAATGATATCAATTACTACAAAAGCCTTGAACCAAACATTATAAATTCTTTTATTCAAAATATTTAAACAACAGAAAAATTAATGAAGTTACCTTTTCTTTTTTGCTCACTACTTTGAGAACTTCTTGTTCTAGTTTTTTACCTCTATCCATCGCAATGGAAGTAAATTTTGAATGTTCTCCCATAATTTTATTCAGAAGGGATCCAATTTTAGTTCTACAGTGAGCGGCTTCATAAAGGGTTGAGCCAGTAATTATTCCGTATCTGTAAAAATAGAAAAAAATAAAAATGTATTGTGTACAGTAAATATGCCAATCAAGTTTATGCTATATAAGTATGATAGTGAGTTTTTTGTCCAAATTTAATTTCTTTTTTTTAAATAGTTCTACAAATACTTCTGGAAATTCATGTCTTTTTTTATGATAAATACAATAAAACTAAGGTGAATCACTTTGATGTTTAGTGGTAGAAAAAATCATATGAATATTATCATCAGTGGTCATTTGCTTTGACAACACTTCAAGAAATGATTGTGGAGAGTCCAACTTTCCAATCAAGCTTGAACACAGCTTATGAATACTTATACTTTGTTCTTCTTCTTGAAAGTAGCGAAGAATACTTGCTTGACAATCTTTTTTTTGACAGCATCTAGATATTCACTTAAAATATCCACCTAAAAATATGCAGTTATTATTGTAACACGTATTCAATAATTTCTTTGAATAAATTAAAAAAAAAAATACTTACTTCAGAGAACTTGTTAGTGACTGAAATATGACTCATTTCTTTGGCTTTTATAAAAGATTTTCCAGAAGCAAATGTAGATAGTTTAGACTTCTTCCAATAACATGTGGCGAATGTAGTCAAAGGCTCCTCAGATCTTCTGTGCAACAATAGCAATAGTGCAGCAGCATGCTTACACCCACATGGAAAAAAAATTTAGTCATAATATTCCTTGCCAGATATAGTTTAACTACTATATAAAAATAACCTTAATTTTTACCTTCAGAAGCTGCACAATCTTCACAATGGCAGGACTGAACCAAGCTTTGCATTTCATTTATAACAGCTGTAACACGATAACCTTCTTTACGTACTTTATGCTCCGGAGTAACTCGACATTTTACTATACATAATTCTCCATCTCTTTTAATTTGGACATAGCCGATTGCGTTGTCGTCATAAGATTGTCTTGTTGAGCTGAAATAATTGCTATTTGTAGGCAGCTTAAAATACAAGGTTTAACAACTGATTTATACATACCGTAGCAATTTAGTCCCTTTCATTTCTACACTTGAAAACTCTGCACTTTCGATAAAAAAAAAATACAACCATGTCAACATTAACTCTTGGTAAATTCCTGGAGTCTGCTTTGATAAACCCAACTTCCATTTTTATTAAGAAAACGTAATTAATATTTACATAAAATAATATTCACTTTTACAACCGTAACCTCAAATAAGTTGTCATAACAAGTGTGACGTCACTAAACGCTGATTGGTGTTTTAAAATACGTTTTGTTTCAAGTAATTTTTATTTCGTAATTATTGTTAAAAATCAACATTATGTAAAATAAAAACAATGCAGAGGCCCTTATTTTATATATTTTTAACATTTTAATCATAAAATTTTCATAAATATTATATTTGCATCTTCCCTATTCAAAACCAGCCCATAAATGAATAATATTTAAAACGATATAAGAATTATTGAAATATGATTTAAAAATTCAAAGAAACTAATTCAAACAAACTTTTCTGTTCCAGCTGCATAATCATACTAATTATAACTCTTTAATAATTATTAAAGAGTTATAATATCTTCTTCCAAAATTATTTTTTAGACGTTCCAATTATAATTACTATCGAATTACGAAATACAATACGGTATATCAGTGGTTTACCCGTTGCAGATCAGTCGCGCAACATTTTTATCGCCATTGGACCTTCGGGGCGGCGATCTATCTTTGCTTCGTTGTCTCATTTGTGCGAGCTATCATCGCCACCCCACAATGATTGGCTACTTTTTGGTAAGTGGTCATAACATTGTAGATTTTGATAATTTTGGGAAAACCCTGATATTCTTATTTGTATTTTTACGTAAGATGTGAAAGTGTAAATAAGTAAAAAAATAAGTAAAAAATTATCATATCTTTTTGATTAATGACGTCAATTTACACATTTACGTTTTGTAGCGTAACATAGTCTCACTTGACCTATAAACGACCTCATTAACTTTCTGAGTTCATTTGTAAATGAAAAACACGGACACACTCGCGGGCACACACACATACACAAATAAACACACACACACACACACACACACACACACACACATACACACACACACACACACACATGGTGTCATCATCATTATTTATTTATATGTATACATGATGATCTCATTGCCACCCAATATCTAATTTATAATAATGTTCAATTCAGGTATAATCTATTATATTAAAATGGTTAAAATTAAAAAACGCTTATCCCTTGTTCTTATATGTATTAATTTATACCTAATTAATAATTCAATTTCACAAATAATTGCTTTGATTAAGGAGGTGAGATGTCAATTAATCATTTCCATAAGTCACTGCCTGATCAGCGATAAGTTACGGAATCGTGATCGCGCATAACCTATGAGTAGTGATTGATGAACAAGGATATATTTTGACAGTTCGCTTCGACGCTACAAAATGAACAAGCTACGCTTTTAAAGGCAACTTGAAATTAATAGGTGATTGAGGAATTTTCAATAATGATATACAAGTAGCTAGTTGGTTTAAATAAGTTATTTCTTAAGGCTTAAGTTAGATGATATTTTAGTCCAGTTACATTCTATGACGCCTTTTATTTATTAACGAAATGCGTTACGCATATCCGGCCGCTGGCGCTGGGGAACGACCGGGTTATGTGGGACTCCTGCCGTAAGATGGCAGTTTACCCACTAAAACCACTTTCATCGCCTGTGCCGGGGTCGCAAGTATCTGGATTCTTCTGCAAACCCCGGCGGCACATTCTATGACACCTTAAGCAACCTTACCTAAGCAAAAAAAAAAAAAAAGAACGCAACTCCTATGATAAAACTGACACAAGATATAAATTTATGTACTTTTGTTTTTAGTTTCAGTATACAACTCTTATTGTGATTCAAGATGCAGAACAAAGTTGAGAATTAGACAGGCTTATAATAACATAAAATCGATACTCAATTTATTATTGGGTACAGAATTTGGTTACGAATACGTAAACAGATTTATTTGCATGATTTTATTAGTTATAGTTGCTGTTTTCAAATATAAGAACCTGTGAAAAAAGTAAGTTTGTTAAAAAAATAAAACACGAGTGCGTTTATATATAATTTGGAAATGAAATGAATTTGACACTAAAAATTTGTTCCGCCATTTTGTTTTTATTTTCATTTTAATATACCCACTGTCACTCTCACAGTAAATACGAATCTAACGACAAATCTCAAGCTAAAATCCATCGAGTCGTTCAGATCGTAGAACGTGCTAAACAATTATACATACATACTTTCGAAAAACATAACCCTCCTTCTGGCGCAGTCGGGTAAAAAGGATAACTTTTTTTTAAATTTTACGTAAAATAAGTAAAATCTTAAAAATATAAAATGAATATATTTAATTAAAAAATATATCGATACTGCTACTCTTAACAAAAAACAGATTTTAACGTCAAAAAAAATCTTTTAAATTTACTAGACTACCTCATCCTTTAACATCATTTCCTACAAATCCTCTTTTTTGTACTCCTTATCAAGCCCTGGTTTATATTCCTTCCATTGTTAAAGATCTTAGTGTGATTAAAGGTGCACCTGATACTAAAATAAATTTTTAACATACAGTTCATCAAAATTGGTCAGACTATCTTCATATTTATACAGATGCATCTAAACATTCCCCTGATAGTTGTATTGGTGCGGCTTACTGGATCCATGCATACAAAATAATACTTCAGTATAAATGTCCCCCTCAATCTTCAGTGTTTACAGGAGAAGCTGTTGCACTGCTGGAAGCAATCCGATATATATTGTCACATAATATAATTAAAACTTTAATCTGCAGTGGTTCCTTAAGTTGTTTGTTAGCAATTTAGCATAATCCTTTTAGAAGTAAATATATAATAACATTATTCTTAAAAAAGATTTACAAACAAGAAAGAGTTCCCGGGTTCTTGTGATAAGCAAAAGCCTGAGCCACAATGAACCAGGATGCTCTTCCATTATTTATTCCTTAATATTACATAAGAAAACTAGAGTATACTTCCATTAGATTATACAAAACAAAACAAAAAAAAAATACAAAAATAGTACATATAATGGTATCAAAAAGGTTTACAAGTTATATTGTTATAGATTCCAGGTCACTCCGGTGTTCCAAGTAATGAGACTACAGATTCTTGTGCTAAATTAGCTGTACAACTTGGTTCTCTGGACCATTTTTGTAATAAAGGTCAAGACCTGCGGGCTATACCGCGAACTCATTTGGACAAGTCCTGGAATCTATTCTACATTGAATCAAAATCGGTCAAGGGCAGACATTACTCTGCCATCTAGCCTACCATCCCAAGACGCCCTTGGTTTTATAGACAAGCAGACCGCTGGGTTAAATCTACAATCTGTCGTTTACGACTTGGGCACTCATGCACTCCAGTCCATCTGGCTAAGATCAGGGTACGCGACTATTCTTTTTGCGAATGTGGCCTCGATGAAGGTTCAGCATCCCATATCCTGTTGGACTGTCCTGAACTTCATAATCCTATTTACAACGTCCTTCCTCGTAAAATCCCCCGTCCTATAAATATTGAATGTTTTTTGATGCTTGTCTTTAGTCCTTTTTGTCCTTTCTTGTGTAAATATAATATAAAACGAAATAAAATTAAATTGTAGTTATATCTGGTGAATGTTCTAACATACTGTAACTGTACATAGAATACTAACAACCTATTATAAATGTTTGTTCTGTATCGTATTGTAAATGTCTGTGTTGTTTTAGGTTAAAGGTTAACTATAAAATAACTACTATTTCTACGGTCTTCAAAATTCTATTGATATTGTAATTTCGACCTCACCGACTAATCTCCTTCGTTTCTTCTCCATTCTACGTGACATAAGCAAAATCATCCGTTCTATTTTGGCACTATTGGAAGCCATTAATCCAAATGAATGAATGACGGATGTGAACACGTAAAATTAATTTGTCGGTTCCGAATCAATATCCGCTCGGGTGAGTTGAATTGTAATTAAGACTATAAACTCATAGTGAATTAACTATATATTGTAAATTTTAAGTTGTCTAAATGTACCGGACATAGTTTTTATCAAAAAGGGATAATATATTGATTTAGAGTTCAGATATTCATTCCAGATTAGCAAGATCTCGCGTCCCTTTGCTAATTTTTTTTTTTTTTGTAGTCTTATTGCCAGCACGGTTAAATTTTAGCGAACCTACCCTCAACTGTTCTAAATGGCACCCAACGCCAAGGCCCTCCAAAAACTAGATTTAATTATAAATAGATTTAGATTTTTATTAAAGATCTATTACAATATATCTATATTTAAAAAATCTAGTAAACGCTCGGCTTCGATCAATTTATTCGATCAAAATTATTAGTTATTTTATTACAAGTATGTTTACACCGTAGTTCAATGTTGTTTGTCAACTGACAAATTTGTTGTTTTTTGGAAACATGTAAAAGCAGAATTCAAATGGAATTTCACATTTTTCATTGAAAATTTTTAGGTTTTAAGCTAAAAAAAAATGTATTTCATATTTATCTGAAATAAGGTATTAAATAAGCAAAATCGGACGAGACGTTCTCAAGTGATCTCCTTTAAACATCCGGCAAATGATTTATGTATAGTATATTAGGTGTATATATAGAGAGAATAATGATAGGAATTAGTCACTGTGACAAGAATACCTCCTTATTTATTATCGCTAATAGAATCAACGATATCAAAGGGAAATTGACACGATTTGAAGATTAATTATTTGTAAGATTTCATTTATAAAAGCTTACTTACTTTTATTATTTTAGAAGTTATGTACATAAAAAATTTAACCTATTTTAATGGTTCATCTTTAAATTTTTACTTTCCATAAATATGTTTTTGTAATATTAAAAAAGTTACAAATAAAAACTTAACGGAACTTAGTGTTCTCAAGTGATGCCTTCACCAGCGAAAATTGTTTTATGTTATTTATATATATATAGCGATACAGCCCCGGCTTCGCACGAGTTATTATTAGCGACAGCGAGGGTAGCGGCGCTGAAATGTTCTCATCAAGCCCAGTCCCATCATTATTGGGACCGGCACTTAAATTTTATTTATTTAATTGAACTATATAGCGTAAAGAATTATCATAATATGCATGAAATGGTTGAGGTAACTAACGTATTTCAAGTAATAAGGATTTAATACCGTTTTCGTCTAAATAGCTTTCCAATTACCGCATTGTACGTGACCATTTCTATAAAAAATAAAATCACTATAATAAGCTTTTATTAAAAGATAGATATGTTATCGAAAACTTTTTATAGGCCAATAAAAGACGAATAATTCTACCACACATTGTTTTGCTATATTTAAAAGAAATAAGGCAGCCTCTTTGATGAAAGCTCCTAGGCTTGACATATTCCGACATTTTTAACAATTGTCGTCATATTTCAAACAATTTACACAAAACTTTGACAGATCAACATAAAATTGAACTTTCCTCATGAATCACTCTATCTATTGATGAAAACTAACTGTAAGACAATCGCAAATAGACGCAGCGGGGTATTTTGTTTTATAATATGTACTGATAGATTATATATATTTCATTCATATTGAAATTCGATACATCTATCTATCTATCTATCTATCTAATAACTTTAAACGACCAATTCTTGTATATATGTATATATATAATCTGAATCTCGAAAACGGCTCTAACGATTTTCATGAAATTTAGTATGCAGGGGGTTTTCAGGGCGATAAATCGATCTAGCTAGGATTTATTTTTAGAAAATGTCCATTTATCCGTTTTTTCCTGCAATTAAAAATATCATTAGAATACGTAGGTAAATTTCGCTGTCATTGATAAGTTTATAATAGCTCAGATGCGAATCGGGCGGATTCGAAATCAAAAGACCCAGGTTCGAGTCCAGGTGTCTCCAGACCACTTTTTTTCCTTTTTTTGTAAGAAAAACTATTATTGATTGCTCTTTTTAATTTTTTTTATTTAAATAACCAGTTCCTATTGTTTTTATTACTGTCGGTAAGATCGAAAATATTATTCATATTTGATCAGCATGTAATTCGTATCTAAATATAATTTCTATTATTAATTCTATTTATATAATTAATCTTATAACAACCTTTTCTCCATTACGTTTTATCCGACGTAAAAATAACTCTTCAAATCAACAACAAAATTTCCCTTTTCATATTAATATAACGAAAATAAAATAAATAACGAAGACACTAATTTGCATTTTTAATTAGAACTGGGTGTAATATCCATATTAATTATTATTCGAGCTCGGAAAGGTTAAATCTTCGCGACTCGATGACTACGTGGTGTACATGTAGACACTTATTTACCCATGTTTGCGTATTAAATATTATAAGCTTACCGAAATGCGTTGTAGCTTACATCAAAGACGTTTTCTATAGAGTAATAAGGAAGGCTATAAATATACACATAATGAACTGGATTTCCTTTGACTTTATTTGTATTGTTTATTCGCGTTTATATATGTTATTATTCGTAGAAAATTATTTTGACGTAAGAAATCAAGGAATACAAAAGTGTTTATACATAATGGAACTAATAAAATAAATAAACATTAATTAATTTGATTATTTTAATAGCAATACAAGTGCTAGGCATTGATCGTTAAGTGTAATAAGTCTACTAGAATCCTAGAATGATTTGTCCTTGTTGAATAGTTAGAAGAAGGCAAATCACGGCAGAGTCGCCTGAACTAAAGCTCTCTGTAAACATTCCATTGGTGGGGGATATAGGCAAAACACATAGGGAAAGAGTTGGAGCTTATTCCGCCATGCTTCTCCAGTGAGGGAGGATAATACCCCCACCCAGA
This sequence comes from Euphydryas editha, assembly GCA_036937285.1. Classification (NCBI taxonomy): domain Eukaryota; kingdom Metazoa; phylum Arthropoda; class Insecta; order Lepidoptera; family Nymphalidae; genus Euphydryas; species Euphydryas editha. Next base: position 20,934,930 of record JAUPFZ010000005.1, on the reverse strand, counting down.
ACAACCATTGTTATAAATTATTTATTTTTACGACAGGGAACGACGGAATGACATGGAAAACCCAGAAGAAAATACATCTAGATCAGTAGAGAGGAATGACGTAAGGATCAACCAGCATAAAACACACCAAAAAAAGAAAAAAAGAAAAAAAAGCAATATTTGTATGTCTGATCCGTGTAGGAATTGAACCCATTATCGTCGACGTTAATTAAATTTTAACACCACAACCCCAGAAAGGTTGTCAAACGGTTGCATAGTTATTATAAATTTAATAAACAATTTATCGCTTAAGTATCGTTTAGGACTCCCTACGACGCGGCGGGACAAGCGGAGGACCATTTTGTTAAAGAGCTTTTAATATTCGTAATTTTATAAATGAATTAACTTTAGGTTTTTCTTTTTTTTTGTGGAACACTCATCATTTTTAAAGTGAAAATCATCCAATGTAACTGAAGGACATATAATATATGAAATTGATGAAGTTAATTGAGCTGAATCAGCCTGTAAGTGTCCCATAGATGGGCAAAGGCCTCTTCTCCATATAGAAAGAAGGAGATATTAATCCTCCACACTGAGTAACGATCACTATCAGGTGTCTATGATAACAACCGTGACTGGCGACTTTACGTGCTCTCCAACCCCCAAGGACGAATTTTAAAAAACGAAATATTTGTACAAATATAAATATCTGCTCGAGCGGGAATCGAACCCACGACTGCCAGCGTTGTGGTTACTATTTGCATCACTACACCAGAACGGTTATCATATATTAATATATGATGTTAATTTTTTACAAGTTCTACTCGTGACTAAAAGGACAAGTGATATTGAGAAGGATGATTAATGAGCCCCCGCAGTGATTCTCTCTCTCTCTCTCCCTCTCTCTCTCTCTCCCTCTCTCTCATTTTGAGACTAAAAGTTAGGGGTACAATGGGGTTGACATATTCTAAGGAATAAAACCGCTAATTAAAACAAGAAAAAAAAAACATATTAATTACCGTATTATTTTTTACGTTTAACTCTTATTATTTTTATAAATAAAAGTAACTTCCGATATGCCTTTTGACAACAGCTATAGAGACAAGAGCTGTGTGTGAACATTTATATGCCGTGACCAAGGAATTTATATCATAACTGACCGTGACGTACCGTACCAGAGATTATTGTTGTCAATGGTCTGATTTAGGAGTAGGATTTACTGTGCGACGCAGGCATATACAATAAATTAGTCACATAAGAGTACATATTGTAAGACAATCTATACATATGTAACTATATAATTTTATATAGCTCTAGCTAGTCTATAGCCACCTTTTCTTATGTTTTACGTCTAACTTATGTCGTAAAACAAAGAAAGACCAAAGGTTAAGATTATTTTTTTACTATTCTGTATGTCAAAGTCACTTCCCTTATGTAACGTTACTGTTTTCTTTGAATTAGTGTACTAATTAAAAAAGAAATTAATATAAAAAAATGTCAATTCCTTCTTAGGTCGACAAAGCTTTTTTTTCTCCCATATAAAATTTAAATTAATTAATTAAATTTACTTAATGAATTAATATTTGAAAAAAAAATTAACATCAAGTGTTATCTTTACTACAAGCTTAAAAATATTAATGTATTTGAAGTTCAGTGGTTCATCCACTGAATAAAAAAGTATTTCATTAACGATTGAAAATTTATACAAGAAACATAAATATAGGGAGTTTGCGAACTAATATGTAGTAGGAACTGAAATGAAAAAATTTGATGATTTAGTATAATATTAAATAAACAAAGATATTGCATTTTCTAAGTTGTACAGTGTGTTAAGTGGAAATCATTAGTCGTATTTTTCCCCTTGAACTGTTGACGCGCCCACTTTCATGTTTACGCTTAGTTGAAGGAGAAAATAGAAACTTGCGCATCACCAGTTCACTGCTTCAGAGTCGCTGGCGTATCTTTGGATATTTTATTCCTTACTATGCTTGCAGCGTGGCTTGGTCTACATTACTATATGACGCGTACTTAAACACTAGAAATGTTTAGTGCCCCTGATGTTATGATTATTATCCCGCTTATAGTCTAGTTAACATGTGCCAGTTTGAACAACATTTTTTAGTAGTCTCCGAAAATTATGATTGAGGTGTCATTCGATTCGGAATGGCATCTAGATGATTTTCGAAAAAAAAAGTTCCTCTTGCAAAAATTGTAAATGGCACTTGTTGACTAGACCATAAGCATGCTAATAAGCATGCTAGTAAGTATCATTTGTATCTGTACCATTAAGATAATAACTCTGCTACGACAAAAGTATAATATATATATATATATATATATATATATATATATATATATATATATATATATATATATATATATATATATATATATATATATATATATACGATTCCTGCTTTCAACTCATTTTTGTAGCCCTTCATAAAACTCTTCTTAATAACTTTTGTAATCCTGTTGGACATTTAATATAAAAACATATTTTTAAAGCAGCCTCTCGTTTGTTTAAAAAACATTAGCTTAAATAATAAATGATTTTAAATACACAAGCAAATTTTTTCTTTTTCATATTAATACAGATTATATAATAGTCTCCTTTGAGAGAGTGCTTCTTTATTATATTTGCATGTAACTTAATTTTTATTGTGCGTGTTTGTTGTTTTGTAAATGCGTTATAAAAATTAAATAATTTTACCTTAATAGCTTAACGTTAACTTATGATAATATGTCGTGTCATAAGTCCTAAATGATCCAACTTACGTGTAGATCTCTAAAAAATACATATTGATATGAAATATTATGATAAAATATTAATTTATTATACTTTTTTTATCTCGTATGTAATGTATAAAATTAAAAATATATATATATGAATATATTTAAACAATCTCATTGTTGGTGAGAATAATTCTTCTTGTATACATGAAAAGCGTTGAAGCCTAATCTCTCAAGCTGTTCCACTATGGGTTGAAGGATGATTCAGGGTAACGATCGTTGAACTGAACTAATCTGAATCAGTCTGTAAACGACCCACTGATGGGTAAAGGCCTTTTCTGCATATAAGAGAAGGGTTGTGGCATAATCCGCCACGCTGGTCCACTGCGGGTTGGCAGATAATTTTCCGTAACACGAGTGATGATCGCTATCAGGTGTTTATGAACAACAATCGGAATCGATGGCTTTACGTGCTTTCAAGGCACGGTGGGGAGACCCACGAGTACAGTCAGACCGGAAATAAATATTTGTACAAATACAAATATCGGCCCAGAGTGGGAATCGAACACGCGACGCCGGCGTTGAGGCGACTACTCGCTCAACTACACCAGAACGATCGTTATCAGACGTGGACGTGGAAGACGATAGTCTTTTACGGTGAAAGCAATCTTTCAGTCCAGGCACTCTGAAACGACTACCTTGAGAAATACGTCATTCCGAATTAATCCAGATATTTAAACATCGTCAGAAAAAATATTATATGTCAATATAATGAAGTCTTATATAAGTTTACTAGCAAACCCAGCGAACTCCGTTTCGCCACCAGATGGCTTCGTTTTTTGTAACATTTCGTTTGGGGGATTAAAAGATGAAGTAGTACATGCTATGTATCAGAGATGGCGCTGTATGTGAAAAATGATTTTGCCCGTTTTCCTGCTTTTCTATTGGAATTTTTCCTGAATTTTGTTTGCTATAAACCTCACGGAGCCCGAGACCTTTCCAACGAATGCAAAACCGTGGAAATCAGTTCGTGCATTCTGGAATTATAGCGTCAGGAAGGAAAACCCGACTTATTTTTATATAATAGATTAACATATTATATTCCTATTTATGTGCGTATTTGTTATACTATTTGTTATATTATATTATAATATATTACATACATATTTGTAATTGTTTTGTGAGTGTTTCTGGATCTCCGACACAGGATTCTTATTTAATTATTTATTTATGATAATATTTAATTTAAAAAAAAAAAACAATTTATTTCATCTACAATGTCAGTACAAGGTAAAGTTAGTTAGTTACAGACTAAAGTTATATGGCCTTAATATCCCGAGGATCGGTCTGTCATTATCAATTAAACAATTATGTTACGACTTGTCCTCGCTAATTGTAATTTCGTCCTTTGTTAACATGTTTTTTTTATATATTTGAAGTCTTTTTTTAATTTATGAGCAATATTTTATCACTTATTTGTAAAAAAAAATTGATTCAAGCCCTTTTCTAATAATTTATTTAAAAAAATGTACAAAAAAAATAAAAAGTTAAAAGATTTCAAAATGGAGTCCGATAAAATAATTCTAAAATTGTGAAAGTAAGGACCATTCTAATGTTAATTATGTTTTTTTTTTTTTTTTTTTAAATTAATATTCCTCTACGAGCTTTCAGACGCCCGTACCCTTTTTTACTGTCTTTATATGTTATTACACAGGCATTAGTTATTAGTTCTGGAACCATGAGTCCACATTGACCACTATTGTTACATAATAGTTAGTTATTGTTCATAAACGATTATAATTAGGATTTACAATCAAAATTTTTAAAAGATTTTTTTAAGAAATTTTAAAATGTAATTATTTTGACTGGCCAGTTCCACTAAATCCCGCCCCGAGTGTGGGTTTAATATATATTTATTTATATATGTATTATTTATAAGTAAATTTATTTAAAAAAATGTACATATATCAGTCAGCTGTTACCTAAAAGACAGGCATTAATTGCCTACCTCAGGAACAGACGACCGTGTGTGTATGTTAAACATATTTACTAAACATTTATTTATTTAAGATACGACAAAAGGTACATACATGATTATAGGGAATTGACTGTTAATATTATTATTCGTATGTATGTAATTATATATATATATATATATATATATATATATATATATATATATATATATATATATATATATATATATACACGGGAACGGGAAGTTATATATACATATATATATATATATATATATAACTTCCCGTTCCAGTTCAAGCGCGTACAGTTCCCCGTGAGTGTTTGCTTCACGATGACCATCAATAAGGGGTAGACACTGAGGGTAGCTGGTGTCGACCTTAGGACGAGCTGCTTCTCACACGGGCAGCTGTACGTCGCTTGCTCCCGCGTCACCAGTCCTGACTCTCTTTACATTTTGACTGCGGAGAGCCAAACTACTAATGTTGTTTATCGAGAAGTCCTATAAATATGTATTATTTACCCTATTCTGTATTCCTTATTCATTATTTTCTCCATCTGCTTCAGTCACAACTTATGATAATTCAGCAGAATCACCATAAAGTCATTTATTCAAAGCAGGCTAAAAATAAGCACTTTTTGAAGGTCAATTTTACAAAAGATTATGTTAATTGTAGTTGTTATAAGTATTGTATGTATATATTAGTATGTAAGTTTATTATATAACTGCACAACCTACCTGTTTCTTTCTTTGCTGAACTTTCCTTATCCATGTAGGTTGTCTGGAAGAAATGGCTAAATAGCCATAAGACCGCCTGTTGTACTACACAATTTTGACACAACTAATTTGTAACTATGCTTTTCTTAAATTTTTGTGGTGTGCAATAAAGAATAAATAAATAAAATAAAAGACAGTGTCCCTTTGTTACTGCACTTTCTGTAGATATGAAATGTAAAGAAGAAACGGGTAAATGAATGTTATTTTAAAAGGTATAATCGTAGGTATTTTTGGTGCTGTATAGCGTTCACGCAGACGAAGTCGCGGGCAGCAGCTAGTCTGAAATAATCATACACATTACAATATAGATTGTAAGATATATCGTCAATATACAGATACATAGAATTGTCAAACCTTTTATTTTTCAAGTCTTTAAGCACAAAATATTTTTTATAAACCCACTTCTTTTGACTACTGTTTAGCGTATTCGTAACTTCAATGCTTATGTAACTTACACTCAAAACTCTCTCACAACAATAGTAATATATTTATAAACAATATATACTTAGATATTTTTATCTTTGTTTAAAAATAAAATCATATTTCAAACGATTTTTTTTTCTATTTCAGCTGGACTTCAATCCAATAACTTCGTTTCTATTCACTCTCGACTTTTTCATCATCGTATTGAATGTAAGTACAATTTTTTTTATTCAATTCATTAAAAAAGGACGGGTCGTAAAAGTTTTATCTTCACCGTTCCAGAGTCAGAGTCAATTGAAGTCAAAATAGACCGCTGAACGAAATATTCTTTATCGCTTCCGTTTTAATCACGACTAGATGTCCCACGTAATTTCATCCACATTTGTCGCTACTGTTCAAACTTTCATGCCTCGCAGTGATCTTTTATAGCGTACGCTTCTTCTGGACAATTTCGTTTTCTAATGGGAAAGGAATTATAAAAATCAGTTCAATATTTTTAAAGTTTATTTTTTACGCACAGACTAATCTTAATAAAAGTAAAGGTAAATATGTATTTATATAAAATATTATTTTTAAAAGTACATTGTAGGACCTTAAGAGTATTAAAGCCCTATTTCAATACGTTGAAGTGGTTTTGTCGTAATTGTTTTTCTAGTAAATTCTGTTACCGATTTTAAAAATATATAAATCCTGTTAAGATAATTTTAAAAGTAATGTTAAAAGATTGTATTAATTTGTAGTCATACTTTGATAAAATATTAGTTTTCTTTTTAACATAAATACTTACATCTTATTGCTTTTGAGCCACATTTTTATGTTCCATCGTCAAGATTTTATCAGAGAGAATAGGACGTTTATTCACTTTTTATAGCTTACCTCTGCTTTATATATGTATATCATATAATTTAAGCGAGTGGATTTTAAGTGATAGAAACATTTCAATAAATTGCATAAAGTGTTTCAAAACACGTTTTTATTTTATATTGCTTTATAAGAGCTATATATAGTGAAGTAAGTAGTAGCAAAGCCTTTCGTCTAACAAACTCCTACTTAATCTATTATAAAGGTCCACTTATCTATGACTGACTGACTGACTGAATCAGCCTGTAAACTTCCTGTGCTTAAGCCACTACGCTGCTCCACTGCGGGTTGGCGGATAATTTGACTTTCATAAGTAACCACCGTTGTCAGATGTCTATGACAACAACCGGGACCGACGGTTTTACGTGCTCTCTGAGGCACGATGGGGAATACCATAAGAACACACACTCAGACCTGAAACAAGTATTTGTACAAATACAAATATCTGTCCCGAGCGGGAATTTAATCCGCGTGTTGAGGCGACTACATGCACCACTATACCAGAACAGTCGTCATTACTTATATACTTTTTAAATTTTTTGGACTGCGACTATTACATACTCGTACTACGAGTATCAGACTAGGTATATTGTTTTTTGACTTAATATTATGATTACCTATAACTTTCAAAAAGATATAATGACACAGTCAAATGCATTACAGTTTTGGTTCTAATAAAATTATTTACTCCGATTGCCATCTAATATGCATTTATTGTGCATCATAATTCTTTTAGATATGATTTGTATAAACCATAATTATTTATCAATAAATAATTAATTTTATATCAATAAGTTTTTGTATAAGATATAAATATTATGATATTTAAGTTTAATGAATTTATTTCTCATAAAAACATAAAGTTCACTTACAATGAGATACAATCAATATAACATAATAGGATGTTACAATTTTACCTCTGGAACGCTTTATCAAAACATTTACAGTTATATTGTATATATGTATTGTTTTAATTTTGATTTAAATATATTCATACTTATGATATTTCGGGTATTTTACCCGTGTCTGGTAAGAAAACCATATCCTAGTTATTGATATTACTTAATAAATATATAATACAATATACTGCAACTGCTATTGTTTAATCTCCATTTTTAGTAATAATTAGTCAAACACAATCTTTTTGGTGAGTAGCAACAGAAGCTGTAAAGTATTTGCTTCTCATTAGGAACCGAATGTATGCGGCTTTTCTAAAGAAAAAAAAAATTTGAATTAAGTCAAACCAGTACATATTTATCTCTTTTTCTAAACTCTTTTATTGTCATGTCATTAGATATGTATTAGCCTGTAAAGCACCCACTGCTGTGCGAAGGCCTCTTCTCCATATAGAAGAAGGGTTGGAGCTTAACCCACTACGCTGCTCCACTGCGGGTTGGCGGATAATTTCCTTATAATGGGTAACGATCGTTATCAGGTGTCTGTGATAACAACCGGGACCGACGGCTTCACGTGCTCTCCGAGGCACGGTGGGGAGACCCACAAAGACATACACCCGGTCCGCAGTGGCGTGCATAAAGTTTTAAGACAGGGTAGGCAGTCAAAAAAAAATATGAACCTAAAGAACATCACATCATTCCAATTTAAGTAATTATGCTATACCTACATTTAAATCAAAAAAGATTAAACATTTTTAATTCACAGAAAAAAAAAGTATAAAAATACATACAATTTTTAAATTGTTAAATTTTTTGTTTCTCTGAAATATGATCTATACATATAATAAAATGGTAGGAAAGTCAAAACTATACATTGGATATTTTTTTTAAAAGACTACTTGGGGTGTGATCTACAATCAATACCGAACCTAAAAATATAGTTTTTAGAATTTTTGCTTGCAGCTAGTTATTTAATATTATTGTTTTTTTTTTTGTATTTGAAATTCTTTTATTGTTTAGAAAAAGTTTTTAATGTTATCATCTATTTCCAAAATAATAAAAGTTGTCTGTATAGTTAAATATATATTTGTATTTTGTTGATACAAAATACAAATATATATTTAAAGTATAATATTCAAAACCTAATTTTTAAAAATATACAATTATATTAATCTCTTTATTCAAATAAGATTGATGATACAAATAATTCCAAACTCAATAAATTTTAAACAAATGATTGCTTTTAATATATGTACTGAATTTAATTACTTTATGTCATGTTATATCATACTGCAATAAATAAATAACTTTAAAAAAATTAATCAAATTATTATTACCATATTTAAAATTATATATACTTATAATATCTCAAAAACTTTGATATAAAGCAAAAACTGATGGAAAGAAATGATGATTTCAATTTATTTATTCTATATAGAATAATTTACCAGCAAAGTTAGTCGGAAAAAAAAGTTAGTCGAAGTAGTTTTTAGCTTTATAAGTGCAAAAATAAAAATGTATTATTATGGACTAGAAAGTTATTATACATATCTTGTTTATGGTGTTTGATATGTGTTTTTAAGTAATCAATCTGATTTTGAGAGTTACAAATGTACAATTTGTAAATTTTCTAAATCGACACAGAATTATCGACATTTTTGTTATATTATAAATGGTTGTTCTAATATTTTATATTCATATATAGTAGTTTATTTCCTTAACTTTTTTTTTTAATCTTTAATCTTACATATTTTTCCTAATATTTCAATTTTATTGGGAATAGAGGCTTTTAGATAATTTCAAGAACAGACAAGTAAATTATAACGCAGGCATACACATACAGCAGGACAAAATACATTTAACTATACATACCATGCTTATTGATTGATCCGGCTTTTCTCGGCATGTGATACAAGTCGTGCCAAATCTTTTATAAGCATGAGCCACTTATATATACAGCAACCAAGTACCAACTGATACTTATCAAACAAATCAGTTACTGGTTAGACATAGTGGCCACATAAGGCCGGCACTCTGATAATTTCGTTTGGTCAAACATACGAAATCATTGATAACACTATCAAGGAATTTCTATTAATTAGTTACGAAATTGTATGCTTAATTAAAGTACTTGTTTATTTATTAATAAATGAAAAATTATAACATCATTGTTATTTATAATATGTTAAATCGATACGCATATCTTTTTTTAAATACGTAATAATCTGTAAAATCGAACGTGTTGAATTTGGATGCACTATTTACTTTATTTACTTTCATCAAACACACATCTCCGTTACATATTTCACAAGTAAACTAGTCCATCACTAATATAATAAATATATTAATATTTTCGTATACCACAAACTAAAAATTCAAAGTGAATTGCAATAACATCTGTCATGGAATGATTCGGAGTTCGGATTGGACGGCGGATGCGATTATGCGACCGTGTCAAAAATCATAATTATTGGTACAAACGGTATCGAATTCAAGACAATTTGATTTGACAGGTTATTTAGGCACTGCCTGCTGGATTGTTAAACCGACCAATGTTAAAAACACAATACTTTGTTCGTATTCCATATGACGCGCGACATTATAAAATTGTAGGATTATAATAATGTCGTTCTGTCAATGCTAACATTTTGTATGCGATTTAAGGCAAAGTTTTATAAAAGGCCCGTCGCGGTCGTCGATTCGCGCGAAGCGCTGATATCGCATATATGATGGCGGGTTTTTTGAAGCGGATTTAAATTGAATTATGGTTTATGTCTTTTTCAAAAATATGTAATGTTCATGTTTTATATATAATTTTTAGTAACATGCCAGGGTAGGCAGTGCCTTTCTGCCTATATGAAATGCACGCTACTGCCGGTCCGGAAACAAATATTTGTACAAAAACAAATATCTGTCCCGAGCGGTAATCGAACCTTCGACCGCCGCAGCGCACGGCGTTGAGGCAACTACTCGCACCATAAACCATTACACCAGAACGGTCGTCATTGTGATCGTTATTGTCATGTCATGAGCTATACGATACTATAAAATCAATAAACACTCAACCTTAAACAATTCAAGAACAAGAATATTTAATATAATAAAGACGAATTCATTTTGTTTTCTTAATAAACTGTATAAACATTATATCAACTGAAAACATCATTTTTTTTACTCATAAATATACAATTTATTTTCTTTTAGCGTTATCAACTGTAAGATATATTACGAGTAAAAGCCGATGGGCATATTTTTTATTATTAAAAATAACATGTACAAAATTTCTTTAATATTAATTCTAGCAGTCAACAATATGAAATAGAGTTGACACGTACGTACTTTTCTAAGAGCCTTGAATCCTTACAATGTTTTTATACACTATAAATATATGGATATGACTCTGATAATTCTATCTTTTTATTTATATAATAAATATATATAGTATGTAATATATATTTCATTTATATAATAATAGCTGGTTCAGTAATGTTTTATTAACTCTGTATGTCAAGATTCATTCTTGTCATCGGTTCTCACGCGACGCCATACGTGGTTTGTTTTTAATATTGATATTAATATATATATATATATATATATATATATATATATATATATATATATATATATATATATATATATATATATATATATATATATATATATATATATATATTACAAACATCAGTAAGATCCCACTTAACTTTTCAATAAACTATTCGACTGTCCCTACGTATACTATTGAAACTGAAAAAAGGTACTTTACAGGAGAGCACTTTTAAGTTTATTTTGTGTACAAAATTGTCATTTATTTGTTAAATATCGATATTATACTCATAAAAATGTGGTTTAATATGTATTTTTTAGCTTATTCTCTTTTTTGTATGAAAACATAAATATAAAAAGGAGTTTCTTAGTGCAATAAAAAAATCGCAAATTTTCAGTTTCGATACTGTACGTAGGGACAGTCGTATTGTTAAAAATAATTCGAGAGAAAGACAGAAGTATAAAATTACAATCATAATGGGTAGCAGTAACATTTATTAATCGGCACTCATCAATCAGTTCAATGCTGTTTGCCTATAGACCGACCAACCAGTTTATTTTACTTTTGTTTATTTATGTTATATTTTAGACCAGCGACCCGCTCCGGCTCCGCACGGGTGTAATGCTGATACGTTATCATAAAGTGCGAAGGCATATAGGGTAAAGCGTGTCCTTCGACGCCCTTTTTATAGGCACGCGCCACCGGCTCCCCGATCGGTACCGCCGCAAACGCTATGTCCCTGCATTTTAAAACTGTAATATCTTCTAAACCATTCATTTAAATTTCATTCTAGGGCCATATCGATCTATATTTAATGCACAATGTATTTAAGGTACTTTATAAGATAAGGATTAATGCTGTATGGCTTAAAATCGCTTCGTAAATAAGCCATTATTTCTCGTAAAAAGTAAAGCATAAAAAATGGTTATTGTGGGTTATCCTTAACAGATAGACATATACCATCGCGGACTTTTTCGTAGACCTTTTTAAGGTGTACAATACTGTAGTATATTATTTTGATCTATCTCGTAGGGTTCAGCCAGCGTTTGCAATGTAAGCGCAAAAATGTAATGTAATGTAATGCAATTTACGATATAACACTAGAAACCTCTAAAATTATCAGTGTTTCTCACTATATCGATCGATTTATTTTCTCATAAATATTACCACTTTTTGTTTTTGTTTTTGTTTTCTGCTCTGAATTTATCTAATAAGCCTTTACATTTATATATATTCATATTATTTATTAATCAAGCCTATCTCTTGTAGTCCGATACTATACCTACTTATGTATATACTAAAATTGTTTATATTTATCATGAATGTCACTTTTTACCATTCTATATGTGGAAACTTGTAATTGGCCTTTTGTATTCACATTATTTTTCTCTTATGAAACTTGTAATTAGCTGTAAGTTTTCCTAAGAAATAAAATAAATAAATAAATATATTATGCATGTTATATACATATAAACCTTCCTCTTGAATCACTCTATTTAAAAAATCCTTTGCATATATTCCGCATGAAAATCCGTTGCGTATATTTAAAGATATAAACATACATAAAGACAGACAGCGATAAGCGACTTTGTTTTATACTATGTAGTGATTAGGTATAAGTATCGTTAAATTTTTTTCATTCATAAATTTTATATAATTTCATTTAAGTATCTTTTAATAAAATTCATTTATATATTATTTAAATTTAATATTTAATGTAAGCGTATATTATCAATAAAATGTTTTTAAGGTATCTTTTTTAAGTTATTTGTTGTTCATATTCCTGAAAAACTAATGAAAGTTCGTTGATAAGATGTAATTTTTATTTAATAATAATTTTAATTACTCGTATTATATTTCGGTAGCAGTAATATAACGTATATTTTTGTCGGGTGATCGTTCTGTTAGGGTCTACTTTATTCAATATTAGTTTAATCTTATCTTATAATGATTGGTAATAATTATATTTTTTTTTTAATATTAATAGGGACAATTTCTTTTAGGATGATATCGATGAGATTTTATCCGGACAAGAGATTTAAAAAGACTATGCAAGAATATAACTAGCGCTATTACAATTTTAATTAACCAAAGTATAATTACCCATAAATATCCAGCATCACTAAAACGAGTACATAAACTACAGACTTATAACTATATCACCTGTTTTTGACAAGATCGATGAAAAATATGTATGAAAGGAAATATATAACTTTTATAATAAAAATAATATTATAAATAAACAGCAATACGGATTCCAGCCCTATAGAAATACGATACAGTTACTGATGAAATTTAGTAATAGTATTGACAAAAACCCGGATGAATAAAAAAACACATTACGGTTGTATTCATAAATTACACCACAGCTTTTGATGATCTTCGGTATAAAAATCTATTAATAAACCTTCTGCCAAAATCTGCGCCTTTTATCTACTGAGTTATCTCCATCACACTAGACAAGTTTACAAATATATTGTACACTATACTGTATCAGCCTGTAAACCACCCACTGCTGAGCGAAGGCCTCTTCTTCATATAGATGAAGGGGTAGAGCTTAATCCACTACGCTGTTCCACTGCGGGTTGGCGGATAGTTTCCCAGGTGTCTATGATAACAACTGGGACCGACAACTTAACGTGCGCTCCTAGGCACGGTGGGGAGATCCAGAAGAACACACACCAAGACCGGAAACAAATATTTGTACAAATAAAAATATCTGTCCGGAGCGGGAATCGAACCCGCGACCACCCGGCGGGTAACGCTGAGGTGAATACTTGCATTACTACAACAGAACCACAGTATAGTAATATGTACAGTAGTAACTCGGCCGTATCTTTGAAATAAATGCCTACAGTGCTACGTGGTACTACAGCGTGCTACAGCCGCGCACTACGTAAACATGGGATAGGGCTACCCGCCTCCAGCATTTTAATTACATTTGCCTACTTTGTGTTTTCATTTAGTTTTGTGATTGTAAATATACTCTTTTTATATAAACAAATAAAATACTTTGTGAATTGAATAGGAAGTGTTCAATAAAAATGCGTGTTGTTTTGATTGTTAGATTTAATTTAAAAAAACATGTTTATGTTTGAATAACAAATCGGTCAACAAATAAAATATTTGCGCCTCGACTGAGACGTACTAAATGCTTTATTATAAAATTTTAAAGTATAAAAAATCCAAAAATTAAAAATACTTATCCATTAAAAAGACACACATTATGTACCTACCTACTAGTAAGTAAAATTATTTTATAGTCTTACCTTTCAGTTTCCAGGTTATCTAAAATAAGTTATCTCTGGATGTGTTATTGGCGAATTCATGCAACCAAAAACAGCACAAATAAATCCTACTCGTCATATTAAATATGTAATTGAAATTATTTTCACTGAAAAAATCGTGCGGTTATTGTTAAAAAAAAAAAACAACACATGGGCCGTTTGTCACTGCGGCACAGTCGCGAATGTTTGCGTCCCAAGTGTATCCCGAGATCAAGGCGCGTAGACATAGCTCGTGCTTTGTCCGTTGTATGAAGTTGGAGTACTGTATATATTATTATACTGTGCCAGAACGAAGAATGTAGTCTACATAAATTAATTCGATTATTACTTCTCAAATTTTCTATTTTCAAACGCAAAAAAAAACTCCTTGTTTTTTATATCGTATAATATATCAAATGAGTTATTCATCAGTATGAGTAGTTTTATGTGACTTATAATCAGACGTGATAATATAAGTAACATTTTATTTTTATTTTACTGACTAAACAAATCATGACTTATTGTTATTTAAATAAATTACTAATCAAACGAATGAATAGAACGAATTGAATGAACGTACGCAGCTTTAAATTACTTTTCAAACAACTCAAAAACAATTATACACTTTTGTCTTAAAATTTATGTTTTGTAGACAATTAACATGTTATTTTCGTTCATAAAAGAAATAATTAAAATGGTGTTAATTATTAAATTACTCAATTTATTTTACGAAATTGTAAAACTCAAAGATGAGCAAAATTTTAGTTTTAATTTTATAGGTAATCAAGCTTTATCCTTGGTAATTAGTTTGGTTTGATTTTGAAACGCTTTTCTCGTTTACGTATTACATTGATTGAAGAAAGTTTTAGTCTATAAAATATCATGATATGATTTATAGGAGCTAACTCAACTTTTCACCACAAATTTTAGCCACTCTCCATAATATATCGGTACTTGAAACAAGTAAAAACACGAGAAAACTATTTACCTGTGGAAAGCTAAATCGATTCTATCGAGTGTTATTCCACCTTATTATTTGCAAATAAAGTAATATTGACTTTTATGTTATAACAAATTGGCTTTTATAAGCACTTAGGCTACTATCAGATTTGCTATTCTCGAGCGTTCACGTTTTTTCAAAGCTTGACTGGCGTTAATTGGCGGACTCAAGCGTTTACTTTGCGCGTCTTTTTGATGAAGGTAAAGCTGATTCCATAATACTATATTTTTACTTTTTATTGTTTCACATTCTGTAATATTCCCGTGGGCGGTTCACGTTGAAGAATCTACGGCTCGCTCAATTTTTTATTTTTTATTTATTTATTAATACTTGATTGCACAACACAATATTGAATTAAACAAAAGGCGGCCTTGATGCTAAAACATTCTCTAACAGCCAACTTTAGGATACACAAGAGAGGACGGACGTAGGTGTGCTAAATCACAAATTGAGAAAATTAATTTTCAAGAAAAGCAAATTAAGATAGTAAAATTAGTAAAAATTATTATATTAAAAACACGAGCAATTAATACATATAATAAATACATTTATTTAATCAAGAAACTCTTATATGAAAAGGGCCTTAGCCCTTTTTTACACGTAAGGTAAATCTACCACTTATATAGAACTTGGAATATTCGGCAAATAAACTAATACTTTTCGTTTTTTAAATTCGACAACGCATTAGCGCATTACCTAGCCCTTCGGGAAACAGACAGCGTAATGTTATGTTTACTTTAAAAGAGAACTATAGAAAAATGTCTTGGGAACAGGAATAATAAAGGACGCAACGGAAGCTCTCATGAATCTCATATCTGAGATAAAAAAAACAAAACAATATAAAGACGTCTTAAAAGATGCTGGGCATGTTATATTGAACAAAATAGGTAAAAAGTATTGTACCAGAGAATATCCTACTAAGAACTCGATAATAGACCATATGACTACTAACTTAAAAGATGATTACTTCCATATGGCGATTATAAATTCCTCAATGTCAGATCACAAGCAAATTTATTTAGAATTAAAGAAAGTTAGGCCCACACCAAAGGCAAAAACCAAATACGAGGCCATAGATTATAAAAAGTTGTATGATTTATGTGAGGAAAAACAAACTGAAATGAACGTTGACTATTTTATTACGAATACTTAAAAAAAAATGTAAAATAGTAAAAACTAAAATTCAAAATGAAGCACGAAAGAACTGGATTAATAAAGACATTATTAATGAGATTAATCAAAGAAATATGCTGTGGACTGAAATTAAGAAAAACCTTAATAATGAGTCACTGAGGTCTGATTTTATTAATAGAAGAAATTTTGTCTCTAAATTAATTCAAGAAACTAAAGACACTTACCACTACAATCAGTATGTTAAGTATGTTAATAAACCAAAAAAACTCACTACACTAGCTAATAATAATACTAAACGCAACTGTGCTCCTTCAAAATTACTAGTGAACTCAATAACTGTAATTGACCCAAAGGAAATCTGTAACACTTTCAACACATACCTCGCCACGATAGGTCCTAAGCTAGCTGATGAAATAATACAAATTTTTGGCAATTCCAGCGCTGCCCTACCGAGTAAACCCACTGATACTCTTGGACTTACTACTTTTGACCAATGTACTACTCTTGAAATACCAAAAATAATTGACAATTTAAACCCACTCTGCAGTACTGGAATAGATGGAATTAACACCAAATCCATCAAATGCATAAAAAATTTGATAGTGGACAGTATGTGTAAATGTTTTAATAAACTATTAAATGATGGACAATTTCCTAACTCATTAAAAATCGCTAAAGTTAGTCCCATTTATAAATCAGGTTTAACATCAGACCCAGGGAATTATCGCCCAATATCCGTTCTACCGTAAATACTAGATTTTTTTTGCATAATAGGTTAGAAAAGTATTTAAAATCTATAAACTTTATCACAGAATGTCAATACGGGTTTAGACCTAGAAGTAACACATTAACGGCGACTGCAGATCTTGTGACCAAAATTAAATATAGCATAGATTGTAAAAATATTGTCTTAGGTGTTTTTATTGACTTAAAAAAGGTTTTTGATATGGTCAGCCATAAATTACTACTCCAAGGACTAGAAGCAATAAATATTACTGGTACAGCCCTTAAAATGTTCGACTCTTACCTAAATAATGGAAAGCAGATAGTAAGGTTAGATAGAAACTTTAAAAGTACTCCTCTGCCAATAACGTGCGGTATTCCTCAAGAATCGATTCTGGGGCCATTGCTTTTCTTGATTTATATTAACAATATCGATAAAATTGGATTGCATGGTCACCTAACACTTTACGCTGATGACAGTTGCCTTTTTTACTTTGGACCTTCAATCCATGACATATTAGCAAAAACCCAAAGTGACCTGAACCGTGTCTGCTCTTGGCTACGGTCAAATCTTTTAACCATCAATATTGAAAAAACTTGTTTCATTATCTTTAAAGCAAAAAATAAAAAAAAATAATCACACCAGCCACTTAAAATTGATGGTATTCCAATTAAACAAAAAATGTGTGAAAAATATCTTGGTCTATGGATGGACAGCTCCCTATCGTTTCATGAACATATTGAACACATTAAAAGTAAATTATCGTCGCTTTTAGGCTCCCTTCGCAACGTTAGTCGCTGTATTCCGCATAAGCTACGCTACACAATATATAACGCTTTAGTTAAATCACATCTTCTGTATTTAATTGAAAAATGGAGCAGTGCTACTAAAACTAAAATTATAGAACTGCAAATCATACAAAACAAAATTATAAAAACTTTATTTAATTATCACGCAGTCGCGCACACGATATGGAACAAAAACATTGGTCTTTGAAGGAGCACAGATTTACAATAAAATACCCTCAACAATAAAAAGTTTGCACTCATTTAATGCTTTTAAATCGCAACTTGTAAAATATCTAGTCAATGATCAGTTTTCTAACTGAATGTGTTAAGTGTTTGATATTATAATAAGATTAAATAGTTTAGTGATGATTTGTTGCCTCGGACTAGACTTAGTTATAGTCAGACTATTCTGACAGACGAATGTAAACAACAAACATATTTCAACTGTATAATAGTAAGTGACTGTATTGTCTTATTGAGAATAAATTTCTTTAAACCTAACCTAATTTCAAATTCCAACGATTTACGATATCTTGACCGGATATAATTAAGCTTTGGATGTGGTCACGTCGAAAATTTGTAAACTAGATGAACTCGGCGGTTTTACCTGAATCCACTGCTGTCGATCTACAATTCTGCTCCTTTGCGGGGTGATGGATGAATTTCCTATCGAGATTAACGATTGTTATTAGGTACTATTAATGAGAATAAATTATAATATAAAACCCATAGTTTTACATATTGTCCGATGCAAGGTGTAGAGACCATGGCACAACTTAAAGAAGGACAAATATCTGAAGCGAGTTAGTAGTTGTTTTTAATTACAAATGTCTAGTTCCGGCGTGAATACTACTCTCGACCGTCGGCCTTAATAGAACTTTTACTACTACACTAGGACATTTAACAATATTTTGGTCCATAATACAAAATATAATTTAAAAAATGTAACATTTATTTTTCCCTTTCCTTACCGACAGTATATTATCTTAAATTAAATAAATCGTTTCACATTAACAGGGATAGTTTTAATGAATGATCCTATTAAACGGTTCCGCGGTGGAACGTTATGGATAATTGGCCTCACGCCAGAATTAATGTTCACTTTCGGGAAGGGTCTTCATAGGCCAGTCATTTGCATAAATTCGATATAATTTTGCCCAATTTTCCAAACCAATAAAATACACGGAATCTACCTCTTATTCTTGATTTTGATTAAATCTGTTAATAATTTTAAATAAACCAACTTTTTATGTACATCAGTAAAAAAGGTTTGAAATTCCTAGAACATTTATGTTGATCTATTCTCTATGCTTATAAAAACATAATATATCAGGACCCCTTTGATTTTGTATTTTATATTTTTCGTTATAGCCTAATAACAAATGAATGCAGGGATATATCAAGAGCTGAATATTAGTCATTGTATTCCTTTGGTATCTTTTAGGTCTGGAACCCAGAATAGTAAGCGTCCATCGCGGTTTCACCTCTACTCTCTACCTATAGAAGACTCTATAATAAAATAATAAAAAAATACTTTTTAATTAGCGCTTCCAAATAAACGAACAAACTCTTTCGTCTTTTTTTTAGGTAATAGTATAATATGCGGAATTTTACATTTTTGAAGTTAATTAGTTATAAACTATCAGTTATTTTTTACTACATTATACTGTTATGGTACGTAATGTCTTATTTCCAAAGTATTCTTAAAAATAATTATCTAATCATCACTTTTTCAAGTAATGAACTAAACTAATTGATACTTTGAAAACGAAAGTTATTGAAGAACGATATTTGTAAGTACATTTTTTATGAATTCCAGCAAAATCTACTAAATCTAACGCGTAGAAAAGATCAGAACAATATTTAGGCTACTACTTGTTCCAAAATTCCCATGGGATCCGGAACGACACGAATAAAACCGCAAGATATAGCTAGTGGTTATTAGATATAAAGCTATGTATACAAGTTCTATATCGATCCTTAGATTAGCATGCAGACGGCCAGTTACCACAGTATTGATGTTATTCAATTTCGATGTGGTTTTACACCAATCGCCTAAACGTCAAAGCCAAAGACGCAACAAAGATTGATTTCGTAACTGAGCAAAGTTATTAACGATGCTCTTGATCGAATTTCTTAATAAATGATTTATAACTACCCAAGTTATAAGTAATTAACGCAAGCGGTGTATTGTAAGTATATTATGTGCATGTGTACACACACACGTGTGTATTTTTACCCGACTGCGACAGAAGGAGGGTTATGTTTTTCGAGTGTATGTATGTATGTATGTCCATTTCTTTGACACGCCCTACAGCCCAAACGGCTAGACGGTGTTTGACATATGAGGTGTCGTTGGATTTGTCTAAATTGTAGTAGTGACATAGGCTATATAAATTTTCAAAATGGCGCCCGCAAATGGCGGAATGTGGGGGGGGGGGAGTTGAATTTTTTTTCTTACTGTAGCAATATGGGTATCAAATGAAAGCTAGTAAATTGTTAGTTTATAATAATATATAGTTTTTTGATTTTTTTAATTAAGCATACTTGTTGTGTGCGTGCATCGCTGCGTGCGCATATACGTGAGTAAACACACACGCGAGCATATCACAGTGTATGTGTGTGTGTGTGTGTGTGTGTGTGTGGGTGCGTTTGGTATGTTATGTGATGTAATGTCAGCAGATCGTACGGTGTGTGTGGTTGGCTAGCGTTTAATAAAAAATGAACTTTAAAAATGTAAAATTCCGCATATCATACTATTACCTAAAAAAAGACGAAAGAGTTTGTTCGTTTATTTGGAAGCGCTAATTAAAAAGTATTTTTTTATTATTTTATTTAATATTAACGAAACATAGACAGAAACACAGATCTTTGATTATATAACTAATATATGTATACGACCCTCGTCCCTTATTCCCTTATTTCCTTTTGATAGTCCTCATTAAATTGAATTGTAGTACTTTAACAAGCATTGTTACATTATTACGATTGATTACTTGAATTTACATTTAAGAGACCCCCTAATTAAAGTCGTGCAAGGAGAATCTTTTCTCAAATTACATATTATATTTAGATCAATATAATCTGGGAACCAACACGTAGCAATCTCTGTATTTTCCTATGTCAGATTGTTTTTAGAAAAACATGACTTCGCAAGTCGAAACAGTTTAATAACGCAAACCTATGTGTGAATGCGGCGAGATGAATCGAAATATCTGTACTTTACTGTACTGTATCAGCCTGTAAACAACACACTGCTGAGCGAAGGCTTCTTCTCCATACAGAAAAAGGGTTGGAGCTTAATACACCACGCTGCTCCGCTGCTGCTCTACTGCGGGATGGTGAATAATATCCCTAGCATGAGTAACGATCCTTATCGGATGTCTTAACAACCGGAATCGCCAGCTTTACGTGCTTTCCAAGGCACGGTGGGGAGACCCACAAGAACTTATACATCCAGACCGGAAACAAATATTTATAAATATACAAATATCTGCTCGGAGCGAGATCGAACCCGCGATAGCTGGCGTTAAAGTGACTACTCGCACCACTACACCAGAACGGTCGTCATCGAAATATCTACAATTCCAATATTATCTAATCGTTATAATTTAAAATTACTAAAATTATGTATAATATGTAATATTGTATTACATATAAATTGAGATACAGTTTCTTTTTACTCAGCTCCTATAAGAAGAAAATAGTTATGTAATTTTCGGGAATTACAATTGTTCTTAATAACGTCTTCGTTGTTGTTGTTTTGTTAGTTTACGTTTTTTTTTTTTTTTTTTTTTTTAATATAAAGTCCCCGGGATAAAAAAATATGAGGTGTAAAAATCGTCAATTGCGTTACGTTTTTTTGCGCAACCTATTTTCACATTTAAGCCGTGATTATTAAGACGTATAATCCGCGCTCGACCTTCGCTACATATCCCGCATCTCACACTACTAGTGACGACCTTGGCGTGAGAGCACGCTTATCGAGTCTTTTGAAATTAATAAATATTAATTCATTTATTAATTTTTGACTTTATTATTATTTTTTTAATAATTAAGTGTAAAAATCACACTGAGTTCAGATAAATCTGACATTGAACTTACCGAAGACAAGATTATTCGTAATTTTGATGATGAAGCCATATTAATAACGGACAATTGATTGCCTCAGAAATCTAAAGGACGCTATATTTTCTTGCTGTAAAATAAGCGATAAATATTACGAGTATTCTGCGTCATATTTGAATTATTATTATTTGGGGCTGCCTAGACAATCGTCCTTAAGGACTAACGTCGTCCAGTCGTGCGTCGAAGATGCCACACACAGTCTTTTTTTTTTTTGTTAGCTACCAAGATCCTGTGTACCTGTCCTATATCTAAGCGAATTTATTAACCTATTTAAGGTAAATTTAATTAGCTTTTACACACTTATTTGTATTTTTAATGTTATATTATTCTGGTCTAAGTTTACAGAAAATAAAAAATAAAAAAATCAATCATTTTATAGCATTACACTATTATTAGTGCTTTACAAATATAAATAAATATGCTTAACATACACACACCTTGGTCCTAAGGTAGGCAACTTAATGCCTTTATTTTTGGTTACAGCCGACTGATATATTTTTTCATAAATAAATGTATGTAAAACATAATTATACATATATAAATAAATATTATTGGTCATTTGAGATCACCGAAATCCAAAAAAAAATGACAGTGTAATTTCCCTGTTCTGTATGTACTGTCAACCTATTCTAACCGCAACGCATTACATGTGGTTATTGTTAGTGTGGTTCAGTGTGAAGTTCTTTGGAATTGTTAACATATTTCATTCATATTTATTGTTTTGTTCTAAAATGTTAACGTAGTATGTAAAAGTAGTTTTTTGTTTCAACGAATTTATATATATAAGCAATGGTCTAACACGTGTTTATCTAAACACTGGTCAAAGCGCTCAACACATGTTTAGCGAGTGTTTAATTTTCATTACCACAAAACCAAGTTTAAGGCGTGCCTTTTTAGACAACGTCGATCTCATACATTTTTTTTTTGCTCATGGTAAGACAGCAAAACATTCGTATATTCGTACCATTCTACGCAAATAGCTTAGAAATAAGTGCTTACATTGTAGTGATAGTTTAGTTTTAAATAATAAAATTAATTATACGTTATACGTTATGTATTCAAAAACCACAATGGTTGTATATATGTATACATACGTATCGGTAAAATCCTATTTTGGCCATATACTATATACACTTTTAGATAGCCTTTTCAAATAAAATAAATAAATGATATACATTTTCTTACATTTTCACTCATTATTATATAAAATAAAACCTCTTTAGATATTTTGTAAATTACATTTATTTATTGCCGATTTATTGTTTCAACGATTTTATTCTTACCGCCTCCACGATTGCTCAGCCAAAAGGCTGATTTAAGGCGAAGGTATTCGTAGAATAACTCCAGGCGTTCGACGTTTTGGCGTTGGCGAATTGTTATTTATTTAATTCTGTAATCAAGATGGTAATTGTTTTCGTAATTCAAGATGTTCATCAATTATTAATTCGCTCGCGATTGCCGTTCTTTTGAGTAATCCCAGAAGGTAAACTATGAATGCCAGATTAAGATAAGCCATACTTATAAAGCTTTCTGTATATTTCGGTGGACTATTACGTAACTTGCGCGATCTCGAAAAATCGCTGTGCTGTCGAATTTCAATACTATCAAGTCTATACTCTAGAACTCGAGAATCTATACTCAAGAAATCTATACTTGACACCACAGCAACCGGTTTCGAATTATTTTGGTAAAGTATTCAATACAAAGTGTTATAATGCCTGTAGTGAATGAACTAACCTCGTAATATATATAGACCGATTCATTGTTGTGGCAGGATATGGTGACGCTGTGTGCTTATCACTATCCCGGTTTGTGTTCATTTGTTTGCAATAGGTACTATGGCCTTAGTCGCCTGTTACGACACCACGACAAGAAGGAAATCGAGACTACTCTTCTCTGCCGGTCATCGCACGGCTTATAACATAAAGAAAAATTTAATACCGATGAATCTGTAACCCGAGTTATTCTACTATTTATTTCAGCACCTATATTATTCGATATTGTGTAACTTATATTTTGACGCTGAAAGATACATTACATAGAATACAAACTAAATAGTAATAACGCAACACACAATCAAATTAATTAGTCCTATTCCACGCAATCAGCCAGGGCCACTGCCGACTGGCCCGTGGCGCAGTTGGCGGTGGCCCTGTTTTCTACTCCAGGGTTGTGGGTTCGATTCCGGCCCCGAGTCTGGGTGTATTATGTATTATTTATTTATATATTATGTATTATTTATATGTATATTTATTTTAAAAAAATGTATATCAGTCGGCTGTTACTAGAAGCTAAAACACAGGCATTAAGTTTAAGGCTTAGGGACAGACGACCGTGTGTGTGTGTGTGTATGTTAAAAAAAAAACAGTTAAACGATTGAACGTAGACGTCAACTGTATAGATTTTCAATGACTATTTACAGTGAAAATCATGGTCCTCCTTTAATTAATTATAGAATTAAAGGAGGACCATCTTCTATCGGCGATTAGTTGAAAAAGTGTCCACTTTTTTTAAGCAAATTATCGCGAACACTCACCGAAATAGCGCTATTGTAGCAAATGCAAATGATCTGGTTTGAAAAATTTAGCTCTCTTGACATCTGTAGTAGCAGTCGCCGAAAGTCGTCGTAGTCTGTAGAAATAGTCGCCTAAATCAATATTTGTGATTTTTTTTAATTTTTATTATTTAATTTATTGTTATATATTTGTTAATTATTGTTATATATATTGTATTGATAATGTTTATATTACATTATTTCTTTTATAGTTGTTATTTTACATTGTTTATTACGTGTTCAATCCGTGTTATGACTGCTTTGTTATTTGGCGCTTCTTCTTAGATTTACCCTCATGCTAATGTGTGCGCCATCCTAATTTGTGGAATTTCGACGACACACTCGTAACAAAGATTGTACTCCTTAGTATCTATACTCTATGAGTGAAAATGAAACGGACCGTGTATTTCTTTTCGTAACATTATAAAGAACTCTCCTACTTTAATTATCTTTGAAGAAATGCTTTGAGATATTACTTGAATCTGATTCAATATTTGAAAAATAAAAGTTTCTTTAAATTACTTTTTATTTTTATTTTATACTTCATTATACACTTTTTTATAAAAATGCTATTACAAAAAATATGTCAGTCTCTGTTGAATTTATTATGTGTAAGTATGTATGTATATGATGACATGTTGTTGCAAGTATCAGAGCAACTGGTTGTTCCACTGTTCATGACAAATATTTGTGTAGGATATTCAAATGTTTGTCGGGGTCTGATTGTGTTTCCGTAACCTCGACACGGGATTACATCCCGAAGAGTGCGTTAAGTGTGAACCGCTTATTTTATTTATAATAAATAAATAAATATGTTTAACATACGCACACACACACAGGGTCGTCTATTCCTAAGATAGACAACTTGATTATTTATTGAATACATAATACACGAACCTATGAATTCACATATTCATAACCATAATATTTGATTAATACATAATATGTGATTCTAGCACCCGAAGGTAAAACAATAAATATTGTTTCTAAAGAAATACTGCGGAAGGTAAAAGATAATTTTATTAAAAGAAAAGATAATGCCCCCGTGTAACTTTTTCCAGATCAGGCCGAGCTTCGTGTCCATAAAATATAACAAAATTTTATTTTATTTTAAAGTTTATTTAAACTTTAAATTCCTACTCTGTAATAAAGATTGTTATATAAGTATTCAAACATTTTAACATAATAATTTATATGTTAAAACAGAATTAATAATGTAAAAAACCAATTATAATATATATAATCCTATTAGAACCATTTTCGACTTCTACGCGGAAGTCGTGGGCTAAAAGCTAGTCGTAATATATGTAAAGTTGCACGCCCTTGTCTCTAGCATTGTTAATTTTTTGCGGTTGCTTGGAAGAGATCGCTCTTTAAGCGATAAGGCCGCCGATTGTACACTGTTTTATTTTTATTATTAACTTTTTTATTTTGTATATTTCTTTGGTGTACGATGAAACATATTCCAGACATTCGTTCATTCATTCAATAATTAATTGATTTTATACTCGGCGGTGAAGAAATCATAAACATGAAACAAATGCTTAAGGAATTTTTTTAAGATATGCGACAAAGAACTCACAGTGGAGTTCCTTGTCT
Source organism: Euphydryas editha (assembly GCA_036937285.1). Lineage (NCBI taxonomy): Eukaryota > Metazoa > Arthropoda > Insecta > Lepidoptera > Nymphalidae > Euphydryas > Euphydryas editha. The sequence continues at coordinate 20,908,549 of JAUPFZ010000005.1, read as the reverse complement.
CCTTCTCGATCTCCAACCTTTCTTATTTCTAGGAGAATTATATGATTTATTATTAATTAGACTATTACCCAGTCGCTTATTACAGTACTAACCAAACACTGCTGAATTAATCAATGTACTTAAAACCAGAAAAGAATTTACTCGTTTGCGGTTTCTCGGAAAAATATTAATATCTACCTTTTCAGAAAAACTCCTAAAATATAAATGTCCGTCAAATTTGAATGATTCCACAAAATTGAATTATGAAGTTTTATCGTGATTTAAGGAAATGAAAGAAATCGCTTTCACTTATAATGGAAGAAATTTAATAAAATAATTTAAATTTTTTTTTAAGTGAAACTATTATTTTTTTTTTGTATTTCGTAATATTTAATACGTAGGTAATGCAATATTTCAAGATTTAGAACTTATTTCTAATTGTATACGTTTTCTAAAGTAAAGCAGCCGCTAAAATCTAAGCAGTGTGTGTTTGTTTATTTGTTAGACAAATTTATATAACTTGAAAATATTATATAATAATATACATAATTACATATTTATATAACTATATCCTTCACATAACGCCTAAAAACTTTTAAAATTCATCTCAATGGAAACCATACCTGGGTATCCAGTATTTTTTTTATTAAATAAAAAAATTATTTATTTATTTTATTTACTTAATTAGAACTGATTAACCATTTAGGCTACGTTCAGTTGACAAGCGCTTAACGCGCGTTATGATAACGCGCGCTTACAACTACATACATTTTATTCAGGCCGTACACATGCTAACGCGCGTTTTAGACCCCGTTCAGATGACAAGCGCTTAACGCGCGTTATGATAACGCGCGCTTACAACTACATACATTTTATTCAGGCCGTACACATGCTAACGCGCGTTTAACGCGCGTTAGCATGTGTACGGCCGTAGGTACGGCATGTGTAGTTGTAAGCGCGCGTTATCATAACGCGCGTTAAGCGCTTGTCATCTGAACGGGGTCTTAATGAAGCGCGCGTTGAACGCTGCGCTAGCGCTCGACTGTTGTCAACGCGCGTCAATGCGCGCTTTGAGATCATTGGATTTCTATGTTACCGTTTAGTTGAGCGCGCGCTTTCGACGCGGATTGATGTATTTTAGGGTTCATCACGTCCAAATATTGTTCGAAATGGAAACCGAAACTTTTAATACAGATTTATTTATTGATGAAATAGAAAAACATACAAAAAATCAATAAAATACATTCAGTAGTTTAGTCACAAAATATGATTTTTCATTTTTTAAAATGTCTACAGGAATTACAATATTAATAAACTATCACCCGCAGGTTAAAGACCCTTCAACGCGATCGGTACAAACAATCGATTCGTAACTTCATAATATTGCACGTAATTAAAAACGTGAAAAATTGTTACCTATTTTGGTTGGTCACAATAGGTTAAGACAAATTAAACATAACATTTGTTAAATAGTTTTAATATTCATTATGATTCTAATAATTTGCTTTTTATAATTTTTGTTTTTAATAATTTATTGTTTCTTTTAATGCTTAAATTTTGAATTCTGAAAATGTAAATTCTGAATCTAACATTGTTTTTTCAAGTAGGTAATCTCACGGGAAACACTCACATGGCATATCAAAAAAATCTTTAAAAAATCTTAATACCGTGGCTAAAATTGACTAAGTAGGGGAGAGCGGGGCTGAAAGTGCCAGGGATAAAATAATAATATAATTATTTCAAGAAGTATTTAATTTAACCAAAGAACAAAGTACCTAATTATAGCAAGAAATCATTACCTTGTTTTTTTATTTATTTAAAAAACAACCGCGATAACGCGCGTTCAACGCCTGACCAGCGCGTGTCATGTGAACGCCGTAGAAATATCTAGCGCGCGTTCAACGCGCGTTAAGCGCTTGTCATCTGAACGTAGCCTTACACTAATTAAAATAATAAAAAGATTACGAAATTAAAAAAAAATTGATCTACAAAATAACATTAAATAATAAAAAGGCAAATAATAATAATTTTATATTTATATTTAAATACCGCTTACCAAGTAAAACATAACTATGCCCAAACGTTTAAAGGTTATCACCAATACAATAAAATGTAATAATCTAAAGTTATAAAAAACATCTGGACATAGCAAATTTTCAAATTAACCAAAAACGGAACATACATAAATATGTTTACATCCGCATTAAAATGTAACGACTGTATTGTACTCGCAACGTTTAAAGCGTCCATTCACGTATTTACTGTCGTAGAACGTACCAGGAGATAGATATTTTGTTTAATAAATTTCAACTTTGAATAATTATTCTTCAGATGTAGTGTTTTTTATTATATTAAATTGGCACTGTATAGTATGATATATGTAGTTAGTTATAAGTACGATGACCGGCAGAGAAGAATAGTCTCAACCTCCTTCTTGCCGAGGTGTCGTAATAGGCGATTAAGGTCTTAATTGTAGGAAAAACTGCAACAAAATAGGTGGTGACGGGCAGCAGCAGGCACCATACCCTGCCGTAACACACTGCGCTCGTCAACCCGTTACTAGGCGTAATGACATAGTTTTCAAAAAATAGTTTTTAATTTAAAACAAAAAGTAGAACTGATTGAACAAACGGTAGAAATTCTGTATTTTTAGCACCAGAATTAGTCTCAGAATTGAGGTTTACCTTTTTATTATCTTGTGATTTATGCTGTACTGATAGAAATACCACTACGATAATAGTTCTCACTTCTAGAGCTCCTACGATTAATTACAATATATTTTTTAAATAATATGCGATATTGAAAACTTTAAAATGACCAGAGGAAACAGTTTTAGAGACTTTTTAATTTATTCGAGATATTTGACTATAAATTGAAAATTAATACTTTTTGGTAAGACTTTTATTACTTAAAAACACAGAATGGAATAGTAAAACGGAGTAGTATATTTTTAATATTTATGGCAATAAAATAAGTGACCATAATTTACTAATTTGAATAAAATTACATAAATAAATTATAAATTAAAACTAGAAGATGTCAGATACAGTATACATTATATCAAGTATTATATCAAATACAAGTTTTATATTTGAGTTCATTGAATGAAAGGTAAATTGTGGTTTATGATTTATGACGTTAAAAAAAAAACTACTTACTAGATCTCGTTCAAACCAATTTTCGGTGGAAGTTTGCATGGTAAAAGTACATCATATATATTTTTTTAGTTTTATCATTCTCTTATTTTAGAAGTTACGGGGGGGGGGGAACACACTTTACCACTTTGGAAGTGTCTCTCGCTTCGAAAAAAATGATATTAGAAACCTCAGTATCATTTTTGTAGACCTATCCATAGATACACCACACGTATGGGTTTGATCAAAAAAAAATTTTTGAGTTTCAGTATGGGGAACCCCCAAAATTTATTGTTTTTTTTTAGATTTTTGTGTCAAAATCTTAATGCAGTTTACAGAATACATCTACTTACCAAGTTTCAACAGTATAGTTCTTATAGTTTCAGAAAAAAAATGGCTGTGACATTCGGACGGATAGACAGACAGACATGACGAACCTATAAGGGTTCCGTTTTTTACCATTTGGCTACGGAACCCTAAAAATGATATATTAAATTATCTGGATACTAAAACTATCAAACAAATATCCTCTTGTCTGTCGAAACAGTTTTAACTAGGATATATGTGAGAATTCGTTTATCTAATCAAAAATAAAAACTACAAACTCATTTAAACGAAACCGGGTCGTAACAATAACTTGTATAATTATAATAAAATACTTATTTTATATTTAAAGCCTGCCTTACCCGTTTTACCTCGGTAAAATAAAACTGTCACTCTCAGTAGTTATCTGCAACGTTCGCTATTAACCTTTACTCTTTATTGGGTAATTATTATTATTGTATAAACGATTCCTTGAAAACAATCTAGAAAGGTTCTATCTATAAATTTAAATAAAATTTACGCCAGGTTATGAAATGACGCATTCGTGAATAAATAGCGTATAATTACAATAGCTTCGCCAAATGGAACGAAAAGACATTAAAACGATATTAACGTCAGCGTTTATTACTAGATTTCGTAAGTAATCACTTCTGAATCGCTTTTCCCGCTTTCTAGTCATAATTTGTCGCGTATATACTGAAGCGGGGCAACCAGACCATGTGTCTCGTCGCTTCGTATGATACTTATGCAATGATATATACTTTATGTTTAAAGTAATATTATGTAAACATAAAATAAAATTTGTAAATTTTTACGTGTCTTTTTTTTTTTTATTTTTGGGACTGAAAATTTTTGTAGAGGTCTAAAATCATTAATTATATATATTTCTATCATTTTTATAAAATCCAAAATTTATATATAAAATTTTTTGTCTTTCTGACTGTATTTTGTTTGTTTGAATACGCATCTCTGATAAAGTATTATGCAGATTAAAAAATCAGCATGGAAATCAAAAGGCATATCCTGACATAATATTTAGTCTTTATTCGCTTCACAAGTCACAACGCTTCTGTCAAAAGTTATTGTAATTTGAATTACGGTTGAGTAGGTGAGTTACAATAATACATTTAAATATGACGGCGCGTTGGCGCAGTGGTCACAGCAACTGGCTGATGCGTTAGCGGTCGCGGGTTCGATCCCCGCACATGACAAATATTTGTATAGGCCATACAGATATATGTCATGGTCTGGGCGTTTGTGCTTGTGTATTTTGTGTGTTTCCGGACCCCCGACACAGGATTCACATCCTATTGGGGGCCGTTGAGTGTGAGACGTTTACTTATTTTTATTTATTTTTTATTTTTATTTTAAATTTAAACATGATTAAAAAATTGTAATAATATTGTGTAAAATAATGTTTTATAGCATTTAATTAATAATTATTTATAATATTATTATTATAATTAAAATTAATAGGTATTCATTTTCAAAACTCAGTAGACAAAAAAAAAAGACAAAAAATAGTCGGATTGCGATTAATTTTTAAGTAAAATACATATAACACTTTGAAGTTCGACACTATCGTTAAAGATGGCGCTGATGGAACTTTCTGGATCGGGGTTAATTAGTACCTACAATAACACAACTACATATAGTAAAAAGCATGTGCAGGCGATGCCGCAAACACACCTAGTGTTTATTATAATTAGTAGCTTTTTTAAATGTTGGAAATGCTTCTATATTCTACCGTCGTAAGCTTTTTTTTTTGTTATGTTTGGTGTAGAAAAAACTGCAGGTCTTACTTAGGTTCAGATGCGGATATCTCGACCGGGGTTTTTTTTTTTTTAATCAGCCTAATATACCAGTACTAGCTATTAGTACTAGCATTTAAGCGAGAGAGAAATCGAATCGTAGATTATAATTTTTTTTTTTTGTTTGATTTAATAAAAATAAGGAAAGGTAGCAAGTGTCTTAACATAGCACCAAACTTTATTGTATCAGGCGCACACAAAATTTTCTTTCCACTATTGATGTAACACTTTAAGAGATTATAAAAAAGAACTCAAATAATAAGCTAAGTATTTATTTTGAATTTCAGTTTTCCTTTTTTCCTTCTATTTGTTTTCTTTTATGTATACCATAATCTATGTACATAAAACTGGATTATGAAATAGGTTGATTGATTTTCTAGCAATAGAATGTAGCATCTATATTTACTTTGAGATCGAATCGATTTCAAAATTCTTACGTGGGTTTGTGTTACGAATGTTTCAAGGGAATAATGTCCACGGTCTAGTTCACGTCATCCGATGTGTTTTCATACTCCAACTTGTCGTACATCCTATAGTGCTAATTCATTTGTGATCAGAGCTTGTCGTGAATACAATAAGCATTTCGGGAATTTTGATTTATTTCATTTACCTTTAGCTGAATATAGGAAGAGAATAACCAATTCGATTGTAACGATTTAATGTTTAATGATTTTTGTTGGTATTTGCATTTGTTTGATTTGTTTGGATGTTAGTTCATTATTACAGCTTATTTTTGCTTTGGAGTGCTTTTATGTAATATTAATTGGTGGAAACTTTGCTGGATTCGGTACAATTAACTTGTGTAAATGTATTTATTATATATATATATAATAAATTTTTTTTTTAAGGAAATAGCAAAAAGGTTAGTCGACATTACAGGAGACCGAAGAGCTGGCAGCTACCTCGGACAAAGAATTAGTCTAGCTATTCAAAGGGGGAACGCTGCCAGTATCTTCGGAACCTTGCCTAAAGGGACTCCTTTTAATAATATATTTTAGTCTTTAGGTATATTATATTTTTATATATATATATATATATATATATATATATATATATATATATATATATATATATATATATATATATATATATATATATATATCTGTTTGTTTCCCAAACATAAATAAATAAATAAATAAATAAATAAATAATAAATCGGTAAATAAAAAATACTTTTTAAGTTATTAAAACTCAAAAGATTAGGCAAGGATCAGGCAGGCATGTTCACGATTCTTTACGGAAGAGAATTTTATGATACTTTAGAGGTTTCATTATTCGAATCATAGACTATTATTATTTTATATTTATTTAATTCGACAAGAATTTGAAATATTAATCTTTAAAATCGCAACTACAATATTTTAGTGTAAAATATTTCAATGATATCTTATTTTAAAATAATGATTTTTTTTGAATATTTATAATCAAAGTAGTACTACTACAAAATAATAAAATATGTAATACTTTTATATTTAAATATATACCTACTTTATTAAAGGGCACGCGGTAAAAATAAACTTGTAGAAGTTATTTTTATTGATAGATGTTGAAGGTCAATTCGCTTTGTTGGTCGCGTTATCCTGGTCTAGATCGTGTCTGATAGCTATATATAGAGAGACATAACGTGGATAATTAAGGATCCTTTCCAAATAAGACCTTTCCAAAGCCTCGTGAAATAGAAGATATATCAGAGTATAGAATATATCAATTTTCACTACTTATGACTTAACGATTAATCGTTAACTTATAAGAAGTGAGTTAATGTAAGTAAGTTAGTTTTAAAAATGAATATTAATTTAAATTATTATTAATTAAATGCTATAAAACATTATTTTACACAATATTATTACAATTTCGGAATCATATTTAAATGTATTAGTACCTGGGTGACCGAGCTTTGCTCGGTTAAACTATATTTAGACACAAATTACATAGTGATAAAATATGAATAATATTTTCAATCTTACCGATATAATAATAAAACAATAGTCACTGGTTTTTTAAATAAAAAGAGATCCTAATAATATTTTTTCTCACCAAAAAAATCTTCCGTTTTCGAGACCGCCCGAATTCCCACCTAAGCTATTATAAATTTATAGATGGTGGCGAAATTTACTTTCTTATTCTAATGATATTCTAGCAGTTTAATAACCAGTTTATATTTTTTTTCCTACCTCTGTCGAAAGTTCGATTTTCGTCCCCGTGAAGCGGGACAAAAGTGACACTTTCTGTTCCGCTTCACAGGGACAAAACCTGAACTTTCGTCCTAGGTAGGAAAAAAAAGTATGTGCAACATGGGACGAAAGTACTACATCCATTCCCGTATGTTTGCTATAATTTCACATGAGGGTCAAAAAAATAGTACTTTCATCCCCTTGTGACACAAAATACTATATTATTATATAGGTAAGATCGAAAAATATTATTCATATTTCATCAGTTCTATCATATCTAAATATAATTTCCAAAAAAAAGAACGATTAACAAAAAAAAAAAAAATACCGAGCAAAACTCGGACATCCAGGTAGTACAGGGCTCTCAATAATAGTTTTTTTTTTACAAAAGAGGGAAATTGAAAAAAAAAGCAAAAAACAAAAAATGGTACTTGAGGCATCGGGATTCGAACCCTGGTATACTGATTTCCTACCTAAGTTATTATAACCTTGTAGATTATGCCGAAATTTACCTTCGTTATCTAATAATATTCTAACAGTTTTAATTGTACTCGTGATTTTTTATTTAAATAACCAGTTCATATTTTTTCATTATTATTTCGGTAAGATTGAAAAATATTATTCATATATCATCATTTCTTAATTCGTATGTAAATATGGTTTCCAAAAAACACGAATTACAAAAAATAAATAAATAAAATACCGAGCAAAGCTCGGTCATCCAGTTAGGAAAGGGCTCCCAATAATAGTTTTTCTCACAAAAGAAGGATCTTTAAAAAAAAAAGAAAAAAAATAGTTTTGGAGACATCTGGATTCGAACCTGGGGGTCTTCTTAATTCGAATCCGCTCGGTTCCCATCGGAGCTATTATAAACTTAACAATGACAGCGAAATTTACCTTCGTATTCTAACGATATTTTTTAATTGCCTGAAAAAAGGGATAAAACGACATTTTCTAAAAATAAATCCTAGCTAGATCGATTTATCGCCCCCGAAACCCCCTGCATACTAAATTTCATGAAAATCGTTGGAGCCGTTTCCGAGATTCCGATTATATATATATATACAAGAATTGCTCGTTTAAAGATATAAGATTGTAACTCACCTACTCAACCGTAATTCAAATAACAATAACATTTGACAGAAGCGTTGTGACTTGTGAAGCGAATAAAGACTAAATATTACCTCAGTATATGCCTTTTGATTTCCATGCTGATTTTCTAATCTGTAATTAATACTTTATCAGAGATGCGTGATTAGTTAACTGTGTGAAAGGAAACAAAATTTTATATCAACATGCGTATTTTACCATCATACGAAAATTTTAATTAGGTTTATATAAAAATACTAATTTTTAATAATAAATATATATTATTCTCTTATTATGTGTATTTTAATTATTTATAGTTCTTTTCTGATTTCACTTAGTTGTTGAAATATAACACTGTTACTACTAAGTAATTCATGTTTGATAGTCTAAGAGTTGGTTACTTTGTTACTACCTTATTGTTTTCTGTTTGGTAATGATTTACTACGCAGCACAACTGAAGTAACCATATATATATATATATATATATATATATATATATATATAACTATCTATAAAAACTTATGATTATGATATGACGATCCCGTTGGCGTAATTGTCACCATGCCGGATTGACAACCAGAGGGTCTCGGGTTCGATTCCCGGCACGGTCAACGTCTTAGTGATGAGCAAATTTGTTGGGTATCGGTCTGAGTGTTCAATATGTATCGATATAAAATATTTATGTATGTATATGTAGTATATCAGTTGTGTTAGCACCCATAACACCAATTATAAATAGTTTAGCATGGGGCTAACCAGCCGTGTGTGAAATGTGTCCTAATATTTATTTATTTATTTATTTATTTATTTATTTATTTATGATTTACAAACTTTTCTGCTTCAGCATGTTATCATTTTAAAAAAATGTAAAATTATTAATTAACTTCTCAACTCAGTATTCATTATTGAATGAATGGCCAGTTCGTTTATAGAAGTAGTACCCAAAGGGTGAAACGGGACCCTATTACTAATACTCCGCTGTCCGTCCGTCCGTATGTCACCAGGCTGTATCTCATGAACCATGATAGACAGTTGGAATTTTCACAGATGATGTATTTCTGTTGCCGCTATAACAACAAATACTAAAAAATAGAATAAAAATATTTAAAGGGGCTCCCATACAACAAACGTGATTTTTTGTTTGCTCGTATTTGCTCGATATTGATAACGGCAACAGGTAGACGCTTTAAATATTCACATAATATTGATATATTATTCACTTAAAAAATAAATATATAAATTTAAATAAAATTAATATTTAAGGGAGGCTCCCATACAACAAACATGATTTTTTTGCCGTTTTTATAGAAAATGCTACGTACGTACACTTCGTCCTCGAGTCCGACTCACACTTAGCCGTTTTTTTTTATTTACCCGGAATTCCTTTAATCCACGCGAGCATGATTTACATCAATAATCCAATATATGTCATCTTTTAATACACGTTTTAAGTATTATGATAACTATGTATATTATTGTTGAGCTTTTTATATAAATTGTCGATACCGAAGCTCTTGCAAAACCCAATTTTAAGCCCGCAGCCGTAAAATAAAAAATACAATTTCTATATAAAGATTTTATATACCTATAAAAATTACCGCCGCTTTCAATACACGGCATTTATTAAAAACAGAAAAAAAATATTCATACTCAAGATTTCACTATTGCATATAAAAACATCGTTCATAAATTTCAGCCAAAAGTGGAAATTTATCGAATAAATTTAATTCGTGATGAAGTTTTATACATAGTATTTAAACAACGAGGCGTCTGTTGACCGCCCTTAACATAAAACCTTTTTTTACTGCCGTGATTTATGGTAAGACTTTCCACGACGTTTTTATGTCTGTTTTTATTAAACGTGTTTTAATTTGTAAATATTAATGTTGAAATTTATCTATTTTTAGTACGTTGTTTATAAGATTTAGATTTATGATAAAAATTCATTCAAGTTATAAAGTAATTCCGTAAATTTACATTCGTCATATTTTCGAAAGAAACTGCTGGATCTAATTTAACTAAAGTAAGTAAAGTGAAATTACTTAATAATTCAAAAATAACGACGTGAATCTTCTGTGCCTTTTAACAGAATCTTAATAATTAATTGTGTGTAAGGCGAGGCTTTCAGAAGTTTGCTTTGATCAATTGTTGTGATAACTTTTATGAAGAGACTACGACTTGTTCTGTATTTTATTTGTAAATACGTATAGATCATAGATAAGACCCGTAAAATTTCATAAAGTTTAATTTTCAGTATAGTTATTGCATAAGAATATGTAAACGACATTGTAAAATATAATAAATATAATTGAAACGCGTTGTACAATTATTTAATTGCTATGTATGTCAACGGATGGCATCAGCGTACAATTGAATAGCGCTAGCAACACGTTTTACCAAATACATTTATTTCAATCAATTCACACTTTAAACTTGCATGAAAAAAAGTTATTAAAAAAAGTATTTAGCTCGGTCGAATCTCGAAATAATATTCCGTGTTGCCAGCTGTATGAAACTGAAAAAATGCCAGCTGTATGAAATTGTCATTGAAAAACCTAGACTGCCAAAAAGCGCAAATTATTCTTTACATGGCTATATTGAGTATCTCTCGACTAAAAGGCTGTTGACGTAAAAAAGTTATGTATAAACGTCATACAAAAAGAAAAATTAATTACATGTGTAGGAGTAGATATGAATTTTTATTCTATCGTGGTGCAATTAATGTGTAAGGATGGAGCTTATTAAAAAGAAACGAAAATATAAAGACCAGGATAACAGTTTAAAAATACCATATCGTAACTCTTGTAACCAACATTTTTCCTTAAGAACGTTTATCATAATATTATGTTAGAAAGAGACAAGTGACTACTCGACCGGAGTCGTACTTCCTCTTGAGGGGTTATGTAGCTTCACTGCTTTATCTTCATGACCTCGAAATTGTTTGAAATTAAATTCTTGGTTAATGGTTTGAGAATTTGGCGCATGTCTTAAGGTATTTCGTTGAATTACAGGGTATTAAGCCAACTGTTGATTATTTTTAAAAGAAAAAAAAATCTAGTGAGAACTTTTCATTAAATATTTGTGGATAGAAGTTTTTTTTTGCTGTAAATCATAATAAATAAAACAACGGTGAAATATTTTTGGCAAAATTGTAAAAGGCATAAAATATGCAATTTAACAACAAATTTAATGTCATAAATAATTAAGATTAAAAAAATATATTTGTGACAAATTTCTTCATATATAAATCAGTGATTTAGAGCCAGTTTCACCACTTGCTATTAACTTCCGGATAACCTAACTGGCACTTATTTTGACAGATAACCTATACAAATTACCTATCAAAAAAAGTTAAGCCAGTTAGGTTAGCCGGAACTTAACAGCAAGTGGTGAAATTGGCCCTTAGTCTTTTTTCTTACCAGATACCAGAGAACAGCCCTTTGTTAAGATATAGGGATTTCTTATCAGAAAAAATCCTTAACATCGAATTTGAGGAAGAAGTTTACCGAGTGGAGTTGTTAAGAACCGCTGAGTTATAAAGTGGTAAATAATTCCTTAAAATTACCCATCTCATACATTAAAGAAAATATTCATGCACAAATGCTTGGAGGGTGCTTCATACATTAAAAATTTATATCATAAACGTGGTTAAGATATATTCTATGCAAGTGGATTTGATATTGAGTACTTAATAATACCACTGCTTGAACTCAGTGTCTCGCCATTATGTGGTGAAATGAAGAAAGAAATGTGAAAACATAGGTCGCGGTAATCCCAAACGCTTTCTCAAAAGAATATCTTGTAAAAAATCAATGATCCGGCGACATTGCATCACTATTTTCAGCGGAGGAACTTCGCCTGTATTAGCGTTTCCTTTCTGATAATTCTACGGATAAGTTGTAACATATTATTTAAGAACGCCATTTTTAAATATTACGATGTAAGTTTCTATAAATTACATGCATTTATTATTACATGATAACAAATAACAAAATTACGAAGCTACTCGAGCAGTCAATGAAATTTTTAAAAACAACCTATTTTACAATATTATTTTTCGTTTTCTTCTAAAACGAGCACACTGATTACGTGACCGTCATATTAAAAAGAGACAAAAACTGCCTCTCATTGTTAACATAAAAATATTTTTGTGTAGTATTATAATTTTTTATATATTTTTATTATTTACATATTTTTATTATTCTAGATTCTGAAATCTCTACTTTCAAAGGCCTGTTGTATATTGACGAGACGGTTCTAATAATATGAATTTAATATTGAATGAATATTTAAAACTTGTTTAAGTAAAGCTATTATGAGGCCAAGACCGAAAATTCTCACTGGATCTAAACATCCGATGGCTTTGAAGAAAGTAAGTAAACATGAAAATTGCTAACAAAGTTAAAATGCTATGAATAAAGATTGCTTGTTTAGCACTGGTTCTAACAATCTTTTACATCGGAGGAAAATTACTAAGCAAGATTGAAGAGTTATATAGTGCTGGACTAAGCAAATGGTGAAACATCTTTAACGAGACGTTCAAGCGGTTTTAGCTGCGTTAATTTTTTTTAACGTTTAATATTTTTCTCCCGCTTGTGTTTTTAACGTGATGTTTTATAGCCTTTTTAAACTTTTCTATAATCTCTCTAATAAAAATAAAAAATTCTCGGGACTAAGAAATTTAAAATTAACAAATTCTGAGGTTTATAAGATCAAATAATTTCGTAGCGTGTGTCTACGTCGTAACCACATGCTACGCTTATTCGTCGTAGTTGCATAGCGCGTGCAACTTTTTACTTATTTATAATATTCTATACTTAATATTATTAGACTGATGAGTTTTATTTTGTTTGTTTGGTTCAATTGAATACGTTAATTTATATTTGTAAAAAACTACTAGTCTGATATAAAAAGTTGTTTTTGAGTTAGAAAGCCTTGATGAAGAAACCATGCGGGACTTCTATTACGTATCGTATAAGTGATACAGATTCGTCGAGTATAGATGATATACCCTAGCCACCTGAAAACATACAATGCCCTATCAACCCCAGTCACAATGTTGCCAAAAAAACGCCGCTAATTGTTCACCTTGCAGTTCAGTACCGACACCAGCAGCATACATATCTATCAACTTATAATCTGTAAATTCAAATAATAAAATATCGTCGTACCAAAACAGCCCATTTCAGGACGATGGCGAAGCACAATCTTCATTGATGGTACACTGCAATAATACCCCCCTTTAGAAATATCAATTCCATGTCCAGCTGGTGCTAGTGATCTCGAATTGGATAGTGATGGTGAAATTACTAGGATCGTTCCAAGGAGGTCAAAGAGAAAATTAAGTGCTTCCGCCAAATCTACGTTTTATAAAAGACGAGCTCTATCACCCAAACCTTCGACATCCAAAAACGGACAAGGTAAAACATCAGGGAAAGTAAACAAAATTAAACGTAATGAAACAAAAGCGTACACAATTTAAAAAAAAAACAGTAAATAAAAACAATTTCTAATTAAGTGAAATTCTAATTATAAATTCTAATTTAAGCGAAAGTCATAATGGACCCTTTGGGGCTCTATTAATATTTTATAAAGTAACAAACTAATAATGTATTTAGGCCCCCTTAAAGCTTTTTAAAAATAAATAACTTGTTAATTTGAAGTTTTAAATTTTGCCAGAATACAAAAAATAAGAATACTAAACAATTATAATAAACAACCACAAAATACTAAACAGGTGATTTGCATTTTGCCAAGTTAAGGGTTAAATAATAACCCGTTTCGAAAATTCGTTAAAGTTTTAGATTATAGAATCAATCGATCTGCCCATTTGTAAGTAATCTTAATTTTTTATTATTTTGAACATAATTCTTTCTTTAATATATTTTCAATACTAGATATATTTCTTTTTTTTTTTTTTTTTTTTTTTTCGTTTATTTAGGAACAAACAGTTTTATACAATATAACAAAAAATACATATATGACAATATTATATTTATTATATATAATATTATATTATATTATATTATATTATATTATATTATATTATATTTATACAATATTATATTATATTTCTATATTATGTGATGATATTTTAGTTAAGTAAAATGATTACATTCCACATATTTTAGAGTGAGTATTCATACAATACATATACTACGCAGTTTATAGAGTCTGTTTCCTCATTCAGCCAGTGTCTGGCTTGTTGTCCTGTGTAACCAGCAAGTGAGATAAAGGTAAGTGGTATGACGTATGAGGCGTAAATATCAAATAGTTATATTGTCTATACGCTATTCTACGTTGTCGCGTTAGTACAACAATTCTGATATTTTGCGAGCGTAAGCACGCACCTTCATGAAGTAGGTGAACGCGGAACACAATGACAATTAGTTGTGGCCTTGCATTTATTTTGCAGAGCAGAGTCGACCCTAAAACTACATTATCTTAATGAGCCCGCACCTTGACTGTGGATATAATAAATCATTTGTTGACTTGTTACAACGTCAACAGCGTTCGGCGAGCTTAGATGGAGGACAAGGAAGCAGTTTATAGAAAATATTTAAATTGGTTTTTTACGTGTTACGTTTACTAAGTTATACTTCTGTAGATCCTAAAGAAAAGACAATTAGCACATCTATAGAATTCTATATGTATAAGAAAATCGTGACTATCTTAGTGTAGAAAATAAGAAACAAAATAGTTAAATAATTAATACTTTTATCCTGTTAATAAAACAGAACTTAATCATAAAAGTAACAGCAACATGAGTTGGATTATTAAAACTTCATTTTCATATAAAATCGCATACCCTTTTATTTAAGTATTTTCCTCATGTATAACGTTTATAATAATATAGTTTTAAATTTAACACAGAGTTTTGTGTATGTTTAAGTTCATATTTGCAATACGCAATATACAAGTGGCAGTTTAGTTTGGCTTAGCTTCTAACATAAATAAGGCAAAACCATTAAACCAAGATATATAAATAATACTAGTCTACACTTAATATAAATATACAACATACGTATATAAACACACGAAATAAAATACTCTTTGGTTTATTTATTTCTAACGTATACTCGCCAACCCACAAGGAACAACCTAGTGCATTAAGCTTGCTTCTTTATGAGATGAAAGACCCCCAGTTGTGGGACTAAAACGGAACCTTTACTCTCACTAAATGGATTTTTTTCTGTCGCAGTAAAAATGTTCATCTTATATCTTACTCATTTCGACGCGGGCACATAATTTCTGTGTATACACCAACGGACTTTCTAAATAAAGGTCAGTTGTCAGGTATGCTGGATGAAACATTATTTACTGAGCCTACAAAGAATTCTGTATTTAAAACACAAAAAAAAAAATCTAACACGGAAACAATTTAGTACACAATTACACAAAAGCGATACTTTTTATTGCCTTTGATTTGGTAAGATATTTCATCTCATTGAATTATATTCTTATGACACTATTAATATTTGTTTTTTCTTGGGTATAGCTAATAATTGAGCGGACGAGTCACCTGGTATACTATTGTAGCGTGAATTATCCTAACCAAATTTATTAAGAGTATTACAATAGAGATAAAATGGGGAAAAAGGGGTAGTTTGGTTCTCTCACGTCACGAAATGTAGCTACGGTACAACAGAGGCAACCTTATACGTTCTTTATTATACTTAATCTAAAACACAATTAATTGCCATCTGTGTGTCTCGTTGCGATGTGGGATATTTTCTTATACCAGGCAGGTTCAAACACCTCATCTTATGTAAATAAATAAAAATAAATAATTTTTTTGTTTATAAATTTAAAAAGGAACTGATTAAAAAAATTCTACTAAAATAATTTCCTTTTATTTAGTCTCTCTTAATTCTGTCAGGATTGTCTTGAATTGATATATATATAGAAGTTTATAAGGGATGTCTAAGCGCCATATATTCCGTTTAAAAAATTTGAAAATCTTAAAAATTATTAAGATTTTCAAATTTTTTAAACGGAATATATGGCGATTAGACATTCCTTTATAAACGTCTCAACTTCTCGTATCAGTCGGTTATATATTTTTATTATTTTTTAAATGTTATCGTTTTAAAACCTTGCTCAATGAGCTTGAACGAAAATATATTTTTCATAGCAAAATATGTCACCTCAAAACCGACATTTTCTTTATTTATTTTTTAATATAAACAGTGACACTCGCGTAACTAACAATGTTTAATATTTTTAGGTGAAAGGAGATAAATTAAGAACGTCATATACATTTGCAGTGGAAATAATCGCCTTTATAAATATATTGAAAAGCATTGATATTATAAAATATTAAATGGAACTTTTAACAAAATGTCGTATTACTTGAAATAAAGCCAGCCAAAATCTTTTCATTTGTTAACTAAATTAAGGTTCGGTGTCTCACTTCTAAATGCAACCTCACTATGCACTGACAGGCTGATCCATGTGGTTGGAGTTGAGTAAAAGCAAATCAATTTCAATCAAATCCAACCAAGGCAACATCTATTGGTGGCTGGTAAAGCTAAACATTTTAATACATTTTGTGGGCTCCCCATCCCTCGTGAGCTTTTACTGTCACCACCGATCAAGCCCAGCTCAGATATTGAAGGCAACGAATAGGAACAATAGAAAAACTGGAGAGAGCAATCTGGATATTATGCCAACTTAATGGGATAAAACACTGACCGAGACACACAATAAAAAGAAATTAAAGAAAACCATAGAGAAATATGATCACCCCTAAGGTCTACATTAGTCATTAGCCAACTGAATGATCATTTGACCAAAACGAAATGATCCCGGAGGCATTGAACCCGGTGAGAATAGCCCGTACAGACCCGTACCGTACCCGTCAGTCGGGACTGACTTCGTTCAGTCAGGATGAGTCAAACAAAAAAACATTTTCATAGATTACGTTTTATTTAACATGTTTTTCATTGAGAGCCTAATTAATGAACACATTTTATATAAAATATAACAAAAATGCTAATTAACATAATGATAATGTTTACGTGTATAACACGTTGTATTCTGAGTTTCGACGCGGTGTCTGACCTTGAAACGCTAGCCTTTCGTGTGAAAGAGATAAAAGTATAGGTCGATTTCACTTTCGTTTTCAGCTTTCAAGTTCATCGTATAAAGTTACTTCATATTATAAAAAACTAGACGACTAGCACGGTTTCGGCTGCATGCAAAATTGAAATTGGTCTGTTTATCCCAAATATGACCTTGTTCGTACAAACTCTCAACTTTATAAAGTTTTATTTTAAAAAAAGGAATCACACTAATTAACACGCTATTCATAATTATACTCGTATATATAATTAAGAGGTTACTAGTAAAATACTATTACCAATTATCTCTAGCAAAACTTAGAATGTACTAAATTCGAATGATATTTTCTATTGTGTAAGTACGTACCTAAATGTAAAAAAAAATTGCGTCTGTTTTTTTTTTCTCTTTTCAGTTAACAGAATCACTGCACTACATTGTTTCATTTTATAATGTAACATAACATATAATAAAATAAGTTTTTGGGAAGACACTAGTTGCCTAAAATTGGTTATACTAGTCTAGGAACTAGAACTGTACACATTTGTAGATTTTGTTAAAATAAAAAAAAATCTTTTTCCTCTTTTCAATATCAGCGAATATCATATCGCTTTAAAAAAATTTGACATTTAGTAATTTATATTGATTAAAGTTTCATCAACTTATAGCAACTATAGTCTTGTTCAGGGCGGATATTAGCATTGTGTAAATAGTTAAGACTGGTTTGTCTGTTCGCATTTATGATGACAACCATTCCGGTGTAGTGGTGCGAATCGTCTTAACGCCAGCGGTCGCGGCGTCGGTTCCCGCTCGGAGTTAGCATTTATGTAAATAGTTAAGACTGGTTTGTCTGTTCGCCTTAAAATAATGTCTTTTTTTTAAAGAAAAATTCTTCAGTTTTCTCCCACTCTTTGCAGCAGAGATCTTTATTTCAAATCGGTGATACAACATCGTGTCATAATGATTAATCACTATAACCTTTTCAATCTTTAATTGATTATATAATGTTATTATAGCGTCATTGTGGCACGACCGAAGCTTCAGAGTGTTGAAATTTTTAAAATCTAGTACATTTATGTCAGTGATCGATCACTTATCTACTACTGTGACACGATTATGATAACAAGACAGAGAAACCAACAGCAGTCCATAGTTTTCCGCCATATGGTTTATCGTTCACAACATAATTTTTGCTTTTGTTATAACGTTGTGTTATTATGACTTCATTATGGCAATATTAAAATATTAAACTGTCAAAACTATAAAAAACAACGTCAACAATGGACAACTTATGTACCACTGGCCCTCCGAAACTAGCATATATCCTACGAATAGTTTAAAGTAATAGATAGTAACATTCCCTAATCTTAATCAACAGTTCAAACATCTCTCCAGCTTTGTATTATGATATCAGCATACATAAACACATATTGTAAGCTTATGTTTATTTTATAGGTCGTTGGAGTCTGTGAGAATATAATTTAGTATATAATTATTATAAACTACGAATTCGTAGTCAACTTAAGCAAAGTTTGAAACGGTTTTACAACTACAAATAAATATGTAAAATCGTATAGACGTGTGATAACATAACATGTATTACAATAATGTATTACAGAATTTAGCAAAACTTTATCCCAACTTTGTTTATGTAAAGTACCGTCGTATACGGTCTGCGGAACGATCCGACGTGATGTGATATTGAACTGGTCTAAACGAAATTAGCCATCCATATAGGAGAAGGGTTGGAGCTTAATTTACCACGCTGATCCACTGCGAGTTGGCAGATAATTTCCCCACCATTTTTTTAACGATGGGAAATGGAGATGGCAGGCGACGGGTATGTGGGACTCGCTGGCTACGAAGCCAGAATACCAACTAACATAATACCACTAAAACCCATCGACTCGTTCGGATCGGATCGCTCGCGCATACAACCGTGACGCCCCGACGCTTGGCCCGATGGCCGCTCCGTATGTAATTAGGGCCGCTCGACTGGTCTACTCTGCTAATTCAGAGAAGTACCAGGAGCGGCCCCACTACCGAAATCTCCGCACCCTCTCGGCGCCACTCCCTCACCGGCCCTACCTCTTGTGCCAACACTCTCACCGCGCTTTCGCGCCCCGCCTACCACTGGACCCCAGATACCCCAGACGGCGAAACCCCTGAGCTGGGCCCGCACATCAGCTGGTCTAGGGGCCCAGTGGCTTTCGCGCCACCGAATGGAGGGGGAGAGCGAGTCATCCCCGTCCTGTGCTTTCGCGCCCACCACTGCTGGTTTTGGTCCGCGGGGGTCCGAAGACCCCTACCACTCGCGAGGCATTCAAGTGGCGTTCCCCTATCCACCACCGGGGGACGCGCCCAGTAGGAGACCAGCAACTACCTTGGGAGATAATTTCTCCTCCATGCGTAACGATAATTATCTGATGTCTATGATAACAACCGGGACCACCGGGTTATCGTGCTCTCCGAAGCACGGTGGGGAGACACACAAAGACACATACCCAGACCGGAAACAAATATTTATACAAATACAAATCAAAGCAATCAAATCAAGCAAGAATCGAACCCACAACCACTGGCGTTGAGCCGACTACTTGCACCACTACACCAGATCGGTCGTCCGCAATATGATAGAACGCGGCCAATACTTATTATATTATGACTATTTGATATTTTAGCTATACCTCGCATCTCTCCTAGTTTCTCACGTGGCGTTACCACATATGTTATCTCCGTGGTACAACGAGTAAAGAATTGAATTAATGTGACTTAGAGCCAAGTAGAAGTGACTATTAAAGTATCCATATGAATAAACAGAGACCTAAGATATAGTAGTGGCCATTTAAAACAATACCCTTAACGTTAGTTATTCTTTTTATTGATTAAAATCGAAGGTTAAAACATGCCATAGTTAATATACGGCTTATAGTTCAGCAATTATCGTAAAAATTTAACGCTTGTGGAACCACAGGGGACATCTTAAATTTTATAAAGCGTTATTTATATATACATTCTTCACATATTGTCGTTCTCGGAGAAAGAAAAAGCAATTTTTTTTTTGTTTTGTTTATCTGAAAATATTAAGACTATTTTAAAATTTATAGGTACTACTCAATATAAGTAATAAAGCTAAAATGTTTAAGAGTTTATATAATTAGTGACAATTTTAGTGTAAAGTAATAATTACGTAAAGATATTTTAATATAATCAATAGAGATACAAAACGAAATTTAACAAAACACGGACCTTGATGTAAAAAAGCAATAAAATCTAAATAGAGGAAAGAAATAAAGTAGATAACTTAACACGGTAAGAGTAAATAGCCGTGAAATTTTCTTTATAGGGAAGTCCACAAAGAACCCTCACTTTTAATACTTACTTTATTTAAGGAAGAAATTCCTAAAGGTCCTCTTAGAAAAATAAAAAAGGCGCTGAGACATTGTATCGATTTAGATAATTCTAGTGTTCATACATTCGCCCGTTGGCGCATTTGGTAGTGACCCTGCTCTCGTCTTCGGTTATGGGTTCGATTCCCGTTCCGATTCTTGGTGTAATATACACTTCTTTATATATGTGTTATTTATATTACATCAGTCAGCTGTTACCTAAAAAAAAACAGGCATTAAGTTGCATATTTATATATATATATATATATATATATATATATATATATATATATATATATATATATATAGTCCTTAAATTATATACACGTATATAATTTAAGGACTAAATGCTATTGACGACGAAGTGGCACAGAGATCCCAGCAACTGGCTTTATAAATTGTAGCCTATGTCTTATTCTGATGTATAAGCTATGTTACTGTAAAGTTTCATCTAAACCCGTTCAGTAGTTTTTGTGTGAAAGAGTAACAATGATACAGACAAACTTCCACATTTATAACATTAATAGGATAATATACATAAGTCTTCGCGTACCTAACAACTAAAATAAATATAATACAGTGCACTGATATTTAATTTAATAATTTAGTAATAATTATTGTTAAACAAATGACATTTAAAGAATGAAAGTGACTTCGACGATTTCACAGCATTACCATTTAAATAAATGCTATAGTACAGTGTATGGTTGGCATTTAATTACGAGTACCTGGATGACCGAGCTTTGCTCGGTTAAATTATATTTAGATACATTAGATACTGATGAAACATAAATAATATTTTCGATCTTATCGACATAATAGCAAAATAATAGAAACTGGCATTTAAATAAAAAATAAAAAGAGCAATCAATAATAGTTTTTCTGACAAAAGAATAAATTTGAAAGAAAAAGGAAAAAAAATTGGTCTATAGACACCTGGATTCGAAACCGGGTTTTCTGATTTCGAATCCACCCTATTCCCGTCTGAGCTATTACAAGCTTATCTGTGACAGCGAAATTTACCTTTGTATTCTAATGATATTTTTTAATTGCGTAAAAAAAGGGATAAAATGACATTTTCTAAAAATAAATCCTAGCTAGATCGATTTATTACCTCCGAAACCCCCTGCATACTAAATTTTATGAAAATCGTTGGAGCCGTTTCCGAGATTCAGATTATATATATATACAAGAATTGCTCGTTTAATTTAATTACGATTATCATTATGAGACCGAAGTTTCAATTGATGAGTACTATCTGGACTAAAAAAACAGAAATGTTACGATCAAAACTAATTGCTTAGGATATTATTATTTTAAGGATGAATAAAATAGGGTAGTGAAAAGATGACATGACTTTCCTTTAATTCTGATGAGTATTTTGAGAGAATTTAATCATCAAAATACTATTTCAACTCAAATTAAATAAGAGGACAGAGGATGTACAGGCTGTTTTTGTCGCTGTGATGTGCAGCAGCACTGCGTGAGTGCAGTCTATGCAGCTTGATTATTGACAAAATATGTAACGGAACGGTCATTACTTTAACTTATACTTACTTATACGCTTCTTTTTATTTTACATCGTTATAATTAAAAGAAGAAACGAAATAAAATTTGCATGGAAGAAAAAATAAATGGAATAGAAAAAAAAATGTTTGCTAAATGGCACTTATATTTGAAAGTAGGCACAGTGGCAAACCTAAGCCTTAATACCAAATAAGAGTTCGCGTTCAAATTCGCTACGTTCCTCAAGCAGGTTTATTACTGCACTACTAAGAATAACATGACTGATTTGTTTACAAGCTAGGATAGGATTTAAATTAAAAAAAAATATATTTATGTACGCACATAAGAAGTTATACTTAACGATGCGTCGAGTTAATGGTAGTGCACGCCATCTGTAATTTTTACTTACAAGCTTGTAACGTAATTGGTAGCAACTAGTGACAGATGGCGATTATGGAAATCAATTTTAATATCTTACAATTTTATCTTAAATTTTTATTTTTTATCAATAAATTAATTAATTATATTTTAAGTAAATATAACTTAATAAATTTAATAATATATAATATGCAATTTATAAATACTAAAATGTTGACTAACTTCGAGATGTAGTATAACTTCAAAAAAACCAACATCACGCGGTGTTCCCAGGCGGTCATCTATCCAAGTACTGACCGCGCCCGACGTTGTTTAACTTCCTCCATATCGGCGGTAATAAAAAATAAAATATTTTGATATTGGATGTTTTTTCCTTTATTAAAAATTCATTTGTATGACGATTCTGTATGATTAGTTCGTCAACTTATACCAGCTTGACGAATTAATGTCCCTCGAAACAGATCACCCCTAAAGGTTTATTGATCTGGACCCATTGGGCATAAATTGAAATAACCGCGTAGAAGTAAGATCTCGGAGAGGAATGAATATTTATGTTCCCACCTACTTTGTAGAGGGCGCGTCATTTAATTTATTAATACGAGTATATGTTCTATGTATTTTATATTCTCGATTTGATTGTAGTGTACGGTAAAATCCGTGTGAATTTATCTTAATACAATCTTTATTATAAAAACATTGCAAATTTTTACTAATAAATAAATAATCGACAAATATGTTGTTGAATTTTAAATTGATAGACATGTTCTTAGTTACACTAAATTATTTTACTATTGGACTTGTTATTTTACGTGTCTATTTATTTTCAGATCTATGCTATGGTATGCGTAATCTCGCAGTTTCAAGAGTATCTCGCTGGACGGGGCACGGCTGCTTTCGACTATTCAGATAGGGTAAGTTTTCTATTTCCCTACCATTTTACTTGCAAAATTGTTTAATTTGTTAGAGGTAGCTGAATCGGTTATACAAGTTGATGGATTATACGTATTATAAACGACGGTGTCTGGTTCAATTCGAAGTTATTTAAGTTAAATAATTTTAAATTTATAGAGTTCGTTACATTCGTTAGAAGTCTATATTGTAGGAAAAATTACGTTTTGATTAAATACTAAAACATAGTTTGACTGACACGTTGGTGCATTAGGTAGTGATCTTGCTTTCTACTCCGGGTTTTGATTCCTTGGTTTTTAAGAGCTTGGCAAATTTTTCTGTGTTCAAGTGAGTCGAATGCTTCACTATAATCTACAAAACAGCAGTATAGAAGCATATTGAGCTCCTTACTCTTTTCTATTATTTGCTTGACTACACATTTACATGAATATGGTCGAGTTTTGAATATCAGCTCTTGAATCCAGCCTGCTCTCTTGGTTGGTTATCGTCTAACGCCTTGGTGATTCTATTAAGGATAACCTTGGTTTTTTTTTTATATTTGACATTAGACTGATTGACCTATAGTTGCCAATATTGCTTTTGTCTTCTTTTTTTTGAAGAAGTGTTAAAGTTGAAGTGTAGATATTAGCCAATGGCAATTTTGGTATGTATTCGCTTTCTAACACATCGTTAAATATTTTTATTACGTTTATTCCGAGTAAATCTTTGGAAGCTATTGGCAATTCATTCGTGATATTGTCTGGGCCAGATGCTTTATCTTTTTCCTGTATTTCTATAGGCTTTTCTACTTCTCGCAAAAGTATCTCTGGTACGATGTTGGTTACCTTAAGCTAAAGCTTTATTTCTAAGTTGGTAGTCTTATTTGTAAAATGTTCTCGGAGGAACTCTGTAGCAGCAGTAAGAATGTCTGGTCGTTAAATTGCGTATCTTCCTTTTTGGTTCTGTAGCTTTGATACCCATTCTTTTTTTTTTCAACAGTGTTTTAAAACCATCCTATCTATGGCGATAGGCAGGTCCTAGTAGAGCCGGACTCCGTCGCATTCGATTACTGGCACTGGTGTGTACTGATAATACGGCGTCTTTGCTATGTATTTTTCAAATGTCTCTAGTCTATGTGATTGTCTGTCTTTCGTTGTTATCTTCTTAGTAAATCGGATCAAATAAGAAACAAATACAACAGAAAAATTACAAAACTTGAAAATGTAGTAAATCAGGAAAAATAGAGTACCTATATACAGAAAGCAAAATCAAGGAAGACAGTAGAAAAGGTGAGAAGACGATATCAAAGCAGTTGCGGGTACTGTGTGGTCGAGAATAGCTCGAGAAAGAAAATATTGGAGAATTGGAAGAGGCCTATGCCAACAAAGGACAAACGGACACGGTGTCAATGATTTAGAGATAAGTTAGTTAAGTAAGATAAATAATTGTGTCTGAAATAAAAGCCTTATATTATTATTAATATTTTATTTGTCTCACTCCACCCGTTCAATATAACATATATATACAGGCTGACTGGTAAATTACTATCAATATTTAAGGAGACTACTCGATACATGATTCTCATTCGAATTATGTAAAAAAAACAGGTAAATATTAATAAACTTTTAAGTAAAGTTACTCAACAATTATCCAATTATGTACGCGTCGTCTGGACACCCTAGCAGCTGCACTTTCGACACAAAACAGGTAGTTTACCTACGTCCAAACACCGCCACGTGTTAACAGGGTAGCAAGATAAACAAGCATGATCCAGTCCCCTTTAATACTTTAATCCTGGCTTAGGATTGGCAAAAATACTAAGATATTTTACTCGTTTAAGCAACAAATTTGTTGACTAGGTAAATGATGTGAACTTTGGCAATTTTTAGATGTGAACAAGCGGCACAGTACAACACCTGTGCACGTGCCGCCGGCATGACTGTAGATTGTCAACGCTTCATTTACTTGAATTAAAATTTATGAAAATTTAGTCAAAAATTTAGTACCCATTTTTTTACATAATTCGAATGAGAATCATGTACTGAGTCTTCTCCTTAAATATTGATAGTAATTTACCAGTCACCTGTATATATATATATATATATATATATATATATATATTATTTAATAGAATACAATACTTATATAAGGCGTATAATAGATTTACATAAATTTATATAGATAAATACAAGCGGGTGGAGGATTACGCCCCGGCAGGGAGATCAAACGGCCGAGGATTAGGGCTGTAGGCCGAGAAATCGGCGAACAATCCTAGCCGAGTCGAGCAATACCGCCTTCTGCATCCTAGCTGCGAGCGAACCATCACGGATACCCAACTGCCTCAGATGGTGAGCGAGGCTAACCGGGATCAAACCGTTAGCAGATATCACGATAAGGATTAATTCATTGGACTCAACACCCCACATGTCGACAATCTCGTGCGCCAGATCCAGATATTTACGTTTTTTTCTCTGTTTCGGCTTTCACGAGGTTCTAGTCATGCGGGATGGTAATGTCCACTAAAAACCCGTCGACCGTGCCCAATACATTACCACGATATCAGGCTTGTTCGCCAGTATCGTCCTATCAATGGCGGTCCTAGTAGAGCCGGACTCCGTCGCATTCGAGTACTGGCACCGGTATGTACTGATAATACGGCATCCCCTGTTCCAGGAGATCATACATATCATCTTGGCCGCTTGGTTATGTCTGAGTGACCTAGTGACACCCCGAAAACACATGTCTGAGTGAATCACTGGGATGGCGACAAGCTCGGCACAAGTCGGGAGTGCCATCTATCACAATGTGCTTTCGGTAGCTGTTCGTCTTAACCACCTGATCCTTGTATTGCAGACAAAATCTTTAGTTTCGCCAAAGAGGTCCCCGAGTCGCAGCCACTGCACGGAGGCCTTACTATCAGAGCCTTGTAAAACTCAGACAATGATCCTGGAAAATACTTCTACATCTCCTGATTCGGTCATCGGCACCCGTCAGTCGCTCGCCCTGGAGACAAAAGATCGTACTACATTGCCCCATGCATACTTCGAGGAAGTCTCGTGCCACACCGTCGATCTTGTATAGCTCGAGGACCCTCAGAAGACATGAATGAGGCACCGAGTCAGTATATAGACAGTATAGAGCACCATTCGGCATCCGGGCTTTTCCAGTTCGGTGCCCGCCGGACCGGACCAGCTACGTTCTCCGAAGAGATGGCGGTGGGGTTCATCGGTTCGATCTTAGAACATACTTCCTGAACCGCTGCAATCCAAGAACCCTCCTCATGCCACCTATACCTCCTCCTTACCACCACCATACACCATACCGCCTCCTTTGACCATATATTTCACCAAAAGGCGACGAGGTCAGCCGTATTCGGTTTTTGGGAAGCAGAACACGGCGTTGGGTACTCCAACTTCCTGTAGAACCTCTTCTAATCACTCAAAAAGAGGCCATTTTGTCAGAAGCGTTCAACTATATGCCCTATTCTAGTCTGCCGGGAACCACACGGCGATTATTATATATTATATTAGTATTGTTATTATCTTAGCGATAAAGTAATTAGGCTTCATTAATAAAGTAATGACCGTCATAATTTTAATTTCTTCTACTTTTATAGGCACTATTTTTATATGCTGGGCATTAATTTTACTATTTTTCTCGACACAAGACAGTGTAGTCTAAAAATTAAGGATAAGTAAGTTTAAGTTTTTTAAAAAAAATAGCATTTTATTTCAATTTTTGATGCAAGAACTGCAAATAAAACTTCAGATTTATATTTCAAAAAAATCTCGTATAAGTAAATAGAGTCGAAATGAAGGTATGTACTATTTTAAAATATAAATAGCATTTTATTTCAATTTTCGATGCAAGAAATGCAAATAGAATTTCAAATTATTCTTTTTTTTAAAACCTCGTGTACGTAAATAGCGTGGAAATGAAAATGTGATCGAAGCGTAACAGGTAATTGAGCTCAATATCCGTACGTAATATAAATCAAATACCCGACTATAGCGCACGAAACTATTGCCATAAATATTGCTAGGATCATTTGATCTATCGCATACTCCAGACAAGAGATAGTGAAGACGAAGAGAGTCTGTGCTCAAAAATTTTAAATATGTATGTGTTCCTTTGAGTATTTGTAATAAGTAATCATGGTATCTTTTAAAAATATTTTTGTATTTTTTTACTGTTAGCTAAATTATCTAATTCGATTAGCTATTTTGCTACCTAAGTGTACACAAGGTTTTACATTGCATGCATGGAATTATAAACTTAGATGCATTTGTATAGCATGTATTGATATAAGTAGATTATTACCATATCTTTTAGTTAAGGCCATATACTCGTATATCAATCAACCTTGTATAGCGGATGAAGTACGATAAATTTCAACGTGGCTAAGCGGTAAACGATGTCTTGTGAATGATTGAACATAAGGGGTCGATTGTTTATATTAATAATTTCAAAACATATTTATTAATCTAAAAACACATTTGCCCATCGCTATGTAACTGTTTAATCTTCGGGTATGTATTGAAAAAGTATGAATAATAAATAAAAATTTCTACCAACCTATGTTTGCTGCCTTTATCAGTCGTATGATTTATTCACTTACATTTGCGACAAAAATTTCATACAAATAACGAATGAATTTCAAATATTACGCAAAGCGGGATATATGGTTCTAAATAAAAAAGAGGCCTTTTCGGGGTTCACGTATGCGAGATAATTTTTCTATAAAGACCTCTACATTATTGATGCATCTCGTACTCCATACTTTACTCGCTTCGCTTCGGTTCAGCTCATCGCAGTCCACTGCTGGACATAGGCCTCCCCAATTTTGCCATAAATATCCCGTAAAACCATATGTAATAAGCCGTGTGGCTCCGACAGAATATAATGTAGCCACGCCTTCTCTCCCCATGGGTGTCCTAAGAGGGGCTAAAGGGATAAGAAAGTTTCACGTCCTACCATGGAACTACAAAAACTGAACGATGGCGGGATAACCATCGAAAAATGTTTGCTTAAGTGAACGAATAGGAGAGGGGCAGCAGCGTCTTCAGTGCGACAAAACCAGCCCTACGGTCACCAACCAAGCGTGGTGATATATGGGCATAAACACTCATACTTTACTCGAAACGTAATAATTTTTAATTACTTTATTGCACGAATACAATAATCTATTTCTAGGAACCCTCTTGCAGAGGTTCAACTACAGTTGAGACTAAGGCTGTTTAAGTCTGCTTCCAATCCAAGCATTTGAGCTTATAAAAAATTCTAGATCTGTAGCAGAAAAATATCAGGTGGAATAAGAACTGGAACTATTACCATATCTCTTAGTTAAAGCCATTATATACCAATATTATTTGCACTCTCGTTCCGTGCTGCACCCACGTAGTTTAACAATTGTACCATCAACTTAACGAAGAATTATGTGTGCTGTCAACCATGTTTATCGTTAGTGAATAGTTAACTGACTTGTAAGCATTAATTTAATATTTAACCAACTTCAAAAAAGCAGGAGGTTCTTAATTCAACTTATTTCGACTGTTTTTTTTATATTAAAATTTTGTTATCCGATTATTCCATTTAATTATTGTTAATCAGTTTACCTACAATTAAACTTCCAGCTCAAATTTAAACTTCGGAGTCTATACTTATATGTTAATATACATTAGAAGTTTGAACGCTAATATAAGAATCTATTTATGTGGGTTAATTTTTTTCTTAACTATTAAGCACCAAGATATTATGATGTATTGAGTTATTAAAGTTAAGCATTGACCTTAAAGGTAGGTCAAAGTTGGGTATTATGATATTAAAAAGAAAAAACTTAATTGTCTGTAAAATTTAAAATCATAAGCTTCTATATTATTTTATAAATTTAGAAGAAGTTATCATCCGTTTTTATAATACTTTGACTTAATAATAAGAGAAGGATTGGAGCTTAATCCGCCGATTTTATATCCATCGTTCCCGGTTGTTATCACAAAAATTCAATAGCAATCGTTACTCATGGTGGAAAAATTATTCGCTAACCCGCAGTGGAGCAGTGTGGTGGATTAAGCTCTATCCCTTCTTCTATGTGGAGAAGAGGCCTTCGGTCAGCAGTGTGTTGTCTACGGGCTGATATAGTACAGTACAGTCTACTTCAAGGTATTATCCGCGTAATTTCTAATCCCGTAGGATTATCGGGATCAGAAGCAGCCTTTGTGCTATTTATAGATCTTTAGTTATCTACATGCCAAGCTCTATAACAAACGGTTCCGTAGAGCTTTTTGTGAAAGAGTATCCAAATTTATAATTTGTATTAAAATTTATAATATTAGTAAATTAGAATTATATTTGATGATTTGACACAGTTTATGTACATACATACATGGGCGTAGTCAGGATTTTCTTAAGAGGGATGGAGGTAGGCGAAAGAAAACTAAGACTATACATACTGCAAAAACATTCCCAACAGGCATGTAACGAAGGATCTCTTATGTTTGTGTCAATGTTGTAATGGACTGAAATCTACAAACATTTATATATTGAAAATCTATAAACGTAAATAATCAGAAGCGAATTTGATTCAATGGAATATTGCTTTTTTCTTATTATTATTTTACTCGTCGGTTCGTACACCTTTCTAGGTGAGCAATCGCCTCCCCTCCCCCCTGCTCGTACCTCGCTACGCCCATGCATATTGCATATTGTTTGAGTTTTCAATCATAATGTTTGTTGCTTATTTTATCTTTTATTACCACAACCGTCATTAAAAAAGCCGTCAGTTCACATGACTTGGCTAAAAATGACCGTCACAATAGCATCTAACTACGTGTCGAACCATCACCATGACCAGTCAGTCATCAGCTGTTCTGCCTATTGACGGCATGTTAATCAATCAACTTGATACTTCATCGCAATGGCCGTGTCCTATCATACGCATTGCGGATTAGCTTCGGAGACAGGGCCGGATTTAAGCGCGAGTCAAGGTTATACAAGATTAGGGGACAATATATTATGATTTTTGATTAAAAAAAAATAACTAAGCTAATATGGTGCTATATAAGCTAAATATAAATAAATAAATAAATAAATAAATAAATAAATATGTTTTAACATACACACACGGTCGACTGTTCCTAAGGTAGGCAACTTAATGCCTGTGTTTTAGGTAACAGCCGACTGATATACTTTTTTTTTTTAAATAAATATACATATAAATAATACATATATAAATAAACATATATTACACCCAGACTCGGGGCGGGAATCGAACGCACAACCCTTGGAGCAGAAAACAGGGTCACTGCAAACTGCGCCAACAGGTCAGTCAGTCAAGTCAATATGGTGGATATATTACTACTTTGTGAATAAATTAATATAATAGTCTAATAAAGTGAACTAAGTTGAACAGAAAATACCTATTAACGTCCCGCAGCTAGCCAAAAGCCTCGGTAACATGTAACGATCGTTATCAGATGCTAATGACAACGACTGGGGCTGACTATTTTACGTCCTCACCGAGGCACAGTGGGGAGGCCTATAAGGACAGACTCTCATAAGCAAACATTTGTATAATAACATCTATTCCTAGTGGGAATTGAAAGCACGACCGTCGACTAGTAGACCGTTCCACCAGAACGGTTGTTGAGAAGTTAAAGGAGTCCGATTAAAAATGCGATGGAAAGTATATTTATTAAGAAAAGGAAAAAATACTTTATAAAAAATGTATACAATTATTTCTAGGAGCGCAGTAGTAAAACACCGTGAAAAATTTATAGCTCTGACTTGCAATTAATATGTGACTGACTATAACAGTGTTTTTCAACTGGAAAAAAAAAAACAAAGCATAAAACGGTTAGTGATTTCTACGAAATTATTTTATAAGTATATAGGTACCATATACATGTATATAGTAACACTAATGTCATGGCATATAATAGCTTAATTTCAATTAAGATAAACTTTACAATTACGTACCTACTTCATTTTTAAATTTAGAGCTTGGTAAAATATGATTGAATCTATTTAAATAAAACGGCCAAGTACGAGTTAGACTCCCACAGAAGTCTCTCTTCGAGGTATTATTAATAAAATATATATACTTAATATTGCGTCACAGTGGATATAATTATATACATTATTGCCTATTTTTTTTTCAGAATATTTTGACATAAACAACATTTATAAGTCTAAAATACACTACTATTACATACATTTCTATCATTTAAGAAATGTCTGTTTGTCTATTTATTTCTTTCATCATGCATCGCAGCTATGTACCAAGTGGAGATTAAAAAATAAGCATGAAATTATAAAGCATGTTCTGAGGTAACATTGAATCCTTAATTTATCTAAATCACCTCATTTTATCGAAATTTATGAATTTTGTATTTTAAATTACGGGTAAGTGATTTTCTCTTCAATCACTTACTCGACTTCATACTAGAGTAAAACTTATCTGAGAGCGACGCTCTTTTAAAAGAGTATTGTCTGTTCTTCGCAAGCTATATTCCGAATCGGCGGCATCTTCACATTAACTACAAATATTTATTGAAAGAATAATCTATATTCTGTTAATGAATTTTTTATTATTATAATTTTTTTTTCGTAATTAATTTGACGTACCTACTGTCGTAAATTTTAACATAACATATTTGTTAAACTCAAAATGTCGAACAAAAAAATACCTTCATGTACTGGTCTTCGTTATAACTCGGTGACAAATGGACAGCGTTGTTTTATTAATAGATTTTCAATGGCATCCTTGACGTTCGGAACCGTAAAAACAAGTTTATCTCATTTTCCTCAATCATCATTTTAGTGCCCCTAAACAATGCCCGGTGTTAATCACTGCTGCTATCTCTAAAGGTCTCTAGAGACGTTTCGGACCTGTTATGACGTGATATAGTCTATCCCTAAATTAAACCCGTGTCCCAAAGCAAGGTCATACCGTCGTTAGTTTGTTAACCAAAGTGTAGAAACGGTTAGCTAATTTAGATAACGCAGCTAATATGTAAAGGGCTTAAGAAACAATTATCTTAAATTATTTCAAAAATAAAATGAAATTCTATTTCGACGTATATTTTTAATAATTTAAATTACAATTGTTAACGATGAGTTAGTTAAAAACAATGAATAAAAAATTTATACTACATAGAATTATCCTAAACATACAGCTAGAACTTTTCTTTTGTATTTAAAATGTTTAATTCGTTCATAAATTAGGTATTAAAGCTGAATTTGTATTACATATTGTTCATAATTAAAAAAAAAAAAACTATTACATTATTTTGAAACTAATAGATGTTGTCCTGTATTTTAAAAAAAACCTAAAAAATTGTGAATATGTGAAGTTATTTGGGAGAAATGACATATTATTTATATATTAATATATATCGATATACGCCAATTAATAAATTTTCGTAATTTTTTTTTAATTTCAGCTAGCAGTAGTCCAATATACTGCCACTGGCCAGCACACCACTACCACCAGCTCTGCACCTAGCGGACGTCGCCGTTCAGCACCGAGACCGCTGCCCAGCCGATGTGACCCTGAAGAGTTCTCGGAAGCCCCTACTCGGACTATAGGTAACTAAACAAAGATTCATTTATAAAATCTCTAGAAAATTCGCCATCGTTTGACTGAGTAACAGCAAATAGCTGAAGTGCCAATAGCCACCAATAAGTTCATCTTACTGGGAGCCCTTGAGAATTTTTAGCGTACATATCATAATTCAGAATATTTTATCTTACAATGTAGTCCTCCATCAGTGTACAGGGAAGGAACATTCATTAGACGGTATCTGCGTTACGAAAATCCCAATAGATATTATCATAATTTTTACCCGACAATATTACGAGAACCAGAGTTTCCTGAAAATCTTACGAGAATTTCTTTCTTTTTACATACTAGCCTAGCATCAGACGCTAGCAGGTGAATATTTAAAATATCATATTTGAGTAAATTTCATAACTTGTAAAAGATGAAGTTAAGTTATGTCTCCAGAAGAAGATATCAAATTTCAATAACCGAAACACGTAACGTCTCAATTAGGTACTATTAATTTACTAGAATACCAAAAGTATTAAAAATACAATCGATCGCTGAACGAAAGTGCTTTCGAATGAAAGACGACAAGTTTACGAAGAAGGAAAAACATCTCTCTCTCTCTCTCTTTCTTTCTTAGGCACTCTATAATTAACTACTTGAAGTTGAGTTTATAAAAACTTTGGAGCTTATCAACCGTTGAAATATCAACTAATTCGAAAAAACGCACCTAAATAACGTGAAAGAGATTTAGAAACGAAATAGCGGGCACAAGAGAAAATTTATACCTCATTAACTACCTGAAATTCTTAACGTAAGATCCTTACAACATTAATCTTATGAACATGTAATAAATTTTCGATTCGAATCTGTCACAAATCGAATCATGTTTCAACGAAAATGTTGGTATTAGAAGAAAAATTGTGTCACGTTCAAACTTTATTTGTAGTTTATTGTACACGAGAAGGAAGTACGGAAATACTCAAGAAACAAAAAGTAACTGATTCAGTGATTACACACTTTCGTGTGAAAAAGAAGTGTTACAGGCAAACACAAAGACAGTCTTAAAAACGCTCTGATCATTAGTATGAATCTAATTTAAACATTTTCATATTTAGTATATTACATACATTGTAAATATTATGTATAATATTGTAAAATTTCGAAATAAATTAAATATAGGTACAACAAAAACAAATCTTAACTTATTTAGATCTAATGTTCATGTGATAAACAAATTTTATTATAATAATACCACGAAGTTCAACGGTTATGTTCCTCTAAAACTTTGGAACCCACATCATATTTTCCGCCTTATGATCTATGGATAGGCGTATTAAGAAAAGACAAGGGTCCTTTCAGGAAATACATTTTTAAGTGAAAATTGTCTTGATATATATATATATATATATATATATGGACAAAATTTGAAAAAATAAAAATTACTTCATTGAATCAGTTAAAATCATTTTAACTGATTCACAACTTCGGTAAATTTTATGTAGCCGAAGATGGTGCGCAGGTGGCACCAAATCTTAATAAAAAATTAAAATGGTAGCGAAAATTCTACTTTCACCCATTTATTATAAATTCACAAGCTGTCTTTGCTATATATCACATATATAGGTAAAATTAAGTATGTATTCTGCCTATAACCTTTGTTTAGGGCTTTTCTTCCGTTTTTGCACACCTTTAGGCTCCCTACGCACTGCAGTACTAGTTGTACTATTATAGTGAAAAAAAATTAAGCATTTAATAACTTGAGTACATGGTTCTAAAAAAAAAAACAATAAATATAACTACTCTTAGAAAATACCAGAAAAATTAATACATAGGAGTTAATTATAATTAATAATTTATTATTATAAATTGTCGTTCATACTACTGTTTAATATGTTTATTCACATCTCTTTATTATATTATACTTTTTATTTATTTAATATAAAAGCTAGGGTATAGTTGTCACTGAATCTATACAAATAATAAACCTGTTAAAACCTTCGTTTTATTAATACACTATATATCATCAAGAATAAATTTTAATAGCGCGTTTTTTTTCAATCAGCACCAACTCTTATCGGTTTTTTATGTGTGCACGTATCACGTAAAAAGTACAAAACCAATGTAAATAACTTTAATACATAAAATTATACATAACTCATAGTATAATTTAGTTTTTGTTTCATTGTAATTAAATTTAAAAATAAATATTTAAGAAAATAGAAATAGGTACCTACGCTGCCAACGCCATCTGGTCTAAGGAATCTTAAAAACTCACAAAACTTATTTTTGAATTATTATTTTGTTAAACTTAAAAGTTTACTAAATATGTCGAATAGGAATAGAAATCGTTTCAATATTTTAGATAAACACCATTTTCAATTAATATAGGTACTATTATGTTAAATGTCACTAAATTTAAAAACGATATTCTACCATTATACGATAGATGGCGCATGTAGGTGATAAAAAATATAAATTTATAATTTTTAAAATTTTAGTTAAATACCCGTGCGAAGCCGGGGCGGGCCGCTAGTAAATAATAAAAATGATTAAATTCGATATCACAATTTCACAAAGCTATATTACTCAAGACATATACGTCACTTTAAGCTAAGTTTTACGTTATATTTTTCGTGCACGCTGCCCGTCAGTGTGAAAGCGGACTTGTAAATATTTTACACATTAATCCAATTCGAATGTACCTAAGTTCGAAATGGAACTACTTTACGCAGTCTAACGTCGAGGTGCTGGGTATATAATAATATAATGCTCAGTATAATAATGTATTAAAAAAGCGAAGCTATAATACTTCTTTATACTAAACTAAATTGGCCTTTAAACGTCTTACTGCTGGGCAA
This sequence comes from Euphydryas editha, assembly GCA_036937285.1. NCBI lineage: Eukaryota > Metazoa > Arthropoda > Insecta > Lepidoptera > Nymphalidae > Euphydryas > Euphydryas editha. The sequence continues at coordinate 20,872,412 of JAUPFZ010000005.1, read as the reverse complement.
TGGCCTCTTCTCCATATAGGAGAAGGGTTGGAGCTTAATCCACCACGCTGCTCCCCTGCTAGTTGCCGGATAATGATATTTATCCAGACCAGAAACAAATATTTGCACAAATACAAAATATATCTGCTCCGAGGGGAAATCGAACCCGCCACTGCCGGCGTTAAGGCGACTACTCGCACCACTAGAATAGAACTAATATTTTGACTAAAGAGTAATTGTATTTCAATAGTAGAATTATAAAACACTTTCATATTGGTTTCAATTATACTTATTATATTATAATATGTAATTATATCCTTCATTTGAACTTTTAAATATATTCGAAAGTCTTCGACCTATGTGTGTTACCAGTGATGTAACACGGATCTGGGACGTGGTCTCTGACTGCTCTGACTAAGGGCCTTTTAAACAAGCTAGCAAAGAGGGCTATGCTTGGTATTTCTCTGAGAGACGAACGAAAGTTGCCGACATAACCCCACGGATCTGCAAGCTGAAGTGGCAGTAAGCAGGGCACGTAGCTCATAGAACTGATAGCCGATAGGCCGATATAGCAGAAAGTTTCTCGAGTGGAGACCACGTACCAGCAAGCACAGCGTCAGACGGCCATTCGCGAGATGGACAGACGACTTGAGAAAAGTCGCCAGAAGCCGTTTGAATGGAGGCTGCTTTGAACCGGACGCTCTGGAGGTCGATGAAAGGCCTACGTTCAGCAGTGGATATCCAATGGCTGATATGATGATAATTTAATTAACTTAAATTTTCTCAATTATTTTATAAATTGTAATATTTATCTTTTTTAATTATTTGTGTACTTGTTACTGAAGTGTGAATCAATCCCTACCATTCTTTGTTGTTTGAACAATCACACCATCCTAAAAATATTATTGTAGAATCTTGGCATTATTTATTTTGAGATTTTACCAAGATCAATTTCGAACGTGACTTAATTTTGACAATTTAATGCTGACCCAAATCTCCTAGTTAACTAGTCTTCGTAAACAAAACCGTCAAAGTGACCTGTCACGACCCGTCCGCCATGTTCACTGAACAAATACATCAAATTAATGTCTGATCGCATTTATTTATTCGAACGGGCACGTTCCTAATCGTTCTCTCTTTTTTCAATCTATCTATAGACTGTTGACTATTCTTAGTAATAATATGAAGCATCAATATCAACTATTACCATTGTATTCATGTTGTTATACTAGCTGATTTTTTTTGTCTGAGTCATAGCGTGATGTATTAAAGCCTATATATTGGCAAAATATGTAACTTACAACTATTATAATCGATTATGTTTATGTTCTCTTTGAGATTTGCCCGTTCATGCAAACACGGAAGAAATTCAGAGTCATTTATTTTTATCAAACCGCAATAGAGCAGCATATGACAGTTTAAGTTCCAAATATCCACAATCATAAGAAAGTTTTCTCCCAGTATTTAGATATTAATTAGCTAGTACATTAGAATCACAATAAGAACACGAACACGACCGTAAAAGATTTTTTTAACTATACGGCACCATAAACCTACCAGTTACTATTCTCAGAAGGGAATGAAAACTACCTTAATTTGAATATTCTACAATACATTATCCGACCCAGAAAATATTTATTAATTTTATTTAAAATCTTGATCTCGGAAAATCTTCACACACTAAATCTTATAAATAAAAGTATAAAAATACTGTCAGTCATTGCCAAGAGGAATGGCACACGGCGTATTTCAAAATGCGCAGACGACGCGCGTTTTAGGTACGCGCGCTTTCGGCGCCGTAGATTTTTGCGTTTGCATAGCTTCAAACGCGCGTAAAAAGGGGCGAAGAGGGCGCAGAGTAAAGGCACACGCTCATCAATAGCACGGAAGCGACTACAGCACGTCGGTATGACTGTAACTGAGCGTATAGTAGACGCGCGTTTCATGTGCGCCCCGTGTGCGTAGGTTACAAGGCTGCGTTCGAATCTCGTTTGAAGCGCGTCATCTGCGCGTCGTGTGTGCGCTCAAAATACGCCGTGTGCTTAGGTTCTAAGTAATACGACCATTAAAATATCGATAGCACGATGACCCGATTATCGCAAATTGTTAAATTTCAGCTAGTGGGTCCGCGAAGTACCTTACAGTTAAATTAATACAAAATAATTTCGCAGCAATGAAACTTTTGTGTTATAAATTATATAACATTTCAGTCCTTATTCAAACTAAAATAGGTGCAATAAAAAATTACCGCTACATTTTCGCGGACGCCTCACTTAATTTGTGGAGGACTATTGACGAGATTGTTGAGCACTGTTGACGAGATAGTTGAGAATCGCACTTAAAGGATAATTACGGTGATTTTTGTTGTTTTATATTATTTTTATTTTAAATTAACGCATATTTTTACGTACACAAATGACAGCGTAGAATCTTAGAGTTGATGTAGTAGTCTTGATAGTTACATATAAAAATAATCAGGATCAATCGAATCAGGAACCACTATTCGTGTTAGAAAACTTGTTTATTATATATATAGAACTATAGAATGTCCTATAGGAGCCGAGCATCAACTTTTCACGCATCAATTCAACCTATCGCCTTACTCTGCTGCATGTAAGCCTACCATAGAGCGCAAACCACCCTTCCACCGTTCACCATCTTCTCTATATTTGTCCATCATACTGTCCGAAGCCCTAAATTATGCTTGCCTAAACAGTCACCTCTCTAGCACGTGTAGTCTCCATCGATCGTAGATAAGTGTAACATGACATTCATATGTCTATGGTACAAATTTCAACATCTATCTATTTTCACGTTATCTAAACTATTAAAAAACGGATTCTCCTGTTTTTCTCCGGCTTTTTTTAACTAAGAGGATCTCTTCATATAGTTTTGTATCATAAAATTAGTATAACCGCATTAAACATTTATGTTCATGAATTTTTTTATAATAATGTCTGTGTTATAATATAACATTTTGACTCATTGAAGATTAATTTATATTTTGTTTTATATATTATAATATTATTATTCATTTTAAGGTTCTAGGAGAACTTCTTTTTTATAAAATTTTACATATTTACAACACATAACTAATTATTTAGATATAATTGTGATATAAATCATGTACGTATGGAACGGTGCCAAGAATACTGGCCGATCCGAATTTCTGGGCAAAAAATGCACCAGCCCTCCTGTCTCCAGTGGAGGCTATGAGACGAGGGGGTCAATTCTTGTAGTTTTTTTTTTTTTTTTTTTGAACTGCTACTCCAAGTTCCAAGTGTTTCGACTGCAAACGGCACAAGGACATAATTTGGGATAAGTGACGAATATTTGTGTCGTTTAGTCATTTCAGTTTTTTCCGCATCGGCTCCCGCTTTTAAGGCTGTCCCTGACATGAAACGGATCTAATGTGTAAACGCAAGATGCATCATCAAAACCGCCCATAACAAGTATTGATTAATGAAAAATTATTGGTGTCTATGTTTATATTATTTTATTTATTGTATTCTGGGCTTTACACTAGCGTATGTCAATATTTATGTATCGTATATGGGAGTCTGACTGCTCTGTATGCAATACATAAATGTAATAACAAAATGTCTTGTTGATCATCCTCAAGAAATTAAACAAAATACATTCAAAACGCTTTTTAAAAAATGTGAACTATACCGATATTTAATATTTCAACTTTTTTTTTTCTTTTTTTTTCTATTTAATCGCCAAAGTCGAGGTCAAAGTACGCTCAAACGGGATGGACGTGGGATGAAAGAGTCTTTAGCGCTTCATTAGAAACGTTAACGTTAAAAAGTTAACGTTAAGTAAGAAGAATTAGCGTCGTTTATTAATACCGCGGAACAACTTCAAGTTAAAGGTTTAACCGGGAATCAAAAAAAACATGTGAGCCGTCACGGGACGCCTGGCAGATGTGAAACATCGACATTATTTTGTAAAAGTAATATGCAGAAAAGAACATATTGTGATAGGAACTAAATATGTCATAATGATAAAATAAAATATTACGATTTTTTTCCAGATAACGATGACTATTTATTGAATAAACATTTATTTTCATTAAATACAAAAATTTACGAATTTATTTCAAATCGTGACTAATTCGTTTAATCAGTGACTTCGAATGCGCATGCCGTGACGCGTAGCCACGGCATGCGTCGCCACGCCAGAAATCGGTTTTACGTGCGCCTATAGATGTTTCACATCAATAAAGAAAGTTCTACGCCATTCAAATCAAAGCAAACTTTGAGGTCAGACCCGAGGTCGTAACAACAAAGGTTAATCTGTTATGACTAAATTAGAGACTGATTTAGATTCTAAACCCTGCGCAACTCCATTAGCAATTAGATCAAATAGGCCATCAATAGCGTCAAATAATTTGTCATCATCTCGAAGTGGACCCGCGAAACGAAAATGTGTAGACCTCTTAGAAGCTGAACCTTCGGGATCAGCAAAAGAGGAATTCGTTACGATACCGGACGAAGATAATAATATGCTGTGGCACCGAAAATGGAATCTGAATTTGTTAATAAAAACATGTGGGACGAAGATGACGATGGCACGAATAATTATGAAACGAATTTCGGCGAAGATGACTTAAAAATGGAAATGACTGGTTTTGATGGTTCAAAGACGAGCAATGGTAATAAAGAACAGTGATTCTTCAAAATACTCTAATAGTAGTTCTTCGACCTACCGATAAAATATATAAATAAATATGTTTAACATACACACACAGTCGTCTGTTCCTAATGTAGGCAACTTAATGCCTGTGTTTTAGGTAACAGCCGACTGATAAACTTTTCTTGTAATATATATACATATAAATAAAAATATATTACACTCAGACTCAAGAGGGGGGAGAAATCGACCCCCACAACCCTGGAGAGAAACCCAGATGGCAGGGTCACTGCCAACTGCGCCAACAGGCCAGTATGGCAATAAACAAGTGATCTGCGAAATACAAAAGTTTGGAAAACTATGAGTTGAATCATTACATAAATTATTTTCAAGTTTTTCGATCAAACGCTCTCAGAGTAATACGGTATACTTCTGAACGCACGTTATGACGTTAACATAATTTATTACAATTTTATAGTTTTACGGTTATTGTTTCAAAGTTAAGCTTTTTCTAGAGTGATTTATTACGCAGATCTCTGAGTATTACGAGCCTTCATAATATGATTGACGATCGACATATATCACAATATGACTACGTCATATTATAATACATTTAAGAAAATATGTTTAAAAAAAAAACTAATTGTCGAATAGGGTTAAGGACGTCCATTGTCAAAGAAAAGCCATGACATGTAATATAAATTACAAGCTTTTATTATTGTTATTCTTTAGAAAAATAATCAAAAAGAACGGAACAGAGAACAGAAAAAAAACTTGTTATTTTTTTTTAATACCTAATTTTGATAAATTTATTGTATGATTATCTATGTGATATTAACTATTTACGAGGTTATATATTTCAAGTAATTTTAGAACCCTGAAGTAACTTTAGAACCCTGCAGTTAAACAAATATCGATGTCCATTTTTATTTTATTATATATCTTCAATGTATTATTTTTTAGTAATGAAAAAAAAGGACAATGACAAAGATCAGTATGAATTCAAGTAATATCGACTTAGGAATGTCTGAAAAAAACACAGTTGAATTTAGATTTATTTTCTTTTTTAAATTAGAAGTCGTTTAAAAAGAGGTAAACAGAGAGTGATGAGACAAAATAGACAATACTTTTGACAACGAGGACTTTGTTTACATTGACAAATATCAAGATCGATGTCTATTGATCACGAAGTTCTCAATAAAATAAAGTTTTATCTCTTACAGTCCAATCTCCGCGATCAAACTCAATGAAGTCAGTTCTATTGTAAGTCGTATGCACAATGATAAAAGTTTTAGATAAAATCACTGAATATTTTTAAGAAAAACTTGTTCACTTGTGTAAAACACGCTTATTTTTTTTATTTTTATATTTATGCTTTCTAATATTAAAAATATTTATGTTTTCATGTCATATACTCTACTGTACTGTACTGTATCAGCCTGTAAACAACCTACTGCTGAGCGAAGGCCTCTTCTCCATATAGAAGAAGGGTTAGAGCTTAATCCACCACGCTGCTTCACTGCGGGTTGGCGGATAATTTCCCTACCATAGGGAACAATCGTTATCAAGTGTCTATGATAACAACAGGGGCCGACGGTTTTACGTGCTCTCCAAGGCAGGGTGGCGAGACCCACGAGGACATACATTCAGACCGGAAACAAATATTTTTACAAATATAAATATCTGTTCCGAACGGGAATCGAACCCGCGACTTCTTTTCTTTAATTAAAAATAAATTATTAAATATTACATAGGTACACAAACGAACGATATTGTTTTTAGTCAGTTGCGGTATTTAAGTAGCAAGCACAAGAAATATAGAGTAATTTTCTTTGTTCTTAACATAGTTTAAAAAGTTTACAGCAGACTCTTAAAAAATGTATATATGTGTTTGGTGCCATTTTTAATATAACCCTTTTCTAGGAGACAAATGTCGAGAATCCAGTCAATACAGATAGCAATTTTGTTTAACCGCCCCAAGGCAGTACAAATAACACGTATTCGATGTACGTCTCGAGTAATCTTATTTCGTATATCGAGACGATACTTAATTTATTTGACAAGAGATGGCGCCACAATCTGTTTTGATTTAAAATATTATTATATACCTGCTCGTAATCCTATTTGTACTCTATAATATAAATTACAGATGTTATTAATACGAAAATGGTCTTAAATAAAACAGGTGTCATGTTACAGTGCGTGTGATGTATAGAAGTTAAATAATAAAAATGATTATTTTACTGTACATTTCAGAGATCTGTATATATATATATATATATATATATATATATATATATATATCGAGGGTGGTTATAAGCTACAAAACGACATACTAAAACTGATATGATGAACAGAGCGGTAACTATGAAAAGCAATTGAGACCAAAGAAATTAGGTTTAACGATTGACCAATACTTTTCACCACTACTTTTCGATAAATATTGAAACTTCACGAGAGTGTCACTCTGTCGTATAATTAACATGACTGAAGGGATTTCTTAATTTTAAGGTATAATTTGTAAACTAAATCACATCTTATCTTATCTTATATCTTTAAACGAGCAATTCTTGTATATATATATAATCTGAATCTCGGAAACGGCTCCAACGATTTTCATAAAATTTAGTATGCAGGGGGTTTCGGGGGCAATAAATTGATCTAGCTAGGATTTATTTTTAGAAAATGTCGTTTTATCCCTTTTTTACGCAATTAAAAAATATCATTAGAATACGAAGGTAAATTTCGCTATAATAGAAAAGCTTGTAATAGCTCGGCGGGTTCGAAATCAGAAAACCCGGGTTCGAATCCAGGTATTTACAGTCCAATTTTTTTTCAATTTTCTTCTTTTGTGAGAAAAACTATTATTGAGAGCTCTTTTTAATTTTTATTTAAATAACCAATTCCTATTATTTTACTATTATGTCGGTGAGATCGAAAAAAAAATTTATGTTTCATCAGTATCTAATGTACCTAAATATAATTTAACCGAGTAAAGCTCGGTCATCCAGGTACTTAATTTATAATTACGCCATTTGCGAACGTACAAGCAACGTATTGGATTAAGAATTAATCCATCTTCACAGGATTTTTTGTTCAACATTTCCACGTTTATATGTAAAAGTTTTAATACATAATTATACAATTATACAATTTAATACATAAATAAAGTATGTTGATTTTACAGGCTAATATTTAGCGCTTTATTGTATTCTATGATATTGTTGTTGTGATATAAGAGAATATGTTCATTTACTATCAACGTTTTAAAAGATTTTTTTCCTATCGAAACAGGATACGTTAGATTTTAATTCAATCGACAATCTCATTTGCAGCTTTATTCAATTACTGTGCTAGTTAGCTTCTGAGATAGTTTTTTATCCATTAGTTGCTTAGGAATATACTCAGAAGAGGGCTGCCACTTTTTAGAAGAGAACTTTTTTTTAATTCAAAATAATATTTATAGTAAGTTTGCAATATAAGCAGAATATATTTTCATAACAATTAATTTATTGGAACGAAGTTCATTATCGGACGGTACGGATGGGGGGCTAGGCGAAAAAAAGTATAAGAATTTTCCGTCACGTCCCTTTCTATTGGCTGTGTCAAGTCATAGGAGTGTGCTTATGGTTTCGTATTTAAAATAGTAAAATAATGTAATTTAAATTTTTCGTCTCTCTTACATATGAGAAAAAAAGTGAGACAAAAATATCCCGCCAGGCCACTATTTTAAAGATATTTGACATGTTGTCAAGATAATATGTCATAAGAATTTTTTAATTGCTTATATTATTTTCATCTTTAAACTTTGTAGTAAATTGTTATTAAAAGCTTCGATTCAATACCACCACAAAATACTCTTGGAGATTAAAATAAAGATTAAACTTTAAGTTTAATAAGAGGTACGTATTTTTTAAATTATTCATTAAATAATAAAAATATAATGTAATGTTAACAATATTATTTGTTTCTAAGGGCCTGTAAGAATCAATTTATTAGCTGATGTCAATTTAATATATATTGTTTTTTTTTTACATTTTGAGATTATATTTGTTTAAAACTTTTTTATATCATATTCTAGAATAAAGTTAAATTAAATATTTGATAAAGTATGATAATAGTAGTCGGTGAAATTTTTAAATTTTATCAAAATAACTTTAACGTTAAAAAGAATAATAAAATTTGTTGTTATTTTTATATAATTTTCAGATATAAAAGAACAAAGCCTCGCAGACAATTCACATAATTAGCATATTATCAATTATCGTGATGTATCTTTCATAGAGAAAAAAAAAATCAATACTTCTGTCTAGTGATGCGACTCGAGTCACTTTTACTCTAGTGACTCGAGTTAACTACGGAAAAAATCATACTCGAGTGAAAAAAATATTGACTCGAGTTCACTTGGACTCGAGCTATCACTCGTCGAGACAAACAAGTTTAAGTATGTACGAGTGTGACAAGCCGTTAGTAGGGGTGTGCGATAATTGGTTTTGGATCCGAGAAGTATTGATAATTGTGATTCGATAATTATGGTTCGGCGGATGACTTTTTTTGAGGTATTCGGATAGGGCTAGGGCGTAAACGTCGGTATTGGAAGCCGGAAGTTTTTTTTTTTTTTTTTTTTTTTTTTCGTCGTCCGAAAATCTTAGCAATAACTCGAGTCACTCGAGTGACTCCAAAAGTACTCGAGTGACTCGACCACTCGAGTGGTACTCGAGTGACATTGCAAAATGACTCGAATGACTCGAGTGGTAAAATTGGACTCGAGTCGCATCACTACTTCTGTCCAAGAAATTAGATCGTCGAGTCCTGGAAGGCGATGGTTTCCTTCTGCGAGACAGTAATGTCCCAGAAGGAGGCCGACGAGCGGCGGAGAGAGGAGGCCGCCGACGCGGCCTCCCTCCGCGGGCGACGTAAGGGGCTACGTAAGAGGCGTTACTTAATGCGCCATCAGTAACGCCCCTGTGCACGTATCGGACCAGCCGCGGCATGGGTACCCGGTTCTGCTAGACACGCCGTCGTCGGGACTGTTCAGAGGTGAGCCGAACAGTCCCCATGGAGGAGAAGTCTGGCCTTTTCGCCGAGGCCAGCGGTCGCTGGAGGGATGCTGTTGCCTGCAGATCCAGGACCCTCCAATTAAAGCGGCTGAAGGCTCCCGCAGGGGTTTAGTACTATTGCGCCCCCAAGTGCTGAGTCCGACATACGGTCTAGGACTGCCTACCCAGGTATTCTGGATATCATCCGTAAATGAATATCCGTAATATCCGTAAATGAATATATAATATAAAATGACGACGACACGACTCATACCCTCCACTGGTGACAGGAGGGCTGGTGCATTTTTTGCCCAAAGAATCGGAATTGCGATTCAACGGGGAAATGCTGCTAGTATTCTTGGCACCATTCCACGCGGACATGATTTATACCAAAACTGTTAGTAAATAATTATTTTAAGTTTTGAATTGAAAATATGTATAATATTGTAAAATTTCTGTATTAAAAAAAATATATATATAGATATATAAAATGTAAGGAACAAAACAAATTGGAATAAAAAAGGCATGGGCAAAATAAGCACATGGACATAAATTAATTTAAAAAAAAAAGAAACATTCGTAAATGGGTTCCCCTGCGATACAAAAAAGGCCTATATTCAGCAGTGGACATCCAATGGCTGATATGATGAAGATGATGATGATGATGAATTGTTGCATAAATAGTATGCTTTAAACGAAAATAGTCTAGTTTTTAAAATAATTAATTACTAACGCGTTACGTAAAGATTATGTTGTGGTATTTTTGTTAATTAATTTTCGACAAAGCCTGATAAAATTACGTGGTTGAGTTGCTTTGATCCCGTTTTACTTGTTTCATGGACTTAACCGATAAGTTTTAAAGTATTTTCTTGGTTTTACTGAATTGAACCGTTAAATTGGCTTACTCGCTTAACAGCGAATCGGCTACAGTGAATCGTTGTTTTGTTATTAGCAGTACCTCATTAAATTTATTTTTGATGCTTTTTACTTAAGTACCTATCATGATTATAACGTTAGTACTATTTGCTAAAACTCAAATATAATATAAAAGCGTAACGTTATCCGAATTGAAATTTATTATTGCTCCTTTTCGATATATTATAAAACTTCGCTTGATTTTTATAGCCAATAACTTTCTTTAATTTCATATATTTAAAATTAACAATTAGGTAAGAAGATTTTATAAAAACAAAACTTATAATAAAGGATGGACCAAAAGTTTGTTAACATTTGATGGAGTTATAAAAATTAAAATAACTAAATGAATCAACTCTTTATTTATTCTTAAAGTAAATTTATTAGGGTTTTTATTTTTTAATATTAAATCATCTAAATGTGAGCCTTACTTATTCTGACACTTATGTAATCTGAATCAAAAATTAGCCATGACCGCCCGAAAAGTGTTTGGGGAAATGGTTTGCATTTCATTACGTATGTTTTCTTTTAATTCTTCAATGGACGCTGGGTAGCTAGTGAAAGCTTTACTTCTTAAATATCCCCAAAGGAAAAAGTCCATTGGTATTAAGTCTGGACTATTGGGTGGCCAATTAATGTCATCTGTTCTGGATATGAGTTTTTGGCCAAAAATTTCGCGAACTGTTGCTATGGAGTCATTGGATGTGTTACATGCGGCTCCATCCTGTTGAAACTTGTTGTTTGTTGTCTAACGGACGGTTTGATGATGTTTGATGATAAACTAACTGTAATTGTTTATTTTCAGCATCCGTGCTCTCAAAGCCGAGTCGCTCAGCTGTAAAGAAGCACGTCCAGTTCCCGGACGAGCAGAGCTGCATCGAGGAAGCTACTGAGGCTCCCAATGGTGATGAGAAACCAGGTAACACCTCGTGCATATTGTGATGACGATACGTGATGTGTGATGATAATAATAAACGTTTATTTCGGACAAGGATTACATAAAAATCAAAAGTATTTTACGTAAAAAAAGTATTTTTTAGTAAGAGACACAAGTAGAATACAGTAGAACATAGAAAACAAAAATATAATACTACAACATTATAACAGAAGTAAGCAAAGGAAAATAAAAACATATAATTTAACATTTAATTAAATTAAATCATGTAATATCAATATAGGTACGGCAATTTCAGTCAGTCAAATTAATAATAATTAAATTACATTACATCGAAATTAAAATGTTATGATTAGAAAAAAAAAATAGTAACATAATAAATGAAATAATAAAATACAATAACACAATATCATATAACAACAATTTAAATTGCTTCCGAATATTTTACTCTCGAATCTATATCTGTGAAGTATTTAATGTCTTACTATTCTAACATTGATCGCAAAACATTATTTGTTTATTAATAAAATTTATTACACAACTATATTTATATAGTTGTGTAATTAATTTATATATTAAGTAAAAGGCGGGTTTTAGGTTACACCGTCTCATCTATCAGCCAACCTTAAAACGTGCAGAAGAAAGTGGTTAGGAGATAATATATAAAGAAAAATAACATAGAAATGGTAAAAAAAATAACGAATGTGTAAGACGATTCACACTAGTACATAAACTTACACACACATACATACATATCTATAGAAACCATACGAACAAACATACATACTTAGATATACAAGTATACGATATCAACGTACAACATTAGCACTTATAGAATGGAAAAGGAGCAAGAATAAAAAAAAAGTTAAAAAGTTAAGAGAGATGGCGAAAAAAGATATAAATTAAATTTGCTTAAGAAAAGTATTTTAAATTGATTTTTAAAAGAATTTCTAGAACAAGCTCCTTTGAAGCTTATAGTTGATTTATTCCACAGCCTATGGCACTGATACTGAAACACTTTTGAGACGAATAAACAGAAGAAAGTTATGGGATGAGCTGACTATATTATGGTCGTCCAGAACAAACTTAAAATATAAGAAGTTAAAAGGTTATACATTAAGGAAATTATTGTAGAAAGAATCCTCAAATTACGGCGTTTCCAGATAGGCATCTACAGAAGTTTGAAGCGCCTAGAATAACTTAAAAGCGATGTTTCATCGTTATCTTTTGTATCTCGTAGTCGTATTGTACATTTTCACAAAGCGACGCCGTGATGGAAGAAAAAGAAGCTTTTACTCTGTAGTGGAGTATTTACGGCCTGTAAATATTTCACTTTAAAAAAATCTTCATTAAATAACAGGGTACGTAGGTCACTCAATCAGTTATAAGATGCTTGTAATTTAAAAATGGATAACATTTGTATTATATATTTTTAACCAACAAATAAAAAAAAAATAGAACGCAAATAGCCAGGTTGCTGGTTTAAGAAAAAAATATTACGTTCATCATTAGTCATTTGACTATGACGGTTCCCGCGTTTTTCTTTGCAACGATGGAACTTAACCGTGAACATTTACACGCTATGATATTTTATTATATTAAATTTAGTTTCATTGAAAAACTTAGCCTGCAACGAATACTCGGAGTCTGCCCATTTCCAGCAACAGTTTTTAGATGGTTCGATGAATTTAAAAGGGGTAAAACAAACCTCGAAGATGACCATAGAAGTGGTCGCCCCACAAACGGCAGTATGCAGAAAATGTACTACTGAAATTATGGTGCGAGAAGACCCACGAATTTCTTTCTCGGACACCGAGAATATTCTTGGCGTAAGTTCGGGGAGAGTTAACATTATTTTGCATCACCATTTTGGAGTGAGAAAGCTTTGTTGTCGTTGGATACCGCATTTGCTCTCAGACACTGAAAAACAGGCCCGTGTGGATTGGTGCCGCGAAATGCATCTAGTATTTAAAAACGGAACGTCAAGGCGTGTTTCGGAAATCATCACAGGCGTTAAAATCTGGATTTATGACTATGGTCCGGAAAATAAGAGACTGTCGTCAATATGGATCTTTTCAGAAGGAAAGTTGCCGACAAAACTACAAAGACCTCGTAACGTTGGTAAAAAAATGGTCGCTAGTTTTTTTTTTTCTCGCAGCGGGCATCTATGTGTCGACAACTATGTTGAAAAATCATAGATCTTTTAACTCGAAATGGTATACATCAGTTACACGTAGTAGTATACATCATGTTTCACGACAACGCTTCGTCACATACGTCCCTCAGAACGAAAGCGTTTCTTAAGGAATCCGGTATTGAAACCTTGCCCTGTCCACCACACAGTCCTAATTTAGCTCCCTGTGATTTCTTTTGGTTCCCGATAATCAAGGAAAAAAAATAAAAGGGAATTTTTTTTGTCGTCCGTGTCCGTCGACGAAGTCGCAATTTCGGACGTATCGACTCGGATCAAGACTGGCAAAAGTATTTTAATAATTGGTTTAGGCGCATGGAACTTTGCATAGAGAATGAAGGAAAGAAATAGAAGAAGAGAATGAAAAAATGTAAAATAAATAAATGTTAATATCTTGTATACTTTTTTCTTGTCTCAAAACTTATCGAGTTACCTACGTACAGACATGTACCTTTGAATTTAACCCGACGTTCGACAGAGTTCACAAACTAGCTGGAATGAACCCTCCGATGGCTTCTAGCCAGTTTTCGTCGCTTAGTTTTATAGATTCTTAATTTTAACGACACTAATAATTAATGCCGAAAATTCTAAAAATCGTGTTAGGAATGTCTATGTACATGTATATACAACTTTAAAAATAGCAAAAATCCTTCATTCATACAGTTAAGCTTATAAAAATTTAGCTCTTATTGAGTGTACTGGAATTAATCGCGATGATAGTAAGAGACCTGATGGATTAACGGTGGTCTCATATTAGGGACACAGTCTTAAGAGAGGAGGAAATGATTAAAACATTTTAAAAAAATTAAAATATTAGATTAAATAGTTTAAATGCTATTTATTAATTTTAAAGTGAAATAGTTTTGTATACTTAATATTACAAAAAAAAAAAAAAAAACTCGCTCATTATCTACTAAGTTACTTCTAGTGACTATATATTTAATGTTAATATCGTATCCAGTGTTTCTATTATATTCTTTATAAATTTTTTCTCCATTTTGTTAAATTCTTGTGATATGTATGTGTGATATACAATTATTATTAATAAAGCCTATATACCCATATGTACGGTGTATACTTCTATATTCACATAGACCATACCAAAATGTGACAGGTTTCAATAAAGCGCTCCATTTTAAAATCGCAATATTCTCCTACGAATATACCGGTTCGCGCTCAATCAGTTTTCATTGACAAAGTATTCGACGGACGCTTCACAAAAGTAACATTTTCAACACTATACTGCGAACTCGGATTGATTCTATAAAATACAGGCATACCTATCCCGAAATAAAATCTATCATACCCTATTTTATCGTTAATATTTTATCATAATTATCATCTGTCCAACTCATGACATATAGAGCGTGGGCACACCAAAATGAACATGAGCACACTAAAAATCATCTCCATCAAAGTAGCAGAGCAGGGTGATCAAAATCGGATTTCAAAATTTTCAAAAGAAGGTGCTTTTCGGGTGTTAATTAGGTACCAACATCTAAAATTAGGTGCTTAGATTTTTAACTGAAAATTTTTTGTTATTAATGTGAACTGCCAGCTTTAGATCAAGCCAGCAGAGATACATGAAATAATACTTAAATAAATCATTAAAATTAAGTGCTTTTAGGTACTTTTGAGGTGTAAATACAATAGATCGATAAAATAAAAAATTTACGAGAAAAATGTGAAACATAATAATACTTCTGACAAAAAATCAAGCTTGCAGTATCATCTCTAATAAATGGTATACAAATAAATGTTATAAGTTACATTTAAGTGCTTAAGAGATCTGAAAATCAGCAGTTGTGGTTTATAATTATGGCGATGTGTGATCTAATCAGGCTTGTTCTTCTACATGGAGAAGAGGCCTTTGACCAGCAGTGGGTTGTTTATACTGTACTGAACTGATACAGCATTCAGTTTATTACAGCATCAAGTTTTTTTTTCTTTTTTTTTTTTATACTATCATTATTTACTTTGTAGGACTCTAAGTTTTATTTGAGACTAATTATGCCTCGAATTCTAAATACTGAGATTCAATAGTACTAGTTAACGTTTAAAATTACAAAATTTATTTTATATACACATGAAATTGATTACACACACATTTCATTTAAACGTCATAGTATTTTAAATTCGAAATAAATAATTATTTTCGGATATCACTATCTAAATAGGAGGTTTTGAAGACGAGAGATTTAGAAAAAGTAATCTTAAATATCATCTTTATGAGAGCAATCACAAATATAATCTTTATGAGTGTAATACCAGCAAAATAAATTATTTTTAGAATTTTACTCTATCTTTCTGTCTGTCCGTCTGTTTGTTTGTTCCGGCATCGCGCGAAATCCGCTTAACTACGTTATTACCCTCTAAACAATTGTAGTGAAAACGTAACGAAATCATTTTATACACATTTACGGCGAATAAAACCACGGGGCAAAGCTAGTTAATCACATGACCATGTATAATAGTTGCATTTCCCTTTTAAAACAGAATTCCGATGCTCACGGTAAAAAATGTACCAGCTCTCAGCTGAATAAGATTTAAATATTTTTAAATTTTTAGCACTATTGCTACAAGGTACCTGTTTTCAAAGAACACAGAAATAGTATATTAAATATACATTATACACGTATATATAATGAATATACATAGATTAATCATTTCGGATAACAATGTTACCAAAAGTTAATATATCTAATACACCATAAGCTTATCTTAACAGTTATTTTCTAATGAAGGTCGATATAATATTAAATAATATTATATATTGGAGTTAGAAAATAATAAACTATATATTAATCACAGTTTAACCAATGCCCATTTCGCTTATTTGTTCGGACTCATTTTATAAATATTGATTTGAATTTATAAATCCTCTATGCGTAGCCCATTTTTACCCGACTGCGACAGAAGGAGGGTTATGTTTTTCGAGTGTATGTATGTATGTATGTATGTCCATTTCTTTGGCACGCCCTACAGCCCAAACGGGTGGACGGTTTTTTACATATGAGGTGTCGTTGGATTTGTCTAAATTGTAGTAGTGACATATAGGCTATATAAATTTTCAAAATGGCGCCCGCAAATGGCGGAATGAGGGGGGGAGTTGAATTTTTATTCTTACTGTAGCAATATGGGTATCAAATGAAACCTAGTAAATTGTTTTATTCTTTTTAGTTTATAATAAGAGTATTTTACGCAGTCCGGTTTTTTGATTTTTTTTTAATTAAGCACACTTGTTTAAGGAAGAATTATAAGGATAGTAAAACAAATAACTCATTACGATTCATAAAGAAAAATTAGTACTTATAATGGATTGAAACACAACGAAATCAAAACCTCGTTTCGATTCTGAAATAATATTTCTTGGACGTATTAGCATTTTTTTTTAACTTTTTAATACTTTATTGCACACTTAAAAAATAACTGTAAGAAGAAAAAAATACTAACTAAACAGATTGCAAACGCGGTTTTATCACTGATAGTCATTTCTTACAGACAACCCCTCTCTATAAAGGAAACATTGGTGACATGACAGGCACACGGTGCAAATAGCCTTACTATGTAAACTTATCAAATACATTATAATACGGAAGCTAATGTATCATATGAAGTATATATGTTTAAAGAACTTTATTTCTCATAAAGAATTACAGAAATTCACTTACATGAGAAAGTTACAAATTAAAACTTAAATCTAAGCATACAATGTTACAATTATTTTATATTAAAGAAGAAGAAGTTAGATGTAAAATTTTTTAACCTAACGATAACTTAAAATGGATGCGGTATATTTAATAAAGTCTGCTCATATACATATATATACATTTTTTTAATTCATATACACATTTTTTTGTATTATTATTATAATAATACAAAAAAAATAATAAATATACATATAATATATATATATATATATATATATATACATATAATATACATAAAAATATGTAACAATATACAAACAATTAAAGGTAGAAAAAATTTGACACGTTAAATACAAAAAAATATATATTTATTACGAAGTTAGTTTGTTTAGTAGGAACAGAATTTAGAATATTTCGTTAAAAATTAACAAAAAAATCTAAGATAGCTCTATTCATTATCAGGATCGAACTCAGTAATTTTTTTTTTTATTCTTTTTTTTTCAAATTGCTAAGTTACTGTAACATCTTTCCTACAGTCGAAGTATGATATTCCAATATAATTAAAAAAATAAGTTTGCTCTAATATCATTGTACTCGTATCAAATTTGCGTTGTACTAATGGAATCGTCATTAAAATAACGTAACTTTAGTAACGATAATTACGCAAATATCGACTGTCCTTACGTATACTATGGAAACTGAAAAAAGGTACTTTACAGGAGAGCACTTTTAAGTTAATTTTGTGTACAAACTTGTCATTTATTTGTTAAGTATCGATATTATACTCATGAAAAATGTGGTTTAATATGTATTTTTTAGCTTATTCTCTTTTTTATGAAAACATATATAAAAAGGAGTTTCTTAGTGCAATAAAAAAATCGCAAATTTTCAGTTTCTATACTGTACGTAGGGACAGTCGATATAACTCAGAATGCATTCCTCCCATTTAATAACTTGTTTCATTTTTTTTTTTTTACTGAAAGAAAAGCTGCTAGGAGACGAAAGTTTTCCTGATTCTACAGTAACTTTAAAACTCGAATGACGCGGTCTATTTTTTTTTTAATTTATGTTTTCTTGTGGAATTTTTTGCTTTTATGATGAGATAGGACGCAGAATATGTTTTATAGAATTTAATGTAATGGACGATTTCCGTAATCTTTTTCGGTGATACCAAAAGTAAGAATAGTATACGAATTGATTAAAATAGTTGTATTATGATGGATGACATGTGACCGTTGGTATTTTTAAGAATACTATTTTTCATTACTTTACTCATGGAGCAACGAAGGTATTGTAAGATAAAATTGATAACTACTGATTAGTTTTTTAATTGAATATCATAACTACAAAATACAGAAAAATTATAGAAATTCTTGAAGTATTCCAAAATATTTTGTAATAAAGTATAACTAATATATAATATTTTCAAAGTCTGTAATGACTTTAAAAAGTGAGTTAAGGCCAACATTAATCTGCTGAATAATGGTAGAATCATTATATTAATACAAAATAAAAATACTTTCTATTCTATTCTATTTCAATTATACACGAACTTTTAGCCTTCCCAGTTACACTCGTGTTAAATTTTTTTACTGATCATATAGGTTGACATTTATGGTTTCCCCCCATAATTGAACAAACTTTAAAAGAACTGACATCAAAATATGATATTTAAAAAAGCACTTGTTTCATAAAACCATTTTTTTTTTCACCCAGGGGAATCCATTTACGGATGATATTCAGGACGCCCGGGTCGGCAGTCCTAGACCTATGTCGGACTCGGCACTTTGGGAGTGCAATACCGTACTAAACCCCTGCGGGAGCCTTCAGCCGCTTTAATTGGAGGGTCCCGGATATGCAGGCAACAGGATCCCTCCAGCGACAG
Source organism: Euphydryas editha (assembly GCA_036937285.1). Taxonomy (NCBI): domain Eukaryota; kingdom Metazoa; phylum Arthropoda; class Insecta; order Lepidoptera; family Nymphalidae; genus Euphydryas; species Euphydryas editha. The sequence continues at coordinate 20,853,223 of JAUPFZ010000005.1, read as the reverse complement.
GCTGGCCTCGGTGAAAAGGCCAGACTTCTCCTCCATGGGTTGTTTCATAAAACCTGCATTTAGAAAGATTCATCAAAATACGACTCACGGGATCTGTGGAGTTAAGAAAAATGTCCATCAAATCGATAAATATCACATCTCAATGCGAAAAAAAAAAAAAGCCGCAAGGGATATGTAGTCTCGTACATTTAATTAAACCAATGACACCAATAGCAAACGTATCCTACTTCTGCTCGGAAATGTGACATTTCGCTTTTGGCCACTTTCCAAAAGCTATTAGCTTATTAAGAGCTGTTACTAAGATCTTCAATGACATTGACATCTGCTTATAACAAAGACAAAAGTCAAATATTAATTCGTACATTATAATTTAATGATACCCGTTCTGGTGTAGTGGTGTGACTAGTCACTTTCACACCGACAGTCACGGGTTCGATACCCGCTCGGGATGCCTATTTGTATTTGTACAAATATTTGTTTTCGGTCTGGGTGTATGTCCTTGTGGGTCGCCCCGCCGTGCCTTGGATAGCACGTAAAGCCGTTGGTCCCGGTTTTTTATCATAGACACCTGATATCAATCGTTACTCATAGTAGGGAAAATATCCACTAACCTGCAGTAAAGCAGCGTGATGAAGTAAGCTCCAAGCTTTCTCGTATGTTCAGAAGAGGCCTTAGCCCAGCAGTGGGACGTTTACAAGCTGATTCAGTTCGGGGCAATTGAATTTAAAATGAAAAATAGTAATCATAATGACATAAATAAATAAATTTGGTTAGCAATGTTTCGGAACAAGACCTATGACGTGGTATATATCTGTGTCACAGATATATACCACGTCATATGTCATATTACTCCTCCTGAATACAAAAACAATCTTATTTACCAATTAAATATTTATCTTTGTAAAGAAAATATTTTCCTTAACACTGTGTGAGTTCGTAATGTGTGTACGTACATGGATGAATATATGTTTGCGAGTAGAATGTGATAATAAAATAAAACCATTTACTCGGTTAAGTTAGTGTTGCTCGTAAAATTTACTTGAATTGAGAAATTTTCCTTTATAGCATTAGCGATAAGCTGAAGCTAATATTTAAATAAATAAATAATGGCGTCACACTCTCGGCTCTCAGTAGAATGTTTATCCTATGTCGGGGGTCCGGAAACGCACACAATACACAAGCACAAACGCCCAGACCACCACAAACAACTTTATGACCCATACAAATATTTGTCATGTGCGGGGATCGAACCTGCGACCGCAAGCGCATCAGACAGTCGCTGTAACTATTGCCCCAACGCGTAGTCATATAATTATATAAAATTTGCCCTAAAGTCAGACCATTTGGCACAAATATGGAACATAATCCTGTCTATAGCTAAGTCTGTAGCTAAGAATTTTTAATGGAGCCAACAATAGTGAGTAAGAGCAAGTGTGTCGCCTAATGTTCAGAGATCTCCACCGCACTTGAGCACTTGCAGATTTAAAGCTACAAATTCGTTACTTGATATAAACGATAAAAGGGAATAGGAGCTAAGAATGAAAAAATTGAGAGCAAGTTAATTTCTTTCTTAGTCATTCTTTTAAATGTAGCATAATAAGCACTTGATGTCAATTTTCGGTGAAGGTGATTGAAATATTGATTGAATATATTATATTAAATATCGTCGTTGCGCCTGACAAGTTCCATAATTATGTGGTTTTTGTAAGTTTTTGGGAAACAACATAAAATATCTTATTAAATATAATATTAATAATCATATTATTAATATCATAAAATATCTTATTAATATTTTTTTAATTATTTATTAACGGTTAAAATACACATGAAATTTGTTACATTTGTTTCTAGTTCGAATATAACAAAAAGAACTTTATCCTCACACAGAGAATGAAGCGGAGATTAAGTTTAGTACAAAAAAAAAATGCATATATGGAATTTGGCAGGCGCAACGACGATATGTTGAATCACTCACAACTAGAACATAACAAAATTTCATTATTAATAACAGTAAATATCCGTAACTTTTCAATTCAATTTTATAATACAATAACAGACAAAAAGAGGGTATTAAAAATAATAAAAATGTAATTAATATATAATTATTTCCCCACCTCTAATGTGCATCAGTCCTTAAATCTCCCTCATTTATTTTGACATCTCGCTTAATGGTTCAACGTCAAGTTTAGGATCACTTTTAAACTACTAATAATAATTAATGAAGGAACTTTTGAAGCGTTTACTTGTTTTGACACTGTCAGATACGATATCGTTATCGAGCGACGATCCGATATTCGAGGTTATGTGGCACCTAAATATATTTCTTGATGGATATGTTTCGTTACAAAATTTTCTGTATGCTTAATATTCTTTTAGAACTTAAAAAAGGTTAATTCACGTTCAACAACACACCTAATTACGTCCCACTTAGTAATTATTTGGATTTCAGTAGAAAGGAGTTTTTAATTCGCATTACTTATTTTCTGTGTATAATGCAATATATTCCTACTGTTGCCATTTAAACTTGAAGAATAAAATTGTATTAAATAGGTAATTTCAACTCATAATTTATTTTTAAGATAAGAAAAAAAAATGATAGCGTGGTTTTATTTTAAACCTAATTCAAATATTAATACTTATCATATTAAACCTAGAAAAATAACAAATAACATCGTAATGAGATGTACGTAAAAGATAATCATGTATCAAATTCACGTAAACTTTAACCAGCTGTTGTTTTTATATTTTATTAAATTATTCATAAGAATTTTATAATATTAAATAATTTTTTTATACATCTAATTTTAATTTGACTGATCCGTTGGCGCAGTTGGGAATGACCCTGCTTTCTGCTCCAGGGTCGTGGGTTCGATTCCCGCGTCGAGTCTGGGTGTAATATGTATTTATTTCTATATATATATATATATATATATATATATATATATATATATATATATATATATATATTTATATATATTACTTATACGTTTAACTGACCCGTTGGCGCAGTTTGCAATGACCCTGTTTTCTGCTCCAAGGGTTGTGGGTTCGATTCCCGCCTCCAGTCTGGGTGTAATATATGTTTATTTATATATGTATATTTATTTATAAAAAAAAAAAGTATATAAGTCGGCTGTTACCTAAAACACAGGTATTAAGTTGCCTACCTTAGGAACAGACAACAGACGATCGTGTGTGTATGTCAAACACATTTATTTATTTATTTATTTATTTATTATTTACTAATTTTATTATTGGTGCTTTTTCATCATTTTACATATCTTTGGTGTTGATTTACACTTACAATTAATAAAAAACTGGACAAATTAAGTTCTACTTACCATCATTATATTATTAAATAATTATATTATTTGTTAGATAATATAAAAGAAGAATAATAAAAGTCGTTTAAAAACTAAATAATGCTTATTTTTAATGCGTTATCTTTACGTTTCACAATTGTCGATGCTTTTTTTAGTGACACTTAAACTTAAAGAAGGGTCCAAGTGGCGAAGCAGATGTCCGAAAACTACGGTGACTGATTTGATTTATTTAAAAAGATATTGCAATATTACGAACAGTCATTCATCGTTTTTACACAGACGATATTTTTAAAGAGTAATAAAACATATTTATTAAAAGAGTCATTTGTAGACTCCAGGAATCGAAATCGGTCGACCAGGTTGGTCTTATGTAGTTATGCTCTCAAATTTTATCCTTAATATATAAAGTATGAAAATGTGTAGGATTAAATTTACAATTTTCTTATATTATAAATTATCTACGGATAGTATTATGCAGTAATTAGTTTAGTCGATGATTAGTCAAACTCTCGTGCAAACACTCTTTTACTAAAACCTTAATTTTATTTTAATTTGATTATTAAAACCAAAGCAACAGTTCAGTCTCTAAATCATATTATATTTCATCTAATAATTAATTTCTATATTAATTGTAACTTTAATCTTAAAATAACCATCATTTATCAAATAATTAGATACGTACCGACTAGTTGCCGACTGATGATGATGAATGAAAATGACGAATGATGATGATGATGAGTCCCCCGAGATCATGGACGCTGTAAAGGGTCCGAAACGTCGGGAAATTATTTAATTTAATTAAAAATCGTTAAACTGTAAAGTTTTAAAACAAATAAACGCGATAAAATCCCATTTAGAATTTTAATTAAAAGAACAATATTTGTAATGAAAAAAAGAAAGATGTACAAAGGTTTTAATTACGCCGTTTATGTACATTTGGCTTTGGCCCATGCCATCAACTTCCCTGCTATCTGAGATTAAACAAGAAACATATAATAATAATAAGTATTAATTATCTATATCTATATATATTATTGAACTGGTGGAGTGAAGCAGTTAGATAATAATAATATACTTTATTGCACACCAAAACAGAACTAAATTAAGGACACAAACTAACACCATTATAAGCTGTACAACCAGGCGGTCTTATTGCTAAAGTGCAATTTCTGCCAGACAACCTGAGAGTGACAGTAATATTGCATTTGCAGATAGGCAAATGGTATAACAATAATAATATATAATAAATATATATTATACAAAATAATGATAATTCAGTGATAATAATTCAATTCCATTCATAAAAGTATGCACTTTTTCATCAATATTTTCTTATGACGTTATCACGTAAAAATTATCGTCCGTAAACCGACTTTACATACAACCATTTTTTTTTTTCTTCTATTTTCAACTCGAAATTGTTTGACAGATCTAATATATAAGGGCCGAAACACATAACGGCGTTGCGGCGCCGCAACGCTAAAATCGGCGGTGGCGTCACCGCCAATTTTAGCGGCACGGCACCGCCAATTCCGGCGTTGTGACGTCATACTTGTTGACCATGATTTATTGACATTTTGTGTCTATTTTTATATTTTATTTTTTTGTGTCTTTATTAGACATGGGTATCTCAATGAATTTTTATGAACTGCAGATAAGCTCATGAGCCATATGCTTGAACCGGAGCTGTGAAACGGCTCACAGTTCAGCTCAATTGTTGTTATAGGTATTGTTACTTTTAACTATTAGATTTACAGCTAATTTATGACTCGGTTCAAAAAATGACATGTATGATGTACCTAAATTATAAATATGTAATAAAGCAGCGTTTCGAAAAGTTATTATAGTGATATTTTTTCTATCTTACACAATTATTGGGGAATGCTAATTTCATGCATATGATAAACGCCAAAGTGAGTTTCTTTGTTTGTTACGCTTTCACGCTTTAACTATTCACCTGAATTACGATCATCATGAAATTCTGCATACCAGTTGTCTGGGGTACAGAAAAGGACATAGAGTACCTACTTTACGTACCGACTACCGTTGGTGCCTGTACCATGCGAGCGGAGCCGCGGACAAAACCTATTTATTTATATTTAATCTATAAAACTAATATAGTAAGATATTAATTTATGTATCACTTTGTTTCAATTTTGTTTAGGCTTTATGAGACAAAAGTTGTTTAAAATTCTACCAGCATACAAACTTGATTCACAAAATTATTTCCGGTACAAAGGATTACTTTTTATGCATTCTACTAAATAACAACTTCACAAACAATAATTAACAAATTTCACGTGAACTATAATATTTAAAATAATTAAATTAATATCCACAATAAAAAATCACGAAGAACTGGTTACCCTACAACAACGCTCTTTTTCGCGGCGCCGCAACGCCGCAACGCAAACCGCCGATTTTAGCGTTGCGTCGCCGCAACGCCGTTATGTGTTTTGGCTCTAAACTTTCAAAGCTAGTGACTTGTAATAAAATAAATATATTAAGCTTTCTTGTTAAGTAGCAAATGAGTTAGACAAAAAAAAACGCCCATCTGCTGTAATGGTACCTTAATATCTAAACGAAGCAGTTCTAATAGGAACTCTATCTATGTCCTAATCTCGGTTGGTTTAATTTTCTAAAATTAAATCAACCGAGATTAAGACGTACACCTTTGAATATACGCACGAATACGTTTTCCAAATACCTCAAGAAATTGAAGCAAATGTTCCGAATGCTTTATCTAACTAGTAGCGTCGTGTGAATAACTTTGCGTAGGGATAAAGTGTGACAATTTCGTAGAAAGTGACGAACAAACACAAGCTTATAGTCTATTACGCAACTTGCGCGATCGCGAGAAATTGCTGTGATGTTGAATTTCAATACTAATTTATTGAAGCTCAGCTAGTATTGAAATTCGATACCACAGTGGTTTCTCGCGATCGCACAAGTTACGTAATAATCACGCCGTTTTTGTTATTAAAATTTTAAAAATTTCGTCGTTATTAAGAAATTTTGAATTTTTAGAAAAAACATTGTTTATATTAATATGTCGTGTTAGGTCACATACATATATAACGACAGTGTAGTGCGATACACGGAAAGGTGTCACGTCACACATAATTGCAATGTAATGTTTTTACCTATTTTTTTTTTTTGAATGATCAACGAACTTAAAATCGACGCTTCAACATTATCGAAGAACGTTGAACGACGGATGTAACGATGTTAAAAACTTGTTGCATAAAAAAAGATTCTTTTAATTTTTATATAATTGTAATTTTATTATTTGTTGTTATGTCAACATTTGTAATACAAATTTTTAAATTAGTTTACTTAAATGAGTACCCGAGAGTCAGTCTTATAAGATATAGACGAGTGGGTAGCGAAGTTTTAGTAATAAATGACTATTAACACTTAGATATTTAAAAAAAATCAATAACATTCACACATCAATTTTCCTGCAAGGAAGCAGATAGCGGTGCATCCGTTTCACAAAGCGGGATAACTTATTAGTACACGTCCTGGGCGCTGATTCTATGACATATATTTTAATTCTAAAACATGTGATGTTATAACTATATAATATACTGTTGACTAGTTGTTGTAGTAGTTGACTAGACTAGTAGTAGTTGACTATACTGGGGTAGTGAAGCGAGTAGTCACCTCAAAGCCGCGCGCCGGCGGTCGCGGGTCCGATTCCCGCTCGTATTATTTTTTTGTACAAATATTTGTTTCCGGTTTGGGTGTATGTCCTTATGGGTCTCCCCATCGTGCCTCGGAGAGCACCTAAAGCCGTCATTCCCGGTTGTTATCATAGACACCTGATAACGTTCGTTAGTCATGGTAGAGAAATTATCCGTCAACCCGCAGTGGAGCAGCGTGGTGGATTAAGCTCCAATCCTTTTTTTATATGGAGAAGAGGACTTCGCTCAGCATTGAAATGTTTACAGGCTGATACATCACAGTACAGTACAGACCAGGGTCACCATCACGAATTAGTATCGTCCTCGTAACTTATTTTATTACCGCTTTTATTTCGCCAGCAATAGATTATGATTCTATCTTAGCAATGTACAGTTAGCCTTAAGTGAACGGACACCTCATTTACTATTTCCAGTAAGTTCACCGATATCTAATGCATACCTATATCCAACAGATAAGTTTTCGATGTGTATTTTCTGTATCAGAAAACAAATCTTTCTCAGTCATATCTTTCTATTCCCAATCCGTGAAACCAAATGTATTTTATTAGTTGAAACAGTCTCTAGACCACTGGCAACATCGTCTCTTGCTGATAAAGTATCTGATAGCCTATCAGTAACTTCTCTATATATAAAAAAATATTAACAAGTAAACATTTAATGTCTATCTAAATTAACGATAATCAAAATAATGATAAAACACTGCATGAGTCCTCAAGTCTTACAACTTCCTAAAAAAATACGTATCACTCTTGAAAATATGATAAAAATACAAATTTTTTTTTCCAATTTCATATTGAGCTTCTCTCCCCTTTATCCATATCTCATTGAATAAGCAGTTATATGATCTTTCAATTTCAAATAAAAGTCGAATACGACGTTTCGATATTTTCATTAAATATTTTACGGTCTTTTGTTACGTAATACGTACACGTTGAATAATAATTTATATTTCATATTTTAATATTATTGCGTTTTAAAATTACGTTCAAAATTGTAAATTATTGTTGTAATATTTTGACGCGTTATACCTCGTGGTTATACCTACTTGACTGGACGAGTCGAGCACATAACCTAATTTTTAACCGACTTCAAAAATGTCGAAGATTCTCAATTCGACTGTGTTTTTTTTTTGTATGCTTGTTACTCGATTATTCCGTTAATTATTAATCGATGTTGATGATTTTTTTAATCAATAGGTAAGAGTTCAAAGGTGGTCCCATAGAAATTTTATCGAAATCTTAAGCTTAAGAAGAAGTTTAGCGCTTTTAAGGAAAATCAACAAAAAAAAAACTAAAGTTTGTACATGTGGGCACAATCTTGAAGTCGGTTTTTTTTTAGCCTTTAATTATAAATACTATCGTTATTTGCGTTTGTCACAAAAAACATTAATTATAAAAAACGTTATTCTTGGAAGTAAAGTATTCAAGGATTTAAAAAGGTCTTTACAAAAAGTATTTTAGAATTGATAAAATAAGAAGTTGCTGTAAGTGTTGAAGTCTGGCTAAAAATAAATTAATTTTTTTTTGTTAAAGTTGGAAGTGAGAAGAGCTTATACAAAAAAAAAATAAAATTCGAAACTACTTTCTTATTATATATTAAATCTATATCTATAGTATTAAATCTATATCTATAGTAGCTGATAATATTGGGTACATTACTTAAGCTTGTATTTTTGCTTAAGTTAATTTTTGTTTAAGTGTTTTTGCTACCATGACGTATTTATTTCAAATGTATTTATTTCTTTGACATTCGTTAACTTTGTGAAATTACCTTATGGCGAAATAAATATTCTCTTTTCATACAATACACCTAAGTATAGCAATATAATTTTTTTTTTTTAATTTTCGCCCAGTTTATATTTATTTATTTAGAACTACTAATAAAAAATACAATATTGATGTTTAAATACATAGTAAGTTGAAAAGCAACGATTATTGAACTTATTTTTATAGGTAATCTCTACATGGAAAACTTAGTGTAAGTGAAGAATTAAGTACCTGGATGGCCGAGCTTTGCTCGGTTAAATTATATTTAGATATATTACATACTGATGAAACATAAATAATATTTTCGATCTTACCGACATAATAGTAAAATAATAGGAACTGGTTATTTAAATGAAAAATAAAAAATAAAAAGAGCTCTCAATAATAGTTTTTCTCACAAAAGGAGAAACTTGAAAAAAAAAAGGAAAAAAATTTGTCTGTAGACACCTGGATGCGAACCCGGGTTTCCTGATTTCGAATCCGTCCGATTTTAATCCGCGCTATTATATTTATAAGTTTATCAATGACAGCGAAATTTACCTTCGTATTCTAATAATACACTGACGAAGGGACTGGTCCACCGATTTAAAGTCGCTCAACGTGCCATGGAACGGGCTATGCTCGGCGTTTCTCTCAAAGATAGGATCAGAAATGAGACTATCCGCGAGAGAACCAAAGTGACCGACGTAGCCCAGAGGATTAGCACGCTGAAGTGGCAGTGGGCTGGTCACCTGTGTCGTAGGACCGATGGCCGTTGGAGCAGACGTGTCCTGGAGTGGAGGCCACGTATTGGCAAACGCAGTGTGGGACGCCCTCCGACCCGCTGGACCGACGATCTTCGCAGGATTGCCGGTGTTGGCTGGATGAGGATTGCGGAAAGCCGGGATGTCTGGCGCGAGCTTGGGGAGGCCTACGTCCAGCAGTGGACTGCTATAGGCTGATGAGATGAGATGAGAGATTCTAATAATATTTTTAATTGCGTAAAAAAGGGATAAAACGACATTTTCTTAGAATAAATTCTAGCTAGATTGATTTATCGCCCCCGAAACCCCCTGCATACTAAATTTCATGAAAATCGTTGGAGTCGTTTCCGAGATTCAGATTAAATATATACATACATATATATATATACAATAATTGTTCGTTTAATTAAGAAATTAATATATAAAATCACAAAAGTTTTGTATGAAAAAAAAAGTAATAAGAACTATATATAAATTAGACAACATGGACTTTTAGCTATAATCGTACATATGAAAAGAAACTCTACTAACATATAATATAATAAAATATATATTTAAATCATTTGTTGGAGTGTGCGTTACCTCGCATGTAATATTGCGCCAGTCTAGACACACCATTAACTTTTATTCGTATCAATTTCAAAGAGAGAAAAATATAAAGAGTTATGAATGTCGTCTGTCAGTCTGTAGTTCACGTGATAACATTCGATACTGTAAGACTTCACTCGTTATTTCCAACGTAACAAACAAATATTTTTCGGATCAGAGTTTTGCCCCAATTTATGTTGTACACTTTTGAGTGGTTAACCCAAAATATTTGTACTTAAAACATATTCGAAAAGATCGATGCCCGCTTATAAGATTACGTAAACAAGAAAAACTTTTTGTTTTGTTGTCATTACAAAATTTCATCTATATTCTGTTTTTCTTAATAAATATATTTATAATCATAAATAAAAGGTAATCGCTTGAGAACAGCATTTGTATATCAATTTTTTAACTTCATAGTTCTCTAGTTATCAATTAGTTTGAATTGAAAAAAAAATTGTGTGTACGGAGTACACAACATGTCAGAAGTGAAACATCTTTGGCAAACTCAATTTAAAATTTGTTAATATTAATAGTTAAACATTCTATAACTTATTTACGCGTTATTTACGTGTTGCTAGGATACGCGAAATCATACTCATTCTCTCCTACACATTTATGTATTTGTGTCTCTTACCTGTCGCTTTTTCCGTCGCATCCCGTTTCAAATCACAACGATTTTAAAGAAGTTTCATTTGAAACAAATCTAAAGATACACCGAATAATGAAAATTTTCTCTAAAAAAATATTAGTCTGCTAAATGCAATGTTGAACCTCTGCGTCAACCAGCGTCAGTAGAATGTTTTTTTTTTTTTTTTTTTTTTTTAATACTAGACCTCCCTATAAGGGGAGACTGTTTTTACAGTTTTTCATTATTTGTCTTGTGTTTAATTTCCATCAAGAAAAAACTCAATCATACATATCATATCTTATGCTCTGGTCATCATTCATGCTGCATCCCATTTTCATCTATCATTCATCGTCATTCACTCGTGCGCTGAAGGCGTGTGTGTACTTAAAAACTATTTTCAACACTGGGGCAGTAAGGGGGGAGACAGGTCGTAACTTTCAATTAGCTTTTTACAATTTTTCCTTAATTACTAAAGGAGGATGCCCAAATCGGCCCCCAGTCCTCGCAAAAGAAAACCAATGGCAATCGATTCAGCTCATCAAGACAATAAAAAAATTCTATGAGACCAATGTCATGTGTTTAAAGTTAAGCGAAAACCCAAGCGTCACCTCGGTTATGAATTTTAATTTTTTTTTCTTTTTTTTTTTTCTTTTTTTATTAAGAAAAATATAAAGTACAAGGCGTTAGTTTAAACCAATGTAGCCAAAGGAATTTTAATTAGTAAATAGAATATGCGGCGCCACCCATTGATCTTTATGAGTACTCTAAAAAACACCACTGGTGCCTGCGCTTAGCTCGCGCTTGCGTCTAACTCGCGTTTGCGCCTAGAAACATCTCGTAAAAGAAAAATCTGGATTAAAATTCTTAATTTTTGTTAAATATTAATTAAAAATCTATTAATTAATAATCAAAGAGTTAAAATAAAGTAAAATTTCATTCTTGTATCAAAAAAAAAAAAAAAAAAAAACAGTAGAATGTTTGTAATTCGCGAAATATAAATAAACAATAATAAACTTCATGAAGTAAACGAGCAGAGAGTGTTGCGGCAGCGATTGATGACGCTGCTGCCTAGCACCATCTTGTTTGATGCAAAGCTGTTCGAACCATTAGGTACGGCCTTAGTCACCTTTTACGACACCTCGGCAAGTAGGAGGTCGGACCTATTCTTCTCTGTCGGTCACCGCACAGTAATTCGTATATATCGACTGTCCCTACGTATACTATCGAAACTGAAAAAAGGTACTTTATAGGAGAGCATTTTTAAGTTAATTTTGTGAACAAAATTGTCATTTATTTGTTAACTATCGATATCATACTCATGAAAAATGTGGTTTAATATGTATTTTTTACCTTATTCTCTTTTTTTTGTATGAAAACATATATAAAAAGGAGTTTCTTAGTGCAATAAAAAAAAATTGCAAATTTTCAGTTTCGATACTGTACGTAGGGACAGTCGATATGTGATTACATGTATACATATATACGGATTAGGTACTTATATACAGATATAATAATATATATCTAAATGTTCCACTTCTGGGCAAACGCCACTTCTCCGTATAGGAGATGGGTTGAAGCTTAACTCACCACACTGCTCCACTGCGGGTCGAAGGATAATTTCCTTTCCATGAGTCGATCCCTATCAGGTGTCCGTAATAACAAAAAATATTTCTACAAAAATAAATATCTTCCCCGAGTTGAATCGAAACCCGCGACCGCCAGCGTTGAGTTGACTATTCTCACCAATACACCAGAATGGTTGTGACGTAATTGTTTTAAATTCCATTTATAGTAACTATTTTTATATAAATGTAAATAAATAATACAGTATTGTTTTGTATTTTATCAAGTAAATGTACATAATTATATAGTTACAGAATTTAGCGCCTAAAATTTTTTATAAGCAAATAAAGTATAACTCTCAACTTAAATATAAATTTAAACTTAAATGTTTTAGTCATATGCTTTTTGTGTTATATATTCTATATTATAATATTTTGTAAATGTGTATTCAGCAATCTTTCTTAAAGGTTGACTTAATTTTTTTTTACAATCATTTTCCTGGCAGGCAGAATCAGGAAACAAAACAAAAACTTAACTTTAACTTCGTTTTAAGTTATGAAACATACTCTCTAAAGATGAATTACTGATTATTCACTAAATTCAAGTTAATATTAACTTTTTATCAATATGAAAATCGTACCACGTAGAATTAGTGACTATTCAATCTATAAATATATGAATATCAAAGTCCACTCATTGAATATGTGTATGTGTATTTGTATGTATTCACAAACTTGTTATTGAAATTCACTTATACACACTACAGCTTCACTAACGTAGTTAATGAACATTTCTCTAATTCATGTTTATAGAGAACATTTCTATATTCTTCGCTATTTAAGTAATATATACTCACGTAATAAACTCATTTCGCGCAATTTTTATGGCACACTCCATAAGTTAGACGCACACATAGGACCGCGCGCCGAGAATTTTTGATGTTTCGATAAAATCAAATACATATTTCAGATTCCCGCGTGATCAGCTCCCTTTGGATGGAGCTTGAATCGGAAGCACCAGCGCCGGAACGCTGACGACGTCGCAGCGAGCAGTACTACCGGCCGGTGTCTCGCGCTCGGAACGAGCGACGCAAGATGTCAACCGCCGGGGTACCGCCCGCTGACCAAACCAAGGACTCCTATCTGTAAGGATTCGGCCGATTGCTTTAAAGATACACGACAAATTTTAATAATGATACAATAATATAATATTTAACTAAATATGTTATTATATGTAGTTTTTATCAGTATTCCTAGCTTCGATATTCCATACAAGTGAAATACAGATATTTTATCTTTGACTTTTACACACAATACGTAGCAAACACTTTACATCAAGTAACTTTGCTATACATCTTTGAATAAAATATTGTTAATAATACATTAAGTGTATATATTATATATAATAGGAACCTCTTCCTTTCACGCAAACTTCTAATTTACTTTCCAATTTAGAAGTATTTCTTTTACCTAGACAATAGATAATTTAAGATCAATCTTCATCAACTTTATGTTCAAATGATTTATAACCAAAAACAATAAAATATTGTCCATAATTATTAAACTTGGAACAAATAATTATAACAATAATAATTACATTATTTTATTGTTGCTTGTGTAAGTCCTTTCATTATTTTATATATTAAATAAATACGAAATAAGTAAATAACAATCTGTTTTACAAAATAATATGTTATTGTGAATTCATTCTAAGATTAGATATTACATGTACATGTAACGGCATATTACATGTAACGGCTTATTTAATAATTTATATTTTTTTTTTTAATATACGTATATATTTAAAATTAAATCTATTCTTTAAACATGAATCAATGAAATTTTAATTAATGACGTTGTAAAGCTGTATTCACTTAATATCAGTGAATTTCAATAAAAAAATTAGTGAATACTCACTAATACATGTAAACATTCAATGATCGAATCACTGGACTCTGATATTCATATATTCATACATCGGTAATGGCTATTACCATTAATTGTGTGTGAAGAATGATTCGTATGATTCTCACATTGACGAAAAACGAATGGTCACTTAATTAATTTAATGAAATTTCACTAATTCATGTTTAGAGAGTACTGAATGATATGAAATAAGTGATTTTCATTACTAAATTATTTAACGTAGGTTATACCAAAATATTTTTATAAATATAGCCTATCGACGTAATGTCTTGAAGAAATCGTTTTAAAGACTATTAAAAGGTGTGAATTTTCTATTATGTCATGTCTAGATTTATTTTGTATACATTTTTAGATTATTTTAGATCCTACAAGATGTAAATATAATTATATTCATAAGGAGTACTACTATTACTGTACTTTTATTTAGTGTCTTCAAAAGTAAATTTTTTTCTCTTTTTTATTTTGAAACCCGAGGGGTGCCTCAAGCTACTTATGCCTTATAAATTACCAATTGATTGATTATGTTTTAGACAAACTCCAATAAAATCTGTAATAGTTAGTAGCCTGTAAACGTTTTTTTGCTAGGCAAATGCTCCTTCTTCATAGAAGGAGAAATGGCTTGATTCAATCGCGTGGTAAAATACAGTAATCTTTAAATAATTCATTTATAATAACGCTTTTTGTCTCTGAACTCGTTAATTGTGAGAACTGCCAGCTTTATTCGATTGTTTTTTTTTCTCTGCGTTTCTAAGCCTTTCTAAGCCCTATATATTGAGGATGGACCATAAAATCATCGGCCTTTGATTCGTAGAAAAGTTAATAGTAATCACATTAGTTGGGCGTTTTATTAAGTCGAAACCGCGTGGTACGTCGAGTATTATAGTCCTTTTAGTCTAGACTCCTATCAAATTGTAGTTTTTGTTCCAAAAAACAACTTGAAAGTGAATGAAACGGGTATTTTAATATGTAATTACGGATGCTGCTATAACATCGAGTAGCAAGTCGATTTCCCAGCGAGGAGCGGAAACTGCATCTGACGATGTAACCTTTCGAAACCATTTTGCTATAAAAATATTGCAGGACCATTTAAAGTTATATGTATTAATACATGACATGGAATAAAATATGGTTAAAAAAATATTTTTGATGATTTTCTTATATTTTCTTAAAAATAACATTTTCAGGTATTGAGTAAATATGATTGCTAACTTTGCAGCCATTTATAAGTGCCCCATGGTGTCGATTATTAAACAAGACAAGTGTCGTGTGTTATTTACCGACTTCAAAAAAAGAAATGAGAACATCACCAACATCGTCGAATTCAATTAAATACGCATTATTAGGGATAACTCAAGAACTACTCGTCAGATATTTACAAGCACCAGCTTTTAAATATAATAAGAATCATCAAAATAGATACACCTAGTAAAAAGTTATGAGGTAACACACATTAAAAAATACAGTCGAATAGAGAACCTCTTCGTTTTTTAAAGTCGTTTAAAGACTATAGACTAGTGCCGAAGCCCTTAAAAATGGTAAAAAGTATAAAATAAAAAAAAAATAATAGTAGGATGAAACTGATTGTAAAAGGAAGAGAATATAACAAAAATGTAGGGAAAAATAAATTACGGGCGATCTGAGTTCGGAAAGGGGAAGGGAAAAATTCAAATAACATTGTTCTTGGTTTTTTATTTTTATCTTTTACAAAAAAAAAAATTTTTTTTTCACGATATTTGGTGAAAACTTATCTTTTTATGTCCCAAGCACACTGTAATTTTTTTTATTTAAAATATTTATTTATTCACCTTATTTTGACTTAATATCGAAAAACCACCCTAATTTTCAATCGAAAAATCTCACGTCAAAATATATGCTTTTTTAAAATAGTCGGTATGGTTTTTGTTCTTTGAAACCTCTATTTTTTGATGGTGTAAAAAAATATACATGACTATGGTAAATTTTCTCAGAAAATGCTACGAAATAACAGGTAGTAGAGTCCAGACCCTCCTAGCCTCTTCCCCACTTCTCTATGAAATACCTTTTAATTGGCTAAACTTTTCCGTAGGTCTCTCATGTATATAAGTTATCTTAAAATATCAATAAATAGGCATCTACGCATATAATTTAAAAAAGTTTCCACAATTATCTCAAAATATTGTATAGGTATATCTTATTAATTTTAATCTTATTTCGTATACGTCGTATACATGCATGAAATTATATGCACTAAGGCCACTTCCTATATACATAGTACTGATTGAAACGTCTAGAATTGACATAGAGCAATCAATAGCGCAATAACTGCGCGATTATCGTAATCTACTTAATTTTAGTCTACGGCGTCGAATTGCTGCCGTTTAAGCACATTCGATACAATAACGTCGAAACGACTGTCTAAATTATTATAAATAATATCGACTTGATAATATTTCATAATGATACTCATTTTCTAATATCGTATATCTAGACAATACGGTTTATAACCATTATTGACGATAAATTTCAATATAGTATTTAGATCATGAGGATCGAGTCGACTGTTTATTGAAATATTATTAGCTTCGCTGAATTTAACATCTATAATTTCTAATACTATACAATCAAGATGTAATTTAAAAAAAAAGTTTTTTAAAAGTAATATAACATTTTACTTAACCTGGGCTCGCCTTTCTTCTCTCTCGTGGAATCTAAAATAACTAAAACAAGATTTGATTTATCCTGATATAAATAAATAATTCAAATATTTCAGTTTAGAAAATTTATTGACACTACTATTTAAAGATTATAACATAAAAATAGATTTCAAGCGCAAAAAATACTTCGACTATCAAACTAACTACTATCAAATAATAATTTGATAATCCAGCAATACGCTTTGGATTGCAGCCAGGCTCTAAAATTTTATTGCTATATATTAAAATGGTTTGTTATTCCTATTCCATATTTTACTAGATATGTTTTGATTTATGATATGAGATTTTAACACTTATATGCATAGTAATAAAAATTGGTCAGACTTATTTCGTCAACTTAAAAATACTAAATTAAACGAGTACTTATACACATTGGTTGTGTTTGCTCCTTTTGATTAAAAAGGATAAAGTGATATATTCATTGTATAAGTTTTAAGGCCTTTGTTGATTTAAACAATAATTTTGTCGTATCTTTAAGGCGGTTGTGTTGCCAGAGAGAACAGGGTACTTGAGTGATGTAACGTATAATACGTGCAGGGGAAGATTATATAATATACATTATTTTGTTTTCGCACAATAAATTATAAATTCCTCTTATTTCATTTAGGTCGAAGCGAAAAAATATACCATTTATTAATTTATTATTTTAAATTACCATTTCCCATTAAGTAAAAAAATTAATTTTAAAAAAACAATGAGACCAAAAATTAGTGTGTATAACATATTATATTATTGGGGATATTGCAAAAACTCGTATTAAAAAAATTATTATATTTAAATTTCGAACTATTAGCCATTGAAATTAAGTTGAAATATTCTTAACTAGTATAGAAACAATTTTTTGCACAGTCCCCGATGATATAAATTTCCCAATCTCGAATTTAAATAGTAGGTAATGTTTATCAAATGTAGAAAATAGTTGTAATACTTCTTCTAAAAAAAATTGTTATTCAATAGTAGGTATTGCTTTACTGTTCCCCAGTACTTCTCGTAGGTTTGATGTTCCTGATCTTCTTGTTGCTTTAATAGATTTATAATAAAGTTAGACGACGCATATGTTTAATTATTTATCTGTAGTAAATTATTAGGTTTGTCTTCTAAAATATAATCCAACATTACAGCCAGTACTTATAATACATTATATACGACATATATGACATATATATATATATATTTTTTTCAATGTTACGTGTTGTCGCAAGTTAGTGACAAACGCGACAATTAGACGGGATGCGTAATTGTCAAGTAGTCTCAACTAAAATAAAGTCAAACTGCCTGTAAATGTTTCATCATTGCTCCAAAATCTCTTGCTATATAGGAAAAGGCTTAGGATATAATCTGCCACGTTATTTCATTGCAATTTTGCTGACAACTTCCCTACCAAGACCAGCGACCTTAAATGCTTTACGTGCTCTCCGAGGCACGTTGGGTAAATCAAAAATCATACCCAATATTTGTACAAATCCACGGATATTTGTAATATGTACTTCTTTCGTTACCACAACCCTGACGTAAATCTGTTATTGTACATATTCTTTGTCATACGTTATTTCGCGAAAGTTTTGGTCAATTATGTCTCATATTGTCGCTTTTTATTCATTTACATCGTGCTAAGATAACTTTAAATTTCAAAATAAGATTTATTTTAGTTGTTGCAAATATACTGGATTATATTTTGGAACACACCCTATTAAATATATTAGGTATACCAAAGGTTTGAAGGTTTAATTATAAGTAAAGATTGTATAGCAATTTCCGTTTAAAAATTATTATGCAGATATTTTAGGGTTGGCAACAAAAAATTTCATTGCAAAATAATGAAACAAGGTAATTAATAAATTAAAAACATTGGAAAAATTATTTCACTAGTTTTCGATTTAGATGTTGATAAATAGAAAAAATATCTTTCAGGCGTTAAATTATATAAAACTTTGTTTATATACTTATAAAGCTAAAGCTACACTAAGTGTCATGACATTAAGTGTCCTTTATGGAAATAAATAACAATGACATTAAATATCACGTGAATGCACTACACTATAATACAGAATTCAATGACAATTAATTCCTAATTCCATGATTAATGACTTTTATAGATATTACGTAAGTGTGTTAAATTGTAGCTACTCTTAAGTGTCGTTTCGATTAATCCAACTATGTCAATGTCATTACAACTTAGTGTAGCCCTAGCATTATAATTAAGTTAGCAACACAGCATATTACCTATATTTAACTAACAGATCCTTTACATTCTAATGCAAATGTTGTTGTTTTTATAGCATATTATTCAGCTTAAGTATAAATGTTAATAATCAAAGTTTAACTACACGTTTAATAAAATACCGATAATTTTAATGTTATATTCATAATTTAAAGTAGTTCGACTAAGTTACAATAATATGTTTATCTCTGTATCAACAATTGTAACTACAATTTAGAAACAATAAAGAATTTAAAGAAAAATTGTATTTATTTTTTCTAATCATATTTTTGTTACCACATATATAGAACTAAATTATTTAAAGAAAATTAATATCACAATAAAAACTATTAATATATATTTTCTCCAGTGCACTTGATATGTCAGACTAACACTCGATTTATTAAGGGGCACACCTAGTGTGAAATTTCGAAAAAATCTATTTTTTTTTTCATATTTCGGTAGATTACACCTTTAAAAATAACATATTAAAATTTCAAATCGATATCTCATATAGTTTTTGAGTTATAACATTTTAAAGACCAGCCGCTCGGCAGCTAGAGAGTCCCATTAGCTACGCGACGTACCTGAGGTATTGTTCAGAGTCTACTGTCCCTTCCAGCCCCTATAACACGATTCCAGTTTATATTGTTGGCTCTCAGGTATACTAAAATATATAATTATAATAATTTCTAGAAATTTTTCCTGGAATAGCAGATTAGCTGTAAGTATGATTTTAAACCACTTATAACAGTGAAAACGATCATTTTATCTTTAAACGCGTTTTTCTCGAAACAGCATTTTCCGAATTTGCTGCAGTGATTACTCAAAAACAAATGATCCGATCACTATCGAATTTTTTTTACATGTTCTATATATAGTTCTCCGTACAATGACCTATCGATTTTTTGATCTGATCAAAAATAGAATTTTGGCAGGCCAAAAACGACCAAAATTTTGGGTAAAATTCGACTATTTTTTTTAAAACGCCGCCATATTGTCAATTTTTGATTTTTTTTTTATATCGTAGGTACAGACAATATTATCTAGTTTAACGGAGAAGGCCGGAATCACTGCAGCAGTGAAGGAACTTTTTTTTTTCGCGCCGTTGGAGATCGACGATAACTTAAAAAATATTTAATTTTTTTCTTCAAAAATTTCACTATATATTCTTAAAACATGTATAAATATATTCTTAAAATTTTGAAATAATTGATAAAGTATTTTTTTTTTATAAAAATTCCCAAAAATCACCTTTTTTTAGGCCGTTACACTAGGTGTGCCCCTTAAGGAGATTATGTATACATTGAAAACGTAAACCAATTAAACCGAAAAAAAAACTAGATGAATTGAGAATAGGACCTTATGAAATTGTAGACAAAATATCTAATTAATAACCCAATAATATAATAAATATAATTTTTAACCCCACGTCTCATAGCCTCCACTGGTGACAGGAGGGCTGGTGCATTTTTTGCCCAGAGAATCGGAATTGCGATTCAACGGGGAAATGTTGTCAGTATTATTGGCACCATTCCACGCGGACGTGATTTATACCAAAACTGTTTGTAAATAATTATTTTAAGTTTTGAATTGTAAATATATATAGCTATATTATTTATTAAGTGTATTAAACACTTACTCCTCTTTAGAATTAGAGAATCCTGAAGAATTCCTGCTAGATTTCGAAAATCTAGGGCGTTGTCACAACATTAATGTTGTGACAACGCCCTTGATTTAATGTACTAATTATTCAAGCTATGTTACTTATTAAACTACTGTGCCGAAGAACGAAGGAGGTTTTTATTTATTTTTAACTAGCTTTTACCCGCGGCTTCGCCCGCGTGGAATTCGGTTATGAATTCGGTTATATCGCGCTTCTTAGTTTTCCCCTATATATAGAGTTTAGAGTTTTTAAACCAAAACGTGCGTATCAAAAAAACAATAATTACTTTAGTTAGATGTCTACCTAGAGAAATAAAGTAACCTATATAACTATAACTGTGCTATAACTAACCTTACGGATACCTAACCTAACCTAACTTAACTATTATACAGCTACTGCCTAAACCTCAATTCTATTTAAAAACAAAAAATATTTATAAAACTAACTGAAAAAAAACTATAGTGAAATTAGGTTAAACAGCAAATAAATGAGTCGAAAAGTGCACCGAATAAGTATAGGTAGCGTATGAGCTATAGGTTAAAGCGCGAGATGTCATTCCACTACTTACGCATCTTAGAAAACACAACGATACCACGTTTTAAAAACCACCAAGCGCCATCTATCGCATACCTTAAGAACTAAATAGCGTAACTGCTAATACTTTATACTTATTTCAGTATATTTGTCATATTTGCACGTAATAATCTACTTTTTTGAAATTTCTTCACTTTTATAAACCCTCTGGAACAGTATTATACCAGGATAAAGGGTAGGTAAATAATAACAGAAGTTTTTGCAAAGAAAATTACTAAGTACACAGGATTAGTAGATGTAAAAAACCAGTTTAGAAGATAAACCAAATTCCTCATTTTCGGGGATTAATTATCATATCATTTACCATCTAAGTTTACATTGTGTATATTCGTATGCAAAACATAACTTTGTTTTAAACTACACACAGCGCCATCTATCTCCGAACTAACAACATTTTTGTTTTCCCTCGGGAAAATCAAACTTTTTCGGGATAAAAAGTACCCTATTATTTAATCCGGACTTCTAACTTTACGTCTGCAAAATTTCAAAGCAATCGGTTCAGTAGTTACGGCGTGAAAGCAGAACAAACATACAAACTCACTTTCCCATTTATAATATTAGTAAGGATGTATTTTTCCTATTATCGAGCTTAATATTTCTTGCATACCTACTTTTTATTAATATCCTAGAAGCACTGTAAGTTCTGGTACTTATGTTATTATTATTCTACTTATTAAAAAAAGACTAGACTTTTAATTAAAAGACAAATTACGTTTCATAACTGCAACATATACTCGTAAATTTCGATTTGCCCATATAAAAAAACAATCAATCATTTTACAATCCCTAGATCCATATGCTGTGGGTGATTCATACGGGTTATTGAAATCAAACAAAATAATTGTAAATAAGGGATTATATTCTTATAGTAGATACAGTTGTTATCGGAATTCGGTTTAACATATATTTTTTCTTTTAGCGTTAGGTCAGACTTAATTTAATATATAACCTACAAATAAAATATCGAATTTCATACATAAAATATATAGCATTATTTTAATACATATTTATTGTTTGTGTGCATTTATAAAGGCTTTATACGAATACAACTCACAATACATAAATCGAAATAATTTTAATAAAATAAAGAGAAGAAAATGAATTTTATAACTTTGAAAAAATATATATTATTTTAAGTTATAATCATTGTAATTGCATTTGTATGAAGCCTTTTTACATTTAAATTGCATTTAAAAATCGAAATTCTAAATTACCTACGTACGTGAATTTGATGATAATGCTATCTCATTCCTTCTATGTTAGAAGAGGACCACACATAAAAATACGCACAGCAATGTAGAATTAGATCGTACTACAAATAAACTTTTTATGATTATTAATTAATTAATTAATTACGTAATATTTAATAAACAAATATTCATTCTAACGGGCGTAATATATTTTTAATACATTTACTTTTATTTAGTAGATTACTCGTTTGTTCTAGTTAAAGCGAAGCGACATCGTTGAAAACCTATCAACGCCTATCCACCAACTATATCAACGTTCATTTACTTTCATATGAAGCTGGAGTAGCTTCATTTATGTTTCATAGTTAGTGTACGTTAATTCGATGCTACATCAAATATAAAAATATTACTTGATGAAATAATTTTCTAGAAAAAAAAAGAACAAAAATAAAAAAATGGCGGACAAACAATACGACTTCGTAGCGACCTTAATTTTTTTTTGTAAATTAATAAAAGAAATGTATTTTAAAAAACATGTCTAACGATTAATTATATTAATTAGTATTTTATTTTATTTCTTTTAAAACATTTCCAAGTAAAAAAAATAAAGTTTTTAAAAAGTAATACACATTATCGAAACAAGCTAGTCGATCATAATTTCAATCACAATCGTAAGGAATACTTAAAATGAAAAATAACGCAATTCCGCGATTAAAACAATAAATATCGATGTTGTTCGTTAGCCTCTATTGTGAACGTAAGTGTGTTCTCGAAAATACGCTTGCGGTCAATTATATTAAGGCCGTGTTCCGATATATACTGTAACACTGCCTCAGTGCTGTCAGTACTGAAAATTCGTTCGGTTATAGACTGCCAGTACACTGCCGCAGTATATGACGTCATATATGACGTCATCAATCGCCGCCATTTTTGTAAGGTGCTCTCAGTACTGAGGTTACGTGATCAAAAATATGACAGCGCGAATGATTGTTTATTATTATTAATTAATATTGTTATTCAAAAATATCAACAATATTCAAATAATAATTTTTCTTGTTGAATAGAAAACGTGTACATAATAAATATATTCATTTGAAATAAAAGTCGAAAAATGAGGAAGATAGTAAACTGGACTGCGTTCCGTTATTAACAGTAACCAGTATATCTCAGTGTAGCAAACTAAAAAAGAACGGCTTCGCAGTATACTGAAATGACGTCACACCTTACAGTGCTCCAGTGTATAACGGAACACGGCCTAAGACTGTAACATCATTCTCAATATTAATAATATAGTCCAAATTAATCATACAATCAAATAAAACGATTTTTAAACAATGTAGGTGTATTTGTACGAACATACTTTTGGATACTTACAAAAGTATTTTTAAGTTTATACTTTGGTGATATATGACGTCATCGTTACCCGTTACGCTCGGTTAGAGCAACGGGTAACGATGACGTCATATCATGATCAGGAAGAGCGGTAAGTTGCGGCGCGACGCGTTACGACAATACACGACTAATATTACGTTACAGGATATCAAAGGTATAATTATTTTACTAATTAGTTATAATACTTGTTCATCCACGTAACCAACAAAACTAATGCTACATGACCATACTCTCTAAACATGAATCAGTGGAATTTTCATTAATTACGTTAGTGAAGCTGATTACATATCAGTGAATTTCAATAACAAGTTAGTGAATATTCACTGATACACATACAAATATTAAATGATCAAATCAGTGGATTCTGATATTCACACATTAAATAATCACTAATACTGCGTGGTACGATTCTCACATTAATAAAAAGTGAATAGTCACTTAATGTTAGTTTAGAAATTATAATACTATCAAATCCTCATATGGGCTTTAAATCACGGCACGCGAGGCAATTTGGGTTCGCTTGTTGTTGTTGTGTTGTTGTTGTTGTTGTTCTTTTTTGTTTTTGTGTTTTTGTGTTGTCGTGTTGTTGTTGTGTTGTTGTTCGAGGTATGTCGTATCACATTGCGTCTCGTCGCGTACGATCGCGCCTTATCGCTTCCAGTACTCATCTTGGACAAACTTTAGTCAGTATACCATTTAATGGAAAATACCCAAAAATTTTGTATATTATATTGATGTCATTCAATTATTTCGTAATAAGCCGTATGAAATATAATCCATATATATCTAAAAAATCTTTACAACTCGTCTTTACTGCGCCACTTGTGGACGTGAACAGATTAGCCATGTAATTTACAAGAGATTAATGCGAGGTAATAATTCTTACCCCGTCAATCAACCTTGAATTTTATAAAACTTTTTTTTTTTACTTTCAAGGCCATATTGTTTGAACTATTTGTTTAATTAATCCTATAATTGGTCATAAAATCATTGCAAAGATCTATAGTTTAACAATATTATTCAAATCCCCCTTTAATATTTAACAAAGCACATAACGGAGGATTTCGTAAACAAATTGACATTAATCGTGAGTCATCAGCGCCTTAGCCGTGTTTGGTCAATCGATATAAAAAAAAAACACTTTTAGCACCTTTAGTTCGAGACAATAATTAAATATTTAATAAATACGCGCCGTAGTGTAGCTACAGTTAGAGAAGTCCCTATCTATTTTATGAAATAAAAAAAAATTTAAAAATTTAAAATTAAAATATGAAATTGATCGTAAATAAAAACATCATACAATAAAATCTATAAGCAAACGTATTACGATGAACAATACATATATAACAATACATATATACATACAAATATTACGGTAAAAAAATTCCTTTATCGAAATTTAGAGGGTACGCGATTGAAATGTGTTATTTATTAGATTTATCGAATTCCATCAAATACAGACCTTGATAGATTGCCTCAATTTGACAGTGATTGGGCATTGAGATAGTCGAGGTCTCGTGAAGAGAGCGTTTGATATGAACTATCTTCAAATATCAAACTTACAATAAAATCTAAACTAAAAAAAAAGGCGCAATAAAATGGTGGACAAATTTAAAACAGTCGCACCCTAGAAAATGTTTCAATAGCCATTCAAAGACTCCATACAAAAAATGTATAATTTAAGTTTATATTAAAGCATGTTATGTCTCATTCTTTCATATTGATATGTCATTGGAATGACTGAAACAAAAATATCGTATTTTCAACGTTTGTCCGTAACAAAATATTTTTACAAGTCTTATGTTAGGTACTTATTATTAGAGCAAATTACAAAAAACAAAAAAGATTTTTTTTTCTATGATACGAAATAAATGGTTACACGTATTTGAATAAACATTTCGTTCCTAAAAATGTTCGTATTTATCAATTATGAATATACAATATAAATATCAGTGGATTTTGTATTTTTATAAAATAACATGTTTTTAGGACCTCATTTAAAGTATTATAAGATGAATGATAAACGTAAAATTTTAGTATTAAAATTAAACATTTTAAAGCTTCATTTGTTTTAACATACATAAAAAAAAACAAAATCTTAAGAAAACATAAGTACATCAAATGTAATATATTGAATTAAAAAAAAAATAGAAAGAAATTACGTTAAATTACAATACAATGTTTCGATATTAAAATTATTTTGTGACATTGATTAATATTCAATCGATCCTGTTAACCTTTTAAGAATTAACATTATTATATAAATTAGTTTTTATAAGCCCATATTAAAGCGACAATCAATCAATATTACCGAGTGTCAATCGCGCGTTATGATAAACAGCACCCGATTTTTAAACTCTTATTGCTGAAAGGAAACGATAGAAATCGTCAAAGAAATAACACGACAATGTAAACGAAAGCTATCGACTTTATTCGATATGATTACCCTTGGGGTGTAGGCCATATAAAATCAACATTCGATTAAACCGGTGGTATCGTCCAAAGTACTGCGGTTTTGTCGGCCGATGTCGAGAGAAACGAGAAGTCGTCGGGATGCCACCTCGCCGATATAACTTTATCCGGATGTCGAGCTACTGGAACGCTCGGTAAAGCACACGTTAGGTCACCTGCGAATAGA
This sequence comes from Euphydryas editha, assembly GCA_036937285.1. Taxonomy (NCBI): domain Eukaryota; kingdom Metazoa; phylum Arthropoda; class Insecta; order Lepidoptera; family Nymphalidae; genus Euphydryas; species Euphydryas editha. The sequence continues at coordinate 20,826,604 of JAUPFZ010000005.1, read as the reverse complement.
TAAAAAATCATTAGTTTACCTACTTATTAGAAAAAAAAAACGTAATCTCGAATAATATTTAGTTTTAAATATTTATAAAGTGTGATGTCGTCCCTATCACTCGTAATTCCTTTGATAGGGACGGCACGATTTAATTACTTAAAATTATAAATTATTTTGAAGACGGTAAGACGAAAATATGTATATCCGTATGAGTAATTCTTTTATTATTTAACACGTCGGTATTCAAAGTCATGAACGCTAATTATGGTGAACACGTCAACCGTTTCATAACTTGTCTAGACCAGCAGATCAGTAATCAATAAATATGACACAAAAAAATAATAATTAATAAAACGTTGTTTGTATACAGCGCTGTATTTTATACTACACAGAATCTTTGTTCGACAATATTCGATACACGAGCACCAATACTTCAAAAATACAATGCAATCAAATACTTTTTATTGTGCACCAACGGAAATTTGCATACCGAGAATTTAAAAAAAAATAAAAAAAAATAAGAGGCGGATTTATCGCTGAAACAGCGATCATAAAGCGTAGGTACACAAAATATATGGATATAAATTTATAACAATAAATATAAATACAGTAAAAGCGCTTTATACGCGGGATATAATATATTCCGTAAATATGCGGGGAATACAGAAACCGTGATTATGGAATGGTAATTTATATGGGATTATTGGGGATGTTTCTAGGTAGCAATATAAAAAAAAACCTATTTATAAATCTAATCTAATCTATAATTGGAGGTCGATGGGGGAGGCCTACGTTCAGCAGTAGACATCCATCTTGATGAATTTAAGTTTTTGACCACATTGATTAATTATTATCAAAATCAAAATAAAAAACAACTTTATTCAAATAGGCCGGCCCCACGAGCACTTTCGAATCGTCATTTTACAAAATTAATATTGTAGTGATTATTATTATTTTTTGTAAAAGTAAAGCTACCACCGATTCGGAATGTAGATTCTGCAGAGAAGAATTGGCAAGAAATTCCGCAGTTACTCTTTTGAAATTATCATCAGGCTCAGGCAATTGTTTCAAGAATTTTGTAATTTTTTCTTGCTTAGTAATTTTTAAAAGTTCCTTCAATTCAGATTGATATTCAGCAGTAGCATTCGCAATTTGCCTCTTAAAAATAAGACTTCGTTCTCAAGACGGATCAATTTTCATAAAGAAATCGCAAAGCTCATTTTCCATTTTTAAACCTTAACTAAGATTTTAAATGTCAAATAATTAAATTATGTTTCTTATATTAATTTAAAAAAATTAAATGTCCCATTTTTAATGCTTATTGAAACCTCTTCTTCAATGGGCTTCGGATTTAACATTTCCTCCAAGTCGATTTGTCCTGAATGATGTCACTTGATTCTATCTGTTCGAACCCATCTCGTCCTATTTTATTCGTAAATTCAACAATGTCCGGTTAAAATTTGAATTTGCACAGATTATTCTTTATTTTCCGCAGTCAGAACAGGCCACAGTATTTTCCTGCATGATTTCAATGTGTATGGCTTCACTTCTTCAAATGATTCTTTTATGTTTATGATGCATTTTGCTTTGTCAAATTTCTTCCAGCATTGAATAATATTCATATTAGGATCACATTCCATATTATCCAGTATGGTTTTGAAGGTTCGAAGGAACCTTAAATTTTTTTTTTTTAGAAATTAATTTTATAGATTAGATCTACGAATAAAGAAATCTTTAGCCGCGAATATAGGTATAGTCGCAATTTTTTAATCGGCGAATAAAGGAAGCATGAATTTACTGTACTATAAACAAACGAATATAAATAATAATTGCATACATATATACCAATATACATATGTATGTACCACTAAATATTAACTCAAAAAAATATAAGGTAATGTTTGGTTGTTATAATATACCTATATTGAACAGTGAGGGAGTTTAGAATTATGTAGAATGAGGATAAATTACAAGTATATTCTTCTCCAAGAGCGAGATTATGAAGAGAAACTTAAGTTAACTCTTAAGTTTAAAACGTTGTTATAAATAATAATAAACTGAATAATTTAGTTTTTAGTTCAATCTATTAAAAGGCCACAAAATAAAAAATAAAAAAAAATTTAACCATCACGAGAATTGGTATGTTAAAAAAACATTATAATACATGAAATTCGAATTTCGATCGGTGGTCACAGCAGCTGCCTGATGTGCTGACTGATAGAAGATGCGGGTTCGATCCCCGCACATGACAAATATTCGTATATACGCCACGAATGCTTGTCGTGGTCGTGGTCGTGTTTTCGATTGTATTATTTTTGTGGACCTATTACGTAACTTGAGCGATCGCGAGAAATCGCTGTGGTGTCGAATTTCAATACTAATTAAGGCTCAGGTAATATTGAAATTTGACAATACAGCGATTTCTCGCGATCGCGCAAGTTACGTAATAGTCTCACGGACAGAGTCACGGGATTCACATTGTACTATACGTCGTCGAGTGAGGCGTTTATTTAGAATTAGCTTATACAAATACGTTAAAATATTTATTTATTTTACACGTTTGTTTATCACAATTTTGAATGATCAATGTTCAGAATAGACTGACAATGAGAGACGCGAAAATCAACACAGCGGAAGGATATTTGAGTGTTACGTGTCGAATTAGTCAGGGATTGTTAACATTGATTTCAAAACATCCTTAGCGAGTCGGAACGATGTATTTATTGAAATTTGTACAACTTGAGAAAAGTACTACGTATTTTGAAATTCAACATAAAATAAATGTTCGTCAGTTGTTTTAGATAGATTTATTGTTAATCGGACATTGTTATCTAATCATAATTAAATTACATTAAAAAAAAGATTTAAGACTTATTTCGTGGTTCGAAGACATATTATTACGAGTCCCGTCGTGACCACGATCCATGCAACTGGGTCGAAATATTGACACAAAATCACTGTGTTTTATTTTTAACATAATAATATATATAAATAAAATATTCAATAATAAAGTAAATTACTATGTTATTCCTATTAAAAAAAATAGATCTCGGTAAAATAACAATTATTTACAGATATCGCTCATTTGGAGCGACAGTGACAAAAATGCAAATTACGAGAAGTTAACTTTACACCAGATCAGAATAAAGATTATTTCATAGTTCAAAAGTAGATTCTGAAGCATTATTACGGCTAATTATTATTTAAAACTTGTTTTATTATAGCTGGATATTGAGGCATTTTCACTACCAACGCAGATGTTTATGCATACTATTTTGGCATTAATAAGTCATTTCCGCGTATTTTTGCAAATGTATCACTGTCGCTCCAAATAAGCGATATGTGATTATAGTAAAAATCATATCCGCGTGAAATGGTGGTCAGAATATTTCAATATCCGCATTTCGCGAGCATTTATACGCTGTAACGCAATTTCGATATCTGGGTCATAAATGAGCCAGTCTTCCTGTTACCAGTGATGGCGGTCAGTGAAGGCAAGGATCGTGGATTTATTATTTATTGAAATATAAGTTGTAAAGCTTAGTATAAAATTCGAACTAGATTAAAAAAATAGAGTTATCGTGAAGAAATTTTTATTTCGATTTAGTTTTTATATACTATCAATGTAATCTGTTGTTTGTGTTGTGTATGTTTAACTGGTCCGTTGGCGCATTTAGAAGTGACCCTGCTTTCCGTTACAAGGTTGTGGGTACGATTCCCACCCCAGTCTGGGTATGATTATAAGATTAAGTATGTATATATAAACATCATTCAGCTACTATCCAAAACACAGGCATTCGATTGCCGGATTGGCCCAGCAGTGGAACAATTACAAGCTGATACAACATTCAGTAAAAGTTTGATTAAATCAGTCTATAATTTTTCTAGAATATTCTACACTATACTTATATAGTAAAAGTCTTTATTTATAGTATAAAATCATTACCAAAACTTCCTTACAATCAAGTTAAAATTCATTGTACCTATTTTATGATTCAATTAACTTTATACACAGACGTAAATTCTAAAAGAAAAAATTTATGACAAAAAGCGAATAACTCAAATTACAACATAAAAAAGGTTATCACTTCCACTGACCAAAAAGTGTGCGAGTGTGTGTGTACCTATGTACGCACGTAAGAAGTTATATTATCCCGCCCCGGCTTCGCACGGGCATTTAACTAAAATTTTAAAAATTATAAATTTATTTTTATAAAATAATATTTAAAAAAAAATATATTTTTTATCACCTACATGCGCCATCTATCGTATAATGGTAGCATATCGTTTTTATATTTAGTGACATTTAACATAATAGTACCTATATTAATTGAAAATGATGTTTGTCTAAAATATTAAAACGATTTCTATTCCTATCCGACATATTTAGTAAACTTTTAAGTTTAACAAAATAATAACTCAAAAATAAGTTTTGTGAGTTTTTAAGATTCCTTAGACCAGATGGCATTGGCGGCGTAGGTACCTATTTCTATTTTATTAACAATTTATTTTTAAATTTAATTACAATGAAACAAAAACTAAATTATACTGTGAGTTATGTTTAATTTTTATGTATTAAAGTTATTTACATTGGTTTTGTACTTTTTACGTGATACGTGCACGAACAAAAAACGATAAGAGATGGCGCTGATTCAAAAGAAAACGCGCTATTAAAATTTATTCTTGATGATATATAGTGTATTAATAAAACGGAGGTTTTAACAGATTTATTATTTGTATAGACTATATTATGTACCTATATCCTATCACTCTCAATATTACTAAAAATGTACTTGTTACTTTATCCAAACTTTATGTTTCTAAAAGTAAGACATCTAATTATAGTTTATTTTTGTGACTTCAAACATACATAAATGAATTTGTTAATATCTAAATTATCTATTTATTTTATTATTCACGACATGGTTAACTGTACTACTAAAAAGAAGCTTAATAGTACAAGTGAATAGTAATTAATTACTATTTTTATATATAAAAGAAAAAATATATACTAAAATTAAAGGCACTCAACTTCATTTATGTTTGCTTGAGCACAAAACTTTGAAATTTTGTTTTTATCGGAACAAAATCATTCAGATAGCTTAATTTTTCCGGATTTTAATAATTATTTTTTGTATCTATTATTGATTTATTTGTACACTGATTACACATTAAATAATAATGTAAACATTTATTTTAGTTTATGGTGTAAATAAATAATAGATAACGTCAACTAATCTCGAAATTCTACAAACGTAATTAATTAATTAAACGCTTATCTAGCCAATCCGTAGCGAAAGAGTGTCTGTCCATTTCATAAATCCTAAATGTGACAAGAACAAAACAGTTATAGCATTCCAACGTACAAAAAACTAGCCGTTTATGATAAATAAAGTAATAAATTATTTTGAATAAGGCTAATTTAATGAAATTTGCACTTTGATATGAAAAAACGACCATAAAACCAAAACTAAAGGTCAAACAGTAAAGTGTTGTACCTCATTAGAATCAGCATTAAATGAGCAAAACATTCTAATACAGGGTCACTTTTCCGTAGTACATTTTTTTTCAAAGGATGCTCTTAAAGTGAGAAGTAATTTTTTTGTAACGCTTCAAATTTTATGAAAATAAATTCATTGCTCGTTAAATTTGATACCAAGAGCTGAAATACAATTTTTGTAGTATTGATACATTATCGAGTCATAGTAAAACACTTTTTGTTTTATTGTTTTTAATCAATTTAATTTTTTATTGAATAAATTCTTAAAAAAAGTCGGTACTTTCATTGAAAAAAACAAAAATATTCATAACTTTTCGTGCAATGAAGTTATGGCCATGCTGTAGAAAGATTTTTTTGTTGGAAATTACCTCCTCTATCTCCCTGTTTCGTTTGATCCACGACTTTTTGACCATCTGTATATGTAATTGTACATGTGTGTGTGCCGTAGTGTGTGTAGCGTTTTTTAAAATGAATTTAATGTATTTTTTGAGCATTATTATAAAAAATATTAGCATTCTGCAATTCTTCTCCATATAAACTTTTAATGTGCCAAATTTCATACTTCTCCGTCCAAGTAATTTTCGTACAAAGGAGGAAAAAATTTTTGTATCACGTATTAACATATAGATACTTTTAAATGTATTTATTAAATGTTTTTGCTCCCATTGTAATCAATACTATTGATGTGCAGTGGACTTTGTCAAGATATTACATTTGTTTTTACATTTTTGAAACCGAGATATTATTTTTGTTACCATTTTTTTTTATCAAATTATTTTTCCGATTGTTGATAATATTTCATAATTAGTTTTATTATATAGAACATATAATCATTTTAAAGTTTAAATAGTTTAATAAATTTATTTGTAAGATAAGTCTGAAACCAGTTTTCACTGCATACAATAAAGGTTATATTTTATTATATCTGTGAGTTCGTGGTTACTTAAATTTATGAATAAATACAAAGTTTAAATCGTGACTGATCTATTTAGCATTCCGTGATGGACCAAAAAGCTCTTTCGTGTAAAGCGTCGATCGTATTAATAAACAATCAAAATATAATCCCTACACTATTTCCGTTTCTACAAACAGAAATTAATTTACCATATAAATAAACTATTGAAATAAAATATATTATAACTCTTTCAAAATATTTTTTTTTATTAATATGTATACAGTGTACTGTACTGTATCAGCCTGTAAACAACCCACTGCTGGGCAAAGGCCTCTTCTCCATATAGAAGAAGGGTTAGAACTTAATATACCACGACGCTCCACTGCGGTTTGGCGGGTAATATCCCTACCATGAGTAACGATCGTTATCAGGTGTCTATGATTACAACCGGCACTGGCGGCTTTACGTGCTCGCCGAGGCATAGCGCGGAAACCCACAAGGACATACACCCAGACCGGAAACAAATATGCCCTGCCCCGAGCGGGAATCGAACCGCGACCGCCGGCGTTGAGGCGACTACACACACTACTAAACCAGAACGGTCATCACTACACCCAGAACGTCGTCGAGTGTAATACACTATCGGCGAGTTGCACGAAACCGTCGCTAACTTTCCGTTAGTTAAGTTGCAATTAATCTTAAAAATAGTTCATCTTATGATTAATTTAAAACTGTTGGAATTAACCATCCGTTAGATAGGTCTTTAATTAAACTAAATTTTTTTGTTAACTTAATCAGATGTAGGTTTCATGCAACAGATAATCACGATTCTTGTGATTAAATTAGTTTAATAAACACTTAAATTTAAAATTTGTTTCGTGCAACTCGGCGTATATCGATAAAATTTATCGATCAGCACTTTCAACTTCCTAGTTATGCGAGTGTGAGTTTTTTGACCGCAAACTAAAGTAATTTATATTAGTTCATTTTATATACGTTTTCTATAAAAATGTGTCTTTATTGTTCGTATGTTTAAATATATGCGTGACATAATATTTTTTAGTGTATGTCATAAGTACACAAATTACTTTTGTCGTACTAAGATGATGGAATAATGATCACTGGCATAAAATAATAAAATATATTGGTATATCACTTAAATATCTGTAGTTCAAAATATTTACGAATCGTGTTTAAATATAAATATATATAAGTATATATATATATGAAAATTCTCGTATATATTCCGTTTAGGAATAAGATAATTGAAACGAGCCCACATATTTGTAACCTTTAGACGTGTCACGTAATTTACGTACATTGCTATTATACATATATATGAGTATAATATTAAAACATTAAAAAAACAAGTATGATTAAAAAAATCAAAAAACTCGACTGCGTAAAATACTCTTATTTATACTAAAAAGAATAAAACAATTTGCTAGCTTTCATTTGATACCCATTTTGTTACAGTAAGAAAAAAAATTCAACTCCCCCCCCTCATTCGGCCATTTGCGGGCGCCATTTTGAAAATTTATATAACCTATGTCACTACTACAATTTAGACAAATCCAACGACACCTCATATGTCAAAAACCGTCCAGCCGTTTGGGCTGTAGGGCGTGCCAAAGAAATGGACATACATACATACATACATACACTCGAAAAACATAACCCTCCTTCTGTCGCAGTCGGGTAAATATAAGACCACATTTCGTGTAATGATATGATAATAATAAAAATAATCAAATAAGCGGGGAAAGTAATAGGTTCCATGAAAATCCATTATTTGAGTAGGTTATAAGCATATAGGGCACACGGGAAAAATGACCACAAAATGTGAATATAAATTTAAAATATGACCACAATAATCAGAGTGTGGTGATTTATATATAGCAAACGAGAAATATAAATATATTTTTAGTCGTGTACTTTAATGTGTAAGTACTGAACATGTTTCGAATATTTGTGTAATAATCCTATTGAATTCATGGTTATATAATTTATTTATTTATGCTAAAATGACGGACAACCATTCTGGTGTGACGACCGTTCTGGTGTGATGAACGTTCTGGTGTAGTGGTTCGAGTAGTCGCCTCAAAGCCGCGCGCCGGCGGTCGCGGGCTAGATTCCCGCTCGGAACAGATATTTGTCCTTGTACAAATGTTATTTTTCGCAATTACTCTTGAGGTTGTATTTTTAAATTCAGATTACAAGCGATATTTTTTATGATTTTTCGTGAATTGTTATAAATATCGTGAGAATAATTTTGACGGTAACATACAATATATTAACATAATATATGTCCTTGTGGGTCTCGGATAGCACGTAAAGCCGTCGGTCCCGTTGTTATCGTAGACACCTGATAACAATCGTTCCGTTTATCCACGGTAAGGAAATTATCCGCCAACCCGCAGTGGAGCAGCATTGTTGGATAAAGCTCCAAGTATTTTTCTATATGGAGAAGATACCTTCGATCAGCAGTGTGTTGTATACAGGATACAGTACAGTACGCTAAAACATTCATATTTCGTAAAAAAATTCAAAAAAAAAAAACTCACCTTGCAAATCTGTAAGAACCACCCGTCCATCGTAACCGGCAGTGAGGAGATAATACGCTCCGGGCGAAAATCGTACGCTACGTACGTCGCTCGAGTGCGGCGTGAAACGTTGGAGCGCACGTGATCCGCGCACGTCGTGGAGCGCGCACGAACCGTCGTCGTGACCGCACACTAGCAGACGACCGCTCGGATCGACAGCCAGCGACGCGACCGCTGAACCCTTTAATGAAATCATAAAGGTACAGATACACGTGTTACTTACTAAATAGCATGCTTTTAGTCTAGTCGACAAGTGCCATTTTGGTCATTTTTTTTCAGCAGTTTCTGAAAATTATGATTTAGGTGTCATTCATTATGATTGAGGTGTCTGTCATTAGAATCGAAATGACATCTAGATGATTTATGAAAAAAAAAAATGAAGTTCTGCTTGTAAAAATTGCAAAAATTGCGAAGTCGCGGGCCGAAACTAGTATAATATAAGTGTTGTACATTATATTGCGCTGCGCACATAATTCGTGTGAATTATAAAATTCCAGCGCACCAATCACGCGAAATGAATGAAATATTAAACACAAAAATCACTGATAGGTTATCAATGATTTTTCAGCAAGAAATAAAACAGGCTCTTTGGTTATACAGGTTGCGAATGGAAATATCTTACAAATAAAATTGAGTTCAATGGTGAAACAGACAAATTTATCAAAAAAAAAAATAAAAAAATAAGACTATCTGAAACATTATCAACGACCGGTGAAACAGTCCCATAAATTTGTAACAATATAGTCACCTTAATTCCAAGCGTTCGAAATAACGCTAAAATATCCATCTATAAATAATAACCAAAAGCCAATAAAATTAATATTAAACAATTACTAATTTTCACGTTACAGGTAAACAAATTATAATAGTTCGTATATTCGCTGATTGATTTATCTAGATAGAAAACATTTGATGCGTATCTACAAAAGTTATCGTTGACAAATTAACTATCAAACTTTCTTTTATAGACGCGAGAAAAACACGAGAATAACCGTCATAAAGACGTTCGCTTGCTATTCGAGTCTGCATAATTCATTAACAACATAATATGTAAAATAATTAAGTAATATTTCTTCGATAGAAATAGCCAACGATCAAGATAACGTATATTTGATGATTGTCCAATTTTATTGATAAATGTATTCTAATTTTTACCACATGTCATTTCCATTCTTGATGATGTATGATTGACTTCTTTGTTCACAAAGCAGAAATTTTAACAGTAATAAATTATAATTTAAACAAACAACAGACACGCTTTCTTGATCGAAGAATATAGATAGCCTAATTACGAAAGAATATTAAAATTTCAACACAACATAATTACTTCGTCCTTACCGTGATAGGCTGAATGATAATTAAGTTCAAATATATATATTTAAAAAAACCAAATGGAATTATTTGGATTTTTTTTTTTCGGGTCGATGTAATAGGAAAAATCTAAAAGTGCATTTTATTCCTAATTTGGACATGACGACATCTGTCGAGTTAGCCAATAAAATTTGATAATTTAAACATTACTTTAAGAATAAACTTTTTTATTGATAAAATACATAGGACAAGAACGAAATGAAGTTATTAATATCAGACTTTCTACTGACTTAACTAGCGAGTCGCGTAGTTTCATCCACACTGAAGTTAATGTTACTGTTCTGTTTATACGAGTCCTAGCGTGATATTTCATAGTCTATTTTGTGAACGAAAACAAGGCTATATTTATGCTAAGACGATGCAACAAAATCGATAAGTTAGTTTTTGAGACTCGCTCGTTTATTAAAATAAACAAAATACCGACGTATATTATTTCTGAACTGAACCAAATAAGCACATAAACGACTCAGTACTAAGCAAAGTCCTCTTCTCCATATAAGAGAAAGGTTGGAGCATAATCCGTCACGCTGCTCCAATGCGGGTTAGCAGATAATTTTCCCTACCATGTGTAACGATCGTTATCAGGCCTTTATTACAACAACCGGCACCGACGACGTTACGTGCTCTCCGAGGCACGGTGGGGGGATCCACAAGGACATACACCCAGAAATATTATTAATAGATATATAATTACCTTGCTCGGGTGTCCAGTAGGCGGCGATATGACGTTCACGCAGCCACCGGTGCGAAGATCCCAGAAACGTACAGTCTTATCTTGACTCCCGGATACAAACATCGCTCCGCCCCAGTTGTACAACGAGAGAACATGACCCGAATGACCGCTGAGCGCCTGGTGGATGTATGATTTATGATATAAGTTTTCTTATTAGACGAACGGAATAGAAAATATTAACTTTCAAAGTAGGTACAATGAATTGACTGTTTTCATTCTATCAGAAGAACCAATCACTAGGAAGGTTGTTGGTTATTTTATTACAATCTTGTTCCATTGGCGATTATTGTACCTAAGCTTGTTTTTTTTTTTTTTGTTAAATATTTTTATAGATTGATATAGATTATGTCTATATATATTATATAGATTTGCTATAGACTGTTGGCCATTATGACAATTGAATTAAAATACCAAACTTTCTGATCCAGAGTTGTGGGTTCGATTACCACCCAGAGCCCGAGTGTAATATATTATGTATTGTTTATAGGTATATTAATTAAAAAATACGTATATCTGTCGGCTGTTCACTAAAACGGTCATCATGTAGACTACATTACCTTAGTTATTTATTTTAGTTCTTTTATTATTTAAAAATGACTATTTGATGTGTATCCGTCGTAGTGGTTCTGGTGGTCTTCCACAACATATGCCGAGGCAGAATTTTTTCACATGAATTTCACTTTTTTTATGTTATTTGGATAGGCAAACTGGCAGACGTGCTACCTGATGGTAAGTGGTCGACGTCGCCCATGAACATAAACTAGTTTACCTGGAACTAGCCCAGCAAACTCATCTATGTGTTGCCTATCCTAAGACATATGATGTTAAGTCTCGGTGCCAGTAATTACACTGCCTGTCTTGCCCTTCTTTCCGAAACACAGCAAAGCTGTTCCACGGAAGAAACAAGCAAGATGGTGGTACCCATGCAGCCGGGAGCGCGGCACAGCGCATCCCTCCCACCGATAAAACCACCGGTTTTTTTCTAATAATAAATCTTAAAATTATGTTTGTGAATAATTTTATGTATCTATCTTTCTATTTATATATCATATCAAAACAACTAGGTATTATAAAGTTAATGATCAAACAGAACGAGAAAGATTTACATGAGAAAAATAACTTAAAAATGGCTCTCTTTAAAGGAATGATATAATAAAAAGCATTTTCGCTCTTTCATTTTATCGCTTTCATGATGTTCAATGAATATTAAATAAAAAATAGAGTATCGTCAACATGACTGGAACTGCCCGGGAACTGAACTGTTCGAAAAGTTTTTTGAACTCCGGGTATATGAAAATTAATTTATCTCTTAATTGAAGAACTTGAAAGTCATTCCGGAAACGTTATCTTTTGACAATGACAAATTAATTTTCCACCGCTAAAATGGAACAATATTATTTTAAGTAACATTATAAATTTTATCAGTTTGAAAGCTCTTATCAAGAAATTATTCTTGCGTTAATTGTTAATACGATTTTTAATTAATCATCTATTATTGAAGAGAGGTTTTAAATATCGTATTACAATTCAAAAAAGTGCACTTGTTATACCAAGTATAAGCCTTTAATTTATATAAAATTTACATAAAAAATAATTTCGTCAGTACAACAATGTATTATGTACGGGTGTGATTACCCTCTCCCTTACCCTCCCTCCTTCTACCTTACCGTACCTTATTTTTGATTTTTTTTGCTCTTCCTATTGCGACTCCGGCGTCATGACAAAATACAAAAAATTAAATAAATAAATTAAATTTATTCCTAAGGAGGCTCCCAGTTTCTAGGCTGGAATCTAGTATTCGGCCTCCCTTCCCCCCTCCCTGTAAAGGCCCATAAGGCCAACAGCAATAGTCCATTCTACATATTATTTTACCTGGAAAGTCTTGCCCGTTGCGCAATCGGTTACGTATATCTTGCAATCGCCGGCACCACCGCTGACCAACAGGCTCGTCTTGTTCGAAGTGTCTTCTATGAAGCAGACGTCGCGGACGGTACCGTCGTGCATCGTCAGTTCTACCTATTAACGAAACAATCGATTAAATCATGCTTTTATTTTTAAAAAAATCTTCTTTATCCTTAAATACTTTATTGAATATGAATTGTTCTAACTTGCTAATCAAATTAATGTAGCTTTTATTTATAACGATTTAAAAAAACAAATATCTTAGATATTATTCGCAAGATACGGCTATAAAACAATATACGCTACTAATATACTATATACGCTATAGCCGATAAGAGAGAAGCAGTAACTATATAACTACGTATGAACGTCAAATGTCTAATCTATCTTAAAAATCTATACTAAATAGCCCAATTCTGTTACATTAGATATTATTTTCATAACAGTAATTGTGATGAACCGATTTTGATTGTGCTCTGGTCATAACTTAGATTTGTAACTCATTTAAAATACCTATATCACGCTACAACTGATATTAAAGAGCAAGGTAAACATTAATGTAGTCGCCGGTAAATTCACGCGATACGTCTAGTCGAAAAAAAAAAAATTAAAGTATTTTACAAATACGATAAATTGTTCCGGGGAGATCGTTTATAGACTACAAATATGTCGAGAAGTAAATTAATTGAGGGCCCTTGGAGGGATTCGTCACAACCTAATTTACGTTTTATTGTGATTCGTCAGAAATTCTATCTCTCGAGCGAATTACGGGTCGCGCTGGCTTCGTTTTAAAGACTTTTGTCTCTTGTTGACCCCCGATGAAAAAAGAAAAGAGGATAATTTTTGCCAAGGTTTTAATTATCTACTTGTAATAAATACGATTTCAGTTCGAAGCTGGAAACGCAATAAAATTCAATTGTCTGTATTAATATGATAAAGGAAAAACCGTGCTTGTTTTGTTTTTGTTATAATAAACTCGGTATCGATAACATTAATTTTAATCGTCGTTTCACTATCAGAAAGCTAAATTAACAATGAATAAACAACCTTTGAACATTACACTACAAAGTTTATCTTGCACATAAGTCACTGATAGGCAGAAGGTAAAGTACAACCTTAGAGCCTATTTCATATGCCTATGCCTATTATATATATATATATATATATATATATATATATATATATATATATATATATATATATATATATATATATAGCCTACATATATATATGCGAACTGGAGACCGCGAGACCAATGGGGTACCGCGATTTCCTCTCTCTTTCTAACCGTTGGACGTTTCCGCTTACAGGCAGCCGTATGTCTTCCCTTCTCTATCTATAATACCTCTATGGTTGTATATATTTATACGTTCTGACGTATAAATATATATATACAGCTATATAAGCAACCGGTGAAACAGGCCCGTATTGACTTACCGGTAGCCATCTATTAAGTACTATTATTTACTATATAATGTTAATTTAAAACAAGTGATGTCAAGTGATATCGTTGCTAAAATAACATATTGATTACAAAGCATTTTACAAACACAGCACCGAATTCTTAACTAGTATGATCATTCTAATCAAAATATATGAGATCACCGCATTCATTATACATTATGTACAGATAATTGTACGTTTATTCTGCTAAAGATAAGAGATAAGATAACACACATTAATACAATCGATCTACTTACTACGAGCCAGGGTAGTTAAGTCGATGAATTCGACTGTCGCAAATTTAAATTCTGCACTTCATAGTTCATAATTGCTAATTTGTATAATGCACGATTTATTTAAAATGAACCTCGTTATCGACGAAAAGTAATAATTAATTAAACAATTTTTAAGGATTAATTCTGAAACTTGTATGTCCACCAATCTTTAACGTAGTAACGTTGAGAATTAAGCCCTTACATTTACCTAAGCAGTAGAGGTGTCAAAATCAAATACAACCTCTAAACTTTACTTTTAGAGATTGTATTTAACAGAATTGGTCACATTGTAACACAACTAGCCTAGTTCTAACGGTAGATCTAACTAGTTTGCTAGGTAGATCTATTATCTACCAAACTAGTAACAACAAATAGCTAGAATCTACCTATAAATTGATACGGCCCACGAGCCGTAGTATCTTTGATATCCCTGATCTAATTCATAATGTAGATACTTTTTTTCTTAATTACCATAATAAAAAAAAATCTAATGATTTATAAAGTTTGAAATAAATGAAACCTAAACTTCGTCATTATCGGACGAATATTTTAACAAATAAACGAAAAAGTATTATCAAGAATATTCTATATTTTATAGGACACTAAATACTTATCAAATGTTCAAAAATACGAACGTAACAAAATATTCCTTTTACTTCGCAACTCGAAATGAAAGAAAGAAACCTATAAAAGGCAGTAAAAAGACACGCCATATATGGAGTCGAAATATCTATTAAATGTTTAATATATACATAATAAAATGGTAGACAAGTCAAAACTGTACATTCAATATTTTTTTAAAAGAATACTTGGGTGGTGTGATCCACAATCAGGTCAACATAATATAGGCTACATATTATCACGCTATCACCTACGGGGAACGAGTAGTGAACCTTTATTTCTTCAACGCATTCTATAACAACGTGTAATCTAATAGCGTTCACGCAGACGACGTCGCGGGCAGCAGCTAGTATGTTATATGTTTACTTACTTCGCAATGTCGTCATTTCAAGTACAACCCAGGGAGAAATTCTGCTGTTTCAATCGTTCCAATCGTTAATGACAACCGATATGCTGTAGTGGTGCGATAAGTCTTAATGCTGGCAGTAGCGGGTTCTATGCCTACTCATAGCAGATATTTGTATAAATATTTGTTTCTGGTCTGACTGTATATCCTTGTGAGTCTCCTCACCGTGTTTCGAAGAGCACGAAAAGCCATCGATTCAAGTTGTTATCAGAAACACCCGATAGCGATAGTTATTCGTGTTTGGCGAATTATTCGTCAACCCGCAATAAAATAAATAAATGTCTCACACTCAACGGCCCCCAGCAGGATGTGAATCCTGTGTCGGGGGTCCGGATACACACACCCAAACACAAATGCCCAGACTACGACAAACGTCTGTATGGTCTATACAAATATTTGTCACGTGCGGGGATCGAAACCGCGACCGCTAGCGCATAAACCGTTGCTGTGACCACTGCGCCAACGCGTCGTCAAAATAAATGCAATGGAGCAGCGTGGTGGATTAAGTTCGAAACGTTTTTCTATATGGAGAAGAGGGCTTTGCATAGTAGTGGGACGGTTATAGGCTGATTCAGTTCAATTTAGTTCACAGCAGATATTTGCATTTGTACAAATATCTGTTTCTGATGTGGGTGTATGTCCTTGTAGGTCTCCCCGCCGTGCCTCAGAGAGCACATATCATCATCGGTCCCGGAGTGGAGCAGAGTAGTGGATTAATTTCCAACCCTTTTCCTATATCGAGAGATATTTGTCCTTTAATGGGACTTTTACAGACCGATTCATTCATCAATGTTCTATAAGTGATTTAGCGTACCGATACGATTCAAATATCATCATACTACGAGAAGTAGAATGACATTCATTATTGACATAAACGAAAAATTTGTAAACAATTTTTCTGAAGACTGCTATCAAATTGAAACGTGTATTATACGAATTATTGGTTATAACAGTTTTAATATCAAGAAATATTTGTAACACCATTACGAACCTATTGCAACGTATCTGAATAGGTACCAACACTGTCTCATCTATATACTGAATTTTGCTTTAAAGTGGAAAAAAATTTTATAAAAAAAAAAGAAAAAAAAAACGCCACAGCAATCGTTAGGGAAAGTACCCAAACTACATGACCCATTTTTTTTTACAATTTTTACCGCCCTCTTCACCTCTCGGTGACGACCCGTAGTATTTGCTAAGACCACCGTCTCCCTTGAGTTTCACGTAGTAGTTCATACATATGGTTTTAAATCATTCAATCAATCAAGCAGAAAGATAGAAAAGTGTAGTCAGTAGTAGTCTGGTAGTGTAGTGTAGTGTTGCCACATGTGAGTTTCAAAAGCGGCAAATACTGCGCGCCGTATTTGAATATAGTTCGAAAAAACGCGAGATTTCTCTTGAGATTATTGACTATGTGACGAAAACCAAAGAAAATCCCCATCATCGACCTCACCCCTATGACAAAGCGTCCCCCCCCCTCCTCCCCTAAATGGATCGCGTAGTATGAGTACATTCCCTTACAGCGTGTATACGATGAAGCTTGCTTGATTGTTTAAAAATTGCAGCAATTTTTGCTCACAAATACTTTGTGGTTGCGTCAAATAAAATTACATCGCGTTTACTCGCTTTAAATGCTTAAATAGTTACTCTCGTTTTATCTTCGTTTACCACAATATATCCATTTTTCAGATTTATTCCCGTAAGTGATACAAATGTTTTTTACAGGCATATGTAGTAATAACTCCGCGATTTCAAATAATAAATTACTATGAGACCTTCAAGTTTCACATATCATTTTAATGGTACAATTGTGATGTAGGTAATGCAATATGTATATTTTTATTAAGGATCATATAACAAGTGATACATATCTGAATCGACTGATTGGTGATGATGTAATACTTATTTAAGAGTAATGTCGGTACGTGGAAGAGTGACTAAAGCAAACCATCTTTGCGTTCAGAGAAACTTATTACGACCATGCATTTAAATATTGTGTATTTATATTATGAAAAATTTCTCTATTTTAACTGTCTGCTAATAATTCTGTCCTAATTATAGAGTTCGTAACTCTTTAAGACTCGACATTTGATTTTAAAACCATTTTAAGTAGTTTAAATTAATCGATAATTTGATTGTTTTGCTTTTGATTAAATACTTGTATCAGCCTGTAAACGTTCTACTGCTGAGCGAAGACCTCTTCTCCATATAGAAGAAGGGCTGGAGCCTAATCCACCATACCGCTCCATTGCGGGTTGCGGCGGCTCCATGGCGGATAATTTCCCTACCATGAGTAACGATCGTTATCAGGTTTCTATGATAACAACCGGCACCGACGGCATTCCGTGCTCTCCGAGGCACGGTGAGGAGACCCATAAGGACATACACCCAGACCGGCAACAAATATTTGTACAAATATAAATATCTGTCCCGAGCGGTAATCGAACCCGCGACCGCCGGAGTTAAGGTGACTACTCGCATTACTACACCAGAACGGTTGTCAAATGTAAACTGCAAGTTAAAAAAGCCAATAGTGTATGTAATATACAAGATCTCACCTCTTGTCCTTCCAAATTGCAAGCGTGACTGTTAAACCTCATCAACTTGACAGTTTTGTCGTTAGAACCAGTGGCGAGCAGGTCACCAGCTGGACTCCAAGCGAGACAGTAGATGCTGCCTTTGTGGTGCTTCGTCCTCTTGAGCAGAACGGTGGGTGCTGTAGGCGCACTGTTGTCTCTGGAAGATGATTCGACATTATTTCATGGTAATGATATTTATTTATTTATTTATTTAAGGACAACCAGTTGTAGTTACAATAAATACTTACAAATATAAAAAATTAAATTACAAAAAACGTTACATAATTGCACTACGTATAGGTGCCACAGCATTCGCAAAATGACAATTAACAAAAAAAAAACAAAAAAAGAGAATTAACTAATGACAACACGCCAGTTAACTATGGTAAATTTATATAACAATATTATAAAAGGAGACTGCTAAATATTGGAAACCTGGTTAAATACGGCAGTTTTGAAAACAGTTAAATTGTCGTTAAATATATCCACAAAGATACTCAAAGCATTAAAATTTTTGCACAATCTTGATACAGTATAATTCTGTTTTAAGTTAGTTCTAGCAGCAGGAGCGCTTAGAAGACCTAAGGGACGTCGAGGTAAATGTGAAGGAACACGAAAATGAAACAATCTCAACAGAGTGGGGCAATCGATCTGACCTCTTAAAACTTTGAACAAAAAATCGTGTCATGAACATGTCTTCTATCGATCAAAGAGTGCATCTTATATAGCTTTAGTTTATCTTTGTAGGAAGCAAGTTTACCGAACTCATAACACGAGTAAGATAGATATCTTAAGAATGTTTTCTGCAATCTTTCTAAGCGTAGTTGATCGATTTTGATTTATCTCTCATCTAAATGTAAAAGGAGGATGATCGTTTTCTACTTTCGATTTTTATAGTAGTAGAATTTAACAATAGTTAATTGACTATTGTTGGTATTGGCTGAACTAAGGTAGTGACCAGTTGACCACGCAATTATGGGGAAGTGTAGTAACAACTAAGTTTGCGTTTCGTGTCGTCTATTGAAGAAGCAAAAGATAAAAACTTTTCTATTATTTTTTTTTTGTCTGTAGTTGCTATTAAAATATAATTTTATGAAAACGTAAATGACTTTTGTCAGATAAGTAATTAACAGACCTTTAAATTAATTAGTCAGTTCTTTTTTTTTCATTAAAATAGGATATAAAACATATCATAGCATAATGATTTATAGCCCACATTATCAAAAAAAGCTTAATCAATACGAACAGTGATCGAAGATCAACCAAATAAAGTAACATCTATTAAAAAGTTATCGCCAGTACTTAAATCGAGCGAAAAATCTAATGAAAAATTAATATATCACACATTTTCCACACAAGAAATTTCTATTTAATGTAGAAATAAAGCAAAATCATAGCCCACTTTCACGTTGAGAGACGGTGAACATTACGTAACGCGTTCGTTTGCAAGAAAGCTCACCGTCACACAAGAAATCCACGTGTCTCGAATGTTTTTAACGTAATTACCTTTTAATCAAGCGTCAGTGGTTTCCTTTAACGATATAAGTATCGTGTGATGAAATAAGACTTGTTAACATATAAATAACATATCTATACATATATAATAATAAAATTGTAGGAAAGTCAAAACTGTACATTGAATATTTTTTTTTTAAAATACTTGGGGTGTGATCTACAATCGATAATATTTTTATAAGGTCATGGACTTTCTTATCATTGGCTTCCTTTTCCTTAACATGTTAAGGTCTGCCGCCATCGTTTCTAACCCTTGTTTGCCCAGAATCGAGACGATAACTCGCTGTTACAGTTACAATATAATTGGTTGTTATAACATGAGTTATGTTTTGAACGCATACGCATTGCATTTTTTTTTTTTGTATCGCAGGGGAACCCATTTACGGATGATATCCAGGACGTCCGGGTAGGCAGTCCTAGACCGTATGTCGGACTCAGCACTTGGGGGTACAATACTGTACTAAACCTCTGCGAGAGCCTTCAGTCGCTTTAATCGGAGAGTCCCGAGTCTGCAGGCAAGTACTAAAGAATGTATCAAACACGTCGATCACGATCTAACGGTTTTAACTGAAATGCCTTAAGCGTCCCATAGCTGGGCAAAGGCCAGTTCTCTATATAGGAAAGAGATTGGAGCCTAATCCACCAGGCTGCTCAAGTGCGGGTTTACGGACAATTTGCCAGGTATCAATTATTACAATCGGGACTGATGGCTTTACGTGGGTCTCCGAGGCACGGTGGGGAGACCAAAAAGGAAATACGCCCAGACCAGAAACAAATATTTGTACAAACACAAATATCTACCCCGAGCGGAAATCGAACACGCAACCGCCGGCGTTGAGGCGACTACTCACAGACTACACTGTAACGGTTGTACGGGGTAATATTATCACTTAATTTTCGGATGCTCAATATATTTACGAATTCATCTCATATTCGACGGATAAGGAAATCTATAAGAATCCGGCATGTCTTGAAAGGAATTTTGAGACATAAAAACAAGCAGTAATCCTCCACTGCGGATTTAATTCCTCAAAAGCAACAGCTTTAACTGCACGCAGGTAGTTTTAGCTGCACGCCTTCTTTATATATTTTAACCAGTAGTGGGATAATTTAAATGCATTAACTATATACAATATTACAACTATATTATATATTTATTAAAATTATATATTATTACAGTACATAATATGTATGTTTTAATAAATAAAAAAATTTATAAGTGCAAAATTAATTCATATCTTTTTTTTTATGCAAGAGGGAGGGAGCAAACGGACAGTCCGTTCGCCTGGTGGTAGTCAAAGCGACATCTATTTACACCAGCTACATCAGAGGATTATTGAGTGCGTTGTTGGCCATTCAAATATGAGTATGCTCTTTTCTTGAAGGGGCCTAAGTCGTATCGCTTCGGAAATACCGTAGGGGGCATCTCGATTATCATCAAAATCAAAGTCGAAATCAAAAACAACTTTATTCAAATAGGCCCCACGAGCACCTTTGAATCGTCATTATAAAAATTAACACTTTAAAGTTATTATTATTTTGTAAAAGTAAAGCTAGCACCGATTTGGAATGTAGATTCTGCAGAGAAGAATCGGGAAGAAACTCCGCAGTTACTCTTTTGAAAATAATATATAAACTGTGTTTTAGTACAAAATTAGTAATATCTTGCATCAAATACAGCGCTACAAGTCCACACATCTTTATCGACTAAGTAATCCTGCGCCGAATAATATGCTTTATATATTAATTTTTATAATAAAATCTTTAAATTTATGTTGAGACATCTCTATTATCACATCTATTATTATAATCATTAAAATTACTTATCGACAGTTTTTTTACAAGAGTGACTAGCGGCGAGTTGCACGAAACAAATTTTAAACTTAAGTGTTTATTAAACTAATTTAATCACAAGAATCGTGATTATCTGTTGCACGAAACCTATATCTGATTAAGTTAACAAAAAAATTTAGTTTAATTAAAGACCTATCTAACGGATGATTAATTCCAACAGCTTTAAATTAATCATGAGATCAACTAATTTTAAGATTAATTGCAATTTAACTAACGGAAAGTTAGCGACGGTTTCGTGCAACTCGCCGTAAGTATTTTACTCGTTCATCACAGCAGAATCTGCGTTGAATCAGTGGTAACCTCACATTATTTATAAATATGTTATTGTAGAGATACAATAGCGATCAAGGGAGCTTTTAAATGATATGGAATAAAGTTTGATTTGATTTTATTACATACGTTACATAACATGTAAACGTATCTTAAAAATAAGTGTAAAATATTTTGAAATAGATTTTGATAATTTAGACCCAGTTTCACCACTTGCTATTAAGTTCTGGCTAACCTAACTGGCACTTTTTTGACAGGTTGTATGGGTTATCTGTCAAAATAAGTGCCAGTTAGGTTATCCGGAACATAATAGCTAAAGGTGAAACTGGCCCTTAAACTAGTATTTTTATCAAAATTTTATCAAAAATAATTAAAATAAATTCGAAAATAATTTCACGTAGGTAGTCTACGATATTTATGCGAGATTTTCTATTTAAACAATATTAAAATCGAACGATTCCTTGTGTCGTAAGAACGATGACGCGTCGATGTGAATCACTTTCTATCGTTTCGTTTAATATTCCTGACGTTAAGCTTACACAACTCGTGACCACGCATTTTTTAAAACGCACATTTCAAATGTACAAGGCATTGGAAATGAGATTAGAGTACTCCAAACACGACTGACTAGAATATGTGTTTTTCCATCGGACGTTACCGACAACGATACGTCGATGAACATTGAACATATCTCAACGATACAGAGAAATTTTTTTTAATTTCGGTGATTAATAAAATAAACTAGATCTTTATTACTAATTTAATTTAAAAAAAAAAAAATACTCAAAATTCTTTAAAAATTGGACAAAACCAAGGAATTTATATACAAACTGGAATGCTCAGGTGCACTCAAAAAACGTTCCTACTGCCGAGATTGCATCTCTTTCTACCATGGATTCAAGGCAACTCTCGTAAGAAAGAGACAAAATACCAGTTGTCAACGAAATGCTCGGAACGATTTTTCACTTTACATGTTATAAGCCAATGTCAACCTTATGTCAAATACTTCAAGGTGCATATTTGAATATACAATTTTATTAAGTGAGCGTTCCAGTTATGATATAAATTCCTTGGAGAAAACCAATTTGTATGTTTAAACCAAATAAGAAAATGGGTAACAGACGAGCAAGGCGATGTTGACGACAGACTTTTTTTTTAAGGGGGTGGTCGGGATTTATTGCAGTTAAAGAAATTCATATTCAGCAAAAGTACTGCGATTTCTCGTATTTAAAAAATATGCATAGAAATCTTCAAGATATTTACTGTTTCGGTGAAATTACGAAAACACGATAGAAATAACTTCATTCGATAGAAAATAATCACAAAGTAAGGTCTTTGAAATGGTTTGAAACGGTTTAAATAAAGAAAGCAAACGAGCAACCACCTAAAAGTTTTCTCAGAATATTAAACATGTTAAAATTGAATTATTTGATGTTGGGTTTTCGATATTTTTGTACTTTTCATTCATGATTTATCAATATTATAATTTGTCGGTTACGCCATCCATTCCGAGCGATTTCAAATCGGTTCTCCTTCACTTACTCGCTGCGTTCGACAGTGACAGTCTAAACGTGATGCTAAATAGACGTGTGTCGCTTTAGTCTCCAAACGCGCTTCGTATATTCACGAAAATACAGAACAAATACTAGTAAAATGGGCAATAAAGAGCTAAAAAAAAAGAAGAGGAACCAGAAGGGCCCGAAAAAATAAAGGTTTACATATGGTAAAAGTGCAAAGGTAAGTAATAAATTATTATAATTTATTAATTAACTAGTTAATCAATTGCTGTTAGTGTACCTTTATTTCACTAATATCTGCATTGACAGCGTTGCTTTGTGGTCTGGCGACAGAATCAAGTTTTTGAGACGTTAGGTTCGATCCTCAAAAAAATTTTAGTTTTGGTAGAATTATGTTTTTGTTTATTATTTTTTTTATGCAGTTACTTGTGTGTGTAGGAAAAATACTTATATATCTTACTTATTTTTTTAATCAATTTTTTTTTACCCGACTGCGACAGAAGGAGAGTTATGTTTTTCGAGTGTATGTATGTATGTGTGTATGTGTGTGCGTGTGCGTGTGTGTGTGTGTGTGTGTATGTATGTATGTATGTATGTATGTATATATGTATGTATGTATGTATGTATTTATGTATGTATGTATGTATGTCCATTTCGCGGCGCCCGCAAATGGCGGAATGAGGGGGGGGGGGGAGTTGAATTTTTTTTCTTACTGTAGCAATATGGGTATCAAATGAAAGTTAGTAAATTGTTTTATTCTTTTTAGTTTATAATAAGAGTATTTTACGCAGTCGGGTTTTTTTGATTTTTTTTAATTAAGCATACTTGTGAAATAAAGATCATACTTTGATATATAATTAAAATTTTCAGAAAACGACGGTGTATTTCTGAAGATGATGCAATAGACAATGAAACAACCGCTACCACCACTCGCATGTATGTACAATTCGATGTAAACCGAATATTATTGCTCGCGTACGGTGGGTCACTCGCTAAATATAAACCACCAGTGCAATATGAGCTAATATCACTATGGATAAGCTCGACGGGGAACTGGCAGAGGAAGTCGCAATCGTCGGCCGCTGGAGTCTCCCGCCGCTTTCGGAGCTTGGGGTGGATGAGGCGGCTAGCCGGCTCTGCGACGCATTCACTGCTGTCTGCAGTGCGGCCATGCCGCCCACGAAGCGTCCATCCCCATGGCGGGCACTCTACAGGTGGTCGGCTGAGATAGCTGGCCTCCGGGCCGCCTGCAACGGGGCCAGGAGACAATTACCCGGAGCAGGCGGAGACGCTCCCAGGACGTGGACAGGGACGATAGGCTGCGCAGGATCTACGTGTAGAAAACGAAGATCCTGCGGTAGGCCATATGCCGAGCCAAGGAGGAATCTTGGCTGGAGTTAGTTGGGGGTCTGGAGAGAGACCCCCGGGGCCGAACGTATAATTGGGCGCGGAACAAGCTCCGCACCCAGTCGGCCCCCATCAGCGAAACGCTCCAGCCGGACCGACTGGGGAGGGACCCGAGCGCTTTGATCCCTCAGAATGGCTCGGCAGATGCCGGACGAGGAGGAGGGTGTTCCGCCACCCGTCACAGAGGCTGCAATGGAGGCGGTGATTACCCGCCTCCAAAATAAGAAGAGGGCGCCGGGTCCAGACGGGGTGCACGGGAGAGTCCTTGCGACCGCTCTCGGGCACCTCGGCGACAGCCTCCGGGAGCTATTTGACCGCTGCCTGCGGTCTGGCCAGTTCCCGGGGGTCTGGAAAGACGGTCGGCTCTGCCTATTTCCTTAGGCAGGTCGGACCCCGGACTCGGCTTCGGTGGTGCGACCGGTGGTTTTGCTGAACGAAGCTAGGAAGGCCTTGGAGAAGATAATCCCTACCTATACCTCCCGACCTCTCCGATCGGAGGGTAGGGTTAGAGGGTTTAGGGCTCCGTGTCAGGATTGACAAGACCGAAGCCCTACTATTCCGCGGGACCGGCCGCAAGGGACCTCCACCGGGGGCTACCCTGCAGATTGGAGAGGGAAGGGTCAGGATGAGCCCCCAAGTGAAATGTCTGGGGCTCATCCTTGACGGAGGGTGGACCTTCGGCCCACATTTAGCTATGGTAGGACCGAGGTTCATGAAGGCGGCGAGTGCGCTAGGCAGACTCCTCTCGAACCTCGGAGGACCCAGCGCCGCCTGCAGGCAGCTGTATTCTGGAGTCTGCCGAAGTATGGCGACGTACGGTGCCCCGATTTTGGGCGGTTCGCCTCACCGCGAGAAATAAAGCAGCGCTGCGCGCTGCGCTGAGGGCAATCGCGGTGAGGGTGATTCGGGGGTACTGTACGGTATCGTGGGCTGCAGCTACTGCTCTAGCCGGCGACCCCCCGTGGGAGCTCGTGGCGGAAGTTCTTGCCGAGACCTACTCATATATCTCGGGTAGGAGGGCTCTTGGTGAGAACCCTATGTTGGACGGGATCCTACGGGTGCGTCGGATAGGGCAGGAAGCGCTTATGCGGAGGTGGGGGAAGGACCTGGCGGGGCAGCCGTACGGTACATGCGTAACGACTGCCATTCGCCCAGTCCTTGAGCGGTGGATGCGTCGAAAACGCAAGCCCCTCAACTTCCGTCGGACGTAGGTTCTCACCGGGCACGGTTGCTTTGGTGACTACCTGTGCCGGACGGCCCAGAGGGAGCTGACGACTGAATGTTATGATTGTGGCGCGGCGGTGGACTCTGCCCAGCACACCCTCGAGGTGTGCCCGAGATGGGCGGCGCTGCGTCAAGGTCTGACGTCGGTCCTCGGTGGGGATTTGTCGCTCCCGAGCGTCATCACCGCGATGCTCGGTGACGACGAGTCCTGGAAGGCGATAGTCTTCTTCTGCGAGACAGTAATGTCCCAGAAGGAGGCCGACGAGTGGGTGAGAGAGGAAGCCGCCGACGTGGCCTCCATCCGCGGGCGACGAATGGGGGTGCGTAGGAGGCGCTACTTAATGCGCCTCCAGTAACGCCCCTGTGTCCGTATTGGGCTGTGATGGGAACCCGGTCCTACTAGACACGGCGTCGTCGGGACTGTTCAGAGTTTATAGCCCGTCATGGTAAACCACGCACGATTTTATCCGATAGTGGAACTAATTTTGTAGGCACCTGTAATGAACTAAATACTTTTTTGCAGACGTTTAATCTTGACTCGTGTGTTGCACAGGAAGGCATCGAGTTTAGTTTCACGCCACCTTATTCTCCCTATTTCAATGGCGTTGCAGAGGCCGCCGTGCGGTCGATCAAGCATCATTTAATTCGACTGCTGCACCAGCATCACTTCACGTACGAAGAGCTGTATACGTGTCTTACACAAATTGAATCAATTTTAAACTCCCGACCTCTAACTCCTCTGTCCTCCGATCCTCTTGACTTCTCTGCCTTAACACCTGCCCACTTTTTGATTAGACGACCACTAACATCTGTACCTTATCCACAGTTAACAGAAATCAGTATCGGCCGACTAGGACGCTTCCAAAGGGTGGAGCAGCTTAAACAACATTTTTGGAACAGGTACCATACGGAGTACATACATCTACTGCAACAGAAGACCAAGCGGTCTACATCTTCCAGTGACATTAAAGTAGGATCTCTTGTACTCATAAAAGAAAAGGCCCTGCCTCCTCTATTGTGGTGTCTTTGACGTATTGTGCAAGTGTATCCAGGAGGTGACGGAGCGACGAGAGTGGCGGATATCAAGACAAAGAAGGGCACGATACGGCGCGTCTTCAACAACATTTGCCCACTACCTCTTTGAAGTTTACCCTTCAACCCGGGGAGCTTGTTCGAGCGATATTGCCCGCGCGCTGCGACGGGGATACAGCGGGTAGCAGGCGGGGGCCGTAGCACGGCCAATAGCTCCACGCAGTACGAGACTTGCATCGGGACATCACCGGCGACGCACGTTTAACCTATCTTATAATATTATTTTTGTACGGTCAATATACCAGCCTACATACAGTCCACTAGTCTTATTTATTTCTCTTTTAGTCATAGGACCCTAACAAATAGAATAGAATTTTATTGAGAGATATTTATACACTGTTACACATAAAAATTAAATAATTTAATACACAATAAAAGAAATACTTAAAAAAAAGGTAAAAAATATATAATAAATAATAATATATAATAAATATATAATAATATTTATACAAAAAAAAGAATAAAATATACGTAGTTCAATTTAAAAAAAATAAACAAAAGAAGTATTTGTGTATACAATTAAAGCAACAAACATACAAAATTACAAATACATTTAATACATACAATAACATATAAAATTACAAATACTTAAATTAAGTTACAAAAAAAAAAAGAATTGACAAAATATATATAAATATGCGCTTGAATATGATATTGTAAAAAAATTACCGAGAGCCCTGTCGTACCTGCTAAAGTTCTGGTCGTAGACATCCATATTGCAATCTAGGTAATAAAATTTCGTAAGTAATACCAGCCCTCCCATATACTTACGTACAACATACTTTCATAAACATTATTTTTTAGAACTGAAGAAAATATTGATATTTTGTTGATACATATTTTGTTACCTGCTTTATGATCAACGGTCGTAAGTTTACAGATGATTTTATTACAAAATAAATGTTTAGTGGATATTACATAAATTATTTTCAAAAGATTTTTATTATTATTATATTGTCTAATGTCACTTTTAATTTTTGTTTGTTTTTTATAGTTTTATTATTAAAAGTCATTTTTCATAAAAAGAAACTTTACATTTAGATTGTGTATGTAATGGGTTCGCATTAGGAGCAAAAAACGAAAAAGTTTTATAGATATTATATATAGAGGGCTCGGAACCTAAAATTCCTTATTTAGCGAAGAGATGGCGTTAGTTAAAAAGGTTCGTTGAACCTGTGCGTTCGGGCAGCGAGGGGCAGGTAAGGTGTTGGGAGGAGATGCGGAACTCAAACGCTCAAGGTCATTCGCTCATCTAAGCCCCTTAACGCTGTGAAATGCGTTTACGTATCCCGCCACTCGAAGGTGACGGGTATGTGGGACTCGCTGACTGCGAAGTCAAAACATCCACTAAAACACAGGGTTTCCCTGATCGTTGTAGTGGGGCGTCACGGGATCGCTTTTGCATGCAATCATGTAATTACGACATTATGAGACATTCCATGTAGGTAGGTCATTCGGTAAAACAATTACAATCTAATCTCAAGTAAAACGTTTAACGCGTGTCTGCACACGATATATTATCGTATTGCCCAATGAAAAATTCTAACGTTGAAAATTATTTTATGCATTTATCGGTCCAACATAATTCGATTGATATGATTATTCGAAGTTACGTAACATTTTTACATTTTATATTTTATACCTTTATGCTGTATTAAAATATCTATACATATAATAAATCTGTTAAAAGCTCCGTTTTATTAATACACTATATGTCATCAAGAATAAATTTTACTAGCGCGATTTAATTTCAATCAGCGCCATCTCTTATAAGCTTTTTTTGTACGCGTATCACGTAAAAAGTACAAAACCAATGTAAATAAATAACTTTAATACATAAAAATTATACATAATTCACAGTAACGTTTAGTTTTTGTTTAATTGTAATTAAATTTAAAAATAAATATTTAAGAAAATTGAAATAGGTACCTACATGCAACCCCATCTGGTCTAACGAATCTTAAAAACTCACAAAACTTATTTTTGAGTTATTATTTTGTTAAACTTAAAAGTTTACTAAATATGTCGGATAGGAATAGAAATCGTTTTAATATTTTAGATATACATCATTTTCAATTAATATACTATTATGTTAAATTATGTTAAATGTCATTAAATATAAAAATGATATTCTACTTTCTACGATAGATGGCGCAGTATACGTAATATAATTTTTTGAATCGCGCTGTTCAAAACTTCGGCCAAAAGAATGACAACCTACCCGTGACAAAATACCCGTGCTAAGCCGGGGCGGGCCGCTAGTACTAAAATAAAACTGTACTGTGCTGAACTGTATCAGCCTGTAACTAATCCACCGCTGAGCGAAGGCCTTCTCCTCCTCCAACCCTTCTATATGGAGCTTAATGCACCACGCTGCACCACTGCGGGTTCGCGAATAAAATCCCTACCATACCTAAGTGACGATCGTTGTCAGGTGTCTATAACAATCGGGCCCGACGGCTTTACGTGCTCTCCGAGGCACGGTGTGGAGACTCACACTCAGATAAAACATTTCTTAAATATAAAAAGTCCTATTAAGTCTGTTACTTTAATAATTAAGACCGTCTACGCTTTGGATACGTACGAATTTAACTATGGCGAAAACGTACTCAGTATAAAGCACAATATGGCATCAGGACAAATAGTTGGATATGTAGCAAAGAACCGCACCTTTTCCGAGCCATTCGATCTAATATAGTCTAATATAATTAATACAAATCGGATTATATTATAATTAATAGAAATCGGACTGTTAAATCAAGAAATTAGCGCATACATACGAACAAACGCTTAAAACTTAATTATTAGTCTTAGTTAGGTATATAAGTTTATACCTATTATAATGTCAAGATAGGGGCTCTACGCAAACCGAAGTTACCAACACAAACATAACTTGGCATGAACAATCTACGTTTTCTGTATTTTAAAGTAGGCTGTATTAGGGTTCGAGGATATATATCAATGGATATATATCATGATATATATCGTGATATATATCCGATATATATCAAATGATTTTTTATGATATATATCAATAAAAAATTGGTTTAAATTTTTTATATTATTAAGTAATATTTGGCGTTTGTTACTGTATTTCTAATTTTCTACTTCCCAAATGTAGAAGGCGTTGGAGTAGAGTTAAAACAAACTCCCTAATACGGAATTATTTTATTATTTTATATTGAAAATTAACAGTGTATTACGAATGACTGATAACTGATTTGATAACTAAAAGACTTATTTGATTATATTCTAGAGTTATTATTTGTAATGTTTATTGTTTTGTAATAATAACCTTTAATTCAGGACTAGCCCATATAGTGTTAGTTACAAAGTTTTCTTATAACCGTTAATAATAACAAATTTAAATCGAAATGAAATCAACGACAAAATTCAATCACCTAAAAATTTAAAATCATCATACTCAAAATTAATACCAAAATTCATTGAAAATTACAAATTGAAATTAAGAATTCAAAATCAATACTAAAATTCTGTCAAAAACTAAAATTATTAAAATTTAATTAAAGTCACAATTAAAATCTAAATCCAATCAATACCTACTAAGTTTAAATTAAAATTCAATCAAAATTAAAATTCAAAATTAAAACCAAAACCAAAATTAAAATCAAAATCAAGACCAAAATCAAAATCGAAATCAAAATCAAAATTAAAATTAAAAACCTGTTTTGTTACCTAAGTGTGGGTATTGACTGATTAGAATTTGTAAAAAGGCTGTTTTTAAGTTGATTTTTTAATATATTAGATTTTATGTTTTTTAGTTGATTTTGCCTGATCTAGAAAAAGTTTTTATGTTTTGGTTTCATTTGTCAGATTTTAAGTACCTAAATAAATAAAACATTAAAAGCATTTTAGTTTTTGACGTGATAACGTCTAGTAAATTGATGAAAGCTATCGGGTATTTTTTTCAAAGATGACGCCATTTTGTCACGTTCCATGAGCGAGCGAAAGCGCAGAACAAGCGATAGAGAGGCACGATTAGCCTAAGCGTTCTGTCTTACACTCCATCGGACCGCGTTCGAGTAAAAGAGACAGTGGCGCCACGCAATCTACACGCGAACTGTTTTGTAGGGATGTTCATCGGAAAAAATATCGATAATTTTACTATCGATAATTATCGAATCGTTTTATCGATAGTTATCGATAATTATCGAATGAATAGTTTTAGATAATTATCGGTCGATAGTTATCGATAATTATCGGATCAAAATTATCGAATAACACTTATCGATAATTATCGAATGGAAAATTATCGAGTAGTTACGAATTATCGATAATTATCGCACACCCCTACTGTTTTGTGATTTGTCAATGTTCATAGATAAAAAATATCGATAATTTTACTATCGATGATTATCGAATCGTTTTATCGATAGTTATCGATATTTATCGAATGAAAAATTATCGATAATTATCGGATCAAAATTATCGAATAACACTTATCGCACACCCCTACTGTTTTGTGATTTGTCACTTGTTTGGTAGAGAGTACCACTTGAAACACTCCCCTTGATTTCCTACTTTTCCTATCATCTTACTATCCTTAACAAAATAACTCAGATTGGAAACTATTGAATATCACACTATCATATATATATATATATATATATATATAAAGTAATATACACTATCATTGTATATGTGATAATAATTCAATTCGATTCATAAAAGTATACAATTCTACATCTATGTATTCTTATGACGTTATCACGTAAAAATTATCGTCTGTAAACCGACTTTACAGACAACCATTTTTTTAAAATAATTTATTATGTTTATGTTACACGTATGCAAATAGTATACATAAATAATAATAATAACAACAAATTAATAATATGGCTTTCATACAAATATATAAATATCCGATATATATCAAAAATTTTGATATATATCGGATATATATCATAAATATCCGATATTTTGATATTTATAATAAATATCGGATATTTTCGAACCCTGGGCTGTATATCGTCCTAGTTCCTTATCCAAGGGAATCGTATCAATAAAAAAGTTACCCGAACGTCCGTTGGTCTGTCGCCCGTAATATACATTTAGAACTATAATATTCATTTAAAATTTATCTTTTCTGGTCATGTACATACATTTTTATAATATATTATTTTCCCGACAAAGTACTATTATTTTTCGTCACCTTCAATACAAACTCATAAGAAAATCCTTAACTGGTAAATAAATTATACAAATGAAATACAATTCGTATAATATATTTTCTAAAGTATGCCACTTTTAGATAATTTATTGCTCTACCGAGACATACACAAAAAATATTATTAATGTAAAATGATACTATAAATCTTCGAAATCCATTCAATTTGCACACCGTACTAAGGAGCCATTTAGTGTTTTTAATAGCGGGGGCGACACAGTCCTTATGTAACGAGTCGACGCACGTTCGTATATGGAATAACAAACGGTTCATACATAAACAAAACACTGGGTCGTTGACATCACATATTCAGTAGCGAAATAACTATCATATCTCATAACTAGTTCATGTATCTAGTCACTAGTTCCATATATTCACCATAACATGAATAGTTTTAAAAGATAGTGAGTTTTTACCCATTTTCTCACTTCATAAAGAAAATATACTTTATACATATAATAATACAATAAAATTGAAAATTATTGTAGAGGTCTAAAAACTAATTTTATACATTTCTATCATTTTCAGAAATGTATATCTGTCTATATGTCTGTTTGTTTAAATACGCATCAAAGCTAAAGTGATGAGTGTACCTAGGTTAGAAATCATGAAAATCATAAACCATATCATTTTGTCTTTATTTTATCAAAATCGCTTCAATCTATAAAAAGTTATTATAATTTGAATTTTGTAGTCTTAATGACGACGTTAGAAAGCAGAGTGAGTGTATACATTTAAATATAATCCAAAAATTATAATAACGTTGTGTAAAATAATGTTTCAAAGCAAATGCTTTCAAACTCATCACAAATTATTATTATTTAAATAATTAATAATAATAATTAATGTTCATATTCAAAACTCAGTAAACGAAAATAGACGAAAATAAAAACGTAAAAATACAAGACATAGAAGTATTACATCATCGCATATTCATAATAGATGGCGCTAATGGTGCTTACTGGATCGCAGTTAGTAAGTACCTTCAAACACAACTAGAAACTAAAGTAAAACTTATGTGCGGGAAGTGCGGTGCCCCGGACACAGGTAGTAAGTATAATAGTCTCTGACGGTATTACATTTGACAATTCAGAAGTTAAATCGATTCGATTGGCTCCTTATAGACTTTGTCTCTAACATAACCTCATAAAAAATAATTCAGCGGTGTTAAATGATCGAGATGGCCTACTGTACAACACTAGTAATATTAATATAATAATACAGCGTTTTATTTAGATCTAACCTAATCTAATACATGACAAATAATTAAATTCTAATACAATATGTTGAAAAATAAAAGCGAACTGTCTAAAATTTGTTTTTAATTACACCACCTAATTTGTTTTTTTTTAATTATACCACATTAAAAATGTATAAATAAGGATATTTTATCGTATACGATATACGTCGTATCCATTGTACTATAAAAAAATATAAATATTTTTTGTACAGTAATTATTAACGTTAAATGAAATCTGATGAACCATTAAACTACAGGCTCGTTAAGTACAAAGGTAGTTTCCCTTGGAACGAAATATTATGGACATGGCTGCGCTACTGAAGATGATACTCGCCTCAAGATACGCTAGTGTGAGTTCATGTATAAATACATTAATTGTTATTATGAGAAGATCTTATTATAAAAACAAAAACTAAATCATACTGTAGACGTCGCACAGCTGAGTAAAGGCCTCTTTTCCACATAGGAAAAGAATTGGAGCTTGCTCCAATGCGGGTTGGACTACTCGCAACCACTACACCTGATCCGTGAAGCTATTACGAAACGATCGCGAGAAATTGCGGTGGTTTCGAATCTCGATAAAATTTCTTTTATTGCTATTTTTTATATCTTAAAATGCTGTGTTTTATCATTAAATTTCAAATGTACCACCTTAGATGTTATATATATATATATATTTTTGTGTGTGTGTGTGTGTGTGTGTTAGAAACAGTGTATTCACAAAATAAAGTTCTTTTATTTTATTTTATTTCTTTTAATTTTAATTTATGCTACTATTGAAAATGAAAATAGAATTAATCATTAAAAAATAATAACATTAATTGTAATGGTAATTAAATTGTAGTACCTGGATGACCGAGCTTTGCTCGGTTACATTATTTTTAGATACGTTACATACTGATGAAACATAAATAATATTTTCCATCTTACCGACATAATAATAAAATAATAAGAACTGGTTATTTAAATAAAAAATAAAAAGAGCTCTCAATAATAGTTTTTCTCACAAAAGAAGAAACTTGAAAAAAAAAGGAAAAGAAACTGGTCTGTAGGCATCTGGATTCGACCCCGAGTTTTCTGATATCGAATCCGCCCGATTCCCAACCGAGTTATTATAAGCTTGTCAATGACAGCGAAATTTACCTTCGTATTCTAATGATATTTTTTAATTGCGTAAAAAAAGGGATAAAACGACATTTTCTAAAAATAAATCCTAGCTAGACCGATTTATCGCCCCCGAAACCTCCTGTATACTAAATTTCATGAAAAGCGTTAGAGCCGTTTCCGAGGTTCAGATATTATATATATATATATATATATATATATATATATATATATATATATATATATATATATACAAGAATTGCTCGTTTAAAGATATAAGATATCGATATGACACAAACATGTCATAAGCCATTATAAATTAATATAAGTGTCACTTAATTTTTTTTAACCTATAGTGGCAAAATATGGTAGCTAGACTTCTGTAGCGAGATTGAGCCCATATATATATTTTTTGAAAAAAAAAAAAAAAAAGGATCTACATTAAGGAGTCACGTTTTGTGGGAGTGTAACGTTCATAATGAATATTTACACATATTCAGTGAAGTAGGGACTCTTGATAATGTTACCCATTAAATTGCAATGGTCAAGAACTCGCTTTACAATATTTTAATGATGGATAAGTATTGATGTGTTAAGACGTGACTTTTACGAAGAAGATTTTTTAATCGACCTCGGGTTATTTTATTGCAATTTCTTAATGTGTTTTTTTCTTTCTTTTTTTTTAAATATAAATATTGAAATAATATTAGTCTGTATTGAAAATGTATTTTTTGTGTAGGTATATGTATTTAATATGTATGTATTATTTCCATGTAAATTACTATAACATTTTAAAAATTCTTTTCTCTTTTTTAAGCACACCTACTATATCATGCCAGTTTCTTCCTATACGTCCTCAGATTGACTCAGGTTATCTCAAACAAAAAAAAAGTATCCTATGTTACTTCTAATACCTCCAAAAATAGGGGTACAAAGTTTCATGATGATCGT
The DNA here is from genome assembly GCA_036937285.1 of Euphydryas editha. Lineage (NCBI taxonomy): Eukaryota > Metazoa > Arthropoda > Insecta > Lepidoptera > Nymphalidae > Euphydryas > Euphydryas editha. The sequence goes on along the minus strand of JAUPFZ010000005.1, from coordinate 20,790,932 downwards.
TTTAGTATTTTTTACATGAAATGGTCACAAACAAACTTACTTTCGCATTTATAATATTAGTATGATGTATGGTTATAAAACAATATGTGATAATTATTGATAAAGGGTAACAAGGATGATTAGGTACTTATTTTAAATGATCTAATCGGATTTCTGAATTTCATGACAATAAATTCAGTACTCGTAAAGTTTGAATGTTTTATTGAAAAAAAAAGGTTGGTATCAGCCGAACTTAAATTGATAACTTTTATTCCAACTTGTTTATAAGACCTGTTTCACCGGTTTCTGATAAAACTATCTGATGTATAACGTTATCCAATAGATAAAAATATTGTATTTTTCTTTTTGACCACTAAACTTAAATTTTTCTTTCAGATATTTCAATTCGCTATGAAGACAAAAGTTGTAATTTAGTAGTTGAGGTGAAAGAGGCCCTAAGGCCTTTTACCTCCTGCTCTTAAAGTCTATCAGTAACTTATGTATGAAATAAATTTTTAAGCAACCGGTGAAAGAGGCCCTTATATGTTAGACTAGACAGGCATTAATCGGACCACCAAAGAAATTATGCATATCCTTATAAACACTTAAAATTTATTTCAGCCTATTTTGCATGATTCTTGACAGTTTCCACACCTATGAGTATTGTTTATTGTTTACTTCATACAAGTTTTAGGCTCGGTTTCAGTGCGGCCCTGTTCAGTTGCGGTTACTGATTAAGTATATCAATAACTTATTATTGATAGAATTTATCAGCAGGATGTAAAAGAAGCGAATGGGAATAAAATAAAAAAAGTGTAATATACAGGGAGGATTTTTGAGTCAGGTCAGTAAGGGCAGGTACCTTAACCGTTATCGTTACAAGAAAACGTTCCTAGGAGACGATTACGACGACTTATTTACGACTTATGGATGGTCTCCTAGGAACGTTTTCTTGTAACGATAACGGTTAAGGTACCTGCCCTTACTGACCCGTCTCAAAAATCCTCCCTGTATATCATCAAATTTTATCAGTTCGATACGTGAGATAACTTTACCTGCAACCGGTGAATGAGACTCGGGTACCTAATCTTTAATAGCCTATATTACCCAATTTATAAGATACAGATAAAATTAAAAATCAACTTGTGATTTATAAGAACGTAAAAACAATCTAAGAAGATTAGTTTTATATTATTAACTAGCTTCGACCAGCGGTTTCATGCGGTAGGTGTATATACAAAACGACTTCGTTACCTTACACCTTTTACATTTTCCGTGATGCCAGAAAAAATAAAACAGTCAGACAAAAAATCTAAAAATTTTCTGTACTGTACTGTATCAGCCTGTAAACAACCCACTGCTGAGCGAAGACCTCTTCTCCATATAGAAGGGTTGGAGCTTCATCCACCACCCTGCTTCACTGCGGGTTGGCGGATAATTTCAATCAAAATCAGGTGTCTATGATTACAACCGAGATCGACGGCTTTACGTGCTCGCCGAGGCACAGTGGGGAGACCCACAAGGACATACACCCAGACCGGAAACAAATATTTGTACAAATACATATCTGTCAAGAGTGGGATCGAATCCGCGACCGCCGAAAAAAATCTTTTGCTCTCCAAAAGACTTCTATAATTCGTTTTTCTTAAATATTTCTTATATACAGACATCTACCGGTTAAAATTTTATTATATATCTTATATCTTTAAACGAGCAATTCTTGTATATATATATATAATCGGAATCTCGGAAACGGCTCCAACGATTTTCATGAAATTTAGTATGCAGGGGGTTTCGGGGGCGATAAATCGATCTAGCTAGGATTTATTTTTAGAAAATGTCGTTTTATCCCCTTTTTTACGCAATTAAAAAATATCATTACAATACAAAGGTAAATTTCGCTGTCATTGACAAGCTTCTAATAGCTCGGATGGGAATCGGACGGATTCGAAATCAGAAAATCTGGGTTCGAATCCAGGTGATTACACACCATTTTTTTTCCTTTTTTTTCTTTTGAATTAAGAGCTTTTTTTACTTTTTATTTTTTATTTAAACAACCAATTCCTATTATTTTACTATTATGTCGGTAAAATCGAAAATATTATTTATGTTTCATCAGTATGTAATGTATCTAAATATAATTTAACCGAGCAAAGCTCGGTCATCCAGGTACTATATATATATATATATAGATAGATTTAATAATGAATCAATTATCCGTATACAGTGAGATGAAAGACATTATACAATGTCAATCATCTCAATGATAAGGAAGTCACAAATTGTGCAATAGATTACTATAATGTATTATGTTACAGATGATTACGTCATGGTTACGTAAACGACTAACAATAAGACAAGTCAGAGACAGAGAGATAAATAAGTCGACGAAAGTGACACATATACTCGTCCTATTGACACGAATAAATTAACATTTGGAAAGCAAGGACTTATTTTATAAGTGGCAATTACACCGGTCGCTGATAAAGTTACTGATAGGATATAAAATATTTTATCAGTAGTAAAAGTAAAATAGCCCTTAATAGGCCTGTTGAGTCTTAGTTCGTAATCTTTTCATTTTCCTGGTTAGGCTACGAACTTTTCAAATGCCCCTCGTAATGAATATATTTTATTAAATCTGTCCTCACTGAAATATTGTTATAAGATTTATCTTGAGGTTTACCTCATTGTGGCAAAAAAACCCTCGGTGAAAAACTCAAGGGGGCGGTCTGTGTGTGTCAATAAAAAAAAAAACAATGTACAATTTTTTTTTGCAATTTGAAACTTGTCTAGTATGTAGAAAATGCGCTGATTATAGAAAATCTTAGTTTATAAAACACTGTATACCTAGCAACTTTTGTAGAGATCAGTTTCAAGATGTCAATACTAACAGCAATATTTTGATACTTTTTTTATGATAAGAGCTGAGATGAGCAGTGAATATGTTTCCACACAATATTCGCATCCTAATTTTACTATCACATTTATGTTTTTGCTAAAGTGTACAACGAATGATGGTCAAGTATCAAAATGTTACGCGAGTGAAACCTTGAATCAACTAGTCTGAGTATAATTATATTTCAATAAAGTAAAAAGTTGACGACTAGTTGGGGCAGAGGTCACAACAATTAGCTTCAATGATAGAGGTGGTGGATTCATACCCGCTTATGACAAATGTTTGAATGGGTCATAGAGATGTTTGTCGTGGTTTGGGCGTTTAAGTTCCAATGAGTGTTGTTTGGGTTTCCTTAGCTCGGACACAGAACTGAAGGCTGATTAAAAAAAATACTTTATGTTATAAATCCTATTCATTGATGAAACTTATGGAAATGAAGATACGACCAGACAGAAACAGCAACGTAAAATAAAGTTACTAGGTAAACTGACTCACTTGACGTCGTCAATCTTCGGGTAGGTACATATCCTTAACGTCTTGGTATTCGATCCAACAGCATACAGCTTCCCGTTCGGATGGAATTCGGCGCATCGTACGGCTTGCAGATCTTCAAGTACCGTGACCGGCTTAAATGTGGGACGAGAACCGTTGACTTCGGGGACGGCGGCCGGAGTGGACAACGGCGCGTTTTGTCCACCGTTCCTGGTCTGTGTCTGTAAGAGATATGCCTTTTAGATTATTTTGGTTAAGGAAAATAATACGCATATGTATTTATACTTTACAGTCAAAACAATTATAAAATTGGTCCGACGTTTTTACACAAAATAAATTTATTCTAAAATTGTTAAAATTTTGCTAAAATGATAATTAGTAAAGAGGAAATCTGAGGTCGCAAATGTAATGAATAAAAAAGAAAATATAAAAGAAAATTGCGTTCATTTATTAACTTGTAATTGTTATAATTTAGCAAAATTATTAGTTTTCGCAACTAATCTTGAGGTTGTATTTTTAAATTCGGTCGAAATACAGACTACAAGCAATATTTTTTATAATTTTTCGTTAAATATCGTGGGAATAATTTTGACGGTAGCATACGATATATTAACATATATATCCCCACCGTGCCTCGGAGAGCACGTAAAGCCGTCGGTCCTTGGTTGTTATCATAGACATCTGATAATGATCGGTACTCATGGTAGAGAAATTATCCGCCAACCCGCAGTGGAGCAACGTGGTGGATTTAGCTCCAACCCGTCTCCTATATGAAAGCCTTCGCTCAGCGGTGGGTTGTTTATAGGCTGATACAGTACAGTATACAATATATTTGTAAACTTGTCTAGCATAACAGAGAACTCAGTGGATAAAACACGCAGATTTAAACATAGAGTATACGATAAAATATCGAATAAAAAATTACAACCTGTACTGAATATAAAATAAAAAAGTTAGTTTTTATATTTATTTCCTATTTATAATTTAAAATAATTTTATTTTTTAAAAACATCACGTTACAACTTTGAATCGAATCATTACGTATGAAAAAGTTTAGATTCTAAAATACCTAATAACATTAATATAGAATCATTGCAGGATAATAAGTCTATATTGTATAATTGTTTAAATTTTCCAAGCGTTTACGTGATTACATTAACATTACTGCGATCAGTATGGCCACAGAAGCGTTTTTCAATCAATTTCGACAGAGTTCTTACCGTTTCTTTCAATTATGTATGCATAATTAATTCAACACTAACAGTAGGTTTGTACGCATTTTTCACGCAATATATTTATTTTTAGGTTGCGTCTTCCGTCGTTTATGATGTTATAGACTACTTTTATACGTATAAAAGTTTATATCGAGTATATATACGAACTCTTTCGTGTATTTATAGATATCGTGAATTTGGAAGACGACACAAATATAATTTTCATTGTCTAAATTATTAAAAATTTAAATGTACCGGTGAACATATTAGCTGTTTAAACTTTCCAATTTTCATTCGGATTTACGGTAATCCTTATTTCATACAAAAATAATTCATTTCATAAAAATAAAGTAATTATATAACAAAACAATAGCAATTTTATTTTGTAGTGCTTTATGAATATCTAACGATGAGAAAAAAAAAACTATTTCAAAAGTAACGAGTTAAATATTTGTAAATATAATAAGAGTAGTTTGGAAAATCAAAAGAAGTTCACGCCTCATAATATAATTTTTCACATTTTATCTTTTTTTTTTTTTGTTAAAAATAAATAAACCACATCGAATTAGACCATGAAATTAAATAGGATTCTATTTCAAACTATACTGAAGCGTAAGAAAATTAAAACAGAACTCGATTAGTGAAGTTTTGATCCGCAAATCCGCAGACTCACGGACGTCCAAGACAGAAATTTTTTTAAACAGTTTTTTAATTAGTTTAAATGACAAAAATGGCATTAAGAGTATCATGAGTGTTCAAAAAAGTGTTTTTTCTTAATGTGTGTATTGGTACATTATTTTATAAGTGTAATATACGATAAATAGAGACAATTTAATTTAAAAAAATAAGTCGTTTCGCGTGTAATGAGAGTAGAACCCACCTCAACGCTTCGCTTATGAGGCGTGCAAAACGATTTATTATTAACTACATTTAAGATACAAAAAATCTTTTACAATTTTATTTTTATTTTTATAATATTACATTTTGAGAAAGATCAATAATGATAAATAGATAATATGTCATATTTCATTCATATTTTTACGAAGCCAATGAAAAAAAAAATATTTAAAAGTCTAGTGCAGTTTTCCTCGAACCGATTATTTGAAATCTACATAGTTTTTATTACTCTCCTTTATAAAAAAACCAGTGCCACTTGAAATATAAATCCCGTGTAATTACTATACCTCAATAGTTCAACGGTATACGACCGTCTATCAAGTCTAGGAAAATGCCACCCATTCTATTTTGACCCTGACATCTCCCGCACCAAACCAACCAACGTAATTTTTTTTTTATATATTTAATTATTTTCTTTTTTTATAGTTATTTTTTATTTTATTATATTTTCAATGATTTTCACTAAATATCATATTTAAAATAATATGTATTTTATTTAAGTATGTAATTTTAGAATATGTGTGATGTTGACGTGCTTTTTTAATATAACATAGGTATTGCAAAAAACTAGATTACGAGACCAAAAAATAATATAGTCTTGATTTTGTATAGATAATAGAATATATACATCTATTTACTTTGAAACAATCATCACACATACATGTGAGTGTGAATGTGAATTAATGTCTGTGGGTTCATCCGTCTATCATAAGTCTATGTTTTATCATAAATCAACTAAAATTAAAAAATAAAGAAAATTACCAAAAATTGAAGCATTTTTTGAACTTCGTGAGCGAGAATAACTTAACACTTAAGTGGTTTTTACAACGGTTTTCCGAGTGATAGTTCTAAATCTGTCATTCATTTATAAAAATAACGTACGTTATAACTCTTCGGAATGCAATTGAACAGGAAAACAAGTGTTTGCAACTGTTTGTTAGAACGTTTTGACCTACACTTGATTGTAAATCAAGTCACCGTCCTTGTAAACAATCATATACAACGTAATTAAATTAAACGTTTAGTTTTTACTATTAATCGCTTCGTTTGTTAATTACGAATTATAGAAATTATATTAAAATTGTTTTATTTTTTATAATGCATTATAATTAAATATTTAATTTTCTTAAATTAAAATCGACTTCCATGGAATAATAATCACGTGTTTTTTACAAATGTTAATTACTATATAAATTATATACATACATATAAGTACACACTAAGTTCATCTTATATTACTGTTAACTAATACTTTATTTACTGTTTCATATTATATAAAATAATGACGACCGTTCTGATGTAGTGGTGCGAGTAGTTGCCTCAACGCCGGCTGTCCGCGACACGCGTTCGATTCCCGTTTGAGGCAGATATTTAGGTAGGTATATTTGTAGATATATTTGTTTCACGGTGCCTCGGAGAGCACGTAAAGCCGTCGGTCTCCGTTGTTATCATAAACATCTGATAGCGACTGTTACTCATGATAGGGAAAAATTATCTACCAACCCGCAGTGGAGCAGCGTGGCGGATCATGCTACAACCCTTTTCCTATATGGAGAAGAGACCATCGCCCAGCAAAAATAAATTTAACAAACTTTTGTCTTATATGTATATATAACCAGTTTACTATTAAAAAAAAACTATCGAAATCGGTTCACGATTAACGCAGATATCAAGTAAATTTCAAATAAAAAATGTCAAATTGATTCTCTAGAGTTTGGGAGTAGGCTGCTCTATACCCACTTTAAAATTTATCCTCTACAATTATTTATTTATATATCAATTAAACAATAATCTAACTTATTTATTACAAAAAGCATTAAAAAAACCACGCAGAGTTATGACAATGCTATTTAGTAACCAAACAAAAAATTTAAAACAATCACATAATTACATACCCTCCCATTAGAAGCAAGCTGGGACTGAACAAACCATACAAATATATATATATATATATATATATATATATATATATATATATATATCAATATATATATATCAGAGTTATCGAGTCACAAGTGTATCAAGAAAGTAAGTTTTAAATTTAGTTTTTATATTAATTTGCGTAATGCTTTCAATCAATTTAGACGATAGACAACCTCATTAGTTAATTTATGCTTATATAAGTACAGAAGCGAATACAAAATTCCATAAAATATACAAATGTCGACACGACACACACCTAGATCGCGACAAACATCCGTATAGTCTATACAAATATTAAACTTGAACGGAGATCGAACTTGTAACGTTCAACGGTAGGAAATAGTTACACGTGACTGATTTCGTCACACTCTTGGAATCTTAGAGAAATGTTTATTTAACACACCTAGACGACGCGCGTTATATATTGGATTTTGATTATTGTAAGTATTGTTTTGAATTTTTTAGATTTTGCTACGGTAACTTTTAGCCTATTTTCTTCGAAAATCGCGCTTTCTGAGAATAAGGTAAGGTTTTAAAATTAGATAACTAAATTTAAAATTAACGAATACAATAATAAACAAGCATACTCTTTATATAATATTAGCAGGTATTAATTTCAGTCACTCTTAAACGGAACGTAAGTAATATGAAAAGGTACGAAGTTAAAGTTATTGGCGGTTGACAAAGTCGTCGCACAGACAAACGCGCTCTTTGGACAAATATTCTGAAATATGTGACTAATTGCAACCTTCACCGGTTGACAAAATGAAAAATTATTACATTTAAATTTTTCATATTTTGTTAAAAGATTTCAAAATCGAACAGTTTTATTAAATAAATAAATAAATAACGTAAATATTCGACGAAATTCAAACTGCCTTATGAAATAAAACCAAGCAAACTAAATAACAATAACAGTATGAATTATTTACGCTGCAATACACTGACACATATTATTTCATCACTACCCTTGAACTTAGTGTACGACGAAAAACGACAAGAAGTAACGAGGCGCAACGCGATAGATAACGATTCATATTTTTGTAAATTAACGCGACTTATGGACGTACTACGAGTATTATAAGTACAATATTAATATTTTCGCGTTTCGTTACCGTGTTTTTGGTCCTCTACGAGATTAGGAAATAGTGATGGTGTTCAAAAAGCCTACATAATTATGCATTTAAGTTTCTCTTTTAGAAATATATTTCTTTAAAGATCGATTTGTTTATACTCGTATAGTCGGAATTAATTCCCAACCGACCGAGTAATTCAATATCTACTAAGTCACTTCGCGTATCGAAAAGTTAGACAGATAAAAGTTTTTTTTTTTTTTTAAGTTTAACTTCTATCTATAATAAAGAGTTTCATTTCATACGTGTGTACATTAACACAGACACACATTTTTTTTACGTGATAACGTCTAGTAAATTGATGGAAGCTACTGGGTGCATGTACAAAAAACATGAAATCATTGTCACAATAATTAGTGAGCGAGATCGCGGAACAAGCGTTTAACGCACGATCGGCTCGGCCTAAGCGTTCGGCTCACGGTCGCGTCCGAGTAGAATTATTGACAGCGGCAAATGGCGGCAAACGCACGCAATTTCTGTTTTGTCAATATTGGGGTAATGTCAAATAGTGAAAAGTAAATGACGTTAAAATGGTTACCATAGTTTATTACAACAAAAAAAGGTAATTAATTCTTGCATTTTAAGAATTCGATTAGCGATATAATCTCATATGTTTGTTATTTGATTACTAAAAAAGCAGCATCGGTCAGCGAATCGGTGCAGTAATAATAGGTTATATTACAATATTGACTAAAAAGTTATTAGGATTCATATAATTACGATCGTATAAAAAGTAAACTACTTTTATTTAGTATATTTTTATAATTTTCATAAGTGGTTAATGATAATCTAATTTGTTTTGCTAACTTTAAGTTATTATTAAAGTAAGTAGTAAAAGTAAGTAGTAGTAAGTTTATATTAAACTTAACTTCTTTATTAAACTTGATTATTTCTTGTATTACATATCAAAGTATTTAACTTTATTTCGCTTTCATATTAAATACAATTATTTACCTGTAGCTTATATACATAGATTATACATATATATATATATATATATATATATATATATATATATATATATGTATAATCTATATATGTATAATCTATATATATATATATATATATATATATATATATATATATATATATATATATATAAATAGTTCAATTCCATTCATGTTTTCTTATGACGTTATCACGTAAAAATTATCGTCCGTAAACCAACTTTACAGACAACCAATTTTTTTAGTAAACGGGCGTTCTTAGACTTGTGTTATACTTAGTGTATGATTTTTGTTGATTAACAACATGTACCAAGTGGCGACAATGTCAAAATAAACCTATAAAAAGTACACTTCACTTTCGCAGCTTATGTTTTATATAAAAATAAAAAATGAAAATTTACAGATTTTACGACAAACACGACGACAACTATTTACGTGAAATAAATTAACTTATTAGTTTGCGAAATTGTAACATACTCTAAAATTTATACATATATAAAATTATGGTCTTTCAACGAGCGTTACTCGACTGATAGAGTAATATTCTAAAGCATATTCTATGCATGTAGAAAGAAAGGTTAAGGTACCTAAGCTTGTTTATAAGAGATTGTACTAAATTATGTAGCATTAATAAATAGATAAATAACTAAAAAAAAAAACAAGAAATAAAAAAATGTATATATATTAGAATATAAGCGGTCAGTTTGGACTCTCGTTTCAAAGACTAGAAAGATACTAAGTCTAGTTTTTAAGTACTTATTTGTTTAAATTTGCTGAATAAAAACGCCTATCTATGTAACAATCGAATATATGAAATAAAAAAGGTGTAGGCGCATGTAAGCCTGTAGATATATACCAGAAGATGGCAGAGAGAGTTAAGCATGGACGAAATGCACGTTCTACACGTTATGCACGTTAGTGCACGCGTAATCCGTCGGTCCCACGGCTGGACAAATGCGTACTGCTCTACATATCTATTGTTTATGAATTACTCCATTTAGAGTCTCTCATTCTTATTATCTGCGCTCAAACGGCGTTTTTTGGGTCTGTGGACATAGAGGGCAAAGCGCTCTCTCTGGTTCCGGCTCGCGTCTTGACATCCACGCTTATCGAGTGTCTCCTTATAAATATACAAATTAAATAGTAAATAGTACACGTACAAAGACGAGTTGACGGATATGCACGACTCGGAATTTCTTGCAAATCATACAAGTTTATTTTCGCGTTATTTTTCTTCATCGATGACCGATTTGATCCTGCGTGCGTCTAGTTTCTAGTTGTCTAGCGATGTTGAACATGCGTTTCAGCTTCGCTCTTGTGTCTCGTTAGGGGATGTTTTAGAGCATACGTTACTTCTGGGTAATATAACTTAGTAAAGGCGAATATTAAAATCAGTTTAATAGTTTCATAGTTTATCTATTACGAACGAAAAATCATTCAAGGTTATAATAATAGCGTATGTATATTAAATGTCACTTTGCTACATGTACTTGACGACCGTTCTGATGTAGTGGTGCGAGTAGTCGCCTCAACGGTCGCGGGTTCCATTTCCGCTCGGGACAGATAATTTGTATTTGTGCAAATATTTGTTTCCGATCAGGTTGTATGTCCTTGTGGGTTTTCCCACCGTGCTACAGAGAGCACGTAAAGCCGTCGGTCCCGATTGTTATAAAATAGTCGTTACTCACGGTAGGGATATTATCCGCAAATCCACAGAGGAGCAGCGTGGTGAGTTATATTCCAATCCTTCTTCTATATCGAGAAGAGGCCTTCGCTCAGCAGTGGGTTGTTTACAGGCTAATACAGTAAGCAGTACAGAATACAGATAGGTACGGCGCGTTCCAATCTGCGCTTACCTGACTATTGAGAACGCGCAATCCCTACATGAATAAATATTTTACTAACTAACGCTCATTGACACACGTGTATCTTCTTGTTTTATTTTTTGTCAGTGATCATAACATGTATAGTCGAGGGAAAGGGCCACCCGCGGCGAATGTTTTAGTTATGTTATTGGAACGTTCGAGAAATCGATAGAATATAATCGAGCATGAGGTTAATTACTTATGTAATTGTATTTTGTTTTTAATCGACGATTAATCAAGTTAAAGCTTTTGTCTAACACAGAGTTATAATAACAGACTACACGCGATGAAAGATAATATACGCAGTCTATACAAATAATAAATCTGTTAAAACCTCCGTTTTATTAATACACTATATATCATCAAGAATAAATTTCAATAGCGCGTATTTTTTTGTATCAGCGCCATCTCTTATCGTGTTTTTCTCTGATCACGTATCACGTAAAAAGTACAAAACCAATGTTAATAACTTTAATACATAAAAATTGGAAATAACTCACAGTATAATTTAGTTTTTGTTTCATTGTAATTAAATTTAAAAATAAATATTTAAGAAAATAGAAATAGGTACCTACGCCGCCAACGCCATCTGGTCTAAGGAATCTTTAAAACTCACAAAACTTATATTTGAGTTATTATTTTGTTAAACTTAAAAATTTACTAAATATGTCGGATAGGAATAGAAATCGTTTTAATATTTTAGATAAACATCATTTTCAATTAATATACTACTATGTTAAATATTAATTATGTTAAATGTCACTAAATATAAAAACGATATTCTACAATTATACGATAGATGGCGCAGATAATTTTCTGAATCGCGCTGACCAAAACTTCGGCCAAAAGAATGACACTCGCCCGTATTTAAAAATCTGTTTTTCTTTTTTGTATATAATTAAATACTTTAGGGTACTACGGTCTTGATTGTTTGTTCGTTGTTAAAATTTAAAATATTTGGTCGTTATTTGTTGATTGTACAAAGTTGGATGGTTATAGCTATTTTAGTTGTAATCTATATATATACATATAAAGTCGTGTTAGTTACACCGTTTATAACTCGAGAACGAGTGGAACGATTTTTATGATTTTTGTGTTTTTGGATTTGTCTTCGTCGGGAATAATACTTATTAAAATATGGTATTCATCAATGAGAAAATAATTAATAAAAAAAACAGTTCAAATGTTTCATCCGTACTATCTATATACATATATATGTATGTATGTAAGTATGTATGTATATAGATATAATAAATCTGTCACTCAATCCGTCTATTATAAAATATTTTCCAGTATCGACGCAGGTGTAGGTGGGCAATTTTTTTTAAAATTGTACCTAAGGTTTTTGGGGTGTCCGGCACCTTTCAGATTTTTTTCACTATATAGCAAGAATTCTTATTTAATTGTATTAATTTTTACAAGCATGAAACATTATATGACGTCACTTTGGCCATTTTTAATTTTATAGTTTATAAACATTTCACTCATTTTACCGATTGCAAGAAAAAACAAGACTGGATTTTGCCATGTCCTCTCAACATTTTGTCACACAATTTTGGAAACAGAATTGCAATAATTTAACGTAGACTTATGTTGCGCATATAATCAAATAGCTAGTTAATTCTCCATTTATAAATTTGAATGGGCTTTCAGAAAATCCAGCGAGTTATATTTATATTGATTTATGAACGCTGGTCCCAAAATTTGACCGAGGTGGAACTTTCCACTGACTTTCGGCCTTATTTGATATTATAATAATAAAAATCGCTCAAAGTAGTCAGTTTTTTTCAATATGGTAACACCACAAGCATCTTCAATCCCTTCCGCTATGTTGCAAACGTCGTCAGTCGCGCGGCAGACGTCGCCAAAGTTTGTAGTGAAAACGAAGTGAAAAAAAAATCCGCTGACGATCGGGGATTTAAAGGTAATTTCTTCGCATTTTTTTCTATCAGATTGTATTTTCTTAAAAACTTGCATATACCTTCTCATGGAATTAGCATTATATTAACGTTTTACACATGAAGTTCAAAATTAAATGACAATAACTATTTGTATTCGGGAATTCGTAACGTTCCGCTGACCACCATTTTAAAAATGTTAGTCAGTGGATAGAATTGTTCGTCAGCGGAACGCATAAAGCTGCATGCATATTGCAAATTATGTAGTACTTAAACATGATAACTTCTAAAAATAAATATAATGTTGGTAATAAAGAGGTGAAAATTACTTGTTTTTAAAAATTCATTTATTGTATGATTAAAAGTCTATACCGGATTTTATCGCGTTTATTTAAAACTTTACAGTTAACAATATTTTAAATTATTTCCCGACGTTTCGGACCCATTACAGCGTCCATGATCCCGGGGGACTGAGGTGGTGGGTGTCCGAATAATGGATCATGGAAAGTATCCGAAACGTCGGGTATTTAAAAATCATAATAAACCGCGATAAAATCCGTAAAAGTTGTTTCATTATAATCGTTTGTTTAGTTTTATGCAAGATTTGCATTCATATTGTGTGCTTCTAGGTATAATGGCTTTATCAGCTGCTGAAAGAGCAAAACGGCACCGCGAAAAACTAAAAAACGACCCGCAGAAGTTTGAAGAACACAAAAAAAAGCATGCCGCTGTTGTTAAAGCTTCTTCTAAGAAAATAACAGAGCTATCAGAAGATCAAAAAGAAAAGCAGCGCAAAAAATGGAGAGACCAGAAAAAAAGACAAAAACAAAACAAGAAAATTAATGAAGTTTCTGTGCCTTCTGCCTCCACACAGACTGTCAGTAAAAAAGTTCACAAGAAAAAGGATAAATGTATAAAATATGCAAAGAAATACAAAGCGGCTCTAAAAAGAATTCAGACATTAAAAAAATCACTAGAAACAACAAAAAAGAATTTATACCGATTAAAAGTCAGAACAAACAAAAAGATCAGGGACTTAGAAACAAGTATACTAAAGATGAAAACTAGGGAAGAAGTTTTAGAAAGCACCATTAAAAAGACGTATAAAAACTGTCAGACGCAAAAGGAAAAAAGAGTATTAAAACGTTTAGCTGATACAGACATTGTTAAACGAACAAAACAAAAGTGTCACATGTCAAAGTTGCTGGGACTAAAAGGCAAAATTAGAAAGAGAAAAATTACAGTAAAAAATAATTTAATCAAAAATGAAATAGAGTGTTTTTACTTAAGAGATGATATAAGTAGATGCACTGCCGGAAAGAAAGAATGTCGAACTTCAGACAAAAAGAAAGAACAGATCAGATATTTGACCGACACTATTGGTAATCTGTACCAGATATACAAATCTGAAGGCGGTAAATACAGCATATCGACATTCTATAAATACAAACCTTTCCATGTGCTTGCCCCAAATGTTCAAAATAGGGAAACGTGCCTTTGTATAAAACATGAGAACTTTGAAATGCTTTTACAAACTATTCAAAAAAACAAGATATTACTAAATTGCAAGACTGTTGCTGATGTTACATCAAAAGTGAGTTGTGATCTGAAGTCATTCAGTTGCATGCACGGAGAATGTGATAAATGTAAGACAATTAAACTCGATTATCAGCTAACAGCTGGCCAACTTGATCTAGACACGCAGTGGACGCAATATGAACGAGTCGATCATACATACACGAAGACTGAGAAAGGAATTGATAAGACTATTCACACGAAAAAGACTGCAAAAGTACTGAAAAAAGGATCCGTGGCTACTTTAATTAAGTCATTTGAGAATAGCATACCTGCATTTAAGATGCACTACTATACCTGGAAACATCAACAGCAAAAATACCGCGAGTGTATCAATGGATTAAACCAGAATGAAGCATTAATACTGTGTGATTTCTCAGAAAACTACATCTGTAAATTAGTAAAGGAAATACAATCGATGCATTTTGGTGCATCAAAGCAACAAATTACGATCCATACATGTATTTTTAACTACCTATGATGGAGATTTTTTTAATGTATTTACAGTCAATTATGGTATTCTAATTTTGATGTACAACTTTACAGGCATGGTGTACTGGGCAACTACTTCTCAATCGTTTTGTTCAGTTTCCGATAACAACTGCCATGAGCCTGCAGCAATATGGGCTCATCTCATGCCAGTCATAGAAATGGTCAAAACAGAAAATCCCGAAACGAAGATTATACACTTCTTTTCAGATGGTCCAAGTTCCCAATATCGTCAGAAAAAAAACTTCTATTTACACAATTTATTCACCTCGAAACTGAAACTTGACTACTCGACATGGTCATTCACCGAAAGTGGCCATGGAAAAGGCGTAGCCGATGGTATCGGTGGTGCCGTAAAAAGGAGTCTTGATCGACAAGTGGCATATGGTAAAGATGTCATGAATAGTTCACAAGCTTATGACCTACTGAACAAATCTATGAAATCTGTTAAATGTTTTCATATTCAGGATCCTGACATTGAAAATATAGTCAAAGTAATCCCCAAAGACTTGAGTGTTGTACCAGGAACGATGAAAATTCATCAAATTGTATCAAATTCACAAAACAAGAATATAATGAAGCATAGAACTCATTCCTGCTTTTGTGGAGCAAAGAAAGGTTTGTGTGGTTGCTTCAATCCGAAAAACATCGGATTTTATACGACAGAGAGAACTTTAAACAACCTCGAAATGACACCTTCAGATACAATTCCAGTTGATACTGATATTA
Organism: Euphydryas editha; assembly: GCA_036937285.1. NCBI lineage: Eukaryota > Metazoa > Arthropoda > Insecta > Lepidoptera > Nymphalidae > Euphydryas > Euphydryas editha. Next base: position 20,774,895 of record JAUPFZ010000005.1, on the reverse strand, counting down.
AAAATTCAAGAACTAAGACATCTAGCACGGCAGAAAAAGATTTAGATGAAATAACCAAAACAAGAAACAACAACCTCGAAATACCTCCTACCAAAACAATTCTAGTTAATACTGATATTAACAATTTAAGAACCCAGAAAACATCTAGTATGGAAAATAAAGATTTACATGAAATAACCGTACTGGAAAGTGATTTTTGTGAAAAATCCCCTGAAACTGGACTGATTCATCCAAGCGATCTCGGAATGCTTGAACGTATTGAAATTTCAGAGTTATATTCCGAAGATATTATTAGTATAGATCTATGTCCCAACGAACCTGAGCCCAGTGAGAATTCTCTGATGGTCTTAAAAAGTAATAATATTACAAAGAGATTAACCGACTTGAGTAATAGTAGTCCCGAGCCAAAGAAAAGATGTCTAATGAAAAAGAAAGAAAATGTTCAACTGAGTAGTGCAAAGTTTCCTTCAATTAAAACGATTGTCAATCGTACTTTGCGCTGTGAGAAGTGCAATATACAGTTTCCTTTCCAACGTATGCAGAAATGTATGGCATGTAAATGTTTTTTTTGTTTAAAATGCAGTGATGGCTCAAACTATTTTGATTATATCTGCGATATTTGCTATGGTGATTAAATGTGTTGCTTTTTATAATACCTTGTGTGTACTCAAGTATATAGGAAATTAAATGTTGCCTTAGCCTTTATAAAAATTTTTTGTGATCCAGTAAGCTATCAACAATAAAGTCTATGACGGTTTTGCATTTTCCTTACAAATAAATAAAATAATTAATAAATATGTGTTTTATTCGGACGATTACATTTCACAAACACAAAAAAAAAAACTTACACTAACAATATCTAATATAAAAAAAATAGGTTGGAAAGTACCTATAGATATATCATCGTTCGCTGGTGCAAAATGTATAAATAATTTGAGCATTGTGATAAGTCCCTTACATATCCACTTACTAACTTTCATCTTCCACTGACTTACTGTCCTCTCAGAAAATAAACAATAAATTTAATATATTTTCGATTCAATGTTATGTAATGATACTTTGTTTTGACTTATTATTAAAAAAAATAATGATTATTTTGTACATATTTAATATAGTACTGAATTTATTCTAATTTATAAGTTAAAAACAAAACTGAGTACTTGAATTTTCCTAACGTTAGTCATAGGACATAAAAGTTACAATATTTAAATGTTAGGAAATATATCATTTACAGTTGTATTTAATTTTTTTTAACATTACCTTTAAGATGATAATAAAAATACTAAATAATAAATTTCATTACATATTATTTTTTTGTGGAATATATAACTTCGTTAGTCAGTAGAATATTTACCTGCCCTACTCTGGCTAAAATTTAAGTTTATCATTAATTTAAGACACAAATGAAAAATCCTTTACGGTTTAAATAAGGTTAAGATATTACTGAATAAGATTCCATCGAAAAAAAATACAATTATTCATAAAAAAGATTAAGACGCAAAATTTTATGATAGTACAATTTTATAAAAAATTGCCCAGGTGATAAAAAATATAAATGCATAATTTTTAAAATTTTAGTTAAAGACCCGTGCGAAGCCGGAGCGGGCCGCTAGTTTTTAATATACACATATTTAAAACTTATTGGTACAAATTATGATTCTTTGAAACGATATTCTAATTTTACCATAATATAAATAATGAAACTATAGTTAAGTTGTCTCTTATATAGTTTCGATCAGATAGGTTCAAGCAATAATCATAACAAATAATAATATCAGCAGTTTAGCTGTAGAAATACATAAAACTGTTCGTAGAAGGTATTTTCCATGTTTCTTTTTTTATGTTTATTTATAAAAATTCTTATCTTTAAATAAATATCTTTATCTAAATTAGATTCTAATCAACGCTTTGGTGACAAATAAACTTCGAAATAGTTTTAAAACGATAAAATTTATGTTTATCGATATACGATGATCATCGCGATAATCGATAACTTTATTTTAATTTCGTATTACGAACTAGTTTTCCTATTAAGGGGGTGGTCGGGATTTATTGCAGTTAAAGAAATTCATATTCAGCAAAAGTACTGCGATTTCTCGTATTTAAAAAATATGCATAGAAATCTTCAAGATATTTACTGTTTCGGTGAAATTACGAAAACACGATAGAAATAACTTCATTCGATAGAAAATAATCACAAAGTAAGGTCTTTGAAATGGTTTGAAACGGTTTAAATAAAGAAAGCAAACGAGCAACCACCTAAAAGTTTTCTCAGAATATTAAACATGTTAAAATTGAATTATTTGATGTTGGGTTTTCGATATTTTTGTACTTTTCATTCATGATTTATCAATATTATAATTTGTCGGTTACGCCATCCATTCCGAGCGATTTCAAATCGGTTCTCCTTCACTTACTCGCTGCGTTCGACAGTGACAGTCTAAACGTGATGCTAAATAGACGTGTGTCGCTTTAGTCTCCAAACGCGCTTCGTATATTCACGAAAATACAGAACAAATACTAGTAAAATGGGCAATAAAGAGCTAAAAAAAAGAAGAGGAACCAGAAGGGCCCGAAAAAATAAAGGTTTACATATGGCAAAAGTGCAAAGGTAAGTTATTACTTATTAATAAGATACTTAGTAATAATTTATTAATTATTATAATTTATTAATTAACTAGTTAATCAATTGCTGTTAGTGTACCTTTATTTCACTAATATCTGCATTGACAGCGTTGCTTTGTGGTCTGGCGACAGAATCAAGTTTTTGAGACGTTAGGTTCGATCCTCAAAAAAATTTTAGTTTTGGTAGAATTATGTTTTTGTTTATTATTTTTTTTTATGCAGTTACTTGTGTGTGTAGGAAAAATACTTATATATCTTACTTATTTTTTTAATCAATTTTTTTTTACCCGACTGCGACAGAAGGAGAGTTATGTTTTTCGAGTGTATGTATGTATGTGTGTATGTGTGTATGTGTGTGCGTGTGCGTGTGTGTGTGTGTGTGTGTGTGTGTGTGTGTGTGTGTATGTATGTATGTATGTATGAATATATGTATGTATGTATGTATTTATGTATGTATGTATGTATGTCCATTTCGCGGCGCCCGCAAATGGCGGAATGAGGGGGGGGGGGGAGTTGAATTTTTTTTCTTACTGTAGCAATATGGGTATCAAATGAAAGTTAGTAAATTGTTTTATTCTTTTTAGTTTATAATAAGAGTATTTTACGCAGTCGGGTTTTTTTGATTTTTTTTTAACTAAGCATACTTGTGAAATAAAGATCATACTTTGATATATAATTAAAATTTCCAGAAAACGACGGTGTATTTCTGAAGATGATGCAATAGACACTGGAACAACCGCTACCACCACTCGCATGTATGTACAATTCGATGTAAACCGAATATTATTGCTCGCGTACGGTGGGTCACTCGCTAAATATAAACCACCAGTGCAATATGAGCTAATATCACTATGGATAAGCTCGACGGGGAACTGGCAGAGGAAGTCGCAATCGTCGGCCGCTGGAGTCTCCCGCCGCTTTCGGAGCTTGGGGTGGATGAGGCGGCTAGCCGGCTCTGCGACGCATTCACTGCTGTCTGCAGAGCGGCCATGCCGCCCACGAAGCGTCCATCCCCACGGCGGGCACTCTACAGGTGGTCGGCTGAGATGGCCTCCGGGCCGCCTGCAACGGGGCCAGGAGACAATTACCCGGAGCAGGCGGAGACGCTCCCAGGACGTGGACAGGGACGATAGGCTGCGCAGGATCTACGTGTAGAAAACGAAGATCCTGCGGTAGGCCATATGCCGAGCCAAGGAGGAATCTTGGCTGGAGTTAGTTGGGGGTCTGGAGAGAGACCCCCGGGGCCGAACGTATAATTGGGCGCGGAACAAGCTCCGCACCCAGTCGGCCCCCATCAGCGAAACGCTCCAGCCGGACCGACTGGGGAGGGACCCGAGCGCTTTGTTCCCTCAGAATGGCTCGGCAGATGCCGGACGAGGAGGAGGGTGTTCCGCCACCCGTCACAGAGGCTGCAATGGAGGCGGTGATTACCCGCCTCCAAAATAAGAAGAGGGCGCCGGGTCCAGACGGGGTGCACGGGAGAGTCCTTGCGACCGCTCTCGGGCACCTCGGCGACAGCCTCCGGGAGCTATTTGACCGCTGCCTGCGGTCTGGCCAGTTCCCGGGGGTCTGGAAAGACGGTCGGCTCTGCCTATTTCCTTAGGCAGGTCGGACCCCGGACTCGGCTTCGGTGGTGCGACCGGTGGTTTTGCTGAACGAAGCTAGGAAGGCCTTGGAGAAGATAATCCCTACCTATACCTCCCGACCTCTCCGATCGGAGGGTAGGGTTAGAGGGTTTAGGGCTCCGTGTCAGGATTGACAAGACCGAAGCCCTACTATTCCGCGGGACCGGCCGCAAGGGACCTCCACCGGGGGCTACCCTGCAGATTGGAGAGGGAAGGGTCAGGATGAGCCCCCAAGTGAAATGTCTGGGGCTCATCCTTGACGGAGGGTGGACCTTCGGCCCACATTTAGCTATGGTAGGACCGAGGTTCATGAAGGCGGCGAGTGCGCTAGGCAGACTCCTCCCGAACCTCGGAGGACCCAGCGCCGCCTGCAGGCAGCTGTATTCTGGAGTCTGCCGGAGTATGGCGACGTACGGTGCCCCGATTTTGGGCGGTTCGCCTCACCGCGAGAAATAAAGCAGCGCTGCGCGCTGCGCTGAGGGCAATCGCGGTGAGGGTGATTCGGGGGTACTGTACGGTATCGTGGGCTGCAGCTACTGCTCTAGCCGGCGACCCCCCGTGGGAGCTCGTGGCGGAAGTTCTTGCCGAGACCTACTCATATATCTCGGGTAGGAGGGCTCTTGGTGAGAACCCTACGTTGGACGGGATCCTACGGGTGCGTCGGATAGGGCAGGAAGCGCTTATGCGGAGGTGGGGGAAGGACCTGGCGGGGCAGCCGTACGGTACATGCGTAACGACTGCCATTCGCCCAGTCTTTGAGCGGTGGATGCGTCGAAAACGCAAGCCCCTCAACTTCCGTCGGACGCAGGTTCTCACCGGGCACGGTTGCTTTGGTGACTACCTGTGCCGGACGGCCCAGAGGGAGCTGACGACTGAATGTTATGATTGTGGCGCGGCGGTGGACTCTGCCCAGCACACCCTCGAGGTGTGCCCGAGATGGGCGGCGCTGCGTCAAGGTCTGACGTCGGTCCTCGGTGGGGACTTGTCGCTCCCGAGCGTCATCACCGCGATGCTCGGTGACGACGAGTCCTGGAAGGCGATAGTCTTCTTCTGCGAGACAGTAATGTCCCAGAAGGAGGCCGACGAGTGGGTGAGAGAGGAAGCCGCCGACGTGGCCTCCATCCGCGGGCGACGAATGGGGGTGCGTAGGAGGCGCTACTTAATGCGCCTCCAGTAACGCCCCTGTGTCCGTATTGGGCTGTGATGGGAACCCGGTCCTACTAGACACGGCGTCGTCGGGACTGTTCAGAGTTTATAGCCCGTCGTGGTAAACCACGCACGATTTTATCCGATAGTGGAACTAATTTTGTAGGCACCTGTAATGAACTAAATACTTTTTTGCAGACGTTTAATCTTGACTCGTGTGTTATACAGGAAGGCATCGAGTTTAGTTTCACGCCACCTTATTCTCCCCATTTCAATGGCGTTGCAGAGGCCGCCGTGCGGTCGATCAAGCATCATTTAATTCGACTGCTGCACCAGCATCACTTCACGTACGAAGAGCTGTATACGTGTCTTACACAAATTGAATCAATTTTAAACTCCCGACCTCTAACCTCCTCTGTCCTCCGATCCTCTTGACTTCTCTGCCTTAACACCTGCCCACTTTTTGATTAGACGACCACTAACATCTGTACCTTATCCACAGTTAACAGAAATCAGTATCGGCCGACTAGGACGCTTCCAAAGGGTGGAGCAGCTTAAACAACATTTTTGGAACAGGTACCATACGGAGTACATACATCTACTGCAACAGAAGACCAAGCGGTCTACATCTTCCAGTGACATTAAAGTAGGATCTCTTGTACTCATAAAAGAAAAGGCCCTGCCTCCTCTATTGTGGTGTCTTTGACGTATTGTGCAAGTGTATCCAGGAGGTGACGGAGCGACGAGAGTGGCGGATATCAAGACAAAGAAGGGCACGATACGGCGCGTCTTCAACAACATTTGCCCACTACCTCTTTGAAGTTTACCCTTCAACCCGGGGAGCTTGTTCGAGCGATATTGCCCGCGCGCTGCGACGGGGATACAGCGGGTAGCAGGCGGGGGCCGTAGCACGGCCAATAGCTCCACGCAGTACGAGACTTGCATCGGGACACCACCGGCGACGCACGTTTAACCTATCTTATAATATTATTTTTGTACGGTCAATATACCAGCCTACATACAGTCCACTAGTCTTATTTATTTCTATTTTAGTCATAGGACCCTAACAAATAGAATAGAATTTTATTGAGAGATATTTATACACTGTTACACATAAAAATTAAATAATTTAATACACAATAAAAGAAATACTTAAAAAAAGGTAAAAAAAAATATAATAAATAATAATATATAATATATAATAAATATATAATAATATTTATACAAAAAAAAAGAATAAAATATACGTAGTTCAATTTAAAAAAAATAAACAAAAGAAGTATTTGTGTATACAATTAAAGCAACAAACATACAAAATTACAAATACATTTAATACATACAATAACATATAAAATTACAAATACTTAAATTAAGTTACAAAAAAAAAGAATTGACAAAATATATATAAATATGCGCTTGAATATGATATTGTAAAAAAATTACCGAGAGCCCTGCCGTACCTGCTAAAGTTCTGGTCGTAGACATCCATATTGCAATCTAGGTAATAAAATTTTGTAAGTAATACCAGCCCTCCCATATACTTACGTACAACATACTTCCATAAACATTATTTTTTAGAAGTGAAGAAAATATTGATATTTTGTTGATACATATTTTGTTACCTGCTTTATGATCAACGGTCGTAAGTTTACAGATGATTTTATTACAAAATAAATGTTTAGTGGATATTACATAAATTATTTTCAAAAGATTTTTATTATTATTATATTGTCTAATGTCACTTTTAATTTTTGTTTGTTTTTTATAGTTTTATTATTAAAAGTCATTTTTCATAAAAAGAAACTTTACATTTAGATTGTGTATGTAATGGGTTCGCATTAGGAGCAAAAAACGAAAAAGTTTTATAGATATTATATAGAGGGCTCGGAACCTAAAATTCCTTATTTAGCGAAGAGATGGCGTTAGTTAAAAAGGTTCGTTGAACCTGTGCGTTCGGGCAGCGAGGGGCAGGTAAGGTGTTGGGAGGAGATGCGGAACTCAAACGCTCAAGGTCATTCGCTCATCTAAGCCCCTTAACCTACCTCATTCTTAAATCATATATATATAAGTACCGCGCAGTCCCGATGTGACGGGTGTTCATTATCAATTTGTAATAACAGTTGTATCACGTCGTACTGCACATAGATGTACAGTTGTTTATAAGATTTGAGCATTTTTCTCCTTAGGCCCTAGTAGCGAAAAGATTATGGTTAACTTTTTACAAGTATGCATCGAAGCTAAGTCTAATCGCCTAGTTACGGATGGTGCATTTTTGATATGAAATACGTCATAAACAGGTTGATACCAGTTGTCAAAACTGGAAACCGGTCAACATATCGCCATATCACTACAAATACTTTGAAATTTTAGGAACACAACCGTAACCTAAACGTCCCACTGCTGAGCGAACGCCTCCTCTCTTTACTTAACCCGCCACACCGCTCCGATGCAGGGTAACAGATAAAAATTCAATTATTATTTAATCGTTTACCGAATATAAAAATATGTTTAAAGTTTATCATATGAATGTTAAAAAATAATTTATTTTTTATAAACATGAAATCATCAGGCACGTAGAATTTAACGAATTTTCTTCCGCTGCGATGAAACCGACACGCTCCGGAGATTTTAATGAAAGAATTAGAAAGTTTTGTAGTTTAGTTCATTATTGTTTGACTATATCTATACGTACAAAACGAAAAAAAAATGTTACGGAAAGATCCTAAATTACCCTATTTATGAATATTCAAATGTATTTATTAATAAAATTGAAGCATTTGTATATGAATTATATTTGCACAGTAACTCAATGAAGAATTCAAATATTTATCTATAAATTATCCCAAAAAATATAGCCTCGTTAGACAGAAAAGAGTCAACCACAACATAAAAGCCAAAAGTAAGTTCTTTCCTAATCACATTTAAAAATTATATAATTTAAAAAAAAAATCTGAAAGCGATTAATATCGAAATTATTTATTTAAATATCAATTTATTTCATTGATAATATTTGGGGCATAATTTTTAATTTTTAGCATATATTTTACAGATTCAGATCGGGGACAAACGATAAAAGAATGTACAAAATCGGTCGATATCTACTGAATTAATGAATTTACGAACAAATGGCATTTGATTTCTATATAAATTTCCGAATTTCCTCTCGCTACCTCTCTTCCTGTCTATGTACAAATATATTTTAAAAGATATAGGTCCACACAGGAGAGTAACAATAACACAGTAACAAATCAATCTAGATAGAGCTATACACATCGCATTTGATGAACTTAAATAGGACTCGGAATATTGAAAGATTATGTTATGGTTCGACACAAAAGCCCCGGATATTAAAGGGATATGGAATAGTTAAATTTTTATGTAATCAAATGATAGAAGGGTCTAGAGAGGATTTAATAATTTATCCATTAAATAAATTAAATTTATAATTTATTAATAAATAATAATAAAAAATGTGTCATCTAAACAGTCACCACAGTAGATGAGAGTAGAGCATCTTCCGAGTTTATTATAAGAAAAATTGCGGTTCATTAATATTTGTCTAATAAATTTTATAAAACATATAATTTGTCAAGCCAGTAGCAATATTTTATTTTGAATATGTTTCGACCTTAAATGCAATTATTTTTTATTTAAACGCCAGAATTTAATACTAAATTCATTTTAATAGTCAAACGAAACCTAACCCAATCTACGCCGAGACCTATACTATGATGTATTAAAAATAGGTCGTTGGTCAAGACAACATTTTTCGAAGATTTGTTTTGTTATTACATATATAACTTTTTTATATGTGATCTAAATTTTTTAACATGAATTAATTACTTATATTAAATTACATTATTCGAACACAAGAAAACATTTTATAATTTTTTTGGTTTTAACATCCCCTCTGATGTTGATCAATCGAGCGTTTAGACTCTTGACGAGCGCCCTTTTTAGTTTCAAATTTCTAACAATGTGCTATCTGTATGATATTTTTTTCCTACAACATTATTCATTATACTGAGTGCTTATGATCAAATAAGACGATAACATTATATCAATGTTTAATTTAAATATACCACTATGAACTTTTGCAGCTAAATTAAAAAACAAAAACTAAACCGTATTGAAATGTAATATTTTTTTAACAAACAAAACAAAATTAACTGTATTTTATATAGGTATAAGAAGTTTTATACACATATAACAAATTATTTTTATATCTAAAGAAATAAATAAATAAAACATTTGCCTCGCCACTAAAAGAGAGCTCCACGATTTGTTTGAATTTGATGTTGATTTTCGGACCAAAGTAAATGAAAAAAATGCAAAAAAAATTGATTTCTATCAGATCGAATTGAATCACCACTTTGAAAAAAATATATAATAATTGTCTATACCTTGCCTAAAAGCATGCCAAGTCCAAATTAAAATTCCAAGTCCCAAATAAAATCTATAAGGTGCAACATGTTAAAAAAAATGAAAGTAAGTAGACCATATTATGACCTTGTTGACGCTTTTAACTTTTTATTTTTCAATAATATAATACCTACTTAATTAAATTGTATTACATATTTGATTTTTCAATATTGGGCACGAAAGGTTTAAAAGAGATTGGGATGATCTTTTCTCAGTAATAGATAAATCCATATGATTAAAAAAAAGCTTTTTTTTAGTCATCGTCACTATATTCATTAATTAAAACATGATCGTTATTTATAGAAAAAAAAAACACTGAATAATATTTCTGCTGAACGAACTATGAGATTTATATCTTGCATTTAACAAATAATATATAATTGCCGCCACGTGGGAGCAACAACCAAATGTTCGATTTCCATTTGCACAGTTACAGCAATAACGCCGAATATATTCGTGTATAAAATAAAATAAAAAAAGTAATATTTAAGTATTATGTATAAGAATCATTTATCAATAAATTGATAGAAATCAATAATTCTTTTTTTTTGCATTTTTTCATATCTTTATTTAGGCTTGGCTCAAAGAAATTGCTATAAAATAAGCTGTAAGGTCTACCATAACAACTGGAATCGGTTTTATTTTCCTAGCTTTAAAATTAACAAAAATATACCACTTTGAAAAAAAGTCGCTTCCAGATATAGATTCCTATCGGGGGCATTTTCGCTATGAAAGTACGGCTAGACCCTTTGTGTGAATTGTGTTAATGTAAATTGTACATATTATTATGTGTGTGCTGTAGTGTGTGTAGTTTTTTTTTTTTTTTTTTGATTATTTTAACGTATTTTTTTGAGCATTATTATAAAAAATATTAGTATTCTGCACTTCTTCTCCATATATAGTTTAACTGTGCCAAATTTCATACTTCTCCGTCCGCGTAATTTCCGTAAAAATGGGTACAAAGTTTTTGCTTCACGTATGAATATATAGATAAGTAACTTACTATACTTTTTGCAGCAAAATTTTGATTAAATTTAATATGACTATAGCTTGAACCTTGGATAAACATCGTTTATTCAATACCATCAATAGAGATAAAATAGGTCAATATTCTTTAAATTATTCTATGATAAAATGACATATAAAATCAAGTAGACAAAACTGCGGGCAGGAGCAACATACATAATGAATTCTGACATACGTAACTGGTATTATGTTATGTGGCATATAGTATTTTGTTTTGTCGTTGTAGAAAGCCGATATACTGACGAATTTCAAATACGTATTACGCAAAAGCGCTTTCTTTTAGCGCATATGAATTTTTAATAGTGATATGACTTTTGACTCGTGTTGGTGATAAATTACGATATTTTAATTTTTTTAGTTAATATATGTAAAAGATAATTAGAACTCTGCACCTATTTTATAATTCTATATAAACTTAAAAAATACCCAGATGGAACCAAATTCTTAAAAAAAATCTAAGCGAGAGTTAATCATTTTATTCGTTCACTAAGAGAATATCTCTCTGTAGCATTTTAATAAGATTCTGACATTAATACCAAAATTATAAAATTGTTCATTCGTTATGGAAAAAAAGTAAAATATAATTACGTTGAAAATACGCTTCTATTAGAAAGACAAATTAAATATACAATCGCAAAGCCTTATAAAAACATACAATAAAAAAAAATTCGAACGCAGAAGTAAAAGTTATTGCTTATTATACACGAAATACGTATATAGACACGATTACATGTTACATAATAATAACACGAATAGTAAAACTCGTCCAAGTGGTCCGAATACACAATAGAATTCACACTCGCAGTGCAATAGAGATTAGGTAACAGTACGTAAAATATACCGTCCGAATCACCTGGAAACCTTAATAGACACGAAACATTGTTTACTGTTTATTGAATATATTAAAATGAATCGAGTATTGAACATATACATATTCCGTTACAACGCGCAGGAAGGTCCGCCGCGGTTCAACGGAGCTGAACGGCGCTTGAAAGCCCATCGCTTCCTCGATCCTAACGCTGTGTAACTAATAAACAGTACAAACACATCGCATGCACTCCAGAAATATGTCCGTATAGATCTTCACTTCGCTTAGCGCCAATTAGATAACCATAGCTTAGAAAGTACGCATAAATACATTCTTAACTAGCGCATATACATAGTAATCAAACAAATTAACACAGAACCACGATATATTGTTAGTATATAGAAAGAAATGTAGTCGTTTAAATAAATCACCTCACAATGAGACCGCTGTCTCTGTAGAAAGTTGTTCAATTACCTGAAAGGCACTGATGCGTTTGGGTGGCGGCACTTGTGGAGATCTGTCGATTAGATTTTCCATGGAATGTCGTGTAAGAAAATTCTGTTTTTCGAATGATGTGTTCGTTTTGTACGTCGTACGATTGAACTTGGTCGCCGGGGCAACTATTCGGTTGCCGTTCTCGTCATCGTCCTCCCACTCGGTTACTATCTCGGTGCGAACGTCCTCGAGGGATCGCGAGCGGCTGCACGGGCACGCGGGAGATGTCGCACTCGGATTCCTGATCTGACGCTGTCTCTCTCTATTGAGGTAGAGATCCGCGTGATTGCTCGGCGTTGGTGCACCCGCCGATCTGTAGCTTGGCGATAGGAAGTAGTAATCCCGAGACTTATTACTGTACGCACTTATTGCAGAGAAATCTGAATAGGCGGACTTCGATGAGGAAGTTTTGAAATTTCTCGGCTCGATGGGGTCCGGCGGTCGAAAGTAAAAGTTGGGTTGCATCTGACGGGAAAGCGGGGGCCACGGCCTGAACGGCGCGTCGACGTAATGTGCCGGTTTCGACTTCATGGCGGAACGCGATAGCTCATCCGTGCGCGACGTTTTCGGTTCCGTGCGGATGCTGCCGACGAGACTGCACTACTGCTGGCGCGGAAGGTTGACAGCGCGCGCGCACCCACCACTGGTGCTGAGCGCGGATCGCCGCGGATTAGACAGAGACGGGAACACAGAGAAAGGCGCACGCGTTCCGCTCGATCCGTTGAACGCGAATACAAGTGAAAGGGGTAGCCCGTCGGTCAACACGCTCAAACGGCCCTCGTTGGCGCGCGCGCAATATCTCTTTATTAATGTCGTTAAACTTGAATATTTATCGCTTATAAATATTGTTACACTGTTTCTAAATAAATTAGATATTTTATAAACGTAGACCATTACTTTCTCGTTATGTAAAACATGATAATTCATATTTTAGTTTTTGCATAAATACTACCTATGTTTTTTCTTCTACTGAATATACCCACGCATTAATGGTTAGCTAGGGCTTCGCTCCTATGAGTCGTCGCGTGATGTTTTATAGCCTCGTTTTCATTAATCTAAAAAAAGATCAATGCTCGTTTTATATTATTTTACTTATTAAAGTTACATGTCAAACGTAAACAGAATTTTTAAATCAAAGCTACGAACTCTTATAAGTAACCAAACTAACTCCTTGGTTTTATAATAATAGATCATACGAAAACTTAATAAGAAAGTGAGGTATTGCAATTAAAATACAATTTTATTGAAATTCAGATCGTGTTAAATTGAAAGAAACAACACCGAGATGTTAGTCCCATATCTTTAAACGTTTTATTTATCGTTACAATACAATATGTGTCGTCAGCGATTCGTACACAAAATCTGAGTGCACGCAATCGATTGTGTCTGAACGAGTCGATTCAAATTATAATTATGTTTTCGAAATATCGAGTAATTCGTCACGTGCTCGGTAAACTTTCGCTCCTTTTTTCGCTCGAATTAACCAATTTGTGTCATAATAAATAGCACCGTTATATAAGAACTTCTTAAATTTCATTACTCGCTGTCAAAAAGATTACGGCATCTATCTTTCTTAAGTATCTTTTTTATCAATCTATGAATTCATTATATATATATATATATATATGGTTTCGTTTATACGAAGAATTGACACCGAACAGTTGAAAATATTATTTGAATCTACATATAATTGCCAAGATATCGAAAATTAATACGCGGTCAAGTGTAAGACGGATTCGAGAACCAAAGATTCCCTACCTGTATAATTCATACCGAGAGTTTTTTTTCCTCCGGCTTTTTTTCTCTCGGCCTACACTAGGAACATTATTATATTATTGTAATATTTAGTAAAGCCGATTATGAAATAGATGATGAAATTGTAGATGTCTACCGAGACATTTTTTTTTTTTGACGTTCGTTGAGTGTGTGTAATCACCTTATAACGAATAAAATATTTTGATTTTGATTTTTGATTTTGATCATATTGTGACAAAAATATATTGAGAAAAAACACATTTCTTATTATATTAGTTATAATAATAATTAAAACAATACATTTAGCTTTTTTTTGTTCGTTTAAAGTCATTGTAATAAAACAGGTGTCAGGTTCATACAACGTTATACACTGAACGAAGTTGAACGGTCTCTAATAGTATGAGAATCATGTGACAAACGCCCAGATAATGACAAAAATGATCAAACATTAAATACAATATCGTCTCTTCATCAATATCTGTATGGCCCATACAAATATTTGTCGCTTTCGCAATAGCCACTTACTGTGACTACAACATTACTCGTACTGGTTATAGGTATCTTAATATTCGTACTTGACAAGTTAAATGACATGCAATAAATTGATAACTGTTACAAATTACAATCAATTATTTAATTGAGTTTATTCCTTAATAGCTATTTCATGCGAACTCTATCTCGGGAAGGTTATTACTGTCCCCGCAGACTAAGGACTTCCTGTCGTCTTATGATTTAGTCATAACGATGCATATTCATAACGTTAAAACATTTCGATATATTTACTAATGATAAAAAGAGAATAAAAAATGAAATAAAAAATTTACAACTTTTTAACTCGCTTATCTAACTGGACTTATTTTAAACATATAGTACACTAAAAACTTTTCTCAAATTTTACTGTATCAAAATTTAAAACCGGTTGAAATCACTCCGGTCATCTAGTCGTCTGTTATTTCACTATAAGTTATCCGATATTTACTCGTTACGTGCTAGTTGTGACAACAAACAATAAGCGACGTAACGCGATGTAATACGACCAATATTTCACGCGACGAGTCCCCCAGTCGGATGTACTTATTCTAACGCGACCTTATTTCATTTCAATTGTTAACGTAGGCAACAATGCCGAATGAAATTAGAGTGTCATGGGACGAACGCTGCGTCCTGTCTCATCGCGAAAAGAAAAAAAAACCTATCTACGTAGGCCATGTTACAGATACAATAAATACGAAGTGACAAACAACCGTTCTGGTGTAGTGGTGCATTTATTTGCCTAAACGCCAGCAGTCGCGGCTTCGATTGTCGCTCGGAGAAGATATTTTTTGTATTTATACAAATGTCTGGGTTTTTGTGGGCCTCCCCACTGACAATACAGACCGATTCAGTTCAGTTTAGAATAAGATATAGATATTATCTAGGGCCCATGTTGATTATACAACCAACGACTTTTTTTGTCACTTCTTTGATGAGGGCACGCTAATTGTCGAAAGTTGTAACCATAATTTTTTGTACTCCCTCCCCACCCCTTGCTACGTTTTTATAGAAATTTTTCGATATTTAGGAAATTCCCTGTGGAGCACTACGTGCCCCTACGTGCCTCAAAAAATAGACCTGGATATATACATATATATATATATATATATATATATATATATATGTATATATATATATATATATATATATATATATATATATATATATGTAATATCTCTAGATGTTGGACCTAAAATAGGAGAAACATTGATGCCTGTTTTACTGGGTAATTAAAAATAAAATAAAATATTGAATGAGTATAAAACAAATCGTATCAAGCTGTGCCAGTGTTTACTAATACTTGAAGTAACATCCGTCTTAAAATAAGAAAATATATTCTATTTGTGTACGTTTCGACTTTCGACTCTAACATAATGCAAATTTTTAAAACTATAATAACGTACGTACATTATAAACTTTACATTAAAATGTAGTTCAACTCGATTCAATTTAAATTTTATTTACAGCTTATAAATTTGATACTACGAGTATCATAAATTATTAGCCCTATTTAAATACTTTGATTTACGAATTTTCGTCAAATACAAATCAACAAATCACTTGAGAGGCCGACAAGACAAAGGCTATTAATCAAAACAAAAAAAAAACAAAAAACGTAAAGCGTATGCTTCGCCCACGCCTTTTAAGATAATACTGGAAAAATCGAAACATTTAATTAGCCTCCGTATATGTAATGGAACCCAAGGTTAAACCATATACAGATCACAATAATATAAACAATATTATGACAAGAAACATCATCATCTTAAATCATCCTACACGAGAAAATGATTCAATAATTAGTACGCATAACCGCAAGGACGGTAAAATAATTAATCTGTGACATAATTCCAGTAAATAATGTACACAAAACAATTGTTAGAAATAATAGCTAAGAAAAGCTGTGTGCATGTATGTGTATGTATGCGCTGACGTAAAGACACAATAGCTTCAAAACTTACTTCTTGTGTCTTTGGTAACTTTTAATTACTACAGACTTTTACTCTATATACCAATATTCGAATAGTCATTTATTATTATATAAAAATATATTATGTATACGCATTATTTATTATACATGACAGTATTTTTGTATTTTTTATTTCTTTTTTTTTATATATTACTTTGAATGATTAATAATAACTATAAAACAAACACTACTTTGATAACAAAATAAATAAAAGCCTCACAATCATCGGCCCCCAGTAGGATTAACATATGTATGGCCAATACGGGAATTTTCCATGAACGGGTATCGAACCTGCGACCACTAGCACGAAGGTGGTGGTATGGTTATGGTATATGGTTGTGTCAAACCTTTAAAATATTCTTCTTAATCATTACGTCTTTGTGATCGTTATACCTAATGTTAGAAAGAGAATTGGATAATGAATACAACAAAATAACTTTTGAACATTTACTACTCTAAAAAAAACTCAAACATTGAAAGGTCCACAATAGAGTGTACTTAATTTAAATTAAATTTTGTAATCGTTTTTTTTGAAAGCGCAAAAAAAAATATAGGTGTTTATTAATACAATACAAAACTAAATCGAAAAATCGATTACGTAATAAGAAACTTAACAAAAAGAAAAACTCATTAAAAAAAAAAGAAACTTTAATCACAATTTCTTCGATCACAGAACTTCATTCAAATTCCGTTAGTTCATGAACGGTCCATAAAAGATCACCACATGACTTCATACGTACGTGACTCACGAACCGAAAAATCCCATGTAAAGAATTCGTAATAAATATTGACACAGATGCAGGCCAATACCGATATATAAGTCGTCTTTTGTATAATAAAAAACTATCCTCATTTCTATCTTCGTGTTGTTATGACATGCATAACTAGTATGTAAATATGATAAGAAATGATGCGGAACAGATTGTTACTCGTAGAACGTGTTAATTATTGGTACAAGTTGAAAAAAAAATGTTTATTTTTCGTCTATAAGCCTGTTTATTAAGGAGTTACAAACTATGATTATTAAAGCAAGCATATCAAAGCTGATGAAACCATTCAATTATTTTGTATATATTTAAATATTATTTTTTTATTCATAGCCAATTATTATTAATTTATGACAATAATTAAAATGTTAATCAAGCTCGAAGTTTTGTTTGTTTAAATCATATGTATTTAGAAATTACAAACTCAATATTTAATATTGTTTTCGTGTTTGTCATCTATTAAATAAGGTTTGTAAGCAATCATACTTATATTATAAATACGTAAGTTTCTTTGTTACGCTTTCACGCGAAAACTACTTAACCGAATATAATGAAACTTTGTACACATATTCTTGGAGGTATTAGTTTAGTATTTTTGTCGCGATAACCGACATCCAGAAGGCAGAAACTAGTAAAATATAACGCAAGAAGATTCCTAATCAAAAATGTCAGCCAATATGCAAATATCGAAAAGCAATTCGGATGAAACGCAATCGGACGTCCAGGTTATATATATCTTGATGGTAGAACATCTATAGAAGGAATTTCTAGAATATTAAAGCGTATTTGTATGATACAGAGCTGTTTAAGAATAAGATAATATAGTTTAAACGTATGTATATAATAAAATATGATCAGTTTATTTATTTCTATACGTATGTGATAATCTTGATCGGGACGAACTAGTCATACCGAAAGTTACCGAAAGGGGGTGAATTTTAACGAAAGTTTAACCGCGAGTTATATCATCATCATCATATCAACCATTGGATGTCCACTGATGAACGTAGGCCTCCTCAATCCCGCGAGGTAGAATAAATACATAAAACAAACAGTATTATATAATGTACTAGCAGCCCGCTCCGGCTGCGGGGGTATGTATATGTACCTAAACCTTTCTCATAAATCAATCTATCTATTAGTGAAAACTGCATGAATCCATGCAGTATTTATAAAATTTATCGCGAACAGGCATACAGACAGACGCGGCGGAGGACATTTTTTTTTAATAATATGTAGTTATAGCGCTGTGGGTTTAATTATCAGGGTTATCTCTAAAATCTTATCTCCGCCAGACCACCATGACTGGTAAAGACGATGACCCTTGACAATAATAACGGTTAAAATCTAAAGTATATTTAGTAAAAATTGAGGACACGATTCCGATCTTTACAAGTTTTAAACGTTTGTAACCGTGTTTTGAAACAAGAGGTTTAATTTAATGACAATGGGTCAAAGTAGGAATATTTTCTATGTCACTGCTTTCTGTCGACTCTGTGACGAAGCGCTTTTGTCGCCTCGAGAGTGCCGCCTTTATTGTAACAATCTCAGCGGAATAAACTTTTCGAATGATCTTAGAAAATTCAGCTAGATCCATAAAAAACATTCCATACAACAAAAATGCTATTGTGCTGTGATTATAAAATAGTACTGAAAATTTATGACGATTTTTTTTTATTGATTTATATTTTAGTTTTTCAGACCATAAGGTTTTGTTGGGATGCTTACCATTTCATTTTGATTATAATAAAACGTTTAATCGTACTGAAAAATTTGTCCTTCCTTATTCTCTACCTTGAAAGTTTTCAGGAACATTCGCTTTGTTTTTTATTTTAAAATTGATTTTTTATTTATTTATTTATTCGATTTTTAACCTGATAAATTGTTAATATGAATCTCTTAGGCTTATTATTGGAATATGAAAAGCATGTAGATTTTTAAATAATAGAATCTCCACTCTAGAAAAAAATTAATAAGAAGATTAAGAAGAGAAGAAGAAAAGATTAATAAAATAATCGATTTTTCGTAAAAATCGATTATTTATTTTCGTATTAATCGATTTTTGAGAAATCGATTAATATTGAATCAAGATTAATCGATTTTTATTTAATCGATTCTTTTCTATTAATCTCACATCCCTAATACTTTCGCGTGCAATATGAATAAACTAAATTACTTTTGCACGCACAAACGTAACTATATTTTAAGCTCTCATTTTAGCGGTCTCAAAGATGTTGTTTATAAATACCAGAGATTGGGTTACAAGAAAAATATTTGTGTTTATGTACATTATATGATTTATATTAGGATTTTTTTAGGTAAAAATGTTTTGCAAAACGATCCGTTGTTACGATATAAATGACATTACGATTGGACCGTCTGTTACAACGTACTGTTTTGCACTTAGTTGCATCAATTTTAATCAATCGTTTAGCGTGTCTGGAATCTTCTATCAATTAAACTCTACTGATTAAAGTGATGTCAGTTTCGAGTCGTGTCGCTAGTTCGCTACTGACTGAACTGAGACGACCGTTTGAATTTTATCAATTGTACTTACATAAACTCGTGACAAATGTGTTTTGGTTCGTTTATCGCTTTGATTATGTCACGTTAATTTTGAAGCGTTAAATTAATCCTCGGCGGAAAACTACGTTTTTAAACCATTTAGTTAAAATTACATAAGTTTTAGTTTCTCTTGCGATAGAAGAATATCGAGCCTAAATTTTTTAATTAAATTTTAATCAATTCATTTCGTAAACGTAATTTAATTTTCCATAAGCCTCATACTCAGGTGATATATTGCGTCAATCGATACGGGGTGGAATATGATTAAGCCTAGCTGGCATCGCTGAATTATTAAATTAATTTCTTTTAAATATACATCGTCCGTGGTAAAGGAAATCATTGTAAGGAAATTTGCATGTTTCTGAATAAATCCTGGGAAATGACTGACATGCATATTCTTCAATCAAATGAGATTGGATTACGCCCTAGAACTTCTTCATTATCATCATTAATGGGATTACGTGATGTTACGGTACCTATACCAGTACAATATAACAATTTTCTTCTTGACATATTAGTTACGTGTTTTATTAACTTTAAACTAACATTTAGTCTGTCGTGTATATTTGTTATTTGATGATAAGGAACCCTACCTGTTCGTTATTTAAGAGGGTCAATGATATTTGATTTACATATTTAACATAATTACATAATACATATTAGTGAAAACGTTTCTGAGCTATATTTGTCCAATAAAAAAAATAGATTACATAATATATAGATATCTCATAAATACTTTATAAATATAATATAACGTGTCACTCTCTTGATAATCAAATGATTCAACAGTCATCTCAATATTAATTAAGTGATTTGAATACGAAATTTCAATAAATCACCTCTAATGTTTATATGGTTATATTCAGTATATTTTTATAATTATATATAAACAACTACTGGCCATTTTTGAAGGTTTTGCCAATACGTCTAAATTCGTCTGTCCATTTCGTGGACGCAATAGGCCGCCGGAAGCCGTTGAATGGAAACTGCTTTGAACCGGTCGCTCTGGAGGTCGATGGGGGAGGCCTACGATCATCAATGGACTTCTAATGTCTGATATGATGATAATGATATAAACGAGCGCCTCACACGCAACGGTCTCAAATAATTTCCAACTATTCCTATCACGCTAATCATGTCGGGAGGAAATTAATGTTAAATAATATATTACATAATAACTATTATAAAAGAGACACTACATTGATAATAAAATTAATGAATAAAGGCCTCATAATTATTTATATTGTGTCGGGGGTATGGAAACACAGAACTCAAGCACAAACGAACAGACGACAACAAACAATTATACGGCCTGTACAAACTTGTCAAAAGCCGATTGATTTACCTAACTACTGCGCTCACTCGTCGTATATATTTTTACATTTATATATACCTACATAACGAATAACTTTTGACCGAGTTGATTCATCGAAAAATGACATCTGGCTTTTTTTTTACAGAGTGTTCAATTCTCTACAAAAATATTTGATGGACAATGCAGTGTAATTTATCGTTCATTAGTTATAAAAATCAAAAGAAAAAAAAAATCCTGTGTTATTCTTATGGGAAATCTAAAAGTGTGATTCAAACAACCTTAATATTAATATTATGTTTCGTTTAGATGTCAGAATAGGCCTCTAAAAATATGAGCCTTATTTTGGCATCTAAACGAAACTTTTGAGCGTAGTTCTCAGAAAAATTTATTTTTCTTTTTAAACGCACTTATATTTATGTAAGTTAAAGAATTTTTAAATTTCATCGTCGAATAACTTTGAAAGGAGTGAATTTAATAAAAAAAAAAAAAAAATTAAGAAAGATATTTTTAGAGTATTAAATTTCCTTTGAAAATAAGTATTTTGGAAAAATAAATCAATGTTTAAGGCACGATTACAAGGAAACGGCTTGTTTTACATTAATTTACTAAGAAAGCTTTTTTCTAGGAAATTTAATTTCCTTTAAGAATACGCATCGCTCAAATTTTTCAGATTGATAATTGACGAATTTTGAGTTAAAAAAAAATTGCGATTACTATTAAAAACTCAATAGTCGTAACGATACACTCCTTAATATTATTATTAAGGGCTCAAACTTTCACCATTGTATTCTTTTATCATCATGAATGATATTTTCACATTATCGTTAAAAAAACAAAAATAAAAGTATTTTTTTGCCCAGTCTGTATATAGTATATATATATACACACATATATATATATATATATATATATATATATATATATATATATATACCGTAATGCCAATTTTCTTCTTATTACCTCACCTTGTTTGCATACCTTTAGTTTATGCGTCACACTTTCATGTTAGCTGAAAGGACGATAACCTGTATCGTTTTAAAATAAACAGTGCAATGAGAATTCACTCGAAATAAATATATCGTAGCATACACAGAATTAATGTTTCGATACTTTTTTTGCACTGCTGCTTTGTAAATTGATCTTGTTCGATTCATATTTACGAGGTTCAAAACTATTTTTATACACATTATATTCTATTGCTAAGTAATTATTATTACTTTGAACTGTTTTCAAATTAGCAGCATTAGCATTGCTTTGTTGCAAGTTCTATTAATAGATTTTTTTGTGTATTTTTTGTTTGAACTTAGTCATATGGTATATACAAAAAAAGGTAAGACATTTTCGATCACGTAAACATGGTTCCGGTTCCATTAATCCTGGTTTTAGATAGTAATATACTGCGTTTTATTGTAATTTTTTTTACTTCAAATAGATTATAATTCTAAATATACGTTATAATGTACTAAGCAATAATTTTTAAGTATTAATTGAAATGAGACCAAAGCTCAAAACTAGATTAATTTTAAAATTAGATTAAGATTTTAGACTTAGATAAGAGAAATAGTCAATTATTTAAATTTATTTAGTATAAAATCTCGCTGAACTCGCACAACAAGGCAACAACCATCACGTGTAGGTCTGACAACTTTTGGCGCATCACTATCACTCTAACTCTAATCAAAACCGCTTATTCACAACATCACTCACACAACGACGTAAATACATATTTAAAAAAAAAAATTAAGTAATACTTGAATTCTTAAATCTTACTTTTTAGGATGTGTTATAAATAGGTTATTGCTTATAGCTTAAACTTTAGGTATTTACTTAACGTTTAAATCTCGTAAGTCGATATCGAATCTTATGGCAAAATCACTATGGACAATCGTACAAAGACACCACAAAAATAATACTACATTCGATGAGTTCAACATAAATATTTGATGTAAAATTTAATAATTATTATTTAAAAAAAAAATCGTTAACATAAAATTTTTACGATTAATTTTATCAACCTTCGATTCAAATCACATATCTCCATTGATTTTTTTATATAAGCTCGGTTATGACCTCCGAAAAAACAAGTGTACTAGTATGGAATTTATGTATAAAAATAATTGAATCACCATTTTAGGGAATGTTGAATTATTTTCGTTAATGAATGTGATGTTGTATGATGGTAAAGTGTGGTTTCTTAATATACATTACAGTTTCACCGATGTTAAATTTTGATACTTGTCATAATGTTTTACGTTAATAGACACTATTGCCCTCCTATTAATCTTAAACTGATTTTAAACAGCCTATATATATAGTCAATGAACACGTTAACACAACGAGAACTTTTTAAATCGAACTCATGTTTCCTGAGGTAAGTTTGAAAGAAAAAATACACATCTCTTCAGGCTTATTATATTATTATAGTTTTAACGTGGTAGCGACGTAGCCATGTATGGGCGTTGAGTCGAGGCTCGGCGCCTTGTACGTGGCCTAGCCGAGACATTCCATTTCGATTTTTATCTTAGGACACTGGCTTAATACTTTTTATATAATATAATATAATATACAATATAACAAGATCTATTTATATTATATCTCTGATATATTTTTTCAAATACAATAATCGCAAATGCTAACGATTCGCCAGTTTTAGAATCATATTTAACACTGGCAGTTAACGCGGACCATTTCTTAAATAGGTTATAAAATAAAACACCACGCTATGACTGAGGGAGGTGCGAAAGACATAAAGGAAATGGGACACCATTATATAGCTCATGGAATGATATTAAAATTACTTAAGGTAAGTACCTAATTTACGGTGAGTAAATTAAATAAAGTTATTTAACACTTGTTACCGAGAACTGAATTTGTTGATGTTATGTAGAGTTTGATACATATTTTAACTTATTTCATATCTTAACTTAATTATTACGAAATGTTATTTAAAATATATATAATTACATAATAAATATTAGTATTTAAAGTACATTAGTATTAAATGTACGAAGTCGGGTGGATAACTATTAATTTTATAACTAAAATCTAAAATTACTGTCAAGACGAAATAAAAATTATTTACGTTAAAATGTAGATATAACTGGTAAAATCGTTACACTTAAGTTTTCGGTTTGAATTATTAAACGTTGAAGCAATTTTTTTTTTTTTTTTTTTTTTAATAATTTTAATATTAAAATACAAATTACATTGACAGTTATATATTGAAAGAAAAAGTTCGATAACTTTAACAAAATTTAATTAATTCGCAATATGTTTTTACGTAAATAATTACAATAAATAATTACCTGTAATGGTATAGCGTGCAGGCGGAGCTATTTTAGAAAAAAAAAAAAATACTGACTGAGTTGATATGTAAGTTTTAATCGCAACGCTCATTAACTATATAACGGTAAAATAAAAAATAGATCATAACAACGGTTTTAAATATAACCACGTATAATAATCCATAAGCTAGCGTTATTCACTTTATATTATAACGCAGTATGCGAACTTTAAAACAATACTCGATATCGACTTAAAAGAAACACCATACGCAGTTTTTACTTCAACGGTTTATCGATATCGAGGAACATTATTTAATCGAAAAAATATATATAATGTGTTAAATATGACTAAATACTATGTTCAAATATGAGACGTGACCTCATGAGATATATTTATATATTGCACACCGATACGTATTTACATATGGAAACATTATTCACGTATTAGGACATGAGAGATGCTGTAATCGATAGAACAGTGGACCATTGTACGAAACAGATACCTTATTATGGCCACAAGAGAGCCTGTCCTCGTGCGCCAGTGACGACATGAAACTGTGCCGGTCGTTATCCCAACTATGCCAATTATCCAGGGAATCCGAGGATGACTTCTTCGTGTCGATGGAACTTTTTCTAGATAATGAATTCATCGAGCCAACATAATCTCTCTTCATGTCTCTAACACCAGCGCTATTCAGAGAATCCCGTCTGTTGTAATTCACGATATTGCTGCGTGACAGATTCGGGAATGATCCCATCGAATGTCTCTTTGAGCTGTACTTATGAGTCGGGCTCGGCGTGTCTCTGCGCGGAGGCGTCTGCGAGGGGCTGTATCGGTCGCGACGGAGAGTGCTCGGGAAAGTCGAAGGATGTTCGATCTCTCTCGCAGGCGATATCGGTATACCCAGCGAGCCCCTTCGCCTGTCATCATATTAATTACTTAGGATGAATTTGTAACGAAAAAAATAAACATACAATTGTAATCTAATTTTACAGACCTGATAATGAGCCCATTTGTCGGTGAAATTGATTCTCTGTAACCCGGTGTCGATTCCCTACTGTGAAGGTACAGCGATGATCTGTAGGGAGTGCTACAGCGGCCGTGGACATCGCAATGTGGATCGTGTTCGATGGTGGAGCTGACTAATGGGGAGTGACGGCCCTCTCCCTCTAAGGTCAAAGTTCCGAACATCGAATCCAGCTGTCGCATCGCCAGCGCCTTCTTAACCGCAGTCATCGTCTCAGTAATTCACAACGGTTCGCCACAATATATTTTTAATTCACAAAACGAACCCGCAACAATGTTTCGTTAACACCGATAACGAGTAGCGCTAAATCGTGACTTAAGTAATATGTATGTCCTCTAAGTATGCCGCGACGCGACTGGACCGACTCGGACGGCATTGTGCGCAAAACGCTCGCCGATGACTCACGGCGGCATGCGCGCGCGCAGCAAGACCAATTATCAACGTGTCCTACAATTACACCGTAGATAGTAGATATGTAAATACGGTGACAAGGAGGTAAATAATACTCAAGTAGAGCGGCATGTATATAAATAATAATCGTAGACCGTCGAACGTAGGCGTTGGTCCAAGTTTGATCGAAGGTCATCCGTGTCCGAAGCTAGGAAAACAGTGACGACATTTATTTTGTTGCCGGTGTGTCGTTAGAGATACGAGTAATAAAATTATGTATTCGTTAATAACATAAACCCACACTTCATGATTTCCATTTCAAATATATACATAATATGCGTGTATCGTCGGAACCAAAAGATAGTTTAGTGAATTCGTCGATAGTATTTTCGCGCTCGCGTTTAAAGCTATTATCTCAATTGAAACAAGTAGCTAATGAAGATTGCTTGACGATTTTACGGTTCCTTAAAAGGTAAATTTTCATTTAAATGAAACGACAGAGTTTAGCTACCGCCGTTCGTGTAATTACTAGTTAAAAAAGGAGCATTTAATTAAAAGTGGATCCTATGACATATGACCTCGGTATCTTTTTTGTCGCGCTTCATTTACCCCCGACCTACTTTAAGAAGTACGGAAAAGTCAGTAGCGTACGAGAAAAAACTGCACAATTTGAATCAGTCGAGTATTTTCTACTTGTTAAACGAGTACCTACGTTTCTCTCAAAAATCATGTAGGAAGACGTTGCTGTCATATTTTTAAAAACAAATTTGGATTCACTTATATCTGATCAAAAACGTATACTCGTATATACTGAAGAAGTCCAATGGTCGTCTGTGTGAAACAATAACGTAACCGATGTAAAGTCATCTAAGTGTTTACACATATATGTATATATCAGACCTGGGCAAATGGCGGGCCGCGGGCCGGATGCGGCCCGCGGTAGCATTTTGTCTGGCCCCTGAAGCATTGTATATAATATTATTAAAAACACAAATATTAGTTTTTGTCTATTACAGTATGTATAATAAAAAATAAAAAATTAGAAAAAAACTATTTCACCCGGGGTCAAATTTTCATCTGCAATGTGGCCCGACTATCAAAATATTTGCCCACCCCTGGTATATATTGTTAAAAATATATTTGGTAATGCTGCTGTCAAGCCGACGCTGTTATACGTGAATTCGGACCTAATATAAAAATCGAATCAAATATTTATTTAATAGTTATTTATGCAACTGTTATTATATAATAAGGGGTATAAAAACACGTATGTAGGTATATCATGTGATAATAGTATCACATGAGTGTTGTAATACTTAATTATCAACAGTTGCATACAAGACTTTATCTACACCCATAATATTTTTGTAAACAAAACAATAAAAATATAAAAGAAAAATGGCGAGGATTCGAATAACCTACTTTTTTTACGGCGCGCGGTGTTATTGTAGTGAAACGCGCGTGAATGACAATCTTATATCTTTAAACGAGCAATTCTTGTATATATATATATATATATATATATATATATATATATATATATATATATATATATATATATATATATATATATATATATAATCTGAATCTCGGCTCCAACGATTTTCATGAAATTTAGTATGTATAGTCCGGTCATTTTAGACAATTGAAATAAAGAAAATTCCGACAGAGCCCCTTCTAAACATTGCTGACGTAGTATCGCATCCGGTTATCGCATGTAAAAATAAAATAAAGTTTTGGCATTTTGGATAAGCTGATAAACTTTTAGAAGAATATATTTCTGTCCGTTGCTGCGCCTTCCCAAGTTTTAAAAAGTAAATAATTTTATCAGATGGAGTCCTTGCAGTGAGTAGTACTAATAAAGACAGAAATTATAGAAATTTTACAATTATTTATCATATTACATACATATAGAGTTCAATTTTATTTGACAGGATTTTACTAGTAAGCCTTCTTCAACTGGAAAGTTGTACCTAGTACATAATAATTCCATGAGTATAATGTATACATAAAAGAGACACGAGTAGGCATTTTTGCTTGCTTGAGTACCTAAATATGTATATACGTGGCATATGTGTGCATACTATGTAGAACGTGATTCTTACAAGCGCAATATATGGGAAATAGTGGGTTTTAGAGAAAAAATCATAGGGACCATTTTTATAGAGAATTTTAAGATCTACAACTTTACTTTTTCGATAAAACTTACCGTTTTCGAGAAAAATCCAAAAAACCTAAAATTCTGACCTTGGGCCCCGAATAAGTCCCTAAGCTCACATGGGACTGATGGGGACTTTTGACACTTTATTCCTTGTGGTAAACCTAAGGTCTCTACGAAGATTTGGCTCTGTCGGATTTTTTTTTATTTGATCACTATTTTTATGTCTAAAATGACCGGACTAGTAGGGGGTTTTGAGGGCGATAAATCGATCTAGCTAGGATTTATTTTTAGAAAATGTCGTTTTATCCTTTTTTTACGAAATTAAAAAATATCATTAGAATACATATAATAATAGTAAATTTCGCTGTCATCGTTATGCTTATAATAGCTCGGATGGGAATCGGCCGGATTCGAAATCAGAAAACCCGGGTTCGAATCCAGATATCTACAGACCAATTTTCTTTTCAAATTTCTTCTTTTGTGAGAAAAACTATTATTAGGAGCTCTTTTTATTTTTTATTTAAATAAGCAGTTCCTAATATTTTACTATTATGTCCGTAAGATCGAAAATAATATTTATTTTTCATCAGTATGTAATGTATCTAAATATAATTTAACCGAGCAAAGCTCGGTCATCCAGGTACTGTTCTTTTTTTGAAATACATACAGATACTAAGATACCACGCATCGAGCAGTAAGAATGTGGCTGTCTGTTGAGTACAACCTTTGCGCAGAAGGGATAAAAAAAAAGGATAACATAGGAGTGTTATTATAAAATTCAATACTACATGATAATATCTTTCGTTTGGATGATATTACCGTTATTAGAACATTGGGTGTTGTAATGTTGACAATAAGCTGTTTTAGAATCTTTTATAGAGGTTTTAGAGCATGGGAGTAGACAAAATAATATAATATATGCATATTTAAAATTAAGAAAACATTATATAGTTTTGAAATTTCTGATTATATCGAACAAATTCTATTCAAATTAAAAAACAAAAAACACTACATTATGTATGTGTCTAATGCATTATGCAACATATAAAGAAAGTAAAATATAATATCAAATACGGATTCTTAGTAAAGTGAAGAGAAATTATTTTTTATTAATATTCATGTATAATTGACGTTTTTATAAGTTAATGCAAATGGCGAATTTAATTCGCGTCGCGTTTCGATTTTAAATATCGATATGTATTTTTCGATGTTATTTTAATATCTCACATTCTATTACATTGATCAATATTAAACAGCGGGAATATTCGTTTGTTCCTTTGTTATTTATCAATAGAATCGGTCTCAGATTCAAATCAATTTTAATAACTATTGTTATCTTTAAAAAGCTACTTTATCCAAATGTAACATAAGTTTGTAACAGAACACTGTTACGTAACACGCTAACCACACAATCCAGGGGAACAGAAAAAATAAATATAAAAGCAGGTGAAAACGCAAAAGACAACTAGTTTCATTTAACCAGTAAACTGGTTTTGACGAATATGTTGATTAAAAAAAATTATATTATGACGAATATAACACCTCGTCCAGTACGTAAAGCAGCGCCGGCTTAAACAGCAGGATGCCCAGTACCAGTGACAGCGGGCCAACGAGCGCTGCCCGCCCGACAGGCGACAGCTCACCGAGCAACTCTTTCCACACATATTCCAACAAAGTCGAAACAGATAAAATCGATATTATTAAACGACAGACGGTTTCCATTGCTATAGATTTATTGAAACAAAGAAAGATTCAATAATAGTGCAAATATTAGTGCATATTAACTAATGAACAATAATAATTTGCTAAAAGTAATTAATAGACTGTCCTATTTGCTATCGAATAATGTAAGTTTCGAATATGTATTGTTTTTTTTTTTTATTTTTATGAGTGAATAAATGCATTTTATTTTATTATTATTTATTTATTTTAAAACATATAAAATAGGAATCTATCCTGGTTTTTATTAAATTGGTAAATTGTAATTTAATAGTTCATGTTTAAAGTTTTACTTTTGAAAATCTTGACTTTGAAATAATCTAACAATAGGAAAATTTCAGTCTTAGAGCTTACCGACGTGCTCATTTTTTTTTTTGAATTTCAGAGAAGTCTCTCATAATAAAAATTTCTGAAACAGTCATGAATATGACTTATCTTTTACCACAGCTTTTTCACTCATTTAAATATAATTGCCAAATTTTTATATTTTTTTTCGAAATCTCCTCACATAGAAAACGTAATAAAAGCCAATAGTTTAATTTATAATTTCGTCTCAATTTAGATTTAAATTTAGATTTTGAATTACGATAACGCAACAAGCTAGATATGTTTTAGACCGAAACTAACACGAAACTGAGTGAAAGTTAAAAAGAGCTATGCTCATATATATATCTACACTTGTAACACTGATTTACATATTAGTTTCAAAAGATTTTTACGAGTATATTGTATGATAACTTATGACAAACTAAAGTTTCATAAATCTTCCATCTATATGATTGAAAACAGTTTTCCACGTGTTAAAACGTCATCAAAATATCATTTTAACTATACAGCTATAAAAAAACGATAATATGAATGGTATTTTTGTATAATTATCTCGATTATAAATGTAATCGTCAGTTTGACAACTCTACTGTGCATGCATGATTCTATAAATATATGTATTATTATATAATAGATACAGGTCCATTTCAAACAATATTGACGACGTTGAGAACATTTCCATGTGCCGTTCAGTCCGTTCTAATACCAAGAGATTATTTTTAATAAAATACTTATAATAGAATTTTATTAATACACATACATAAAGAATGTTTAGCAGAGGAAGTACGAGATCAGTTTGTCTATCGTCCTCCTCTTTCAGTCACGGTCAACTGTCTCCTTATGGACTACGACCAACGACCGACTGCAATGCAGAAGCGAATGGTCGTAACATGATATATTCAGTGATTTTACGTTTTCATTTTACGTATGTAATCTAAAGCGATTAATTGAGGGATCGTATAATAAATATATAATTTACACTGGACGAAAGCTCTCTAGAATGGAGGCGAATCAACCCAAGACGTCTAGAGTTGACGACGTAGACTTCTATCTTTCTATGCTAATATTTTAATCAGGGCAAGTATAATTGAGGAAAAACAGATAAAATATAGCTAAGAAAAGATGCTTTGTTTTTTTTATTTTATTTATTTAATCTAAAAAAAAAAAAAAAAGTTTGAATACTCTTACGATAGGTACTCAGGTTTAACGAAAAAGAGTCATACTCGTAATAGGGTGCTAAAATAGCTTTATGACTAAATATACAAATTATAAAATCTTTGTAACATAATATTTTATTCCGACCCGCCGACTTTTCGACTCGACACTGTTACGCTCTGCACGACTTTACACCTTGGTACGCTGGTCCGCGCCGTGGTGGTGAGTGGTTATCTATTATAGTATAAGCATTTTTTTTTTTCGCAATATAATCTTCCTTTTTCTTTCGTCATTAACACATCACTAGATTATAAAAATATATAACTTACTCATTACTCTCTTAATTGAACTTTAACACAGACAGTACACAGAACTAACTACATATTCATAAGTGGAGATAGGTCAATTTTGTTATGTATGTATAAACAAAAAACTGGTAAAAATCGTGGTGGGCATAGGCATAAAGAAATCACTAAATCAAAATCGGGATCCTTTTAGATCATTGCCTTGCGAAAAATATGCTAAGTTAATAATAGAAGTGTTCTGATTTTAACTGAATATGGTATCTGTCACGCACACAAGTGCAAATACATAACAAAAGCAGATATATTATACTCTATCGGCTGAAACACCACGATCGTCGTATTCATAGAATTCGAAATATAATCCATTACTATTCAGTGCATATATTATTATGACGTCACCAGGCGACATGCATTAAATATCAGCGTATCCGATATCATATCGAATAGAGTAAAATCTAAATATTTCCTCATATAAATAAAAATAATGTTTTTCGTTTGTCAGCGCATCACTTTAGAACCAAGTGGACTTTAAAATGTGTGAAATTGAAAGAGTATTAAATTATTATAGTTATTTATGCAACTGTTGTATAATGAGGGGTAGCCCTAAAAAGAAGGCGGGTTATAATAGTGTCAAATGAGTGTTTTAATACCTAATTATCAAAAGTTACATACTTTATCTTCTCCCATGCTTTAAATCCAAACAAAACAATAAAAATATCGAAGAAAAATTCCGGGGATTTGAATAACCTACTTTGCTTTTACGTTATTTTCGTTGTTTTAAAATTTATCCCCAATGTGGAAAGGCAAAGGAATATAGTCCATACAGCCTAGTCTATTTCCTTTTGTTTTTTTACAGCGCGCGGATTTAGTGAAACGCGCGTGAATAATAGTGCTTTTTTTTAATTCATACAGATGTTGTTTTTTTGAAATTCATACAGATTCCATGCATCGAGCAGTAAGAATGTGGCTGTCTGTTGTTAACCCTTTGCACAGAGAAAATCGAAAAAAAGGAGTGTTATTATGAAATCCAGTACAACATTATATAATCCGTTTGGATGCTATAATGGTTATTATGACATTGGGTGTTTTAATGTTGGCAATAAGCTAACTGGTTCAGAATCTTTTATAGAGGATTGAAAACATGGAAGTAGATAAATATTATTTATTCAACTTATACATGACGTTTGTCATACGAACGTTTGACGAGTTATTTATTTATTTATTTATTAGTACTTTATTGCACAATACATAATAAATTATAATTAATATATAAAATAAATTAATTATTATTAATTTTGTGCGATATATTTATGGTCATATAATAAAAAAATAAAAAATAAATGACGTCGTATCGAAATAATTAAAAAAGTTTTCAATTAACTTCTAATCGTTATCTGCGTAAGAAAAAAGTAAAAACTTCATGTGTAAATCAAGGTACTTTGATAAAAATAGGTTAAGGAAACTAGAAAACTAATATTACATTGTTTTTTTATAGATTTGTTTATCTATTTATGAACTTTACCTACTTTATAATAATAGCATATATTTATGACTACATAAAGCTATCTCTAAGGTCTATATTTAATCTGTAAATAAAATTAAAACTATATTTATTGTAGGTACTCATGTCTTGAATCTAACTATTGGAGATAGCTGCACCCATTTTATTTAAGCGTATTTAAAATTAGAATAAATATAATCGAAACGGAAGGATTATCATCTCAGTCGACAATAGATGTCACTGTGCTAAATTCAAGGAATTTCTAAACGCAACTACAAGTCGACGGGTAATTTCCCTAATGTCTTTGATAACGAAAGGGACACAATGGAAAGGTCGATATAATAATATAAATAAATGAATATGTAGGTAACAGCCGACTGATATACATTTTTTTAAATAAATATATATATATATAAACAGCACAACACCCAGACTCGGGGCGGGAATCGAACCCACAACCCTTTGAGCAGAAAACAGGGTCACTGCAAACTGCGTCAACGGGTCAGTCAGTAATATTTATCTTAGTACTAATAATAGTAGTTTATACAACAACTACTTTGTGTTTAGGCATAAATCCTCTACGCATTGCCTGTAATAAATCGCTTTTTGTGATAATTCCGCCACTGTACATTATTTATATTTAAAAATTTTATAATATGTGTAAAGTATTAAATAAATTAAAAATATATACATTTGTGTAAATCCAAATATCTGCCCCGGACATGAATCGAGACAACCGTCAGGTTTAAGGCACTTTCTCGCACAATTTCACAAATTAATATGGGCTTTAAACGGAAAACCATCTTAATATTATGATATTTAATATTTAATTATCATAAATAATATTAATATTATAATTCGATAGCGATCAATCGCTAACATTACTTTTGCGCATCGCTTACATCAATTACCAGTCTTTATTTACTATTTAAATAAACATGATATACCTATGTATGAACTGTAATATCAACAATACGAAAGATCTAACGTAAGTTAATAACAAATACAAAACTAGATTTTATATATAAGCACATTATTAAATATAGTAACGCCGATACGATAAAATGCGAGTGCTGCTCGCTCAAATGTTCCATATTTTAACATACCTATTACGAACGAATTAAAAACGTCGAAAATAGGACATATATCTACTACCTATTTATTTATATTTTTACTATTTATCGATATCGATTATAGTAACAGCGCTTGACACTCAACAAACCCTTGGATAAAAAAAAAGATAAGATCAATTTCGATAAGATCATAATTGTACGGTAATCTTATTGAAAGTCAAAATGAGTATAAACGCCGAAATCACAACAAATATCTCTATCGCCTGTACAAATACTTGTAATGAATAAGATTGCCACTGCCTGACTCGTCGTCAAAATAAATAATAAACGGTCCGTGAAAATTTCATGTATCTAAGGGTTCCAAAGATACTCTATATCAGACGAAGGGACAGACAGCCGAGTGTAAGTAATTTAAAATTTCAACTCTACGAATAGAATTGAATCGGCCTGTACACGTCTTTTAACTGAGCAAAAGCCATCTGCATACAGGATAACGGTTCGAGCTTAATTCATCACGCTCAACTGCGGATTGGCGAATAATTTTCCTACTATCAGTAGTCATCATCAGGTATCTATGATAACAACCGGGACCGACGATTTTGCTAGTTCTCCGAGACACGGTAGGAAGTACGATACCAAAGATTTGTACAAATATATGTCTCGAGCCGTATTCGAACTCGCGACCGCCGGTGTTTAGGTGTCTACTCGCACCAATACACCAGTACTGATATTGACATTTGATAAATATGTACACTACGTCATATTCTATACAATTTACACGTATTCAAACGAAAACAATAAACATACGAAATATATTTAATGATTTTCGGAGATAAATAACTTTGATATGAGAGTATATCTATATCTATAGTTATAATTAATTTATAACAAGTCCAATTCTGTATATTAGAATCATTTTGATAGTTTACTTTGGAGGGCACTATAATCGACAATGAAACCAAAAGTGTACCTACATTGAACATATTTTGAAAAAACGTTTTGAGGACATTCGATACCTAATGAAGCCAAAGCTGTTTTTTTTTAAAACCTTTTTGTCTGTCTGTACCTCGACTCCACTTTTATTATTTATGTACTCCGTATTATTGTAAAAGGAGAATGACCATTTTTCTACGAAGCCGTGCCCCGGTACGTGACTCGACATGTACAGAAAATTGATATTTTAAAGTATTCTTTGTTAATTGAAACTAGATTTTTAATAATAGTCTGAAGTTATCAAAGCAGCGGTTTATAATTAAATTAAAAAAAAAAATGATATTTGATTGTCATGTCATACATATTGTGATGTCAAGTTGACAACTTGAGTAGGTACTTGACAAGAGGGATGAATGAAATCAGTATTTATTTTTTTATTCTGGTGTAGTAGTGCGAGTAGTCGCCTCTATGCCGCGCGCCGACGGTCGCGAGTTCGATTCCCGCTCGGGACAGGTATTTGTATTTATACAAATATTTGTTTCCGGTCTGGGTTATGTCACCGTACCTCGGAGAGCACGTAAACTCGTTGGTCCCGGTCGTTATCATAAACACTTGATAACGATCGTTACTTATGGTAGGAAAATTATCCGCCAACCCGCAGTGGAGCAACGTGGTGGTCCAGCTCCAAGCCATCTTCTATATGGAGAAGAGGCCTTCACTCAGCAGTGGGTTGTTTGCAGGCTAATGCAGTACAGTACAATATGTTATGATTCATTTAATCAATTAGGTGCATCATAATAATGAAAGGTTTTAATATATTAAGTAGAAAGTGGAAAAAAAAGTTTTAAACAAATATTTGTGATGTTTTCTTATGCAGCTGTTTAAAACATGTTCTAAACATGTTTAAAACATTGTTTTAAATTCATTAATAAATTCAATTCAATAATAAATATAAATTATTAGTAAAACAGCCTCATTAAATCTACTCAGTTATACTGCTTGAATCTGGGACAATTGATTATACTTTAACCACATGATCTACTGGTCATACTGAACAACTTTTCCTATGAAAATACCCTCACAAATGAAGTTTCTTTTCCGATCTCTTATATAAAGTTCGATACCTAATGTGCCATTTTTATATATTTATATTTTTTATATCTTCTATTCAAAAATCTAAAATTAGGATGCGTTAAATTAATCACTACACGTTAAAAAAAGTTATCTTGTAGTAAATAACAAAAAAAAAATATATAAGGGAGGTACTTTCTAACTCACCTGTCTGTTTTGGTCGGTGGACTCATGTTAAACATTAGAGACATTAAGTTTTTAATTAAGTCCTTAATAATGTAAGCAGCTACCATTGTACTGAGTATACCTAAATCTGGAATAAAAAAGGCATGGGCAAAATGAGCCCGTGGACATACATTTATATATAAAAAAAAAAAAAAAAAAAACTCACCTGTCTGGCAATACTGATCGTATTGACGCAATCAAGACGACAAAATAATTTTCTTTTTTTTATATAATTATAAATCATGGCTTTGATCACTTTTAGACTATTATTTAAAATCTAGTTTAAATTATTTAAGGATACTTTAATATATCAACTATCTGTATATGTGGGACAGATTTGAACATTGTTCTTTGTCAACAATCTGTCGCAAATCGTTAAATTGTAAACTGGTACAAAACTTACATCTGTTGTATTAATTGGTTTTCATCTCGCGTCCTCTGTTTACAATATTACCGTTTTCATAGGATAAATTGTAAGCTGACGTCATAATATTACAGTGAAATACACATTTAACATAGATAACTTAGAACAGAAACTAAGTCGCAATAACATATTAGGTCATCCCAGTATCTATATATTAATACGTGAAGCAAAAACTTTGTACCCGTTTTTACGAAAATTACGCGGACGGAGAAGTATAACATTTGGCACAGTTAAAGCTTATATGAAGAAGAAGTGTAAAATGCTATATTTTTTATAATAATGCTCAAAAAATACATTAAATTAAAAAAAATAAATAATAAACACTACACACACTACAGCACACACATATGTACAATGTACATATATACACGAATTTTGTTTGTTGTCAAAATCTGTTATCAACACGGTTTTAAATACAGGTCTTGCAACGAAATTTTTATCGAAATGTTTTATCACAGATCAGGTTTAATGACTGCTGCATATGCTCACCATGTTATGCGCAATCATATTCTTATGATGTTGACAATATTATAAATGAGGTCGAATTTCGACCACTGGGCGATCACTAGTAAATATTTAATTTAAGTAATTCCTTTATCATTTACAAACTAACATACAAAATCAATTAATACATACAATCTACTAAATCGTTTGTTTAAAAGCACTAATCTCTTGAGGCCTGTTTCACCGGGTGTTGATAAAGTTTATCTCGTACAAGCCCTGAGGGCCTGTTTTACATAAATCTATAAACAAGTTTAGCATTTACTATTTACGAATAGAAATATCTGACAGAAGTGAGGTTTGGTGGTAAAATATATATATATATAATCTTTTACATTTAGCTGTTTGATACCATTATATGTCAGATAGCTTTATCAACAACCGGTTAAACAGACCCTAGATCTAGGTAGGCTTTATATATAAAGCCTAAATATAAAAAAAAAACTTATAGGCTTCATAAGATCGCGGTTAACAGTAATATTATAAAAGCGGATGAAACCACACGAGTCGCTCATAGTAAAAATGAATACTATATTATACATTTATATTAATTAATCATAGCTTATTAACGTCAAAGGAACGTTTATGGTGGTAGCGGGGGCGAATGTGACGTCACGCCTTATGACTTCTTGTAAACAATTACGATATAAAGACTACAAACTATATACTAATATTAAGAAGAGAACGAACATGTTTAGACGAGGAAACACTGCCGGATAAACTTTTTTTGGAACAAATCCAAACGGCTATACATTTACTTGGGGATACGTCTATTGACTGACGCAATTTTTTGTTCAAATTCTTTAAAATTGAATAAAAATACGAAACTTTTTTAAATTTCTGGCATGTTTAATTTATTAATATCTACTTTTATTTCAGTTTTTTTTTTTTTTTTTTTTATTTCACTAATGTTAGGAGCTCGATCAGATCGCTTAGACTTCGAACGAATGTTTCTTACTGAAGCAAGAAGGGTAAACAGAGCGGTAAGAAGCCCAAACAGACATACCCTTACCTGGGACACGTCAATTAGGGCTATGAAAATGAACCTATATACCAATTTCAGACATGTTGATGTTAAAAATGATTGACGTTGTAAATACGAGGGTGCGTTTTTAAGTTCGCGGAATGAGAGGGTTGGAGGGGGTGATTAGGCTCATTAGGATCGTAACCTGTTTAGCGACTCATAATTAGTATAAATACGAGATCTCATTGTTATTAGACTATTAGTCTTTGAGCTATCGTCAACCAAGCAACATAATCAGGAGTGAAAAGTGAAATATGGAAAAAATCGAATATCGTGCTGTTATAAAGTTCCTTACCAAGCAAGGAAAATCAGTTGCGATCATAATGGATGAGATGTCATCGGTTTACGGTGACTCTTGTCCAGGAAAAACCATGGTGTACAAGTGGCACAGTTTGTTTAAAAAAGGAAGGGAATCCCTTGGAGACGACCCGAGGCCGGGCAGGAGCATCGAGGTGACCACGCCAGAACTTATTCAAAAAGTCGAAAAACTTGTACTCGACGATGCTCGACTAAAGAAGTCTCGCAACTCGCAGAAATAGTTGGAGTATCCGATACAACCATTTTTAAATTCCTGCACGATCATCTTGGTATGACTAAGGTCAGCGCAAGATGGGTACCGAGAATGCTCATGCCGGCGCAAAAACAACAACGCGTAGAGTATTCACGTGCATTCTTGAACCTCTGCAATGAAGACAAGGATGGTGTATTGAGTCGAATTGTTACTGAAGACGAAACTTGGGTTCATTATTATGAACCTGAGTTGAAACAAGACTCTATGCAGTGGCATAAAAAGGGCACAGCACCCCCCAAGAAGTTTAAGGTGTCACAGTCAGCTGGGAAACTCATGGCAACGCGTAAATGGAGAATACTACGCTTCAATATTAGAACAACTATAAGAAGCCATTAAATAGAAAAGACGGGGAAAATTGACAAAAGGTGTGCTGCTTTTGCACCACAATGCGCCCGTCCACAAGAGCCGCGTTGCGTTGGCTGCCCTGCTTAAAGTGGGCTTCGATATTTTGAACCACTCACCCTACAGCCCAGACCTGGCCCCGAGTGATTATTACCTCTTTCCAAAAATGAAAAAAGAGCTGCGGGGTAAAAAATTTACCACCGATGATGAAGTTAAGGAGGCAGTTTGAGGACAAAGACAAAACATTTTTTATGAGGGTATAAATAAATTAATTGAAAGATCTGAAAAATGTGTCCGTCTTGCAGGTGAATATATTGAAAAGGAAAAATAATATGGGTTTTTTTTATTACAACCCCTTACCCTTTATTCCGCGAACATAAAAACGCTTCCTCGTATGTGTAATTTACTATTTTTTATTACTTTAAAATGGGAAACATGTCTTATATCGGCAGGAGGTCACAAACAAACCGTTACGATAGAACGGAGTGTCGACAACTATATAATAAGCTTGCAACTGTCTTGATTAAATTGACGAATGCAAATTTTTTTTATTAAAGAACATCACAACAAGATATTCTATTCATGTTATATTTCACGGTGAATTAAACTTATTGTACGTAGGTAAGTTGTACACAATATCAATTCTGTACGATTTGTAGCTAATTAGCTGTGACATACACGAGTAAAAACTCGTGTGACGATTACATTTTTTTTTAATATACTGAACCCAAACAAAACCATTCCACTCTTACAAATGTCACACTTGAAACAATAAGATAAGATAGATAAATTTTATTAAAAATTAAAAAAAAACGCAAATGTAACGATTTCTGAGCTATTAGGCAATAAACTTATTATTATTACACTTATCTTAAATTTCATCCAATCATATTGAGCTGAATAAACTGAATCAGCCTGTAAACGACACATTGCTGGTGAAAGGCCTCGTTATCCTTATAGGAGAGGGAGAGCCACTGGACAGTCCTAAACTTTATTTCGGAACACACATAAAATTATAAAATTGTAATTATTATTATCTTGTGCATAATTAATTAATATAGTAATAATAACTCCTTAGGTGATTGAAATATCGATAGATTACAATAGGTCTGTATACAACCCACTCTGGGCAAAGGCCTATACTCGTCATAGGAGAAGGTTTGTACTTTTTAATCCGCCACGCAGCTCCAGTGCGGGTTGGCGGATAATTTCCCCACAGTGAGTAACGATTGCCATCAGGTGGCATGATAACAACCAGGACCGACGGTTTTTCATGCTCCCCGAAGCTCGATAGAGACCCACAAGGACATTCACGCATACTAGAAACACTACTCGACTTCTCTTAAGACTACTCGAATCACTACACCAGAACGGTTCGGTACAAACGCTTACAATTTAACAATTAGTAATTTGTCATTATCAACCCATCAATTAAATTAGCTAGCCAATCAAATAATTAAATTATTAATTAATATTTATATATTATATAAAATTATAAATTAATTTTCATTTCTGTAATTTATGTACCTTGATAAGCGATTATTTATACGTAGGTATAACGTATCAAAACAAACAACATAATTAAAATTTATTAACTGATATTAATATTAATTCTTATTAATATAGAAAAAACAAATATAATAATTATGATATGCAAAAGCTTTCTTTCCTATAAAAAACAAGCTGGAGCTGAATCCGACACTCTACTCCTCGTCGGTTTGACGGATACAGCTGTCTTAGAATTTCTGCGGGACATAAAATTTCTTCGCGATTTACTTTCATCGCTAAGCATGAGAAGGATTTTAAAACTAAACTTTAAACTAAATAAATGTTAATAATTGTAATGTAATATATATATGTAATATATATATATATATATATATATATATATATATATATATATATATATATATATATATATATATATATATATATATATATATATATATATATATATAATTTATATTATTTAATATATATATATATATATATATATATTAAACCCAGACTCGGAGCCGAAATCGAACCCAAAATACTGGAGCAAAAAGTAGAGTCACCGCCAACTGCGCTAAGGGGCCTCGGTCAATCGGTAAAATTAGTACTTAGATTTATAATCACTCTTTAAACATTTTTTAACTCTATGCACATAAGATCTAAAACCATATAAGGCGTTTTCCCTGAATTTAACACTAAGGTCAACCAAGATGGCAGAATTTGATAGATTATTTTGCATAGCGATTGCAATCTGACCTTTGTTACTTATTAAGGACTAGTTACACATTCTAATTATTTACTTAATTAACGACTTAGTCATAGTCACTGATGTAATGAGCTAATGACATCCAATCTTGTGTAGTGGTGCGAGTAGCGCCGACGGTTGCGAATTCGATTATCGCTTGGAGCAGATATTTGTATTTGTGCAAATATTTGTTTCTATATTGACTGGCCCGTGGCGCAGTTGACAGTGGCCCTGTTTTCTTCTCCAGGGTTGTGGGTTTGATTCCCGTCCCGAGTCTGGGTGTGTTGTGTATTTGTTTATATATGTGTTATTTATATGTATATTTATTATAAAGATATGTACATCAGTCAACTGTTACCTAAAACACAGGCATTAAGTTGCCTACCTTAGGAACAGACGAGCGTGTGTGTATGTTAAGCATATTTATATTATTTATATTTATATGTTTCTAATCTGGGTGTATGTCCTTGTGGGTCTCCTGTATTCATGGTAGGTCGGTTCGGTCTCTCTTATTTGATTAAATATTAACATGGAGAAGCTGTATTGATTGTTTATCGTTGCTTAAAACAATGAATAATTATTTAGGATTCTAATTGTTGATAACTAAAGAGCATTTTAAATAGTTTAGTTTTTGTTGATTACGTTAAATATGACGTGCTGGTATTATTGAATATGGCAATGTTCAACATTTAAAAACGTAGTAACGTACGCTCCGTTCAGTCAGTCTCAAGTCTCAGTCGAATAGGTGTATAACGTAGGTAGTCAAATAATAAATATTCTGTGCTCGTGAAGATTTCTCTTTTATTTAATAATCACATCAGGTATCGTTAAAGATGTTTTTAAATATTATTAATAATTAGTCGTTCAATTGACTCATTGTATAAAAGGGACGGTACTGTGATATTTCGTAACCAAAATCGTCGCCACGGAGCACGGGTAAAGGAATATAAAAAGTTCTCTAATGGCCGGTTTCTGAGTTACTTTTAACGGTGGTTTATCTATTCATTAGCGCTATTGGTTCGATAACTTGTGAAAGTGCGTTTCCGAACACGGCGATGTAAGATATACTCCGTTTAAACTAAGTTCAACTTAACTAACCAATTGGCGGCGTTTATCGATTCCATAACTATAATTTGACGTTTCATTTCTCAAACTACGTCTTCTTTTAGGTTATATTGTAATTATATGTACTTGTAACGTGTAGATATTATTATATTTAATTACCAGTGAAAGCTAAATATTAAAAGTCGATAAAAATATTCAAAGCAGAAAACAATCAGTGTTAACATAATGAATACGAGCAACTCATCAGAGCCTGATTTGGAAGTAATGGAGTTTATTTTTAATATATCCGTACCCAGAAAGTTAAGGCGTAGGAGAAATCCTTTCGAAATGTTTATGGATTTAGTTACTTCGATAAGAAGTATCTTCTCTCTTTCAGTAAAATTTTTACTGCGTTTTCCAGGTTCCATTATGGTCAAAATTAAAAAGAATTGATAAAGCACGATATAAAACTATTACGATATTGAACTTCTAAAATCACACGGCAAAGCAAAAACAACGAAGTGAAACGATCAAACGAGAACGAGGGAAAGACGTTTCGTTTTAAACACGATTTACATTGACAATGCTCACCATATGGTCACAGATAAAGTGGACAATGATGTCGTTCATAAATAATGACTTATCATATTTTTTTAAACTAAAACATTGTTAAGCCACTTATTTATTCTCGGAAAAAATATTCTAGTAAATAAAACTAGTATTCAAGACAAATTAAACTAATAAAATCACTTTTAGACACGATCTCTTAAACAACGCCATCTAGCTGCAAATAAGGAACTAGTTATCAGTTACATAGTTATTGAATGGCTTGTTTTGTAGTCAGAAACGCAGCGACAGTTAAACGAAGTTTATCTTACGTTTAACTTTAATGAATCAATAGTTAATGAGAAGTTATCTGGAGACTTCAGAAACCGGGCATAAGACGAGGTAGTTATGTTACCCTAAATACAACTCTTAGGGTATTTTAAGTAGGCAACACAAATCATCCCTTGTCGTGGGAACCCAAAATGCTGTAATATTTTTAAGTTGTAACTTCAGTTGATCAGAGCATGCACTTATGTTCGGTGATCTCACTCGTTTAAATTAAAAAATAAATATTATTTTTTATTATTATTTTCGAAAAACCCATTCGCGCTCCCGTAAACTTGTCTAGTTTCAACGTTCGTTATAAAACCACTTGAAAAGCGCCTAATTATTTTATATAGCAAAGAGGCATATATACGCATATCACTACATAGTATAAAACAATTAAAAAAAACCCGTAACGTTTTATTGTAAATATTTCTTAATTCTAAATTTTCTTCAGTGTGCTGCAGGGAGTATTGGCTCTTGAATTATTTTGTTTAACTTTTTGTTGTTTTCCTACAAACATTTTCTTTTACAATTTAATCATGTCGCGAATAAGTCGTTCAAATAAAAGTCGTAGTACAAGACTTGCAAACAGAAATCAAGCAAGGGTCGCTAGTATTGACATAATTTTAACCAGTATTTGTATCAAAAGCGATATTATTTAGTACTAGATGTAGCCCCGACTTCGTTTGCAACTGTCATTCCTTTCTTATCCTATAAGATAAAGTAAGTTTGCCAGCTTAAGATGAGCTATACCTTCAAAGATGTCTGTACACTACAGGTTTCCAATTATTTTGGTACTATGCTGATGGTTATGGTGTCTATAATTAATTCTGAACTGTCAAATTGAAAATTGCCGTGCGGTGACCGACAGAGAAGAATAGTCCCGGCCTCTTTCTGGACGAGGTGTCGTAAAAGATGACTAAGGCCATAGTGGTGCGAACAGCGAACAACTGTACACCAACCAGGATGGTGATAGGATGGATGATCACCATATCCTGCTAAAACACACTGCACTCGCCACCCCGCCTGCCAAGCGTGGCGAGTATTTACAAACACTAACCCCCCCCCCCCCCCTCATAGATTATGGCGGTGACTACGTTCAGTATCGGACATCAAACAATATATATATATTCTTATTTTTGTCTGTCTGTATCTTGGCTATAACTGGACACAATTACTGTTCATACTACGAAGTAATATCTGTCTCGAGCGGTAATCAAACCGGCAACCGCCCTGGCGCGCTGTGTTGAGTTGAGCCAACTACTCGCACCACTACACCAGAACGGTCGTCGAACGGTCGTCTAACGGTCGTCACAGGCGGATGCTAGTAGAACAGAAGTGTATAAG
Organism: Euphydryas editha; assembly: GCA_036937285.1. Classification (NCBI taxonomy): domain Eukaryota; kingdom Metazoa; phylum Arthropoda; class Insecta; order Lepidoptera; family Nymphalidae; genus Euphydryas; species Euphydryas editha. Next base: position 20,730,306 of record JAUPFZ010000005.1, on the reverse strand, counting down.
ATGGAGCCAAAAATCCGAGGAAAGAACAGCAAAATCTTAACATAAAATATAGATATACTCTCTATTGTATACTGAACAATTTATTATTCATAAATGCACATATTTATACCTCATAATACGTCAAATATATTTCACTTGCTATAAATTATCAATATACTTTCGAATATAAACATACAAATTTAAATGTATAAAAATTGGTAATTAATTCTAATTAATTTAAATTATTTTTTAATATACCGGTTCAGATAAATAGTCACTGTATATGAAATCAGCTGGGAGGTCAAGGACTAATGTAAAATATAGATCGCACATGCGAAGCTAAAGCAATAAGTGGGTGTTCCACATAGTAAGAATTATTAGGACAATAATTAGGCAAAGAGTATGTCGAGACGTACGTAAAGATTAGTTAAGAGTAAAAATTAACGAATTGAACGTAAACCACAATAACATATACGACGCTACCACTTTTTGTTTATACTTAAGCGCGGTTCCTATATTAATAAAACGATTAGTTTTGCTTGCGAACCGTTCAATTTGAAACTAAACTAAAAACTATTCGTTTGCTAAGAGACTTCGTTTCGGGGGGAGGGGGGGGGAAGAGGGTGCGTAGAACGGGTCGAAGTAAAAATGTATAAAAGAAACAATCAATACGGTGGCTATAAATATTTTTAAATGTCAAACGGCTGTCAAAAAACTAACCATTCCGATTTTTTTAAGCGCTCAAAATCGCGCGGTTTTGAATTGTAAATTATAAGTTTTTTCCGATTTGAATGAACTAATACTATAATACCATACGTAGGTACTAAGAAACACAAACAAAACAAAACAACAAACGAACACGAAACGAAACGAATTGTTTTCTAAATATAGGAACCGGGCTTCAGTCTGCCACTAAAACCCTGAACTGCCTCACACTCTCTCGTGATTCTTTTACTATTCAGAATTATTGGAATTTTATACACTGTGCTCCACTATTGAGTATAGGAGGATATACATGTTTAAAAATTCTCAAAGAGAAATTCAACAAGAGATGAATTTTTAAACAAATTAAAAATTTGAAAATTCAGTTTCTACAAATACCTATCTGCGATCTAATTTGAAGCGTTGAATTAATTATCATAATGTCTCGTTTTATATGTTTTTTAAATTAAATGTATACGTTTTTATTTTTTCAAATCACTTTCACTTATAGACATATGTTCATCATTAAAGAGAAAATAAATTCACAATATGACATAAAAACATATTCGCAAAGCAATATTTTTGATAAATTCAATAAAATATGAAATTAAGAAAAGGATATACTAATTAAATTTAGTTAAATATTGTGGTTAATAAATAAAATTTGCAACAAAAATATTATAAAAATAAAAATAAAAATAAAAATATTAAAAATAAAATAACAATTTTCACAATATGTAATGAAATAATATATTTTTTTAAATGTGATACCGCTTTATAAAAAAGAACCTCAATCACAAATATAAATAAATTGTTATTATATTTCATGACAAAAATTTAAGTCAAAATTAATACAGGCGTTATTAATACAGGAATCCATATAAAAACTTTCGTATCAGTTCAAAGTATTACGTCAATACTTGAGACACTGTCGTACCAGCGCCAGCGAGGTTAAACTTACGCAAAGTGTTAAATACATGTCATGTTAAGGTCATACACGTGTTTTGCACAGCGTACTTAATACAACAACAACAACAAAAAAACCTTAAATAATAAAAATAATTCACTCACAAAGGAATATAGAACGAATCATATTATTTAATAAAACACAACGAACATACAAGACAAAAATTAATAATCATACAAAAACCCATACGGAGTCTCGAAAGACCCCCAAGCCGTATGCAATAAGTCTTATACGCAGACAATTGTCCAATTAAAAATGTAATATTTTCAATAAAGTGGGTCAATTGTAGCATGGTGTGACAAAATATCATAAAGAATGAATTTCTTTCGTCCGTGTACGTACGTGTATCTTTCATCAAAGTATTCGGATGAACATGGTCAGTCGAGTGAGACGTTGAAAAAATTCTACAGTCGAGTGCGTTCGCGTTAGGACAATGTTTTAAAAAAATATTTTTCTGATGCTTTGATGTAAAAGTTAACCGCTAACGAACATTGATTATATTAAGACGTGAGATAGTAATTATTGTAATACTATAAACTAGTTTCTGTCCGCTTCAAGTTTTTCTTTAACGTCAATGTAAATAAGCTTTACAATCGTGTCTCAAGTGGAGACTCGCAACGGTCAATCAGTAGTCGATCAAAAACTTAATAATGGTTTTTTCTGAAGGGTTTGACATTCTACTATTTCAAATGTGTCATTACAAATCGGCACTACTAAAAACCGTGTAATAAGCATATAATTGAATTCAGATGTGTCATAATGGTTCCACAATGATATACTATTAATAATTTTTATTAAATCCACTGTGTCATCTCAGCAAATAGTTGTATGTATATTTAATATAAGGTATATTATGTATAAATATTTTATCTGTACAAATTGTTGAACTATGATGTCATTTATTTGCCAGAATTTTTAATGAGACTACGGAAAAAACTATGCTTTGTATTGTAAAAATTAGTAATTAAAAAAAAAATCTTACATTAGCCGAGTCAGGTATTTCGATGGATTCACTTATGTCGTTTGGCCTGAAATAAAAATAATGAAGAATAAATAAATTATATTCCAAATTATAAAATTAATTGGTAACACTTGAATTGGAATAGATTCCTATACAAGTTTCACCGTTCCCATTACTTTTTTCACGCATCGTCGTATTTTTCTTTTTCTAAATTTATTTGTATTGGTATCACGAGTTAATCATATAGCTTTCTTAAAAATTTCCTTCCATACTTTTACTGAGTATTTTATTAAGCTTTACAGACAGTTAATAAATTTTGTAATTGAATGAAACGAATTAAGTGAAACGAAATAAATTAACTTAAAAAATAAGGTGATTTATATAAATTTAAATATAATAAAGATTTTTCTGACAAATATCAATAAAGAAAAATGTTTACCTCATATACGGGGAATGGTCTTGTATTTTCTGATTATGTTCTGTATTTAGTGGAGGAGTATACTTGGCGGCTGAAGGAAACGCAGACGCAGCATCACCTATCTGCTCCATCCTGAAAACATTAAATAAATTCATTAAAAAAATACAATACACACAATAGTTGGGAGTGTATCCATAATACGCGATCCGTTCAGGGGGGTTTCAAAAATACCACGCCTGGTCACAGGGGCGAGGTCTTAGGTTTTCGTCACGTAGTCAATATCCTCTAGAGAAGTTTCGTGTTTTTTCGAGCTATATTCAAATATGGTGCGCAGCATTTAGCACTTTTTAAACTTACAGGTGTACGACATTACGCTACACTACCACTAGTACTACTGACTACACTTTTTTAACTTTCTGTTTGCAAAAATTTTTTGAACCATATTTATGAATTACTACGTGAAAACTCAATGAGGAGGTCTTAGCAAATACTACGGGTGGTGACCGAGAGGTAGAAAAGGGGAATGGGTCACGTAGTATGGGTAATTTCCCTTACACCATAAAATAATTTGTAAACTCACGGTTTCTGTGGCCTTATTTCTGAAGAACAGAGGTTACGCAAGTAATCGTCACATTCACGTTGCTTTTGAATTTGGTACTCTTTTAATAATTCCCTCCTGAAATCGCCGTCTCCTCCGGGAGGGGCTGGTTCGAACTGCTGTGGTCTCTCCGCTACGGGGGGACGTTCAGCAGAGACAGCGGCAGCAGATATCGATGTAGACGCTGAATAATCCTGTCCCCTATGCTCCGGTGTTGTAGCATTCGAAGCACCGATACTACTTACTTCACTTGCCTTCGCATATTCGCCAATCGGTTTCAATTGTTCGTCAATTGGTTTCAACGATTCATTTAGTCCATTGTAAATACTGTCTCCGTTTTTATTATCGAACAGTCTGTCGACTGACGTATTCATAAGTTTACTGCCTTTGATACCAGTTAAGTGGAAACCGGCAAAATATGACGATGACGGTCCGTAATCGATAGCAGATAACGCCATTACCGCTGGGTGACGTGGAGCGCCGTCGGGAAGAGGTCGAAGTGACCTCGTCATAGCATCTGCTGCCGATCTAGGTCTCCTAAACGGCATCGCCAAATGAGGGAAAGTACGTGGTTTTATAGGCGTCACGAGCATATGCTCCGTCCATGACGTATGCAACGATGGACGTTCCAATTTCTCGACGTCAACATTCAACATTCTCTGTTCAAATGGAACACTGAAAGTCTCTGCCGGTATAGACTGCAACCATGATAGCAGACTTAAATCTGACTCATCAAACCCGGAACCGTCTAGGAGTCGAGAAAAATTCACTTCATTCGACTGCGCTTCCTTCGACCCAGTCGCTTTCGCTTGACAATAGTTTACACACGATTCGTATAAGATTCCCTTAATTAGCAATTGCATTAAGCGGTCGTTTTTAGCACATTTAGCTGGTGCACCACCCGACGAAGACTTTTTGTCGCAGGGCAAAAATTGTTCTACAAGAGGATACACCTCCCTAAAGCATTGAACTCTAGCGTTGCTCGGGTTCCACTTCTTAAATTGTGCGTGATCAGTTATACTAGGAAGAGTTAATAATAAACATAAATTAGAATATTCTTCTTTAGAAGGTGCTAGTTTTTCTAGATCGCTAAGAACTTTTACGACTTCGTCAACAATGTTCTCAACATTGTTGTATGCCTTTATTTCAGATCTAATGCACAAAAGTTCTATATATTTATGTCTAAGTATAGCGTAATTAAATTTATTTGCTTCAAAAGCTTTTAGTGCGCTAAGCGGTTGAATAAATTCTAATACGTCATCCCACTGGCCGTCGAGTATCAGTTGACGTAGGAAAAGAACGTCGTCGGCATAATTTCCATTAATAACGCCTGTCTCTCGTTCCAGCGACAACTGCGTGATGTGCAGGTCGCGATTGTGTAAGAACTCCAGAGCAAGACGAACGACATCATCCTCACGTAGATTCAAGTGTGTCGACGGCATTATTTATTTTTTCTTCTGTACCTAAAACAATGTAAACTGCTTAGGATGGTCAAGTTAATACATAATGAAAAAAATAAGTGAATGATATTCGCTCATTTGGAGCGACAGTGACACTTTTGCAAAAATACGCGAAAATGACTTATTAATGCTAAAATACTATGCATAAACATCTGCGTTGGTAGTAAAAATGCCACAATGTCCAGCTATAATAAAACAATTTTAAATTAATAATTAGACGTAATAATGCTTCAGAATCTTCTTTATTCTGATCTGGTGTAAAGTTAACTAATTTGCATTTATATCACTGTCGCTCCAAATGAGCGATATAAAGATATATATACAGTACAACCTTGATATAACGAGCCTCAATATAACGAATTCCTCGATTAAACGAATTTTTCGAAATCCCCTAGAACTGCCCGTAAGAGATAATACAAAATATACCTCTACATTACGAATAACATTTATCAAAAACCTCTTTATAACGATTTTTCAATCATTGCAGAATATAGGTAGAAGGTATTTTTACATCTATTTAACGAATTTTTTCAACTTAAAACCTTGATATAACGTATCCTATTAATTATTTCCACTTAATTCCAAGTTCTTACCTCGTTAAAACGAATCGCAGTCCAGTCTAACCTCTATATAACAAACCTCATTATAGCGAATTACTTGGTATAACGAATATTTCCTAACTCCCTTCAGTTTCGTTATATCGAGGTTGCACTGTATATAGAGCTACGGCGGTAAGCTCGAAGAAAACAAATTAGCATCCCGACATTATCATGAGTAATATTTGAGAAAACAATTTTTTTGTAATAAGACTCTTTAACAAATATCATCTCTCATAATGTATTCACAACTACCTATTAAAATTAAATACACAAATATAATATTTGAATTAAAAAAAAAAGTCTTTAATTTAAATAAATAGTGGTCACCCAGTGGTCGAAATTCGACCTAATCTATAATTAACAGCATTGTCAACATAATAATGTTGTCAGTCATTCCGTAACCGTCGGATCGAATGCACATTTACCGTATACTCACACGCTATCACTATTAGGCAGCAGTTCTCAAACTTTTACTCGTGGTGGTTCTTAATATAAATTTTTTAAGTTGACCTAACAAGATGTTTCGTTGCGCCCGTTGTGATGCAGAATTTAGAGATGGCGTCCAATGCTCACTGTGTCAAGGGCACTATGACTTCCCATGTGCCGGCATCACTGAAGGAGGCTACCGAAAATTAGGAGACCGAAAAAGCACCTGGAAATGCTCATCTTGCAAAGCAACAGGAGTAGCCAGCTCTTCAACTACAGCTTCAAGTGCACCAGCAGCAAAATCGCCAACACCTGCGAACATGGAGAGTATAGCCTTGGAACTAAAACGACTTTCTATACAGATGTCTTCACTGCAGTCGCTAGCTACCAACATACAGGCTATACAGACCGATATTGCCGAATTAAAAACAATAAAGGCCTCGGTAGAATTTGTTCAATGCTCCGTAGAAGCTTTGTCTAATCGTTGCACTGAGATCAGTCAAGAGGTACAAAGCCTTCTCAAAACTAGAGAAGAACTTCAACAACTCCAACAACGGTTTTCTAAGATGGAAGTCAGTATAAATGAATTTGAACAGAGGTCTCGGATCAACAACATCGAGATTAAAGGTGTTCCATCTACGCCCTCGGAGAATTTGTTTGAAGTAGTTGGCAGAATTGGTGACGTCATTGGCTGTACAATCCCCAAAGAGCATATTAACTACATTGCGAGGATTCCTACGCGTAATGAAAAAGGCAATAAGTCCATAATTGTCTCAGTACATAGCAGATATTTGAAAGAGGATTTCGTTGCAGCAGCTAAGAAGCGGACTATTGTTGCAGCTAACCTTGGGCTCCACGGTGAAAGTCGTATTTTTGTTAATGACCATCTTACCCTCCAGAATAAATTACTTTTGAATAAAACAAAGAATTTAGCTAAAGAGCGGGGTTTTGCCTTTGTATGGGTGAGAGGATGCAAGATTTTTACACGAAAGAACCCCACGGCACATGCTATCCGTGTCATATCAGAATCAGATTTAAAAAAAATAAATTAATTTCCTTATTTATGTATGTTTTATATATGTTTTTTATGTTAACTTTTGTTTATGTAATTACTTTTAAAAATAATGTTTTTGAAAGGTTTGAGAAACACCAACTCGCTCGCAAACCGGTATTGTATCAACATAGTTGCTTAGCGCACGCGCATCTCTTTTCGCCTATAGCCTACGCTATCGCCTTATCTCGCTCGGTTAACTACTTATCGCTCGCCTATTGCTATTTTTGCCAACGCTTTTTACCTTACTGCCGTCTTTTATTATTTTTTAATTTCTTGCAACTGGTTTATTACTTTTATGAAACGTTAAATCTATTCACAGTTATCATAATAATTTATTGTTTGCCCCTTATTGCCTTTCTAACGCTTATCAATGCCTATTATTTTCCTGTTATAAATGATGCTTAAAATCTATTATCAGAACGTCCGCGGATTACGTACAAAAACATCTACCTTCTATCGAAACGTTTGTATGAGCTCTTGGTATGACGTTATATGCTTAACAGAGACTTGGTTGGTGCAAGGGATAAGTGATAGTGAACTTTTTGACGATCGTTACATAGTATGGCGACGTGACCGTGATTATAGAAGAACCAATCAAACCTTGGGAGGAGGTGTCTTGATTGCGGTTCGGCGTGAACTGGCTTCAGAGGCGCGTAGTGACTGGTGTTCAAACGCAGAAGATCTATGGATAACCCTAACACTTCACTGCCGGAAACCCAATGTAAGGTACAAATTGCATTTATGTACAGCCTATATCTGTAATCAGGGCGCTGAGAGTTCACTTTCTGATCAACTAGCTTCCTTTTCCAGTAATCTCCCGGATATAATTTTGAAAAACCCCTCTGACAAATTTATTATAATTGGTGATTTTAATATGCCTAATTTAAGCTGGCAATTGTCTGAAGATGGCTGTTATACAGCCTATGGTATTCAGAGCTCTGTACAGACAGAATTATTTGATGATCTTAGTCTATGTAACCTGTCACAATACAACTTTGTTACTAATACTAATAATAGGCTATTGGATCTAGTTTTTAGTAATAGCCCGTTAACCGTAACACGTTGCCACGACTCCTTTGTATCAGAGGACTTGCACCACCCGGCACTTAATATATCGGCAGATTTTGTTCAGCTACACACTTTGTGCCCGCTACCCTATACCAAATACCTATATCATTCTGCTGATTATAACGCTATTACGTCCGAAATAAATGCGATTAATTGGCAAAACGAATTGTTTAATAGAACCTTAGAAAACGCGGTAACCTTTTTTTATGATACATTATATGAACTTCGCAACAAATACATTCCATCAAAAACAATATTTCCTTCAAATAAATATCCACCTTGGTACAATAAACCTCTTGTAAAAGTAATAAAAGAAAAATATAAATATCACAAAAAATATAAAATATATAATAATCGTTCAGATTTCCAATCTTTTACAGTTCTTAGAGACCGTGCGAAAATGTTAGAATCGAGTCTGTTTACTGATTACATAAGTAACATTGAGAGGAACATATCCAAAAACCCGAAAGCGTTTTGGTCTTACATTAAATCGAGAAATCGGAATAACGCATTTCCAGCTGTACTGCGATTCGGACAGCGTTCCTCGGGCTGTGGAAAAGAAATATGTAACATGTTCGGCGATTATTTTCACTCGACTTTCTTAAATAGCTCTGACTCCGGGAACTCATTCAATTCCTTCATCGAACCGGACATCACATTATCAGTGGTTGATATTGATGACATCGAGGTCGACCCTGTAGAGGTTTGTAAGCTGTTGGAGTCGCTAGATCTGAAGAAATCAGCCGGTCCAGACAACATACCAGCTGTCTTTATAACTAAGTGCACTAAAAGCCTCGCACTGCCTCTTTCTCTATTATTCAGGCGTTCTTTGACAGAGGGTGAAGTACCGTTTTTGGAAATCCGCGTATGTCACTCCTATCCACAAAAAGGGACCAAGGGATGACGTAGTGAACTACAGACCCATATCCAAACTTTGCCTTTTTGCAAAAGTATTGGAGCGAATTGTTCATAAGCAGTTATATGCGTGTCTGAAACATACTTTCATAGCACAACAGCATGGTTTTATAAAAGGTAGATCCACTGCGTCAAACCTGGTTCTGTGTAGTGACTTCTTATCAAAACATATGTCGGAGCCTTCTCAAGTAGACATCATATATACAGACTATAGTAAATGTTTCGATAGAATAGATCATATACTGCTGTTGCGTAAACTCCAATCCATGGGCATAAGGGGTAACTTGTACCGATGGCTCACATCTTATGTTAGGAACAGATGCCAAACTGTGGTGCTTAATGGATACACCTCACTACCCATGCCAATACCATCTGGAGTACCTCAGGGTTCGTTGCTGGGTCCGCTTTTATTTAATATTTTTGTAAACGATATCTATTCGTGTTTCCATAACTCAAAAATTTTGCTTTACGCTGACGACATGAAAATAATATGCCCAATAAAGTCTGATCAATGTACCCAGTTATTACAAGACGATCTTATTAGATTTGAAAATTATTGTTTAGAGAATAAATTAGAGTTGAATGTAAATAAATGCTTTATATGCTCATATACTCGTAAGCCATTCCCAATCATATCCACGTATAAGTTAAAAAACACAGACTTAACTCGGGTTAAGTCTATTCGTGACCTAGGAATAGTTTTCGACTCCAAATTATTATTCGATGAACATATTAACACTATCGTAAATAAAGCTTCGAAAACTCTTGGATTCATTTTACGTATGTCAGCGGACTTTAAATCTATCAAAATTTTCAAAATTTTATACTGTGCTTACGTTCGAAGTCACTTAGAATATTGCTCACAAGTTTGGAACCCGGCGTATAATGTTTATAGTACACGCATTGAGCGTATACAGAAAAGGTTCCTACGTTACATACAATTCCGTACAAGTCTGTTTATTCCAAACTATACGAACCGTTGCAAAAGGTTTCATATACTACCACTATATGAGAGACGGCGTATAGCTGATCTTGTATTTTTAATTAAGATCGCTAATGGGTCGATAGATTGTTCAGAACTTTTGCATGCTATTGGACTACGTGTTCCATATTCTTGTAGACGACCAGCCACACTTTATATACCTGAAGCTAAAACCAACTATAGGCAAAATAACTACCTAATGCGAGCGAGTAGATGTTTCAATGCCGTTTCTATGCAGTTCGATATTGACCTGTTTTGTACATCGCCTAGGAAACTAAAACAAATTTTTGCTAACAACTTTTTTAATGAAGTTTAGTCCTACATTATTAGGTTAAATTTAATATTAATATTTTTTTTTTTTTAAAAAGTCTATTGATGTTTTGTTGTCTAATTAATGTTTTGTTATTTAATGTTACTGTTATTTAGTGTTATGTTTTGTTGTGTGCGGTTAATTGATTAATATCTAATAGGTTTAATGGTTTTTACCTTTAAGTTTACACATTATTTAATGTTCACCTAAAAGTGAAAACTTGTAATTGGCCTTTTATTATTATTTCAAAATTATATCATAATTGTCTAGCTGTAAGTTTTCCTAAAAATTATAAAATAAAAATAAAATAAATAAAATAAAAATATGATTGCGCATAACATGGTGAGCATATGCAGCAGTCAGTGAACCTGATCTGTGATTTAAAAAAAAATTGATATAAAAAATTCATTGGAAGACCTGTATTTAAAACCGTGTTAACAACAGACTGTGTATGTACATTGTACATATGTGTGTGTGCCGTAGTGTGTGATGTTTTTTTTTAAATTATATTCGTGTATTTTTTTAACATTATTATAAAAAATATTAGCATTCTGCACTTCTTCTCCATATAAACTTTAATTGTGCCAAGTTTCATACTTCTCCAACTGCATAATTTTCGTTAAAAGGGGTACAAAGTTTTTGCTTCACGTATTAATATATAGATTAATAATAGTCTTTTCAATAACTAATATTTTACTGGACTCTCATACATAGCATTTAATAAAGAATACATAATACAAATGCCAGTTTTGTGATATTATTGGCAGTGAATCAATGTAGTGTCTAAAAGATTTTGTTAATAAACAAATTCAACTAGAAGCCTATTCTTGATAAATCATTTATTGATCTACAAATTCAGCTGTAAATTCTAAAAATATTAAATTTAGTTTGTGGAAAATCACCTAAGTTAACCAAGGGATAAAGTTTTTTTTTTTATGCTAACAAGATTGTTACTATAATTTGAATGAGAATGTTATAAATAGTATAAATAAATTAAAAATTGCATGACAATATAATAAATAATAAAATCATTACATAATAAATTTATTAAAACAGTTAAAATAAAAAAGTTAACAACTACACTGTCTATAATTAAAGAGTTATTTTTATATTATACCATTTAATATCAATCATGTATTTATTTGTCTTGGAATTCCACCTAATAGCTATGACATTTTTTTTATAATTTTATAATATTATTCAAAATAAACGTCCTTCCTACCATGCTTAACTAGCCCATCTTTTTAAAGTCACCACAGTATTCACAATAATTTTAAAATTACGTACTAAGCTTTTTAAGTTTCCACCTTCACTATAGGCATATTAATTTAAACAGGACTTACCACGATTAATGTTTTTATTATTCCCGATATTTCGGCAATTTTGCAGACGCCATGGTCATGGGATGAACTAATGAACAACTTTAAATGAATGTGTCTATGTACTAAAAACTAGGTTAAATTTGAATATCATTAAATGAACAAAATATTTGTATTACTTCCTACCCAATACATGCCAGTTTGTCTTTGTTAATTATTATATAATTAATGTATATTATGTGCAAAGGAAAAATATTATAAGGCAAGAAAACCCACATAACATGTAGTGGTCACAAAAATTAATGTTTCTTCAAACTTTAATAATTTTATATTAAATGAAGATGTAACAGTATTTTTTTAATAAGGGCTAAATGTCTAATAATAAAAAAATTAAGACTTAATTTAAGTATATCCAGTAGTTTTTTAGTAATGCATACACATAGACAGACTATAATTGTATTTAATATAGATTTAATCATCATTCTGTGTTAATTATTACCACAAAACTATATTTATAAAGAGACAATTGAAACTAGTAACATAAAACCATATCCATGTTAAAAATAAATCATTGGTTATGCAACAACTACTGATTCATTCTGGCTTTGCATGATTATAAGTGCAACATACTGATTTTATATATTATTATTTATAAATAGATGACATAATTATATAGCAATTCTATGTACACTACCTAAACCGCTTTTACTATGACTTGTCCTATACCCACAGGTTGTCTGGAAGAGATCGCTCTACTAGCGAAAGACCGCCTTTGTACATCTTTCTTTTTTTTTCGTTACAAATATTGTTCTTTTTTAGTGGTGTGCAATAAAGAGTATTATTATTATAATTATAAAAAGCGACTACATAACATTAAATTTCTACTTTATATAAATGTCTCTCTCAACTCATTTTTAGTCTACATATTTTAATAGTAAATTACAAAATGAATTCCAATAAATATATAAGATAACAGAATAAGATAAATCTTTGATAAAATATTAGTAAAATATATCAAATTGACATCACAACTCCTGATTGTTCCATATCTCTTTAACAGTTTTCTTATCACGGATGGCTCATCAATTGTATTTGGTATCAACTTATAAGAATACAGCACACCTATATAATTATAGACTCCTACACTCAATTGTATTCTTCCAAAATCATTAACGTTCACACCATAAGAAAACCCCAACTATTATTTTAATACAAATATTAAAAGTGTCTTTATTTTTTATTTATTTATTTTCTTTTCCTTTTTTTTTAAAGGAAAAACTGAAGAAAATTATTATATTATATATTGATAAAAAAATGAAACTGTTTTAAAAAGTTTTTTTTTTTTTATATTCTAATATTTTTTTCTATTTTGTGTAGTTTGTGAGAACAATTTCATATTGATATGAATGGTACACTGAATAATATATGATTTTAATTTAATATTAGGTTAACTCTATTGAGTATTGTTTAACCAATACCTACCTAATGTTCATGTTAATATGTTATGCTTATATTGTAAATGGTATAATGTAAATATTGTAAAATGTATGAAATTTCAATACTATTATTTAAGATGCATGCATAGTTATTAATTAAACTTTCACTAAAGTGTATTTAAAGATATGTATGATCTTGGGAAAGCCTTGTAATGCATACTTGGGAAATTATTGGTGCATTGCTGATAGATCAGACATGCAATTGAGAGAAAACATATTTACGTAATTACTAAGGGGCGACGCGATATTAAATTCACCGAAAACACCGTTTTCGTTTCTTGTGAACGAATACTAAAACTGCGAAATCATTAATTTCCGCCTACACAATATACAGCCTTCAAAAAGCCTACACATGTGGTATGATAATTTAACAAAAATATAATTTGAAAAAATAAATGTCTCAAAATATATACACAAAAAAAAATGTGAAAAAATAAATAAATATTCTTCAAAACAATTTATAAATTAGGAAAATATACATTAAATATAACTTTACCTTATAGTTAATCACTTTTCCTTCCCGTTTATGAAAAGATCACAATAACAAACGATACAACTACATTTACAACAATATTTTTAACGGGACATTACAGAAAAAATTATTAAATTTATTCCACATTTTAACGTCGGAGAGAGCAACCAGTACAGTATACAGATAAATAAAATAAAATTTCTTATTTGATGCATTAACCATTTGTCAGTGACTCATTCGTTTGTCTCTGGTTATGAGAACATTAACTTTTTCACAGACATACGTATAAATAAACGTTATGTACAAGTAACATTTAATTTAATAAACTATAAAAACTAATTCCATTTTCCGTTGGTTAGCATTGAGCTTTATCATTACAAAGTCTAAGTAATTCAAGTATAAATAAAATTGTCATTATTGTTTTTGATTAACATAAATGCCTCTATATTATTTATTAGTAGTGATGTTCAAATAATTTAAATAGATTTTAAATGAATATATTCATGGTTAATTTTCCAAAAAATAAAAACCATTATAGACTCGACATCTTTATTTACTACTTCTTATTTAACACAAAGCCTACCAGTGCGGTCAAATGACCGCTTTTGAGACTTTAATTAAAATGGTTTATTTTTAAGTGGATTAATTCTTTGTTGATTATCCTGGAGAACCTAGATCATTTTAAGTATTGAACCAATATAAAAAATTCATGTACCATTTTAAAGCTTATGTTGCCTGCTTTTGACAAAAAATAAAAAAATAATATGTATATTTAAAAAACTAATTATTTTTTATTTTATTAATAACGATACCAGCGTCATCTGTTGACTGTGTATTCAACTATATCTATTCATACAGTACAAGTACACCACCCTCCGTGAGCATATGCGTGAGGCAGAAGAAGACGTGCTGTTGGTCCTTTACGCGGACGAGAGTGCGTACTTCACGTCGTCCTACCATAACATCGTTGCCACAAATAAGATGCAACGCCTGCTGGATCTGCTGCCTGAGTGGCTGGACAGGTGGAGGATGGCCCTCAACGTTGGGAAGACGGCCGCTCTACTCACCGGCTGCTCTTGGCCGCGACGTCAGCTCACTCTACGAGGATAGGACGTAGAGTGGAGGACCTCAGTGAAGTACCTGGGGTGTCACTTCGATCGGAGGCAGCGCATGGTTTCCACCATCAACCAGGCGGTCTACCATGCAGCGGCGGCCTAGTCGAACTCTACTCGCTGTTCACCTCCAAATTGCCACTCAGAATGAAACTGAAGGTTTACGGTGCCTACCTCCAATCGCGCCTAACGTATGTGGCCTCAGCCTGGTATGCACTCTGCTTTGCGAGCTAGGCCAGAAGACTGCAGATCCAGCAGAAGCGTTGCCTACGACTGATAGTAGGAGCTCCGAGATACGTCCGTAATGACGTCCTACATAGAAACATCTAAACACCAACCATGGAGGAGTATGTTCGCAAACTAGCATGCGCTATGTTCGCTCGCGCGGACAATGGTGCGTGCATACACCTCCATGGAATAGTGCGACTCCACGCAAGACCACAAGATGGCTGACTTCAGCCTCGACAGCTCCTGCTGTCACCGCAACAAAACCCTAACTACGACGGCCACGATGAAGATGATGCAGGGCAACAGATTAAAGAACAAAACAGCCACAAGGACAAGACACTTTACAGTCCCTACAAACCCTTCACTATACAGATTACCCTGAGGCCGACGCTTGAAAAGCGCGACCCATTGGATCGTAAATAAATCACCCGGTATCGGAGGCTACCGGAGAGAACATGCTCAGCTAGTAGCATGCTAGCTAGTAGTAAGGCCCATAACCCAGGACCACAAATGTCTTATTAATTACAAAATAATTTTTGTAACCATACACTCTGACATTGGCAAATCCTTAAGGAAGCCAACACTGAAGAAGAAGAAGAATTTTTGTAACTAATATGACAGCTATGACATTATTTACATTTTATGCGGGTGTTTTTGATCTATCACGCAAAATAATAATTATTGACGTAGATATATAATTATTTATAGGAGTAAAGTTATTATTCTATATTATTAAATTTCTAAAAGGTGTTTTTAGAACATCAAGAACTTTACTTATGTACTTATTTTCACATTATATTGAAATTTTGTATTTGACTACAATATTGTGCGAAATTTTCGGGGTCAACTAATTAGTTTATTATATTTTGAATTTGCATTCAAATACTATTACGACCTAATACGAACATACATAATTATTACGTCATTTATCATATACTTCATAATATAGTAGCAGTATAGTATTGAGAAGGTAAAAAAAAGGTTGAATTAAATGAAAATAAGTTCTCAATATAGTATGGTGAACATAAGATGATGTAAATAATATTTACAAAATTTATGAAAAAAAAAATTTATAAGACATTTAAGTAAACTATACTTACAGATAATTATAATATCATAATTAAAATTGAAAATTAAATTGGTACTGTCCACTTGATTGTTAACATTACAAATACGTAATACGTATAATAACGTTAATAATTTACGTAAATGATACCTAATATGAAATGATAGATCACTCGTATTTATTATATTTGAAAAAAGTGACATTTTGAATATTATTATTCGAATTATAGTAATACATATCAAGTTGAAACGTAAGAGGACCATTTTGTTTTTGAAGAGGTATTTAAATCAGGCCTGTAATAGCAACTTTCGTCGGTATATTAATCATATAATATACGTCTAGTAAACGTATATTGTAGGTATTTTTAAATGACATTTCTGTAATAAAAACGTAATTTCTCGAAATTCTTAGTCTTTACATAAATTAATAAATACAGAATTAATAGAAACACTTTTGTGTTTATTATTTGTGATTTAATATATCCACACGAGTTGCGATTACAGCCCTGATTTAAAGTTTAATATTGAGGTACACAAACTTAGCACCCCATTGAAGGATTTTTGAAATCAAAATGACCTTAATCGATAAGTCTACGTTAGGTCTGTATAGGTCCACCAAATTTTTTGTTAGGTCGCCTATTTTTTTAAAATAAATATTTTTAATAAATAGTTCTATTTTTAAAAAAAAACCTTTTTATTTTTATTATTTTGATTAATATCGTCTACGATTGTATACAAATTATTAACAACCTTAGATGATACTTTGTCTTTAGTTAACAACTCTAAATCAGTCATTCAGTGACATTCAGTCTGTCCTCTACTTTTCACTATGATTATGTAGAATGTCAGTGCGGCGGTAAAAGAAATTGTTAAGATCGTTCGAGTTTATAACTAGGGTATATTTTTGAAAAGTAACCAAATATGGACGAAGAAGGAGAAAGTATTCTGCTAGAAGATAATTATTATCAATTGCTCAATGTATCCAAGACGGTAAATTATTTTCCACATTTTTTTATTTACCCGAATTAACATATTATTGCAACATTATTATATAACGTTCGAATTATATTTCTCCGATTCACAATTATTATTAATTAATAGTTTATATATTGCAGTGTTACAGTGATATATTGCTATACCGCTATTAGCATGCGATTTTCGTAACTGATATAACTTTATAGGTTAGGTTCGTAATGAATTCATATACATTATAAATCATAAGCGGCTTAAATAGATAATAGATGATTAAAAATTTCTTAAGGATTTACCTGTTTATATAATACAAGCGACCTGGCCCGGCTTTGCACGGAGTCCTTTTAACAATTTGTTGGTGCTTGATTGCTGTTTGCATGTCTTGTACTACGACCTATATTTGAACGACTTCTTGGTGACATGATTAAATTTAAAAAGAAAATGTGTGTAGAAAAACAACAAAAAGGTAAACAAAATAATAAAAGAGCCGATTCTACCTGCAGCACACTAACGTTAATGTGAAATAAAAAAAGTTAAAGAGATATTTACAACAAAAAAACGTTAAGATACGCCTTTTATAGGCAGTCCGCGGACCGAGGTGGCGCGATGTTGGAACTGAACCGAATCAACTTGTAAACGTCTCATTGCTGAGCAAAGGCTTCTTCTCCATATAGAAGATCATATATCATGAGTAACAACCGTTATCAGGTGTTTATGAGAACAACCGGGACCAACGATTTTAGTGTTCTCCTAGACACGGTGGTGAAGACCCACAAGCACATACACCCAGACTGGAAACAGATATTTGTACAAATATAAATATCGGCCTCAAGCGGAAATCGAACTCACGACCGCCGACGGTGAGGTGACTATTCACACCACTAGACCAGAATGGTCATCTATTAAATTTTAAATATAACTTACTTTTCATTTTAATTATTTTATTTTATAAGATTGTTTTTTATTTTTATAAAACATTTATAATTGTAAAATACCATATAAATAACACTTATTTAGATAGGATACACATATTGGATAGGAATAAGTCTAGGTAATATGGGTCCCGACTGTCAAAGTCGCTATATCCCGTATTTAAATATACTTTTTGTTATAGTTTAGGTCAATTACTTTCTATGCATTTGCCTTCAGTTCAGATCAACCAGACTTGTTTTATTCTTTTTAGTTTATAATAAGAGTATTTTACGCAGTCGGGTTTTTTGATTTTTTTAATTTATGTTTTTATTTAAGGTATATTTTTTCTGGCAAACAACGTTTTGCTCACTGAAACAGAGTTCAGCCCATGAAAATTTCATGGCAATGCTATTCCTGACCCCATACATTATTCGTATTGCTAGAAAACGATAATTCGGGCGCCCGGGCGATAAATGCCACGCTTTATGAATATTTGTGTTAAATAAAACAGCAGTATAAACATAATGTAATATATATATTTTTGAACTGGTCTTTTTACTAGCTTTCATTTGATACCCATATTGCTACAGTAAGAAAAAAAAATTCAATTCCTCCCCCCCCCCCCTCATTCCGCCATTTGCGGGCGTCATTTTGAAAATTTATATAGCCTATGTCACTACTGAAATTTTGACAAATCCAATGACACCTCATATGTCAAAAACCGTCCAGCCGATTGGGTTGTAGGGCGTGCTAAAGAAATGGACATACATACATACATACATACACTCGAAAAACATAACCTTCCTTCTGTCGCAGTCCGGTAAAAAAAATAACTTCAGCTAATTTATTTATATATATATATATTATAGTATTTAAGTTACATTTTATTAATACAAATCACAACCCCGGCATTTAAGTGCCACAGCCTGTAAAAATGATAGTCACACTCTTTTGTTTTCAAAAATGAGAATTTCCCCCTATTATTTTTCTGTCCTTATAGGCAACAGCAGAAGAAATAAATAGTGCATACCGTCGCTTCTCCCGTATGTTTCACCCAGACAAACACAGTACAGATCCAAATAAGAAAAAATGGGCTGAACAAATATTCAATAAAGTCAAAGAAGCCTACGAGATCCTGTCAGATTCACATAAAAGAGCCATCTATGATACTTTGGGTGAGTCAGTTTTTAAATGTTCTAAACAAATGATTGTATAAACTTAACCCAACAACTGTAAGCGTACCGTTAAACCGGTTGCTCTGGAGGTTCATGGGGGAGGCCTACATCAAGCAGTGGACATCCAATGGCTGATATGATGATAATGATGAACCCAAAAACTACTATTGTGTACTAATTAAAATGCCTATTCATACTCTTCGAACACACCAGCTTATTGTCACCATAAAATGTCAGACTAATGCAGGTAAGTATTCACCAGTGTTAGAATAACACTCACATGTGAAAGCCCTTTTAAGAAGTTGATCATAAGTAATATAAAGCTAATAAAAGTACTTAATTAAGAAATAAAATTAATATTTTTTTTACAATTAGTTTATGTTTGATATAGCATTACTTTTTCGTTTCATATACCTAAAATTTACATAGTGATGTATAGGTTATGTATTTACTAGTTTTTGTTAAACTTTTGTTTTAAAATTTACATAATATGTAAGTTTTTTAGGATGAATGAAATTTTGTTTTTAAGTATTATATTTAAGAAGAGTGATTAATACATATAAAAGTTTTCAAACTGAAATATCTAATCTGATATATGATTTACACAGAAAAACAGTTTTTAATTACATAATTTATATGGCTTAAAGTTAGTTTATTATGGAAAAGTTTTCCAGGTGACAGTTTTAATAAGCACTATTAGAATATGGAATGCCACCCTGGCTTCTGTTTTCCCTTATAGTTAAAGTATTAGTACTTACAGAAGATGAGTCAATGTATGTATATCTTCTAAACTACACTTCACCATAGATTGCACCACTGTTTAGTTAAAAAAGTCTATTTTAGTCTCCATACAAATGTAATATATGTAATTTTAAATATTTATATGATGGAGGGATTATTTGAGCATTCTTTTGATACAAGACATTGACTCTCAGGTAAAAGAGGCCTAGAGGTGGATGGTTGGGAAATCATATTCCGAACAAGGACACCGAGAGAAATTAGAGAAGAATATGAAAGGTAAAAAATAAATCATCTGTTAAAGTCTCATTGCAGAATATTACAATTTAAAAAAAAAAAGCTTTGCAAAAGTCAAAATGAACTCTTGTTCAATTCACTATTATAAATGGAAACAACAAATAAAAAAAAAACTTTTTGACATGGAAAGTCTTATTTATTTATTTATTTATTTATTTATTTATTTATCTTCTTATCTTATACACCTTTAATCCGCAATCGTGCGGATAATGCTTAAATTTTGTTTACAGACCTTTAATGGTGTATATATTTTTAATATCTTTTAACATACATACAACATATAACATACATACGGTCAACTGTTCCTAAGATAGGCAACCTAATGCCTGTGTTTTAGGTAACATTTGACTGATCTATGAATATAATTTTTTATTTAGTAAATATATGTACTCATATACATACATAATATACAAATATTACACTTAGACTCCACGGCATGAATCAAACCTACAACCAAGGAGCGAGAAGCAGGGTCACTGCAAACTGCGCCAATAGGCCAATCTACTATATACTATCGTTTTTGTTAAAAAAAGTATGCTTGCTCCCTAATTACATGTACAGTATATTCAAAATAATTTTACAGGTTAAAACGTGAAAGGGAAGAAAGGAGGCTACAGCAGAGTGCAAATCCTAGAGGTACAATAACACTATCAATAAACGCTACCGACCTGTTCATGAAGTATTATGACGAATACGATATATTGTGAGTTTATTAATAATTTATTAATAAAGTTTTATAACTTATAAGAAAAAAAAAAAATGAAAAGCTTACTGTCTTTAAAATACAATTGTTTATAATGTATCAAGCAAGTCATTGTAAATATTATTTTTAAAAAATCCTTGGAATCAAGCAAGAGCCCTATATATATAATATTATAAATGTGAAATGTAAGTTTGTTTGTTACGCTTTCACGCGAAAACTACTTAACCGATCATGATGAAACTTTGTACACATATTCTTGGAGGTATTAGAAGTAACATAGGATACTTTTTTTGGGTCGATAACCGACATCCACGCGAGCGAAGCCGCGGGCAGAATCTAGTAACACATAATTAAAAAAAAATTAAGTTAATGGGTATTTATGTTTGTTGCCATTTTATAAATCATTTAGCTTGTTATGGGTGTGGGAGTAGTAGAAGTCAATGTTTATTGGCATTACAGAACATGAGAACTGTAACAATGTAAACCAACCAACCAACTAACCACCAAGGATAAATACATATCCAATGTAAACAATGGATTGAACATAACTGAACACAATGTACATTTTCACAATAAGTGATCCAAGATATGCATTATTAAGGCTCTACTGACATAATATGACCCATAATAATAATAATAAATATTCTTTATTGTACACCAAAGAAAAATACAATATATTGATACAATATATTTATTATAGGGAAGATGCAGCAATAATACCGAGTATCGAAGTATCTGGTATGACAATCCAGCAGTCAATTGATGCACCGGTTACCCTTAGAAACACAGTCACCTTATCGGGAAATATTTCTACACAAAATGGAACAGGTGAAAAGTAATTTTTATTTCATTTACATCTGAAGCTAATATTTTATTATGAAAATACGATTCCCGCTCGAAGCAGATATTTGTATTTTTATGAATATTTGTTTCCGGTCTAGGTGTATGTCCTTGAGAGTCTCCCCACCGTGCCACGGAGGGCACGTAAATTCGGTCCCGGTTGTTATCATAGACACCTGACAACAAACGTACTCATGGCAGAGATATTATCCGCTAACCCGCAGTGGAGTAGCGTGGTGGATTAAGCTCCAAACAAACAAACTAACAAACCAACATAAGATTCTTTCCGTTATTATATTTAGGTCAATAATATTATATCGTATTACAGGCACGGGGTCGGTATCTGTATCAAACAGACACCTGAGTTCGGAGCGGGGTTGGACAGAATTGGAATGTGGAATTGGAAATGGACCAGTGTTTGGTTTTAAGATATTCAGAACAATATCTAGGTTAATGTTCGTTAATTGTTGGACCGGTTTGCAATTTACGCCGAGAGGGATTGTACCAAGTTTTGCATCAAGTGAGTTAATAGTTATAGTTAATTGTAATTCTATCCTGGTAAAAAAAATTAAGATACAGTGCCGGACTAACCACGTAGCAAGAGTAACAATTGCTATGGGCCCCACGCGAAACGTGGCCCCGTATATTTAAACCAACAATCGGTAATCGATCATTTCCTTGGGCTAAATAAAACACCGAATTTCATACGATAAACGCGCAAGTTCTACAAAAAGTTCATCTCTGGCCCCAGGCAATCTCATCTCTGGCTTTTTGTACTTGTCAGAGCCTAGCAGGGCCTATAATACTCTATTTGACTATTAATTACCCACAAAATAGTAATATATAGATGGCAAATAAACATATTGAATATTGAATTATTTTTTTTCCAATTTTATACTTAACAACCCATAGAGGATCAAGGATTCTGAAAGAATTTACTAAGGGACATACTCTTGCTTAATCCAGCACTGTTAATATAGGAACATTCTAGAATGAATGAGAAGTATTTTTATTTTAATATTTGAAACAGTTAAAAACTTGATGATCAATTTGTTATTTACCTGCATGTAACAAAAGCTTGAGTAGTAATATTATATTTTGTTTTTTTTTTTTTTATGTTAAATTCGTCTGTAATAAGAAAACTAAGTTTTAACTTTAACTGAATGTTTTTTGTAATCTTTTATGCTGTGAAAGTAAGAAACAACTTGTTGCAACTTACAAATACGACATTAAAAAAAAACTAGATTAAATACTTATAAAACCTACATTATTATATATTTTATTATTATAAAGTAAGTATGCAAACGCATATAAATTAGTATTTTATATGGGTAATAAAGTTTTTTTTTTTATTACAGCAATGGCCGTACAACTAGATGCTCATTCTGTAGGCTATTTAACATATCGAGCGGGCGGTCAAAGCGGTTCATCAATGACTTCAACATATGTCAGAGACTCGGAGAAGTACCATCTGAACACAGCATTACAGATCGGCAATCCTCATTCCTTCATATCATTCAATATTATGAGGAAACTGCCCCAGCACGATCTTAAACTACGTTTGGCATTGAAGTGAGTTATATTTATATCATACTAGTTTGAAGATCGTTCTGGTGTAGCAGTGCGAGTAGTCGCCTCAAATCACGCGCAGGCGGTCGCGGTTTCGATTCCCGCTCGGGACAGATATTTGTATTAGTACAAATATCTGTTTCCGATCTGGGTGTATGTCCTTGTGAGTCTTCCCACCGTGTCTCGGAGAGCACGTAAAGCCGTCGGTCTCGGCAATTATCATAGACACCTGATAACGATTGTTACTCGTAGGAGGGAAATTATCCGCCAACCCGAAGTGGAGTAGCGTAATGGATTAAGCTCCAACCCTTCTTCTATATAGAGAAGAGGTCTTCGCTCAGCAGTGGCTGATATAATCTATCAGCCTGTAAACAACCATAGTACAGTACAGTTCTAGTAATCCAATGTGATTTTTCTCATGTAATATCTGTAAATAATTTCTAGTTTCAAGTTATGCAATGCAATGCAATGGTTTGTGTATAATAATATTAACATTTAGTATGTCATTGATCTGCAAAAACTTAAGTTTTTAATATTATTACTAAACACTAAATAAGTTAATAAGTAGTTTATTATTTCATTGTATATATAGCTGCAGCTTCCGTTGATCTCATTTATATTGCCAATCATATCGAAGCAATGCGGGCTCAGTCACGGTAATATTATGAACTAGCTTCGCCCGCGTGGATGTCGATTATCGCGACCAAAAAAAGTATCCTATGTTACTTCTAATACCTCCAAAAATATGTGTACGAAGTTTCATGATGATCGGTCAAGTAGTTTTCGCGTGACAACGTAACAAACAAACTTACATTCGCATTTATAATGGGTACGTTCGCGCGCCCTCTTCTAATTGATTTCATCACTTTTTAATCTATGCATTCCACAGACCACATGCGCGGAAACGGAAATGGGACATGCGCAATAGTTTTTTATTTATCAGTTTTAAGTGAAAATAATAAGTAGTTAATAAATGTAAGAAGATAATTTTGTGTATTTGTGTATCTTTTATGAACAACAGCAAACAATTATTTACTAAAGTTCGACGGTTAAATTCAGTTTTTGATTAAAGAAGCATCATTTCCGCGCATGTGGTCTGTGGAATGCATAGATAAAAAAGTATGAAGTAAGCATGCGCTTCTATAAAAGTGATGAATTATCAATTAGAAGAGGGCCCGCGAACGTACCCAATATTATTATGATGTATAGGTCAGTTGTCTAAACTGGATACAGTAACAGCTCTCACACCAATACAATTTTATTCTTTTATTATTATAGATATATTCTTTTTTGAGAGCTTACGTTGCGTCCTTTATTATTCCTCTTCCCGAGACATTTTTACTATAATTCCACTTTTAAAGTAAATATAACATCACGATTTTTATTCCCCGAAGTGGTAGGTATGCACATATGAAATGTAACACCCACATTTCGCCAGTTTGCTATTGCCATAAACCGGGCACCATTTCAGACTCCATTCTATGTACTGACAATTTTCGAAAAATAAAAAACCTAATAATACATTGATCAACCTAGGGATCGAACCTGAGACCCCATGCTCGGCAGTAGCGCTTGCGACCACTCGACCAACGAGGCGGGCACTCTTATGGTGATGATTTAAAAGTATTTAAGTACGTTTTTTCCTCAAATTAACGCGGATGAAACCGTGGGGCACAGCTAGTAAAAAAATATACATAACTCTCTTGCATAGCGATTATAGCACAATTTGTGTTGAGTTTATTTTTATATTATAAATGAATAAGTTTAAGTTGTATTTTTTTTAAATTAAAGCTTTTATAATTATTTTAAGCTATATGTGAATGCTTATTATTATATTGTTATTTAAGTTTCAGTGATTTTATTTGTATATACCAACGTCTTTGTAATTTTAATGGACACTTCGCATTGAACGGCCCCCAGTATGAAGAAAATCCGGTAACATAAAACTACATAGGGGCCATTTTATTATTACGTAAGATGAGTATTGTTTTCGCCCCTACCCCCCCCCCCCCTCCCTCTATTATAAGAAAATATAAGAATAGGCCGAACCCCTCCCCCTTCTTTAATATTTATTACGTAAGAATCTAAAGGAAAAAATGAATACACGTTTGGTTACTTTTAATGTCTAAGTAACAATTTTTGGAAATGTTTTTGTACTTACAAAGGTACTACTAATTTTAGTTTTTTGGTAGTAATAAGTTTTGATTTTAATTATTCATCTTTACCTACATAAGATTTTCAGTCCAGGGGCTCAATACCCTATCGGAAAGTAAATCTGCCACTGGAACATCTCTAATATGTATTACTTATACGCATCCGAGCGAACCTCGGCACTCGTGCGGTTGCCCGTGCTTTTTCAAATTATAATTATTTTAATTTTGCGCATTTTTGTGATCTTACGTAAGAACTATCGAGACTTCCTCCCACCCCTTGTGAGAGAAAATAAGATATGGTCGACCCCCTCCCTCTCTAAATCGTCTTACGTAATAAATGAATGGTCCCATTGCTGTGATCACAGCGTCAACCCCTCAATAAATATTTTTTTCAATGTATTGTCTAGTTTATTTTAGTGGAGGTAATTCTCCTGGAGATCTCCTCCTCCTATATCCTATGAGGATTACATTTTTGTAACATGGTCTTTGAGCTACTCCTTCAACCGGTCTTTTTGGAGATCGATGGGGGATGACTACGTTCAGCAGTTGACATCCAATGGCTGATATAATAATAATGATGATGATAATTATTGCTCTTTGAGATATATTGATTTATTACCACAGCATTAAATTAATAATACAAATAAAATAATTTATAATAAATTAACTTTTATTAGATGTTCAGCAAAATATTAAATGTTTGTAGTTAAGTGCTTACTCATTGTTGTTCAATTGCGAATTTATCTTAATAAATACTTATAAATATATATATATATATATATATATATATATATATATATATATATATATATATATATATATATATATATATATATATATATATATATATAATTATCGATATGTACTATTTTTCATTACAACGTTATGTGTCACTCGAAAGATTTGGTGATGTGTTGAACCAACAATATTTGGTAATATATTGAATATTTAGTATTAAGGTGTACAAAGAATGTTCATGCATTTATTTATTATATGTGCTATTATAGACATAAATGTTATAACATAATTTACGTGCAAGCGAATAACGCGCAGTCGGCTGTTACATAAAATATATAAATTAAGTTGCTTACCTTATGAACAGATGACTGTGTATGACATACAAAAAAAAAATTAGGTTGTATATATATATATATATATATATATATATATATATATATATATATATATATATATATATATATATATATATTTGTCTCCTTTCGTATGTACAAAAATCATAAATAAATTATTCATCGACCATCTCGTTTTATATAAAATTTAATAATTTATTACAGATTCGGTACGTTCGGAGCTATAGCAGAGTATGGAGCGGAGAAGAAGGTTTCACAAAACAGTAGTGTATCGGCTGCGGTAATGCTTGGTATACCGAGTGGTGTCATGCTTAAATTAAAGTTAGTATAATTATTAATATGAATTTAAAATATTATTTTAAAAATATTCAATATAAAAAAAAAAATAATATAATAAGATAAACATAATAAGATTTTTTTTTTGTCCATCCATGTAGTTTTAGAGTGCTAGATTACTCCCTTGGAGAGGCACTCATACTTTCCGAGGGGGCCGCGTTGGTGTTATGCAGCTTTAGTTGCCTTTAGTCGCCTTTTACGACACCCTAGGCTGAGAATGGGTTGGTCCTATTCTACTCTGCCGGGAACCACACGGCTTAATATAATAATATATATTTTTTTGAGATTTCATAGAAAAAAACTGTTTATTAGAGATGAGAAATTTCAAGTTATATGCTAAATAATTATAATAAATCACTAGACATGTTTGATTTTATACTTCTTGTTTAATATTTGTCACAAAAAATTCAATATTTCAATTCGAAAGTGTATTGAGACATACAAATTCTAATGACAAAATGATTTAGAGTGATAATATTAAATGAAGTTTAACGATTAGTATCTTCATTAATTCAGTAGCCTTTAAGCGAACAATCCAGCATCAGTTTCCCAGAAATGGCTGCAGCAAGTGTATAAGTTTCTTTATATAGACAATATCTGTATCAATGATACAGTTTAGACCAGCGAGGCTATTCACCAAATAACATAAAATTTTCAAGAAAATAAAACCCAAAATATTCACATGCATGTCACAGATTAATGAAAATTTTACTGATTACTTATACATCTACCTAAAATAGCTTATTATAGCTTTCTTCTTGATTACTTGTAAGCCTGATACATAGCTCAGTATTCTTATGGTCTTGGACATCAAAACCTAGCCAGAATAATTATCAAAAACCTCTTTTACATCTGATTATAAGTTTTTATGTATACCATGAATATACGCTATGACTTGATGATAGGTTCAAATTAGGGCTGGTGCCGATGAGTATTTCAAATGCTACAATTGTAATTAAAATTCATCTTATCTTGAGGTAATGCATGGTTTAAAGGTCTAAGAATTTGCCCGTGTCCAGCATTAACGCTTACAGGCTGTTATGACATACTTTACATAAGTATGGAAAAAACCACTATTTTTGAAGTTGGTTATAAGTTGATTAAAAATAAGTGACCCTGAATAAATTTTTATAGAACTTTAATCTATACTAATATTATAAAGCTGAAGAGCTTGTTTGTTTGTTTGAACGCACTAATCTCAGGAACTACTGGTTCGAATTATTTTTGTGTTGGATAGCCCATTTACTGAGGAAGGCTACAGGCTATATAAAATCACGCTACGACCAATAGGGACTGAGCAATAATAAGAAATGTTTGTAACATAATAAACGAGAAAAATTTTTTTTTTTTGAGAGCTTCCGTTGCGTCCTTCATTATTTCTCTTCTCGAGACATTTTTAAACTATAGTTCCACTTTTAAAGTAAATATAACATCACTCTTTTAATGAGAATTATCGAAAGAAAAAAAAAAACTGAATATTACGTTGAACGACCCAGGGATCAAGCCTGAGACCCATTTTTCGGCAATAACGCTTGCGACCACTCGATCTACGAGGCGGGTACCTACGCTTAGAGTATTTGTTTAAAAATATTTAAGTACGTTTTTTCCTCAATTTAACGCGGGTGAAACCGCGGGGCACAGCTTGTATTATATAAATTTAATTTCAGATGGTCCTGTTCATCTCAAACCATAGTTGTACCAATCCATCTATGTGAAGAAGTTGTGCCATCGCCTGTTTTCTACGCTACAGTGGTACCAATGGTATCCTGGTTGTTACTAAAGAAGCTAGTACTGGACCCCATAGCGAGAGAGAAACAGGAGAGGGAAAAACAGAGGTCGATGGAGGCTAATTTTGAAAGGTGAGGAGTGACATAGGACAGATTAATCTCTGCAAGGATCGTCTGATGCTCTTCCCTGGGATATATATTGATCAATATCTCATAATGCGTGACTGCTCACATATATGAGCGTGTGTGTCTTTATTAATTTGCAATTATGATTAGTGTCAAAAATAAAATAAAAATAAAAATAAAAATATTTCTTTAATCAAGAAGGTTTCAAAAGCACTTTTGAATCATCATTTTACACAATATATAATATTGCTAATTAATTAATTATAATTAACTAGCCTCTGCCCCTGGCTTCGCCCGCGTGGATGTCGGTTATCGCGACCAAAATAAAAGTATCTTATATTACTTCTTATACCTTCAAGAATATGTGTACAAAGTTTCATGATGATCGGTTAAGTAGTTTTCGCTTGAAAGCGTAACAAACTTACTTTTGCTTTTATAATATTAGTATGATTTGAAGTTACCACTGATTCGGAATGTAGACTCTTCTGAAATTAATAGTAAAGAAGCTCAGAAGTTACTCTTCTAAACACACTCAATACATAGCTCAAATATTATAACTTCAGTGACAGTGATGTGGCACTCAAAAAG
This sequence comes from Euphydryas editha, assembly GCA_036937285.1. Classification (NCBI taxonomy): domain Eukaryota; kingdom Metazoa; phylum Arthropoda; class Insecta; order Lepidoptera; family Nymphalidae; genus Euphydryas; species Euphydryas editha. The sequence goes on along the minus strand of JAUPFZ010000005.1, from coordinate 20,700,948 downwards.
AAAAATAACATTTTTATGAAGAGATGTTTTTTTTTTTTTGAACGCGAAGTACTAATGGAAACTAATTTTTTAAGTTGAGGTGTTTAGGGATGTATTTATAAATATATGTAAAAAAAAAAACAATTTGTATCTGGGTGTTCTTAGAGGGTGTACATGATAACTGATGATGATCATGATGATGATCTGGGGTCACTGTTCTGCTATAACTTTCTTAATATATAATATGATGTATCTTTTTATATTTTTTTTAAATTAATTGCACAAAATAACTTATAAACTTATTTCAAATAAATATTTTATTCACCACCATTTTATTTATTCATATAAATAAACAAAATGGTGGATTGTGTCAGCACTATTGAAGCTAGCAAACGTGTCCTGGCTGACAACTGTATAGTCTATAGTTCCTAGCAAGTGCTATCAAGAGCTTTTTTTCTCCCAAACACACCGATTAACTCTCTAAACTAACGATATAAAAATAGTAACTATACTTAAGCCAAATTCGATATGGAATGTTTACCAACAAATCGTTGCCTAGCAACCAACCATAGGCAGATATTTACAGCCTATTGGAAAATAATTATAATAATTATATTTTTTAATATTTATACATAGTAGTACAGGCTACACAAAACTTGAAATAAATGAGTCAGAAAGTTAGATATATTTATATATTATCTATAATTATGTGTAAAATTTACTTGTTAACGTGGGTATACTAATTTCCCACTGAATGATTTCTAAATATTTTCATAAATGCCTATATTAAAAATAGCTATATGCCTATATTAAAAATAGCTACACTATCCCTGAATAGCATTCAAAATAAAACAACATTTGTTTTAAAATGGATTTAATATGATTAAAAATCTATGTTCAGACACTCATTCTCTTTAATATATTTATTTTTTTTTACTTACGTTCAATAAACATAATAATTATAATATTTCAAATTGTGTATAAAACTTGATAACAATTTACCTTTAACAATATAGCGACTGATCAAAAAAAGACCAAATGTTGCTTATCTGCGAAATTTTCCTGTCAGTGCAACAATTTAGGGTTGTTAGATGTATATTAGTAATTACAAATATGTTAATTTTTGTTATTAGCAAATTTTCTTGTATATTACGTATTTGGTAGTTAAGTTCTAGGAAACAATGTTAAAGTAAAATTATTAATGTATAACTAAGAAATTGGTGATAAATTACAATTTTTTATTACTAAAAGTATGACAACCCTATACATGATGACATTTGGTTTGTTTACATAAATTCCACATCGAATTTGCCTCAAGTATAAAGTACACATTTTCTCTTAACAAATTATGTATAAATATTACAAATTAAGTATTAATTTTATTTATCAAAGGTTGCAAGAAATGCAGAGGCAAGCCCGAGCGACCGTTGAGCTGATGAGAGAAACATATTCAAGGATTAGGAGTGACGAAGAGAAGAAAAAGGGCCTGGTCATTATAAAGGCGTTGTATGGAAAACTACCAGCTGGTACATTGTAGAAAATAATTTGTGATATGTACTGTATTAAGACAACCCGTGGAAGCACGGAATCTACTATTATACATATACATTGGCTTGTTCATTAACTCTCGACGAAAGTGTTCGCACTATGATCGGCGATTTTGAAGCTGATTTTTTCCTCGGAAAGTACACCTAAAAAGGAGACGATCCTGAAAATTTGAGCCTGCGGTCGGTTACAAAAATCAATGTTGCTTGAGACAACACTGATTGTAAGGAGGTTCCTAAGTCTGGCCCCCCCCCAACCTTCCACCTGAGGAGAACTATTTTTTGTATTTATAAATATATTTATTTCTCTTCTACAAATGGATGAAATGGATTATATATATATATTTTATAGATGCATCGGACCATGAAATACCAACGGAGCAAGCGGGCGACTCTGCATCACCCGAATCTCCGAACTCATATTCAGAAGTCATAGATGTTACCATACCGGTGCAGTGTCTAACCAAAGATTCAAGATTAGAACTACTGGAAGCTAGCAAGGTATGTTTATGTATCGTAATAAATCTATTCATATTGAAAACTGTCTTGAGAGATTTTATATAAATAAATAAATATTTATTTATATAAAATATGCAGATTTTCCCACAATGTTTATTTAGACCAGAGGTTCGCAGACTTTTTTTTCTCATACACCACTTTCAAAATGTAGCTGCTTAGGTTGGACTCCCTGCAGCTAGCTACATTTATACCATATTCCCAATTTGTAGACGTAAAAAAAAGGTCGTCGCCTCTACCTATCGAGTATATATCGATCGTAACGTATGCCCACTACTAAAGAAAAAAACGTCATCGCTATATCAAATGTATCGAGTATTTACGAAATATCGGTATATATTTGGGGATGTGAGGAACAGGGTGTAAAGTTCCTCATCCACCATTGAAAAGGGAGGATCCTCCGACCGGGTTTTGTGTCTGGTTGGCTACTGCCCGACGGTTGTCGGGTTTTTGTATATATGTTCAATCGCTCGGATAAATTTGATAGCGCGATGTAGGATACGTCAGTTTTAACTTCGTATGTGGCGAGATAGATGTCGCTTCATATATCGCACACTCCTACTCGACACGTTGTACTGAATATAGAATATGTACGTTTTAACAAGTAACAGTCGCTGAGCTTTTTAAAATATTATCTGCCTATATTGATAGGTGAAGTCACTTTAATTTTTTATTATTAAAAGCAGTTAAATTTTTGTGGACCCCCGCTTACGAATTGTGAACCCTCATTTTTTTTTGTCACGCCAACGTAGACTTCGAGTTTCCTATGGTACCCTGGGACACACCTGGACCACTTTGGAAACTAAGGTTTTAGATTAATTAGTAATAGAAAGTCAGCGCTGCTAACTAGAGTATGAACATGTACCAGTTTAGTAATCGATTCATGTATCTATACACTTATACATCTCGATTGATGCATTAATTGTGTATTCGTTTAACTAACACGGTAAAAAATGCAATAACAAAGTCACGAATTGATAATTTATAAACTTACGAAAATGTTATTGTTAGATTATAAATTTTAATTTACAGAATATTATTAGTTATTGCATGAATAATTTTCATTTAGATGTAACAACCTATAAACGTCCCACTGTTGGGAAAAAGTCTAATCTTCTGTAGAAGAAGAGTTGGAGCTTAATCCGCCACACTGCGCCACTGCAGGTTGATGGATAACTTCCATGCCAAGTATAACGGGTCACGGAAGTTAGCCCCCCAAAAATTTTTTTTTTTTATTTTTCCAATTTTTGTTTGCACATATCGTTTGTTCGTCGTTTGTTCTTGATTGTTCGTTATAAACAATCGTTTGTTCGTTAATCGTTTATTTATAAAAAAATATTAAAAATATGCCTTAAAGTTAGCCCCCCCTACTCCAATTTCTAATTTTTTTCGTTATTAGTAGGCTCTAAATATTTATAAATGTTTGTTCTTTTATAAAACACGTTTGTTCTTTCGATATAATGTCTATTTTTTGTTTAATTAACAATTTTTATTTTGCATGATAATCGTCCAGAAATACTTGTGTTGCGCATGCGTCCGTTTGACGTCTAAGCGGTTTATTTAAAAATCACAATCACAATAAATAAACTAAAAACAAGTTATCTGGATATTAAATTTAATCTTTTAAAAACATAATTATTTAAAATTAGTAAACAACTAAACAACATGACTGCGAAAGACCAAGTAACAAGATTTGTGAAAATAATCATTGGTGTCTTGTGTCTGAATGTAATAATACAAGTGTAAAAACCATACCATACTATATCACTAACATCTATTATGGTGGTTATGTTGACCAAATCTTCAAATCTACTCGGCCATGTGTTGACCAACATCATCTTTTATACAGTGCACCATGGAAATAAAACCATACTTAATATTGGTTATATTTTTTATTATAATATAATAGTAGTATTTAGTGTAAGTATTCATTTAATCCTTCAAAACCACTGGATTTATTTTGATACAATTTTCACTATGATGTTCAAAAAAATTCTACAATGATAAAAATTTTCAAGGTGTTCAAACCCTCCGTCAGCTAAAATACAAGCATTAGATGGCAAACTATCTAAAAATTTGCTATGTTCAACGAAGTTCACATCCTTTGTCTTTCCTGCATATCCAGTAGAGACAAAATTTCCGAGACCATCATACAGACAATACATTGGATTTCAATTTCCAAGCAGTCTATTATACATGTAACTTTATTATATTTTATGCCTAAAAGCAATAGGTAGGTACATCTTGAGCGTATTAGTTGAAAACTTTTTAATAAAGAGTGGAAGTAAATTCACAATTTCTGGCATTGTGTTGAAACTTACATTGCTAGCTCGAGTCACCTATATATCAAAATAATCAGCGAGTTGTGCAAATGTCCTATATAATTTTATTAATAAAATATTTTGTTGCGAAAGATTGGTTTGTTTTCCAATCAAATCTATAAGAAAATAGAGTTCCTTTAGTAGACCAATATATAATTGAGGCTTACTTTTTATCTTACAATTAGACAAAGTACTCAGTAGAATTACTTTTACATCTTTTTTCCAATTCCTCTTGAGAGTTAGCATCAGAAGTAGTTTTTGATTGACTAGATAGTTTGTATGAAGTGGAATCGTAATCTACCATCGAACCTGCTATTGATGGTGTGCATCAGTTTCCTTTTAGTGGCTGTAAAAATAGATACACATAGAGTACTCATTCTTCCCTGAGATAATTTAAAGGTTGAAGTTGCAGTAGGTACACACTGTTGTCTTGAAAGGTGACATCATACTGTCTTCTTTTTTTTACCCGACTGCGACAGAAGGAGGGTTATGTTTTTCGAGTGTATGTATGTATGTATGTATGTATGTATGTCCATTTCTTTGGCACGCCCTACAGCCCAAACGGCTGGACGGTTTTTGACATATAAGGTGTCGTTGGATTTGTCTAAATTGTAGTAGTGACATAGGCTATATAAATTTTCAAAATGGCGTCCGCAAATGGCGGAATGAGGGGGGTGAGTTGAATTTTTTTTTCTTACTGTAGCAATATGGATATCAAATGAAAGCTAGTAAATTGTTTTATTCTTTTTAGTTTATAATAAGAGTATTTTACGCAGTCGGGTTTTTTGATTTTTTTTAAATTGAGCATACTTGTTTATACTAGTCTGCATATTTCTACTTCTGTAGTGTGTCATCCGACGGACTTGAATTGCTTTATATTCCTGCTTTTGTACTACTTGGACTGTTTTATTGTCTCACTTCTTAATTTCAGGTGTCAAAAAATCTGATAATAATAGTAAAATATGATTAATATAATATCAGTCCCAGTGATACTATTGATAATTTATTACAACTGCATAAACTACAAATATAATAAATTACCTAGACTACAAGACGGTAATGTTATAACATAATTCTCATTTTGTATGGTCTCTTCACTCTCCTTAATTGTAGATATTCTTTGCCTTTTAATAGAGGCATGCCGAGTTTCACTTGAAGTGGACTCGTGTTTCTTGTTTGCTTGGTAATCAAATCTGGATGTTACACAGTTTGATTGGATCTGAATTCGTTTAACAGAACCCATGATCTTATACTCTGTATAATTTTCCATATCATTCTCCAGCTAAAATGTAGATTAAAATATTTATGAAGCTTTCAACTCGCTATATATCATAACCTATAAATACATTACTAAATATGACATTTTGTTTGTGTAAATTTAATTATTGTAATATTACATTAAGTTTCCTTTTGTTTATTTGATAGTTAATAAACCATTTATAATGCATACTTATATCAAAGTGGTCTTCACAGAAATACATTCTAGTCTTTGTAGACAATGTTTATTTATTTATTTAATGATTTTTGATCTCTTCTTGCCAGTTTCAACCAAGTGTTTCTCATTTTAATATCACTTAGCAATGGATTCACAATTTTTGTGTCGTTTTTACACTTGTATTATTGCATTCAGACACAAGACACCAATGATAAACATTTAAAACTCATTATTTTCACAAATCTTGTTACTTGGTCTTTCGCAGTCAAATTGTTTAGTTGTTCACTAATTTTAAATAATTATGTTTTTAAAAGATTAAATTTAATATCCAGATAACTTGTTTTAAGTTTATTTATTGTGATTGTGATTTTTAAATAAACCGCTTAGACCAGCTTAGCTTAGATGTCAAACGGACGCATGCGGACGGACGCAACGGACACAAGTATTTCTGGACGATTATCATGCAAAATAAAAATTGTTAATTAAACAAAAAATAGACATTATATCGAAAGAACAAACGTGTTTTATAAAAGAACAAACATTTATAAATATTTAGAGCCTACTAATAACGAAAAAAATTAGAAATAGGGTACTTTCGGTAGTGAAAAATAAATTATGAGATTTGATAAAAATTAAAATTTATGTAGAAATATACTTAAATATTCTGATTTTGAGCCATAAAAGCATATTATTGTTTTATTATATTGAAATTAAAAGTCGTAAGTTTTAATCTGTATAACACGTGATCTAAAACACGAGCCGCCATGATGTGACGTCGTAATGACAATGTTTCCGCTATACACTGCAAGCACTCCTCAGTGCTCTCACTAGTGAAAAATTCGTTCCTTTATTGAGTGCCAGTACACTGCCACAATACCATATAGAAATATATGACGTCATAAATAGCATAATTTTTGTACTGTGAGCACTGGCGCTTTCGAAGTAAGGTGCTCTCAGTACTTTGATCACCTGATTAAAAAATACAACAGCACGAATGATTTGTTATTCTAAAATGTCAACAATATTCAAAAATTAATTTTTGAATATTTTTGATTTTATTTTTGAACAGAAAACGTATACATGATAAATATTTTATTTGAAAACAATTTCGAAAAATTAGGATGATAGTATACTGGACTGCGTTCCGTTTTATCAGTAACCAGTATAGCACAATATAGCAAACTAAAAAGTAACGGCTCCGCAGTATACTGAATTGACGTCACACCTCAGAGTGCTCTCAGTGTATAGCGGAACACAACTTTACGCATATTACGTCACCAAAATAGGTGACTGCGTTTTCGCGGGAATTAAAAAGGTTTAAAATTTAATTTAATTTTATGGCAAGAAAGCGTGTTTATTTTGCCGAAATAAATTTTTTTGTGGCTTTTTAATACGAAAATTAACATTTTGAAGTACTTTTTCAAACATAGTAGAATACCCTATTGGAGTAGGGGGGGCTAACTTTAAGGCATATTTGAAATATTTTTTTATAAATAAACGATTAACGAACAAACGATTGTTTATAACGAACAATCAAGAACAAACGACGAACAAACGATATGTGCAAACAAAAATTGGAAAAATAAAAAAAAAAAATTTTTGGGGGGCTAACTTCCGTGACCCAAGTATAACGATATACAAAGTATAACGTGTGTTTATGATAACAACAAACAGAAATCTGAAACAAATATTTGTATCTGCTCCAGGATCAGTAATCCAACCCGAACACTACACCACGAAAGCTGTATATTTTTTTTTTTTTGTATAAATTTGTAACGGAAATATAATTTAAGTGTATTTGTATTCCAGTCCGAGTTACCCGGCTTCTACGATCCGTGCGTGGGCGAAGACAAACATCTTACAATACAATACATGTTCCACAATAACCTGCACTGTTGTACCGTCGAGGACACACAGGCGGTTATTCTTCCACGTAATAGTATGTATATTTTATTCACTGGTACCTTTAACACTAAACCTAAGTACCTAAGGTAACGTAATACTGCCAGGGATGGCGATCTGTTATATATTAACGTGCCATTTTTTCTAAACATATATTTACTGAGATCATAGGCGTGCCATCAAATAATTTTGACTTTATAATTATTGGGAAAATAATAATAATAATAAATTGCGTCAATCAACTCTAAAATCTTTATCTTGTGTCAGAAGTGCATACGAAAAAAAAGGTCATCCCCGTACCGATGTTTAAACCCACTATGTGAAAAATGGCTACGCGAAAAAAAGGTCGTCGCTTCTACGTATCGATATTACTCGATAATGATGAAAGTTATTGATGAAATGATGCCCCAATTGTATGTCCATTTTTTTCTTAGTGTATTATGATTTTCGTGATGGGTGACGTGTCCAAAATATTGTGTCGCGTGCCAATGGTTCGCCATCCCTGACCTAAGCTAACGTAATTTATTAGAAGCTGTTTACAATATGACGTTCCTAATGGATAAATTTTAACACTAAACCTATCAGAGCGGTCAAATGACCGCTTTCGATACATTTAAAATTGTTAAATTCTATGTTTACATTTTTTGTTGAACTTATGCACGACTTTTTGAAGTGAAACTTCTTTTGAATCATGATTTGAAAGTCGATGTAACGAAAATTGCGTCACGACAAAGAAACAAACACATAAATGTATAGGAGATAATGAGATAGAAATATAGATTTGATATTCTCGATGATGTTGCATATCCTAGCAACGCGTAACTAAACAATAGAATGTTTATTTAGTTGTTATAAAACCAGTACTTACTAGCTGAAATCATTTTAATATACTCTGACATCATTCTATTAATTATTAATTAATAAATTGAGTTTGCCAAAGATGTTTCACTTCTGACATGACGTGTACTCCGTACACACAATTTAAAAAAAAAATATATAGCTACACTAGCGTCTGCCCACGGCTTCGCCCGCGTGGATGTCGGTTATCGCAATCAAGAAAAAAGAAAAAAGTATCCCATGTCACTTCTAATACCTCCAAGAATATGTGTACAAAGTTTCATGATGATCGGTTAAGTAGTTTTCGCGTGAAAGCGAAACAAACAAACTTACATTTCACGTTTATAATATTATTATAGGGATGACCTGAGGGTATTTCTAAATCACGATCGAATCAAAGATGCTTTTTTAATTATACATTATATAAAGATTACATTTTTAAATTTGGTTTTATATATATAAAATAAAATTAACGCCTCACACTCAATGGCCTTCAGTACAATGTGAATCCTGTGTCGGAGGTCCGGTACAATATTCGTCACGTGCGGGGATCAAACCCGCGACCGCTAGCGCATCAGCCAGTCGCTGTGACCACTGCGTCAATGCCTCGTTACATCTTTATATAATTAGAAACAATATTGTGTTTCCATAATTTTTAATAATGCATGCTAATTTATATCAACGTTGACATTCCCGACGTTTATATTGTCCGTTAAAATAACGTGACAAGTGATATAGTATTTATATAATTATGTAATACTGCAACTCATGTCTGTAATTTGTCTAATTGTAACCCTACGTACCATAATACATTATATCTATACCTTGTCCAACCGTTTATTATCTTTTTGACAGCTTACGTCTATAAATTAGCAGGTTTTTTCCCCGGAATATTGTACTATAGTAATGTCGTACTTTATAGATGGGTAGTGAAGTGCCCTATGCATAACAAACAACCACAGACTATAAAACGGTTCTTGAAATATATCGATTATAAGCTTTACACACACATGCTAAAACGATTTATGTACATATATACACGCAGGGCCGGCTTAAGGCGAAAATTGCAAGTGTGCAAGACGCACATCTTATGCCCCTATGAAAATATTAAACAAAAGTCGTCAGTAGGGATGTTCATCGGAAAAAATTATCATTAATTTTACTATCGATAATTAACATATCGTGTTATCAATAGTTATCGATAATTATCGAATGAACAGTTATCGATAATTATCGAATGAACAGTTATCGATAATTATCGGATGAAAAGTTATCGATAGTTGGCGACAGTTATCGATAATTATCGGATAACAATTATCGATAGTTGACGACAGTTATCGATAATAAATTATCGGCACAGTTATCGGACGACGAAAAAAAAGGTCATCCGGCCTTCAGTACTCGACGTTTACGCTCTGCCCCCTATCCGAATACCTAAAAAAAAGGTCATCCGCCATTCAATATCGACATTACCCTCACTACCCTATCTGACTAACTAAAAAAAAGGTCATCCGCCGTTCAGTATCGACATTACCCTCCCTTCCCTATCCGAATACCTAACAAAAAAAAAGGTCATCGCTTCTCCCTATCCTAATTATTACTCATCGAATCACAATTATCGATACTTATCGAATCCAAAAACAATATCGATAATTATCGGATCAAACAAAATTATTAGAGATGTTCCGACTAGTCGGCGACTAGTCGGTTAAGCCGACTATCCGGCCACTTTTGTAGTCGGCGATTAGTCGGCGACTATCCGGCAAAGAGCGTCGACTATCCGGCTTAAAATTTGTATGTATTTTATCAATAAAATGTATATACTTCAGAGGAATTAAATTAATAATTACCTTGATTGTTAATTAATATTTTTATTTTAGAATCAGTTTAATACATTTTGAAATATAAAGAATTTTTCCTTTGGTCTTTAAAATCTCTAAAGTCTCTAAAATTACTTACTTTAAAAAAATATCTATGATAATGATCAAACAAAATTACTATTATTATTAACAAACAAAACAATATAATATCTTGTTATTCTTAAACATTTATAAATATTTCTTTTTATTTTTGAATAAAAGACTAGATTTTAACAGACTAATAGTATTAAACCAAGACATGTACCTACATGACGTACCTAATGTACAAAAAATTCGAAACACCGATAGCTTGTATCCAACAATGTACCTAGCCAGGGTGAAGACTTTGTCATGCTCCAAGTCGAACCTACTCTTCAAAACATTGTCCAGCAAGATTTTCATTTACATGGTTTCTTGGTTTTCTTCAATGTACATTTCTTCATATTTCTGTTACGTTTTCAAATGAGGTATTACTTCAGACACCGAAAAGCAACTTGTACTTATAATATTCGTAATCTCTTCAAATGGCTTCAGCAATTCAATGCTTTTTACGAGTACTTCCCACTCTTCAGTAGACAAATTTTTAAAATTAACCGATGTTTCAACCAAGTAAAGAAACCATTATCGGCTTAGCCGACTAGTCGGCCGACTAGTCGGCGTCTTCACAACCGACTAGTCGGCTAGTCGGCTAGTCGGCCAAAGTTATAGTCGGCACATCTCTAAAAATTAGCGATAATTATCGGATGAAAACTTATCGATAATTATCGATAATTATCGAATGAAAAATTATCGATAATTATCGGATCACAATTATCGAATAACACTTATCGATAACTATCGATAATTATCGAATGAAAAATTATCGAGTAGTTACGAATTATCGATAATTATCGCACATCCCCTAGTCGTCAGCCTATACGTATTCCTAAAAAAAAGGATCCGAGATCCACCATCGATATTTACCTTTGTAGCCTATCCGAATTCTTAAAAAAAAGGTCGTCCGAGATCATCGACTGTAGCCTATCCGAATACCTAAAAATATGCCCTCTTAAAAAGATCGAGTGTGCGGCTGCATACTCCGCACATCCCTTAGGCCGGCCTGTATACACGTCTTAAGTTGAATCTAATCCATCAACGCTGTGATCAAGTTGTAAGTAATAATAGTGGGAATTCGAGTCAATCTCACAATAACAAAGACCATGTAGGCGGTAATTAGTGCTGTACATTGTTGCATCGGTAATTTAAAAAATAATATCCGAAACAACAGAATTACGTCAGTAATGTAACAAGGATTTGTTTCGATTTAATAATACTACATATCAACTTCTGAGCTCACGGTATTTCAGTTATGTCAATGACAATTCTTTTTTTTTATTTTTATAGACGTCGCCATTTAAGGCAGGTAGCTCTTCTGTTCTGCTGTCCACAGACTAAAAAGTCGTTAAGTTCAATAAATTTTGGTTTTTTGAGAAAATCGCAAAAACACTTGTGCGTTTTTTCTAAAAATCATTATACTAATCTTGATTATTTTATGATTTCTTTTTTTGACATTTTTCCGTTTTTCCTAAAGTATTAAGCGGGGAAGTTTTAGTTACTTTTAAGAGATAAAATTAAAAAGAATAACTGTTAAAAAGGAACGATGGAGAATTTTTGAACAATATTATTAATATTGGTAAATACAATTTTTACTATTCGAAGGTTTTAAGTAATAATATAAAAGTCACAAATGCGTTGCTGGCTGAAGAATTAAATGGGAATATGGGGGAGCTTGGGATGAAATAATGTTTTAGTTTCCAACTATATCGGATCTGGTTTTTTTTTTTGTTTATTACTAATTTGTATCTAAAATAGTAATAAAAAAACAATGCAAATGATGTCGTCGATATCAGCTGGTACTATAATTAAAAACAATATTAAATATTTCGAATGCTGTACGTAAAATGACGAATAAATCTTTGGAAATCTATAAACTTTGTACTATATCTCCAGAAGTATGTAATGTATTTTTTTTTTTGCGAATATTCTAAATTACTTTAATTTTTCGTTTCAGATCATCGAATAAAGAATAGATCCTGAAAAATAAAGTCGAGGCGCTAGCATTAAGCGTCCTTGAAGGCAGCTACTTGTGAAAAAAAATCAGAGAATCGCATCAAAGACTACATCAAACATTCCATTAAATATTTCGTTAAATTAGTGAATCCTTAACGCACAAAAAAAAAATCTTTAAATTTTCATTATTACCCGTTTATAAATCAAAAAGAAATTGTATATTTCGTACTTTCAAATTAACCTATTTCAATAGAATATGTACAGATATTAAAAAAAAAACTGGTTATTAAAATGAAATATTCTAATACTTCTAAATATCTGTAACTCAAAATTCTGCTAAAAATTATTCTCATTTTTAGTCTGCAAGCAAAAGCAGTGTATTAAATATAGTTTTGAACTAACATATACAATGGTATTAATATTGGGGTTCGAATTAATATATTATAATTGATATTATATTAGGAGAACAATTATGTAACCTGTCTTGAAGATATGGAGGGGATGTTCTTACAGTATAATAATATAATCGTATACATAAAACAGATAAATCTGTGTGATCTGAATTCCCATGATGTTACATTAAGTAAGCTTGGTGCATACTGTTCTCTTATAGTCTAAGATCCGGGATTAGAAAAATATACCCTCATCTGTTATTTAAATGAAACAATTTTTTATAAGCTGATTTCAATATCATGAACTTGTAAAAACAACCTCTGCCATCATAAGCCTGCTGCAATTAATAGTAATTAATTAATTAAAAACTAATTTATTTTTAATTTTTACTATCTCATGTTAGTTACATGTAGTAAGTTAAAAACGTCAATATTATATATTATATACCTCACTGTAGTAGGCACCCATCTCTATGATTGCTATACTTACCTGCAGCCAGGTGAGGAAAGGTAGATAAATAATGTAGCTTATTTCCCTTACATGTTAATTAAAAATTACGAGCATGATTTGAAAATTTAAAAAAAAATTGAATTTATTTCGATGTGGCAGTTACCTTAAAATCATCTGTAGCCTTTATAATAAAAAGTTCAATTTCGAAAATTTAAGAAAAATATATTCTGATAAAAGAGATAGACAATCTGATTTTTTGTGCAAGAGACAAGGATAAAACAGCGTAGCTGCGCATGCGTCCCGGAGTACACTGCGCGTAGTCGTAAACTCAGTAAATTCCAAAGCTTGCTTTGACTTACAATTATTTTCAACATAATGTAATTGCTTTAATTTTCTATTTTTCATTTGTATACAATATTTGCATAATAATAAATACAACAAACATTTTAAACCTTCTGTTTTAAATTTTTTTTTTAAATTAATTTCGGCGCATAAAAATTATAATTAAGGAAATTTATAAAAAAATTTAATAATTGAAGCATTAAGAAAACTTCACGGTAAGTGTAAACTATTTCGGTAATTTTTCTCAAAAGTATATTTTCTTTAATATTGCACACTATTCCGAAAATTCAAAAAATTTCGTAAAAATTTCGAGCTATCTTTCTGTCTATCTTTCTTATACTCCAATTCTCATCTTCTCTCTCTATTCTAGTACGTTTAAATGAGCCTGTGGTGCGCGCGCATGATTTTTACGCTGTCTTTGTCCGTTGAAGGAATATGTATTATTCTATCTCTCTCTTCGCAATGAGCTCCCATAGCTGCCGCTAATTTTTATTTTTATTATTTATCTTTGGCTGCATCAGCCTTTTATAAGATAGCCAAACATTATTATGTTTAGAATTACGCCGTTTATTATTGTACTTAGATTTTTTAATTAACATGTAAGGGAAATAAGCTACATTTATCTACCTTTTCTCACCTGGCTGCAGGTAAGTATAGCAATCATAGAGATGGGTGCCTACTACAGTGAGGTATATAATATAAAATATTGACGTTTTTAACTTACTACATGTAACTAACATGTGAAAGTAAAAATTAAAAATAAATTAGTTGTTAATTAATTAATTACTATTAATTGCAGCAGGCTTATGATGGCAGAGGTTGTTTTTATAAGTTCATGATATTGAAATCAGCTTATAAAAAATTGTTTCATCTAAATAACAGATGAAGGTATATTTTTTTAATCCCGGATCTTACGACTATTATATAAGGAGATTTCAACAAAAACATGTTTTCGTGTCTTGTGCATATTCTAATAATTGTTTTGATGCGATTTTTTGTGATTTTTTTCTAATATGCATGTTTTTTTTTTATTGATGCATGTTTCAAAAAAAGATATTCGATTGCAATAATATAAAAATTTCAAAGACTCGATCTTTTAAAACTGTATTGTAAAATTATGTAAACTATTATTATATGAAAATAAATATAGGAAGTGATTAGTGAAATTATACATATTTTGGTCGTCCTTTTATATGGTTAAAGATGTTTTCTCAATAGTGTGTTGTCAATTTTTTTTTTTTTTTTTTTCGATATAATATAAAAAACTACAGACAAGAAAAACACATTATACATAGTTCATTGGTATATTTGATATTAATTTAATTCAGTTATAATAGATGGCGTATGTATAGATGGATATAGATGGCGTATCACTGAAATTTCATTGCAACGTTGTCGTTAATTTAATGAAATTTGTGCTTTGTAATTTGAACTTTTGTGCGACTACGAAATTTTGAAGCAATTGTAGTTGTGTTGTATCGTGTTGGTATGAAAAATCATGTAAATAAGATTTAGATAACTGAGGAGTAATTGATACTTTTCGAGTAATATACTAAGAATATGATTATTACATAAAATGAGCAATTCACATTTGAAATATTGTATCATATTATGTTGTCGATGTTTGCCGTCGATTCATTTTTCGATCATTTGTTAATCGAATTTATTTCTCAATTCTCAATGCAAGATCCGATGGCATTTTCCGTCATGTCAATATACCCTATGGAAAACTCTCATAGGATCCCATTAAAAGTGACAAGAGCCGCATAGAAACCAATAAATATTTATTGATTTATATGTTGCTTTTGTCGCTTTGAATCGGTTAGTATGAGTTTTTTCAATAGGGTATCTTTTCACTTCCTATATTTTTACATGTAAAAATACTATAAAAAATAATTTGAACTTATTTACATACATTAAATTACATAATTTTATAATACAAGTTAATATTTTGGTATCGCTATATTGATGTATTCGTTATATAAATGTATGAAATACACTAAAAGATTTTCATTAATAATAGAACTTTAAAGTGATATGAATATTTTTATATAGCATTAATTAATGTTGTTAAAAATCGGTTATGTAGTTCTAGATTATTGAAAACCAATATCGACGATTTTTTTTTTTTATCAACAATGTACAGTGGCGAACGAAAATGTGTTCATTTTATTTACCTTGTTTGTCAAGTTTATCATTATTTTTGTTAATTAAAGTTTACGAAATGACAAATAGGTAGTTGATTTATTAAAATTCGTATTTTGTTGATAAATTTTAAACGGTTTTATTTTAAAAATAACATTTAAAATATAAACACGATATTCGACGATATATAAACTGAACCGAAATATAACTAAGCATACTGAATAACAATACAAGCTAGTGTCTTACTTGACGCCAAAATTCACTGACAAATATTTCGTCGTTATTTTTTCGTCTGACCCGTCGTACTAGGTTTGCGACATGATTCGAGAAAAAACGACAAATTATCGAGACGAGAACTAACGCGAAAATCATAGTCCTGGTACTCGTGTTATGTCGCTCATTTATGACAACTAATTAAACAGTATTACAATACGTAAATACTTGGAACAATTCAGTATGGTCGGTTATATTTTAGGAACAATCTTCAATTAATTTAAAAGGAATTTAATCGTTACTCGAAAGGGATGGCGTATCATTTGTAAAATAACTGTACAAAATTATAAATTCCTGAATTGTAATCTTCCGCGGTTGCTTATGTAAATGTAGAATTTTTGTAAAAAAAAAAATTGCATTTAAGTAAAGTAGCTGAACCGATTTCGTTACCTTATGGTATAATTTTAGCTATTATTCATATAATGCTATTAAATACTGTATTTAGATTAGATGTTTTCTTGTGCGCCCTAAATAAAAAAATATTGTTTATTTGTTCATATTTATTTCACACATTTTCCTTTATAAGTAATAATATGAGATGGTTGAAAATTATTTCTCCTCTATAGGCCTTTGTAGGCTCTATTAACCCAGTATTTTTTTACGGCCATTATTATTTTTTTAATAGTTTTTAACTTACCGCTTTGAACCGTATCGCAATGTTCTATAACCTATAACTAAAACTACCTATAACTAAGTAAACTCGACGTTTAGTTTTTACTCAGCTACAACAAAGCCCGGTTTAGCTCAGGGCTTATTTTGAAACGAGGAGGGAGAGAGCTATGCATGGTCATGTTATAGTGACAAAGGTCTCACCCTCCTTATCCCTGCCCAAAGAGGAATGGCGAAGACCGGTTATACTCAGCACCTCTGACCGGGAGACCGTATGGATGGAGAAGGAGCTGCATGGACGGTTTTACAAGGCGCTCCACGCACCTCACGTGGATGTTAAGGCCTCCGTGCAGTGGCTACGATTCGGGGGTCTCTTCGGACGATCGGGGAAACTGAAGGCTTGTATGTGAAATTATGGACGAAGTTAATAAGACGAATAACTACTGGAAACATATTATGAAGGACGGAACTCCCGACATATCCCGAGCGTGTCATCGCTCATGAGAATTTAAAGACATATTGTTTCACCATAACATACCAAGTAGCCAGGATTTTCCACCAACAACTTGCGCTTCGATACAGCCTCGTCGAAAATGAGGCGCCTTACAACCAACGCCATTTCTTGAAAATAGTCATGCTTTGCTCTACTGGGATCGGTCTATTGTCACTGACAGGTTTATAATAGCCAATAAACCTGGTATAGTGGTAGTAGACCGATGAGCGTGCCAAGCAATTATTATTGATATTACAGTTCCACATGATGATAATCTCGTAAAGGCAGTAGCACAGTATATTTATCGCAACTCTTCGTATATAGTACGAGATCTGGCTGCAAAATTAGTGCGCTCATCGATTGTTTGCTAAAAACCTAATTTTTTAACTAGGAGAATAAGGCTGCCTCTCAAAAAGTGGCCGCTAGTATTTTTAATTAATTTGTTATTAACTGATTTAAAAAAAAATGATTTCTATATCAAATTAAAACAATTTTTTTCTGTTTATTATGATAACGGTTGCTTAACAAAATCTGGTCGCAAATAAAGGTTACTAGTTGTTAAAGATGCGAAATATTAAAGGTAAAGTGAAAAATACTTAGCATGCGACGTCACTTGTTTTTGACAGATTTATACTGTCGTAATCATAAATGTATGAAAGAATTGGATTTTTAACAAACACTCGATGAGCGCACTAATTTTGCAGCCGCATCTTAGACTAATAGGAAAATCATTGCAGCTTAATCGAATAATTTACCTACCAAGAGTAATGATTATTATCAAATGTTTATTATAACAACCGGCACCGACATTTTTCACGTCTTCCGTGGCACAACAGAGAGACAGTACACTAAAGGAATAATGATAAGGTAAAGTCGCCAAATAACGTCCCCTTTTTGTAAAAACCAAATTTTTAAAATAATATACCAAGTGAAGTAATAAATAAAACATCAGAGTTAAGTTGAAACATTTATTTATTATTTTTAACAGTCAAAAACTTCTTAACTGCGTTACTTTTTCTACAAAAATGGCTTTAACAAAAAACTAGAAATTCTGAGAATATTTTTTTAGGCGCCTAATTACGTCCCGGGGACGATATTGAGATCACAATAATCAGTACGTAAACTTAAATATTGGCGAATAAATAAATATTTTAAACTAGCTGTGCCCCGCGGTTTCACCCGCGTAAATTTGAGGGGAAAAACGTACTTCAATATTTTTAAACAATTACTCTAAGAGTAGGTACCCGCCTGGTTGGAGCGTTAGCATCGAGTGGTCTCAAGCGTTACTGCCGAGCAAGGGATCTCAGATTTGATTCCTGGGTCGTTCAACGTATTATTGAGTTTTATTTAACTTTCGAAAAGTCTCAGTAAAACAGTGATGTTATATTTACTTTAAAAGTGGAACTATAGTTAAAAATGTCTCGAGAAGAGAAATAAAATGAAAGGACGCAACGGAAGCTCTCAAAAAAGATTATTTTTTTCGTTTCTGTAACATTTTTTATTATTACTCAGCCCCTATTGATCATAGCGTGATGTTATATAGCCTATAGCCTTCCTCGGTAAATGGGCTATCCAACACAAAAAAGAATTTTTCAATTCGAACCAGTAGTTCCTGAGATTAGCGCGTGCAAACAAACAAACAAACTCTTCAGCCTTATAATATTAATATTATAAGGCAGTTCTTGGTCTAGACCTTGTGGGTTTCAAAGTAACGGAGGAATCATTTACAATAGATGTTGTGCTGCTTGAACTGGTTGAAAGAGGAGCATTTGACGAGTATATGAAAATGTTTTCATTGAGTGGGAATATTTCTGTTTTTCGGAAGCCATTTACAGCTGTATCAATTTTACATGTTTTTGCATCTTATGCATTCCCAAATATTTATCCAAGTTGTTAGTGAGTAACAATCCGCCCTGGGTGATTAGTTAACCAATTTTATACTTCTTGGGCCTAAAAAATTTTATAAGGGAAATATGAATTTAGTTCGGACAGCTTCAACGGCTTTTTTCATTGCTTCAGAATCCCATAGCTTTCTCCTCGGCATCTAAAACTAAAAAAATTAAACATAAAACAGTCAAAAAAGTACGCCTAACGACAAATAATGTAGTGACCTAAATACCGTCCCGGGGGCGATATTAGGCTCATGTGAGGGGACGATATTAAGAATTTGTCAAGTTTGTGGATATCATCCATTAAACCAAAAGTACATGTCATAGCCTTAATAAAATTTCAATCAATTTATATCTAAGAAATAGCACCAAATTTTGTCAAACATTTCATTACAATAACTTAAATAAATCCATATTGAAACAGTACTCATAGTATTTTAATTAAAAACTCACCTTGTACAGTTTTTTCTTTTTTTAAATATCTTGCGCCAGGAGCAACGTTTCACAGTCAAACTTTCACAATGGCTGACTGACATAACCAACTTTAGATTTGGCATATTAAAACTAAATGGTATTATTTAGACAAAGATATACCAATGGGGACGAAATTAAGCTTGGGGACGGAATTTGGCGACTTTACCTTATACATCTAGATCAGGGCTGTCCAGACAACGGCTCGCGGGCCGCATGCGGCCCGCGGCTTGTTTTCATGCGGCCCGCGACGCGTGTAATGTTAATCAGAAAAATAGTTTTGGACATAAATAGTTTGGATAATAGAATTCTTTGTCAAAACATATATTAATATTTGGTATAATTTATTTATCTTTATTCTTGTAACATTAAATTCCCATGACGAATCGATCGAGAAATATGATGAAAAAACATATTTTTTTCGGCGGTCCTCCAGCTTTTGTAATAAATTTAATTAGCCCGCAAAGGTATGTAGGTTGGACAGCCCTGATCTAGATGACGTAGTCTACACTAGAACGAAATATGTATTTGAACAAATACAAGAATCCTAATTCAGTAAATAATCCATTCCTAACGTGAATGCAACACGTCATCGTCGGCCTTAATAATGACCAGAATGATTGTATTATTGTCATTATATTTTATATTCTGTTTTTGCTTTAATTAAATTAAATTAAGGTTAACCTTTTGTTATTTAATTGCTTATTTATTAATTGCGACAATGAACGTTATAGATTAAACTTTGTGTGGCCGTAGTGTGTTACTGCTGCGTTAATGTTCTTGGGTTCGATCTCCGGCCACCACTAATATTAATCAAATAGCTATGCGAATGATTGTTATGATGTGGGTGATAGTGTGTTGTAGACTCCAAGATAGGGTATCCTATCGCTAATTGGTAAGTATAGCAAGAGTAAATAATTTACGTTCAAAGAAAAGAGTTTAATTTTATACTTGTAACTATATTTTCACTATAACAGTTGCTTAATCAAGTGACCTTTATTCAGAAATGCCGCAGATTTCTAGCTACCTACAGACTAATCTTTTATTGGTCAAAAGTTTCGCCGACTAATTAAACAATTGACAAGAGTGGTCCATATGGAAGACTGGCTAATTTAGTTTGAAGGTATATTTATATCATCGTTCTGTAACGACCCGTGAGTAATAATATCACTCCTTTGCTGGACTTGATCCTTGGAACTTCCAAATGTCGAGATTCCTTCAATGCTAGCGAAACTTCAATACCCCATTTGCCGACATTAATTGACGACTGTAACTACTTATTATTCAGAGAACCATCGGTAGTCGTTAAAGCCCAATGTTTTGAATTCAATCCATATTACCGATATACCAAAGATCTATATTAAACATAAATCGAAATTGCGATCTTTTGAATCATGATCGCGATGACGATTAAGCCACTCCGTCTGTTTAATCTAAACAATTACTCTTGCGTGTTTTCTGGTGCACAGCCGGCTTATACTGGTTCGAAACTGGTTAAATCTAAGCGCATCTGGTTAAGATGACGACATATTCCATGATCTTGTATTCCAGGGAATTATGGAAACGCATACAGTTTATAGATATTCATCGATTTTAATAGGGCTTACGATAAGCGAGAATTTCATAATACAATCGACATTGTTAATTTTTTTTCAAATAAAACGGTAAAATTAAATTTGTTATTTGCTTAAACAAAACAAAATTTAAAAGTTGAGAAAAATGTAAGTAATCATTAAAAGTTCTTCTTCTATCTATTTTTAAATTACACATATAAAAACAGGTTAAAAGAAGGAAGATAACGAATTCTTCGCGGAATTTTAAAAAGACTTATCTCTGTGAAACAGAGTAGGTACATGTAAGTTAACTTTTTCCTTATTTTCTTAGCAAACACTTCGATATTTTTAAAATGAAAACGCATTACCTAAGTTAAGGTTTGACGTTAATTGGATTACGAGAACTGAATATGTGTTTGCTAAAATGTTGTGTTAAATTTTTTTAATTTTTTTTTTCTTTTATTTAAAGTAACATCGAATACATATTTATTATTTACTTTCAGTAACTGTACTCCATACAAATAATATAATAACGAAAGAAATCTCGTCTAAGATTTTTACGTGTGTTTTATTTAATCCTTTTTTTACTAACTTTTTATTTTGTGTATACTTTTGTGTTTTATAAAGTGTATTAAATCAAATTACAAAATAGCATATATCTACAATTTCAAGATTAGCTTTTTTATAAAAATAAAAAAGACATTTTTTGAATAAACCAACTTAAGTAGGTATCCACGTCAGATATGAAATTAAAAAAACTACTGTATTTTAAAAATAGTTGCATATTTATTACAAATAATATTATATTATATAAGTTATTGAAAAATAGTCGTATTGTATTAAAAAATATAACGGAAACGTAATTCAGTGCATTTGAATATACTTATATAATAATTTCTTATAATTATTAAAGCATGTCTATTTATAGGATTGCTCTTCCTTCCGCGACTGCAAATTATCAGCAAGAGAATACTTAACACACACTCAATTATATTTTTGTTAATACAAAAGGCAAGCGATTTACGAGATTAGTTCGACTCGTGCGCTTTTGTGGTGTGAAACAATGGGACATAAATTCCTTTTTGGTATGAATGAGCATCAATATGCAATGCGGCGCAGGCGCTAATCGTTATGACAATAATGAGGGGAAATGTTTTTTAATGTTTTGTTACTGGCTTATAGAATTTTTGGTCTAATATTGTTATTGTTTATAGAAGTTGTTCATATCCATAGGTATGTATTATCTGACTTTAGAAAAATCTTCGAAAAACTTCGAAATTATCGTCCGAGTTGTAAAAGATTCGTGTACTCGTATGTAGTTAGAGATATCATATTTTCATACGCAATTATTAATTCATGTAAAGAGAATTGAAAAAAAAAGTAGAATTAAGTTGTAGAATTAAATTGTAAAATCAAGTTGTAGAATTAAGTGGTAGAACTAACTGTTAGAATTAAGTGGTCAATGTGGACTCATGGTTCCAGAACTAGAGATCCTAAGTATAGTTCATAGGTACCTACTTAAATAATGATAATATATTGTCTGCTGATGTAAAAATGCCTGTGTAATAATATATAAAATCATTAAAAAAGGGTACGGGCGCCTCTAAGCTCGTAGAGGAAAATTAATAAATAAATAAAAAAAAATAATAATAATCTATAAACCTTTTCAAAAATAGCTTACATATCACCATCAACATCATCATCCTATCAGCCATTATTGGCTACCGTTGAACGTAGATCTCCCCCATCCACCTCCAGACTGACCAGTTCGAAGCAGCCTCCATCCAACTGCTTCCGGCGACTCTCCTCAAGTCGTCTGTATCACGGACGGCCGTTCAACGCTGCGCTTGCCGGTCCGTGGTCTATACCTACTCGAGAACCTTTCTGCTCCATTGGCCGTCAGTTCTACGAGCTATGTGCCCTGTCCAGTTTACATAACGAAAACATATTTTAATACTTCCTTTCCTGCTCCTTAAAAAACAGTTATATTATAAAATATACTTAATAAATATATATTTAATAAAAATATATTAAGGAAGATAATGTGAAAATAAATATAAAGACATTGATTAATAAAATGCATTTATCAAGGGTTATTCCAATTCCCAACTTTTAAAATATTTTTATTGTATTCAAATAATTGACACGAATCTTTCATGAAACATAAGAATTTATAGAGAATGAATTACAGAATATATTTTTATATTATTATTTATACTTATATTCAAACATCTTGTAAACTGTGTATTTAAGTGGATCTCATATCATGTAGTATCTGTTAAATTAAAAAAAAAGATACAACTGTTAAACTGTTACAACTTTGACAATATGTCTGTTTAATGAAGAAAGTCATGGCCTTCATTATAAATAAGACGGTTAAAAAAACCTCAAAAATGCTTTATTTTTAAAAATCGAATGCTTTATATAAAAAATTAAATGTGCAAAAAAAAAGTAAATAAGTACATATAGACAGCTAGAGAAGACATCCATAACATTCTTTATTACACTAATAAAAAACTTCTCTGTCGTCAATTACTTAAAAAGTCGAAGCCTGTTTTGAACAGGAAAATCAAACATTTTAGTACCTTTCGGTAATTATACAAGGCTGTTTGTTATATTTAAATTTGTATTAAATATTAAAATATTTTTTTAGTTATTTTTTATTTTATGTTTAATAGTACGTCACGGAGATGATTAAATTATGGCGGTCGAGTATTTGCAATATTTCATTTTAGCAGTAAAAACATGACTTCAATAATTTATCATCATCATATCAACAGTTGGATGTCCACTGTTGAACCTCCCCCATCGACCTCCAGAGTGACCGGTTCAAAGCAGCCTCCATGCAACGGCTTCCGGCAACTGTCCATTTCGTGAACGACCGCTCGACGCTGCGCTTGCCGGTATATGGTCTCCACTCGAGAACCATTCTGCTCCATCGGCCGTCAGTTCTTCGAGCTATGTGCCCTGCCCACTGCTACTTCAACTTGCAAGTCCGTTGGGTTATGTCGGCAACCTTCGTTCGTCTGCGGATCTCATCATTTCTGATTCGATATCCCAGAGAAATACTAAGCATAGCTCTCTCCGTTGCACGCTGTGCGACTTGGAGCTTGTTTAAAAGGCCCATAGTCAGAGACCACGTCTCAGATCCGTATGTCATCACTGGTAACACACACTGGTTACCAGTGATAACAATGATGACAGTGATGAGGACTATCGACTTCAGAGACTGAGGTATGTTAGATGAAAAGACTTCTATAAATAATATAAGTAAATGATTTTTTTTTGATTGACTTTAAAAATATATTTCTGCATTCCATAGTCTATTTTTCTATTTTTGAAAATATACTTCTTTTGGCGCGTTAGGGAATAATGATGAGAATAATTTTTTAAGATATCCGCCCGCGCACACCGTCACAAAAAACCGACATATTGAAGTTGGCTATTGAACGTATGAATTGCCAACGTTTTTTCGCCATTTTTTTTTAAATTTAAATAGAATAACTTTTAAGTCAATAGAATTTTCACATTCTACGTGACATTGGCGAAATCACCTGTGCTATTTTGTCACCAGTGAAAGCCATCAAACCAAAAGAAGTTGAAGTCAATAGAATTACGAGTATCATTATTTAACTGGTTCACTCCACCCGTTCAATAATATATATGTATAGATACACATAATATAAAACAAAACTTATATAAGGCATATTAGAAATTTACATAAACTTACTTAGATAAATATAAGCGGGTGGAGGATTACGCCCCGGCAGGGAGATCAAACGGCCGGGGGTTAGGGCTGTAGGCTGAGAAATCGGCGGACAATCCTAGCCGAGTCGAGTAATACCGCCTTCTGCATCCTGGCTGCGAGCGAACCGTCACAGATACCCAGCTGCCTCAGATGGTGAGCGAGTCTAACCGGGATCAAACCGTTGGCAGATATAACGATAGGGATGATTTCAGTGGAATCAACACCCCACATGTCGACAATCTCGTGCGCCAGATCCAGATATTTACGTTTTTTCTCTGTTTCGGCTTTCACGAGGTTCTCGTCATGCGGGATGGTAATGTCCACTAAAACACCCTCGACTGTGCCCCATCCATCACCACGATATCAGGCTTGTTCGTCAGTATCGTCCTGTTCGTGGCGATAGGCAGGTCCCAGTAGAGCCGGACTCCGTCACGTTCGAGTACTGGCACCGGTGTGCACTGGTAATACGGCTTCCTTTGTCCCAGTAGAGCGTACATTAGAGCAAGCTCTTGTTGAAGAATCTTGGCCGCTTGGTTATGTCTGTGCATGTACTCAGTGTTGGCAAGCGCGGAACACCACAAAAGCACATGTCTGAGTGACTCGCCGGGATGACGACAAGCTCGGTAGTAGTCGGGAGTGCCAACCTTCAGAATTTGCTCTCGGTAGTTGTTCGTCTTAACCACTTGATCCTGTATTGCACAGACAAAATCTTCGGTTTCCCCAAAGAGATCCCCGAATCGCAGCCACTGCATGAAGGCCTTAACATCCACGTGTGGTACGAGGAGTGCCTTGTAAAACCGTCCATGCTCCTTGCTCATAGCTCTTTCTCCATCCATACGGTTTCCCTGTCAGAGGTGCTAAGTACAATCTGTCTTCGCCATTCCTCTTTGGCCAGGGATAAGGGGGTGAGACTTTTGTCACTTACTATAACATCACCATGCATAGCACTCTCCCTCCTCGTTTCAAAGTAGGCCTTGAGGCTGCACACCTCCCGGTTATGCATGGACTTGGACGCAAACAATAAAGTTATACAATTAATTTTAATAATTAAATATTGTACGTATTGTTGTATTGTTGTTTTTTTTTAGACATTTCGGACCAGTTTCATGGTCCGTGATCACGACGAGACGAGACAAGACAAAAATCATCAAAAACACTTTATAAAAAGGTTAAAAATTTGATTTTATAAAAGGATTTAATTTAATTGTATAGAATTAATTCAGAAATACAAGTAAATGTCACGATTTAAGATGTGATACACATGATCTACAATTTTTGAACAAATTCTTAGTTTTTATATAAATTAATAAAATAAGTGTTTTTTTTTTAAATTTATATTTCAAATAATACCAGAAAAGAATAGAATGAGCGCTGTGAATACATTTAAAATCTTATGGTAATTTATATTGTCTAATCAATATTCCATTTTAACAACTGGTTAGCGCAGTGGGTTCGATCCCCGGACAAAACAATCATATTATTTGTATTGGTCAGGTGTTTGTGGTTGAGTTATCAGCGTTTTCGGACCCGCAACACAGGATTCTCATCTTACTTCGGGCCGATGAGCGTAATGAGTTCTATGGTTTTCGCTTGTAATATAATTCAATTTAAAAAATAATACTAAGGAATAAGGAGAATCGGTAAAAAAATCATTAATATTTTTAACAGACTTCAAAAAAGGAGGAGGTTCAATTGAACTGTTTTTTTTTTGTATGTTTGTTACGCGATTGTTCAGTCAATTATGAATCGATATTGATGATTCTTTTTTAATCAGTAGGTCATACTTTAGAGGTAGTCCAATAGTTATCGGAATCAAATTAGGGCTTTTTAAAGAAAATCTACAAAAACAAAACAAATTTTGTATATGTGGGTATAATCTAGAAGTCGTTTTTTTAAACCTTTAATTATTCGTAGCGTATTTCTTGTTTTAGTCGTTATCAAACGACACCCGTGCGAAACGTCGTATCGAAAGTGTCAAAAATATTCAAATTAATGATAAGTACATATATCTATTCAATTGGAAAATGGTTATTGTAATGCTAAACAGTATGAACATAAAGATCAATGAATTATTATCAAATTTACATTTATTAGTAGTAAATGTCACACGCAAATCTGAGACATACTAATATTTTGTTCCGTTTTTTATCTTACTTTGTTTTAATTCCATATTACACTCCGAAATAAATTCTATTTTTAAAACTTATACCTACTGTATTCCTTATATATATAAGTAATGGATATACATAAAACAAATTCTAATTTTCGAATTTGTAAAGTATATTATTATTATATTTTTTTTCATATAGGCATGGTATGTCCTTCCGACGGCAGTTTCGCCGGTCAGTCATTACAGTATAGTTACCTTCAAAAGAAGACTGAATTTACACCTTAATTTAACCTTAATTTAATTTACACCTTAGGCTGTATGGTGATACAACTTATTAACATTGTGCGATACCATTCAACTCACGCCAATACAATAAAAAAAGGAGTTATCGATATTGATAGTGTTGCTTTACGTTTCATAAAAAACTGTTCCAAGAAAATTCGCGATACCTAGCAGAAATAAGAAAACTATCTTTATCGTGGAGACAACTAGAAGATTCATGAACAAAGCTAGTTTTGACCACAAAAATCGCATCGGACGTAAGCTCACTAAAGAATAAAGCCTGTAGCGCAGCAAGCGCACCAGAAATATAACTAATAAGAAATTATGCCCTCTAGTCCACTATACTATCATTATTGTTTCGCCTCTATCTTGAAACTACTCCAGTCTCACTCTTCCTCACTATCTAGTGTATATTGTACGTACGGCCCGGCCAACCATAAACGGATTGCAGTCTCATCCATTCTTCGTAAAAGTAGGAAATGTGTACTCAATTGAAAGCTTCTAACATAAATCGGAAATGAATATGATCTTTCCTCGGACTGTCAATTTGACATATACTGGTATTTACTAGCAATTTTATAATAAATATACAATACTAATAATATATAATATTTTGTAATATAGATACTTGAGACGATGAAATTGACAAATATCATTAGCAATCACCTAAAATTCTAGTGATATCTCCTTTTTTATTAAATTTTGGGAAGTTCTGTATCAGCCTGTTAACAACCCACTGCCGCGAGAAAGCCTATTCTCCATAAGGGTTGGAGCTTAATCCACCATGCTGCTCCACTGCAGGTTGGTGGATAATTTCCTTACCATTAGTAACGATCGTTATCAGGTGTCTATGATAACAACCGGGATCGACCGCTTTACGTGCTCTTCGAGGCACGGTGGGGAGACCCACAAGGTCATGGACATACACCCAAAACAAAATTTGTGCAAATATAAATATCTGCCCCGAGCGGAAATCGAATCCACGACCGCCGGCGCGGTTTAAGGCGGATTACCCACACCACTACACCAGAATGGTCCTCGAACGGAAACGGAAGTCAGATGGGAATTTCATTGAGCTTAATCCGAAAACAGCTGGTAAGTTCGGCATCCTGAACAAAGTAAAGCATCATTTCACCCTAACACAACTCCTCAAAATGTATCAGGGTCGGTTGGTACCTACTGGATTGAGGCACTATTGTCATCTTGGAATGTATCTGCCACATATTAGCAAAACGGTCGCCGCGACAACAGTTATTGGAATGGAATTGTTCACACAAAACACCGGTGCAATATTGACTGCTTTTTTTTTAAGAATATACTTTTTAAAGAATTTATTTTGAAGAGTGTATTGAGGAAATTATAACCTTGTTGTCAGATAACGTGAGCAAATGCATCATTAGGTGTTCCACATATAACGCAGTCTTACAAAAGATGTCTCGTTCACATTTTTTATACGAACCGATCCAATAACCCAGCATCAGAGTCCTTTGTTATATGTATATCTTTGGTACTTTTAAAAGAAGTATAAATAGGCATTATTTTGAGTAAGTGTACTCCATCATTACTTTACATCAGGCGAGATTGTGGCCAGGCGTTGAAATGATATAAATAAATAAAATATTATTCTTGGTAATTTCACTCACTGTTGAGTTTCGATATATCGTTTAGTTATATTGATATGAGTGGCTACAGTTTTACAGCCTTTAACGTACCAGAGAAAAAAAATCTAGCTTTGCCCAATAGTAAAAGAATTATTTTTTAATAATAAAAATAAAAATAATAATTTGCGTAGACGTAACTGATCGACCGAAAATTACGATAATTTTACCCGAATTTACAGAAAAACGTCACTATTGTGAAATTTAAAGCCATCTTTAGTAAATAGATTCACTATATATTAAAAAACAAAGTCCTCCACCGCGTCTGTCTATCTGTCTGTTGGTCTGTCTGTTCGCGATAAACTCAAAAACTACTGCACGGATTTTCATGCGGTTTTCACCAATAGATAGAGTAATTCATGAGCAAGATTTAGGTATACGTACCCCAAGCGCAGCCGAGACTAGCCGCTCGTATAACGTTAAAATATTTTTCTTAAATCCGATCATTAAATCTGTCAATTAACTTTATTAGTGTAAAAAAGCTAAACACAAAAAAAAAAATTGTTTTTCTAATATTAAATAATAATCCGTAACATTTACTCGCAACTCGTAAATTCATTGATGTTTCTCGGTTTTTACGGATAAAATTCGAAGCGATAATATTTTATGACGCCATAAATGAACAGCGAACATTACACAGCACAGTGTTTTGTTTTAAACCTATTTGATAAGATTTATTTACATGTTTCTATATAAATTTGTTTCTTAAAAAAGTTATTTTATACAATTTACATCTACAAAATCAAAATGTTATAATAAATATGAATTCTAGACAAATACATTTTGTAGTTTATAAGGTATAGTTTGAATTGAACTCTTACAGCATACCGTAAAATCGTAGTAGTAGTCTATCTAAACATTCTAAGCCATTCGAGAATCTACATGAACATATTATTGTTTATTTGACCTTTTTAATATGAATCTACTAGTCACGACTGATTCGCTTAATTTTAATATATTGAATTAATTTCGTACAATCATATATACTTTGATAAAATTTTGTGTGTCCCATTTGATCAGAGGTTAATTTTTAAAAAATTCTTTATAAACGCTCATTTAATTTATTAGACTTTCCTAGTTTCAACTGCGTTTCAGTCTCCGATTTAAAAATTTCGATTAATTCGGACCCTTAACAGCGTCTATGGTCTCGGGGTTGAAGTGTTGGGTGTCCGAATAATGAATCATTAACGCCGGGAAATAATTAAAAAAAAAAAAAAAAACGTAAAACAGTAAAGTTTTTTGTAAATAAGTAAGTAAAGTAAAATTCGCGTAAATATAAGAGAACAATATATTCATTTGAAAATTTAATGGTGCCTCCCGAAATCTTGAATTTTAAACAACTAATTGGGTCATCTCGGCTCTTTGTCTGTTAGTCGTTTTTATAGAAAGAAGGTTTTAAATAAAACTTCTACTGGGGACAAAAAGATTAGATAATTTTTTCAACGTGGAAATGCTGTCAGCATCCTTTCCACCATTCTACGCAGACACATCGTTTATAATACATTTTTTTTTAATTAATCGATAACAACTATGATATGATATATGATAAAGTATGTTCCGATGCAGGAACCACTTAAGCCTCAGTACACCATCATTTTTATTACAAAAGTGCATAATGTGCTTATTGTTGTACTGAATGAAAAGTAGATGCGGATGACACAAAGTCATATCGAGAATAATGTATGTGTTCAGTGTTTCATTCAAAGCCTGAAATAGGTGCTTGGATGGCCATTAAAAATAATGAGGAACTGGCGAACAAAAAGTCATGTTAAATGTAATTTTTATATGTTCAAAATTTTTATAAATTATATTTTTCATTCCTTTTATTCAATTATGAAAGTGGTATTTTAAAATACGATTTAATTTTTAATATTCTAAAACTAACATTAAAACATGTGGTTTTTTTATTGCATTTTAGAATCTGTTGTAATCTTATATATATATATATATATATATATATATATATATATATATATATATATATATATATATATATATTTTACAGTTCTTACTCCTTTACTTTAGTCAGATTATTAAATATATCGCTTAGTAATTCACATGAATGAATAAATGAACTAATATACATTTTCATTTAGTTCAACCATTACCGTGTTCCTCTGGGCGTGCGATTTTCAGTTCCTAAGATAAGCGGCTATATATTGATACTAAATAATGTCTATGTGTGCGCTGAGCTTATACAGACATAGTTACTGTATGTTTCTTTTTTTACAGACGTTTACAAAATACTTTTTACGTATCATCGGGGCTAGATGTTCCGTCTGTTCTGTGGGCTAGATGTTGTCCCTGTCGGAGTCGGATATCCCCATACCGACTAAAAATCTCATCTGTATTTTGTCTCTGTTTCCCCGCGAAACTTCATGGGAAGAAGCTTTAGCTCACGCTCTTCTGTCTTGAGTTCGAAACCCCTGCCTAACTTCCTTCTATGTAGTTGCTTTTATCTTTAGCTCGCTGCCTTTCAGTTCTACGGAGATTTTGAAGGACCTCTGTCGCGTATGTGCTTGCTGTATTCCACACTACCTTCGATGAGAGCATCATTCCCACTATCGTCTATGGTCAAATTTTCTGTTTGAATGCAGTTGAAGGAGGGGCACGTGAAAACACGTGTTCCGCATCTTCTATAATTCCGGGGCACATCGAGCACTCCGGAGAATCTTCATATTTAAACCTGTGTAAGTATGCCTGAAAACATCCATGTCCCGAGAGTATTTGCGTCAGATAGTCGTTGACGTCACCATATTTCCGGTTTAATCAATTGTCCTCTTGTGGAATAAGGCGGCATGTCCACCCTTCCTTCTTTCCTTCTTCCTGCCCTTCATTGCGGCATCCCATTTTTTGCCGTTCTTCAGTTTTGAGTTCTTCAGGACACAATATAGTCATCTTTTTGCGCCAGTAGAGAGCTTGTCGTTTCTCCGCAAGCACTGCAATGAGCAGCATCCTCGCAATGATACACACTGCATCCTCAGACACCATGCAGAAAGCACTGATGTCTTTTAATACACTTCTCCGATGTACTGGGACGATTCGTCTACATGACTCCTGCATCTTAAGTGTGTTTGCCCAGACGGAATTTTCGTATGTTAGTACAGATGTTATCAATGACATCAGTAGTGCTCTCCTCTTTTGTTTCGGGCCGCCTATGTTGAGCATAAGCCGTGATAAGGTCGATCCGATCACAGAGTCTTTCAAAAAAGGCGCAATCAATATGTTGATTTCATGTTATTCCAAATTTATTTTTCTTTAGTTTTTTTTTTTGGTATTGTACAATCAATACCAAAAAAAAAACTCGACCAGATTAATACAGTGTATTTACATGTACCGATGTGTTAAGATTATTCCTCACATAATTTGAATACTTGTTTGAATGGTTAACAAACATCACTTGATACCTTTCTAAATAATAAGGCCATCTAATGAATATAGAAGTTTACAACACAAACCCTTAGATCAGTGTTGATGGGTTAAACAAACACATTCATTACAGATTGTGTGTAGTTACTATATATGTATGTATTTCCTATTATATGGTTTTACATGTAATATCTGATGGCATTGGACGGGATTTATGTGCTCATTTGAGGTTTCAACTAGAGCTTATAGTTCTTGTGTAACGTAATAAATAATGAATGTCTTAGACAATGTAATGCTCATAGATATTTTCTCACGCGATGTTGTGTACATTTTTCGCGGCTGTAATTTAAGTTTAATGAATTAAAAACCATAAATTAACGATATAAAAAAATGTTTAAATATTTAAATATTTGAAGAGCCTACGTTGTAGTAGTACTACGTTATCATTGTTTCACACTACATAGTCACAATAGCTAGTGTGAAAGTAGCTACGATATCTGCATTTCGTACGATGTATCAGGGTTCTGATGGACATTAAATGTAAGTGAAATAGAATTGAATAGCTGCTTTATTTAACGCAAGCTATGCACGCGATTTTGCTCCCGTTTACACATTATGACATTCGTCTCTTCTGCCGACGGAATCACATTTTTCGAGATAAAAAGTATTCAGTGTCCTGGATCATTCAAATCATGACATGTTTCATTCAAACTCATTTAAGTCTGTTTCCTATATTCAGAAAACGTTTCGTTTTGTTTACGAACCGTTCAATTTAAAATGAGTTGTAACGGTAAATATTCCCAATAAAAATATTTGTTTGTTGAAGTTTTGGGAAGGCTGCATAGAAGGGGTTGTAGTAAAAATTAAGGGAAAAACAATATGATGGTTATAAATATTTTAAAATTTCAAACGATCACGAAACGATTCACGGCTCAAAATCGGCCGATTATGGATTATAATATACGTGTTTTAGATTTAAATATACTAAAACTTTTCATTTGTCATTCAACCAGTTCAGAACTAAAATTCTGAAATTATTTGATTTGTGAGCTTTTATAGTATTGAATTTTTTTTTGTTAATTTTTTTAATTATATTATTGTAAGTAGGTTGTATTTGTTGTTGTCTAGTATAGTCGAATAATATATTTTATGTTTCTGAGTTCTGACAAATGGTAAACAAAAAATGTTGTGTCACCTATAAAGGTGCATGCGTCAGAATTACTTCAAGAATATGTACCTTTATCATAATTGTGTCAACGTATGTACCGCTGGTGTCCTTTAAATAAATAAATAAATAAATAAATAAAACTATATTTCCATACGTAAGTACAGGATTTTGATACATTAACAACTCGTTTCAAATTAAACGGTTCGTAAGTACCTAAAACGAATCGTTGTCTGAATATAGGAACCGGTGGGCTATTGCGTGAATTGTGCGATCGCGAGAAATCGCTGTGGTATCGAATTTCAATACTAATTGAGTCTCAGCTGGTATTGAAATTCGACACCTCAGTGATTTCTCGATATCGCGCAAGTTACGTAATAGCACCACGGGCTTTTGTAGTTTCGGCATGATTCGCAGCCAAAATACAGATAGATAGACAAAAATGAAAAAAGTTACAGTTTTGTCTTCAGTATCGATTATATGCCCTTTATAAGCCCCTTATATATTTTAAAATTTATTAATATTTTTATCGTAATAAAAATTATTATTATTATTCTATTATATTTTTAATAGTATTTTCTGATCAGTTCCAATAAATTTAGGCTACTTTAAAAAAAACCTTACTGGTAACGTGTAAATGAGTGCAATCTATTCTCAATAATTATCAAACTTTTCGCTATAAGGCTTGAAATATGCAAAGAAATGAAAGTTATATGACATGCTACTGTATGCATGCAATGAAAAGATTGCATGATTGTAGTAGAATAATTATTATCAGTACTACTTCTGTCAATAAAAGTCGTTACACAAAATGGATGTTTCAAAGAACTTATATTACAGTAAGTTTCAATTTAATTTCAAGTCATTAGAAAATTGTAATGATAACATTTAATTAGAAACACCAAAACCAAATCATCCATTGCTATGTATCTGTGGTCGATAATTAATTGAACATTGTTACACAATTAATATGTATACCATAAGCCTTGCGCCCCAGATCGGTGTTACGCAATCTACTTGCATGCTATTCGCAGTCATGCTATTCGCAGTCATGCTATTTCTTTACATGCAAGATGAGCATAAAAATATGATTTCACTGCATGTGATTTTTAGATAAATTTAAATAAAATATTACCTTATAGGAATGTCCTGTTAAATCAAAACACATTGTTACACCACTCCATACACTATTATTAGTGGATGAAGATGTGTGCTCGTTGTGAACTTTTCTAGAACTCCTATATATCTATGTACGTGCTAGGTAAGTATGATTAGATTCATAGATAATTGTGTACATAGGATTATTCTTTGTGCTACGTTTACACTTACGAATACCTACAAACAGGCACAAATAAAAGCCAGCAAACTTATTTGTATTCACGAATCGTTACGATATCTCGTCTACAACCTAATTTTTTTGGTGAACGAATTTATATTAATAATATTTATTTCGAAATTTCACAATATTACACATATTTATAATGCAAATTTTAAACTAATTAGTTACAGACAATTTTGATTTAAATCATGTCTGCGTGGATTGGTGCTAAGAATACTGGCAGCATTTCCCCGTTGAATTTTCTGGGAAAAAACTGCACCAGACGAATATTCGTGTTGTTTAGTAATTTCAGATTTTTCCGCAGCGGCTTCTGCTCTTAAAGCTATACCCCTGACATGAGACGAAGCTAATGTATCGACGCAGGTTAATTTGAAAATTATTATTAATTACATATTGACAACCATTCTGTTGTAATACTGCGAAAGTTCCGTGAGCTCCTTGATTTCGATTCCCGAACAATATTTTTTTGTCTATATGAATAAAAAAATTTAAAAATATATTTCGTCGTATTATTATTGTGAACATTGTTTGTTTGTAGTATATATATCGCTCATGTATACTTAACTTTATAACCTCGTAAGTCATTTTACTACAATGATGTATTGTGTTATTATATTATTTTTTCTATAGTTTATATTGTATTATAATCTCCTATAGTATTTCTGAGCATAACAAAATTTAAAGTAAGGCCTTAAAATATAATTTAAGCGCTGTATACAAATAAATAAATCATACAAATAATCTAATCCATCATTTTTACCCATTAGGGGCGAAACACACACTAACAGTTTGAAATGGATGGTTTGTGACGATGATCCATATTATGTCATATATATCCATATGTCATCCATATGTCATTATAATATTTTGAACTGACGATGTTCAAAATGTTATAATGACATATGGATGTTTTGTTTATTCATGAAACATAGTTACTATAAGTAACATCTGTATTGATGCGAGTTAGAGGTTGCTTGGAATTGAGATCGATCGATTGATGGTTTGTTGGTCATAATTTGATACTGCGACGTGTCTTCAGAAATATTCCTTGATTTTAGCAAGTTTTTATTTTTGTCATGCATTGAAATGAATTTGTGTGAATGAAAAATGAATTGAAATGTTTATTTTGTTTACCAAGTAAAACAATAGAAATTCTGGTTTAAAAATTATATCATGTTATTAATTTGGTAAAAACCTTTTTATAAACCTTTTAAAAGATAATTTTTGATCTTAATATGATACTTCTAATACCTCCAAGAATATGTTTAGTTTTCGCGTTAAAGCTTAACAAAAAAACTTACTTTTGCATTTATAATATTAGTATGATTTTTTATTATTTAAAAAAAAAAAAAAACACCGGGTTGCACTCTATTTCATTTATTTTCATTCGAAATTATTTGTTTGGTAAACCTACACCGCACATGGCTTATTTTGATGGTATGAAAATATACTTTAATGCTATAAATTATAAACATATTGCAAATATTACATCTATAATATGTAAGTACATATTATATATTGATACTAATAACTTCTCGATCGAAACCTAACCTGAATAATAAAATTGTATTAATTAAAAAATGAAATTTACACCCATTGACATATTTTTTCTGTGCTGACACCGGATGACATCTTGACTTTTGCAGTTTTAATTGAGACATTTTCGCGCAAGCGCCCTGCGCCGTCTAAATGAAACATTAGGCGCAGGCATACATTTTCGCCGCGCGGTAAAAACAAGGGGGATCCTACGCCGCGCCGGCGGTCTACTCTCCATCTGCGTTACGAATTTTCGATCAGGCTACGTGTCCTGACGCGAGCTTAACATTTTTTACCCATCACAAAAAGTGCACAACCCCGCTAAAGAAGTTTTCACTTCAATAAAATAAAATAGGTTTAGGTTAATTAATAATATTCTTAACGAACTTACCTGCTTGTGTTTAATTAAAAGCGTCTATCCGAAATACGGCTAGCGCTGTGGGTTAGAGTGAGAGAGCCGTATGTGTTAGAGAAAGAAGCGCCAGACAGACTGGCGCCGTTACGCGTTACGTAATGAAGCGGTTTATCCTTCCATAAGAAGTTGTCACTCCAAAAATATTTAAGGGGGCTCCCATACAACAAACATGATCTTTTTTGGTCGTTTTTGCTCGATATTGATAACAGCAACTTATAGGTAGACGCTTAAAACATTCACAGAATATTGAGTTATATTATTTACTCCCATCCAACAAACATGATTTTTTTTTTGCCGTTTTTTTTTTATAATGTTAACGAAGGGTTCCGCTTCGTACGCGAGTCCACCGTAGTTAAGACTTTTGTGTATGTGTCGTGTATTTCCTAACCCTCAACACAGGATTTTATTCTACTAGACCCGTTGAATGTGAGGTGATTATTGTTTATATAATGTAGATTTAATGTTCGCAACTACAAAGGCATATTTTTCACTAATAAAGAAGTTGATGGCAATAAAATGACCACGTAATACTCGGGTATTATTTTAATAACTAACTTATCGTGATGCGCACTTCCCATCGTTATGGAATTCTCATAGCTATACTATTGTCGGTTAATTCAAATTATTTTTTTACAGAGACGTTCAAATAGCTTTTGCCCTAGTCGGAGCCAGAATCAGTGAGGGCGCCACTTATATGCGACGACGACGGGATTCTTCCTGGTAGATCTACGTCTATCTGAATACAGGCCTGTAGGCTGTCTTTATGTCCTGGTATATCCTCACCGGGAACATGCTTCAGGGTAGAATATTACTGCTCGTTGAGGGTGAATCGCAGAAGGCAATTGTAGCAAAAGGTTGCCCGCAAGGTGGCGTGATCTCGCCGCTTCTGTGGAATATGGTGGTCAATGACCTCATTACTGCCCTCAATGACCATCGCTACTACACGGTAGGTTACGCAGACGATCTCGCGATCCTGATACGCGGAAAGTTTGTCAATACTATATGTGAAGTTACGAACGCAGCATTGAGAATCGTGGAGAAATGGTGCGGAGACAACGGCTTATCAGTGAATCCTGCAAAAACTGAACTGGTAATGTTTACGAACAATAGAATCTTTGGAAACTACAAGCTGCCCAAGCTGTTCAATACTGAGCTCCAGCTGGCTAACGAAGTAAAGTATTTAGGAGTGATACTCGACAGCAAGCTCAACTGGGGCGCGCATCTAGATGCGAAACTAAGTACAGCCACCATATCCTTCTGGCAGTGCCGTAGAATGATAGGTAAGACGTGGGGCCTCTCCCCAAAAATCGTTCTATGGCTCTACACAGCAGTGATACGGCCCATAATATGCTACGGAGCTGTTGTATGGTGGCCTCGCACCAAACTCATAACGGCACGTAACAAACTACAGAGCTTCCAACGATTAGCATGTTTAGCTATCACAGGAGCCATGAGGACGACACCAACTGCAGCGTTAGAAGTTATGCTGAATCTCCCAGCCCTCCACCTATTCATAAGGCAGGAGGCAGCTTCTACAGCGGTAAGGTTAAAGACACTTCATCTTTGGAAAGGAGACTTGTCCCCCCAAGCGGAGGTTCTAAATGAGGTGATGGAAAAAGAACCAATGCTGCTGGCGGTAAGCGACAAACTTCCAAAGCAATTTGTTTTCGACAAAAAATATAAAATACAGCTTCATGAAGATCCAAACGAAGCCCTGAACACAAAGGACGTAAGGATCTTTACTGATGGCTCTAAGACTGGATCAGGTACAGGATACGGTGTATTCTCCGAAGATCTCAACATACAAATAGCCGCCCCTCTGGGTGCTCACAACACCGTCTATCAGGCGGAATGTATGGGTATCATAGCAGCGGCCTCAGCTACTCTTGTTCGAAAGGTAAAGAACTACTCCATCCGAATCCTCTCGTACAGCAGATCAGTACTACAAGCTCTTCAAAGTCACTCTATCACCTCAAGACTTATCTACAACTGTCACCAATCCCTGATGGAGGTATGTAATAACAACAATAACGTAACTCTTCAGTGCATCAAAGGTCACAGTGGCTCCCGTGGTAACGATGCCGCTGATGAAATGGCCAGAAGAGGTTCGGAGATGGCTGCGATTGGACCAGAACCAATTGTCCCCCTTCCTACAGCATGGCCTACATCAGTCATTCGACAACACACGAAAGAGCTACATAACAAATACTGGATGGAGGTGAGTGGATGTAGACAGGCGAAACAAGCTCTCCCACACATAGATCGGAGACTGTCTCGTAAGTTAATGAATCTCACTCGCCCACATTTACGCAAAATTACTCATATTATTACGGGCCACGGCCCATTCAACAAACATCTGTTTAATGTAGGTGTTACTGACAGCCCCCTGTGCAGAGCCTGCCTGGAGGCAGAGGAAACGGCCGCCCACATTATTCTGGAGTGCACGGGCGTGACCACCTACCGGGCCAGACATCTGGGGTCACCGAGGACTCTCTCCGAAGTCATTGGTGACACCAGAGATTTGATAAATTTCTTACAGGAGTTAGGGTGGCAAGACTAGCTGCCCACTCCCACACGCAAAATAGGCACACAGTGACGTCGAGTTGCGGAAACAAGCCCGTGCCTTACAAGATACAAGATACAAGATCCTCACCGGGAGTCATCCATTGAGATTAATTTATTTTGGCCCAGTGGACAAAAGACCTGCTTGTTAAAACAGGCGATGTCCTTGTGAGTGATATGTTTGGGTAGGATGGCCAGAGTCGGTAGGTGGTCATATACATGTGGAGTCTCTTGTTTGATAGAGTGCCAATCTGGTGATACCTCTCCTGCGTTGTCCTAGTCACCACTTTCGATCCCTTAGAGGTGAGAGTGTGCATCCACCATTGTCCGTGCGCGAGAAGTGAGAACATACTGGGCGCTAGGTGACGCACATAATCCTCCACGGTGGGCGTCTTGGTATATGTGTGGATGATAGCATTTCTGACGTACATGATATCTACTATAAATCGCAGGCGTCGCTTCTTCTGGCCCTGTAATGTCATGACCTGGCGCGCTGAGTAGAATCGTAACAGGTCAGAGTCACATACGTCAAGCGCGAGGGGGCATTGACACCGTAAAATAACAAGATAGATTATTTAGATTATCTATCAAATATATGATCACAAAAAATGATATTTGGGAGTTTAAGTACACTAGAACTGCAATTTCACTGACGTTGATTTTCGATACTTGTCAAATGATGTGGATATTTCATTATATATATTGGAGTGTCTGTGTCGGGGACCATATATAACTCTTCTTATTAATCTAAGACTCGGTATGATATATTCCTCAAGAGAAGTATCAGGTGGGTAAACAGGGGAGTGGATAAATTAAATTCAGAGGTTACAAGTGTAAATTCTAGCGGTTTCTTGTTCGTTTTTTATAGGGCGCTAAGTAATCAGATGTGCCCATAAGCTCATTCAACTCTCTTCCCCTCACTCTTCTTATACTTATAGTAAGATGACTAATTCTCAGAAGGATTCAATCATTGTATTTTACGAGATTTTCATTTATAACTCTTAAAACATAACGCTACCAGGCACAAGTCCTCAGGTCCAGTCGTCGCATCTACTTATAGTACATTTAGGATCCAGGAGTGGAAAATATTTCAAACAACAGAAACAACATTTATTTAAAATCAAATTAAAAATAGCTAACAAAAAAATACCCTCACTTAAAGACTGATTTTATTAATAAAATAAATCACCAGATTATTATAATTGTACTTTCAGGGAATACACCGAATTAAATCTAATTATCAGTGTTACATTTATAAAACACTACACAAGACGCGTCGAACACCACCGTAGCTGAGAAGAAAAAAAAGGCCGTTCCTAGAACAACTATCGCTTTATATAGAGATTTGGTGGTGGGGAGTCGGTAACACCTAACTATACATTCAGTTTCTATTCTAGTTCTATTCCTGGTTTTCTTTAAGATATATAATTTTGACAGTTTTATATAAATCATGTCAAAATCATAATTTCTAGTGAAGTTGGTTAAAGTGAATTGCCATGTTCATGATCGCACCAGATGCATGACAAGCAGATGTTTTTATTGAAGTGAAACTTCTTTATCGGGGTTGGAAAAATTTACGCGTTACGCGTCACATTTTTTCGTTATGCGCCATCTTTTAAAACTGTATTTACTCGACTGCGACAGAAGAAGGGTTATGTTTTTCGAGTGTATGTATGTGTGTGTATGTGCGTATGTGCGTATGTGCGTATGTGCGTATGTGCATATAATTACGATCGTATAAAAAGTAAACTGTTTTTATTATAAGTTTCACTTCTTACGAGTGTACGCTAGTACACGCACAATTTTTTTTTTCCTAAGAATCTGTAGCAAGCACTTCATGAAGACGAACCCCTAGGAATCACT
This sequence comes from Euphydryas editha, assembly GCA_036937285.1. NCBI lineage: Eukaryota > Metazoa > Arthropoda > Insecta > Lepidoptera > Nymphalidae > Euphydryas > Euphydryas editha. The sequence goes on along the minus strand of JAUPFZ010000005.1, from coordinate 20,659,841 downwards.
CTCACCGTTTTAGGTAGGCTGGTAGCTTACTACTAACAACCTGTAGGTCATAGTACCTATATTCGTAGTCATGTATATGTCATAGTATATGTCAGTCATATATGTATAGTCGTAGTCATAGTACTATAATTTATATCAAAGGATCTGGAAAGTTTTTTTTTTTTTCGTTATATGATAATTAAAAATGTCTACTTTCAACCTATGGAAACTTATTTACACCTAAAAGTTTAATACCCGTGAAGGAAAGCTTCCGAAAGTGTCGGATAATTCAATACAAGTACGTAATTATCTGCAACAGTAATTTAAGCAGATAGATATGATATTATCCTTATGTCCTTATTCGTATCTTTTTGCGATTTTTTTATATAAAATGTCTGTTTTATAGCATATCTTGTTTCACGTAAACAATATTTTTAACTAACAATGAATTTGAACAGACTTTATCTGTTTGTTTTTTTCCTTTTTCATTGATAAATTCCGTTCTTCAGCCCGGAACTTTTTTTTTTCAACGAAAAATCCTGAAATTATTTCATTTTTGATGTTTGTAACGTACGACTTTGGAATAACTTGAAATATCGTTGATTCTTTCCAATATGTTATGTAAAAAAGTCTTTTCATGCTTTTCATTTGCTGTTGTAATTCCACATTCAGATTTCTTCACTTTAGGCTCCTTTTTTATTGAAAAAAAAAGTTTTAAAGTCGATTTCATAATTTTTTCTTGCATTGGACAGTTTTAGGCAAGCAAATCTATTGAAAATGACAGAAAGGTGGTAAAGGTAAAGGTTCAATCCCAACTTATGATAAATGTTTGTAAGCCATATAGATCGTGGTCTGGGTGTTAACGTAAATCCCCGACTTATAAGAGTAAGAGTGTAAAGAGTAAGAGTAAAAGTGTAAGGTTATAAGAGTAAGATCATAAAGAGAAAGAGTATGAGTGTAAGGTATTATTATTATACTATTATATATTATTATACTAGCGGCCCGCCCCGGTTATGTATATATACCTAAACTTTACTCATGAATCTCTCTGTCTATTGGTAAAAACTGGATATAAATCTATGCAGTAGTTTTTGACTTTATCACGAACAGACACAGACAGACGCGGCGGAGCACTTTGTTTGATAATATGTAGTGAGTTATCATTATCATATCAGCCACTATATGACTATTGCTGAACATACCTTCCCCATCAACCAGAGCACCCGGTTCGGTTCTCCATTCCACGGTTTCTGGCGAATCTTCTTAAGTCGTCTGTCCATCTCGTGGATGGCCGTCCGACGCTGCACTTGCCTTATATTTTTTTCACATTTAATAATAATTATTTTTATACATTTAACATGCAACAGTTAATATGCGTAGATATATTCTTTGCAACGTAAAATATGTCAGAATGTTATCTAGAAACTATTGTACGAGTACACTCAAGTAATAGTGTTAATTGCTTCTTTTGAACTAGACGAAAACATTGTTAAGATAAGAAACGACAGATTTAACGATCGGTTATGATGTTTTAGAAATATTTAAATACGTATCGTGCACGTTCATTTTTGTGGACATTTAAACGGAACGTTTTAAAATAATTCTCACAATTTTTTCGTTTTCGAGGAAAATAGGTATATGATTTGACTCAAGATGTTACTATCAACTCTTGCTTTGCGAGGTGCGGACTTTTATAGTATTTTCAAAACTATTTTCTTCCGATCCGCTAGTGTACTACGTGAAGGTGATATTAAAGGTATTCCGGATGAAATATAAATATAATTACTAACCAACAATCACACCACGTTAACCTAGCCCCCGTGTTAAGTTCGTCAGAATTTGTGTTACAGATACTAGGAACGGAAATAAATTTAAGAAATTTATATAAATACATATATACATAAATACACATCCATGACCCGGTGTAGACATCTATATTCGTCATACAGATTATCTGCACCTGGCGGGATTCGAACCCGCGACCGCTGCGTAAAGTGTCCAGTTGCCTGACCACTCGATCAGCCGGCCGTCGAAAGATTGATGTGGACAAAAATAGCAATACTGAACTAAACTGAATCAGCCTGTACACGTCCCACTGCTGGGCAAATGGCTTCTATATATATGAAAAGGGTTGAAGCTTAATATACCACGATGCTTCACTGCGGATTGGTAGTCAATTTTATCTATCATGAGTAACGATCGCTATCAGGTGTCTATGATAGCAACCGGGAACGACGGCTTTACGTGCTCTCCAAGGCACAACAAATATTTATACAAATACAAATATCTGCCTCGAGCGGAAATCGAACCGGTAACGACGACCGTTCTGGTAAAGTGATGCGAGTAGTTGTCTCAACACCGCGCGACGCGTTCGCGGGTTTGATTCTCGCTCGGGACAGATATTTGTATTTGTATAAATATTTGTTTCTTCAATTATGATAAATGTTCAGTTCGGATGACTTAAGATATTATCCGTGTCGTTTTATTGTCATATCTTCCTCAATAAGTGGGCCTCTAAAAGCAAATAATAATTAAAACTCGGATTAGTAAACTTTGAGATTAGATTGTTCAAAAAACATCAAATTCTTAATTTTCATGATATTAATATGTGATAAATATTTACGCATGCGATGTGCGTGATATATATATATATATATATATATATATATTTAGTAGCAGCTACAGCAAGAAGCATATACTTGTTAATTTATACGACGACCGTTCTGGTGTAGAGGTGCGAGTAGTTGCCTCAAAGCCGCGTACCGGGGCGGTCGCGGATTCGATTTTCGCTCGGGACAGATATTTGTATTTGTACAAATATTTGTTTATGGTCTGGGTGTACGTCCTTGTGGGTCTCCCCACCGCGCCTCGGAGAGCACGTAAAGCCGTCGTTCCCTGTTGTTATCATAGACACCTGATAACGATCGTTACCCATTACAAGGAATTGTCCGCCAACCCGCAGTGGAGCAGCGATTAAGCTTCAACCCTTCTTCGATATGGAGAAGCAGCCTTCGCTCAGCAGTGGGTGGTTTACAGGCTGATACAGTACAGTTGACCGAGATGGTCCGAGAGAACGTCATGTAAATTTTAAAAGATCAACTCCACCGAATTTTCCCGGACTAAATTACTTTAAAATTCTTTTCATGCCAAGGAGGAATTCAAATCTCGAGATAAAATCTATTCGGTATTACTCCAATTCACAATAACGGACGAGGCGATTAAGCTCCAATCCCAATCCTTAATGTTTAATATAACAGTATATAAGAGCCAATCTGTTGATATTGTATATCTTGAGTCATCTTAATATGACGTCAAATGTTGACATGCCAGTGTAATTCGCCGTCGCCGTCCGTCAGTTCAAAGTGTCATTGCGCTGAACAGAATGCTGGGTCATATTGATTTGGAATATATCATAAAATATCATCAGTTTTTTTTTTAATTTTTTAAGAAGTAGAATGACTATAATTAAATTCTGAAAAGACTGCCTGTCGAGTAGCCTATCCATCTATAAAAATTTAATGTTTTTACGAAAAAAATGTAATTTAATTAATTTTACACTACTACATTAAAAAAAAATGAAATTAATGTGTAAAAATTCTGCTGTTGAGTGAATGCTTATTCTCATCTTAGCAGAAGAAAGTGAATCGGTGAATATGGATATCTAAAAATTTTCTTCATAGATATTTTTCTTCTCAATGTTTTTCCTTACAATTTCAAAAAAAATTGAATACTCGTGAATTTTGTATCATTTATTATCTCGTATTTGTATCCACGATCTCTCCTTTGATATCGTTTGTACTACTCGCGTTCGTTAACTTCGCTGCTCCATCAGCCGTCAGTTCTACGAGCTATGTGCCCTGCCAGTGGGCAATGGCTGCTTCAGCTTACAAATCCTTAAGTCGGTAACCTTCTTTCGTCTACGAATCTCATTATTTGTGATTCGATCACGCAGAGTAATACCAAACAGGACCATTGCTCGCTGTGAGACTTGGAGCTTGTTTAAAATATATATAATATTTATATATAATTGACCTTCATAATTGTATTACATTTTTTTCTTTTATAACTTTTTCTACCATCCCTAACCTGGATGTTTACAACATTGAGGGATGTAGTGGCAGTTATAAACTATTGAATAAGATTTACATTGCCATGGCTCAGTCAGTCATTAGCTATTGTATCACGGTCTGGAGAGGTGACAATAAATCCAGCTTCCTAAATATTGAAAGAGCCCAAAGGTCAATTATTAAGGTGATGTATTGTATGCCACTTAGATTTCCTAATGAAACTCTTTTTAAGATTAGTGGCCCGTTGTCCTTATGTACCATCCCTAATAAATAAACAAATAAAAGACCCTTAGATAGGGACCGTATGCTATCATTAAAACAGATTGGTCGAAGACTTTCTATTTAAAGGTAATGCGATAAGAGATGAAAAAACGTTTCTTAACATCCCGAACGCTGTCTATCCTAACTGGTTGTTTACGCCATTATGGCTTAAGTCGCCTTTTACGACACCTCGGCAAGGATATCGGGACTATTTTTCCCTGCAGGTCACCACACGTCATATGTTCTGTACGAATGCCAGCGTTGCTAAACCCACATATTTGTCATTTAAATAATCTTATACCGAATAATATGCGTTGGCTATTAAATACTTTTTAATGTAAACTTTAAACTTATTTATTGGCAATTGTAAAATCTTTTGTGAGATTTCATTATATATGCGAATACCTTGGCCTAGAAAGGAAAAGTTTACATCGCGAAGTCGGAAACTTGGAGTTACAATTTTATCATTCCTTCGTGTACTATACAAAAATTAATAAATCCATTAAATAATATTGTGCAATACTGACAAGAACAGGAGATATGTATTATATATTGTTTCTTACAAAGTTAATATGGGAGTAAGAATTACGAGTCCTAGAAATAAATTAGGCGTTGATTACACCTAACAAAATCTAAGCTCACATCACTGATTTTGTAAATGCGTGCGGGCGTACGTTTGTAGCACATCATCGTCATCCTTTAGAATGTCGGCCAGACCAGCATGTCTGACTATATCCAGAAATCTCCTCTCTTCATCGATTTCACATAACAAACAGCCGAAATTTTTGAACGAAAATCAGATAGACTCGTCAAAAGAAAAAAAAAAAGTCAAAATTTCTATTTAATATTTACATTTAAAAAAATCAAAAATTATTTTTCTTTTGTCATTTGTATGTATGTAATATCTATGGCTTAATCCCCTAATGACCAGAATTCGTTAGTTACATTCCCAACGGTAACGATTTGTGACAATTATAACGTATGACTAATATGTTTTGTTTCAATTTCAGTTAGTCATTGATTGACTGTATTTTTCCAGCAGCCTGGAAATATATATACGAGTATATATTTTTTTCAGATTCCAAGTATTTTTCTATGTTATGTCATTATGAAATATTTTTACAGCTATTTTAAATAATACGTTTTTTTCAATCGTACTTTGGATAATCGCATTTTATAATTAAACCACATAATAATTATGTATATATTATTAGTTTTTACAGTTTTATTTAGTCTACAATAATAAGTAAAATACATTCGAAAATGTTTTGTAACACTCGCAGTCTGGTTTTAGTTTAAGCCTTTGTGTCTGATTTTGCATTATGAATTTAAAGCATAGTTTTATGTCATAAAAGTTGTTCAGAAGGTTACTTTGAGATAAGGTAGTCTGCTACACAGACGTTGTTCAAGTCATATGTTCTTATTATCTACGAAATAAATAAAACGCGATCATAATTATGTAAATAATTTGTATTGTTACATTTGACAAGCTTTTGTTAAATGTTTTTTGTTTGTTCACCAAAACGTGCAATACAATTCTCTCACTCACAAAAAGTACTTTAAGGAGGTACTTACATCTTATTGTCTGTAAGAGACTGTGTACAATTCCGACCAAATCCTGTAGATAACTTATAATCAATAACCTACCGCCAAAAGCTATATTAAAACTATTTCAATATTACCATATTTGGGTTTTGAAGCCATTATTTTTTATAGGTTCTTAATTTTTTTTTAAATATTTATAGCCTAGATTAAAAAATTAAAATCTTATCTTTTAGTATTTATAGCCTAAAAAATTATAATCCTAAATTTTAATATTTATAGCCTAAAAAAAAATCGAATCCGATTACATATCTAATGTAAGTAACATTAGATATGTAATCGGATTCGATTTTTTTTTTCTTTTATATATCAAGTTTTTTAACAATGGCGATTGCCATTTAATATAACATCATTTTAAAGGTTTTTAAAAATGTTTTTATAGTATTTTTAGAAGACCTCATCTCTTCACATTATACATCAATGAGATGGTACGTTCAATATACATAATAAATATTAATATGTATGTATATTTATTAGCTTTGAACAGGAAACTAAGAAAGGACGATTGATGTTCTTGGACGAGTAAGCATTATGCCTAAGCTGCTTATAGATTGGCAAATTATTATTATTGTAGATTATTTAAATCGGAGATGAAAATTTTGATTATATAATTATTGTAACCACGATCAAGAGCTTAGGATGTACTATTTTGTAACAGATTGTATATTGTCTGAACAATACTTAATACTCCTGGGATATTCTTTCGAACACTCCTTTTAATATGTGTTGGAAAGAGTATCCCATCCATCTCCGCCTTACAGGGACAAAAATTTAACTTTCGGCCCAGGTAGGAAAAAAGTAACACTTTTCCCCAGCTTCACAGGGACAAAACCCGAACTTTCGGCCTAGGTAGGAAAAAAGTATGTGCAACATGGGACGAAAGTACTACATCCTTTTCCGTATGTTTGTGCCACCCGAGCCGAATACGACGTTGCTTTTTCACCGCTATGTGAGGTTGGATTTGAACAAACGACCTTTCGGTAAGGATTTAAGATGTCTATCCACTAGACTAAAACGAATATAAGGATCTCTGGATTATTATATATTTAGATTGCTTTTGTGCAAATATTTGTTTCCGGTCTGGGTGTATGTCCTTGTGGGCCTCCCTACCGTGCCTGGGAGAGCACGTAAAGCTGTCGGTACTGGTTGTTATCATAGACACCTAGTAATGATCGTAACTCATGGTAGGGAAATTATACGCCAACCTGCAGTGGAGCAGCGTGATGGAATAAGCTCCAAACCTTCTTATACATGGAAAAGAGGCCTTTGAACAGCAGTGTGACGTTTACAGGCTGATTCAGTTCAGTTTAGATTGTTTTTTAAAGACGCTTTCTTAGCAATAAAAACAAACAAGCTATAAATCATTATTATATTTTTATGTCGTTGGAATTTTTATTTTTTCCTTATTATATTTTTGTTTAGCAAAATATGACATAATACATATTACGAATATTATGTGTTATTTAGAATCCTTTAAATTAATTTATCAAAATATTGCTAATTATATGTGCAAAAGATTTATCTTTTGAGAAAAACGATGTTATTATGAATTTTATTATTATTGATGTTACGTGTAGATATGTAGGAATGATAAAGTATAAATAAAAAATAAATAATATAAAAAAACATGTACATAGGACTTTAAATTGAGAAGATGACTTGGTTTGAACTTGAGAATGCTTGATAAATAAATAATTTAGTAACGAGTCGTATTTGCATTGAATCGTACACTCATATATTTGAATAGATGTGACTATGTTTTACGTTTTTGAGATTTTGCAGCGTTGTTGGAATTTCAAAGAATTTTTGACTGACACGTGAATAGCTAATATTATATATTAGGTTATCGTTTCAAACTTAATGAAAATTTGTCACGATAGATATGATTAACATGTGTAAGTAGTAAGTGGGCTGTGGGACGTGGGATGATGATCGAGGGCTGGTTCGGCGCTGCGGCGGGCGGCAGCCGCGCGGCGATGGCGCAGGCTGCTGCGGGGTGCGCGTGCGCACATATAGCGGCCCCCTCGCCGCGCGGCCTTCAGTCCCAACCACGACCCGCGACCGCCGACACGCTCGCGACACCGACTCCCGCACTGCACCGCCGACCAGACACGCGATAGTGCTCAACGTTAACGCGCGCCCTTTCTCTCACGCAGTGTGATCGTGCTTCGGTACGTGAATGCAAAACCGGACTACTCTCTTGACACGAGACATCACCGAGGAACCCGACGTTCGGACATCTGAAACATTGGAAAGGGTGAGTGTTTTGACGATTAGCACGGCGAGGGTCCGCTTAGCGATTTCACAGATTATCGGCCGCACTTTCCAAAACGATCGCGCCTCCTTGAGCCGCGGTCGTCGCGGATAATTTTGCAGATATGCGTTGGCGTTTCGTACTCGACCCTTCCCTTTATCGGGCTCGAGCAGAATGCGCCGCTAAGGTGAACAGCTCTGACGGTATTTGTAAATATGGTCGAGGCGAAAAATAACGATACGACGTAATAATAATATGTCCGTAGCGAAAATACTTCGTTTTCATCTCTTCGAAATATTCGTAAATTTAAATATTCCATATCGATGTCACAGTGAAAAGCGGCTCTCGATTCGACGCGTATGTTTGATTCTTTTGTTCGAACGTTATTCACTCGCGACAGGCATGAAACACAAAAACCATTATAACACCTATGGCTCACGTAAACTCGTTGGGTAATAATGAAAAACATAAAATGCTTAAACGAAGCGATTCGTCGTTAACGTCGTTTGTTGAAATAAAAAAAAGAAATAAAAAAATATAATAATAATAAGACTACAATTATTTGTATGTAGTGTGTTTATTTTGTGTGTTAATATCTCTTAGAGCAATATTTGACCTTAGTAAGCAGACGAGTTTGTCCTGTGAATAATGAGGTGGTAAACAATGGACAGTTACGATACGAAATAGGTTGATACGATATGTTGAAGGTACTCGAGAACAAACATTCGAGCCCTATCGAACACACACACATACCTGTTTGATAGAATAAAATTCAATAATACAAAAAATAATTTACCAATACTTATAATTGCTTAGTTTGTACGTACGTGCTCATCCGTTATTGAATGATTATAAATAATAAATCGTTAGGTAACTTTTGTAATTAGATTAGTGAGCGAATATATTTCTTTGAAATTATGTCTAATTTTAATTGAAATTACCTATTATATCGGTATAAATTGTAATTAAATTTATAATTAATTGAATAATCGTTAGGCCTAATCAATGTTCGTATTAAAACTACCGCGTTACAACGATTGCTACGCTATTATAATTACAGTTTCGAGACATTGTAGTAATTAATATTAATAATTATTATATTATATTATGTCATTGATATTGTAAGTAAATAAATTATTCAGCTAAAGATATTACAACAAATTCATTCTATAAGTCTTTAACCGCAACTGGTATTATAAAACCATTGTAAACACAGAAATATTCAGGACACGTCATAGATTAAAAACGCAGAACTCTTAAAGAAATTTCTTTACCATTTTCCTTTTGTGACTGCGAATTTGTTTATGTGGCTTTTATTTTTATTATTTTTTTTTTTAATAATGTGGTTGGAAATTTTATTTTGCAATAAATATTACTGCTTGTGTTGTATATCCTGTTGTGTATTCTGTAACTTAATTATTTTCAAAATGTGTGCTAATAATTTAAAAGGATTAAAAATTTATTATTGATATATCTTGAAGTAAACCCATTTTCCATCATTACGCGCTAATGTTAATTCGTGTATGATAATTATGATAATTACAATCATACATTGACATATTTGAAAGAAACGATAGCATATTTTATTTTTATTATAGTTTCATAATAACACAATGTTCGAATAATTTTGGTACATAATTGTAGTGTATAATTTATTCAAATTTTTTTTTAAGTTTTGACGTATATTCTTGGCAACGAATTGAAATTAGTTTCGTCTTCGTTTACAAAACTGGAATTAGTAATATGATTTTTTGTTTCTTCCATATGTCATTATACTATATTGTAAATTTTTTGAAGTTAAATTAAAAAAATAGGTACACAATGTAAAAAATACCTCTATAAAATTAGATTTGTATTAAATACTTATTAATACAAACTATATTATAATTAAATTCCAAAATAAATTCCAAAATACTGGCTAACGATTAGGACATCATAAATCGATACCTTGAGCGGTCTAACACCTAGCGCGCACTGGTGACTTTTGTCACCGTGACAATAAACTCTTTGTCACTGTCACGTCACCAAACTTTTCGTGATGCGCGCACTTGCGGTGACAGTGGGTGACAGTAACGAAAAAACTCGACTCGAGTTAACTCGATTTGAAATTCAGTTAACTCGAATTGAACTCGATTTACATTACTCGAGTTAACAGGAAGAAACTGAGTGGATGATTTGTTACAAATTACTTTTTTACATATTTGTTCTACCATCCAACTCTCTGGGCAATTATCATTGCTACACTTCGTAGGTAGGATTGAAATGAAAAGGTTTTTATAGTTTACATATATAATTTATACCTTTCTCATTGTAGTTATTATTCATTTATTTTTGGTTTTAGTCTTAGTTTAGTTATAAGTAAGTACCCATATTTAACAACAAAACTAGTTAGGTATATAGCAGTTTTCACAAAATAATATCAGTCTAAGCTTACAATGTAGGTACATATGCTATTATAATCATCACAATAAAAACATTCTTAAATAACTCTGTTATTTTAAATTACAAATATATAACAATCTACTAGATAATACTTTTGCTGTTTTTGTTTGTTTGTTGCCTCAATCAATTGTTACAATAAGAACTTTTATTCAATTATAATACTACTTGAATTAGGATATTATTTATCTTAATAACAAGATATATTATATAAAAAGTGAAACATTTAGTTAAAAGTATCTCCTGGATAAATAAAAAATATACAATGCTGAAGTCAAGAAACTAAAAATATTTTCTTGTAAGTTAAAAAACCTTAAAAGTATATTTAACAACAAATATTCTCAAAAAAATAAACATCACATTATTGTGTACATAAGTTAAAGTTCTTAAAAGTGTTAAAATATTGCACTTTGAATGCGAAAATATAAAAAATAAATAAAAATAATTCTTATAAGTATTTTAACATAACTTCTTGTCATGTTATTCGTCGTCGGTCGTCGTTCGTCAGCGCACCCAACGAACGAATCGCGCTCTCGCTCGATTCATTTACCGTCAGGCCATACTCGAGTTAGGAAAAATTTAACCCGAATTAACTACAACTCGAGTTAGTAATTCGATTTGACACATCTCGATTCCTATTCGATTTCTATTCACCCCATTTTACGGTAATAATAATCTATGGACGTGGTGACAGTTTGTCGCGCTCGCGGCCATGTTGCCGTTTTCCGCGGACAAAAAGTCACCAAATTGTCGCGTATCCAAATGCGCGCACCTTCATTAAGAATAATGTACGCGGTGACAGTCACGGTGACAAAAGTCACTAGTGCGCGCCTAGCCTAACGTCGAATGGTGGCTATTCAGTGTCTGTTATAGCAGTCGGGAAAACTTGACATAATGCTAGTTTTAATAAATTGATTTTCAAGAAGGCAAAATATATAAAAAAGTCAAAGAACTATGACGTCACTTATCGAATGGGTGAATTTTAATGAAATTGAATTAAAAAGTTACGTAGTCGATAATCGCCATATCATTTCGCATTTGAAAGACATGTTTCACGTTTGAAGTTTGAGTGACCCGTTGCCGCAATTGACAGTGACCCTACTTTCTGCTCCAGGACTGTGGGTTTGATTCTCATCCTGAGGTTGATATAAGTATATTTATATATGTACTAGCTTCTGCCTGCGGCTACGCCCGCGTGGATGTCGGTTATCGCGACCAAAAAAATCCTATTTTACTCCTAATACCTTTAAAAATATGTGTACAGAGTTTCAAGATGATCGGTTAAGTAGTTTTCGCGTGAAAGCGTAACAAACAAACTTAATTTCGCATTTATAATATTAGTATGATTAATTATTTATACGTATATTTATTTAAAAAAAAATGTATATCAGTCGGCTGTTACCTAAAACACAGCACCTTAGGAACAGATGACCGTGTGTGTATATTAAATATATTTTTATTTATTTAATTTAGACGCTTCCTATTAGGTACATGATGACAGAATGTAATTAACATCACTATAAAACAAATGAAAAAACGATTCGCATGATCTCAATTGTCTCATTATAGTTGAAGCGTTCCATTACAATTATAGAAGAAATTTTCCTTAACGTGTCTAATACCAACACAAAAAATAATAATAATACATATATAACATTAAAAAAAAAAAAAAATTGTATCAAAATTTTACGAAGACAGTCACGTCGGTGACGTAAGGTTCATTGCGATAACAGTAACTCTGTTTTAACGTACATTCGTAAAGGCAATTTAAAGTCTTGTTAGAATCGAGTTAATTACTTGACTTTGTGTAAATATTACTACATATAACATATAATAATAATATATAATAAATATTTAAATATTTAAATATTAACCAACAATCACACCAACTTAACCTAGCCCTATGCTAAGTTCGTAAGAACTTGTGTTACAGGTACTAGGAAAGGAAATAAATTTATATAAATACATATATACATAAATAAACATCCATGACCCGGTGCAGACATCTATATTCGTCATTCAAATTATCTGCACCTGGCGGGATTCGAACCCGCGACCGCTGCGTAAAGTGTCCAGTTGCCTGACCACTCGACCAGCCGGCCGTCAAATATATATACATACTAGTTATAAAACAGTTTCGAAATATTTATCGTGTTTTTTTTTAAGTTTATAAGTTTCACAATAAACTTATTTCTGAAAATACACACACACACACACACACACACACACATAAACCCTTAAATAAATCGCTTCTTTTTTTAATTTCGAGTGACACTACTGAAGCGTATTTGTGGCCTTAAGATGTCTTCTGCGTTGTATCTCAACAGTCGTTCTTATGTCGCAATGTTTTGGACGGCTGTGTTTTGAAACCGCTTAGTTATTTATTGTTACAATATTATATACTCAATGTTATTTCAATTTCAAAAATAAATTATACATGTTTTGATACGAATTACAACATTGATATCTTTAATAACCGTGTAAAGCATATTATTATCTGCCCGTTCTTATATACCATCTAAGTTTGCGATCCAACTCGTGTTAAGATTCAATATTTAATAGATATTTAAACTTTTATGGCATCAGCTTGTATTTAGCTTGATGTTTTATGGCATATAACCTTTTAACAAATAGGCTATATAATGTAAAAAGTTTTTTTAATCGTTGTTTATCGTCGAGATAAAGTCGTTTAATTACGATTTTATTTTTATTTTTATGAAACTAGTAAAGATGTTAAAGGGGATGATGGTGCGTGGTTAAACTGTGGATGACCGAGATTTGCTCGGTATTTTTTTTTTTTTGGTAAATCGTGTTTTTTTTTGTAAATTATATATACGAATTAAGTACTGATGAACTATGAATAATATTTTTCAATCTTACCGACATAATAATAAAAAATATGAACTGGTTATTTAAATAATAAAATAAAAAGGGCTCCCAACAATAGTTTTCCTCACAAAAGAAGGAATTGGAAAAAATAAGATAGTAAGAATTTGATTAAACAATCGGACTGGAGTCATCTGGATTCGAACCTGGTTTTCTGGTTTCGGGACAGCCCGATTTTCCACCCGAGCCATTATAATCTAGCCGATAGTGGCGAAATTTACCTTCATATCTTAATGATATTGTTTGCAGATTTTTATGGCCTGAAAACACGGATAAAACGACATTTTCTAAAAATGAATCCTAGCTAAATCGATTTATCGCCCCCGAAACCACCTGCATACTATATTTCAAATAAATCGTTCGAGCCCTTTCCGAGATTCAGTTTATATATATTATATATATATATAGAAGAATAGCTCGTTTCAAGGTATTAACTCGTGAGACTAATGTTAGTTTTTTATCGCGATTTTTATTATTTTTTCCAATTATAAAATATCGGGTTCAAATTAAATAACAGAGCCTAATTGTAGAATAATAATAATCAATATTTTATACTAATTTATTTATTTTAAAGTTATAATTTTTTTTTATTTGTAAATTAAAGACATCTAAAATATCGATAGAAAAAAATACTTCATCTTATAGAATTACAAAATATAGTATAAAATGATTATTCATTTTAATATATTTTTGTAAAATTAATAACGATTATATTATAAATCGAATTTGCATAAATCGCGAGACGAGGTTCTTTATAGTAATAAAAAAATATTTATTGACGTGTTATAATTGAAATAGCGGCAATATCCTTTAAAAGCTCACATGTTTATAAACATACTTTCCTCATCATGTTGACCCATCTCGACTCGTAACACCTTTCGTGAATTACCACGAGTTAACGATTATTATACTCAATGCTCGTTGATAAAAACTAATATATATATATATATATATATATATATATATATATATATATATATATATATATATATATATATATATATATATATATATATATATATATATATAATTACAATAATTCGTAAAGTTAAATTTTCATGATAAAACTACCGATATCATTAATAAGTTATTATTACCATGTTCAATTTTAAGAATATATATTGAGTAGTAAATCTGCTATTACAAATTTGATGTAACTTTATCGTCTGTATGATTAAACTATTGAATTATTAGAATAGATAATATGTCAAAATCAAACAATGTCAACAAGCACACAGCAGACTTGGGTTTACTACTAAGTTAAGTCAGTCACCGTGTAGAAAATAACCATCATCCCTGTTTGAATCATTGTTTGAAAACACTCAATATTTATCTATGATTAAAAAATTATAATATTCATCCTGTTTATTTATAAAGATTACAAGCTAATCTATCCCTATAAAACGTAGAATTAAAATAATTAAATATTAATTAAAATATGACGTTTATCTATAATTAAACAAATGAAAATTAAAAAGTTATATATATATATTTTTGGAAATTACTTAAAAGTGTTATATAATAATGTCGTGATAGAATTAATCTTTTTGTTTATATCATTTTTAATGTCTGTTTTAAAATATAAATACCTACGTCAATGTGTTTGCAATCTTAGTTAATGAAATCACAGAGATTAATATTGTAGATTCGTTAATCTTAAAAATTATACACAGAAAGTATTTCATTTACTATTTTATAAAATAATTGTAAATATTCAATAATATATAAAATATAAATATAATGTGTAAATGTAATAATACATTAAATTAGTTGTATTATTTGTTTATTATTTATGATTTATAATTAATTATTTATTGAAAATTATATGCCAATTATAATTTTTATTGCCTGTGTAAAGCTTAGTTCGAAAAGAATCGAACTGGATGTAACTGGTGTATTCTGGTTTGAGTAAACTGTTCTATTGGTCTGTTGGAAACATGGAAGGCAAGACGTGTTGCATAACATTATAAAAAGGTAACAGTCCATATAAACTAATCGCTTTAACAGCTAACTTATTTTTTCGCTATTCGCTACGAATATTTCTCACTAAGTATATCATATAAGATTAAATAAACGGGATTTGCGTTTTCATACTAGGTTTATGCGGTATTTTTGATAACAGTTTGTTACAAAAAATCATTATGCGTTTTAAATGAAACAAATGCTACTTAAGCTGTTCATAGCAATACATTCAGTGTAAGATTTACCTGTAACTGTTCAAATAACAACATTTTTATACAAGTACGTATTAATACATAATTTCTATATGAGTCATATTTATGTTTTGGGTTAGATACCTGTTAGGATAGGTTTTTTTTTCTAATAAGTGATATTATTATTTTAATTTTTATATTAATTAGTATATTACTATGTGTAATTAAAAAAATGTATATTGCACATCTAATATAAATAACTATTTTATTTTATATAGTGTAGCTTTAACGACAATTATTTATTAATATTAAATTATATTCATTACCACAACCTTTTTACAACAATTTGCGTTTAAGCATCAAATAATTTTTTTTTAAACTTTCCATTAAATAAATATTAATCGAAAATATATAATTATTTCGTAATTGACTATTAATTTTTTTTTGTATTAAGATTTACGCGGACAAAAAATAGACTGCCGCAATTAAAAGTGGCTACTTTGTGACAGGCATATGACAGGCGCGCGATAGGCTTGTCATAGTTGAAAGTAGTATGTTTTAATTAAAATGCTTCATACACCTTAACTATCTATCGTTAAAATATTATTTATTATCAATTTATACTCGTATTTGTGACATTATTTACTTTAGTTAGTTAGCTTAGTTGAAGTGTGTGTACGTTTGTAAAACATTCCTCAACATGCTTTCTAACACAAAACTATTTTAAAAACTCAACATTTAAATCTTTAGATTAAAACAAGCAAACAGACAAACCGAATTTTATAGTATTAGTCATTAAATATATAAATATTCTTATATTTTCCATTACATTGTACTGTAATAAAATAAATATGATTTAGTGTGTTCTTGTTGACATGCGATTTTAATATATATAAAATTCCTTACATCATTCGATACGATTTTTTAATCATTATTATTATACAGTTATTGTCGACAGTCTTGTTTTAAAGCCTACTACTAATCTACATTCTATTTTTGTTAGATGCTCTAATACTTACAGTACGATATCTTGTCGTGTCGTACGCTGTAAATGATATTATAAAACGTTAAACAATAGAGAAAGGATATTTATATCTGCGATCGTTTATATTTATGGCATATTTATGGAGAAAATATTCTACCCGCAAATTTATATGAATAATTCATCAGAGTACATTCAGGATTTTGCCATTACGCGTGGAATAAAATACCATATGATTAAGTCTTTGTGAGAGAAATTAGAAATAATATGCATACATACAAAGTCAAGTCGAGGAGGGATCGGTGCGAAGAAGAGTGAGTTACAAATGGTCTTAGGAATTTTTTAAACTGAATTTAATTTTACTTTATATACTATTCGTACTTTAATAGATGTAAAACCATTACTGGAATTTCTACCAAATGAAGAGCAAAGTTTGGAACTTACTCCACTACGATGCTCTACTGAATTGGCGAATACATATCTTTCACATCCGTAGTTTATGTCCTACGCCCCTAGACTAGTAATCCACTATAGTGCTATTTAAGGTAGTATAATATCTAAAGTAAAGTACACAAAAAAACATGTCAGAAGTGAAACATCGTTTTCAAACTCAATTTAAAATTTATTAATATTAATAGTTAAACATTCTATTACTTATTTATGCGTTGTTTACGCGTTGCTAGGATACACGTTCCTAGGATACGCGACATCATACTATCTTATTCTCTCCTACACATTTTTGTATTTGTGTCTCTTTTTCACAACACATCACAACGATTGTAATGACAATCACTCGCACCACTACACCAGAACGGTTGTCTCCTATATGGTAGAGTGGCCTTTGTTTGTTTCAAAAAACTTTTTGTAGAGTTTCTTACCAAAGGTGGCCAAATAGTTATATTACAATAATGTGATATTCATCCCTTTATATAAATAAAAAAAAAAATTCTACCACTCAACGTTAAGATGAAATCCAGTTTCGGGATCCAAAAACACACAATGAAAACACAAACACTCAGACCATAACAAATCTATATGGTCTGTACAAAATTCTTCATGAGTGAGAATAGAATTCGCAACCATTGACACAACAACTGCTTTGACCACTGCACCAATAATATACGTATATTTAGAACCACAATACATAGACGTTATAAATTTTCACAATATTTAATACTATACCTGCTAAAGGTATAAGTAGTATTAAATATACTAGAGTCATATTTTTCTTGGAGTATTTACCTCCCGATACATCCTTCGTTTGCAAGTCAGACTCGTACTCAACCGGTTTTACACCTGATCTGGACAAATAATATATACAATATGCAATCGGCCGATTTAAGCAATAATACAGTTAATACTATTTTCTTTAATATCTCAAGTTTATCATTACCATAGCCATGTCCTTAACATTAAAAATATAATCTTCCATATTAAAAAAAAATCGATTAAATATTTTATATAATTTCAATATAGATAGCACAAATGATTTTGTCAATGTCACTTAGTTTAGAAGATACGAAGTTGATCGATGTGCTCGAGATTAAAACCTCACTATAATACCGTTTTCTTAGTTTTACGCGAATTTTACTCATTTTAATTAAAAGACTAAAACGGATTTTATCGCGTTTATTGAAAACTTTACTGTTAATCGTTAAACTGTAAAGTTTTCAATAAACGCGATAAAATCCGTTTTAGACTTTTAATTAAAACCCTTAATATAATTTTGAAGACCGTAGGCATAGTTGATATTTTATGGTCAGCTTTTCACTATACTCTTCGCCTAGATAGCAAAAACAAATAAGTATAATATCAACAAACATCCAATAATTACAGATTCTGAGATTTTTTTAGGAAGGCCACAAATCTGTATCAGCCTGTAAACCACCCACTGCTAAGCAAAGGCCTCTTCTCCATGTTGAAGAAGGGTTGGAGCTTAATCTACCAACGATCGTTATCATCATATCTATGATAACAACCGGGATCGACGGCTTTACGTGCTCTCCGAGGCACGGTGGGGAGACCCACAAGGACATACACCCAGACCGGAAAAAAATATTTGTACAAATACAAATATCAGTTCCGAGCGGGAATCGAACCCGTGAACGCTCCTGCGCGCATTGATGCAACTACTCGGACCACTACACCAGAACGGTCGTCAATTTATCTATTGGAAAAAATTCCCTAGTTGACTAATTAACAGTTTAAATTTTTGTTGATATAGCCTCCGGAACACATAATTCCCATGTTGTTATAATGATCTTGCTTATTTACATAACGACTTAAAATATACTTATGTTGGGTTTGTTTATGTTTATAGTTATTGCGTAATAGAGTCATTGATGATTTCATAATTAAATAACTTGACATAATGTAAATAGAATATATAAATATAGATAAAATAAAGTACCTACATATTTTACGGCCAGCAATTTTCAGTATTCATATTAGGATATATGTATATTTAAAAAAAAAGTTAATATAATTCGACCTTTTTAAATTATTATATTGTAAACGGAAACGGATTTAATTATACTGGTTTCCCGTATTCGATGACGTGCCGGGATTTTGCAACAAAATGACCACTTGACAGATATTCAAGGCTCAACTAATAAAAAGTTAAAAACTTATGAAATACTATTAAAAATGTTTGACGACGCTTATCAAGATATTTAATTATAGATACAAATATATTGATTTGCAAAAAAAAAATTATACAAAATACTATATAAAATTTAAGGAAATAATATTACTAAAATTATTCGAATCGGGATAATTACCATGTTTTTTGTTTTCATTTGGTGGAGCTCTCTCTCTCGTAAACAAGACATTCGTAGATAATGTCGAATAATCGAGCTCCACCAAATGAAAACAAAAAACATGGTAAATATCCCGATTCGAATAATTTTAGTTATAAAAATAATATTTTTCTAAAAATCAATTATATATCAATATCCTTTGTGTCTTTTCCATTTTACATAACATTGGCGAAATAATTCGAGCTATTTTAGCACTATTGAAAGACATATTAATCTAAATCAACAAATAAATAAAAAACATACGACCAAAAAAATCGTTACTAAAAATAAAAAGCAATCAATAAATAATATCGTGAAGCAACTTTACATTGACTCTAATGTTTTGTAACGACTACATGTCATTGGTATCCAATTAGATTGGTTCAGAAATGACCTACTGAATACAAATATACGTCTGAAAACGTATTCCATAAATATGTTTCTTAACTAAACTTGTACTAACAAGACTTTCATTATTTATTTATGTATGACGACGCGTTGGCGCAGTGGTCACAGCAACTGGCTGATGCGCTGACGGTCGCGGGTTCGATCCCAGCACATGACAAATATTTGTATAGGCCATACAGATGTTTGTCGTGGTCTGGGCGTTTGTGCTTGTGTATTGTGTGTGTTTCCAGACACCCGACACAGGATTTACATCCTACTGGGGGCCGTTGAGTGTGAGACGTTTATTTATTCATTTATTACACTATTACGACACTTTGATTTTCATTAAATACTATCTTGAATTAATTTCCAAAGTTCGGATTGTTTTTTATTTCTTCATACAACGATTACTGAACTTGATTGATTGATTGGAATAAAATTTGGTAGCCAGCGGAAGATTATCAGGCTAATTTTTCATTAGTAATTTATAGTACTTTTTATTACATTCGATTTCATACGGGTAAAACAGCGGGACGCAGCTATTAACGAATATTTATCTACGGTTATATATATTTTTTAAAAGTCCGAAAAATAAATACTACTCAACGCATTAATGATTTTGTAAATCTTTTTAAATTATAAAAATGTAATATACACAGATAACAAACGTAAATAATTTTAGGTCAGTAACTAATTACATATAAAAAAAAATCAAATTAACTTTATTAAGTTTAAATTATCTATTATAAAGAAGATGGTTCAAAAACTTTATTAATTCTATTTAAACTTAATCATTACATAAATAATTTCTCTAAGAGTTAAGATGATAATTATATTATATTAAGATGCTTTTCTCTAAAAATAGATAAAGTTATATACGGTAAAGAAATTTTAATAGGTACAGGTTCTCGTTAAGCTATCATTTTCATTAATTTAATTCATAAGATACAGTCTTACAGATAACCAATAACCACAAACAATATTTAATTAAATTCCATTCTTAAATATTATTAAGATGATTACGAGTATGTAAATTAAATAGCATATCACTAAGTTAAGTTTTCCCTATTTGACGGTTAAATGTATGTATAAATTTTGGCGTTATGTATTATTATCTTAATAAAATAAAGTTTATTGTTTTATAGGATTGTAATCCCATAAAAATAGTAGATCATTATATCATGGTGAAATAAACATTGAAAAAAAAACAGCGTTAATAATATAAAATTACAAAAAAAGTCATCTGGTACGAGGCACGATAAATTTTTAAAAACAAAAATATTTTTATAACAGTGTTATTATTTGCAAATTTACAACTTCTTATATCTTGCATAATTATATTGAAACATTTGCTGATAAACATGATCTACTCACACATTCCAAATTGAAGATATTCACCAATTAAATAATACCGTATAACGTACGCACACATACACCGATTTATAAAAGATAATGCCAAAGTTGTGATGTAATAGATAAAAAAAGCTAAACCAAAACATAATCGCTATAAGAGAGACTGATTTTTATGTACTTTATTTTTAGTATTTATTTATTATTATTACGTAATCAAATACTTGGACTGTAATAGTGATTAAGAACTAATATAAATGTTATATTAATAATATGATTGTTAATAAAATATAAGTGATCGTAACGTTTACGATGTGTTATTCAAAGAGAGCAAGGACGCGGATCGCGTTGATGTCGAATCAACGAAGTCGTGTTTAAACGCAGACTTGAATCTAAAGCAAGATGATTACTCAATGTTTAGTTTTTTTTTTCTTAGTAAAAAACATGTATTTTTGTTCAGAATAAAATACTTTAATAATTTCCAAATAGTACAATAACAAAAAAGTTTCTTTAGATATTAAAGTACCTACGTCAAAAGAGGTCGTAATAGTATAACTATTATATACAACTTAAAAATAAAAAAAAAACAATAAAATCTGAAACTATTCAGGGTTTCCATTTCAAAAATATATCCATTATAAGAAAGCTTATCTCGAAGTAGCGTAGTTTATAAAAGCACAAAAACATTACAGCGTCAAAGAGAGCATAAATAATATATCAAAACGAGTGTGCTCTCTTCGCTGGTGATTTGAAATAAGAATTAAAAAAAGTTAAACATAAAATCGGTTGTCTGTATAGTCGTTTTACGGACGATAATTTTACGTGATAACATCTACTTTTATATCACTGCATTATCATTATTTTGTATAATACAAAGAAGGAGTTAACACAATTAATAACAATTTTTTCGATAAATTAACATTTATTTGCACGCGTTAATTCAAATATTTTTTTACTTAAATTTTACAGATTATTTACAATATATATAATGATATATATGTGCGATATTTAAGATCCTCCAAACTGCGTTATTCTTTTTCATTTACAAGGCGAATGTTTAGGCCGATCGTGCCTCTCTATCGCTTATTTCGCGTTCTCGCTCGCGGAACGTGACAACGAAGTCATGCTTTTTTGTGTGTGCAGCCGGCATTTATCGATTTACAAGATGTTATCACGTCAAAAATTATATTATACATATATTGTTTTGAATAAAATGTCTTCAAATTTAACATAAGTAATAATTTCATTATATCATAGAAGATCAGCGTGTAGCAGGTCTTTAGCCTCAACGGT
The DNA here is from genome assembly GCA_036937285.1 of Euphydryas editha. Taxonomy (NCBI): domain Eukaryota; kingdom Metazoa; phylum Arthropoda; class Insecta; order Lepidoptera; family Nymphalidae; genus Euphydryas; species Euphydryas editha. The sequence goes on along the minus strand of JAUPFZ010000005.1, from coordinate 20,637,390 downwards.
ATCTTATCGACAAGATGTAATGACAAGGCATTTTGACATTACACGTTTAACAATAAAAACAATGGATCTGTTCGAGTCTCGATTGTATAATTTCGCATGTAAAATGTCTATATAATATTTAAAAAAAAAACATTTTTTCATTAAAAACTAAATATTACAGACAACTACATATCAGGATTCAATCAAATATAATAATATTTTAAGTGACTCGTTTTAAATTTCCCTAAATCTAAGCGATCGATATCTTTAATCACTCAAGCGATAAAGCGCTTTAATAAAATAGTCCTAATGTACAAAAATATATATTTAAATAAAATTCGCTGAATCGCTTTCAGTCGAAATTAATAGCATAAAATAAACGATGATTTATTTTCGTATCTGTGTTATCTAAGACGTGATCAGTCAAGTCCTGAGATAACACTTTCTAACGGATACACATCCGACTAGGTCTTATGCATGAGAGAGTCGGTAAAAAGGATTAGCGAAAGCGAAGCAAGGTGATGAAGATATAGCACTGCCGTTAATTTTAAAGAAAGAGGTTATCGATTCCGATCAATGTTTAATCGCATTCCGATATGAGATATGTTTGGTGATTTAATTTATATATATTTTATTTAGGAATCAAATTTCGATTAAGAAAATAAAAAAATACTTTGAAAGTACCCAATTGTCTTAAACATAACTGATATTTATAGTATGTTACAATGTATGAAACATGTTCATGATATTTTACTATATACTCTTCCACGAGAAGCATGCTACAGCTGCCTTACGTAAAAAAAAAAAAAAAAAATCGGACCAGTATTTTGAAATTAGCTCGATTAAATAAACAATTTTTTAGGATTGGTAGCGATTTAAAAAAAAATGACACTGTTTTTGGAGTCGTTAAATTTCCGTTCATTTGCCGACGACTGTAAAATTATTGTATCGATATTTTTAAATTAATTGATAAATCGTGTAACAAGCGACAACGGTACCATTATGTGGGTCATCCGTAATGATTTATTATTTATAAACTTGTGCCTTTTTTTCATCTTAAGTATGTTAACTGCCATCGTCCTTTACCTCCCAACGTGATTTATTATTTGGGTGTTATGTCAATAAAACGAATTTATATGTTGATAAATAAGGTTACGTTTGATTTTTTTTTAGCTTTCTTTCTTTTATAGTTTGTGTACTTATAATTAAAATGTTTTATTAGATGCTACTTTTATCTATTATTATTAAATTTAATAATTAAAATCAATATAAATAGCTTGTCTTTAGATTTAAATTATTAAACGCATTTATTTTTATACTCTATTAAAATTAAAAAAAGGCAACCATGTTGAAAAATCTGTAATTTTTTAAATTTATATTGTATGTATTATTATTGTACTTATTCGAAAAAAAAGAAACACTGAAAAATAAATTATTAACCTATTAATACATTGCATGCACATATGCGATGCAGAATTATTAGAAAAGTACAGTCTACTGGACGTTTGAAGTCTGTTCATAGTAACTTTCGTTTTTCGTCTTTACATGGCGATGGGATTCTCTTGTAATTATGAATGGGAATTGAAACCATATAGTGAAGGACTAAAGGCGAAAGTAGCGTGAATTGTATCGTCGAAGCGAAGTGAGGAAAAGCGATAGTTATCACGATCGACCTTGCGTTTTGTCATTCGGTCCATTTTAGGATATTCGTGTCAAGGACCGATCAATAGGGGTTCAGTTTTTTTTTTCTCAATAATATTGATAAATACATACTCTTTATACACCCGCATATTAAAAGAAATAGAAATTGATACAAAAAAAAATACCATGACACATGCGATTGGTATTTAATTTCAAATAATTGTTAAAAAATATACATATAATAAATAAATATTATTTGCGTTTGTGATGCTATTGCACGTTTTCATTGACAGAAAATTAAATATCATAAATTAATTAAAGAAATCAGAAGTTTAACATGCATTATATAAACATATACATAGATTTTAATAAAACCACTCGTAAAAGAAATATATGTAAAAACGAATCGTCAACGAAACAAACTAATAATTTAGCATATAAATATTTGGGATGAATAGTTCCTGTTTATGTAACATTAGATCTAACATTACAAAATCTTCGGATTCTTTATCACTTGAAAGACAAAACAAATCCATTCGTATATATATATATATATATATATATATATATATATATATATATATATATATATATATATATATATATATATATATATATATACAATCAATTATACATGTAAAATTTATCACAGCACACACACGTGCAGTATACATATAAAAAACAAAGTCAAAGTATAAGTAGGTATATTAAAAAAATTATATAAATATGCTTAAATCGATTTATAAGTTCGCTAATAACGTACAGAAATAGACATCGTACTAAAAACTACTTAAAATTGTCTCGAAGATAAGTGACAAAAATAAATTCTCATTAAAAAGTCGTTAATAATTATTATTAACGCTTGACATACATAACTTAATAGTTTTTTTTAAATTAGTATACTGCTATAAAAAAGGAACGATATAGAAATAGATATCTGATGAGATATGTCTATATAATTTGAGATAAACATATTCATTGTATTTTTTTAAAGATTACGAGTAAAGAAAATTGTACCTTTTTATAATAAGCTCCATGAAAATAAAGTATTTATATAAATAATTTAATTTGTTATATTGAGGGCACATAAAGCCGTCAGTGGTAGCTTATCATATATATAGACTGTGGAATAGCGTGACGGATTAGGATGCCTGTCCACTGAAGTGGAGCGAGGTTGCGGAGCAGAGAAACGGAGAAATATTAACTAATAGCCCTTGTCCACTGAGTGGAGGGGAGATTTCTTGCAATCCTATTGGTTAATATTTCTCTGTTTCTCCGCTCCGCAGCCTCGCTCCACTTCAACGGACAGGCACCCTTAGGCTCAAATCTCTCTCCTATATAGATGGCATTTGCCCAGCAATGGGATGTATAAGGATTTTTTTTTTGTGCATTTTAAATATATACTTGCATATTAGACTGGTTTGCAACGAGTTTATTACTTTACAGAACTTTAATTACTTATAGCGGTTAAAGAATTGTGTCAATTTAATTAAATACACTTGTCGCAAAAATTATTATAATTGATACGTCTCAGACCACAGCATCTTTTTATTATATTACTTAGTAAGGTCTACCAATGTCAAATATATTTAACCGTTTTGTATTATAATCGAATCAAAATACTATTGTATGAATACTTAGGTACGTATTGACAATCGTTCTGGTGTAAAGTGCGTGTCGTCGCCTAAACGCCAGCAAACGCGGGTTCGGTTCCTGCTCGGGGTACATATTTGTATTTGTATAAATATTTGTTTCTTTTGTTACAGTCTCTAATGTTATCATAGATCAGGTATCTATGATAACAACCGGGACTAATAAATCAGTAGAGACCGTGTGTCAATAGAGACCTTTACTCATGCTAGGGAAATTATCTGACAACCCGCAGTGAAGCTAGCATGGTTGATTAATCTCCAACTCTTTTTCTATATGGAGAAGAAGCCTTTTCTCAGGAGTGTGTTGTTAACAAGCTGATTCAATAATACTCACATAAATTATTAAAATAAATGCGTCAAATACTTATTATTAAAAAGCTTTTTATACACAATATTTTTTTTGCCAATATTGTATTTAAATTTCTCATTTAATTATTTGTTATTGATAATTGTTCAATTAATTTATTTAAGATGTTGTCGATATTCAAAATATTTTAGGAACACCTATAAAAAAGGTAGGCAATTACCTAAACGACTCACTTTTGTATTATAATATTCATTGTTGTACTACTTACTTGCCGGTGTGCTGACACACACAAAAAAGTAAATAAATAAAAAATAATATAAATAAAGTGTGACTATTATAATGACATTTACTTTAGTATTATTTTAGAGTTTATTTATCGCGAAACGCCGTTTTTGCTGCAACTCGGTCGGAGAGACCTCCTAGTTATTAACTCAACCGCTGAAAAATACCGCGTTGTTACGATACAACAAGCGTCCCGCCCCGACTTCGTACGGGTACAATTTATTAAGAAAGAAATATGCGTATCTTAAATGTATAAATAATACTTATTTTTATTTATTTATTTAATTTTTATTATACACACACAAAAAAGAAACAAACTGTTTAAGTATAAATAAAAGATTTATGTATGTACAAAAAGGGTCTTATTGCTAAGGACCAATCTCTTTCAGACAGCCAACGTAAAGAAGTTAATGTGAAAAAAGCAGTATACAAAAAAAAAAAGTAAAAACAAAGTATACATAAACAACTAATCGATAAAAATCACTATAATGTAAAACAACGTATTACATAAATATTTTACGTACACTGCATATTATATAAATGCGTAAAAACAATCAATACAATTATATAATAATACATTAATAAATAATCTTCTCACACTCAACGGTCTTCAATGGGTTAAGAATCCTGTGTCGGGAGTCCGGACACAGAACACAAATGCTTAGACTACATACAGATTATACAGCCATTAGGGTGCCTATCCATTGAAGCCGAGAGAGGCTGCGGAGCGGAAAAACGGAGAAATATTAACCAATAGCCCTTGCCCACTGGAGCGGAGAGGAGATTTTTTGCAATTCTATTGGTTAGTATTTCTCCGTTTCTCCGCTCCGCTGCCTCGCAACGCTTCAATGGACAGGCACCCTTAGTCATGAGAAGAGATCGAACATCAAGTTGCTGTGATTTGAGTGATGTGATTAAAGTAATTTTGAATTTATTATGAAATATGTATACGGGGCGGGACCGTACCTAAGCGGCCATATCCTCACATAGAACGCTTAAAACATGGAAGTACAGTTAAATTTATTACAAAACTGTCAACTCTCTATTATCAACAAACCTGATATTAGCGTGGTCAAACAGACAAACTCTGTCCTTCATAATATTATATACATAAATAATGCATACATAAACGACCGTCACACAATAAATAATCTCACGATAGATGGCAGCAACAAAACAATCTGACCTATGTTATATTAACAATTACTAGATTTTTATCCACGACTTAATCCCTTTATTATATGTGCGTACATAATGAAAATAAATCGTATAATAGTCGTATCGTATATATCCACATCGTGTATGTAATAATCTTACTGTGAAATATATATACGATTTCGTGCAACAGATTTTGTGTTCAGAAAAAACATAACAGATAGACATTCTAAAAATATTTTTTTTTGTCTTCTATTTCTCTCATAGAGACAGCTTTAATTCGTTTTTCCTAAAAATCTCTCATGTACGAAAATGGGGCGGTTACAATTTTATTACATGTATAGACAACGATCTTAAAACTGAGATGTCCTACTTAAGTCATTAGCTAACTCAAATACTAGTTGTATGATTAATTCGTTAATTAACAACAAACAAAAAAACTAGAAATTGTTCCTATTAGGTCAAATTGCTTCCTTGTTTCGACGTAAATTCCTCAGACTAAAGTTTCCTTGGGATGTATTTAGATTGTCATCTTGTATTGGATAACTAGACGTCCGCGTGTTATCACTTATCACTAGGGTAGACTGGGTACGATTGAAAAACAGGACGGTTGAAACAACACGAATATCTTCCAAAGCGTTGGCGGGACGGTAAGGAGTCCAAGGAGAGAAAAACTATGGACGATATAAGCAAATTTGTTTCAACCGCATCCAGTGTACCCTACTAGCGTTTCATTTTGGTTATTATTTGATTCATATTTATATTTACTGCCTGTATATCATCCCCGGAACCGCGAAACAGGATTCACATCCAAGTGGGAGCCGTTCACTACAAGGCGTTTATTTATTTATATTTATATATTTAGCGACATTACAGTAATATTTTTACATTCACATTGAGACTATTCAATCATTACTTTAAATAATGTATGTTACAAAATATTATTATAGGATTTATATTTCAATGTGTCTCAGAGATCTGTCCCAAATCATTACATATTAATGATTTTGAAATAAAAGCATTTATTTAATACTAGCGACCCGCCCCGGCTCCTCACGGGTACAATGCTACTAAATATACTACAGAATTTCTTTATATACAAAGTTCATAGCTTTTTCGTCATTAAACAATACAAACATGTTTTCTTTAGAGGTTACTCTTAAAGTTTATAGGCACGCGCCACCAGCCCCCCGGCCGGTACCGCCGCAACCGCTGTGTCCCTGCATTTTAAATCTGTAATATCTTCGAAAATATTCATTTAAATTACATTCTGTAAAGAGCCATATTGATCTATATTAAATGCATAATGTATTTAAGGTACTTATTCGGAAAAGAATTATTGCTGTATTGCTTAAAATCGCTTCGTAAGTAAGGCATTATTTCTCGTAAAAAGTAAAAGACATATACCTACTATCGCGGACTTTTTCTTAGACCTTTTTAAGGTCTACAATAGTGTAGTACATTATTTTGATCTATCTCGTAGGATTCAGTCAATGTAAGCGCAAAAAAAAAGTGTTTATTTACGACATCACACTAAAAACCTCTAAAATTATCAGTGTTTTTCTACTATATTATGCATTTTATATACATATAAACTTTCCTCTTAAATCAATCTATCTATTTATTTAATTAAAAGTCTACAACGGATTTTATCGCGTTTATTTACCCCCGAGTAATAGAGTCCTTCGAGACCACGGACGCTGTAAAGGGTCCGAAACGTTGGGAAATAATTTAAAAAATCGTTAAACTGTAAAGTTTTTTAAATAAATGGGATAAAATTTGTTGTAGAATACTAATTAAATTAGTCAAATTCGCGTTAATATAAGAGAACAGTATGTCAATCTATCTATTTAAAAAATCCGCCTCAAAATCCGTTCCGTAGTTTTAAAGATCTAAGCATAAATAGGGACAGACAGACAGCAGGAAGCGACTTTTTTTTATTCTATCTAGTGATACATACAACACTTCTTGGTTATTTTTGTTGTGTTTTTCAACCACGAAGTATCTGTTTTAATAGTATTACATAAATATAAATATAATTTATCAATTTAGACTGGTAACTATTGAGATAAAATATTAAGATATTTCAAAATGAAGAAAGTATAATTTTTATATAACCTTTGTGACATTTTAGTCACCAGACTTTCTATTTACAATTTTATTATTAGAAAATAAATATTTTTCAAACAATATTCAATGAATCATAAAAATAGTTATGTAAAAAGTATGTCAAGCTTTCATAAGTAAAGATAATAAAAACAGTGCCGTTAAAATTGCTAACTATATACTTAAAAATTTTAATAGATTATTTACAAGGTTGAAGGCATGAGTATAATTCGAAGGTTTTTTTCATGGAAAAATCCAACTAATCATCCTAAAAGCATGCATTATTTGTAGTACATTAAGAGTCAAGGCGCAGTGCACACAATGTTATCGCTTGATTTTAAACTGTGAAATACGTCAAGTAAATGAAGCAATTATGTAAATATATTTAGCAGTTTTTTATGGATATCTACACCTGGATTTTAGAAATTAAAAAAGTTATTTTATTTTATTTAAATCAGATCATTTGACTTTTGATCTATTCCCCGTCTCGTATGTATTATATACAGGAGGATATTAATAAATAAACTATAGGTACAAAGAAAAAAATTATTTATGCAATTTGATTTACCTCACCCAATATTATCTCTTTATTATTTTTAAATTCTTTTAGATCGATTTGAAAAAATTATTTCATTTTGAAAGCCTATTTATTGAGAGAGGTTATTGGTAATTTAACATTTGACGTGCGCTGACCGGCAGAGAAGAATAGTTCCGACCTTTTTCTTGCAGAGGTGTCTTAAAAGGCGACTAAGGCCGTAGTGGTGTGAACAACTGCAGTAGCAGCGTCACCATATCCTGCTCCATTACAATGAGCTCACCAAACCGCCTGCTAAACTTGGCGAGTATTAGTACCCCCTCCTCCTGCCCTGCTGAGATGATGGGGGAGGTATACGTTCATTAGTGGATATCCAAAGGCTGATGTGATGATATGATGAAGCGTGACGCTATGAAATCATTAACGGGCTTAAAACTGGGAGGATCAACTTGCATGCATGTACATGTCCAGAATACAAATATTTAACATAAACAAAATTATTCAGAGCTCTAACCGTCGTTGTCAGTGTTACAATGATTCGTGTAACGTGACAAATGTTCGGTATAATCATGTCCTTAAGCACACGAAATATGTATTAGTATGTTTATTTGAGAATCGGAACGTATAACGGTGAACGATTTACAGTAATCTCTGTAGGTCTTTCAGTTGGAGGATGAGAGCTCTGACAGATTAATTGTATATCGCCGGTCCGGTTTTCGATCGTGTTTAGGATATCTTAAACTAGATCAATAGCTTTCTATTGAAAAAAAATAATTGTTTTGTGTAATCTGTAGTTATGACAAAATTTTTGATACGTTACGCCTTTTATTCAGCAATATTTAATTAAATTACTATTTGATATAGTGATTTAAAAGAATTGTAAATAATAAAAAATTACGTTTCAATTTAAAAAAAAAGCCTAACAAATTATATACGATAAGCGAATTATTTTTTTTAAACATTATTTAATTATTACATTTTTATTGTTACGTATAGATAAAATAATGCAAATAAGTTGAAATACGTGTGTACTTTTCCATGTTGTTATTTATTTATTTTTTTGTTTACGTATTCTTTTATTAAAATGTTTATTAAAGTTAGAGGTATAAAAAATTATTACAATACCTTAATATCGATGTTAAACATATTTCGCGGTACAATACAAATCGGGATTAATAAAAATTGCTATTTTGTAAACATTTTGAATTTGTGTCGTAAGTTTTACGTATTTCATAACATAATAGTTACTTACACATAACGAAAAATTCTTTACGAACAACATGATTTTCTAATATGTAACAGCTTGTAAAGTTACGTGTATATGAAAATATTATTTATGAATTTTGTATTGTTTATAATTAAATTTATTGTTCCACAGAATCGGATCTGCTTTGAGGTCAACGGGTACATCTTATGAATATTCCATTTCGTATCACCGTTTCCTGATGAATACGTTTTGTATTGTAGGTCGCGTTTTTAACATAAATAAATATTTGTATTTATAATTCGTTACCGGGTAAACCGCGAATGAAAACAGTTCGCTAGATCTTGTAGATATTTTCGCGCTGACCTCTCGTATTTTTTTTCTTTTCTCGTATTCGTAATTCGTATTAGTAAATCGAATGTTTTGATCTGTATCCTATTATTTAAATAAGTCTTTTTTTTTTAAATATTGAATACATAAAAAGTTTTAATACGTCTAGGGTCTTATCTATAAAATAAGATTTTAAATAGTAATACCGGAATTCCTTAACGGTTGAATCGAAATAAACTCTTTTGCAAAAAAAACGGGCACTTAAGCAAAGAACTATTTTATAGTTACTATTAGTTTGTTTGACAATTTTAGGTATTGTTATCCTCAGAATTTTATAAATTAATTAGGAAGGAATAGTTTTCATCAGTTTTATCATAACATTTTAATTAAATTATTAAGAAATAATGTTTAAGCTCAAAACACTATGATTGTACCTGCTCGCTAAATAAAAATGAAACGCGTTAATTTCTTTGTTTTTCTTGAATACATTAAAAGCAGATAAAAGTTTAGTATTGAGTGTGACCCCCTCTTGCTGAAATCACAGCTTGCATTCGTCTGGGCATGCTAGTGAGTATATCTTTTATGGTTTCTTGGGGAATACGTTCCCACTCCGCGGTAATCACATTCTTTAGCTCTCTGATGCTCTGCGGAGCCGGCTGCACTGATCTCACTCGTCGCTTCAGAACGTCCCAGACATGCTCTATGGGATTGAGGTCCGGACTTCTAGCTGGCCAGTCCAAACGACGAATTCCGACTTCTAGCATATACGCATCCACACCGCCAGACCGGTGGGCGCGAGCGTTGTCGTCCATAAAAATTGAGTTTTCGCCAAGAGCGGTTAAAGCGGGTTGTGCATAAGGAATTAGAACTTCCGTTATGTATCGGTGTCCAGTCAGTGTACCGTTTTCGATGAAGACTAACTCCGTACGATCCATAGAATTTATTCCTGCCCAAAACATAACAGAGCCCCCTCCATAAGGTGTGATTTCTTCAAAACATGCCTCTGCAAAGCGTTCTCCTCGTCTACGTAGCATTCGCCGACGTCGGTCTTCACCATGCAGAGATATCCTGGCTTCATCGGAGAACAATACCCTATCCCAGTCTTCATGAGTCCATGACACACAATTTCGATCGAAGCTAAGCCTGGTAACTCGATGTCCACGGAGTAATTTAGGGCCGCGTGCCGGGCGATGACTGTGTATATTAGCAGCGAGAAGCCTCCTCCTGACCGTATAGACCGTATAGACTAATTTGCACATTTCTTACTTCTTCGAGGGTGTTCTTGAGGTCCACATAAGAAGATTTGCGATTTCTCAACGCTTGACTAACTAGAAAACGATCATCCCGTGGTTCGGTACATGTCTTTCTGCCAGAACCAGGCCTTCTCTTGACGGAACCGGTCTCTTGATAGCGCTGCCAGGTCCTTTGAACTGTCGACCGACTCACATTTAACCTCTGAGCCACGAAGCATTGACTGCAACCTTCTTCAAGCAGCGCAATAATTTTGCTCGCTTTTATCACTTTATCTACCATTTTCGAGATTGCTAAGCAGCAATAACAATACTTTTAAATGTCAAGGACACCAGATAATTTAATAAAAATTGACAAAAAGTTAGTTAGAGTCGATATTAACTATAGGGAATTCGCGCCACAAAATGTAGTTAAAAGTTATTTTCTTTGAAAACCAGGCTCAGTCAAAAATTTGAATTTGGAATGTACTCTTATAAACATTATGGCATTTTTATAACTGGCCAGTAACATGTTCAAATGATTAAAACCTTTTTGGTATTTTATTTTTTTCAGCCAGGAAGAAAATCGAAACCGCCCGTTTTTTTTTGCAAATGAGTGTAGCTTTCAAACATTGTTAAGAAAGCACACTTTAATGAGAACAATTAGAAGGATATATCATTACGTAGCTTTTTTTAAAGGTGACAGAATGATTAAAATTTGCTTACTACTTTCAAAGCAAAATTTCAACAACTCATTCTTCATCTCTATATATACATTGGTATATATAAAAACTTTCGTGTATACATAGAATTAGAATGTGTAACCCGGTTCCCTACATTGTTCGAACAGATTCAAATAGTAAAATAACAATTTTTCATACATCTATTTGACATACTACTAAGGCGTTAAATGGTGTTTAATATATATAAACATCCTCAGCAGATACATAATAATCGCAATTGTTTAACGACCTCCAAAGAAGACTGTCCGTTTTGAGATTGACAAAGCAAATATTCAAGGTACAGACCGTTAACTCGGCATAGATAAAAACGTCTGACATCGTTTAACGAACGGGGTCTCATGAGAATATTAAGACATGTATGTACTGCGGGTTCCAGTGTACGCGCGTCTAACGAAAACGTCGAACATATATATAATCTATACTAATATTATAAAGCTGAAGAATTTGTTTGTTTGTTGGAAAGTGCTAATCTCAGGAACTACTGGTTTGAATTGGAAAATTCTTTTTGTGTTGGATAGCCCATTTACCGAGGAAGGTTATAGGCTATATAACATCATGCTACGACTAATAAGGGTTGAGCAATAATAAGAAATGTCACAAAAACGGGAACAAATAATCTTATTTGAGAGCTTCCGTTGCGTCCTTTATTATTTCTCTTCTCGAGACATTTTTTAACTATAGTTTCACTTTTAAAGTAAATATAACATCACTCTTTTACTTACTCAAAAATACGTTGAACGACCCAGGAATCAAACCTGAGGCCCCTTGCTCGGCAGTAACGCTTGCGACCACTCGACGAACGAGGCGGGTACCTACTCTTAAAGTATTGTAATTGTTTAAAAATATTTAAGTCAACTCAAATTAACGCGGGTGAAACCGCGGGGCACAACTAGTATATAATAACATATATATAGTATTAATACATATTATGCGTACTGAGGGTAATAAACATATCTAGTATGTGTTTAGTCTAGTGATGTTTAACCTATGTAGATGTAGGGTAGATGACGACCGTTCTGGTGTAGTGGTGCGAGTAGTTGCCTCAACGCCGCGAGCCGGCAGTCGCGGGTTCGAGTCGCTCGGAAAAGATATTTATATTTGTACAAATATTTGTTTCCGGTCTTGGTGTATGTCCTTGTGGGTCTCCTCGCCATGCCTCGGAGAGCACGTACAGCTGTCGGTTCCGGTTGTTATTATAGATATCTGATAACGATCGTTACTCATCGTAGGGAAATTATCCGCCAACCCGCAGTGGGCTTCTTCTATCTGGAGAAGAGGCCCTCGCTCAGCAGTGGGTTATTTACAGGCTGATATAATACAGTATAGATGTAGGGTATGTGTATATTATACGGAAACGCTAACGCGCGCTATTACGCGTGAACTCCTTGCTATAAAAAAGCGTATATTTATAATCTTCTAAGTATGGACGTGTGTTACAGGTATAAACAGTGCTTTTAAGTTTGTGTGGCCTAGAAATGTTAAACACATATACAATTTATAAATAGGATGACAAAAAGCTTGCTGATGATGACCTGAGGCATATACTAAGCGTGTATTACTGACGCGCGTACGAACCAGTTCCAGTGTACTCGTACAAGTGAACGCGCAGTCCGTACATTGCTTTAGAATGAACATAATGAGCTTCTTGACGAACATTGACAAAATTTATTCGTGTTCATCTTTCAATTGAAACCAATGAAAGGCAATTTTCTTTAAGTGTGTTTATTTTTGTCATTGTCATTTCCTGTAATAAGGCATTAAGTTATTTTCAAATGATCTTAATAAGGTATTAAATAATTATTTTGGTGTAGTGGTGCGAAAGTTGCAATAACGATTACGGTCGTGGATTCGATTCACGCTCGGAGCGTATATTCGATTTGTAAAAATATTTGTTTCTTATCTGGGTGTTTGTGCTTTTGTGTCTCGCTATCTTGTCTCGAAGAATACGTAAATTATCGCTCGGTTGTTATCATAAGCACCTATTAACGCTCATTACTGTTGCGATTTAATTTAACTACGCCAGCTTGCTGTGGACCAGTGCTTCGGATTAAGCTCCTGTATTCAGAGGGGGCATGACCAGAAGTGCGACAGTTCATTTTTTTTCTCTTACAATATTTAGTCATATTCTTCATTATGTTTTCGAACGGTCAACTTGAAGACGGATAACTTTAAATATAAACATTACATATAATATTATCATTAATCCAGCAACATCTGTTTGTTATTGATAAATAAATAAAGATATAAATAAATAAATATTAACCAACAATCACACCACGTTAACCTAGCCCCGTGCTAAGTTCGTAAGAACTTGTGTTACAGGTACTAGGAACGGAAATAAATTTTAATAAATTTATATAAATACATATATACATAAATAGTAAATAGTAAATACACATCCATGACCCGGTGCAGACATTTATATTCGTCATACAAATTATCTGCACCTGGCGGGATTCGAACCCGCAACCGCTGCGTAAAGTGTCCAGTTGCCTGACCACTCGACGAGACGGCCGTCATAATAGTAAAACTATTTAACTAAACTTAATAATTATATGTATATTAAAATGCTACTTTATCATCGAATGTCATAGACTATTTAATAAATAATCAAGCTACGATTTGCAGTAGCAGAAAAATAGACGTAAATTTCAAAGTGCTACCACGAGTTATAACTTAATTTATATATAGTACGTGAACGAAAATTTATACTAGGATATCATACCTCGATGTTTTAAGCGTGTTATATTCGTTATCTTTATTCAATTTATAGTTAAAATGTTTTGTATTTGTGTGTGTGTTTACCGGAAAATGTATAGGGGTTTAAAATGTGAGACGTCTAAGGTCCATGTTTTGCAATGGTCCTATTAGACAGAAATGCTTCCAGATTTATCACATGCATGCACGAGCTTATCAATTCGCTTCACTAACGATCGTTGTAAAATTTGCATATTTGACATACCGTAACCGGTTTTAACTGGTAAAATCTGTCACACTGCAATTAATATACGCTGCAACGAAGAAATTACATATATGAACTACATGATTCATTGATTTACTTACGTTGATAATTTCACTGTTAAAAATTAGTTATTTACTTATTAGAAACTTGACGAACATTCTGGTGTAGTGGTTATTAGTGGCGAGTAGTTCAATTCCCGCTCGGGACAGATATTTGTATTTGTACAAATATTGGTTTCCGGTCTGGGTGTATGTTTTTGTAGGTCTCCCCGCCGTGCCTTGGAGAGCACGTTAAGCGTTCGGTCCCGGTTGTTATCGTGGACACCTGATAACGATCGTTACCCATTATAAGGAAATTATCCGCCAACCCGCAGTGGAGCAGCGTGGTGGATTAATCTCCAACCCTTCTTCTACACGGAGAAGAGGCCTTCGCTCAGCAGTGGGTGGTTTACAGGCTGATACAGTTATTAGAAACACTGCAGTCCTTCTCTCACAAGATCTCTTAATTACTCTTCGAATAACTTTAGAACCCAGTCGAATACTTTAATTTTTTACAGAATATAATTATTTGCTACAGCAGCTTTAATAGGATAACAATGTGTGTGCAATGTAGGACAACCGTTCTGGTGTAGTGGTGCAATTAGTCGCCTTAACGCCGTCGGTCTTGGGTTTTATTCCCGCACCAATACACCAGAACGATCGTATATTTAGATAATATTAATATAATATAGTAGTGGTACCGTACAAAATAACATCATATAACTCAAAGCAACGAAACATAATATAGGTGACAAATTCGATAATTGTCGAAATTTGACGCGAATGTAAAGCTTGAAATAGTATTTAAATTTCGTATTCCGCGTAAATATTTTGATTGCGAAGCTGATCACGAATTCGAAGTGAAAATGGTAGGGACGTCTAGACAGTAAGGTGTATAGTGAATTTAAGCGGTCTTATTTTTAGTGCGTGAATGTTTTAAGGCGAAGCATAAATATTACGCTTCGTCTTATTCCGCGTTTTGAATCTTGTTCCAATGATTGTTTTTTTTTCCAGTTGTTCTCATTTTTAATTTTTTAATTTCATTTCTTTCCCTCTTTTATTATTCTCATATCTGAAAGCAATGGCTAATTAGCCATGACTGTCCGTTGTACTAAAATCAATCTGTATAATTTTAATTATGTTTAGCATTATGTATATGCGCCTTTTAATAAATTTTAAGAAGAGTTATGAAAATATCACTTTATGACTTGCGTGAATCAGAACACAGAACCAAGAAACAAGAGAACAGTATAGAAATATATTTATATGTATATATATTCGATTAAAATATATATATACTGACCGTTGGCGCAGTTTGAAGTGACCCTGTTTTCTGCTCCAAGGGTTGTGGGTTCGATTCCCGCCCCGAGTCTGGGAGTAATATATGTTTATATATATATATTATTTATAAGTATATTTATTTAAACAAAAAAAAAATATATCAGTCGGCTGTTACCTAAAACACAGGCATTAAGTTGACTACCTTAGGAATAGACGGCCTTGTGTGTGTGTGTGTGTGTGTGTGTGTGTGTGTGTGTGTGTTAATCATATTTTTTAATCATATATATATATATATATATAAAAAGATTGAAGAATAGTAGAAATATAATTCTAAAATCGATACCCTAAAGAATAGCTTATGTCAGGGGTACGGAAACATACAACTGTTATTTGTTGCCGTTGTTGTGTTTGTTGTTTATTTCTCTTCCAAACACACAGATAAATCAGTGTGACTTACGAATTGAGCGGGGAACTTGCGAATATTTGCGCAACAGTCAGCTGTTGTAGTAAGTACCTCACAATGAACACTGTGTCGGCGCGTCGTCTTAAATCGTACTAAGGCTGTAATTTTTATTTATTATAATCTAATATAATTATGAATAATAACACAAATAAATCTGGAAAATAATAATATAAATTATTCATTTTATTTAATATTAATTAATTAAAAATTATACGTTAACAACAAGACTAAAATGTTAAGCTTTAGATAATAATTCGATTAGGTATTAAATATATTTTCTTTAATTCGATAGCACCAACGATTTTTCATACTACGTTGAGAGAGGTTAAATTCATATGCTGCAATTCGAAAATAATTCCTAGTCGAACATTATTCAGCACTTGATAATTTAAGGTCATGAACAACCGACGATAGTTATCAAAACACTTAAACTCTCGTTACATTCTTTTTGCGTGTTTAAGAATTTACTTTTTTACTTTTAAATATATTCTTAGATGCTTTTAACAAAGGACGTGACAAAGAATATGAGACATAATAATCTATATATTATTTTTACACGTTATAAGAATTAAGTGGCCGATATTTAGGAATAATTATTTTACTGCTATTAGTCGTTACTTTTTATCGCCTATGTTAATATATGTAGCTTTCTAATGGTGAAAGAATTATTACAATCTGTTCAGTGTATTCAGTATTATATATATATATATATATATATATATATATATATATATATATATATATATATATATATATATATATATATATATAAAATTATTCATTATATTTCTTATCTTATTCATTACTTTTAGGTTACCCGATTAAAACCTGAAAATGTTCCCCTATCTTCAGCGCCAGGGTCTCAGAAAGGATGTCAAATGATAAGACGTTGTTTAATTGAATAATTAATTTGCTTAATACATTAAGCTATCGAAATTTAAATTTCTTTAAAAACGAAAGTTTTGATAGCGTTAAAAAATTAATTGTATTCGTTGTCAAAAAATTCAAAAATACTTTGATATAAGAACCGTAAACCGTTCTGGAAAATTCACATTAAGGGCTTATTTCACTGGTTACTAATACTTAAAGCTTAAAGGGCAAAAAAGTTAGTGATAGAATTTATAAACAGGAGGTAATACAGGTCAAAGAGCCTGTTTAATTTTAACTACTAAACTACAACTTTTGGATTTCCAGGTTGTGAATAAACGATTTCATATAAATACTTCAATTTTACTGTCATTTTCCGATCTGAGATGTGGTCTCTGACTAAGGGCCTTCTAAACTAGCTCCAAGTCAAAAGGCGTGCAATAGAGAGGGCTATGCTTGGTATTTCTCTGAGAGATCGAATCCGAAATGATGAGACCCGTAGAGGAACGAAGTTAGCCGACATAGCCCAACGGATTTGCAAGTTGAATTGGCAGTGAGCAGGGCACATAGTTCGTAACTGACGGCCGATGGAGCAGAAAGGTTCTCGAGTGAATACCACGTACCGGCAAGCGAAGCGTCGGACGGCCGTTCGCGAGATGGACAGAAAACTTAAGGAAAGTCGCCGGAAGCCTTTGGATGAAAGCTACCTCGAACCAGTCGCTCTGAAGATCGATGGGGGAGGTCAACGTTCAGCAGTGGACATCCAATGGCTGATATGATGATGATAATGATGACTATCAATTCCTACTATACTCTCGTGTGCTCTTCAATACAATATACGATTGAAAGCAAAGATAAGTTCTTGATTTGAGTGGTTATTAAAGACATATACTCTTCTTTTAAAAGTGCCCAAGTTATAAATAGTAGGTAACATGTTGACAATGTATTAGAATACTTTAGCGATTGGTTTCGGCAATAGGGTTGATAACATTTCGTGTCAGTGGTTTGATTCTCGCCCTTAAAAAGATGCCCTTTTTGATGCCCTGTTTGTGTTGTTTCGCCGTTCTATAGAAGGACGAAGCTGAAAATAGGTTGCTCCTGAACACTCGTCAAAACGTTATCGATTACATATACTGTCTGATTTATCATTTATTCTAGATTCATAAGCATGATACTTAAAAATTACAAAGACGATATAAATTAAATACGCTAATATAATATGAATACATAATTCTTAAGATAATTGTGTGTAAAACATAATTAAATATATTCAAAGAGACGGGAGTAGAACGTCGAAGTCGATTCGAAGTCGTATATTACAAGTAACATGAGGAAAATGTTATGTAAATTCAATTTTTATTATTCTAACAATTAAATTGTTGACCTATGATTGAAATGTCAGTGTCAACGTCAAAGATTCCTCTAACTCGAACATTATTTAATTTAGTATTTAACCCCTAATAAAGAGCTGTAGGAACTTATTAGACTTTATAAGAGCAAAATTTATACTGTTTGATTTAAACTATAACGATGTTTTTGATGCAGTTTCAAATCGTATACAAAACATTATTTCGTGATTTTTGTATACGTAAAAGGAGACGTTACGCGTTACTATATTTCGTTTAATTTTTATACTTCACGATGTCAAAACCACATGAAACATCTAGTATGTCATATCTCATAGAGCACCATGAAGTATTGTATTTTCGTATGACATTTTAATAATAAAAAAGGAAGGTTTTCGTCACTTTTTATGAATTACATGTCATATTTCGTCATATGATTTTCATCTAACCTCCACAACTCAAGAGCGAATATCATTAGATGCGGTTAATTAAATACAATATTAAGGCTCTCCGCACTGCGGCCTTACCGATATAATTTTACACACTACATAATATAGGAGTTATTGTGATTATAATATTATCCGAGCGGTTTTACGCACGTTTACGCTAATTCGCTCGTTTAAAACATATTTAAGTTTATGTGCATGTTTTGTAAACTATATAAATAAATTTTTAATTTACATTGAATTCATTTATAGTAATTTTATAATAATTTTTGAACAATACCTTTCGCGCTGAATAAAAATAAAGTACTAAGCGAACAAGTATCCAAAGTCAGCACCAGGCAACTGGTTATTAAAATACTGTTTTTCATAAAAATAATTATGTATATGAATATATAAAAACATGATACTAAATAAAAAAAAATTAAAAAATTCAAATAAAACATTTTTATTACATTTTAAATATAATTATCATAATAATCAATTTCGATACACATATATTTTGTACATGCATACGAATGATATATTAATTACAATTATTTCGTTAATTTAGTCACGTTCGTATGTATTTTTATTTTATTTTTTTCTTAATAAGTCTATATAATCAGGTTTTATATTTATAAATGACGTGTATTTAACGTTTTGATTAAATCTGTAATTTTGAAAATTCTATGTTTTCTGTGTTATATAATTTTATTAATAATTCAGTATAATATATAAAGTACCGCAATAAACACCAATGTTAAAGTGGGTCAGATATTATAATGTATTCAACTCTTATGATTGGAAATCTACGATTTTGGTTATTTATCTCTGGAGAAAAAAAAATTGCCATTTCATTCATCTTCCGGAATGCAAGCTGAAAAGTCTGTAAGGTTTCCTGTAAAAATTAGTATAAGATTGTTTCTGTCTCTAAAAGCCTTCATACATATTATGTTAGTTAACGTTACCTACGTTTACCTGTTACGTAAGTTTAGATAAACAATGCACCGTTCCTTAGCAAAAAGATACTCGCGACGCTCATATTTATTCAACATGTAATTGTTTTTTACGTTTTAAGATTTTTATAATTAATTTCGATATTCAAATTAAGTTTGTTGATTAAAATAGCTATAAAAATCTAAATTTAAATTCTGAATATATTTTTTATTTTTATAATTCAACTTCTTCTTTATTCGACTGCGGGGTCAGCAAAAAGAATGTTAAAATGAAATTACCATCATTTTTTTATTGGATAAATTTAAAGTTCTTTCTAATCTATGGTAAAAATAATTTTATTAAAACAATTATTGTTATTGTATGTTATTATCTTATTGTAAACTAAACCCGCGGAAATCAGACAATTGTTTTTTTTTTTAAGTTTGCACATTATAAAGTACATTACAATGACGTCAACTTACGTCTAAGAAAAGATGTCATTGTGCAAATATTTATTATTACTAGAAATATTAATATACCTTAATGTGAAGACGAGTTATATAAGAAAAATATATTGAGGCTTTTTATCGTGTTTCAATTGTATATTTTACTAGAATTAGACGTTTCATTTTTAATCCTTTACTAATCCGAAGTTTTGACGCTTAACGCTTATAATACTCTACGCTGCTAGGTAAGCGTTTCTTGTCATATTTTAATAAAGAAAGAAAGAAAGAAAGAATAATTTTATTTGGTAATTCACAACAGACAATATTACTTTAAATAAATAAAAACACAAGAAATATCAAAAAGGATCTGCCTCAGCTTCATGCTTCTTTACCAGGCGTACCCAGCAAAGAGGCGCTGGTTTTCAAGCAGACCCTAATAAGACAGATATCTATTCTTAAATTAAAAATAATAATTATTACCCTATCAAACCAAAGTAAAGCGAAAATTTCTCTTTGTTCACATACACAAACATGTAAACAACCTTCGTCCGGATCTTGGTGAGAATCAGACAGGTTCCCGTCTCGTCTATTCCGGTCCGGTCCGGATTAGCGGAACCCTTGTATGTTGTTTCCACTTGCGTTTATTTTCCAGACATCGTTCAAGTTCATGGGCCGGCAGTAGGTATATTTATTATTATCCTTATTAAAGCGTCGCTTGTTTTATTATACAATCAGGATTTGTCGACAGAGATTATCTTCGCTTCTTATGATGGAATGCGGTTTCGTTTTTCAATTGTTTTTTTACTGACTGTTACAGAAGGAGAGTAATGTAGCAAGTTATGTAGGTAAAACGTGAAGACTAAATTGTTTATTATTTATTTCATATCATTTGAGCGTTATAAATACGAAACTATTAAATATTTATTTTTAAATATTTGCTTGTATTATAATAAATTTTTAAGCATTGTTTAAAAAAAATATAGTAGTGACTAATTTTCAAAGGCACTCGTTAGTTTTATTATATGATATAATATATAATATATTTTAACACACACACGGTTGTTTGTTCGTAAGGTAGGCAACTTAATGCCTGTGTTTTAGGTGACAGCCAAATGATATACGTATATATATATTTTTAATTATATATACATATACCTACATATATAATATACAAATATTACACCCAGAATCAGGGTAGTGTAGCGACATCTATCTCGCCACATACGAACTGACGTACGAGTATCCTACATCACGCTATCAAAGTTATCCGAGCGATTGAACATACATACAAGAACCCGACAACAACTGTTGAGGGCAGAAGCCCAGCAGACACAACACCCGTCTGGTCGGAGGATTCTCCCTTTTCAATGGTGGATAAGGAACTTTACACCCTGTCCCTCATTCCCCCAACGTAGGAATCGTACCCACGACCCTGGAGCGCAAAGCAGGGTTATATGTTATTATATTATGAATGTAGTAGAATATTTCTTTGAACAATTCTCAACAGTTAGGTATATATAGATCGTTGGTTATTTTCCAAGATATTAGGTACACAATAAAATTAAAATAAATAATATTTCTCAATAAGAATCACCAGACGTCTTCAAAGTTGTTTATTAAATAGATTTTTCTCTGTTTTTGTTCAAAATCGAGAATCTACGTGTCAACCGGTGTCTTGAAGTACTTTTTTATGACAACTACATATGTGGTATAATAATAATGTATCCCTATTTTTTAGTCACACCATAACGTGAGAACAACTTTACTGATTTCGTTTATCTTTTTTTTAAGTTTTCTTAATACACAAAGAGTATTTTTTTTAAGTTTTCTTAATAATACACACGGATTTGTAAGCTCAAGTGGCAGTGGGCGGCACATAGCTCGTAGAACTGACGGCCGATGGAGCAGAAAGGTTCTCGAATGTGGACAACGTACCGGCAAGCGAAGCGTCGGACGGCCGTCCACGAGATGGACAGACGACTTGAAGAGAGTCGTCGGAAGACGTTGGATGGAGGCCGCTTTGAACCGGTCGCTCTGGAGGTCGATGGGGGAGGCCTACGTTCAACAGTGGACATCCAATGGCTGATATGATGATGATGATGAATACACAAGGATGATGAATACACATCAATTAATTACGTGAGACAATATTAGCGATTTTGTGATACCCCCTCCCCCCTTGGAGAGATTTTGTGAGATTTTGCTCGCTCTCCTTTCACCCACCCCTAATCTCACGTAATATTTTTTAAATTGCGTATTTCTAATGTAAATGAGCTAATCTGTGCTCGATTACATTAGATATAAATAATAATAAAAAAAAATCTTAAATATTTTTTTTATTTAAGATTTAGTATAATATTTGTGATATATATGATATTGATTTTTAAGGACGCAAAAAAATTACGCGATATTTGCTAAGATCTCCCTCTCCCCTACGTAAGTGAGATTACTCGATGAAAAAATTATATGTATATAAGCAACGTTTGGTGCATCAATAACCCTCCTATTTCATGATGCATTATTATGAGTCTTGTTTATAAAATAGAAGCGACTGTATAAAATCGCATGGGAAGTATGCGAATATATTTTACATATCGGGACATCTCTATTTGTGCATGTTTTAAAAGTATTTGAGTCTCAGAAAATTTAATTTCGAAATAAAATATAAACTGTGCTTATTTGAGTACAACTATTTCAGCTCAGTCTCGTTAAATATCATCCAGTGTTTATTACGCATCATACGTAAGCACATTTAAGAAATATCTATATATAATCTAAATAGATTATATATAGAAATATATTATTATTTAGAAATATATATTATATCTTAGTAAATTTTTTATGATTTTTCACGTTATTCATCTACGTCATTAAAACACAATTGATTTAGTATTTTAAAGCCAATACATACCATGTCAACGACCACTACTCTACCATTCTTAGGGTGCCTGTGCCTGTGGAAAAGGGCTATTGGTTAATATTTCTCGGTTTCTCTGCTCCTCAGCCTCGCTCTACTTCAATGGACAGGCACCCTTACAACCCTGTTACTGAATGTATTCACAATTCGAAACACACACTCAAAGATTATTAGAAGATAAATAGATATAACTATGTATGTTCTTGTTTATAGTTTGATTTATTATTTTATTGTAAATTCATGAAATAAACATTGAATTCGTGATGTTATAACGTTTAAATTGTTTCATGATCGTGATGAATAATAATTCTGATAAAAATTGAACTTGAGCTTCGAATATATTCTAGAAACAGGTTTCGAACCCGGGCAGACCTGTAACTATGTTGCGAATAACCATTTAATACATAGTTTTCTATTCAAACGACTTGCGATCTTACTGCTTTCGATATAAAGGGTATATTTCAGTTTACAAATATGTAATTACCACTCTCGCTATGGGCTTCATTTGATTTTTTACATCTCAACAAAACAATTGCGATCGGTTCTTGCGAGATAAAAAAAAACCGGGACATGATGAATGATGTAATTTATAATACAATCCCGGTTTTAAATTCACCATGATAATAAGTCGTTTTGTTGTATTTATTTTCGTGTGACATTTATGTGATATTTTTATTATATTGAGATTTCATATGGTTACTTTTTTTGCTATTTTAATTGTGAACTGTGTGATTGGATTGTATGTAAATTGTACGTTGCGTTGCGATGCGACGTGATTCGGGACCATTTCATAAGGAGCTTCACACAGTCGTCGGCCTCTCACTGTACCGGCACGGCGTCGTATGCATCCCGTGTGACAGCCACCTAAGACTAACACTAGAAGGCTAACTAATGGGTCTCACACACGTTCAGTTTTATCTGTGCGATAAAACTGTGCAGTCGAACTGCACAGGTAAATCTTACGTCTTTACAGGTCAGCCTGCTTGTAAAAATTGTACAGTTTTTATCACGACGTTTGGATTATCGGTGCAGTTTAAACGGTACAGTGCAATCGTAACGATATCTCATAGCGTGTGTGCCACCCATAATGTATTTTACACGTAATCATTAAGGTTCAGAAGGTTGGCTGTTGAAACTGAGATTTCAAAACGCTTCCGCGATGAGTTGAGACCTAAGATAAGAATCATTATTACAAAATTACATTAATATATAATGACGTTATTTATTAAATGTTATTTAGAAGTGTCTAAATTGTTTGTTTTTTTAATATATAATTGACGTAAAACTTATTCTGTTTAAAAAAAAAGGGATGATATTTCTTGGTAATTTACAATACAATATTTAAAACATTTTTGCTGTAAAGAATACTGTGTTATCATATGCAAAAAAATAATTATACTATACGCGTGAGCAATTGTATATAAATGAAGATGTGCGTGAGTAAAAAATGTTAATTAACCTTTTTTGTAACATGTACCTAATTAATTTTAAGGCTGAGCGATATCCGTCTGTTATTTCGAATATATTATGAAAACATGTGACAGTTGAATTGTCAAAGTGATTGTTAAATTTGAAATGAAATGAGTACTCTAAAACACCACAGAACTATCTGACTTTGCCTGGAGATTTGTATCAAAAAATATTTTTATGACGTGTAGTATCATGATTTTCGAAGATTAAAACTTAGATAAAGTTTTAATATTTATCTAGAATAAAATTCTATATATATTTAAATATTTACAACATAATGTATAATTATTTTGTTAACATTATCCTTTCGAAAAGCCGCACCTTAATGTCATCGATGCGCATTCTCATGATTTGCTAATTCAAGTTCTTATCGCTTAAGCGCGATTTACATTACCCGCTACGTACAGTTATCGACATTAACATTACTAACGCGACGCATAATGGACGACGAAATATTGTAATTTAGTAGACGTGTTATTGGAATTAAGGTGCGTTCGATTGTGATTGACCTCAAATGTATGGAATTCCAGTGAATTTTAAACATTGTATATTTAATAATTTATTGCTAATTTTAAAATCAAATATATTTTTAATTATCAAAAAAACTAATAACCTCTGTCGATAGCAATAAAAATACGATGTATACAAAAAACACAACATAAATTTGACTAGAAAACATAATTATACGCAGATACATTTATTTCATCTTTAAATATATATATGTATGTACAACAATTAAAAAAATGTGTAAAGTGTAAGTGAACGTATAACCACATTGACGGTGTTTTATAATATTTCAGTAAAATAAATACAATAGAAAAATATTAAAATATCATCAAAATCTTATAATAGTAGTTGGAAAGATTCAAAAAATGGTAGGTCATGATTGTTATTAAAGTGGCAGTCTAAATGGTGATGAGTATGTCAAATGTTAACAAACACACACTCACACACACACACACATACACACACAGGTCGAGCACGACGTACCAGAAGAGCCTTGCATGAAGGCTGTTTCGTTACGTGCATCAGCAATAGCCTCGGAGCATACAGCGAAATAATTAAAATTAAAATATCATCCGATCTGGATCACGTTTCGTTCAAAGGTTCGAAAGGACCCGCGAACAGGAAAAGACCATGAGACAAACAAATATCTGCGAATACTTGCGAATATTTACAATATCACAATATCGATCGAATCGACGGCCGGCTGGTCGAGTGGTCAGGCAACTGGACACTTTACGCAGCGGTCGCGGGTTCGAATCCCGCCAGGTGCAGATAATTTGTATGACGAATATAGATGTCTGCACCGGGTCATGGATGTGTATTTATGTATATATATATATGTATTTATATAAATTTATTAAAATTTATTTCCGTTCCTAGTACCTGTAACACAAGTTCTTACGAACTTAGCACAGGGCTAGGTTAACGTGGTGTGATTGTTGGTTAATATTTATTTATTTATTTATTTATAAAAATAAAAAATAAAAAATAAAAAATAATAATAATAAAAAAATATATCGTTGCAAGTTCCATAACTGTATATATCTGTAAATTTCTTTTGTATATTTTATTGGATGCACGCCAAAACTAATACGCGCAAACTTGCTCATTCTCGCAAGCGTATATACCTATATAAAATTATAATAAAAAAATCTAACGTACCCAACAGATTGATTGCAGAAATATTCGAAATTTGAAATGGAAAAATCAAATATTGTTATTTATATAATAATTAAATATTATCCAAAATATTTAGCTAACTAAAGATCGTTAAAAAAACATTGACTTTAAGGTCATTTACTATTGCTAATAACGCTATTAACGTAAACGATTAGCTTAACATTAATAATACAAAAATAAAACTGTTTTTGATAGACGATAAAAATATTTAGAATCTTTTTTATGGTTCCGTACCCAAAGGATAATACGGGACTAAGACTCCGCTGTACGTCCGTCTGTCACCAGGCTGTATTTCATGAACCATGATAGTTAGAAAGTTGAAATTGTCACATATTATGTATTTCTGTTGCCGCTATAATTACAAAATCTAAAAAAAAATAGAATAAAAAAATATTTAAGGGGGTCTACCATACAACAAACACAATTTTTTGCTCGTTTTTGCTCGATATTGATAACGGCAACAGGGAGACGCTTGAAATATTCACAAAATATTTAGTTATATATTTGCTTTAAAAATAAAACCAATATTTAAGGGGGGCTTCCAAACAACAGACATGATTCATTTGCCGTTTTTATAGATAATGGTACGGAACCCTTCGTGCCCGAGTCCGACTCGATCTTGGGCTTTCATTTATTCATTCTAATGACACTATAATGTAGTTAATTCATTCTCCTCATTTTTTTCATCATTGATCATTCATTATTAAAAATTAGTGAAGTTATGGAGGTGAATGAAAATAAAATTGAGAAAAATGAAGTCAAACGAAAACTTTTTTTGACAAGTTTCAAGGTCAACACAGTTCATTTTTTCAACTAATAATGAAAAAAAAACAAGATTTAACTATAATAAGAGATAATAGAATAGATACAACGGTTGGACGACACGTGATGGGAAATAATTATGTTATTGAACTCGCGTAAAATGTTCGAAATGAGGCCAAAGGCACACACTTACGTTGTTTATGTAACGTATGGTCGGTGCGCACGCCGCATGATTTCTCTGGACGACGACCGGTCGCTTGGCGCCATCCTCGCGACACGAATTCCTCGCACAATCTCTTCTCGCCATACATTTTGCAAATCCGCCGCGCGAAATAACCTTATAACTAAAATAATCACTGAATTATTAAATGAATAGCGAAAGCAATAATATAAAATTTTAAATATAGTTTATTCGAAATAGGCTTAGTACTTTTGAATATTTTTTTTTAATTCGTTTTGTTGTCATCGGCGTAGGTATAAATAACTTTCTACCGTCGGGGCGTCACGGTTGCATGCGCGAGCGATCCCGTGGCGCCCCATTACGACGATGAGGGCACCGCTGGGTTTTAGCGGATATTCTGGCACGTTCTGCGTGCCAGCGAGTCCCATATACCCGCCGCCTTTCCGGGATGCGTAAATGCATTTCCCAGTGATAAAAAAAAAAGAAAAAAAAAGGTATAACTTCCTACCACTTAACATTATATCAGCTTCACGCGGGATTTTCATAATTATGTTTTAAGTTATGAACCAATCTACCTCACAATTCCTAAATTATGATTCGTAACCCTTACTTAGATAGGTACTGTTTTTAATGATGTAATATTCTAGACTGAAAAATTTATTAATAATTCTTGTATTAGTTTTCTAGATATTGTATGCATTTTGTTAACCGACTTAGAAATGTATATTTTAATATACCGAGTAGTGAAGTCAAGTGAGTAGAGAGTTTTTTATTAATTATATAACTATTACTGTTAAAAATTTTTACATAGTTATAATTATAACACGCGAGTGAGCAAAGAGTGTCTAGAAAGATGTGAGGGCCTTCTGGACAGAGAACGTCAACTACTATAGTCAGATCGCGTAGCAGGAGGAATTTTGTACATTGACCTTTTACTACTCTTTGTTACTTACGTCTTGCTCGTACTTACATTGTACGAGCAAGACACAATATACATACGTGCGGACGCGGGAGTGACAGAGACAGGTAGTAAAAGGTCAATGTACGAAATTCCTCCTACTACGCGATCCGACTATACCAGACTGTCGCCAGTCACTAAATATATCCTTAAAATTTATCTCTGTATTGTAATAAAAGATTGTGAGTAAGCCTTAGAAGAAACTCTGGGACATATATATCCGTAAACTTTCAGTGTTTCTTCTCCTTAATAGACTTTGCCTTAGACCACCAGTGGAGGTTCTATTACAACACAGTTATATCATATGAACAGTAACACAATTATAATATTCTTTTTAAAAATAAATTAATAGATTCGGGTTAAAAGTGCAATGACTTGATTTAATAAAGATTATTTTGTTTTGGGGTAAAGTTTGTCGTTGTTGACAGTGAATTATATCACATTATAAATATTATACAAGCAAGGTTTTATAAACAAATCGACTAAACAAGCATTGTTTACATGGATACGTCCGCAACTGATTTATTGCTGTTTACAAATGTGATCGCGATACTGTATTTAGGACGTTCTGTAGTTAAGGAAATGGGGACTTTTGTCTTAAAAATAATGGGTTTTATTTCTAAGATCAGCGTAAATTATTTATTTATTTATTCACTATGGTACACAAAACAGAATACAATCAATACACTTTTACATAATATAGAACATTAATAATAAATTTTAGGGCTGGATTATAATCCTAAAATATTGCACACTTCATGATTATAAACAATATTAGCAAAGCAGTATTTTATGAAGTTATTAAATATTATATAACATTGTTGATTTATTTAATATCCTATGCTATTGAATCAAACTTGCTAAGAATAGCTTTGACTTGATTGACTAATTGTTAATAATTAATTGTTTAATTGTTTTTATTTGACTTTAACAAACAATAATTCTCTAAATTAATTTATTTTGTTCTTTTTTTTTTTGTTGAAGTTTCAAGTTTTTGTATCACAAAACTTTTTGTCTTATCATCTCTTTAGTTATTATACATATTTTACGCGTTCGATAAATTTTGTACGTGCCTAATAGCAAAATTGTAAATTGAAATAAAACAATAAACTAATTAGTAATAACTAAACATAATAATAATTATAATAATATCAAACAATTAATTAACGTTTTTTTTAAGCAACGTCTATAATGTGTCCTTTTCTAATAGTGTTGCTAAAACTAATATAATTACTATACAAAACCAGTAGTCAATCGAAAAAAAATATCGAACTTTGTAGAAAGAAACTTCGGAAGTTAAAAGAGATAAAAATAATTATAATTACCTTAAAATTTTATTTATGTATCAAAATTACTTTTTAATGACTTAGGACTTAATTATAGAGTAGTTAGTAAAGAAAATACAAGCGTTATCACAATTTTTTTATTTATTTAGGATCAGTTTAAAGTAATAAAGAAATTAATTATTTACGTCTTTATCTTCAGTAAGATAAAGTATGATTACATGAAAAAATACATAATTTATAGGTAAAACTAAATCTGAATATTTTTTATTTTTATTTTTATTAAAAAAAAAATTGAAAATCGAAAAAAATATATACAAAATTTGAATCACTTCTAAACATTTTTACTAATTGAAAAAAATCGCAAATTACTAAACACTTATTTATCATTTCGTCTAAAGACCCAAATAAACTAGGAAATGTTATATAACATATGTGTATGTATATATATCTAACTATCCGTGTTTTCAGCGTTGCTTGCATCGGCTCACACAAGCATTCTTACGAACGGTAAAAACAAGTTTTATAAATATAAGAAGCAAGCTCGGCCCTACTTTCGAACTAGGTTCTCATTTCTAAGAATACGATCATAATCGTTTTATAAATGTAATGTTAATTTAATGTACGTATTACTTTCAAATATAAAATACATTTCAATAGTTTTTTTTTTCTATTCAATAAGTATATTTTTGAATGCATTTTTATATCAAAGTCGATAAATCTACACTATCAAATCAAATATCAAATCTAAACTATAAAAATCATTTTAGGGTGAGCGAGATATCGGTATTTTTATAAATGGAATAATTTATTTTGATACAATTTTTTTGTTAACAATTAAAGTACACGTGTTCGCATGTTCCTTGAGTACTTAAAAATCACTCACAACGAAATCGAAATGTAGAGAATATTCGCTAGTACTTGCCTATACTTACTTGCATTAGTTTGCGTAACACTCAGAGTAGGTACTACTGTTACGGAAAGTCAAATTTGTTAGTGTCGGTAATTAAATTAAAATGTATGTAAAAAATATGTACTTACCTGTATATTGTAACGCATTAATGTACATCTACGAGTATATGTATATACCGCAGGATTTAGATAATACGATAAGAAATTATCAAAAAATGATCACATGACGTAACAACATTTTTACATAATTTTCGCACATTTTTTATTGTTGACAAAAAAAAAATTGCTAAGTTATTTTGTGATGTTGAGTTACGATTGGGTAGCTAAAAAATTTAAATGTCATCACTGATGTAATGGGGCTTTTTGTGCGGCAGAGTGGCCAGACAAAAAAATACTTTGCTCAAGCGTTACCATTAATAAAAAAAGTTTAAGTATAGTGAACAGTTTTTTTTTAAATTCAAATCTTAGGTTCAATAAATCTTATTGAATTGTTTTAGATGTTTTTTTTTGTTGATTTTCCTTCATAGTGAATAATTGCTATCGTTTATACGTGTACGTATAAAACGAATGCGGTATTTTCTTCATAAAAATATATTAAACCACGTTTTAGAATAATATTGTTTTTATTGTTAAGTTTTTTTTTTTAATGAAATCTCAGACGTTCATCAAAATAGAAAATAACATAGACAAATATCCCGAATGTAGAGTCAGGTTTTATTTTCTACAATTTCATCTAGGAACTTTACAAACGCTTACACTATCAACAAAAATTTACTTTATACGCGTACGAGAAATTTTTCAGCGCCTTAAGCTAAAATAATAAATACAATAAATATTAGAAACATATATAAATAAAAAATTATTATAATAAACATATATTATAGAAACACTTGGACCTTGGAGTAAAAAAAATTCTGAAAGAATTAACCCCACGTTTCATAGCCTCCCCTGGTAGGAGGGCTGGTGAATTTTTGCCCAGAGAATCGGAATTGCGATTCAACGGGGAAATGCTGCCAGTATTCTTGGCACCATTTGCATTGTAAATATGTATATACATTAGATGCGTCGATCATAATATAAAACGTAAAAATAAACTCGGGCCTCTGTGCCTATATGACACCTCAGCTCATCTAAGCGGTAGGTGGCATCATTAAACTAAATTATGACAGGAACATTACGCGAACAATGCGCACTTATATCTCATTGTTAACATAACGTGCCTAATGCGATCGTTCTCTGTACTGCCTATACAATTTACCTTAACAACCAACAAAATTGGTATTCGGTTATATGATTATGATAATGTTAATAATATAAAATTAAAAATCTTACAAAGAATATTTTTAATTAAAAAAAACGTGACTTCTTTGTAAGTATTTAAATGAAAAATCGAATTGTGTACACGAGTAGTACTTAAAAAATTTTGTAATTAATAGAATCTAAACTTTTTAAATATGTAAGATTTGCCGCGTAGATGGTTTTAAGCGTGATTAAGTTTGATGCATCTTTACATATATATATAATATATATAAATATTTCGTGTTATTTATTTATTGTCAACTATTTAATCAAAAATATACCAAAATGGCATAAACTTTTAACGAGTTGATCGGATGATTTGATGAAAAATTGTTGAACAACGTTAATTAGAAAGATGGAGAGGCTACGAAGAGATTGCTCAGTACTGTTGATAGCAGTCTTAATTGTATTTTGAAAAAAGTTTTGAATGAATATAGAGAACTATAAGTTCAACTATGACACGTTACTATTGTAAGAACTGAGCTTGAGAAACTAAAATGTTACTTATTTAAAACTTAATTTTATTACGTTTAATGCAGTTTGACGAGTCTGTTAAATTACTATTCTTTGACTTTTTGAATATTTTTTTTGTCTCATCGACGAATCCGACAATCAATAAAAAAAAAAAAAAAATTAATTCAAAATTAGTTAAAAATGTTTTTAATAACAAGCTGTGTGTCGACGTAAATTATGTGAAAACTATACACACTTTAAAAAACGTTTTCCGTTGTAAGCCGGACAGTGACAGAATGTGGGATACCTACTTTAAAATATCGACTAAAATTAATGACGACTATTATTTAAAAAAAATTGTTTTAATAAAAATAAACCTTTTAAGTATAATTCTTTTAGAGATAAACGGTTTTACCATATTATTTATAACAGTAAAAATGAATAGAGAAATCAGTTATATAGTTAAATGGTTAATTTTAAAACATTCATAACTTGAAGTTGAAGTGACGGGGCGTCACATCTACGATTACGACGATCAGTCACATCATTAGAGCAAAATGGAATTGATAAATATCTTATAATTATTTATTCGACTTTTAATTAAATATAATTTAATATTACTTATAATGATTTGATTGTGTTAACAGTTTTTTGTTAAATTAAATACTAAATCTATTTTTTTAAGTGAATTAAAAAACATAATAGATTAAATAATAAGTATTTATGAAAGAAATATAAACTGAGATTATTCTAAAATTTATTTTGAATTAAGTATTTTTTTAAGCCGACCGACGTTGAGTTTATTATTACCGGAACTAAATTTATTGTTTTTCAAATCAATGATTTCGCTGCGAAATAAACAATGAATGATGCAATAAGTGAATATCGATACAATGCGATTAAAAATAATTGGCCATTGTTGAAGGTGCATTATTAAATTATTTGAATATATATTATGTTTTTTTTTTTTTGACAGCCATGGTGGTGTAGTTGTGACTAATCAGCCGGCGATCGCGGGTTCGGTTACCGCTCGGGCAGATTTGTATTTGTGTATATATTTGATTCTGGTCTCTGTGGTTATACTTGTGAATCTCCTCACCGTACTTTGGAGAGCACGTAAAGTTGTCGATCGCGATTGTTATCACCGGCACCTGATAACGATTGTTACTCGAAATTATTAGCCAACCCGCAGTAGAGCAGCTTGGTTGATTAAATAATAATAAATAATAAATAATAAATAAATAACTCTTTATTTTATGACATTATCCGTATTTTACTTTTATAATCTTAGCCTTTAAATCAGGTTATTACTAACAAAACAAACAAAAAAAAAAAATGTGTTAATAGACAAAAACAAAATAAAAATAAAATTAGCTTCTAATAATTTTAATATTAAGTTATAATATTAAGCTCTAAGCCTTCTCTTATACGAAGAAGAGGACATTTCCTAACTGATCAGTTCAATTCAGTTTTACGTTATAGAGAAAATACAATTTCAATAACCTATCTGTGATTTTGCTTACAATAGGAATAATTTTGACATAAGCTACGAATTATGGGTTTTCAACAAATTTCGGATTATAATAGTTTTATTGAGTTCATCTTTTTGTGTTTGTTTTTATATACTATAATAAAATCATAGAGTCTGTTGTGAATTCAAATGTTTCAGGCTGATTTATTTCTAGACTACAAATCGTACTAAAAATTTTTTTTTTAATGTTTTGACAATTCTCTAGAGTCGCACGACGTGACGTTTTCCATGGAGTCTAGAGGTAAAGGAGCACTATCTTGTGTTACGAAAAGTGTCCCCTAAGACCTTAAATAAAGATGGCGCTGCTGTACCAGAGAACCGTTTTTAGGTTAGATAATTTATTTAACTCGCTAGCCATTTAACTTTTAATTACAATACATTTACTAACTAATCTAGTCTATGAGAATACTTAAAATTATACTTACTTCCACTCAATAAACTTCAAGTAATCTAAAACAGTTAAGTTCAGGCCATATTCTCCTCTACTCCAGCGCCTCCTTTATCTAATGCTATATTGTGGACACGCGTGGAATGTGCTCCTTTATCTCTATACTCCATGTCTTTTTCGAATCTGGATTTATTTTAAATAACCATTCTCATATTTAATTTAACTTTCACTTGTAATTATAGTAGATTTTTTAAAGTTTCTTTTACTGTTTTTATTTGAACAAAAGTACTTTTTCTGATGTTACTTTAGTCTTTTTATTATCTATTGTGTCTTTAAAATAGAATGTTTGAACTCAGTTACGCTACATTAAAATTAAAAGATGTGAAATCAGTTCTTATTGTATAGAGCAGGGATTCCCAAAGGGGTCTAATTTGTTTTCAAATTGGTAAGCATTTTGTATCAATAGGAAAAAACTAGACATAGGCTTTTTTAAGTAGTGTGGCTGTGGGGGTCTGAGGTATCAGTTTAATTTTGGAAGAGGGATCTCTTGCCCAATATAGTTTAGGAATCCTTGTATAGAGGCTGGTTTTAATACTCATATATGATTTTGTTTACGAGAGGCATAAACTGTACACGAATTGAGCCAAATTTCTATTTGAACTAAACTAAATCTCTCTGTTAATATCCTACTGCTGGGGAAAAGCCTCCTGTCTATATAGGAGAAGGGTTGGAGCTTAATCCACAACTCTGCTCCAATGCGGGTTTTCGGATAATTTCTCTACCATGAATAACGTTCGCTATCAGGTGTCTATGATAACAACCGGGACAGACGGCTTTACGTACTCTCCGTGGTACGGTGCGACGATCCACAAGTACATATACCCCGAGCGGAAACAAATATTTGTACAAATACAAAAATCTGTCCCAAGCGGGAATCGAACCCGCGACTGCCGGCGTGCGTTCGATTTTCAACAAATATTTGTTATTATTTAACCAAAGTCTAAAAAACTTAATTTATTATTTAACAAATATTTGTATAAACACAAATATCAACACCAGAACGGTTCTCTAAATGATAGGTATCTATAGTAAGCAAAATCATAGATTGATAAATTAACGAAACCAACTGTAGAACGTTAAAAATATATGTATATTTTTTAATGTTAGTTGGATAGGCAAACTGGCAGACGTTACACCAAATGGTAAGTGGTTGACGTCGCCTATGAACATAAACTAGTTTACCTGGAACTAGCCCAGGCAACTAATTTACGAGTTGCCTATCCAGAGACATAAGGTGTTAAAGTCTCGGTGCTAGTAATTACACTGCCTGTCTTGCCCTTCTCTTCGAAACACAGAAAAGCTGTTTCACGGGAGAAACAAGCAGCTACTAGCAGGTGGTACCCATGCAGCAGGGAGCGCGGCACAGCGCATCCCTCCCACCGGTACTATTTAACAAACAGTTTAGTCGAGTGTCATAAGATTCATCATTTTATGACACGAAAAGTACAATTAAGCTCTTCTACAAACTACTTGTCTTTTTCCACGCTATTAGTGTTTCTATTAATTTATTTAGATATATTCACACGAGATATGCTAATTGCTTGATTCTTTCGTAACGGGAAAATCATTAACTTAAGCCTTTTAAGCTTCCTATATACTTCACTGAGACGCACAAATAGAAATACAATAAACCTTGCCATCCACTTGTCACGCTTCGTGGCGTTTTATTAAATGCTCATGTATATTACCAGGTTTTTTTTTTGTCCTTCTATACAATATACGAGTACTAGATGATTCGTTTTATTACGATGTGAAATATCAACGCGGGTAAAACCGTGTGAGATGTTTAGTTTATTCAAGTCATATGGAATTGGATGTGGTTGTAAATTTTAGTTCATAGCTAACTATTATATATTTAAGTATTTAAAAGTAACTACTTTCAAATAAATAACAATTGTTGGGTGCTTTTATATTTTTAAATCAAATCTCTCATGGAGCTCTCTGGATGCAAAATTTGAGGGGATTTCTTTTTACTATCTTGGTCATAATAAATTCAGCATGATATATATATATATATATATATATATATATATATATATATATATATATATATATATATATATATATATACATATATGTGTGTGTGTGTGTGTGTGTGTACTTTTATACAACTTTAAAACTTCTGTATTAAACATACGTAAGCATATAAAATATACACACAATACGACGATACACAAATGTTTGTTTAGGTTTTCTGTTTATAATTTAATTTCTCGCCAAGCTCGAGCCAGGTCGAGGCTAGACCTCGTTAGACAGAATTTCTTATTATGTAACCGAAAAACCAGTTGGATTTCATTAGAATAACGCGAAGTTTTTACAAATCATTATTAGTATTCGCACAGCACGACGGACATTACGGCAAATTTCGACCTTATAAATAGTTGGGCAAGTGGGAAAGTTTTTAAGCGCTATTTGTTTTATATCTATCTATTTATTTATATAACTAGACAACCCGATTTGTTTTACCTGCGCTAATGATTCTCACTAAGATCTCATGTGTCAGCGCGTTGCTTTATAGCCTTTAATGTTCAATTTTTTATTTTTTATTTGGTAGGCGTATATTATAAGATGCCAGGACTGATTTGAAAATTATTTTTTACTTTTATTTTCACTTTGTAATTAACTAGCAGTCCGCCCCGGCTGCGTCCGGTGTATGCATATCTACCTGAACCTTCCCGTGAAGCTCTCTATCGATTGGTGAAAACCGCATGAAAATCCGTGCAGTAGTTTTTGAGTTTATCACCAATAGACAGACAAGTAGGCAGACAGACGCAGCGGAGGACTTTGTTTTATAGTATGTAGTGATAGACGATAGATACACACACATACATATGTGTAACAAAACTTTTCTTATTTATATGAGTGTGTATAAATACTATGGACGACGCTTTAGCCTTGTCGTCATAACTACTTATTGCGCTAACGGTCAATTTTCGATACAAACTCAGGACAAACATTTGTACAGGCCACACACAGATGTGTGTCGTGATGAGTATATTTGTGTTGTATTTCCGGACCCCCAACACAGGATATTTTAGATTCGAACTTAAAGCTTTTATTTATTTTTTTACGGATCTGTCGGTAAAATATCGTCAAATATTAATAATGTTATAGTGAAATGTCTTTGATCGCGTTGATTTTAGGTCACCATGAATGTTCGATTATAATGGCTTTATTTTACTTATTTATAAAATTTACTTTTATTACAAGATGATAAAACGACATTAATTTTTTTTTTTACTTAAAATTTATTCGCTCGTTAAATTTGAAATGTCTCAGCAGCCAATTAGTATTTTGCCAAACGGTTATTTTATTAATACATAAATATAATTATATTAATTTGAACTTATTACATGATTTTGAAAAAAAAAAAATAATACCTACATTATTCTAAAAATCGTAAGCACGCTCTATCAATGCATTCAAAATACAAAACACATGTTGACATATGTATGTATGTATTTTTCTTTATTCGAGTGAGTTTTTATACGATTTTTTTGTAATTTTTTTTTGCTCGATTCCGAATAGTATCTAGAGAGAAGAAGCGAAATAAACAGAGTAGTTATTCTTTTATAAAACTAATTTTAAAGATTAATGTTTTATAAACACATTTGGATGTGAAATCTTGCTGAAAAAACCAACGAAACGTCTGTGTATAAAAAAATCCTTTAATTGGTGAATTTTATTTATTAATGGTTTTTTATTTAATTAAAATAAAAACTAAACAATTTTTATTATAAATATAACCCAGTAGATATAACAACACGCTTTATATTAATGAATATCGATGGCAATGTCCTTTTGGGAAGGCAAATATATATTTTCGTTCGAGTTTTAAAGATTTCACATTTTACTTTCACCGTTGGACTGTTTTCATTTATCGGTGTCTTACGAAAGTGCTGACCACAATCCTCGCAAAAACGCGTATGTTTATTTTTAAACTTTTTTTTTTTGACTTTTTGTTCATGGCCAGATTTATAAATGTCATTTTCAATTAGACAACTATATTTTTTACTCAGTTCAAATGATTTTTTATTGCTATAGTTAGTTTTAATTAATCAAGCATATTTTTATTGATAAATAAATTAAAGTTAACACAACATTTTATTTAAACCCATTTTATTTTTTATTACTTTTGTATTCATAAGTAAAAAGTGAAGCACAGATTAAAAAGTCACATATTTGTCTGATCATTTTGGACAATGGAACAGTTTCATTGAGCCCTATTGAGGCAGATAAAAATATTATTACTATTTATGTTATTTTAACGCAAACACTCGATCATAACTGAAATGAGCCTTATACTCAATAGTAAGATATACAAAAGGAAATAAAACTTACTTTATTTTTTTTTTAAAAAACAATTTTATATTTATTTCAATTATTTTTGTCTAATTGTAAATAATATTTACGCAAAAATTATTGAACAGGTTGTGGTTAAGCTTGGTATGTAGACGAGCAGATAACTGGAGAACTAAATTTACACGTATTTTTTATTTATCTCAAAATTCTCTGGAACTGGAATACTGCGAAGTATCTAGTATTGTATACTTATATAATAAAGTAGAAAAACCTTTTAGAAAGTATAGATATTTCTTTTTTATCAATGCAAGCAATGATCATAAATTAATTTTACATGTGACTCAATCCAACGTAAGTGAAACCACGTGAGACATTTAGTGTATATTTGATTTACTCACTCAAGTCTCGTATTAAAGATTGTAACTTTATTTTCTGACTAATTCATTGTTCGGTCATTTCCCATAATATATTTTTTATACCTTGACATCCGATTTGCCAGTTTTTTGTTACATACAATAAACATTAACAAAATGTACTTATTTATATACAGTATTATATCATTGTATTCTTCTTTTTATTACAATATTTTTTTCCAACGTTAATACTGAATATAGTAATATTTTTGTATTTCATTTCAATAGTAAATATTTTTAGCAGACATTGATACTGGTACTATCAGTAAATTTTCCCGCTATACACTTTTTAAATTTGACAAATTAAAAACAGCAGTTAATTCTAAGAAGCCGCTACATTCATTCGTTTATTCATTCGCATTCTTAATTCAAATTGTTTAGCACCTTTTAAATGCGGCACTAAAAGATTCTTTGAATTGCACAATGTAAATACGCCCGCATGCACGTTTTAGAGATTATGTATTTATTTTTCCGTGTACGAGAACGGCGCATTCAGATTATTTCAAAGTTAGTAATTACGAAGCCATCTAGATGTTATCAGTGGTGTTATTCTGAGGCAACATCATCATGTAATACAATGAAGTGACTGATTTATACAATCAGTCATTTTATTTCTGTTGGTGCATTTATTAAGACTAACAATATGCTGCAATGTCGAAAAAAATAATTGAACCGACTTCGTCATAGCTCAATCAATTGGTTTCTAATACTATTAAGGCTAAGTAAGAAGATATAATTATTTCTTAGATATGCTCTCTTTTAATCTGTGCTTATAGGTTTTCATTAAATAATGATCAATATGCAAAATTAAAAAAAAATTGGATTGAAAAAAGAATTTATACAATATATAAAAATAAATTATTAATCGCTGTAATTTTTAGATCTAGTAAAACAATCCCTCTTACAAAATACTGTTACACAGACTGTTATTTTGTTTAATTCATACGGTTGGATTATATATTGTTACAATTTATAACTCTTTTATTTTTATTAAAAATTTAAGCATTTTGTTTCGAGTTTACTATACAGTTAATTAGAATTATTACTAACAATTAAAATGTAAATTTTAATATTACGATTTTTTTAAATATATACGAGTATAACGGAATTGTACCGTCATCGCTTCGAATAATATAAAACAATTAAATGAAAAACATGAAAAAACTCGTTTGTCACGTCATACGATATGTGAACGCTAAACCGAGGTCTAAGCGTAAATTTCTAAATGTTTTTAATGCACTTCGTACCTACTATACTCGATAATAACGTATCATAGCGATTTTGCTATTTTTTTATAATGACGTACCCATATCACAATGGCAAATCAGCGGTCGATAAATAAAATCATAATTTTCTGACAGGCTCGGTATACTACTAAGACGATAGTGTCATAAATACTTCATAATGGTTTTCCGTTTGCATACCAATGAAATTATAGATTTATAATTAAAAAAAATCACAATTCAAATATCAAAATCCGCATACATAACCTCTTCCTATGTTTTAAAAAAGATGTTTCCATTTCACATACTGTCAATTCATAACTTTTTAAAAGTCTACTTTACTTTTAAAGACAATTGTAAACCTATTTTACCGTAAAAAATATTTGACAGATAAATTGGAGTTCGATGGTAAAAAGAAAAAATATGTGATAAACTTTTATCTATTGGATAAAGTTATACGTCAGATAGCTTTATTAGCAAGCGGTGAAACAGGCCCTAAAGCCTCTTCTTATAATTATAATAAGCTCTTCGTATTATTTGCCATAACGATTATGGGAATTTCTTGCGATTATAGAAGGAAGTTTAATTCTTATCTGAACAATAATCACGAGGATTTCCTGTAAACTGTATTGTTCTCAAGAAATTAATTACTCGCAGAGTTATATTATATTTATAAATGCTATATAAAAAATGTTTTTTTTTTATTTTTATTTTTATTATGATAGGTATATTTTTATCTCTTACAAATTATTATCAATCAATATAAATTTTGAAATAGCCAACAAGAAAATTACTTAATACGTTACGTATTTATTTTGTTTGCTTTTTATTTTTTTTAAAACATTTTTTATTATTATTTAAGGATTTACTAACCGGTTTCATCACTTACCGTTACAAACATGACTAAATTAGCCGCTTCAAGCGGAATTTTCTTCAATGAATTTCTACTACAGTATCTAAAAGTAAAAGATTACGTAAATTCATTATATTTAATAAATATATGAAACCTTTGTAACGGAAAAGGTAAATAAAAATAATTATGCTACGAGATGTCACTTTGAGATCTCATAAAGCATATTAAGTTTATTACGATAATTACAAGTAGTTTTATATAATTCTTAGTAGGTATAAATAAAGTCACGTGCTCTTCATATCGTTTGTACTGCTTCTTTGATGTAAACAATAGGGTGATATTTTACTGCCTACTACTTATTAAGTTAAAAATATATAAGGTAAAAATGAAATAGGACTTAAAATAACAGAAAAACTGTTTTATAATTTTCAATATAAAATATTAGCCATTGGGTGTCCACTGCTGAACGTAGGCCTCCGCCATCAACCTCCAGATCGACCCCCTGGACTCTATATAGCTTTTATAGAGGTTGCCAATACTCGCCAACCTTGGCAGGTTGGTTGGCAAGCGCAGTGTGTCGCGGCAGGGTATGGTGACGCCGATTGTCCACCGTCCGCCTAAACAACCTTCCGCGAAGGTGCGATGCTCAAGTACGCGGAGCGTCGCACAAGAGAGAGTGCCCGATGGGACTGGCACCTGCGGTACCCGTGGTTCGCCTAAACAACCTTCCGCGAAGGTGCGATGCTCAAGTACGCGGAGCGTCGCACAAGAGAGAGTGCCCGATGGGACTGGCACCTGCGGTACCCGTGGTCCGCCTTGTAAGGGCGAGTAAGGGTGCACGTGGGTTTTTAGGGTATGGTGACGCTGCTGCCCATCATCATCCTGGTTGTTGTACAGTTGTTGAAAGAGGTCGGTACTATTCTTCTCTACCGGTCACCGCATGGTTAATAATTTTCAATAAATACGTCATTTATATTTTATATCATACTACCGGCCCGCCCCGGCTGCGCCCGGGGTATATATATGTACCTAAACCTTCCTCATGAATCACTCTATTGGTGAAAAATCCGTGCAGTAGTTTTTGAGTTTATCGCGAACAGACAGACAGACGCAGCGGATGACTTTGTTTTATAATATGTAGTGATTTATCAATTAATTTGTATATGAATTTTTTTATTTAATAGAAATAAATTAATGCGGAAGCAGTTTATTTTCACCTTAATATTTTTAACGAATCCTATTTTTAGGAACGTGTAATTTTTTTCCTTTTTTCACACACACACACACTAAACACGGTCGTCTGTTCCTAAGGTAGACAACTTAATACCTGTGTTTTAGGTAATAGCCGACTGATATACATTTTTTTTAAATAAATATTCATATAAATAATATATATAGAAATTAATACATATTACACCCAGACCTGGCGCAGGAATCGAAACCTACAATTCTGGAGCAGAAAACATTGTAACTGCCAACTGCGCCAACGGGTCACTTGATTTTCGACATTGTTATAATAGTTCAATGATCACGAAACTATTATTTTAATATTCATTACCATACTCGCGTTTTATACGACTTCGCCTGTGCGGTACATACAATATGATTAAGGAAAAACACTCTCATCTGATAAATAAGTTACACGTAGAACGTAAGGACAAGGGCGTGTTATTTGTCTAGACATATTTAATTTATCGCCGTGACTTCCATGTGATATATTCTTTACTGTACTTGACACTATTTCTAATAGATACAATAGAACAGGACATCTTAATAAGTAATGAGAATAAGATGATTTAAGAAACCGATTTTTTTTTCTTCGATTTTTACGAAATGTCTTATTGGGGTTCCGTAGCCAAAT
Organism: Euphydryas editha; assembly: GCA_036937285.1. NCBI lineage: Eukaryota > Metazoa > Arthropoda > Insecta > Lepidoptera > Nymphalidae > Euphydryas > Euphydryas editha. The sequence continues at coordinate 20,594,911 of JAUPFZ010000005.1, read as the reverse complement.
GACAAAAACGGAACCCTTACGGATTCGTCATGTCTGTCGGTCTGTCCGTCCGTACGTCACAGCCACTTTTTTCCGAAACTATAGCAACTATAGGTACTGTTGAAACTTGGTAAGTAGATGTAGTCTGTGAATCGCATTAAGATTTTCACACAAAAATAGAAAAAAAAACAGTAAATTTTCGGGGTTCCATACCTACATGGAACTGAAACAAAAGTTTTTTTTTTTTCATCTAACCCATACGTGTGGGGTATCTATGGATAGGTCTTCAAAAATGATACTGAGGTTTCTCATATCATTTTTTTCTAAACTGAAAAGTTAAAAGAACTTTTATACAATGTTACTTACTGCTAGGGAATCCTTCATGGGCGAGTCCGACTCGCACTTGTTTAATTTTTTTTACATACAAACGTCAACCTAATTGCAGGCAAAAAAAATCTTCGCCAAGTTAAAAATGTACCCGAGTTGACCGTCGAATAATAAGACACAGTACATTGTGCTATTTTAATCAATTGTTTTATATTTTTCTTTTATGATACCGCATTCGATCACACGGCTGTTACGAGCGGTATGATGTAGACCTCCGCTAATTGATCCGTATCAAAGTGACATCGACAATTGTCTACGCGATGATTTATTAATTGATTTGACCATTTGTTACCGTTACCGATTAATTTCATGAGAAATCAAACTAATCAGTTTGATTTTTTTATATTGATCTTAATCTGTATATATATATATATATATATATATATATATATATATTTACGATATATATAATATAACAGAAACAATCCAAAGCGCAAACATTTTTATAAACTTTTTATTTTTAAGATTGACGATGCTGTTATAAAATAAAATATTTTTCATTATTTTGTTTCATATGTGTGTATAATAAGAAAATTTACAGTTTTATTACAAATTTTTTTCTTTAATGACGATGCTGTGAAAAACAAAATCTTATTTTTATATGTATGTAAAATAGCGTTAACTGTATATAGCTAAAAATATTATCAATTAAAAGATGAACAGTTATGTTGCGTGCAGCATCCAACCCGTTACCTCGGCGACCACTTAAAACTATAATTGATCTCGGAATACGACGTGTTATTGCCAGATGAACCATGATACATTAAAATTTAAATTATTTTATTTATATATAATATTTTGATGCAAATTAAATGTATGTATTATAAAACCGCCAACCGCAGCGTTGTGGATTATGTTCCAACTCTTCTTCTATGTGGAGAAGAGGCCTTTTGCCCAGCAGTGGGTTTTTTACCGACTACTTACATTTCGACTATGTCTTCTCTCGCTAGAATTTTGGTATTAAAAATATCAAGTATCCTAGTTCGTAGTATGGACATAAATCATGTCAAGGTTAACTCAAATTTATATAGTAGTTTCGACGTATAACGCGGTAAAGACAGGCAGACAAAAGTTAAAAAGTACAGGCTTGTCTTTAGTAAGTATAGATAATACAGCGCATTCCACAAAGAATTCTTTAATGTACAAAATTGAACATGTTACGTTTTTATAAGAATTATTATTAGTCTTTACTTCATTAATAAAAAGTTTTCTCCACATGTACCGTAACATACATATAGAAACAGCCGAATCGAGATGTAGTTCCTAGTAACCATACCGAATTGTTAAAAAAAAACACAATAAATAATTAAGATAAATATTTCTTTCTGCTTCTAATTCTCTATCTGTGTGTCAATCATCTACGAACACAACGGAAAAAAAGCCCAAACGTAAAACATAATTTAATATTGCAAATTAATCCCGCGCCGGCTTTTGTATTCATACCTCACGTCGAGATGTTCCGAGATATGATTAATTACAGGATAAGCAAAGCAATAAATATATATCTTAAGACTGCAACAAAACGTATATCTCTAGATTTATATGATTCCGATTTATGAATGTATGAATATTCAAACGTTTATTTTAATATCTTGATTCTTAACATTTTGCAATGTTCTTCTAATAGTTGTCAGATCCAAAACTCTAAACTCTATCACTGACGTACAATGTACTTGAAGCGTAAACATCTTCTTGTTAGAGGACCCACGCGTTTTAACCTTTACTGCTTAAACTATTTGTTATGTATAGCTTTAATTAATTATTACTCTGTCATTTTTATATAGTTGGTACTGTTACTGCCTCTTGTAAATAGTAGATTGATGAAAATAAACGTTAGAATAAGTTAGAGCCTTAAGCTAGTGTGAAAGACGAAGAATAAGAGAAAGATCAAGTATGCAGCATGATAGTCGAATGATAGCGAGAACTGTTTATGAAAAGGTATACAACATAAAATTGTAAAAACAATCTCACAATAATGAGAGTTTTATTGCAATTTATCAGGTTTAAAAAAAAACCTTACTACTTAATTAATTAGTTATCCTAGTATGCAGTATTTCCCGAAATCAGTGCTTTCGAATAAACAAAAAGACAAACTCGCCTGTTTTATAATAATAATATGTATTAGTACTGAATGAATTTCTGAAATCCCGAAGAAACTTTTATGGTGTAAGTTTTTATAATTTATTTTTTCTAAATCTAATATAAGTAGAATGTTATTTATTTTTTCAAGATCAGCGGCTCTCTCAATTAAACTTACATCAGCATATTTGCCACAAATGAACAATTTTTAATATCTAAATCGAGCTGTACGACCTTGCTTTTTATTATTAAATATTACTAGTCTTTTTTTTTACTGTAATATATTTCCTATTTTATTTTCTTGCTACAATTCTACGTGGACTTGATTTTATCATACTTATTTTTAAATAAATATATATTTAATTTTTTTTTTAATTTAAAAATATTAAATATTCATAGTTTTTTTTTTATATTATAAATGTTTAAAACATAAACTATTTTTATTTTATTTTTTAATTTTATACCCAAAATTAATGGTCTAAGTAGTTAATTTTCGTATCGTACTTTATCTCTAAAACAGTGTTCTAGGTATTTGTTACGACGCGACGCGATACGATTCGTCGTCATACGTTATAAAGCGACGAATACGTCACGTGACACAAATTAAAGCGACTACAACAGCTTGTAATAGAGCCAGAGCTACTGAACCATCCGAGTAACCCGTTTCCCACAAAGCTAGATTTTTTTTAAATTATGTTTTATTATCGGTCAATTATTATTAGGAAATTGCAAGTCTGGCAGGCATCTCCTTGTTGCGTCATCATCCCTTAAATTTTTGAAAATGTCAAAAAATATTTTTATAACCTTCTGCCACAAGACTACGATTTTAATTATATATAATTTACGATTTTAAACGGGTTATTCGGAAGGTTCAGAAGCTCTTTGGCCATAAGTTTATTTCATATTTTCGCGTCGCGTCGCGTCGTGCAGCGATGTAGAGTTTATCGTCCATGTAAGACAGCGCGTTCAAGCTCAGTTTATATATAACATTATTGTAATTATACCTAAATAACATTGACTATATGAACAGTGACCATAATTTTCAATCAAAACCTTAGAATATTCTATGAAAATCAAATGTAATCGTATATTTAATGAGAGTTCATTAATTATTTTATAATCAACTTAACCTCGGCACGTTTCGTGTGAAGCAAAAAGTAATTATGATCTTTAGTAAACGGTATTTCTCTAGATGAGACACGCACAAGAGGTTATTTCAAAAGATCTTATATTACAAATAGTTCAAACGTATTTTGATGTGAAATTGTTTCTACGAGTAGTATTTTGTTTTGAATTTCTGTAAGAGCTACAAAATTAGACCTTTTTGACATATAATTTATATGTATCATAATGTAGTAATATATCTAAATAATATTATTTGATAATCATATTTTAAGTAATTAAAAAACGTCTTTTCATACGTCATACCGTCATCAGTGCTTTAAGTCGAAAGTCTTCGACCAATGTGCTGTTACCAGTGACGATATACGGAACTGAGACATGGTCTCTAAATGTTTTAAATAAGTTCCAGGTACTTGGTATTTCTCTGCGAGATCAAATCAGAAATTATGAGATCTACATATGAATGAAGGTTGCAGTAGCATAGTGCACGAATTCGCAAGCTGAAGTGGCAGTGGGAAAGGCACATAGCTCGTAGAACAGACGGCAGATGGACCAAAAAGGTTCTCGAGTGGAGACCACGTACTATAGACCATAGAGACCACGTATGTTAACGCTGTGTCAGAAGGCCATCCGCGAGATGGACAGACAACTTGAGGAAAGTCGTCGGAAGCCGTTGGATGGAGGCTGCTTTGAACCGATCGCTCTGGAGGTCGATGGGGGAGGCTTACGTTCAACAGTGGACATCCAATGGCTGATATGATGATGATAAATAGTATACATACAACACTTTGGCCCGAGGACAATCTTGCCTGAAGAAAAGCAAAATATTTGAGTAATTTACGAGGGCAAAAAGCCTATTAAATAAGAGTATGATATTTAAAAACAATTTCGAGAATAAATGATGAATCTTGCTCTGATTTATTTCAAATATAGATATTTTCTCGTTGAACTAAATGGTACAAAGTATGGATAGGAAGTAGCAAGTAAGTCAAATATGGAAAAAAATAATAAAATGTTATTAAGATTTATAGTCAGACAATTTTATATTATATTACTATAATTTTTAATGATTTTTATTCGCTACATAATTTCTCTTATCAGCCTCATTAAAACCTGAGTGATTATCTTTTAACCAAACATGTTTTATACACATAAATAAATTACTTGAAAAAGTCTGTGTTGTGTTATTACATCATTAATAAATAATTTAACTACGATTGTATTTATACATGAAAAGCCGGTGGTAATTTTAACGGTGGGAGGATGCGCTGTGCCGCGCTTCCGGCTGCATGGGTACCATCATCTTGCTTGTTTCTTCCGTGAAATAGCTTTGCTGTGTTTCGGTAAGAAGGGCAAGACAGGCAGTGTAATTACTGGTACCGAGACTTAACATCATATGTCTCAGGATAGGCAACACATAAATGAGTTGACTGGGCTAGTTCCAGGTAAACTAGTTTATGTTCATGGGTGACGTCGACCACTTACCATCAGGTGGCACGTCTGGCAGTTTGCCTATCCAAATAACATTAAAAAAAAACTAATTTCTATCTTTTAGCGGCAAAATAAAAAGTTTATTTTCTTATTTAAAAATTTTGTATTGTTTTATTTATTAATATTGTTATCAAATAATATTGATAACTTATGTAAAGTTTACAACAGATATTTTTGTTCATATAATTATTTTGTTTTGATCATTAATATTATAAAATAATTTTTTGTAACAAACAATTATAAACTGTACAGTACGCGCAATTACAAACACTTGTTCGTTAAAAAACGAAATAGAATCATAAAAAAATAAATTCTTATCGTAATTCTAGAAATTACTTTATCAACAAAACGGATAAACACGTTGCAACAGAAGCTCATGTCGTAAACATTATATATCACGTATTTTCTGCTGTTTCTTTGAGGCGGAACTAACTAATGTCATAAATCGTCTCGGTGTTTTATCGGCGATGCGATGAGCGTCATGTTTCTATTATGAAGCCTGTTCCGCGCTCGCAGCCTGCATTTCATTTATGTACTGACTGTATTATTTGCAGTACTGAAACTTTGCGCGTTGGTTGAATACAGATAAAGGCAACCTTAATTAATTATTGTTAGTTATATTCATATTAAGTAGCAGATTATTATTTTTTTCGGTTTTTATTAATCATTCTGTTTTTTTGGGAAATATTTTGAACTAAATCATTGCGTTAAGATTAATACTGCTGCTAAGAGCTACACTGGCTACATCGTCAAACCGCGTATGATATCCTATATTTTATCGTAATTGTACATATTATAATACCTATATCAGTGTTTCCCAACCTTTTTTAGGCCATGCCCCACCTTAACATTTCTAAATTTTATATGCGTATGCATAATTTTTAACCTTGAAAATTGTTTTGTTCCCTTAAGAAATATAAATGATAACTTTTAGGAAGAAATCACTATGAAATTGTTATCAAAACATCGCGCATCGTAAGTAAAATTTCAGAACATATAATGAAAAAAAAAAAAAAAAAACTGAAACTTATAGACGTAAGCTGTCAAAAAGATAATAAACGGGCACGACGACCCCGTTGGCGTAATGGTCACCATGCCGGACTGCCAACCAGTGGATTCCGGATGATTCCCGGCACGGCCAACATCTTTGTGATGAGCAAATTTGTCGGCTGTCGGTCGAGTGTTCAATATGTATCAATATAAAGTATTTATGTATGTATATGTAGTATATCAGTTGTGTTAGCACCCATAACACAAACTATAAATAGTTTACCATGGGGCTAACCAGCCGTGTGTGAAATGTGTCCTAATATTTATTTATTTATTTATATTTATTTAAATAACCCAAAGCGAAAGGGTTAAAGTCGTGTCGAGTCCATTTTTAAATTGCCCCCTTTAACTATCAAACTGCCCCCCAGTGGGGCGTGGGCCCCACGTTGGGAAACACTGACCTATATCTTCGGGTATAAAACTTCTATCAAATGAATTATATGAAATGCGTAATAAAACTCGTGTATGCGCTCAAATCTCCTACCATCTACCACTTCTACTTCTAATATTTTGACGTTTATTAATTAATATAAGAAAAGTAAAAAAAAACAAAAAAACGATAACGAAAAAAATCTGAAAGGTCAAAAAATTGTTCAGCGGTGATAGGTAATAAAAAATTAATATTAATATCTTATTAATAATATAATTCATGATACTCGAATATTCGTAAGGATAGATCTAAAATAGCTCCTTAAGATAGGGACCTACAAGATTGTCCAAATTTTACGAAAAAATTCCTGAACTGATTGCCGCCATTTTATTGGTGTATAAACAGCTGAAGATCTTAAATAATACATAGGCTACGTTTTATATCAAAATTCCGACGAAAATTACTCGTGTAAAACCATGATATCAGGCTAGTATAGTAATAAATTAATGGAATGTCTAAATGGGTGATGTAACGTCAAAGTTTAACATTTAAATCCGGTTCAACTTCTCACTGCTGTATAAAAATCGGCTATGACCTTGACAAACTGCAAAGGCAAGGACCGACCTCATCCTAGCCGATCCAATGATTTCTGTAATTATTACGTACATATAAACACATGTACAACTATCAAATTTTTTATTAGCTGTAATAAGATATTTTTTGTGTGAATCTTTTTTTTTCATGTCGTATATGTGTGTGTAATTAAGGCGTGTTCTTTTTACGTTGTATAAAACGTGTCTTGGGAGTTTTAAAAATTGTACCTTTCATACTTTATTTAATCATTGTCTTTGTGTAAGCCGAAAAAAAAAAACTAAAAAATATTAGTTACAATGTTTAACGCAAGACAAATTCAATCAATGATCGACAATATGATATTAGAATAATACTGAGACAATTCCAAGAATATATGTAGCTGTGTATTTTTGTATGTATAAAATAATTTAAAATGTAATTTATTTTCAATACGACAGATGGTTTCAACTTACGTACACCAAATCTTGTGTAAATATATGCTACAAATTGTTCCGCAATTATCGATTATACAAATAATGTTTCACAAATAAAATGTTATAAAATTTACTTATCAACAGCTTGGACAGGCGTTAAATATATTATATAAATAAAATAATTGTGAATATTTACACAATTTCGTTAGAAATATTAATAAAGAATGTAATAACAGTACTATGTCAAATGTAAATAATTTGAACAATTTTTTTTTTAAATTCTCTTTCCTAAAGAAATTAAAAATAATAAAGTTGCTAAACTGTTAGTAACAAATTATAATTTTCCGCACGAAATCACAAAAACAGAGACGAAATGAAATGAAAAAAAAAATAAAACACACAACATACAAATATAAGCCAGCAGCCATACAGCCTTAAGCGATACGTCCGCAGTCATTTTTAAAAACAATAGACAACTCGAGTTATTTCATCCACACTGAAATACAATATTTTTGGGATTGGTTGAAATTAACGTAGCTACACCGCTGCTATTGGTCGTAACGTGTTGGTTATTAGCCAATAACCTTCCACAATTAACGGTTTTCAAACACAAAAAGAAAATTTAAAAATCGAACCACTAGAATTTGACGTTTGAGCGTTCAAACAAATAAATAAAAACGGTTTAGAATGTTGCTACAGATTTTATACGTGTTCTCTAAAATATGAATAAGTATTCAAGATTTAACAGCGTTTACATGCACTAAACTTGTTTAAACAAAGCAAGTCCTTGACAGAAACATTGAATTAGATTGTTGAAATAACGTATTTTGTTTCAATTGAATATTAATGATATTAATGTATATTTAATCGACTTCGGAAAAAGGAGGAGGTTCTCAATTCGTCAATTTTTATTTTTTTTTTACCTCAAAAACTTTTACTGGGTGTACCGATATTGATAATTCTTTTTACATTCGAAAGCTAGTACTTGTCATATAGTTCCATTTAATTTGAGCGAGATCTGACTAGTAGTTTTAGAGTAATTCCTAATAATACGTATATCAATATAATAATATAATATTTTATGCTCATTAGGTAATCCTGTACCAGCTTAAACATTCACACAAAAGAGGCGGGGCGGCAAATGCTAATAAATTCTGAGTTATTTCGAAGTACACATTTCAAGATCAATTATACATTCATTCGTGCATCGAATAGGGGAAAAATTAGAAAATAAAAAAATGACCAACGTCACAAATCATGATTTAATTATAAGTATGTGCAGTAAAAAAAAAAAAAGACGGAGACGTGATACGTCACGTGATATAATAAGTATAATTATATAATAATGTACCCCTTTTTTAACTTTCTTATCGGGAACTTTAAAACATTTAAAGTTTTTTTTTTTTATAATTTTGTAATATATCGTGTTGTATTGTTCTGCTTTGCGATTGTCACTTGCGAGCGATTGTGTAAGCTGTGCGTTGCGTTGCGTTGCGTTGCGTCCTTTTGCGCTGCGTTGCGTTGCACTCACAGTTTGCTCTCGTTGTAGCGCGAGGGCTGGCCTGCCACTCGCCCGGGTACCCGCCGCGACACCGCGGGCCATCTACGCTGCGACGATAACTGCAAACACGTAGTATGTATCTGATATATTTAACTTTATCTCTATTAAGCCGTTCTGGTGTAATAGTGTCGAAAGGTTCATTGATGTACACGGCTGCGGGTTCGATTCTCGCTCGGAGCGTTATACATTTGTACAAACATTCTTTTTTGATTAAGGTGTTTATGCTGGACAGTCTTACTTAATGTTTTGGAGGGCATATTATGCAGTTAATAACACTTTTTATTATATAAACCTATTCATTATTACATTCTCTCAATTCTCAAAATTCTCAATTCTTTATTACTGCTTTTTGTAGGGAAATTGTCTGTCAAGAACAGCTCTACGTGTATATAAATAAAATGAGGCACTTGTTCAGCAAAGGGATACTTAAGCCTATTTAAGTTCAGTTCAGTTATATATATATATATATATATATGTACGTATATCATTATATGAAGTTATAAGGTCTCTACAGATTTTGTCAATTGTAATAAATAATTTAGCGAATGACTTGGAGTTACTGTAGTTCCTATAAAATATTTATTTAATTTATAAATATGAGTTTATAAGAACTGAATATATATGGAATAATGTATTATTCCATTTCTAACAAAAAAAATCTACTATAGGTAGAGTCAGATATTAGTCAGTATATATCTAAGTATTTAGTTATTATTAACCTATTTTAATACTAATTTATTTAAATTCGTTGCCTGTATTATTAAGTACAATCAATAAACTGCAAATTATTGGTGCCAAAAATTTTGTGTCAAAATACATGAAACAATAACAACAAAAAAGAGAGTAAAATTGGGTTAAATCGAATGTATTGAAATTTGTTCAAAGAAACTTTCCACCTTTATAATATAAGTACCTGTATACAAGTTTATTATTTGTAACAAAACATACGCAAGCCAAGGCCAGGTTCTTACTCTCTCTTACTGGTAATAGCGACCTTGAGACAAAAAAATATTCGCTTCAATTAATATCAATATCGAAAGTAAACATATTTTTTACCGCGTGAACGATACTTTATGATTACGACTATTTGATTTTTCTATTTAGTAATCTTTCAAATTTTAAAACATATATATAATAAATTAAATATTCAAAAATCTAAAATATAACCCTACTTTTCTAAGAGTTTTTGAACTATTTTTATATCACGTTAAATCAAATTAAGGATTGTCACAGCTTAAACTAATGATTTGAAGTATATTCTAAATATACACAGTCTATACTTTGGTCTGTTCAAATGTGCATCAAATAGTTGATCAATAATAATAATCATTAAAATTACGACTGGACAACCACCACTTTACGCGTACAACGCGTTTCACAACACGCTAGAAATCCAACCATTCACCGCATAGCTATAACATAGCGATAAATCGCAATTCTCTGTTAATATAACGGAATTAAAAGAAGGTCAAGATGAATGAACTGTAATATGCGTTGATAGGTTTTAATAAACATCGACACTGTTCAATGCTACGTTTAATGCATTTCATGAACGCATGACGTTATTTTATTACGTAATTCTACATCACTGTCTAGTATCACTCCGTACCAAGTTACGATAATTACAATAATTACCGAGCAATTGAAGAATATATGAAATTTAAAAAAAATGTGGTTTGGACACGACACTACTTCCTTATACGTTTATCAAAAATTAGATTTTATATAAAATAATATATTAATTATATCAAACGTTGTTACTAACGAACTTAATGTAACGAATAAATAATCTAATGAGCTCGTTAAATAAAATTTAATACAGACTATTGCAGAGCTAACAAAAAGATAAGCTTGGAAGTATCTTATTCGGGATATCAGTAATACGGTTAATTAGAAAAACATAATTTTTTTTTTAAATAAATAATACAATAACATTAAACCAGCAATATAGGATTAAATTGATTTGTAAACTTGACTTATAATAAATAAATTTATTTATCAATAATAAATTATTAATAAATAACTTACGTATTAAAATAATCGAATGAAATTGTTTTGAAAAATTTACATAAAAGTACATACAAAAAAAATGACTTAACAATACTCAAAGTTAATTACAAGATTAAACAAACAATGATTTTATAAAATATAATAATTATTTATTATTCTTAGAATATTTAATAAATAAAATGTCAGTACATTTCTTTAAAACCACTGGACGGCCGCTCTTAGGAAAGTGTATTCGCGATTTGACGCCATATTCTATGTGTGAGACAGTCTGTGTGATTCGCATATATTATGATCAAAAGCTAATCGTTTAACATGCAATTCTGAATTTTAAATCGTTACTGAATCTTGATTTGCTGTTTCATGAACGCCTATTACCTATAATTACGAATGAAGAGGCTAAGGATAATTTGATAATTAAATTAAGACTTTTTCGATACATCGAATCGGTGATTATGAGAAAGTTATTATTCAAGGGTTATCAAACAGCGCATATCGCAATTTTTTATTCAGAACTAGACGCTAATTACGGTTTTAGCTGCGTTAAATAAAAATGCAACATTCAACAAAATCCTTGGTTTTTTTATATAGTAATACACGATTTGAATAGTTTAACTTTTTCTATCAAACAAACATAATTATTAACTTGCTACTACGGAACCCTTCATAGGCGAGTCCGACTCGCACTTGTTTAATTTTTATTAATTAGTGGAACTATAGTTACATGCTATTATTTATATGACATTTGATAATGTATGTAAAGTAATTTATTTGTTATAATTTATAAGTATTATTATAATTTTAATTATAAAATAATATATTATAATTATAATTGTAAATAATAAAATCTTTACTAAGTACAGTATTTATTATACAAATTATCATTTCTGAATAGTTTGTAAAGTCAGCTATTGAAAGTGTAATATTTACAATCGTTTATCACGTATTTGCTACATATTAGACCTAAAAATTAGCGAAACGATAAGTGTGATTTTGAATGAAATATATCCATTATTCAAACAGGGCAAATGTCTATATGAGCATCTATAGCGCGTTGTATACATATAAAATTGAAGTTCATAAGATAAGATTTAAGAATAAGTTCATAAGATTTTCATATTATACCGAGGCTTAGCTATCCCATTACAAAAATAATTTTGACGTTCTAAAGATTTTTATCAAAGAGAATAAATGCTTGTACTCAATTGCTAAAAATCTAATAACAAATACATTATAACAAATAAATTACTTTACATACATTCATCCTTAAAAACTTTCGATTAAGACCCACCGAACCATTTTTACAAAATGTCACATAAATAATAGGATGTAACTATAGTTCCACTAAATAAAAATCTTCAAATTGACCCTCTTTCTAATTTACGAAGAAGAACATACAAAACGCGCCTAATTAAAAACCAATACGTTTAGTTATCCGTACAAATATTTGTCGAATACAAATACATATTTATCATACGAGTTTGACATGTAAATAATATAAAAAAACAAATAGTCACGCAAGATTAGTGTAAGCAATTTAGATTATGTTTAGTAAAATAAGTCAATATTATCGATCAGATGCGACTCTACTATCCACTATTTCAATCGTGTTCTACTACTCGATCCGTGATGATTTTTATGAGAGATTAATGGCATAAATTTTTAGTTCCATAGATATAACACCGAAAAATGATTATGAATCATTATATTATTAGATAATGCGTTGGAGCAGTAGTCATAGCAAGTGGCTGATGCGCTAGCGGCCGAGGGTTCTCCTGTTGCCTGCAGATCCGGGACCCTCCAATTAAAGCCACTGAAGGCTCACGCAAGGGTAGTACGGTATTGCACTCCCAAAGTGCCGAGTCCGACATAGGTCTAGAACTGTCTACCGGGGTGTCCAGGATATGAAGGAAGGTGCTTAAGTCGTATCGGTTCAGAAATACCGTAGAGGGCAGCTGGTTCCATTTAGTGGTCATATATAATTTTTAGAGAGAAGAAAAATATATAGTTTTTAGATAAAACACCTTTTACCTAATTAGAACTAGTTCTTGCTAAATGCCTTTGTTAAAAATAGAATTAACTGTACATTTTTGAGCATTAGTTAACACTTACAACAATAGACAATTGTTTGGTTGGTCTGGGTCTTTGTGATTGTGTTGTGTATGTTTCTGGGCCCCCAACACAGGAATTACATCCGACTGGGGAGCGTTGTGTGAAGGGTTTATTTATTTGTTATGATGTCAATATGACATGAAGCACACCGGTAAGTACCAATACTAAGTTATACTGATATATCATTTTAAAACGATTATAAAAACAGAATTGCGCCCCACCACGTCATAAGTTGTTCATGTACTCTCTTAACATGAATAAGTGGAATTTCACTAATTTCTAGTGACTATTCACTTTTTTCAATGTGAGAATCGTACCACGCAGAATTAGTGACTATTCAATGTATGAAAATGTGAATATAAGAGTCCACTGATTAGATAATTAAATATTTGTATATGTATTAGTGAGTATTAATTATCTTATTATAGAAATTCACGGATATGTAGTGAATACAGCTTTACTAACGTAATTAATTAAAAATCCACTGATTAATGTTTGGAGAGAAGTGTTTATTAGGGCAGTTCTGTTAATTCAGGGCATTTTATTTCACTGGTGTGACTTTCGATTCTATTTCTTATTATACCATCATAAATCTATTTTTCATGGCATTGCCTAATTTAATTTTTGATATTTTCAAACAAAATGACATTTATACCCGTCATTATTTATAGTCTATTCGCGTTAAGAAAATAGTGACTCATCCTTGTCAGTCAGCTTAGCCACGCCTCTTGACCAATAAGATCACAGTAAATTATAAAGTCGTGTTCACTTTGAACAGTTGAAGCCCTTCAGACAGTATGGACGTGTTCTTTGCCAATTTTAAAAATGAATACCTCACCTATTATTAAAAATAATAGTGGATCAATATTACATAGCGGAGAAAGACGAGTGATTTACAATGTTTTTAAGTACTTTAAACAGTGTTGTGACCAAAACGTGACTATGGAGAGTATAGTAGTGAAAAAGGCTAGTGCATGCGGTGTTTTTTTTTTATAATAACTACTTAATTTTAATATTTTAAAATACTTTCATAAAAAGTTTGCTTTATAATATTAATGGTTTAATTTTTACCCCAGTATGAATACGCCTTTACTTTGATGAGTCACTATTTTCTTAACGCGAATAGACTATAGATGATATATTTCAAGTCAACGCCGTCATATTTTGACACATTCGGCATTAACTCTGTTCGAAACTATTATTGACTCAAATCACGGAGTATTGATACCAGAAATGCGAACGGTATAGGATTTCTCACGTTATTTATGTACACAATAATAAAACCAGTAACAGTAACAGTAAACCAGTAAAACCATAGTTCTCTTTTTCGCCACTGGTTGCGCAAGTATTCAGGAGGTACGGATACTATTATTATTACTACACGTAAATACGGACTGGCTAACCTGGCTCGTGAATGTAAAAATAAATAAAATTAAATGTAAGACATTAATTTTTTTATAATTATGGTTGCCTAAGTGGCCGAAAGGCAAGTGAAAATTTTGAAAAAGTGGCTTTATACGGCGCACTACCGGCAAAATGTCTGTGCCCTTAAATTGATCCCGTTCTTTCAACATTACGTTTACAATCCTGGTATCTATATTCCGTGACTAGAAAATTTTATTATATTTTAGAACAGACCAATAATAGGTGACAGTTCATATTTTATTTTTTAAGTACTTACCATAGAGTATACAGGTAAATGACATAAAAAGTGTTTACAAAATAGCATTAAATAAAGGGGGCGCTGGTGTAGTGGAGAATATGATCTGAACTTAACTGTTTTAGATGATTTGAAGTTTGCTGAGTGGAAGTAAGAATAATTTTGATTATTCTCATGGACTAGAGTAGTTAGTAAATGTGTTGTGATCGAAAGTTAAATATCTAGCGAGTTAAATAAATTATCTAACCTAAAAACGGTCTTCTAGTACAGAAATGCCATCTTTATTTCAGGTTATTTCGGGGACACTTTTCGAAACACAAGTTAGTCCCTCCAACTCCATGGTACTTACGGTATATAATTGAGGCGTTTGATATTTGCGTGGCAGGCTACAGAAATTATCACAATTAATAAAAAAATAATAATAGGGAAATCAACTTGTCGTTCAATTGCTCGTTAGGTTGACCAGTATTAAATAAGTACAGTCAGTACTGAAATGGTACCGATAAATATTATACGTGTCTTCTGCATTATTACTGTACTGTATTAGCCTGTAAACAACCCACTGCTGAGGAAGGCCCCTTTTCCATATAGAAGGATTCATTTACTCTAAGGACTCATTTACTACGCGTGCTGCAAATCTTTGGAATAAGCTTCCGAAAGTTATTCAAGAAAGCACTTCACTGAGCACTTTCAGGGACAGGTTGAGGAATCATCTTCTCTCCAAAGTAACTGCCGATATATGAGATGTGGAATTCTACACCTTATACATTGGGAGTTGCTTCTGTAATATATGTATGTATAAATGTTTGCTGGTATATATTTATGTTTGTATGTATGTATGTATGTATGTGTGTATGTATGTATGTATGTATGTATGTATGTGTGTATGTATGTATGTATGTATGTATGTATGTGTGTATGTATGTATATGTATGTATGTATGTACATATTTATGTATGGATGTATGTGTTTTTTATCGTATGTATGTTCAATATATGTGTATATAATACAATATACTTAGGTTTTTTTTTTCTCTCGTCTTTTGCACTACTGTGCCCCGCGTTAACTTCATCTCTCACCATCATGGGTAGACTGGAAGAGATCTCTTTCAGAGATAAGTTCGCCCTTGCCAACTTACTTTGTCAACTTCAATTGTAAAATTTTTTTTTTTTTTTTAAAGTGCAATAAAGAATATAATAATAAAAAGGATTGGAACTTAATCCACCACGCTGCTCCACTGCCTGTTTGTGGATAATTTCCCTACCATTAGTAACGATTGTTATCAGGTGTCTATAATAACAACCGGGAGCGGCAGCTTTACGTGCTCTCCAAGGCACGATGGGGAGACCCGCAAAGACATACACCCAAACCGGAAAAAAATATTTGTACAAATACAAATATCTGTCCCGAGCGGGAATCGAACCTGCGACCGCTGGCGCACCACTACACCAGAATGGTCGTCAACGGTCGTTCTCCATTATACGTGACATTAATTGGCGAAATCATCAATTTCGGCACAACTAAAAGCCATTAATGAAGATGAATGAAGTAATGATAATGTCTCTATCCTCATTCGTATCCTTGTTCCAATAACCTATTTATTTGTAATTATAGCTAATAAGTTATATAGATATTTTTACAGACACAAAATCTGAGAAATTAAAGTCAAATTACTATCTAAATTCTAAAATATATTACAGCAAAACATTCAAAGTAATTTACAAAACAAAATAAATTGAATGTGATACTATTAAAATTGCACTTTTTGTATATGGAAAAGGAATGGTTAAAAAATATTTAATCAAGACTCAAGAAGCCTCGAACTGAAAATACAGTTTCAATATATCGTATATTCTATAATTGCTTACACTAAAGTAATAATATAATAATAATAATAATATAAGGAATAAAAATCAAATTGACTAACAATTCAGCCGATAAGACATATATTTTCAAGATTATATAGAAGTTTCTGGTTGTTTTCGAAAATTCATGTTCACCCTACATAGGTTAAACGACAGGTCCTCTTCAAGGGAAGACCATTTTAAAATTTTCTAAGAATAGATTTCCTCGCTTGATTAAAAGATGATTTGTAAATGAATCTAATTATACACAAGTCTTTATTAAATAATTTGAGATAACGTTGACTGAACTCGCGAATATATACGTATATGCTTTATCATTTTCTACAGGAGGTCAAAAAACATTAACCTGAATTAGCTATATTATAGCACAAGATAACTTTTTTGGTACTTTAACTACAACGAGTTTCGAAACTACATTTTTTGAAATACATATTTTTCTTATAAATGTTATAGAAAAATCATTTTGACCAAAAAAACCAATTATTCAGAATTGCATTTAATCGAAAATTATTGTCAAAGGTTGAATATTATAACTGAAAGGAATGGTTATAATAGCAGCTAATATTGTCAAATTGTGGAACACCTTCAAGATAAATAACTTTTTATCAAAAAAAAAAAAAAAAATGTGTGCAATAATCAGTATGATAAAAAAAAAATTCTTCGAATTTCCGGTACCTATGATTATCACCATATTTCTTATCAAAACCTGGTGTCATATCAAAAAAAGTTTATTAACTTAATTTGTAACTAAATAAATTTACTTAATTAAGAGTTGAGCGACACAAAAAATTATTTTAATAAATAAATATTGATCTATGAATATGTTTTAACATACACACAAGGTCGTCTGTTCCTAAGATAGGCCTAAAGTACCGTTTTTTTGTGTTTTAGGTAACCGTGAACATACATGCGTATATATATTTTTGTTTTAGTTAATACGCATATACCTACATATATAATATTGAAATATTACATCCAGACTAGGGGGCGGGAATCGAAACGACGACCCTCGAGCGGAAAGCAGAGAGGCAACTGCGCCAACAGGCCAATCAATATTTAGTTGTACTTTTTACCACTCACTTCACTATTTAACCTTTGTGTCCAATTGGCAAGTAATGCACATGCACAGCTCATGGCCGTAAATTGAAGACGGAATTGAACTTTTAGAGCCAAAACACATAACGGCGTTGCGGCGACGCAACGCTAAAACCGGCGGTATGACGTCCGTGAAGCTAGCCTTGACGACCCAGCCCAATCGAATGAAACTTATGTGCGGATTTAGTGCTATTTATGTGCTAATTTGTTGCCCTATTCGCGAATTTGTTGCTCATCCCGGGACCGAAATATTGCTGACAAGGCTAGCTTTTTTTGGAAGCTAGCCTTGTCACCCAGCCCAATCGAATGAAACTTATGTGCGGATTTAGTGCTATTTATGTGCTAATTTGTTGCCCTATTCGCGAATTTGTTGCTCATCCCGGGACCGAAATATTGCTGACAAGGCTAGCTTTTTTTGGAAGCTAGCCTTGTCACCCAGCCCAATCGAATGAAACTTATGTGCGGATTTAGTGCTATTTATGTGCTAATTTGTTGCCCTATTCGCGAATTTGTTGCTCATCCCGGGACCGAAATATTGCTGACAAGGCTAGCTTTTTTTGGAAACTAGCCTTGTCACCCAGCCCAATCGAATGAAACTTATGTGCGGATTTAGTGCTATTTATGTGCTAATTTGTTGCCCTATTCGCGAATTTGTTGCTCATCCCGGGACCGAAATATTGCTGACAAGGCTAGCTTTTTTTGGAAGCTAGCCTTGTCACCCAGCCCAATCGAATGAAACTTATGTGCGGATTTAGTGCTATTTATGTGCTAATTTGTTGCCCTATTCGCGAATTTGTTGCTCATCCCGGGACCGAAATATTGCTGACAAGGCTAGCTTTTTTTGGAAGCTAGCCTTGTCACCCAGCCCAATCGAATGAAACTTATGTGCGGATTTAGTGCTATTTATGTGCTAATTTGTTGCCCTATTCGCGAATTTGTTGCTCATCCCGGGACCGAAATATTGCTGACAAGGCTAGCTTTTTTTGGAAGCTAGCCTTGTCACCCAGCCCAATCGAATGAAACTTATGTGCGGATTTAGTGCTATTTATGTGCTAATTTGTTGCCCTATTCGCGAATTTGTTGCTCATCCCGGGACCGAAATATTGCTGACAAGGCCAAATTTTTTGGAAGCTAGCCTTGTCATATAATATTTTGCCATTGTAATGTCTAAAAATAATCGTTCCATTAGTTGCTAATTAGTTGCTCAACATAAAATGTATCGCGGTATGAAATTTTTGCGAAAAAGTGTCGTTGAGAGGAAATTATAAACGCTGAAATGGTCATCTTAATAAACATATATTGTTTAAGTAACTTTAGATGTTCAAACGGTAAATAGAAATGAGTTTTTAATTATTTTTTGTAAGAATCATTTTAAAATGTTATGTACAGCTAAACAAAAGTATGCAGCATGCA
Organism: Euphydryas editha; assembly: GCA_036937285.1. NCBI lineage: Eukaryota > Metazoa > Arthropoda > Insecta > Lepidoptera > Nymphalidae > Euphydryas > Euphydryas editha. The sequence goes on along the minus strand of JAUPFZ010000005.1, from coordinate 20,575,713 downwards.
ACGCAGCACTTTCTAAAAAGATAAAAATGCAACGAAAAAAAAAATTAGTAGTTTTTGTTCTGTATTAATCATAACGGTCGTTACGGGATTATCTTGACTGAATAAAAATTTTGACTATTTTGGCAAGTTCTGATTGTCGTCGTTGTTGATTTGGAATAACTTGCTTCTCACACAAATTACGACTAAGAAGGTAAGTAGTAATTTCAGGATTCTCTGGAACATTAAGATCAGCAAATAAAAAATCTTAGGGTTTCGTCTAGCCCATTAGTCCTCAGGAATTAGTTGCTAATTAGTTGCTCCTATTATGATGTAGTCGAGTACTCGATATTGCAACTATTGTACCAAATAATCATTCTAAATGTAACTAACGCATAGAACTTATAAAAAAATACAATTTGTTTCAGCTCCTAGATTCGTCATAAACTACTTGCTGCCGTTTTGATACTGTATCAACGAACACTCGATATTACAATAAATTAGAGTACCATGGAATCATTCCGGTAGTACCTAGAGCACGAAATTCACGAAATAATAAAATCGCACATTTTTTCCTGCTCTTATAGTTTTCAGGAATTTTTCGCTCCTGTTCTAATACAGTTAAGCACTCGATATTGCAACTAGTGTACAAATAAATCATTCTAGATGTATATAAAGTATAAAACTGATAAAATAACAAATCAATACACTTTTTTTCCTGCTCCTATGTTCCTCAGAAATTAGTTGCTAATTAGATCCTCCTGATTGGATACAGTCAAGCACTCGATATTGCAACTAGTGTACCAAGAAATCATTCTAAAAGTATCTAATGCATAGAAGTTATAAAATAAATATAAGTAATACTCTTCTTTTGAGCTCCTAGATTCCTCAGTAATTAGTTGCTGCCGTTTTAATACAGTCGAGCACTCGATATTGCATCTAGAATACCACTAAATCATTCCGGGAGTACCTAGAGCACGAAATTCACGGCATAATAAAATCACACATTTCTTTTTTCCAGCTCTTTACCTTATATGTACGTAAGAAAAATGACTTCATAACGAAAGCAATCCTAGATATTGTAGTTGTGTTTTCATAATTAAGTTGACAACCAAACATATGAATTTTCTAATTTTATGTTGTATTTTAAATTCTTATCAATTATAGTTTTACAAAATTTAGTAAAGTAAAAATAAAAAAGTGTATTGATTTGTTATTTTATCAGTTTTATACTTTATATACATCTAGAATGATTTATTTGTACACTAGTTGCAATATCGAGTGCTTAACTGTATTAGAACAGGAGCGAAAAATTCCTGAGAACTATAAGAGCAGGAAAAAATGTGCGATTTTATTATTTCGTGAATTTCGTGCTCTAGGTACTACCGGAATGATTCCATGGTACTCTAATTTATTGTAATATCGAGTGTTCGTTGATACAGTATCAAAACGGCAGCAAGTAGTTTATGACGAATCTAGGAGCTGAAACAAATTGTATTTTTTTTATAAGTTCTATGCGTTAGTTACATTTAGAATGATTATTTGGTACAATAGTTGCAATATCGAGTACTCGACTACATCATAATAGGAGCAACTAATTAGCAACTAATTCCTGAGGACTAATGGGCTAGACGAAACCCTAAGATTTTTTATTTGCTGATCTTAATGTTCCAGAGAATCCTGAAATTACTACTTACCTTCTTAGTCGTAATTTGTGTGAGAAGCAAGTTATTCCAAATCAACAACGACGACAATCAGAACTTGCCAAAATAGTCAAAATTTTTATTCAGTCAAGATAATCCCGTAACGACCGTTATGATTAATACAGAACAAAAACTACTAATTTTTTTTTTCGTTGCATTTTTATCTTTTTAGAAAGTGCTGCGTTGCATGCTGCATACTTTTGTTTAGCTGTACATAACATTTTAAAATGATTCTTACAAAAAATAATTAAAAACTCATTTCTATTTACCGTTTGAACATCTAAAGTTACTTAAACAATATATGTTTATTAAGATGACCATTTCAGCGTTTATAATTTCCTCTCAACGACACTTTTTCGCAAAAATTTCATACCGCGATACATTTTATGTTGAGCAACTAATTAGCAACTAATGGAACGATTATTTTTAGACATTACAATGGCAAAATATTATATGACAAGGCTAGCTTCCAAAAAATTAGGCCTTGTCAGCAATATTTCGGTCCCGGGATGAGCAACAAATTCGCGATTAGAGCAACTAATTAGCACATAAATAGCACTAAATCCGCACATAAATTTCATTCGATTGGGCTGGGTGACAAGGCTAGCTTCCAAAAAAAGTTGGCCTTGTCAGCAATATTTCGGTCCCGGGATGAGCAACAAATTCGCGAATAGAGCAACTAATTAGCACATAAATAGCACTAAATCCGCACATAAGTTTTATTCGATTGGGCTGGGTGACAAGGCTAGCTTCCAAAAAAAGTTAGCCTTGTCAGCAATATTTCGGTCCCGGGATGAGCAAAAAATTCGCGAATACAGCAACTAATTAGCACATAAATAGCACTAAATCCGCACATAAGTTTCATTCGATTGGGCTGGGTGACAAGGCTAGCTTCCAAAAAAAGCTAGCCTTGTCAGCAATATTTCGGTCCCGGGATGAGCAAAAAATTCGCGAATAGAGCAACTAATTAGCACATAAATAGCACTAAATCCGCACATATGTTTCATTCGATTGGGCTGGGTGACAAGGCTAGCTTCCAAAAAAAGCTAGCCTCGTCAGCAATATTTCGGTCCCGGGATGAGCAACAAATTCGCGAATAGAGCAACTAATTAGCACATAAATAGCACTAAATCCGCACATAAGTTTCATTCGATTGGGCTGGGTGACAAGGCTAGCTTCCAAAAAAAGCTAGCCTTGTCAGCAATATTTCGGTCCCGGGATGAGCAACAAATTCGCGAATAGAGCAACTAATTAGCACATAAATAGCACTAAATCCGCACATAAGTTTCATTCGATTGGGCTGGGTGACAAGGCTAGCTTCCAAAAAAGCTAGCCTTGTCAGCAATATTTCGGTCCCGGGATGAGCAACAAATTCGCGAATAGGGCAACAAATTAGCACATAAATAGCACTAAATCCGCACATAAGTTTCATTCGATTGGGCTGGGTGACAAGGCTAGCTTCCAAAAAAAGCTAGCCTTGTCAGCAATATTTCGGTCCCGGGATGAGCAACAAATTCGCGAATAGGGCAACAAATTAGCACATAAATAGCACTAAATCCGCACATAAGTTTCATTCGATTGGGCTGGGTGACAAGGCTAGCTTCCAAAAAAAGCTAGCCTTGTCAGCAATATTTCGGTCCCGGGATGAGCAACAAATTCGCGAATAGGGCAACAAATTAGCACATAAATAGCACTAAATCCGCACATAAGTTTCATTCGATTGGGCTGGGTGACAAGGCTAGCTTCCAAAAAAAGCTAGCCTTGTCAGCAATATTTCGGTCCCGGGATGAGCAACAAATTCGCGAATAGGGCAACAAATTAGCACATAAATAGCACTAAATCCGCACATAAGTTTCATTCGATTGGGCTGGGTGACAAGGCTAGCTTCCAAAAAAAGCTAGCCTTGTCAGCAATATTTCGGTCCCGGGATGAGCAACAAATTCGCGAATAGGGCAACAAATTAGCACATAAATAGCACTAAATCCGCACATAAGTTTCATTCGATTGGGCTGGGTGACAAGGCTAGTTTCCAAAAAAAGCTAGCCTTGTCAGCAATATTTCGGTCCCGGGATGAGCAACAAATTCGCGAATAAGGCAACAAATTAGCACATAAATAGCACTAAATCCGCACATAAGTTTCATTCGATTGGGCTGGGTCGTCAAGGCTAGCTTCACGGACGTGGCGGTATGCGTTGCGGCGTTGCGGCGCCGCGAAAAAGAGCGTTGTTGTAGGGTAACCAGTTCTTCGTGATTTTTTATTGTGGATATTAATTTAATTATTTTAAATATTATAGTTCACGTGAAATTTGTTAATTATTGTTTGTGAAGTTGTTATTTAGTAGAATGCATAAAAAGTAATCCTTTGTACCGGAAATAATTTTGTGAATCAAGTTTGTATGCTGGTAGAATTTTAAACAACTTTTGTCTCATAAAGCCTAAACAAAATTGAAACAAAGCGATACATAAATTAATATCTTACTATATTAGTTTTATAGATTAAATATAAATAAATAGGTTTTGTCCGCGGCTCCGCTCGCATGGTACAGGCACCAACGGTAGTCGGTACGTAAAGTAGGTACTCTATGTCCTTTTCTGTACCCCAGACAACTGGTATGCAGAATTTCATGATGATCGTAATTCAGGTGAATAGTTAAAGCGTGAAAGCGTAAAACAAACAAAGAAACTCACTTTAGCGTTTATCATATGCATGAAATTAGCATTCCCCTATAATTGTGTAAGATAGAAAAAATATCACTATAATAACTTTTCGAAACGCTGCTTTATTACATATTTATAATTTAGGTACATCATACATGTCACTTGTTTGAACCGAGTCTTAAATTAGCTGTAAATCTAATAGTTAAAAGTAACAACATAACAACAATTGAGCTGAACTGTGAGCCGGTTCACAGCTCCGGTTCAAGCATATGGCTCATGAGCTTATCTGCAGTTCATAAAAATTCATTGAGATACCCATGTCTAATAAAGACACAAAAAAATAAAATATAAAAATAGACACAAAATGTCAATAAATCATGGTCAACAAGTATGACGTCACAACGCCGGAATAGGCGGTGCCGCGCCGCTAAAATTGGCGGTGACGCCACCGCCGATTTTAGCGTTGCGGCGCCGCAACGCCGTTATGTGTTTTGGCCCTTAATGATTCTGTTTCAAAAATCGGTTCGATCCTACTTTAGTGTGGAATCATCTGGAATTATTTACGATTGGACGAGAAGCAGACAATTCTGGAATATTCCGATTTCATTTATTTGCTGGAACAGCTGTTAAATAAAAACAAAATGACCTACATTCTAGTAAAGCATATTATGATTTTAGTAGCAGATGCGCATAAATTTAGAAACGTGATATATTTACAATTTCCTAGGATTTAACTTTTAGCTTGCAACTTTATACCTTATAAAATCAGCTTCTAGTTTACGTAATTTCCCGTCAAAATAGATTCAACCATTTTGAAGATTAGCGTAAAAAATAGACAAGATGGCTAAAGTTCTTTTTTTATTATTATTACTATAAGAGCCATGTAAATTTTAATAGGATCGATACTGAATCCATTACCTTCGTTAATTTATTTTGTCCCTCCTAATGATCTGTCTGTAAAAGGGAAAATATATTTTGATTAACCAAAAAAAAAAAAAAAAAAAATGGAGCGGTGCTATCAAAAGTAAAACTCGAAATTTAAAATATTTTAATGTGTTCTCTAATCATGATTTAGTAAAATTTTCGTTAATTACGTTAGTGAAGCTGTATTCACGAAATATCAGCGAATTTCAATAACAAATTAGTGAATACTCACTAATATACATACAGATATTCAATAATTAAATCATTGAACTCTGATATTCACATATTCGTACATTATTCGATTCATACACTTTTCAGTCACTAACTCTGCGTGGTATGATTCTCACATTGATAAAAAAGTTAATATTCATTTGAAATTAATAAAAAAAATCACTAATTCATGTTTAGAGAGTGGGTAAATATGAAATCAAATAGATAAAATAACATTAACAGTCAAAATAATATACTATAAAATGTAAATCTACCTCAACGTTATATAACATCACATATGATATTTTTGCACACATTGTCATATTAACCTTCTTAAATAAAAAGTTAAGTCGACAAAGAATTAAAATACGAATTAGTGGAAACAATACAACGAAATAAACTCACACATAATTTAGTCATTTAAATTAGTGCAGACCTATTGAAAAGTGAAAATGCAACGCATTATGAAAGACATTTATTTACACGTTTGCAAGGAGACCACACACAAGAAATTAGTGTTTTACAGACTTCAGACAGTCGTATATCGAAAGACAGTCATCATACGTGTCAAGTCATCCATACGTGGTCCTCCGGTTCGTACCTCGCGGTTCGCATCTTCCTTCATTATTAGAACTGCAAAGGAATGGAATTCTCTTCATGCGTCACTGTTTCCCGATACTTACAATCTAGGGATTTTTAAGGCAAGAGTGAAAAGGCATTATATGAGTTTGCGTGCTCCACCTTTGACTTCATCGTTGTTTACCATTAGACAAGATTGAGGTCAAACGCACTCAAATTTTTAATAAAAAAAGATAGGATTTCCTTTTGTTTTCTTGCGTTTTATTACATCAAACAGGACCTATCGGAAATAAATATATTTTGCATGCGGCAAGATTTAGACAAGACAGTCTTCCATCGAGTTTATCTGTACTCCTGTACCAGTGCTGGGAAAATCTCACTTCTATCAAGGAGGAGAAGAAGATAGTCCACTTCTCCACAGCACATTGGCGGAAAGTAACGTGTTTTATTAACTAATGGCGAACATTGTGCAAAAATGCAAAATAGATTTACGATAGATTTTTTTAATTTTTTTTTAAAAGGCTATTGAAATTTTTTTCACACACATAAACATATAGTTTGATAAACGCAGTGACATAATTTTTTCGGTTATAATTCTAAACACGTAGTATACATACCAAGAGTCCAAACGGTAGGATTTTTCATGTTATATGTAAACAATAATAAACCCAGATCATAGTTCTCTTTTCTGCCACTGGCTGCACAAGTATTCAGGGTGTACCGATAATATTATTATTATTACCTACACGTAAATACGGACTGGCTCACCTGGCTCGTGAAAAGAATAAATTAAATTAAATATAAAATATTAAATTTAAAAAAAATTACGGTTGCCTTAGTGGCAAGTGAGAATTTAGAAAAAAATTACGTTATTGACTTTCACGTAAGTATTTAAACGAGTATTTGTTAAAAAGTAGCGCATTCTACCGGCAAAATATCTGTCCCCTAAATTGATGCCGTTCTTTCAACATTACGTTCGGACTCCTGGTATCTATACTCAGTGATTCTAACGTTAAATGGTTTAAAATCTTCATGTAGTATAACAATTCTATTCAAATTTTGTACAAATATGTGGTATTGTCAAGACGTAGGGACATGACTTACATATTAATATATAATCTCCGTTCTCGACCGCACATATCAATCTCCACTTTGCTTCTCCATTCCATATGACACAATTTATACACAAACCGGAATGCGCACGTGCACTCAAAAAACGTTCCTAAGAGAGGGATTGCATCTCCTTCTACCATGGATTCAACTGGCAATGGCAATGGATGGCAACTCGTAAGAAAGAGACAAAGTATCTTTAGGGCTAGGGTGACACGGTTATACATATGTTTTGCGCGTCCACTTGTAACTTAAAAAAAATTTAGATCCACCTATTTTAATATAAAAAAAATTATAAAACTGTATGCTTAGATTTAAGTTTTAATTTGTAACTTCCTCATGTAAGTGAATTCCTGTAATTCTTTATGAGAAATAAAGTTTCTTTAAGCATTAACAGTAGTCAACGAAATGCTCGGAACGATTTTTTCACATTACATGTTGGAAACAAATAATGTCAATCTTATGTCGTTTATTGCAAGGTGCATATTTGAATATACAATTTTATGAAGTGAGCGTTCCAGTTATGATATAAATTCCTTGAATATGTGACAAACTGAGAAAACTAAAAGCAATACAACAAATAATCATATTGAATATAATCTCCGTCACGATTTACGTCACGCGTTTCACGTCAGTTACCTAATTGGTAACATATGTATAATCTTTAACCACGTTCTTTATATAATCGTGCGTATTTTATATTATAAATATTAATGAGAATGTAGTGCACGTTGCAAGATAATATTTTTATATTTTACTTAACAGTTGTCGCGTCTTAATACTCGTCAGAGTTATCGAGTCGTATCGTAATGTTTTTTAGGCTTTTAACTTCCTTAATAAACTTGGTATTTAATACAATATAACATTTATGACAATTTTTTTTTAATTAAAATTAAATAAAAACAACAACAAAGAAATACTGTTAATGTATTAGACATAGTTTTTAAGAATTTGTAGTTTTTTTTTAACACATTTTTTTTTTTAGTTTAATCAAATTATTTAAATCGTTTTTAAGAAATATGAAAACCAATTAACATTCTCATATAAATTTTGTATTAGTATTAAAAATAACATTAATAAAAAAATTAAAAGTTTTGAAATAACGTAAAAAATAATTAACTTTGTCTATATCAAGCAGAGAAGAATATTCCCGGCCTCTTTCTTGCCAAGGTGTCGTAAAAGGCGACTAAGGCCATAGTGGTGCGAAAAACTATGCACCAAACAAGATGATGAGCAGCAACGTTATCATACCCTCTTTTTTTGTTTGGGCGGGAAAAAATGTACCTGAACGTACACCCCGTCGTCCGGGGAGACAACGGGGTAGTGTGGGGCCCTCACCCACTAAAATAACCCGCCGTGCGCCCTCACCCGCCCTTATAAGGCGGACCACGGGTACCGCGTACGTTGCTCCGTGGCCCGCAGGCGGCAGCCCCATCGGGCACTCTCCTGTGCGACGCCCCGCGCACTTGGGCAACGTCATCATACCCTGCTGCAACACACTGAGCTCGCCAACCCGTCCTCCAAGCGTGGCGAGTATTGCCCCCCAAGAGATGATAGAGGAGGCCTACGTTCAGCAGTGGACAAACACCCACGGATCTGATGGTGGTGATATCCTCTTCGAATATAGTTTATACTAATACATTAAATCACTGTAACGAATAAAATAAGATATTATTATAATATTTTGAAACACCAACCATTAATTTTAATATAAAATTTTATTTATAAACACATTGCTTTGTAACAATTACAATTTATTATGACAACAATGTTTTAGCTTTAACATTAATAGAATTACATAATAATTTTTTTTTTAATAATTTATACGATAATAAAACCTACGTCATCAATTAGTTTATAACATCACACAGTCATGCCATTTATTTACTTGTAATCTAGCTTACGTAGTAATTGTAAGCGTTTTGATGAAGACAAATATATCCGTACAGCCTTAGATAGATATATGACGCACCTACCTCAATAAAATCACATCGAGCACCATGTTTACATACTAACGACCGCGTTATTTACGCTGTGCTGATTAGCTCTTACTTTTTATATTAAAAATACTTTTTTATATCATACTTTATACAGTTTTACTATTAATGTATTAAGCTTTAAGTAAAACACATGTTTTATTCTCGGTTTTGTTTATTAAAATATTCCACCAGAATATGTTCTACGGTATCACCCGGAGCAGCTTGGCAGTAATTGTGATATTAATTATATATATTATTATTAGTAATTCCTATCTATACCTACGTATTCATATGTATGCGTTCTCTCTATCAATATTTAAATCGGCGAGTATAAAATTAAACGGGTCACATTATAATTCGAACCGCGTACATGTTTAAAAAGGAAAATTTAAACTCAACCTTGTCGATCACGACACGATAAAAATTCAAGACGTTGCATTTTCACGTATTGATCATTAATGTTTTACTAGTAAGATATTTACATATTATAATCAACTCAGTTTGTACGCGTCGACTTAAAAGATGTCGCAAGACGAATTATCAAAACTATATATATATATATATAATACTAAAAGACCCCCAAACTTTATTAATAAAACAAAATAAAATATACAACAACGAACATGAATTCATGTTGAACAAGGTTCGACGCACGAATTGTTCTTAAAAGTTCACGATTGTTGATAATGTTGTGTATGTGCGTGTGTTGTTATGGGTTGATGGAAATATATTTTATTTTGCATCTCACTAAATAAGTATTTATTAAACTTTTGTCCGCACTAGATTGTGAGCGTCACTAATTATACTTCACGATTTAAATTTTAACGCTCATATTAAGCGCAGGTACAAGTGGCCGGGCTTAGGATCGTGATTTGTTTTTTTTTGATGGTCTTTATATTGTAATCATCAAAGTGTGAGCGTTCCTCTGAACTGAGAGAAATATCAAGAATTACATCTGGGATGTCCCAGTAGATATGTACTTTGTTGTTGGCAATAGTCACATATTAAATATAGAGTATTGATTATTCTATATTGTTCGACAAAAGAAATTAAAGATTATTACAAGAAAATATAATCTTATTTTAAACAAATTTTTCGCTAATTTAAAATAAAAATATTATTGTTATAAACAATTGTAAGATGATGCGATCAATATAGAAAAAAAAAAGTGTAAACATAATAACATCTGTGCGGTGTTTATTATTTCACTGTTTAGTTACTCTACCACTCCTAACCTTTAAAAAGAAACAGGTTGACGCAAAAGAAGATATACTGGCAATTACCGACATTAACACATCGGCACAAAAGAAAAAAAAAGGTAGGTACTGGCAACTACCGATATTAACACGTCGGCACAAAAAAAAAAAAAAAAAAAAAAAAAAAACTATACCTACAACTTTATCTTATTCGTGAATTTAATGTTAAAGCAAAGGCATTGATTTTGGGTGAAACTTGCTCTTAGGATATTGGTTGACCGCTGACTTCCATACTAGATATTCCATACTTATCGTTTAGACTTTCACTATGTCGATAGTGTAAATATTTTTAATCGACAGATAGTGAAATGCGAACATTTATCTGTACACACAAAAAAAAAATTAACGAATTGTTACAGATATGCGGTTATCATGACTGATTTAATGTCATAAAAGTAACAATGAATAATAAATCATGACGATAATTGTATCCACGTATAAATATTTCGTTAAATTTCGAAATCAAATATATAATTGTATGTCATATTAGAAAATGTTCATCCTTCATCATCATCATATTTTTCAATCACTGTAAGTGGTATACGATAACTTTGTAGTTGGATAAAAAGAAACAGTTGTATATATAATAGGTGCGTTTATAAAGCCATTGAGATTCATTAAAAAAAAAAAGATTTACCAGTATTATTATAAAAAATGTCGAGCGCCACCGGGGCGAACGGCTTGTTGGTGAACATTAAAATAATTTCCAGCCGAGCTCGTCTAGTCGCTCTCTTGATGGAAACTAGCTAGACTAGTTCCAAGCGCAGACTGCATTAAAATACAGAAAGTAATTGAAATAAAAATAGATAGAATCGTATTCGCGGTGCATATAAAATTGCGTATTTAAATAGATTGCGTATTAGTAAGTGGTTGCCCAGTGGTCGAAATTCGACGTAATCTAGATATAATAAACATCATTGTCAACATAATAAAAATATGATTATAAATAAAAATAAAATAAAATAAAAACAAAAAATATTATAAATAGGTGACCATATGCAGCAGTCATTGAACCTGATCTGTGATTTAAAAAAAAAATTCGATATAAAATTCGTTGCAAAACCTGTATTTAAAACCGTGATGACAACAGACTTTGACAATAACTAAAATTTGTGTATATATGTACATTTTACATATGTGTATGTGCCGCAGTGTGTGTAGTGTTTATTTTTAATTAATTTAATTTATTTTTTGAGTTTTATTATAAAAATATTAACATTCTTCACTTCTTCACCGTATAAACTTTAACTGTGTCAAATTTCATACTTCTCCGTCCGCGTAATTTTCGTAAAAATGGGTACAAAGTTTTTTCTTCACGTATTATATTTAAATGGATAACTGACTTTAAATGGTTGTTGTCAAGTGAAGCAAGGGACGAATCGAATAGTTATATTCTAACAACGTTGCTTTCAGCGTTAGCTAATTATAAAAATATTAGTACGGTTATGCATTAATAAATCACGTGGTTTTTGTCCATACCCCGAGGTTTTACTTACCATATGTCCCGATATTTTGAGAATTTCAGGAAGAAAATAGTCTACGTACTAATCGTTTATCATCGTCGGAGGAGCAAAGGGCAAAGATGTAGCAATAAAACCAGATAATTTATATGTATGTGTAATATAAAGGCATAAATGATAAAACAAGGAAAAAATATCAGAGAGACAGCACAAAACTGTCAGCGTCGGACCACGTCCTAGTTTTTCTAAGTAGTCTTAAACTGCTGATCTGAAGTCTGATATAAAGCGCACGTGGCTAAGAATATAGAAACAATGTATAACAAAAGGTCACGGGCAATTAAGTGTCCGTGGATGTTTAATGTGTGTATATAGAAATAATTTTTATAAAGGTATAAAATTTATTATAATTTTACAATATTATACATATTTACAAAGCAAAAATTAAACCTATTATTTACAAACAGTTTTCGTATAAATCATGTCCGCGTTGAATGGTGACAAGAATACTATATATATATTTTATATAAACGTGCAAATCAGTAGAAAATGTATGTATAAATAAGTACATTTGATCTATTCCTGTATAGTACCCACTTGACGGGATTGACGGCCGGCTGGTCGAGTGGTCAGGCAACTGGACACTTTACGCTGCGGTCGCGGGTTCGAATCCCGCCAGGTGCAGATAATTTGTATGACGAATATAGATGTCTGCACCGGGTCATGGATGTGTATTTATGTATATATGTATTTATATAAATTTATTTCCGTTCCTAGTACCTGTAACACAAGTTCTTACGAACTTAGCACGGGGCTAGGTTAACGTGGTGTGATTGTTGGTTAATATTATTATTATATATTATTATTATTATTATTACTTATGTATTTACTTATAGACTCAGCAAACTCTGAACTTTTATTACCTACGCTTATTTTATAAATGATGAAATTTCGCAATAATATTGCCAAAAGGAATTGATTGATAACGTATCTAGACCGCGTTACAAAATTATCAATTACGATAACAGTACAATTTTGTACTCAATATTGTCTTGTTACAAAAGAAATAACCGCAGATCATTTTCTTACATTTTTTGTTAAATAAAATTGTTTTTTTTTTAAATTTTAATTATGCTCTTGTCTGATTGATATATTATTCTTACTATCGATCTTAGTTTAATGTCAGTTATTAGTATCTAAAAGATTTCTTGTACTCGCTGCCGTCGCAATGAATCTGCACATTTCGGGAGAATTTCTGAAACATGTAGATATATCCGACGGAAACGTGGCGCATTAGGCTTCAACCCCTTTCTTTCATATTAGAAGAGACCTTCTTCCAGTAGATAATAATGATATAAATATTTTCTTAGATATACAGTGTCAACATACAACAAAAGGGAGAAACAATACTAATGATGTTTAAAAGTTTTCTATAAAACCACATATTTGTATGTATTTTTTATTTAAATCACGTGTACTTACGTTTCCGATTCGCAATTCAAAATCTTTTAAAAATATGCGTAGGTATATATAACGAATGACTTATCGTCCTCATTACAAAATCGTTTTACATTTTAACAAACCATGAACATATTTCTAATATTAAATAATTACATGAATGTGTAATGTAACAAATAAAGTTTCCATACGCGTATAGAACTAACTAACAATAATACTTTTATTATTCATATATACAGTTAAAACTTAAATATGTATTATAAAAAACTTCCTTCGCGATGTCAACCCCTCCCTTCTCCTATTGGCAGTATCCAAACATACGCTTGGCAGTAAAATATCAATTAATAAAAATCTATATATACATATAATAAAATGGTAGGAAAGTCAAAACTGTACATTGAATATTTTTTTTTAAAAAATACTTGGGATGTAATCTACAATCGATACCGAAGCCAAAAATATAGTTTTTAGAATTTTTGTCTGTTTGTCTGTATGTATGTCCGGGATAAACTCAAAAAGTACTGCATGGATTTACTTCAGATTTCGCACGAATATTATTAAGAAGTCGGGTCAACATATAGGCTACAAATTATCACGCTATCACCTACGGGAAACGAGCAGTGAACCTTTATTTCTTAAACGCATTCCGTAACAACGTGTAATCTAATAGCGTTCATGCAGACGACGTTGCGGGCAGCAGCTAGTACATAATAAACTTAACAAGGCGACTTTCATACGTTATTACAAAAATAATAATAAACGTCTCAACAATATTGTAACTATTGTCGTGTCAATGGCTTATTAATGAAGAGTTTCGATCAACAACTTAAGAAACTCTCGCTAGACTGTTTTATCAAGAGTCGGATACAAAAGGCAGTGTTGCTTGAGAAGGCATGCATTGTGAGGAGGTTCCTTACCCTAGAGCCCTAACTACCGGCCGCTTGGTCCTCAACCTGTCACCGAAGGAAAACTATTTTTTTTGTATTTTCTGTATAAAATAAGTTAAATATAGAAATATAAGATCATAATATCGCCTCACACTCAACGGTCCTCACTAGTATGTGAAGTGTTGGGGATGCAGAAATATACACAATACATAAGCACAAATGCCCAGACCACGATAAACATCAATATGGCCTATACAAATATTTGTCAAGTATGGGGATCAAGCACGCGACCGCTTGCGCATCAGACAGTTTCTGTGACTACTGCGCCAACGTGTCGATCCTAAAGAGTGGTGTAGCTAAGCCTTAACAGGCCCCCGTTAAAATTGATTTGGGAGCCATCGTCAAAACTAAACAGGTTTAATCCAAGTGCAGTAAAGATCTGAAACTGATTTATCTGCTTTAAGGGGATAATGAAACCTCTGTATCTTGGAAGCCCGTATAATTAATACAGCTAATATAGGGGTAGTTACGCTTTTGACTATAACCTATATCAAAAATTAATTAATATTGATAAAGAAACAAGCAAAGTCTCATATATAAATATAAATTTGTTTAACACGGTCGTCTGTTCCTAAGGTAGACAACTTAATGCCTGTGTTTTAGGTAACAGCCGACTGATATACATTTTTTTTAAATAAATATACATTTAAATAATACATATAGGTATAAATAAATATATATTACACCCAGTCTCGGGTGGGAATCGAACCCAAAACCCTGGAGAAGAAGACAGGGTTACTGCCAATTCCGCTAACGGTCCACTATTTATCACATATAGGAATATTCTGTAACTTGCAAAAAACATTACATTATATATATATATATATATATATATATATATATATATATATATATACAGGTGACTGGTAAATTACTATCAATATTCGAATGATTCATTCGAATTATGTAAAAAAAACAGGTAAATATGAATAAACTTTTAAGTAAAGTTACTCAACAATTATCCAATTATGTACGCGTCGTCTGGACACCTAACTATATAACACTTACAAAAGTAAGGAAATACAATCATATAGGAAATGCATGTAGATATAGAGATTGTACAAATTATGTAGCATAAAAAAAGTATATATGTATATTAGAATATAAGCGTTCAGTTTGGACTCTCGTCTCAAAGACTATATAGATACTTAAGTATAGTAGTCTCTTTGTAAGTACTTATTTGTTTAAATTTGCTGAGTAAAAACGCCTATGTATGTAACAATCGAATACATGAAATTAAAAAAGGTATAGGCGCATGCAAGCCTGTACATATATATAAATATTTTAAAAATAACACATTTATACACATTTATACTGTGGTAAACTGTATCGTAAAAAATTTAGTGTTTTTATCTTTTCACAAGTAAGGCTATAAAATATCACAATATAACTCATAAAACGGAACATTTACTATTAACATAAACGAGGGAAAAACTGCGTGGGTCGTCGAGGTTATTTATGATGGCATTTCAAGTACTCGTAGTTAAGTTTATTTTTGCATTAATTCATTAGATTACGGGCGTTTCTTAATTTAATTAGGTATGTTTATAGGTTAAAATTAGGTTTGAGGGAGATTAGCGCTGTAGTCGAAGCAAATGCTTCTTGTGACAGCTGTCCAGGGTACAATCCCTGCTCAGGACAAATAATTATACGTTACATATACATATAGATGTTTATCTGGTCATTTTTTTGTGTTGTGTTCTTGTGTATGTTCCAAATTGCATTGTCATTCTACTGGGGATTAATCTAGGCAACATGTGAAAATTTAGTCGACTTTTTTCAGCAGTCTCCGAAAATTATGATTGAGGTGTCATTCGATTCGGAATGGCATCTAGAAAATTAAAAAAAATGAAGATCAGCTTGCAAAAATTGCAAAAGTTATTACCAAAAAACTAAAAAATAAAAAAGGGGTTTAGTTTTTTGCAATCATAATATACGGAGACTGCTGAGAAAAGTTGACTAAAATGGCATATGTTGCCTAGACTAGATTTTGAGAGTGAGTCTATTCTATAATATCCTTCGTTACGAATATTGAATTATTAAAGTAAAAAGTTAAGACAAAGATAGTGAAGAACACCATTTTTTGAATTCGTCCGACAAGAATTAAATATGTTAACCAAAAAATCAAGCGTCAAAACTTAACACGGTTCAAACAATGAGACTTATAAAAAAAATGTAAATTACCACGATTTTACCACATAGACAGCAGATATATTGTAATCGAATAATTAACAAGGAAAACATTTTAATAGGTAGGTTCTGTATATCGATATACTCGTATGTATGAACTATTAAAATTACTCATTTTTTTTTATAAGACAATTAAAATTGTTCCCAAGCATATATAAGAGTACTTCTTCAATAATAATGATAATAAAAAAAATAAAAAAATAACAATCAGATATTTTGATAATTAATTGGCGTAAATATTTGGCGATCCGAAAAATACGATTAAAATGCGTTTTTTACGTATTTTAAAGTATGTTATCGTATTATGCTCATATTTTTATGATCAATTTATAAATTTTTGTTAGAGTACCACTAATAACGAAGCGTGGAATATCTTTACATTGTGGAACGGAAAAACCTCTAATTATCAAAATTATTTTTGTTCCATTGTTATTTATGAAAGATTCTCACGTTTGTACTTTTTAGGTACAAATTGTCTAATTCCGAACATATATTCGTAATAAGGCTGCTTAAAATTTAGTCAATTATTTTATAATCAAAATTAAACTCGAGTATATACTGTTCTCTTATATTTACGCGAATTTTACTCATTTAATTAAAATACTATTACATTTACAGTTTCACAAAATTTTTAATTATTTCCCGACGTTTCGGACCCTTTACAGCGTCCATGGTCTCAGGGGACTGAGGTGATGGGTGTCCGAATATTAAATTAATTGTTACATACCCCGCTTTTATACAATACTTTTATACTTTAACCGTTCCTATTCAATTTCGAATAGGAACGGTTAAAGTGATTTAATTAAAGTATTTTAATTTAAAGTAAAAATTTTGTTAAACTGTAAAGTTTTAAATAAACGCGATAAAATCCGTTATAGACTTTTAATTAAATGAGTAAAATTCGCGTAAATATAAGAGAACAGTATAGCTAACTACATATAATCGTTCTGATGTAGTGGGGTGACTATATTCCCTTATCATGACATGACATTACAATGACATTCAGTGAAGTGATCCCTTTCTTATAACTGACTATTTGGACAGTGAATGGATTGTCTAATATGGTTTCTAAAGCATTTCATAAAGTCTTGACAACCATTTGGTGTGGTGGTGCGAGTAGTCGCCTTAACACCAGCGGTCGTGGGTACAATCCCGCTCGGAGCAAATATTTGTATTTGTACAAATATTTGTTTCGGGTCTAGGTGTATGTCTTTGTGAGTTTCTCCAAAGTTCCTCTGTGAGCACCTACATCCGTCGATTCCAGTTATTATCACAAACAACCAATAGCAATCGTTCCTCATGGTAGAAAAATTATCCACACACCAGCCACCAGTGGAATCCTTTTTCAAAAGGATAAAAAGACTAATTTTTTCCAGTAGTTTTCAGGCTGATTTAGATCATTTTACTTTATATATTAATATAATAATTATATTTGCTTAATAAACGTTATCTATGAATTTACCCGATAAAAGCCGATAGTAAAAATTATTTTCCGTCATTGTCTTTTTATTTAGATAAGTTATACTTATATCTTATTAGGTATTTTAGAAAAAATTTAGTGAGAATGAGTTGGCGCAGTGGTTCTAGCAACCTGCTATTATGTACTGCCGTGGGTTTCATCCCTACTGTAGTTATCAGTATCCTGATAGTATAGTCTACTTGTATGTAGTGTGTCGTGGACGTTTGTCGTTTGTTGTTTATGTTGTTCGTGATGCCGAACCCCCGACACATACTTCTCATCCTAATATATGATGCCCTTTATCCCGTTGAGTACACAGTATATATTTATTTGCTATTAATTTACCATAAACTGACGACCGACGGCCGTTCTGGTGTAGTGATGCGAGTAGTCGCCCAAACACCGGTGATCGCGGGTTCGATTCCCGCTCGGGGCAGATATTTGTATTTTTACAAATATTTGTTTCTGGTCAAAGTATATGTCTTTGTGTATCTCCCCACCATGCATCGGAGAGCACGTAAAGCCCTCGGTTCCGGTTACTATCATAAGCAAGGTTATTAGCAAAAGCCTCTTCTCTATATATAGAAGTGTTGGAGCATAATCCACCACACTGCTACATTGTGAGTTGGCAGATAATTTTCTTTATCATGAGTAACGATCGCTATCAGGTGCTTATGATAAAAACCGGGACCGACGGCTTTACGTGCTCTCCGAGGCACGGTGGGGAGGTATATAAATACCGAGCTTAATTTGTTTTAATGACTAACGTTCAGCAAACTGCAATTTAAAATTGTTTACCATTAAATATTTGTTTAATAAGGAAGGTTATAAGAAAACATAAATGCCATTCAATGTTACTTGTATTTAATTTTAACTCAAGCACGACCGTGACATTTGATTAGTATTTTCATAGTGTTTTCTCTAATCTAACATTCATATGAATATTGTTTAATTTTAACGTATATATCTTTATATATAATATATTTAACACACACACACAAGGTCGTCTGTTCCTAATGTGGGCAACTTAATGCCTGTTTTTTAGGTAACAGCCAACTGATATACTTTTTTTTAAAATAAATATACATATAAATAATACATACATAAAAATAAACATATATTACACCCAGACTCGGTTCGGGAATCGAACCCGCAACCTTTTGAGCAGAAAACAGGGTCACTGCAAACTGCGCCAACGGGTCAGTCAAATTGAATCAAATACTGATTTACATTTATAATCAATACAATTATATTTTAACATAATAAATATTTAAATAAAATTTTCATATTAAGAAAGAATGACATTTTTCGCATTTTATTAAAATAAAAATTTATCAATCGATCGAAAAAAGAAAGTTTTTTTTTTGCCGTCTATAGAAATGGTAAGGATGCTTGCGTCAAAATACGCATAATTATGTTATAAAATAAAAGTGAATTAATTAATTAATATACCGCAACATACCTAAGCCTTATTAAAATTATTTATAAGTATGTCATTGCTCTTCTCCTATTGTTTCTTTTTCTTTCTAAGCACGACGTTTAAGAAAAGAGCAACAGGCAGAGAATAATAATACCGACGTCTTTTTTGTTGAAGTGTCTTAAAAGGCAAGTAAGGCTATAGTGGTGCGAACAACTGTAAGCGAACCAGGATAGTGATGGGCAGCAGCGTCAACATATCCTGCCACAACCAGCGTAGCCAGACGTCCCGATTTTGGCGGGACGTCCCGATTTTAAAATCACAATTAAATGTCCCGCGCGGGACATGCTCAGTCGCGTTTTTCTGGGATATCTCGACTGTGCGTGTCGAGGAAGCGTCGGCGGGTGACACAGACAAGTGTAGACTGTCCGCTCGCTCTTTTATTTCAGAAGATAAATAAGATTTAACTATTTAACGATAGGATAAATCTGATTTCAAATATTATATTTTTGTTAAAATAGATTTCCTATGGCTATTTTTGCTATCTATTGTCACGTAAATGTAATTTGAATTCAATTAAAAAAATTAAATATTAAAAAAACTTCTTTTTTATTTTGTAAACAAGATTATATACGTTTTCTTACTATGTCCCGCTTTCGACGAAAGAATCCCTCTATTTCACTCAAAAAGTTCCAAAATCCCGACTTGGCAAAAAAATCTGGCAATGCTATCGCCAACCCACCTGCCAAGAAAAAGTCAACACCCTCCCCTAGTGGTGGTGGATGTTTAATTAATATCTATAAGATAGCATGAATATATATTTAAACGAGAAAGCAAAAAATGCGTAATGATACTGTCAGATGTTTCATCTGTCGTCATCTTGATTGTTAATTATAAAATTATTGGTCTTCAAAATACGCAACAGAACAGTAGTCTCCGCTGATTAATTAATTGTTTGTTTATATATCTTTTTTTAAAATAAATGATTCAGAATGAATCGTCAGTGATTCCATTCATTAAACAGAGACAATTTTAAGTAGAATTAACTATAATATAACGGTTGTCTCTGGCAATACTTACGAGATCTTTAAATATTCACAACGATTGACAGTTAGAGGAAATGATTACACTAAAACTTTTAATGTGCTTAATTAAGTTGGTCACGTAGTTAAGTTTTATAATCAACTAGAAGTGACTTGCGATTTCAATCGTGTCTATATTTATTGCTACTTTTCGACAACTTTGAGTCGTTGCATGTAATTTTATGAGGACCGTTCTGGTGTAAGGGTGCGAATAGTCGCATCATGCCGCGCGCCGGCGGTCGCGGGTTCGATTCCCGCTCGAGAAAGATATTTGTATTTGTACAAATATTTCGCTAGTGACTATTAACATCGTCGGAACTGCAAAATCGATTTTTTTTCATTGATTTCATTAAACGTTCCTAAATAACCAAATCTATCATCAGCTGAAAAGAAAAATATTATTTTATGCATAGTTTTTTAATCACTTAATTTAGAAATGTCGTTATTTAAAAAAATATGTCAAAAGAAAACAATTTGCATCGCTCTCCTGTAAAGTTATTTTTTTTCATATCCGACATTTTTAATAGTCATAGGTGATTCAGTATGTTATTTTATAGCGTATGTTACTTCAGGATATCAACATTTTCTAATGATTTGAACTATTGTTTAATCGGTTATTTGAAAACACATACATTTTTTCTTTGTACTCGCATATATATATATATATATATATATATATATATATATATATATATATATATATATATATATATATATATATATGTAATAGTTTTGTATCAAATGTGTGTGAACATTTTAGTTCAATTCTCTTTCATACATCGAACCTTCAAAGTGATTATTACTGAGTAAAATTTCATCAATTTAATTAAATTATTTTATTACATCTGTAATAAGTTAAAGAAAAGAAAAAGAAGTGCAAATAAGAAGTGCTCTTATAAAATACACAGCCAACATATTTAACGCTAATATAATTATTAACCATTAAAAAAATTGTACAAACAAAACTGTTACAATTTCAAACATAACACATTAAAGTTGTATTACAACTATCTCTATCAAAAACTGCTCTTGATTCTAAAACAAGCTGAACTCAAAACGAGTCTAACGACAATTTCACCCGAATGCGAGACGGGTCAAGGAAAATGTAAGCTATCATTATAAAAGTATGTCTTAATGATTCTTAAAATAAACACAAGGGAGCAATGACACGTGACTAGGGTTGCCAATTCAACTGGAAAAAATCCTGTAGATTTCAGATATCTCTCTCTACGTGTCTATGATGTGTCAAGTTACGTCTCATATCAAAGGTATTCTGTTATTGATGTGAAAAATGAAGTTTATTAGCAGATATTACATTTCCTAAAAGTTTGCATTGTGGACTGATGTATTACGGTTTAGATAAAAATCATCTAATCTAAGTCTAATATATATATTTAACTTTTATACTCTTTCGCTTGTTATAATAGGAAAGATAACGCAAAGGTAATTTTGTTTTCGTTGTAAAATGTGACAAGAGTTTTTTATAGAAAACTTTATCTTCTTTTATTTCATAATCTTTTAGTCTAACGAATTGGCAACCCTATACAAAACCGACTATCTAGACCGTCTAGCGTCAGAAGCGTTGTTGTGGTATCAGCGAGTTTCAACCAGATGCATGCGGTGGTTAATTGTCACAAGAATTAACGATAATACAGCGTGATGATGTGAGCGCTTAACTTAAACGATTAGTATACCGATGTTTGTGACGATGGTAGCCCATTATGATCCGTGTTTGTTAGAAGCTGCTTGATGATTAAGCAGATTTATTTAAAGATTTGGCCAATCTTTGTCTTAATTATATATTTAGTTGATAAAGATGTGTAGAATTAGTGGCGCTGTATTTCATGCAAGATATTACTAATTTTGTACTAAAACACAGTTTATATATTCAAAAGAGCAACTGCGGAGTTTCTTGCCGATTCTTCTCTGCAGAATCCACATTCCGAATCGGTGGTAGCTTTACTTTCACAAAAAACAATAATAATCACTAAAATATTAATTTTGTAAAATGACGATTAGAAGGTGCTCGTGGGGCCTATTTGAATAAAGTTGTTTTTGATTTTGATTTTGATTTTGATTTTGATTTTGATATAGAAACACTAGCAAAATCTTTCATTAAAATAAAATAGAAATATTTTCCGTTATAGATTTAGAGTTATCAATAACGTAAATAATATTTAATAAAGTATGCAGTAAATAGGTACACGAAATATCATACTCCACAAGGAAAAAAAAAAATGTCAGGGGACAAAGAAATCAAAATATCGAAAACAAACATGGCAATTTGTATTCAACGCATTCAATTGTCTTATTGGTAAACTTTTAATTCGTCATAACGTACAAAGGAGTTGTCGGAGACCCGCGAAACGAGTGCGACCTTACCCAACGCGGGATTTGAACCCGGAATCGCATTCCGTAAGCGGTTGACTGTATAATGACGACGGTAAGTAGTTCGGCACATATAAAAAAAAGAATTCTGCACCAATAATACCACTATGTTGCTTCCTTTCGTAACCGGTTGAGAACCAGTTTTTTAACTTTTTAAATACATTTAGTGCTAAAAACGGTAAAGTTAAATTAAAATTAGAATTCTTTTCGAGGAAGGAAAACTAATATGTAATTTCATTCAAGGATGATTTACTCGCACTAGAGATACTTCGCGATTTTCTCGCGTTCATTTTTGATATCTTATCAAATAGGGTGACATATATATACCTCTATGTGCTTCTGAGATACATAGCGTAATTCTTTAATGCCTATAACTTTCCTCAATAATCGGTTTGAATCTGCAATAAAGGCTTTTATGACATTCAAACAAACAAACAATTTAATGCTTTAATATACAAGTATATATTTGAGCCTTCCAAGATTTTTTTCGTTAAAATAGTGTAGAGCATTTTTCCCGTTTTCGTCTATAACTTTATCTGAAAAATAATTGTTATTACCACCTTTATTGTCGTTTTTAATGTACATAGAAAAACCAATTGATAAATATCTCGTAACGTTTCTCACGTTCGGACGTCTCAACTTGCAAACATAAACTCCTGTTAATATACATTGAGACTTATATTTAATATTTATATTGATATATTTTTATACAAGGTCATTCGGTTATTGGGTATTCATTTTTATTATGCTTTTTTAATATAAATGTAGATACCTATAATTAAGAAGTTGAGTTACTCCAAACAACTTATGGAAACCGATTCTTCTAAACTATATACTCTTCTTAATTGTATACTCGAAAGTTCTAGAATGTAGTAGCGAGAAAGGGGGATGTGTGAGGAGGACTGCTAGTGACCGACCGCTTAAGCGAGGGTCTTTCTTTTTGCACTCCGCCGCGGCACAGGCCACACATAATAAATTAATTGGGGTCCTTGGCGTTAGCTGTCGCGGCCGGTGCCGTAATAACCTGGGCTGTACCGCGTGACTGAAATAAGCAGACGGCGGCAGCAAGATTCTGCTGGGACCCCAATTACCGGCACTTAACTCATTGCTGTCTAAAAGTATCCGCCTACTAGTTGCTGATAATACAACCGGAGGTTCGTGTTCCCTGGCCCGTGGCTTAGGGGGTTGCTAGCGCGTGCAGAACGACGTGGCAAGCCTTATAAGATGAACGCTTCGGATAAGTGACTCTTGCAATCGATTCCCAGATTGATAACAGTAATAATTAGTCTTAGTATTTCCCATTAATTAGTCTCTTAAAATTATTCAAGAGTTATTCAAAAACATTTTATCTCATTTTTAATAATCGGCCTTTGTATTATCTTTCTTTTTCAAATTTAATCACGATTATTAATAATTAATATCCTTGTAACGATTTCAAATCTTTTATTTTATTATTAGGTACTTGACAATGTAACAGAAATTAATTGAATCTGAATCTTATATTTTTATTAATAATTAATTCGTCACGCGACAACGTCACAAACCTGAGATAGGTATATATATATACATGTGTTATAAAACTTACTATTTTGCACGTTCAATGCTAATATAAAGTTTAAGGATATCGATTTGTACATCTTCGCATATTTATAAGCTGAATTATCTGTCGACTTTTAGTATAATTGTTTATTTCCAATTATCTGCTACGTCTTTTATATTTATTATTCTTTGTATGTATTTATCTATATATGTATGTTATATGTATGTGTGATTTTATTCATTAGTCATTTACTTACAATTTCTTGTTGTATACAATAAGGTGTTTGGTAAAAATATATATAGTTATAGAATAAGCAATAGTATGTATGAATGTGTGTGTGTCTTTGTTTGTATTTAATTCGTTGGCCATTATGAAGAATAATGGAAAAAAAAATTCAAAAATCATTTTAGCTTGTAATAACAAATTATATTTGATTTAGTATTGTTACATTTTCTATTGTTTCCTGTCCTTGGTCGTTCATAAACGGATAATACTCGATGTCTTTATTTCCGGAACAAAGAAAATTTGTATTCATTTATATTAATTGATAGTTCAAAAGCTATGTTTTATGTCACGTTTGTGGTTAAAGATGAAAAAAAAAGAATATATCAAATACCTACTTATATGCTACTCTTAACTTACCGAAATTATTGGTTCTTAACAAAGGTGGACATAGACAATAGAAATATAATTAAAAACATCGAACATGACTGATTCATGTAAAACTATATATATATATATATATATATATATATATATATATATATATATATATCTTATATCTTAATCGATTTAATAATTTGTGTAACCATTATAATAATTAAAATTCTTTTAGGCTTTCTTAATAAAATATATCTTCCGCATAGGAATCTCCTCTTAATTTGATGTCTATTAATTTATGGTAAATACATATAATAAAGTTTAAAATTAATTCGCCTAGTGCATTTACGAAAAAATAATTTACTAAATTTTTTTATAATCTACCTTAGCTTCAAAGTTTTAAAAGTCTAGCCAGTGTTATCTAAAAAATTTTATCTGAAAAAAAAAAAAAAACTAAAAGAGAATGAATACAATTTCTAAATAATGGTATTGGTGATATAAGTATATGAAAAAAACTAACGTACTAACGATTTGAATATCAGACATATCAGAATCAACCTTGAATTTTGTAACTTACAATATTTAAAGCCTTTCTGTTACGTGACAATGTTTACATTATAAAAGATAAACAACTTTTTTTATATGGTAATATTATATTAAATAAAAATACGTTCGAAACGCCCGTTACTTCCTCGAACGAGATTAGAAAAAATCTTAGAAAAGCAGTATCCATCATATCGATTAAGATCAGAAATATAAATTAATATACTATTTAGTAAGATGCTAATATGTTCCCATAAATTAAATATTTATTCAAAACTAGCAAACCCGGCGAACTCCGTTTCGCCACCAGATGGCTTCGTTTTTTGTAACATTTCGTTTGGGGATTAAAAGATGAAGTAGTACATGCTATGTATCAGAGATGGCGCTGTATGTGAAAAATGATTTTTCCTGTTTTCCTGCTTTTCTGTTAAAATTTTTCCTGAATTTTGTTTGCTATAAACCTCACGGAGCCCGAGACCTTTCCAACGAATGCAAAACCGTGAAAATCGGTTCGTGCGTTCTGGAATTATTATAGCGTCAGGAAGGAAAACCCGACTTATTTTTATATTATAGATTAATTTACGGGTAAAAAAAGTAGCAATAAAAGCACCAAACAATAACTCTGTAGAAAAAACCCCATACTAAAACTGTTATATCGTTATATTATATAATAAAACCTCTTGTGCATATATTATACATCTTATCACGACATACCGAGGTGGGTAACAATAAATTCCGATTAAATTATGGCAACGTATATATCGGTCAAGATGCGCCAGCGCATAACACAACAGTAGTTAGGGCTGTCAATAAAACTCTGAATACCGCTCCTTCGTTATGTTCGATAAGACTCGTTTTATGATTTCAGTTGCATTAAATTTTGATACTTATCCAACGGTGTGACGTTTATAGTTTCTGCTCAACTTCTATGAGTCGTAATGTGATTTTTATAATTTATAACTTTCTATAAACTAAAGCAAAGTGTATCTAATAAAAGAAAGGTAAGCTTGATATTTCAAATTAAACCAATTGATACGACCATATTAATAATCACCATGTTAAAACATATACATGTGATGTTATTTGTTGTATTTTTCAAAAAATAAATGTAAAATGAGTTGGCAACCCTAACAGCGGGTGTCCTTACGAACCAGTTTGTTTCAACACTAGCGTACACTCGTGAATTTTCTTGTCTGCCCGTTGCCTAGTCCTTGCATATTTATTACAATAAATAATATACTAGCCTTAGTTGTAATTTATGATTACTTTCAAAGAACGTCTATAACATTTTATATTATTATAATATTAATTGAAACAAATCTTAACCTCGTTACGAAATACCGTAAAAAATTCTCACAAAGACAGAGATGCAGAAATGTCTTAACGGAAACTTAATAAGGTTATTATTATAAAGAATATTTAACAAATTACTAAAATAATTTTATTTTTGAACTATTTTTTATCTGTATCAAAATCAAGTCACTGCTAATAATTCAAATATTTTCCACTGTCACATGTTTTTGACAAATAATCAAATATATGCAACTCAAAAATAAAACACAATTAAATAATTCTTATCTTAGAGAGACAGCTTCAATAGTTGTAGTGGATGCGGAAAATGCTAAAACGACGAAACGGTGCCAGTATTTAACTTAGCCCAATATCTTTACTATGTGTTTTTTATCTTTAAAATACTTATAACTCGGGATAACGCTAAAATATAAAATATTTAACTTGATGACATAGCCCCCACTGGTAGATGGCGACAACTTGGTACCCCTACTGGTAGTACGAGGGCTGGTATTATATTCAATGGGAAATACACAAGTATTCTTGACACCATTTAACTCTTGCTTATATCATAATTATTTGTAAATAATTACTTATTGAAGTTTGGTCTTGCAAATACGCTTACGATCACATAAAAATGAGAAACGAAAAAAAGAACTGACTTAAGTAGCTAATTAATTAATCTGTTAAGAATATATTAAACTATCCCGCAGGAAATCCAACTTATAATATTATTACTGTATCTATCTACATAACATTCCTAATGTGAAAACTCTATTGGAAAAGTTCTCATTTTTTTTTTTAAATTTAAACCGTAGATCACTGAAATCGCTCGATTCAAGTCAAAAACGAAAAATGAACAAATGGAATATTTAAAAAAAAAAATCCTGTACACTTTTATAATTTAATCGTAAAAGACTTTTAAGTCTTTTGATGTTAAATAATCGATTTGAAATTAAGTGTTAATTGCATATCGATCTTGAATTACGACTAGACATTCATGTAATTAAACATAGACACTAATTAATTAATCCTCGAAGTAGTACATTTAAAACGCTCTTTGTTTCAGGATATAATTTCATCAAGGTTTTAAAAAATCCTTACTCTTAATCGATTACATTGCAACTAAAAACTAAAAGAATAATGAGAAGAGAACAATTAAAATTAACCGTTTATTTTGACTTAATATTCTGTAAAATTAATTACATTTTTCGTATTTTCTATTATTATTATGTAAGACATGTTAAATTTATTTATAAATAATGAACAAAATATTTGTACAACGTTTATGTAAAAAAAAAAAAGTTAATTTGTGCTATTTGTCCCTCGGGTTTTTACTCGCTTTGATATTTACATACGTATTATAAAATTGTAAATTTCACATTTCTGTTTTTTTTTTTCAGAATTTTTCAATATATTTTTTTTTGTG
Source organism: Euphydryas editha (assembly GCA_036937285.1). Classification (NCBI taxonomy): domain Eukaryota; kingdom Metazoa; phylum Arthropoda; class Insecta; order Lepidoptera; family Nymphalidae; genus Euphydryas; species Euphydryas editha. The sequence goes on along the minus strand of JAUPFZ010000005.1, from coordinate 20,547,518 downwards.
AGTGCTTAACACTAATGGCATTCATTTTTATCATTTGTATATATGTTTGAACACGCATAATTGCAAAAGTACTAATTGTAGGTAAAAAATCAGTATGGAAAAGATATATATTCTGAGGAAAATTAATTTAGTATTTATTACATCGAAATCGCTATAGGTACTATCTAAAAAAATTTTTTTCATTTGAATTTTGTATTTTAAATAAGGTGAAAATAGGTGAGTTAATACAAAAATGGTAATAGAGTTTAAGTTAAGGTAAGAGAGTAAATAATGTTTTAATACTTTTGACAAGAAATATTGAATAAAATAAAAATAATATAATAATACAAGTAAAAAAACAACATGGAGTCAATGATCTGCTTTTGTAATACGAATGTAATAGTAGAATTTAATATGAATACGGTACCTGATCCGCTATTATGGGGCATAGCGTGAAATTTCTTTTTTCGCCTTAATTCTAGATAATGTAGCATTTTAATGGCGACAAAATTATTAATAAAATATTACTATAAAATAAATAAACGTCTCACACTACACAAGCATAAACGCCCAGACCATCACAAATAACTATAAGGCCTATACACATATTTGTCGTGTGCGGGGATCGAAGCCGCGACCGCTAGCGCATAAGCCAGTTGCTGTGACCATTGCGCCAATCCGTCGTCAAATATTTGCACTCTTGCTTATAGCATAATTATTTCTAAATAGAGATATATCAAATTAACGATAAAGTAACGCAGCGTAGCGCAGCGTGTAACCCAAAAGATGATGATATCATTTAAAATACAGGTTCTCGTTACGATACGACCAATTAGACATCAATGCGTACAACTACAATACCAAAATTCATACCTACGGACACTTTTGTGTCATAGATATTTTCGTTTTGGCAATTCACCTGACCTCCAATGCCTTATTAGCTAGCGGGGATGACAGGAAATGACACCGTGGGAATGATTCTATTCGATTTAGACACGCTCGACAATTGATACTTATGATGTAGCGAACTAAAATCGTTTTGTATTAACGTCATTTCGTAAATGGCTACAGGTGTATAGTTGCTGTAAGTTAATTAAGCTATGATTAAGTAACAACTAATAATGTAATAGTTGATACATAAATGTCTCATTAAGGAAAACAATCTCTTCAATTACGAAGTTTTGACATATTATATTATTATGCGTGTACACCTATATCTATAATTTATACCTATACTTCTTATTACCACTTATTTATAACTTCGAGAGAGAGGTCAATCGTCGAATCCAGCTAGGATAGGCACCGTTCGGGAAGTTAAAGAACGTTTTTTCATCCATCATACCTCAGTACCTGAAGTCTTCTCGTCTTCTCGTCGTCTTTGACCAATATGTGTTACCAGTGACGGATCTGAGACATGGTCTCTAACTATAGGCCTTTTAAACAAGCTCCAAGTCGCACAGCGTGCAATGGAGAGGACTATGCTTGGTATTTCTCTGCGAGATCGTATCAGGAATGATGAGATACGCAGACGAACAAAGGTTGCCGACATAGCCCAACGGATTTGCACGCTGAAGTGGCAGTGGGCAGGGCACATAGCTCGTAGAACTAACGGCCGATGGAGCAGAAAGGTTCTCGAGTGGAGACCACGTACCGGCAAGCGAAGCGTCGGACGGCCATCCTTGAGGTGGACGGACGATTTGAGTAAAGTCGAAGGAAGCCGTTGGATGGAAGCTGTTTTAAACCGGTCGTTCTGAAATTCGATATGAGAGGCCTACGTTCAACAGTGGACATCAAAAGGCTGATATGATGATGATGATGATACCTATTTAATGTTACTAGAAGATTTCCGTGGTGGTATTACATAACATTTAAAAGAAGTATGTTAGTTTGTTTCAATTCGTTACTCTAACGATCTAATTATGAAAAAAAAAAAATAAGCTATTAAATCTATTTCTTGAAAAAGTACGCTATAGGATTATTAATAAGGTATAGGATTATTATTAAGGTGCTATAATCTCGGGCAAAGCTTAAAAGAAAATTATAAAGTATAGTCTAACAACAGCAAGTAAGCACTATACCGAGACTTATAGGAGTGGAGCATAATTGGAAAACCTCAATCAAATTATCGAAACTAAACGAGGGTAAAACTGTGAGTAACGTATAGTCAAAGATAAACTACGAATAATATAACATTACAAAACAATCCTCTAATCAAATTCCTTTCGTAATTGATAATAATTTTCATGATTAATCATAACAATAATAATTGAAACATGTTGTTAGCTTATCATGGGCGCCTGACGCCAACTTGCCACGTACGGTATATTTATTAATCACACTTTTCTTAAATGTCATGTAAAAACAATCCTTATTTCAAGTGTATTAAGAACTTGAATGCTTTTACGTTTAGAAGTATGAGGCTAGCTGAAAATCTCTGCAGACGTGCTCGACTAAACAGCCTCATTGATAAAATATCAATTTCAATATTAGAACTTAATCCGAGCTCATACGCGCTTATTAAATTAAAAACGAAAGGACTTTGTTAGGGTTCACTCGTGCACCAATCTGTTCATTTTAAATTTATTCAGAAAGTATTAGATTTAATATAGCGATTACTTTTGGGTCAAATTAAGATTGATAGCTATTGAGATTAGAGTAATCGAATAATCAAACTAGACAAAAAGTAATAAGCCTTAAAAATGATTTAAAAAAATCGTAATTTCATATTATATACTAGCAAGAAAGCATTATATAACTACTAGCAAGCTAGCAATTGATTAAGTTGTAAGGATTTTTTAACTTATATTAGTATTTTTTTATTATTATGAAGTATTCTTATTATCTAATTGTTTCACTCCATCCATTCAATATATATTTGTAAATTATCTGTGATTGACGTAGTCTTTATACAAATTAAATATAAAAAAGTATTTTAACATGTAATTTTTCAGTGCATGTTTCTAGGAAAATTTAGAACAATAAAATCAAACTTCCATATCTTAAAAATGCAAATAGAACCCGTATAAATTAAAATGATTCTCAGTAACGTTATCCGTCTTTGTCCACCAGCCATGTTTATAATTAGACTCGTAAACGGGTAATCGACAAAGTGACAACATTACCGATTATTGTTCGCAACATACACATAAAGTTACACAATAGAACATTCAATGATTCGCATTTGTTTTGGTCGTACCCGTCCGGAATATATAGAAGAGGTTTCAACACCAAGCTAATTGTAGGTACCTACTCTGTTAACCGAAATGATATACGGGAAATGAAACTGACTGTCGATTTAGAAAAGTAACGAGTATATTTTATGTATATTTTCTATCAGTGTGATAAAAAAAAAATTAGTTTGTTTGTTGAGATATATATGATACATTTAATTATATTTCTTCATTTCTAAGTCAGTATGTCAATACGATGGTTGATAGGTAAAAATTAATACTTAAAATTTCGAACTAGTAATTAGCTATTGAAATAAAGTTTTAATATCTTAGATTCTTCCTAGATTCCTAGCGTTTTACTCATTCTCGTATATAAATACACTCATTTTATTTCTGATATCTTTACATTAGTAATTATTGGTTTCTATGATCTGCTAGAAGACGATAAAAAGTTAATCTCTTACAGCAATTGCAAGTTTTATTCGGTTTTTTTTTTGTCACTCGAGTAAAGTAGGAAGCAAAAGTTAGTTAGATAATAATTTCAGTCACCGAACATAACCTACACATTCGCAATCAGAATCGTATTCAATTTGTACACATCACATGTGTAGGTAACAATAAGCTCGAGTTATAGATTTCTGACCATGTTTGTGTGATGTTAAACGACTGATGCAAAAATTATACTTCTCGTTACTGTTCAAGAATTAATAAAATTGTTATCACAGTAAGAAATAGTTTAAGTTTTGCATTTTAAATATTTATAATATTGTAAAATTTTAAAATAAATATCTAAAAAGTAAAAAAAAGTAAAAAAATTGTTTTTATAATCTTACGTTGTTATGTGGGTTGTAAGGATGATAATGATTTTTTAACATGTGTCGCGATGATAAATAAAACTTAATAGAATTGGTAATAAATTACAATTACAAAAATATAAAAGACACAACTAGACAACTCGTGTAGCTTTGTCCACATATATGGTTACAGTACCCATATAGTATGATATTTTATACCCTATCGTTTTTTTCTTTAATAAATAGGCCTTATTTTTTTATGTGGGGAAAATCCATTATGGATACCAATCCGGCGCGGGGGCACAGAAGTGGTTATGCCCGACTCCCGCGGGCTAAAAACCCCACGTATGAGCAGTACCTACCTACCTGGGTGGGGCGAGATGGGGTCGCGCTAGCATTCACCACCTCGCCCCGGCGGTAGGCCCAGATGAACATCCGGGGCCCCGGCACAAATAAATCGGCTTACTGATATAACGACGTTCCAACAAACAATTCTGTTTTATTTTACAACACATTAAGCACGTTAGCTTAATTTTTAACATTTTAAATTAAGCGTAAAACGTTATGTTAGATGTCAATTAAATTATTTTTCGCGTACTTACCTTACTAAATTCAAGAAGACTCGTATAGTTGTCACGACGAAAGAGCAAGTATAACAAAACAATAGTATTGTGTGTTCAGCCGATGTTCGCTATTATGACGCTGAATGCGGATCAAATCGGAATTGTTACAGAATCCTTCTCGCCGATCACTACACGTTCTATCATTGTACTAGGTACATACACGTGATTGTGATTGGAAAACATACGGCCTCTTGTCGATTGTTTTTTTCCTACACTTCTTGAATAACATTCATATATAGCTTATATGATCATAGTACAATTGTTATTGTTACATAAAAGCCTTTATTAGTAGTTGTTCGTTAATGTATCTAAAATACTATATTATGCTTACAGGGCAAAAGGAGAACACGGTATGACTGCGACCCACGGTGGCGGCTGTGAAGACCACCGGCCGGACAAGGATTCTGTGTACACGATCAAAACTGGATTCAAGAACGATGGCTACCAGCACGATAGAGATTCCAACGATGATATCGTCAAACCACCACCCCTGCCCACCGAGGACGATTCATATGCCTCTGGCAAGGTCAAACTGTCGAGGAATGAGAAGTGGAGGATATTGAAGAATGTAGCGGCCGTCAGCGCGGCTTTCATGGTACAGTTCACCGCATTCCAGGGGACTGCGAATCTCCAGTCCTCGATCAACGCTGCCGACGGCCTTGGAACGGTCTCGCTGAGTTCCATATACGCGGCACTTGTTGTTTCCTGCATATTTGTGCCCACGTTCCTAATTAAGAGGCTAACTGTAAAATGGACCTTGTGTCTTTCAATGCTTTGTTACGCGCCGTACATTGGCGCACAATTTTTCCCAGCGTTTTATACGCTCGTTCCGGCTGGAGTAATTGTAGGTCTGGGAGCAGCTCCTATGTGGACTTCGAAGGCCACATACTTGACTCAAGCTGGAAGTGTTTACGCTAAGCTAACAGATCAAGCCGTTGATGGCATTATCGTAAGATTCTTTGGATTCTTCTTCCTGGCGTGGCAGACCGCTGAACTATGGGGAAATCTCATATCAAGTTTAGGTAAGTTTACCGGTACTCGATTTAAATCACACAGCATGATTTCGATTAAGGCAACTAAGATATATATAAAACTTGTTTCTGTTATTACAATGGATTTCGCCAAGCGTCCGGGTTCGATACCCTGACGATACAAATGAGATTTTTTGTCACAGCTAAAAATTCTCGTTAATTTAATTTTTACGACATATATATTCCACTTAATTACATTTTAACTTCTTTAAGCTGTAAACACAGACATCAGTACTGTGCCTTATCACAAATTTCACGAAACAATTTATTACTTTGAAGCCGTCATTTATTACATTTAGTTAAAAAGGGTTCAAAACACACAATGAAAATTTTATAATATTAACATACGACGAACGACGAACTTTACACTAAATAATTATAATAATTATAATAAAAAAAAATATTATAAAATAGAATTCTAGTAACATAATTCGGTGTAACTGGAAAAATAAATTCAATCAATAATATTGTTCTAATCACTGAATGAAATATTAATATAATTTAATTATGTATTTCTTTTGGTAGTATTCTCATCGGGTGTACACAGTGGATCCACGTCCAAAGAGAACTCCAGTCGCGCTCTTCTATCATGCGGTGCCAACTTCTGCATGATAGGAGGTGGACAACATGAAAACCAGAACCTGCACCGGCCACCAGACAGCGAGATATATGAGATCAGTGCAATTTATCTCGCGTGTGTGTTTGTGGCTGTTTTGATGGTCGCACTTCTCGTCGATCCTCTTTCTAGGTATGTTTGTCGTTCATATTATGAAAAATCTTAATAATCATTATTGAAGCTACAGCTCTCTAGCCTGTACATGCATCGGTCAACTTAATCGCCTGTCTTTGACCTGTGGTTATATCTTCCAGTTTTGCGTTCCGATGGCTTTTGTAGTTGACCATAGTCAACGTCCTAACAGTGAAATTTTGTCAAATAAATAATGCCAAACGTTCAATATGGAATATTCTGAGTTTCTAAAATCTAATCAAGAATCTAAGAACTTTTCTAAAATCAGGATTAAACGTCAAGCTAATCTTTTAAGTAATATCCGTAAAATAATCTTGTTCAATGTTTCTTGTACACACTATTGCAATGTATCTTATTACATCGACTATATTTAATTACACGTACGTTCTTGCCAATTTAAGGTAATGATCTTTTTATGTCGGTATTCAACTAAACTCATGATTCATATCTCACTAAATTAAATGCATCTGTTTCTTCCAATTTTAGATAAAAATATTTATAAAAAAAAGGTTTTTCATTATTACTCATTGAATAAGATAAGTATATCCTGTAATGGCTTAAAATACCAAAGTAACACTAACGATAATTATCTTCTTAAAATTCATTAAACGCCTGTTACAATGACTCGTTGAAGTCATTGTTCTTTTTTTGCATAATTTAATTGAGTTTCCTTTACAAAATGGAGCCTTATTGTACGTTTTCGGAGAAGATCCGCTGTTTTTGACATCGATATTTATTGAGGAAGACGTCATCTGTTTCAATGTTACAACGTTTACTGCATTAATCGAGACTAAAAACATGAAATATTAACATTACAGTTTCTTTGTTTAGGTATGGAGAGAAACAAAGAACTTCAGACGCAGCTAAATTGTCTGGAATCCAGCTACTGTCAGCAACAGCATACCAGCTAAAGAAACCTAACCAACAGTTGCTCATCCCAATCACACTGTGGATAGGGATGGAGCAAGCGTTCATTGGCGCTGATTATACGCAGGTAAGTTTAAGTACTCTGTTCCATAAGAAAAAAAATGAAATATTTTTCTAAAGTCTAAGATACTATATAATATGAAGAAATAAAACGATAATGAGCTATGTAATTATTTGTAAAAACTGTTTTAACGATTTCAAAGATACTTGCATGAAAACAATTATACAAATAGTTCTCATTTCCGGAAAAAAATTGTCGGTTACCAAACAAAGAAAAAAAAAAAAGCCAAGCAAAGTATCATACCTCAAATCTTGTTCCAGGCATACGTCTCATGCGCTCTCGGTATCCGATCCATTGGGTACGTCATGATATGCTTCGGAGTTGTGAACGCGCTCTGTTCATTACTCTTCGGTTCGGCTATGAAGTACATCGGACGATTCCCAATATTAGTAATGGGAGCAGCTCTTCACTTGGGCCTTATTGTTTGGTTACTGATCTGGAGACCAAGCCCCGATTCACCCACAGCATTCTTCGTGATATCTGGTTTATGGGGAGTTGGAGATGCTGTTTGGCAAACGCAAGTTAACGGTAAGTTTCGATTAATTTATAATTTTCAATTTTTATTTCTTCAAAATCTGAACATGATATAAAACTATTTATTCATAAATTTTCAATTTCTCTTTTCCTTAAGTATAAAATAAATCAAAATGTCTGTTAACAATTTATAAATCCCAAAAATAAATGAATAAATCTTGTTTTGTACATAACCTAATCACTGTTGATGATTATTTTCAATAACACTTAAGTAAGTCATTAAACACACACACACACACACACACCACTAACACTAACACCTGTATTTTTTCACAAGTACACAAAATTGAGCTGGAATTTAATTATAATTTCAGGGCGATGACTGGTGTATTTTGCTATTAACACCTTATGAACTAATATAGCGCTACTATAGAATTTTAAGAATTGAAAATTACAGTTTTAATATTTTACTAGTGGCCACCCAGTGGTCGTAATTCGACCTAATCTATAATTGACAGCATTGTCAACATCATAAAAATATGATTGCGCATAACACGGTGAGCATATGCATCAGTCATTGGACCTGACCTGTGATAATAAATTTCAATAAAAAAAATCGCTGCAAGACCTGCGCCGTAGTGTAGTGTAGTGCTTTTTTAAATGAATTTAATGTATTTTTTGAGCATTATTATAAAAAATATAATTTGGCACTTCTTCTCCATATAAAATTTAACTGTGTCAAATTTCATACTTCTCCGTCCGCGTAATTTTCGTAAAAGGAAGGAAAAAGTTTTTGCTTCACGTATTAATATACAGATACTGTCAAAAGTCTCACTGTACGAAACATTTAAATATACTTTAATTTATTTCTTCCTCGTGAAAATATTATATATTTTTTGCAGTCGAACGTTATATATTTTTTTATTAATATCATTCGCTCTTTGTAATTGAAGATAACAGGAAATATGAAGAAGGCCAATGCGTGTATTCTAATGCTATGCGATATTTATACCTGTAATGTATACATATAGCTTATTATATGTTAATGATTGACGGATTAATTGTATAAATAAAATAAACATAATTGTTTGTTTTAATAAACAACGTTATTACCTAAAGCAGTTTTAGTGAACATTTATAACAGGATCAAAGATTAATTTGATAGTGACTATGAGTCGTATCATGCAGCATTGGATGTCCACTGCTGAATGTAGGCCTCCCCTATGAGTCGTACCTTGCAATTTTATAGCCTACGCTACTTCACAGTACTACACGCTACATGCTACATCAAGCTACGTAGCTTTCTAATGAACATAGTTATTAAAATCGGTTCAGTTGTTTCGCCATGTATCGTAGAAAAAAAAAATCTAATTTGTGTCTTACATAAACATATTACTGTACTTTATCAGCCTATAAGCAACCCACTGCTGAGCGAAGGCAAACCCATATAGAAGAAGGCTTGGAGCATCCACCACGCTGTTCCGATGCGGGTGGGCGGATAATTTCCCTACCATGAGTAAAGATCGTTATCAGGTGTTTATGATAACAACCGGGACCGACGGCTTTACGTGCTCGCCGAGGTACGATGGGGAAACCTACAAAGACATACACCCAGATCGGAAACAAATATTTCTACAAATACAAATATCTTCCCCGAGCGGGAATCGAATCCGCGACCGTCGGCGCGCGGCGTTGAGTCTCGCACTCTACACCAGAACGGTCGTCATACATATTATATGCATATAAGGTTTATATTTCAATTACCAATTTTATAAAATACATCTTATACATAAATATATAAAAAAGTAATTAAAATCAGTTTTACATGACCATTACAGCCTAATCTTTTAGTTTATTAATAGCCTTTAATATAAATATAAAATTTTCGTGACAACATAACTTATAGATCTTATTTTCCACTTATAATTTTAGTATCAACTCTATGAACAACAATGAGGTATTATTTTCAACGTCTCCAGTTTTATTTCCTTCAAAAGAGATGTTCATTTATATAATACTCATTTATATTTTATTGATGTTCAGATTTTGCTACGTAATCTTAAATATAATAATAACTAGCAAACCCGGCGAACTCCGTTTCGCCACCAACTTATTTTCGTGAGGGATACTCACACCACGTACTGCCGCCATGCAAAACCATATTGGTTTGTAGTACATGCTATGTATCAGAGATGGCGCTGTATGTGAAAAATGATTTTCCCTGTTTTCCTGCTTTTTTGTTGAAAATTTTCATGAATTTAGTTTGCTATAAAGCTCACGGAGCCCGAGACCTTTCCAACGAATGCAAAACCGTAGAAATCGGTTCGTGCGTTCTGGAATTATAGCGTCAGGAAGGAAAACCCCACTTATTTTTATATTATAGATAATAAAATATATATATATATGCCCATGTAATTTCATTAAATTTTACGTAAATACTATTGTCGGTCTATAATTACACACGGATTAGTGGCTTTACAAAATAATGTGTTCTAAGAATTGGTGATCCGGACGTCTTCTTTGTTCGCCAATTTATATACTTTATGAGTACTTTGGTGATGCAACATTACAATATGAGAATAGAAAATTTATATATAATTAAAAATAATAAATATTGAAAGGAGATACTTGAAATATACTGCGAAGCCATGTGTGTAATAGATTAAAACACATAAAGAACGATTTCCTAAAAATTGTCGTTGAAAAAATATGCAATACAGAAGGTACATACATATCATTCACCAGCTCCTTAATTATAACTTTAGTAATAAAACCGTTATGGGATAAAGAATAATAATATAAAACTTGAAGCTAAAGGGATCGAATGTCGTAAAATGTTAAAATAAACTAGACGTACATATTCTCGTTAGGGATGTAGGATTTGCGATTATCGGTCACGCTTCGGTAAGCGCATGTACGAACGCACACAACGACCGCAAACCGGTACTAACTACTTGTACTCTTCTGTTGATAAATGCTTGAAAATCGTGTGGAGTATTTAAATACTAGCTTTGTGCTGCAGTTTTACCCGCATAAGTACTCTGCAAACCAGCAAAATATGTACCAAGCAATCGCTATTAAAAAAGAGTTGTTATACTGAAGTCAATTCATTGTTACAATACGTATTTCGCGCTTGTGTCTATTTATTTTAAAGTAAATAATAAGAATAATAATAATATGTATAAAAAGAGGATATTTATCTATACAAATAATAAATCTGTTAAAACCTCCGTTTTATTAATACACTATATATCATCAAGAATAAATTTCAATAGCGCGTTATTTTTTGTATCAGCGCCATCTCTTATCGTTTTTGGTCGTGCACGTATCACGTAAAAAGTACAAAACCAATGTAAATAACTTTAATACATAAAAATTAAACATAGCTCACAGTATAATTTAGTTTTTGTTTCATTGTAATTAAATTTAAAAATAAATGTTTAAGAAAATAGAAATAGGTACCTACGCCGCCAACGCCATCTGGTCTAAGGAATCTTAAAAACTCACAAAACTTACTTTTGAGTTATTATTCGGTTAAACTTAAAAGTTTACTAAATATGTCGGATAGGAATTGAAATCGTTTTAATATTTTAGATAAACATCATTTTCAATTAATATAGGTACTATTATGTTAAATGTCACTAAAAATAAAAACGATATTCTACTATTATACGATAGATGGCGCATGTAGGTGATAAAAAATATAAATTTATAATTTTTAAAATTTTAGTTAAATACCCGTGCGAAGCCGGGGCGGGCCGCTAGTGTGTAATATTTTGAAATAATTTATTGTATTGTACGTGTTAATATTCCACAATTGGAGAAAACGTCTTCCACGCTGTTGAGCTAAGGATTGGCGGATACGTCTCAAAGTGTGATACGACATGCTGAACTCCTTACAAAGTTTTCCTTCATATATCTATACATTTTTAAACGAATTTAAATACTATAATATAGTAGTACAACTACTATAACTTACCCATAACTTTGCCCGTAACTTTCAACGTATTATTTTCATATTTTTGAAAATACTAACACTTATACTTCTTAATTTAACCTAACATATGAAATTATCCATAAAATGATCTCTCCGAGAGATATATGTACAAAATATAACCTATCGTGCCTGCGAGGATTCTAGTCACATAAGTTTTATTATAGCATTACTCGGTTCCAGGAAGAGAGACCATTAGCCGCCTCATAACATCGCGGCGATATTTTTAGCTCAGCCGCGGTATTTTCATATAAATAGATCTGCGATGCCTTAGGGCCTTTACGTTCAAATAAAACTTATGATTTTCCTTAATTGATAAATTATAGATTTTTAAGTATTTTCTCAAATTATTTAATATTATTTTCTGTATTTTTTTTATCAGTGAGTTACTATTATTTAACGAAAGCTCTAAAATGAAAAAAATATTACCCTACTATCCTAAATATATTATTAATATTTATATTATATAGCGTCTTTGTTAAAACTTGTTATAGATAGAACTCTAGATGTAGAATTACTAGGCGATTTTTATTTCGAAATTTCCAAAGTATCCGTAGTTACACGGTAAAACAATAAGACACATTCAAGCCCATATAGTAAAATATATATTATTCTTTAATCTTATCTATTATTTACCTTAACTTAGTAACCATAACGTAAAGGCTTTTAAATTTTTAGAATAAAAACGGACAAGTATGAATCGGACTCCCACATTAAGAATTCACTACAACTCTAATGTTCAAAATTAATGAACGTCAAAAATTCTAGCAAATACATCTACATTTGCGTATGGTTTTTGGATTCATAAATGAAAATAAAATGTATCGATCTGCGTCGACGCATTAGCTCCGCCTCATGTCAGCCTTAAGGGTGCCTGTCCATTGATGCGGTCGAGGCGGCGGAGCGGAGAAACGGAGAAATATTAACCAATAGGAATAGGATTGCAGAGCCCTTATCCACTGGAGCAGAGGGGAGATTTTTTTGACTGAAATTCCTAATTTATATGTTTGTGTACCTTGGATTAGCAGTGCTAAAAAATCTAAAATAGTTGACCCCACAGTTTATAGCCTCTACTGAATTTATTTTCGTTTTTTTTATTTCGTTATTATGTTCGTTGGTCTCAATTAATATCAAAGGTCATCAAATACATTAAAAAAAACAATTAAAAATTGTAAGCCTTCTTGTTGAGAAAGGCCGCATAACACTACAACTCTTAAGACTTTCACAATAACCATGAATATCAACGGTTAAAACTCTAGGTATTTAGTTATACTATAAAGAAGAATCGATTGTATGAAAACAACTAATACAATCTCGAATGTTCTGTAATTTTCGCAGTGGAAATCTTAAAACAAGCAAGAAAACAATTACCTACCGGTAATTGGCTTGTTTTTCTGATGTCATTATGGAGGCACTATCAGAAAGATAAGAATCATAAATTTAATTTGCTACACGAGTCCCATTCGGCCTTACTTCATTCTGCAGAGAGTTGAGAACATTTTTAAACATTCATTTCTTGTGAAAAATATTAGAAAAACGTTATAGTTTGTCCACAAATGTTAAGGTCAACATAAATATTCTCTAATCAAAAGAGAAAGTTTTTTTTTAAGACAGTGTTCGATTTTTACGCCATACTTAATTTTTATTTACTTTAACTACGACGAAAGTTAAGGAACCTTAAACAAATATTATATAGAAGTTGATATATTTAATAATAATACAACTTCGTCGTGCAGTTGCTTTCATCGAATTTTGCTAATAAAATAAAGAACTCATTAAGCGAATACATTAACGTCAATACTTATATTATTGAAAGGAAACATTTGATTTTTGTGATCGATAGTCTCTGATACTTTTTAGTAGATCTCGATAATTCCTTTCACTAATTCGTGCAAAATTATTCCCTAACCATTCCAAAATATCATAAATGCACAACGTTAATAGTCAAGTTTTCACTTCTGCCGGCACTCCCGGAGTGCAGCTCGTTGTTTTTTTTTCCCACAAGTATTTAGTGGCTCTAAAACCTACGCGTAATTTTTATAAAATAAACACTGACAACTTGGGAAATCTCAAAAAAAATCTCAATACCTGAGGTACATACATGAATACATTTATATTGAACATTTTAAATCAAATTGAAAAAAAAAATCGTAACTTATATGCGATGCTGTGTCCAAAACATCCAGTTCTCCCGTGGCTTATTTAATATTGACCGGCTTTCCGGGTACACTCACTTTTACTGCAAAACGTCTTTCCACATAAATTATCTTGTTGCAACAGTTTTTGATGTTAAAAGATAGATTGGTACTAGAATTCTATTTAAAGCATAATTTTTCTATTTAAAAACAAAACTAACAAAGTCTTTTAAAATCTAATCTATTTGAAATCTATTTAGATAAAACAATTTATATAAATAACGTAGTGTTTATCTTCTTCGGAGAGACAACCTTTTATTAGTAAATAGTTAAATAAATATAGATTGAACTAAACAGAGATATCTTAAACAAAACCCCTCTATATGAAGAAGAGGCCTTCGATCAGCAGTGGGTTGTTAACAGGCTGATAAGTACTCAATTGCCACAATTACATTTTTAATTATAAATTTCATGAAATTAATTAAAATAGTTCTTAATCGTTCACTTATGTCTAACTCTCTAAATGAAAGTGTCAAACGCCATCATGTAGTCATTTAGATTTTGCTCGTCCAAAAATACGTAAAAGCTAGTTTGTTGAGAATTTAAAAGGCAAACACGTTAAAAAAATAAACTATGTATGTAAATTTTATTTATTTAATTTTGGTAAAACTGTTAGTTACGGAGGGTTAAATTTAACAACATAAATATTTGAGGGTTTTCCAGTTGGATTAATATTAAAGAATATCATATTCACTTTGTTCTCTTACCTTTTCTTTTCTTACCTTTTATTTTTCTTCCTTACATCAAATCTTCATTAAATCTATATTTGTATTATAAATCTAAAGAATGTTTCTCAAAAGTCAAAATTTACCGAACACATTTTTGAGTCTTTGCGTTAAAAATATCCTGTTTATTATAGAATGCTATATGAATTAAATTTGGACGGTGAGAAAAGAACAGCTGGTGGTGCAGTACTTCTGTTTTGTGTCTAAGCGCAGGTGGTACTGCGCGATCATCTCTTATCCAATATAGATTATTTACAACATGTATTTCTTAACAGGCTTGTACGGTGTGTTGTTTCGACGGAACAAAGAGGCTGCATTCTCCAACTATAGGCTATGGGAGAGCGCAGGTTTTGTCGTCGCCTATGCCTATTCTACACATCTTTGCGCCAGGATGAAGCTGTACGTTATGATGGTGGCACTCCTTATCGGCGTTTGTGGATATATTATTGTCGAGATACTTCATATGAGAAAGGTTAGTTTTATTATGTCTCTTTTTATTTTATTGGCTATGACAGACACACAGAAACATCCTATAAACAACCAATCGCTAGATAAAGACGTTTTCTTCTATATAATAGAAGGATTGGAGCTTAATCCGCAATAATCCTCTATTGCTACATATAGCATCAATTGGCTACAAGCATAATTTAAAAAAAATATTAATTAAACATCCACGGGCTCTTAATTGCCCGTGACTTTTTGGTATACATTATGCTATTTCTATATTCTTACCACGTGCGTTTTTATATCAGACTTCAGATCAGCAGTCCTAAGACTGCCTAGAAAAACTAGGACGTGGTCCGTTGCTGACGGTTTTATGCTGTAGCAAGTTTTCTTTTTTTTTCTCTATTCTATATCTTGTCTATATGTATGTTTGTGCTTCATATTGACCCTTAATACTCCATGGATCCTGCTCGGTTCCTCAATATCTCAAGCAAGATATTTTTGATTCATAAGTAAATTCAAGACGTTATGTTATTCGAATGGAATTCATTTTTTCTGTATAATGTTAAAGAATCATATTTTTTTTTCGTATTTATATTTTTTATTTGTATATTATGTCCATAAAATTAATTCTTTTTTATTATTAGTACACCAGTTAAAACCGTTATATAAATAACATGAACGGTAATGAATATAATATGTATAAAAATATTGATGGATGTCGAATTTCGTTCCAGGCTCGACGCCTGAAGGCAATCGCCGAGAACCCGGTTGCCGCGGCCGAAGCTGCCAAACAACCGCCAGAAGAGGACGATGAAAAGGACGAAATAGATGACGAAATCATCATAACACATCTGTAAACGCGGTGACACCGCGACCGAGCGCCTAGCGCTATTGCCATACAAAAATTTTAGGTACAAACCACGAGCTAATATTATCTCGAATTTATTTTATTTATATGTATGTATCCAATAGTTAAGTGTACAAAGTCTTCGCATGGAACGTGGCCTTCTTGAGTCGGATACTATCTGCGAAACGCAGAACGAATTACAAAATTGTTTCGCCTCACTTCGCTCCGATATGTCGCCACGGACGTGCTACTTCGTAATGGTTAACTAAACTTTTCTCCGTTAAATGTTTCGTTATCCGTCGAGGTGAAATTGATATTTATGTTGTCGACATAATTATTTGTAACTAGAAAAACATTTTCGAAGGCGCACCGTCGGCGTTACTATTGTCATAATTACGGACAGTTCAATATTTTGTTCAATAAGAGACATAATATTTCGTTATAGTTTTGTAAAAATTGATTATATTTAAAATCGAAATAGAATAAATTAATTTTTGTTCAAAATATTTGATAATAAAATTATTTTTTGTCTTGTTCTTTTCTATATATATATATATATTTATTTAGGTATATTTATTTGATTTAAGTAACGAAATTTCCGTGTTTGACAATTGTGAAATTTAAAGCGCAAACGTGTTAATTTATTATTGTTTTAATGAATGAGTAAAACAGCTGTGTTTATTTTGTTTTCCATCGTAATCATTCGCTTTGTCTCAAGTCATTAAACTTGTTTAAATATTGTATTTCATTTATTCAACTAAATAATTAATAATGGAAACTTTTTCCTTTTTTTTGCGATAAAACTTAGTATTCAAAATATTTTGCGACTCGATTTTTTTTTTCTATAAAAGCATTGAATAAATGTGAATGGTATGATTCCATTCAAAAATAATTTAAGAGGTAAAATATATGTTAAAAGTGTAAAAGTACAATTTTTATTTATTTTATATATGTAAAGAAAAAAAAAACATTCCAATTAAATGGTATATCGCAGCTACCTTTTCTTGTTGACATTTCGTAGTTTATATCTTAACTTTTAATGTTTGTTTTATCAGTGACTGTATTACGTTTAATTACACTATAGTTTTTATTATTATTGTGATATGAATGAAATTTCGAAACAAAAAACTTAAATTTGTTTATAACTATAAATAACTTTGACGAAATTCATAGTAACAATAAGTTACTGTCTTGTTTAAATTTTGGTTTCATCTCTTAGCACCTGTTTCGCCGGTTGTTGATAAAGTTTATTACGCACATAAGTCTATGATATTATTTATCAGTAGGAGGTAAAACAAGTTCTTAAGATCTATTTCATCTCCACTATAACTTTGGATTAACAGTTTGCTAACAGAAATATCTGACAGATAAAGAGGAATTGGATGTTGGAAAAGAAAAATATATCATGAACTTTTATCTGTTAAATACCGATATACGTCAAATAGCTTTATATGCAACCGATGAAACAGGCCCTTAATCTATTATAATACTGACATGACCTTAATTAAATAATATTCAATTAAAAATTATTTATTTATCGTATTAACAACGTCTAACCATAAATTTGGGTTAAATGAAAAAAAAGGCGCGATGTCATAGAGAAAAATACTTTGAAATGTGAATTTGCTACCTGAAATTTTTGTGAAAGTTTTGTATACGGTAGCAGATTAACTAATTGTAGGCGCTTAGATCAAATAAATTAATATTATATTAATAAAATTATAAATATCTAGCTTCTAAGTTAATACATTAAGAATAATATTGCTATATGCTAATAGTGATGTTATAGAAAAATTAACTTAAATATTACGATAAAACCACACTGTCTCAAACTTTTGATATAAATAATAAATTGAAAATTTTACTTATTTATGAGAAGTCTTCTGTAAAATTAATTTCGTATTTCATTTTTGAACGAAAAATATATTAAGTAAATGATAACGAATTGTTAGCCCAATCTAAATACGAATTGTATTATAATGTATAATTCAAATTAATTTTATTAAATGATAATCGCTTGAAAGTATTTAAATCATAGACGTATTTTATAAGTTGAAAAATTTGAAAAACACATTTTTCAATAAACTTTCAGTATGAATTATTTAAATTTTACTTAAAAATTTTCACTGGTAAATCGACTTATAACAATTACACATAATAATACCAAAGGTGTGTTTTTCAGATATATATTTTTTTGTTCTAGGGTGAAAAACCACGTGATAACACTATAGCTATAGAGAACTTTAAACGGATATTATTATTCTTTTTTTTTTGTAAATTAATTTTAAATTACAATTTTAGGTTAGTAGATTAAAATAAGGCTATATAATGTCGATTAAACACTGTTTTTCAGATAACATAAATAAATAAGTAATTATGTTTAATAATTATTATATCATATGATTTTGTGATGAAAATAAACAAATGTTGTTTTGGTCAAATTTTAGTATCATTTGATAACTGTGCTCTATATAATATAAACTCGATATTGAACCCGATTTGCAGATAAAGAAAAATTACCTAAAGATAAAAAGAAAAGGAATCAATTGTATGGCAAAATTATTTACTGATTAGTATTTTTACATGATTATCAAAAATGAGTAAATTTTTGAAAATGACGAGTTTTAAGGCCTTCACCAGCATTCTCTATCTCTATTTTATTGTAATTGACAATTGCGAAATATTTTCATATTTTAGACGCATATAGTATTTCAAATTTTGGCGTAGCGAGGTACTTCGGGGAGGGGGGGGGGGGTTGAGTTGCGTTTATACTTGACGGGGCGAGAGCTTACAAGAAAGAGACGATGATATCAGGCGCTAGCAGCACGTGCACCAGTTGTCATCGCACCACCTACCTCCCACTACACTTGGAGAGTATAAAACGGGCCGCACCGTTGTTGTATCGGCACCCTTTTCCGACGTCGTCCTAAGCCGAGGTGCGATCTCATTAAGAGACACCCTTAGGACGCATCTTTCGTAACCACCACACCGCTTCCGCTGGTCTCGGTGGCGAAGAACCCGTAATTCGATAGCCCACACACGCCTAGGCGCGTGAGGCCGTCACTCGATCAACTCCGAGCTCCGGATAGTGCCTTCCCACTTTTCCGACGTCGTCCTAAGCCGAGGTGCGATCTCACTAGTAGACACCCTTAGGACGTACGATCACTCTGAGCCCCACTAGAGAGCTCCCATGTTTTTCACGGCTGGGTCTCAGTAGGGAGTCACAGTATAGGCCGCTAGGACCAACAGCAATAGACATTTCGAAAAATAAAAACAAAAAAAAATTATCGGCACGCATGTCTAACGATTGCGTTTCGGTGCATGAACTGCTGTCTCAGTACGAGAATCTGCCTCCCTCACTGTCATTAGTCTGTCACTGTCATTACTCTTGCTAACTTGGCTTGTGTAAAATTTTGATTTACTGTATACACTATTTATAGATTATAATCTATGTTAATATTGATTGTCTGTGCACCTACTATAATATTATTGTTAATTTAGTGTCGGCCAAGTGTCGGCTCATTTATTACTCGTAAGACATCAATATGATTAAATGTAATAAAACAATCTATTTAAAACCGTACCTGTCCTTCTGTTTTACTTCTGATGTCCGAGCCTATCCCGACATACTTAATAAGCATTATTGTTATTATTTTTATTTTTATTTTTTACCAGTGACAAATTTTCTAAGAATAGTTAACATACAGGAAATTAAGTTTATCTAATCAGAATATGACATCGATTTTTAGACAATATTTTGTCTAACGGGGAATCACCTTTAAGGTAGGTACATAACATTGTTATAAAATATAATTACAGGTAAGCAGAGCACCGCTTGGCTGAGTATCAATGTCAATGGTTGACGTAATTTGCTTAAATAGATGAAACTAAACGACAAAATTAAATTGAAATCTAAATATCATTTACAAAAATTTTGTTTGTTTTGTATTTTTTATTTTTTTTATACAATAATGGCACAGTGGTAAAAAAGTAGTTAAGTTTACCGAAACGAAAACGGTCGTTGTGATTGAAATCCTAGTTGACAACGTTGAGTTTTGAAGTTTTGAAGTGCGTCTTTTTAACCGACTTGAAAAATGGAGGTTCTCAATTCGACTGTTTTTCTTTTTATGTTTGTTACGAGATTACCTAATCTGTTAATTATGAATCGATTTTGATGATTCTTTTTTTAATTAGTAGGTAATACTTTAGCGTGGTCCCACAGACATTTTGTTGGAATCAATTTAGCATTTTTAAGGAAAATCAACAACAACAAAAAAGGATGTACATGGTATAATCTTATAAATTTTCGTTTTTTAAACCCTTAATTATTAATTTGTAAATTTATGGGAAATACGGAACCATTTGTATTAATCGAACTTCGACAGGAATTTGTAAACCTTTAAAATACAAATCTATCCCATATATCCGACTGTATAAAACTTAAGCTGATCATATTAAACCTAACGGTCCCCAGTAGGATGAAATCTTGTATCGAGGACACGGAAACACACAAAGCTAACACAAACGTCAACAAATACCTGTATGGCACATACAAATATTTGGCATGAGTGGCGCCACTTTCACATAACTTTTATTTTAATATGCTTTCATGTAATTGATGGGAGTTAATTCACAAACATGGGCGTTTTACGGTTAATTCAGCTGCAGCAGCCTGTACAACCGTCACTGCCTATAGGGCGAGGCACTAGTTGGACCTGCGAAGTAAGATCCCTTGCCCCCTTGCCCAGCTATGAGACAACGAATTGGTATAATGGAATATGTAGGCAAGTTGTGGGCATTAGCAAAATCTACCTAAATCCTACTTCATTTGACATGCCCGTTAGAACAACAATATGGTCAGCGCCTCGGTGAATCGTTGTGAGCATGTCCTTCAAGACTTCAATTAGAGTAATACTTGAAAGTTGTCCCACCTCACATTCTTTCCCCGCGGTATCAATCCCGACGCGGAAGCAGTGACCGCAGTATTTACAGGCATCGGTAGAGCAGTAATAGTAAAAGCGATGGTTTATGTGGAACTGGGCACAGTTGTCGGTCGTCTTTGATCAAAGTCATCAGCGAAGAAGTCTTAATTGCCATATTAGCTGGAATGTTCCGAGACTTCGATGGTATCATTTTCTTCCCGCAACAGTTAAAACTGTAGTTTCAACACGAGAGAGTGCACTGCAATGCACTGCAATATGCAATGCTGCTCCTGTTCTATTCTGAAACTTCTTTTGAAACACACAGTAAGAAATATGATTAGTCAGCCACGGAATGACGCAGGTTGCTGGCTCGTATTAGCGCCGGTGAACGCTATACGTCCAAATCTTCGTAGCTGGGTCAGAAGGCGGCACGGGGTGCTGATCTTCTGACTAAAGAAGGTACTTACAGGACACGGGTGCTTCGGTAAGTACCTGCATCAAATTGCGGGAAGAGAAGCCAACCCTGCCTGCCACGAGTGTAGCGCGTCAATAGACACGGCGCATCACACTCTCGAGTAGTGCGCTGCTTGGGAGCCCAAGCGCCATGCCCTGGTGGCCGTGATAGGCGAGAGGTGCTGTTCGGCCGTGGCCTCCTTTTGCGAGGAGGTCATGGCTTCGAAGGAGGCCGCGGAGCGGGAGCGTAAAGCAGACGTTTACGCTGACCCGTTCCGCAGGAGACGATCGGGGAGAAGGAGACGCCGCTACGGGTGAAGGATCACTCTCCACACTAGAGTGGGAGGGGCACCTATAATCCTCCCATTCGCCACCAGGACAATAGAGCGTTCACGGCGCCCGCGAGCGCTCTATAGGCTAAGGCGGCCCGCATAGGTGGGCCAACCGTCGGCGCTTCGGTTTGCGCCCCACAAGACCAACGCAATGGTTGTGACGCGTAAACTGAAATATGACACCCCACGTCTTTGCATGGGCGGGGTCGACATTGTCTTGACGAACGAAATGAAGCTGCTGGGGGTCGTCATAGACCGGAAACTCACCTTCAACACCCACGTCGCGAACGTCTGCAAGCGCGCGGTCGCCTTCTACCACCAGCTGGCCCGAGCAGCTAAGGTTAGCTGGGGTCTCCATCCTGAAGTCATCCGCACTATTTACAGAGCGGTGGTTGAGCCTGTGATCCTGTATGCGGCTGCCGTTTGGGCGCCGGCCGTGGACAAGCTCGGTATACGCAAGCGGCTGAACATGGTCCAGCGGGGCTTCGCGCTGAAGCTATGCAGGGCATACCGGACTACCTCCTTGAACTCGGCACTATTGCTCGCTGGGTTGCTCCCTCTCGACCTCCGTGTCCGCGAAGCCGCGATGTTATACGAGGCGAGGAGGGGTATACCCCAGGACGCGATTGGGGATCGGGAGGTGGAGCGGATGTCCTCGGCTCTGCGGTCTCCGCATCCCGCCTGCCATATCGACCTGGAGTTCCAGTGCCTGGCTGACCAGGAACAATTTTTAGCTAATAGCGATAACGATTATAACATCTTCACGGACGGCAGCAAGATTGAGGGCAAGGTGGGGGCGGCGTTGTCCGTATGGACCGGCACCGCCGAAACCAAAACCCTCAAGCTTCGTCTGCCGTCTTACTGTACGGTATACCAGGCGGAACTCTTGGCGATATGCCGGGCGGCGCGGATGGCCGCGGACCGCTTGGCCGGATCGGTCGGGATATACTCCGACTCGTCATCGGCACTGCTCACTGTTAAAAATCCGAAAGCCCTCCATCCCCTGGCCGTAGAGGCGCGGGGACATCTGCAGAGGGCTTTGCTCCAGGACAAACGTATAAGTTTGTTCTGGATTAAAGCCCATGCAGGACTAGAGGGGAATGAGCGTGCCGACCATCTAGCCAAGGAAGCTGCGCTGAAGTCGAAACGCGCTTTTGACTACGACAGCTGCCCGGTTTCGTTCATCAAGCGTAGCATCCGTATGCAGTCGCTTGATGAGTGGAACCGGCGGTATCGTAGTGGTGAAACGGCCGGAGTCACCAGGGTGTTTTTCCCTGACGCGATAGCCGCATACAAAATCATCGGTAAAATAAAGGTGGACAGATTTCTCACCCAGGTTCTGACGGGGCACGGTGGGTTTTCCGAGTACTTGCATCGATTCAAGTGCAAGGACAATCCATCGTGCATCTGCGATCCTGCGTGTTCGGAGTCTGTCCTCCACATTCTTCTGGACTGCCCGGCCCATGATTACGAGAGGCAAAAATTGGAGAGTCAAATAGACGTCAAACTGGAATTAGAATCGCTGTCAGAAATCCTGCTTAGTAAGAACAGAGACCTGTTCCTACAATTCTGCATAAAAATTTGTACAATAGTAAATAAGCGTAATAGAACATAAAAGTTATGCTAGATATTTATAATAGGTTATAATTAGACTAGCATAAGAATAATTGTTATACATAGGAACATAGCTGTCAAGTATTAGTGTGTAAATTCTCTATATAAAATGTTATGTTTTATATAAACAAAAATCAGATAAGTTAATAATGTTGTATAGTTAGTTAGCAGTTTATATTAAGTTATATTTTTTGCCTCTTATAGTTAATAACAAAAATTTGTATTATATAAATATAGTTAAAAACAATTTGTAAATTTAATAATTAAGGAAAAAATTTGTAAAAAGCTAATTAAAAGTTACGACCCGTCTCCCCCCCTTACTGCCCCAGTGTTGAAAATAGTTTTAAGTACACACACGCCTTCAGCGCATGAGTGAGTGATGATGAATGATAGATGAAAATGTGATGCAGCATGAATGATGAACAGAGTACAAGATATGATATGTATGATTGAGTTTTTCTTGATGGAATATAAACACGAGCTAAGTAATGAAAAACTGTAAAAACAGTCTCCCCTTATAGGGAGGTCTAGTATAAAAAAAAAAAAAAAAAAAAAAAAAACCGTCGGGGCGTCACGGTTTGTATGCGCGAGCGATTTGCCCATACCAGCGTGGTGCCCCATTACGACGATGAGGACCTCTAGGTTTTAGCGGGTATTTTGGCCTTTTTGTGTACCAGCGAGTGCCACATACCCGCCGTGTCTCCGCGGCGGGATGCGTATAGCATTTCCCAGCACCAAAAAAAAAAAAAAGGTTGCTGGCTCGTCCAGGACCGCCGATCCTGTAATAAAAATCTGTAAATACTCGTAAATGTTGCACAACTAAGTTACGGTACTTCCCATATTAGAAGCGAATTCTCATATTAAAAACCAATCTCTTAAGAACTTTGGAATAAAAAGCTTGTGTTCATTCGGGGCTTCAAGGTCTACATTTAAAAATTTGACACAAACTTTTACTTTTAGGATGTAAGAGTAACATACATGCTTCCATATGTCCATTATGCTTACATGGTTATATATTTATTATATGGAAATTAATTTAAATAGATTCGAGTTCGAGAGAGAGAAATGTGAATAAAAAATATTAAAAAAATCTAAATCACAAAAAAGTAAATACCAACCATGTATGATACCAAAGTACAAATATTTTTATTGCCATTTATTTACATTTATTCATTTAAAATGGGTACAAATATACTCTTTAATACAATAACAATTATTGTGTAATAAAAGATAGGCAATGGAGTGCTGAGATGGACGGACTAGAAAAAAAAACCTTTCATATGATCCCTCTTATCACTAAAGCTTAAGGTGATAAGTAGTTAAGATAATATAATATTAATAATGTGATATTTGAGTTTTAATGACGCAGGTTATATAATTATTTTCAATTATAATATATTAACGTATTTGTATTATGATAAATTACACTAGTACACTAGTGGTCCTTTTTTTTAACCATGAGAAATGCAATTAAGCATCCCGCCGCCCGAAGGCGACGGGTATGTGGGACTCGCTGACTCTCTCCTCTAAAGCCAGAATACCCACTAAAACCCATCGGCCGTTTGCGCCGTAGTGGGGCGCCACGGGATCGCAAACGCATACAACCGTGACGCTCCGACGCTGGGCCCGGCGCCCTCTCCGTATGTGATTGGACCCGCTCGACCGGTCCACTCTGCTAGTTCAGAGAAGGACTGGGAGCGGCCCAACCACCGAAGTGGAGGGAGAGAGTACCCTCGATCTCCCTCTATCCTCCCTCCACCGCTCTACCAGTCCACTCTACACGAGGCAGAGAGACAAGGAGCGCCACCTGCTCTCTCCACGCCCTCCCAGCGCCACGCCCTCACCGACCGCGCCTTCCGTGCCAACACACTTCACCGCACCTCCGCGCCCCCTCATATGTAATTAGAGCCACACACCGTTCCACTCTGCTAATTCAGAGAAGTCAAGGGAGTAGCCCAACCACCGAAGTGGAGGGAGAGAGTACCCTCGATCTCCCTCCATTCTCCCTCCTGTGCTTTCGCACCCACCACTGCTGGTTTTGGTCCGCGGGGGTCCGAAGACCTCAACTACTCGTGATGAGCGACGAGTGGTACCCCCTATCTGCCACCCGGGAACGCGCCCAGTAGGAGACCAGCAACTCTCGTGGGTGCACTAGTGGTCCTCCTGTAATGCTACTTATAAGCTTATATGAAATAAAATTAATAAATAACAAGTATTCTTAATTAAAAAAATCAAAAAACCCGACTGCGTAAAATACTCTTATTATAAACTAAAAAGAATAAAACAATCTACTAGCTTTCATTTGATACCCATATTGCTACAGTAAGGTAAAAAAAAATCAACTCCACCCCTTCATTCCGCCATTTGCGGGCGCCATTTTGAAAATTTATATAGCCTATGTCACTACTACAATTTAGACAAATCCAACGACACCTCATATGTCAAAAACCGTCCAGCCGTTTGGGCTGTAGGGCGTGCCAAAGAAATGGACATACATACATACATACATACATACATACATACATACCTACATACATACATACATACATACATACACTCGAAAAACATAACCCTCCTTCTGTCGCAGTCGGGTAAAAAGAAAACGTCGATTCATACATGATACTTGTGTAATTACTGGCACCGAGACTTAACATCATATGTCTCAGGATAGGCAACACATAAATGAGTTGGCTGGGCTAGTTCCAGGTAAACTAGTTTATGTTCATGGGCGACGACGACCACTTACCATCAGGTGGCACGTCTGCCAGTTTGCCTATCCAACTATCATAAAAAAAAAAAAAAAAAATACTTACAATTACTGAACACTTTGTTTACAAATGATACTTTCATGCGAGTTCTTTTCATTCCTTTCCACACAGCCCTATAATACGCACCCGTGACATTCTCGTTGATTGAAATTGTCCATCTCATGCGGTGTAGTTCACCAGCGGCGGGCTGGATTCTGTGTCTCTTGAAACTCTGTCGACATCAAGTCTACTGGTGGGAATGGTGAATACGGTGACCGCTAGGTGGTGATTCCAGTCGTCGGGAGTTGCTGGCCCGCATGCTGCCACGTCCTGCGGTAGCCCCAGACGCAGCCTGGCACCACCTGGTAGCGGCCCTAATCGCATCCTTTTCCGTATATGTTCTTTAATTTGAGCGGATGAATACTAATAATAATTCGGAGAAGTACACACGCTATCTGAGGAGGCTACGCAGGTGTTATGCAGCTTTGGTTGCCCTTAGTCGCCTTTTACGACATCCTAGGCAGAGGAAAGCATGGCCCTAGTCTTTTTTTTTTTATTTATTTATATAAGTTTAATATTCAAATGAAGGAACGCAATAACATCTCAAACCCCAAAGTCAACCTCACCTGCCCGCGGTACACCCTACTGAGCAACGGACGAGGCTCTGACGACCGATAATGGCGGGATAATCATCACGAACTAAGTATGTACCGAGACACCAAAATGAACCGAGAAAACAAAATTTATTCTATTCTATTCTATTCTAAAATGCAACCGACAATGGCGTACAGCAGCACCCCTGTTCTGAAATATTTTCTTCGATCGCCAACCCGCTTCCCCAGCGTGGCGATTAAGGCACAAAACCTCTTATGAACTACACACACACACACACACACACATAGCCACTAAATAAAACGAAATGACACGAAATGAAACAAAATGAAATTAACATATTTACATATTCATTTCACACACATCGCGAATATAAAAAATAATCAACATTTGAAATAAATATGTCATGGTAGCAAAATCACTTACAATACAGAAATAGCTAAATTTTAACATTAGGTACATTACAAGCTTAAGTAATTAATTAAAATACCCAATAATTTCCAACTACCGTAAGTTCATTACAACTAGTTAACCTATAATTATACATATTAATATTACAGTAAATAACTTAATCTAATGTCCCTAGTGTTGGTCGAGAGGAAAAAAAGCTGGAGGGAAAACTCTCGGTACTCTTTTAAAAAAATTAACGACAGCAATACACAAAAAAATAAGCTTAAATATTTTTGAGTAATTTCTAATACATTATTATTATATGATTTCTCTTGTAAGAGATCATATAACTTTTGCCTACTTCTATGAATTTTCGGAGTCGCCCAATCATTGAAAGAGTTAGAAAGAGAAGAGAGATTTTTTTTGGTGTAAATAAATTTTTGTGACAGTGACAGAATAAAATTTCATATTTCTCACACTACCAACTGGTGGTATATCTATTTGGTTTTTAATAATCTCCGGCCTAGTTTCCGTTCGCCCCACCAGGCTGGACCAAAGTAGCGACTGACCCTGGTGACGTATAACGGTCGATCTCTAAGGCTTGGGAGAACATCACCGAGCTCGATATAGAGTTAGAAAAAAATAAATTGGCAGATTTTGGCCAATCAGGCCATCTCCTCTACTTTCGAGAGAGAGACCACCTTTCCCTAGGCGTATTCCTCATCAAATCCCTCGCTCGCATCGTTGTGGAAATGCGCCTGGGCATGAATTTAAACAAAACAAGATGACGCTCAAGTCACACGTCACTCCCAGCCTCATCACCGTTGAGGGTACAACTCTCGAAGTTGTCCGCACATATATCTACTTCGAATAGATGATCCAGCTCTGAAAAGACAACTTCGAGAGAGACGCCGTTAGGAGGATCCAATTGGGCTGGGCAGCATTTAGAAAGCTACGTCATATGTTCTCGTCATCTATACTACAAAGCCTGAAGACGAAGGTCTTCAACTAGTGCATCCTACGTGTTATGACCTACGGAGCCGAAACGTGGACATTCACAGTGGGGCTAGTCCATGAGCTCAAGGTCATTTAGCGTTCTATGGAATGAGCTATGATCGGTGTGTCCCTTCAAGACATGATTCGAAACGAATGTACTCATATGCAGAACAAGGTCACCGACATAGCCCTGAAGGCTAGCAAGCTGAAGTGGCAATGGGCTGGCCACATCTGCCGGAGAACCGACAATAGTTGTAGTAACGGGCTGTTAGAGTGGAGACCACGACTAGGTAAACGTAGCGTGGGACGATCTCCTGCTAGATGGCGCGCCAATCTGTGCAAGGTGGCGGGGAGCAAGTGGATGCGAAGAGTCGAAGATCAGGCTCAGTGGCGTGCCTTGGGAGAGACTTATGTCCAGCAGTGGACAAATGTGGTCTGAATAAGAAGAAGAAGAAGAAATATTCAAATATAGACAAAATAATAATTACATAAAATCGACATGTGCGTATGCGCTCCTATAAAAGTGAAGAAAATCTTCACTTAAAAGAGGGCCGCAAACATAGGTACTCATTAATATTGTTAAAGTTATACCTTTAACAATACATATTACGAATGGACGCAACAACAAATAATATACTCATTAATATTTATATATCATGTAATAGTTGTTGCATTCGTATCGGTATTTAATAGATCTAAATAATCTGTTAGGGAATTAGTGAAAAGTCCTGCGTCAGTACTTGGTCGATCGAGAAACGCCCAGGATTATCATCATCATTATGATCACCATATCAGTCATTGGATGTCCACTGCAAACGTAGGTCTCCTCCATCGACCTCCAGAGCGATATCCTGGACTCTGTAGTGCTGGTCATTTTAGTGGAGTTTGCCAATATTCGTCACGCGGGTTGGGTTGGCGAGCTTAGTGTGTTGCGGCAGAATATGGTGACGCTGCTGCCCATCTTTGCAGGCATAGAGTTGTTCGCACCACAATGGCCTTAGTCGCCTTTTATGACACCTCGGCAAGAAGAAGGTCGAGATTCGATGATATTCTTCTCTACCGGTCACCACACGTCTGAATTTCACCCAGAATTATTGTGTTATTCTAATCTAAGACAATTTAATCTATTTAATATAAATTCCTTTACAGCATGATTTAATTTATTAACATAAATAAATAAATGAATAACTTCATAATTTTGGTCTAAATGATTAATGGTAACAAATTTATTGTAGGAGTTCAGGGAAGGCAGAATGCTTTATAAGTTCAGTCAGCGTTTTGTTAGAATAAGCATATATCTCCGTGAGGAAATAAATCCTTATACTCATTTTAATATATTTATTCAACTTTACAATATGACATTCAAAATTAGACTCCCAATTATATATTTCTTGCACATAATTTTGAAAATTTGTATTAATTTTTATTTAAATTTGGTGTATATGTGTAGTATATATATAATATAATTAATATCATATGGATTTTATCAAATATACATAAATTTAATCATATGTGTAGGTATGTATGTGTATCTTGTATGTATTTATATTACTTTGGTTGGACTGTAATCAAAATATGTTATCGTAAAATCGTAGATAAATAACATAAAATATATAAAGTAATTGCGTGTCTGTAAATTCTTTTGTTTTTGTGTAAGGCTGTGTTTTAGTATCTGATATTGATAGGAAACTATTATTAATGTAGTGGAGTAGACATTTGACTATTTAATTATTAAAAAAAACGGTCAATGTAAAACACTATATATTAAAAAAAAAGGTCAATTGTCTCACTATTATTATTAGTGTGTATTAGTCATTTCAGCGATAAAATTTATTGTATTTGTGTTTCACAATATACTGTTATGTTGAGCGAGTTTCCGTAAATAATTTTTCAAATATTGAGCATACGCTTTTAAGTACGTTTTTACTTAAATGCATTTAAACATTCATATAATTTTACATTAATTCTCCGATAAAATGTTTATTTTTCCTGTAATATTTTTATTTGATATTAATTAATTTTAAAGATTATATATATGATAAAAAAGGGGATTGCAAAAGATATTGACACTAAATGATCAAAAGTCTTAGAAATAAAATATTTCTTAGAATATTTTAATAAATCAATTTTATAATATTTTTTTTCATTTATATTTCAAAGCTTAAATTATCACCTCAGGCTAGGTACTTTATTTGTTAGTGTAGCTAAAAGGTCGAAATATAATTTTACTAAATCTAAAAATTTTACTCGCTATGTCGTAATCGAAACTTGAGGGGTGTTTGTGCTAAAACAATAATGCTAGTTATAAAATATGTGTTCCCGATTCGGGATACGGATTTCGGGGTTAAAATGCATGTTTCATCGCAAAATAATCACTTTTATAATAATTAAAAAGAATATAAAACTGTTGAAATAATAACTCAACCAATAATATATAATAATAATATATAGTTAATACCTTTGGTGCTATGATGGATATAAACTGAAAAATAGTTTATTTATTTATTTTATTAGGGAAACAAACAATTTTTTTAAAACACATAAACATAATCAACAATAACATTTCATAAATCAGCAAAGTTTCCACCAAAAATTTATACATACTGAGCAGTTAAGCATTAAAGCTGCCTTAACGAACACATAGTTACAAAGAAAAAAAAAATAGTAATAATAACTAAGGATAACAAAATGTGTTAAATTTTATTTTTATTTTATTTTATTTTTATTCAATAGGAATAGTTACAGGCCACAGATAGATAAGCATGCATAATACAATATAAATGGAAGAATCTTATTTAACACTGAAGCCCTATTATAACTAAACACAACATTACTTACAAATACAACTCATTATGGTGTTTTTTACAGTCAACAATTGAATTGATATAAAAAATTAAATAGAATGATATGAATGAATATAATAATTAGATAAAATGAAATTGATTTGATAAAATTAAACAGGAATTGAAAATTAAACAGGAATCATAATAACAATAACAATAACAAATATTAAACATGAAATTGAATAGAATATAAAAATAAATACATTAAGCACTGACTAAAATATCATTGAAGTTTTCATTAGATTTGACAAAAAAACAAAAAAAGAAGACTTTTCATATTGAAGATAACAAATCATTGTTTCATACATCATAATAATAATAATTAACCGATAATAATAATTAACTAATAATAATTAATTATTCAATCATCACTGTTCCGTAAGTCACTAATGGTAACATCCAGAACACGCGACAAGTTATGTTTAATAAGAGCCACCTTGAAGGACTAATGGGTACAGTTAAACACATCAAAATCGGAGCATATCATATTATATAGTCGACACATTCTATGTAATGGATTATTTTTCGAAACGTTGTTTAAGGCATGCGGTATGTCAAACAGTTTTTGAATACGTACAGACCTACTAGGAACCTTGATCGATAGCTGCTCCACTATTGAGGCATTCATAGTACCATTTACAATTTTGTGAAGTGTACACAAGTCTAATATTACTCTGCGAATTTCTAGACTAATCATGTTGAACTTACACAAACGCTCGTTATAATCATGTATTTTTCTTCTCAAGCCGAATCTAGAGCATAGCGACCTTAAAAATCGTCGCTGGATTGCCTTTATTCTGTCTATGTGGTTATTGTATACAGGAGACCAAACGGATGAGCAATATTCAATTACACTCCTAACTAGAGTCATATACAATGTGATCCAAGTTGCTGTATCCTTAAATGGCTTGGCAGTCCGGATTACAAAAGACAACATCTTGTTAGCCTTGCTGCAAATCTGGTCATAATGGGTATTGAAAGACAGTGTCGAATCAAAAATAACGCCCAAATCTCGAATTGTTTCTACGCGCATTATAGGAGTATTGGCCACAGTATACCTGTACACTAATTTATTTTTATTTTTGGTAAAGGATATTACTACTAAATGTAATATATATTTGTAAAAAAGATGTAATATTTATAAAAAAAAAATATTAAGCTTCTTTTTTGTCTTTAAACGTAAACTGTTAGCTCAAGAAAATAAAAAATAAACATAAGCTATGATAATTCCCTATCTTTTATAGAGATATATTATATCATATTATTATTATATTGGATTATTTGTTCGTCATGATAAATCACAAAGAAATAAATACCTATTTTAAAAACTTTTTATTTATATTATTTATTACTTACGATATATTTTGAAAGGTTATGACTTATGATAATAACATACCGTTTCCGTTCATTTTAAATTATGTTAAATATGAAAGTCTCTATTAATCGTAGGTATACAATAGCGTTTATATTCAGTGAAATAAAGATAATATTTGCTTCGATGTTTACATTTATCAGTCAGATATAAGTGTCCTAATTACAAATGACAATCGATTTTATATTTTTATACACAAATAAGATAACAAAGTTAGCATTATTTCGAAAATTGCTTGTTCCGATAACAGAAAACAAGACTACTAAACTCGCATAGACTTTCGACTCGATCAGACGACCATAACATCCATTGTTTACTGTACTAAAAAATAAAAAGCTAATGTCTAAAATATTTCAGACGCAAATCTGTGGTATTTTTAATACTTATTATCAGAATTGACTGATTAAGTGAGCCTCGTTGTTCGAGTAAGTAGCGAAGTTAGTAGCGCTACGGAATCTGTCGCGAGTCGTCGCCTCCAAGCGTGCTTTGATTACGTCATAAGTTCAGTGTTTGTGATGTGGACACCGAATGATGAAAACAGCATCGAGGAGCATGGTAGAATTAATGGCACCTCGAATGTGGTGGTCCTTGACGAGCGGGCGATCGCGGCAGCGATGCCCGCTCCCAACGTGGCGAACCTCAACGTCACAAAGTCATCCAAAGTACACATCGGCCCAAAGTTCGTCTCCGTCACCCAGAATGTGCAAAATGCAGAAATGGTTAAAGGTAAGTGGCGCGTGCGCATCATCGCATCCATTTGTCTTTGTTAGCCGTCTTATTTACACAGATAAGCTCGCGTTAAAATGCTTGCGACTTTTTTTGTATATATTATTTATTTTAATTATTTATCAGTATTCCTATATACAAGCTATTGCCCACGACATAGATACATATATTGCGATGCGAATTACTAATTTTATTACAGTAATACAAATTATATATAAGTATATGACTGGACTTGTTTACTGGCGATAAGGACGTAGTGCAAACATTTACAATGTGATTTAATAATAAATGGCTTAAATGCGTATACAATTATCTCAATAAACTTCGCCGTTGTTTCAGACCATTATATTTAATTGATTTGTCCTGGAATGACCATAAAAATAAATCTCACAGTGCTACCAGTTCTATTCAAAAAAAATATTATACTAAATTTTTTTTGTCAACATTTATCAACCCATTAAAAAAAACTGGCTAATAAAACAGTTTTGACATATAGTATAACTTTTAAACAATTAATTATTTTAACTTTATAAGGCAGATGTGAACGTATACCAATAAAATTTATATAACATAATCAATAATACAATTTTAAATCGTTATTTATAAATTATATGGACAAGACAAAAATAAAATACTTATATATAAAAAATTATCTTGCTATTAAGCCCCTATCAGCCCCTATCTATCAGTTCTTTGTTGCCAGCAATAAAATCATTTGTCAGTTTTCTGCAATCTTATGCTATACAATCAAAGATGGCGTCAAAGGTTAGAAAGAGACAAAACATATACATATCTCACTCTATTCAATAACGTCACTAGCGACAATTTTAAATTACATGTCCACTTAAATTACTGACTTGTACAAAAATACTAAAAATATAGTCACATTATATTATAATCATGTATAATAAACGAATAATAAATGTATATAAAACGTAATAATAATAAACGATATTACTCATAATTATAGTTTTTTGTAAAATCTTTCTCAATACCCAATAGAGCGTAAAAATCGTAATTATAATTCTCGGAAATCACTGCTGTTTCTATAAACAATATTATATCCGTATGTGAAGATTCAAATCTACAGAAATACAGAAAGTCCTAAAAACGTTAACTTAAATTCTTTTTTTAAACTATTTTTGCAATGTTATTTTTTTAATGAAGCTTGAGTGTTTAGAAAAATAGATAAAATGAATAAAATAGACACATTGTTTTTAATTTTTTTTTTAACTTAGGTTCAAGGTTTTACAGTATCAATTCACAATCATTTCTATTACTCAAATTTATTAAAAAAATATATTTATTACAAAAAAAATATGATTCAAAATCTTTTTCATAAAGGAACTTTAATTTAATATTTCATATTATTATATGTATACCAGAACAAAAATAACAAATACATATAATTTTGAAAGCCTATAACACGAAAGAATTTAATTCATTTATTTCATTTTGTCAGTAAAATAAATTAATTAACTCTGATTTTACATTTATACAAAATTCGTTTGTATTTTGCACATTTTTTTTTTGTTTTCGTTATCTATATCGAATAGGTTTCAATACAAAAATAAAAAAAAATGAAACGTGAATTAAAAATAATAAGCCATTATGTTACCAAATTATCGTACATCATTTGTAAGTAAGAGCGTACTAAGCAGCGTACTCAATTCGATATTTCGAAAAATATTGCTAGTCGCCAAAACTCCTTTTAAGGGGACTCTTTCACTCTTAGATAGTCAAATGGAATACCATGCCAATTTTTAGGAGGAAATTCGGTATCTACTATTCGAAAGTATACCCGAATTTCCATTATTTTAAAATATAAATTTAAGAAAGTTAGTAAGCTTATTTTTTAAGGTTCTTCCCCGCATGTTACGGTTGTAAAAATTTTGATATAATGAAGAAGTAGGAATTTTTAGTTCTACTCCAAGAAAACACTTCAAGTGCTTCGATTGTAAGCGGCACAAAGATTATAATTTGGGATATATGAAGAAAATGTGTGCCATAATTCATTCAACTTTTTTCGCTGCGGATCCGATCCAGCCCTTTTGTGCTCCTGATATCGCGATGCCAATGAATGGACGCAAATTGCTATCAAAAACGCACTTCCAACGAAATAACGCCATTGAACTAATGCCAATCCATCATATTTATTGCCATCACCACGACTAGTTCCAGTAGGTTTAATAAGTAGTAGGCTAAAAGTATATAAAAGGGTATTAAACGATAAAAATTGCAACTAGAAAAATAATAATTAAAGAAAGATTTTTTTTACCATCACGGCGCATAGAACCTACATTATTGGAATTCCTTTCGAAACATGAATACGTTTTCACCATATCTTGCTTTGGATTGTCTCTTATTTATGGGATAATGACTGATATTTGATTATATGAATGATAATTGACTAGCCCGTGGTGCAGTTGGCAGTGGCCCTGTTTTCTGCTCCAGGGTTGTGGGTATATATATATATATATATATATATATATATATATATATATATATATATATATATATATTATTTAAAAAAAATATGTGAGACGTTTAAGAAGAGAATGTTAAAAATAATCGCATTCGCTTCGCATCGCATCGCTCACGATATTACGATATGCGAATATATTAAGAAGTCGTGATGATTCATGTCGCGTTAAGTATTTTTATTTTTATATCACATCAATTTGTGTCGCTTATTCGTTTTATGTCAAAGACCTAAGATTAAGTGCTAATTTCCTAGAATTGAAACTAACATAAATATACAAAGCGGCTATCAACTATCCGATAATAAATATTTTATCTATGTACAGTGGACACATCTGATATCATATCGATATGTCATTACAAACATACGAAATACTTTATATCTAGATATAAATGAAGACCACAGGGGAAAACAAGGAATGTCAATTGCTAGTTAATTTGACTAAATTAAAAATGAAGGTAAACATAGTCTATATATATATTTTTTTAATAGCGGGAATCATTTCACTGCCATTTTATCAGGATAATTATATGTTTCAATCCTAGACTAAAAAGAAGTAAAATACAAGTATGCTTAATTAAAAAAATCAAAAAACCCGACTGCGTAAAATACCTTTATTATAAACTAAAAAGAATAAAACAATTTACTAGCTTTCATTTGATACCCATATTGCTATAGTAAGAAAAAAAATTCAACTCCCCCCCCCCTCATTCCGCCATTTGCGGGCGCCATTTTGAAAATTTATATAGCCTATGTCACTACTACAATTTAGACAAATCCAACGACACCTCATATGTCAAAAACCGTCCAGCCGTTTGGGCTGTAGGGCGTGCCAAAGAAATGGACATACATACATACATACATACATACATACACTCGAAAAACATAACCCTCCTTCTGTCGCAGTCGGGTAATAACGTCAAGTTGTCAGTGAGCGTTATTACACTAAAACAGAGTCACTCAGGAAAGAAGTGCAAGTACAATGAATGTCATTGAAATTCATTGTACTTAAACTCTTTTGGTCATAATTAATTAATAAAAATGGATAAAATAAAATAAATATTTATTTCAATTTTTTTTTTGATAATCAACTGCAATTGGTTCTTACTCAGAATTAGTTTTTGCTTTTAATTTTTTATCTTTTTCTCTCGTAGAAAACCTCAACTTTGGTGAGATTTGATTTTTTTCTATTTCCAATCCTTTTATCTTTTGTTTGATTTCTGGTATGTTATGTTGTTTAGCTAAAAAATACAATTTACCATTTATTTATCACACGTGTTACTAGTGTCTAACCTTGGGTAGCCAAAGGAAATGTTGTATTTGTTGAATTCCGCTCTATATGACTCATAGAACAGCTTGTGATGGGGATACTTTTCTAAAAAAAATGTGTAAACCATTTTAATATCTAATTCTTCTGGCAGATACATTTTTTTGTTACTGTACTTCTCTTAAAGAGTTTTAATAATTGTTTTTTAATGTCATTAATTACTTGCATTTTTATTATATGTGGAAAACTATTATTTTTTTCCCTCTTGTCTACCGGTGCAGTGCCAGAAAACTAGGCTAGCTTAATTTGGAGATACTTCACTTTTGCCTTGGTTATCCCGAAAATTGAACGTTAGAATTGAACGCTCAAAACCGATAAACAACCACCGAACCTTAAGTCCGCCAAATAATGGAGCCAAAGGCTGAGGTGTCAAAGTGACATCCGGTTTTTGCATTTTTTCGCGCGGACGTTCACGATTTATGCCAAGTCCAAACAATCAAATAATTGGCTATATATTATGTATTATGTGTTAGATATATCGACAGATGTTGCTACCTAAATTTTTACAAGTTTTAAGTATACACGAATGCCACAAGATGGCATTATTATCTAATTTTTGTATTTTTACTGACATTCCTTGTTTTTCCCTGTGGTCTTCAAATATGAAATTCACTAAAGAGATTTTTCTTTCTTCCAACTAACTGTATTTTTCAATGATGACATTCTCAAACTCAAACTCAAAATAGTTTATTCAGCATAAAATTATTACAATTTCTTACTGAACGTCATGAGTCTATCACCAGTTCAAAAAGAAGAAGCCTCTAACCTGAGAAGAACTGGCGAAAGAAACTCAGCGAGACTATTTTTTTTTATCGTAATGTTTTTTTTTTTCAAAGTTAATTTAAATTAACAATAATTCTATAAGTTGAAATAGCCTGGCAGCGATCACATCATTCCCAAGGCGTACTGTCATTGAATAGATTCCTAATACTGTTCCTGCGAAAAATAAAGCCTTGACAAGCGTTCTGATGTAGTTGTGCAAGTAGAGTAGTTGAAGCGATTCAGCAGTCGCCGTTTGTAGGTTTCGATTTCCGCTCAACGCAGATATTTGTATTTGCGCAAATATTTTTACTGGTCTGGGTGTATGTTCTTGTGGGTCTACCCACCGTGCCTCGGAGAGCACGTAAAACTGTCGGTCCCAGTTGCTATCACAGACACCTGATCGTTACTAATTGTAAGGAAATTATCTGACAACCTACAGTGGAGCAGCGTTGTTGATTAAGCTCTAACACTTCTCGTATTATATGGACAGAGGTTTTTGCCCAGTAGTGGGACGTTTATAGGCTAAATATTTAAAAAAAAGCAAACAATGGGAACATTGGCCACAAACGATAGCCTGTCTTATCTCACCATGTCCAGGTAATAAGGCCCACATCTTTAAAATATTTAATAATTAGACTATAATTATTATTATTTGAGATCAATATTTGCTCTTAAAAAATTATAACAATTTTAAGCCGTTCAAACTATCTTCGCTAACTCATGAACTAAAGCACACATCATGTTATTATTTCTCGCTTAAAGCTTTTTATTTGCAGCTCTTATTTTGTTATATTTACATGTATAACGATTAATTCGTGAATAACCAATCGATTTTTATTAAGTGTGCATTTTTTAGGTTTGTGGAGTGCTTCTTTTTATTTCTGGTCTAAATTTAAACTCTAAACTATCCTATAAAATTGTACAGGATCCTCGTATCTTTAGAATACATTTATATTAAATTGACATTAATATAATATATATTTGAATAAAATTACAATACAAGTAATCTTTAGTAATCTCTACTTGTAAAATCTTTTGCACACCAAAAAATTTTACAAGTAGGTAGTGAGTACCTATAATATTTACAAGAGAAATGCATAAGAGGCGGTCTTATTACTAAAGCAGCAATCTCTAAAATTAGTTCGTATATATGAATATACACTAGCTTTTAACCCTCGACTTCCTCCGCGTAGAAGTCAAAAATGGTTCTTATAGTATTTTTAATTGCTTTTTTACGTGATTAAATTTGTTATAACATATAAATTATTATGTTAAAATTTTGAATACTAATAAAATATAACAATCTTTGTTATAGAGTAGGAATTTAAAGTTTAAATAAACATTAAAATAAAATTTTGTTATATTTTATGAACACGAAGCTCAGCCTTTGATCCGGAGAAAGTTACACGGGGGTATTATCTTTTTACAACGACATCGAAATACTACACCTTCCACAGTATTTCTTTATAAACAATATTTTTTGTATTTCCTTCGGGGTGCTTGAATCACCAGGCTACTCTAGAACATTTCACCTACAACTTGGCTGTGGGAGAAGCAGCTTTCCCTCAAATATACCTTTTTTTTACGATGGGAAATGCATTTACGCATCCCGCCGCCTGAAGGCGACGGGTATGTGGGCTCCATCTAGTTAGCACCCCAAATAGTGAAAAAAAATAAATTAAAAATTGTCCAAATTGGTCACGAAATGGTCATTATAGGTCAGTTATTTTTAGTAATTGGTCGATACTTTGACAATAGTTACAGAGGGGTAAAAATTTCAAGGACATCGAAAAATTTTTGGCACCCCAAATTCGTCCTACGAATTGGTTCTAAAATTATTTCAATTCATCTTAAAATAGTCATAATTGGTCGATTGATTTTAATAATTGGTCAACGTTTTTTTATATAAAAATTAAAAAAATAA
The DNA here is from genome assembly GCA_036937285.1 of Euphydryas editha. Lineage (NCBI taxonomy): Eukaryota > Metazoa > Arthropoda > Insecta > Lepidoptera > Nymphalidae > Euphydryas > Euphydryas editha. Next base: position 20,508,001 of record JAUPFZ010000005.1, on the reverse strand, counting down.
TAAAAAATTAAATTAGCTTCATCTATTTAGCGGCCCAATTGATGAAATTTGACCTGTTAATAAGTAGTCCAAATTGGTCACGAAATGGTCACAATTGGTCAGTGATTTTTAGTAATTGGTCAATACTTTGAAAATAGTTACAGAGGGGTAAAAATTTCAAGGACATTGAAAAAATTTTGGCACCCCAAAATATTCCTACAATTTGGTTCTAAAATTATTTCAATACATCTCAAAATAGTCATAATTGGTCAATTAATTTTAATAATTGGTCAACGTTATTTAACTAATTATTAATAAATAATATAAAAAAATAATACAACTTTTATAAATCGCGGGGTGAATAGGAATAAAACTGGAAGTTTCACTAATTTGTCTATTTTATCGATTATTTTTAGGTTTAACCAAAAGGCAATTAAAATCGACGTAAATGCAAATTTTTAATCGCTTATTAGATTTTTAGAAACGTTTTGGTTAAAGAGATACGATTATTTAAAGTTGGAATGACATTTAAATTATTTATTTATTTATTGTGAGAAAAAGAGGGCAAACTCAAAATCGTAGGTAGAATTAAAGGGCAGTTAATGTCTATAGTTTAGTATTTTTAATTAACAAATTATTAATAAATAATACAAAATAACAAAACTTTCATAAATAGCGGGGTGAATAGGAACTAAACTGAAAGAAACTACTAGCTTCATCTATTTAGCGGCCCAAATGATGAAATTTGATCACTTAATAAGTGGTCCAAATTGGTCACGAAATGGTCACAATTGGTCAGTGATTTTTAGTAATTGGTCAATACTTTAATACAATAATTACAGAGGGGTAAAAATTTCAAGGACATTGAAAAAATTTTGGCACCCCAAATTAATCCTACAATTTGGTTCTAAAATTATTATAATACATCTCAAAAAAGTCATAATTGGTCAATTAATTTTAATAATTGGTCAACGTTTTTTAACTAATTATTAATAAATAATAAAAAAATAGTACAAGTTTCATAAATCGCGGGGTGAATAGGAATAAAACTGGAAGTTTCACTATTTTATGTCTATTTTATCTATTATTTTTAGGTTTAACCGAAGGGCAATTAAAATCGACGTAAATGCAAATTTTTAAGCGTTTATTAGATTTTCAGAAACGTTTTGGTTAAAGAGATACGATTATTTAAAGTTGGACTGACATTGAAACTATTTATTTATTTATTGTGAGAAAAAGAGGACAAACTCAAAATCTAGGTAGAATTAAAGGGCAGATTAATGTTTATAGTTTAGTATTTTTAATTAACAAATTATTAATAAATAATACAAAATAACAAAACTTTCATAAATAGCGGGGTGAATAGGAACTAAACTTAAAGAAACTACTAGCTTCATCTATTTAGCGGCCCAAATTACGGATCTTTCCATTTTTTTTTTTACAAATTACAAATTATAATTTCGTGAAATATAATAGGGTTTTTCTATATTTTACTTTATTGACAATTGTAATTCAGAAACAGCTCAGTAGGTATAATTTAACATTTAATTAAAAAAAAAAAAAACTAAAAGTATGTAATCATCGCAATGATATTTGTAAAATAAGTGCATACTTAGAAAAAATATACTTAATTACATTATTGATAAATGTTCCTTCTATATAGTACTTAAATATTTTGGATTTTATAATTATTTATTTCTCAAGATATTAAAATTGATTTTTTTTTTATTTTATAAGGGAAATCCACAAATTAATGACTCTGCATCTATGATAATTAGATGTCGCGCTCTTTGTATAACTCCGCGCATTTCTTTTTGGTGCGCAAAAAGAAATGCGCGGAAAATAAAAATATCGATACTTTTTTACATGTAATTCATGTAAAAAAGTATCGATATTTTTATCGATATAATATATCGTATCGCTATATCGACACTTTGCGATATTATATTGTATGAAAATATATATCGATAATTTTTGCAATCCGATATATCGGATTAATGTATCGATAATTATCCAATAAATATATTGATACTTTTCGATAATTCAGATGAATATATTAATATTTTTGATGTCTCGGAAGTGAACAGGAATAAAAGTCATCCCGACCCCGTATCGATATTTAGATCTCTCGGCTATGTGTATTCCTAAAAAAAAGTCATCACCTCTACGTATCCAATTTATATCGATTCTAAATTCCGCGTACTTCTAAAAAAAAACAAGGTCGTCGCATCTACGTATATCGATATAAATCGGATATAATACTATACTACTCGATTTATATCGACTGAAATACTATACTACTCGATATATATCGATACGAATACTAGATAACTATCGGATGAATACTACTCGATGTTTATATCGAATGAATATGTATAACTGACCCACTGAAAATTTACAAATATATCGATATTTATATCGATAATTATCAAATGCATATATGAAGTATTTACGAATTTTCGATATATATCGCACGCACCTAACTATGAGTGACACGTGAGGGCAGACGTCCTTGATGATTGTGTTAGAGATCTTCATCGGATTTTTTTTTACCAAAATAATATTTATTATGAGTTAAAAAATTTAAAAATTAAAATTAAGCAACTAAAAAACTACGAACCACTAAAAAGTAGTCCAAAAAAATAGAAATCCAGAAAAAAATAGTCCCACTAACAAAATATGAAGACTACTAAGTTGGTAACACTGCTATAATAATAAGGGGAGTCCCCTCCTCTTATTATTATAGCAGTTTTACCAGCCATGGCTGTGTCCCCCAGCCATGGCGCGTCATTACTGGGACCTAGAGTTGCCAAACATACTTTATAATAACGTATCCTACTTTATTTTTGGTAATTATACTTTATACTTTTGCAAACAAATAAAGTATGAGAAAATACTTTATTTCCAATCTTTACCGTGATGCATAAAACAAAACACTCATTATGGTTACTTAGTATTTAACTGTTCATCATCAAACACATCAATCACATGAATCAAAAATAGTATTAAAAAAATTTGATAAATTATCACCCAAAATACTTAATACAGTTATGTTATCAGTAATTTTTCACTTTTTATTGATATGAGCTTACATTATATGACAAAATGGTTTGATTTTAGCGAAGATAACTTCTTCAAAATGGCACTTCGTTACATATCTTTACAAAATTAGGTTAAATGTGAAGATTTTGAAATGGTGATCACTAAGGCCAAATTAAATATTAATATGGACGAAGAAATAAATTAAATAAATTCCCCTCATTCCGCCATTTGCAGGCGCCATTTTGAAAATTTATATAGCCTATGTCACTATTACAATTTAGACAAATCCAACGACACCTCATATGTCAAAAACCGTCCAGCCGTTTGGGCTGTAGGGCGTGCCAAAGAAATGGACATACATACATACATACATACATACATGCATACATTTATACACTCGAAAAACATAACCCTCCTTCTGTCGCAGTCGGGTAAAAAAAATAATTTTGATTATTAAAAAAGATTAAATTTTGATTGTTAAAAAAGCTTTGAAATATTTAAAAATAGCAAAAAATTATTAGCATGTGCTAAAAGCACACAAAAATACGTTTTTATGGTAATAAAAACATAAAATTTGAAAAATACTTTTTTTTTCTTCGAAATACTTCTTTTTTATTATTGAAACAATTTTTTACGCTTTTATTTTGTCAAAAAAAGTTGGCAACCCTACAGTTGGACCGCCCCTCTACTACGCCTTGCTCGTCGCACTGACTAATAGTTAGGAATGTGCGATATACCAATATATCTTCATTTCATAATTATCGAGTAGTATCTATATATTTCATCCGATTATATATCGAGTAGTATCGATATAGTTCATTCGATATTTATCGAGTAGTATAGTATTCTTTCCGATATGTATATCGATAAGTTGAAGCGATGACCATTTTCTTTCGTGTGTACTTCCGACACATCAAAACTATCGATCTACTTCGGTTAAACCTAAAAATAATAAATAAAATAGACATAAAATTGTGAAACTTCCAGTTTTATTCCTATTCACCCCGCGATTTATGAAAGTTGTATTATTTTTTATTATTTATTAATAATTAGTTAAATAACGTTGACCAATTATTAAAATTTATAGACCAATTATGACTATTTTGAGATGTATTGAAATAATTTTAGAACCATTTTGTAGGAATAATTTGGGGTGCCAAAAATTTTTCAATGTCCTTGAAATTTTTACCCCTCTGTAACTATTTTCAAAGTATTGACCAATCACTAAAAATCACTGACCAATTGTGACCATTTCGTGACCAATTTGGACTACTTATTAAGAGGTAAAATTTCATCATTTGGGCCGCTAAATAGATGAAGCTAATTTAATTTTTTATTATTTTTTTAATTTTTATATAAAAAAACGTTGACCAATTATTAAAATCAATCGACCAATTATGACTATTTTGAGATGAATTGAAATAATTTTAGAACCAATTTGTAGGATTAATTTGGGGTGCCAAAAATTTTTCGATGTCCTTGAAATTTTTACCCCTCTGTAACTATTATCAAAGTATTGACCAATTACTAAAAATAACTGACCTATAATGACCATTTCGTGACCAATTTGGACAATTTTTAAGAGGTCGAATTTCACTATTTGGGGTGCTAACTAGATGGAGCCGGGTATGTGGGACTTGCTGACTACGAAGCCAGAATACCCACTAAAACCCATCGACCGTCTGCACCGTAGTGGGGCGCCACGGGATCGCTCGCGCATACAACCGTGACGCCCCGACGCTTGGCCTTGCGGCCCCGACTCCGAGCCGCTCGACCGGTCTACTCTGCGCGAGGCAGAGAAGAACCAGGAGCGGCCCAACTACCGAAGCCGGGCCACTCTCTGCCAGCTCTTCTCTTCAGAGCAGACGAGTGCCAGCATTGAGCGACCTAACCCCCGCCGTCGGATCGCACCCAGACAGCCCCGCAAGAACTGCAGGGAGCCAGGCTCGACCCAGGCGGCCCGCGCTCCACGCGCCCCCTGCACAGAGGAGACGAGCGAGCCCGCCCACTCCTGCCACCGAATGGGGGGAAAAATCTCCCCCTCACTTCTCCACGCCTTCTCAGCGCCACACCGACACCGTCCGCACCACTGTGCCGAACACCCCACCGCGCTTACGCGCTATCCCACGTGCTATTGCGCCGCCGTCGGTGCGCTTCCACGCCCCCGTTCAGGCTTGGGCGAGAGTTGGGAGAGAGCAAGCTCGATCTCCCTCCATTCCCCTCCGCGCCCTCTTGGCGCCACGCCCTCACCCATCGCACGTCAGTGCCACGTCCACCGCCGCGCTTTCACGCTCCTCCATGTGCTTTCACGCCACCCATCCAAGCGCTTACGCGCTTCCCCCCCCCCCCCCCCAATGAAGGAAGAGAGCGAACTCGATCTTCCTCCATTACACCGCCCCAGTGCTCCAAGCGTCGACACCCCCTTGGATACACTACCCCCGGTTGGATGCCTGACCGGCAGCAACCAAGGCGGATCTGTTGCCGCCTGCCATGCGATTCGGGTCGCCACAGTCAGCGACAGCTAGAGAACCATCGCTGGCCGTGCCCGGGGTAGTAATGGTCAACGAAGAGTTGACCATGACTGGGGTGGCCACAGCGCGAGACTAAAGGCTCCGGCGCCTCGTTGCGCTTTCGCGCCCCTCCTGCTGGTTTTGGTCCACTGGGGTCCGAAGACCCCTACCACTTGCAACCAATGCGAGTGGCGTTCCCCTATCCGCCACACGGGGACGCGCCCAGTAGGAGATCCAGCAACTCCCGTGGGTCCCTCAAATATACCTGCTACCTTGTTTGTGAATTTAAGATTTGTTTATGGTAAATACATACTCATATACACTCATACATTATATTATTATCCAGTTCCTGGAAATCACCATTTCTTATTTTAAGCAACAGGTCTAAAAACTGTCCGGCAGTAACATCTCCCCTCAGATTGAGTTTCATATTTATGGTTTAGACTCAGTTTTGTCACTGAAACAAATGCTTCCATACTGTACTGTACTGTACTTAACTGTATCAGCCTGTAAACAGCCCACTTCTGAGCGAAAGCTTCTTCTCCATATATAAGAAGGGTTGAAGCTTAATCATTACGCTCAATTTCACGCGAAAAATTGTTATAAACAAAGTTGTTTAAAATAAAATTTCTTACAATTTTAGAAAAAAAATTGAAAATAAACGAGTTATTCGATAACCAAAAATTCACCGCCTCTTTTCAGGTATATATCGAAAAATATCGATCCTACGTAAAAATTGATGAGAACCAAAATTGTAGGTTTAATTTTAAACAAATGTTGTAATAACTTTTTTCCGTGTAAAATTTAAAATGAACGAGTTATTCAAGAGATAAAAAATAGCCCTTTAAATAAAGATGGCGGATGAAGTGAAATAAACCCTCATTGAATTGCGAAGGAAAATTTCTGCAAATTTTTTTCGTAAATCTAAAATACTAATTCGATTGGGCTATATATATGTTTGTGAGGTTAAGAAATGCGGTGTACCCATCAGTGATGGAAAGTGTGTCCAAGGCCATGATAATCCTGTGACACATAAATCGATACCAAACGATCGCAGCTGCAATATTGTGCTTCCGACGTGGAGTTACATCTTGCATCTTGAAACCATTATATTAACATCACGTTTATAACATATCAGCCAATAATGCACTTAGTAATGAGAGAATCACTATACCTTGTCCAACCGTTTATTATCTTTTTGACAGCTCAAGTCTATAAATTAACGTTTTTTTTCTTCGGAATAATGTACTACAGTAATGTCGTACTTTATAGACGGGTAGTGATTGCCCTGTGCATATCAAACAACCACAGACTATAAAACAATTCTTGAATTATTATATCGATCGATGAATCGATCATATAATAAAAATAATTTGACTTCATATAAGTATTGTTTCTGTAAAATTAATTTTAAAAAGGAAATAAAAATAGTATCTATGACTCCAAATTTCATTATTTGCAAGAAATTAAGTCAAAATCTTGGAAGTTAAGTTCAAATCAAGAGTAAAGAACAATGAATCTGTTCATTCGTTTATTAATTTTTTGACGGCTGCTAATTATGCACGCGTTAAAATAAGACTAAGAAACGAATAATTAATATTTAAACTAAAAATATTTCATTAAATCGATTGTAAGTTCTTCTTAAATAAAATCGATTATTATTTGAAATCGAATCAGTAACGTGTGAGGGTGTAACTAATGTCGAACTGTCAAAAAGATAATAAACGGTTGGACAAGGTATAAGTCTAAACTACTGTACTACCAATTTCAATTAAAATTTTGGTCCTTATAATCCGTATCCCGGTTGGGAAACAAATTATTTCTACTATCCGACATATTTCTATTCATAATACATATATAATTTTGAGTCACAAATCGGGTTTTGTTGAATAAACTGGACCTCTACTCTTGAACTCTCGTCCTATCGTGTGTGTTCGTCTTATCAATGTTTCACGCGTTATTTATGTAATAATGTAAGATATTTAAATAATCAATAATAAATTCAAATAATTTTTTTTTAACTTTAAATATGCTTAACAGCAAACGTAACAGCAACAAAATATGACTAGACTAAGACATTTGCGGTAGTATGATTAACGGTGGAAATTCCGAAACCATTGTATGTAGAAGGTACGTTTACGATTGAAAATTTTTACCTGACTTAACTGATCTACAGTTAATGAAATAATCGGGTAAAACCGATGTCAGGTATTAAATTTTATTACAATATATTCATATTTGTTTATTTTTAAATCTCGAACAATTGCTGTTACAATTATTTTAGAAACAAATATCATTTTTGGCTTTCTAATATTTTTATGTATTTTTCATGTATATTTATCGAATAACGGTTTTTTTATTGTTTCAGGCCGATTTCTGGGCCTTGAATTGGTGTCGTCAAAACGAGCGCGCAGGTTAAGATGCAGTGTAGCGATCTTTATATGTTGGGCATTGATTGTCGCCATAGGCCTTATGATTTACGTTATATACATAACTCTCCCTAGACAGATGCGCTTAGACATAGGTAACTTATATACACAATCTATACATAATCTATATATTTGGAGCTAAAATTGAGCTTCACTTAATTTGATTTTTATACAGAAATATTTATAATTTCCTTTCACTCAAGGCTTAAACGAGACCTGGTATCTGCGTCGTGTCGACTGGGATGCGATAACCACGTACGGTGATGAGTATCTTGATTTACCGGTAACAAACGTCGTCATAGGACATTCAGCCGGAAATTATTGTAATCAGAGAGATCAGTGCATAGATGAGATGAAATTAATACAACAGCAGCACTTGAGGAATGATTGGAGAGATATTGGACCTAATTTCCTCGTCGGTGGTAATGGGTATGTTTTCGAGGGCAGAGGCGCCAATGTTTTCGGAGTAATGGTCAGAGGTAATAATGGAAGAAGTATATCGGTTATGTTCATTGGGAATTACTTGATGGATGAAACCGATCAATTACAATTAAACCATACCCAAATCTTAGTGGATAGGTTGGTGGAAATAGGTGTTTTACGACCTGATTATGTTCTTCTGGGACAATGTCAACTCGATTTTGATACTATCCCTCCTGGACCTAACGTGATGAATAGATTGGATTTCTTTCCTCATTGGGTTCCCAAAGATAGAAACCGTTGTTTGCGATGGTGACGACATACGAATAACTTTTGTGTGTTATTTTTTTTAAATATTACGAGTCTGGATTATGATTTCGTGTGTGGGTGTATTCATGTTTACATTAAGCAGATGTCAGATTAAAAAATTATTAAGAATTGTATATTGTATTAATATACGTTAAATAATGATTTAGATTTTGATGACGTAGTGTGAGATTTCGTGTGATATTATTACCTATTTATTTTCGTGTCATTATATATAATATGTGCAATATTATATTTATTTTAATATATATTAAGTATGTATACCATAAACAAATACCATTATTTGTAAATGTATTTGATTTTATTGTCTTCTGATTTTAATTCCACGTATATGACTCGTGTCTCTAGGCAACTGAATGTATATATGTATATTTAATAAACATACATATATAAATATATATTACACCCAGACTTGGGAGGGGCGGTTGGAATTGAACCCACAACTCTAGAGCCGAAAACGATGCGTCAGCGGGCCAGTCAAATTTAATCCAAATTCAAGGAGCCTTTTTAAAGGATGAATAATAATATAATTATGAATTTGTATAATAATATATGTATTTAGTATAAGCATTTGTATGTAGACATATTAGAATGTAAAATCAAGATTAAGAAGATAAGAATGTTTCGTTGTTGAACTGTTCTTTTTCATTTGAGTTGATCGGAAGAAATGGCTAATTAGCCATACTACCGCCTATTGTACAACACAATCTCTAACTAACCTTTAACGATGTTTTATAAAGTATTTGTGGTGTGCAATAAAATATAAAATAAATAATAAATAAATAAATAATTTACAGCAAATTCTTCATTAAAAATGTATTAAAATAATATTGTAATCATACTTAAAGCGAATTTTTTTTTTAAATATGTGGATATAACAATAATTGTATACATTATTTACACAATGTAACATATAATAAATGTGGACTCTATCCAAAAAAAAACCATATCATATTTTGCTACCTCTATTTAAACTATAATCCAAGTTTATGTACATATATAAAATAATTATAATTCAAAGTGAATGTCGATTAAATAAAACGTTTTTTTTTTTTTTTACTTTTTTTTATTAATCACCACCATCATCATCATCATCACCATCATCATCATCATCACCATCACCATCATCATCATCATCATCATCATCATCATCATCATCATATCAGCCATTGGATGTCGACTGCTAAACGTAGGCCTCCCCCATCGACCCCCAGAGCGACCGGTTTAAAACAGCCTCCATCCAACGGCTTTTTTATTATATTACAATATTTACACCAGTTCGTTACATTCTCATCAAAATGTTATGTGCAATTTTTGATCTTAAATGTTTTACATTATACCTATTTAGTATCTATTCCCATCCAAAATATTTTTAATTGATTTTGAATTAAACACCTTCAATCTAACTGTGACAAATAAATATTATATTTTTATCGCGTATTAACTATAATAGAGTACAAAATGAAGGAAAACGAAATACTTTTGGAGTTCATCATAAGACATCAACCAATGCAAAAATAGCTTTTCTTTATATGAGGAAAGTGCCACCGTAAGGGACCTTGGTATACAACTTGATCCGACTTTGTCGTGGTCAGACCAATTAAAAGAAGTCAGCAGAAAAACCTTCGCTGCACTGAGCTCCCTACGGCGCCTCAGGTCTTTCTTGCCAATTCCTACCAAGATTATGTTAGCAAATTCTCTCCTCCTATCGATTCTCGACTACACAGATGTAAGCTACATTAATCTAACAGAGGACCAACTTAATAAGTTTGAGCAGCTTCAAATTTTTTTTCGCAAATATGACCTTGTTTCTGAATTTCGTTCTAAGCTCAAGTGGATTCCAATACGTTCGCGCCGTAACCTACATATTTCATCTCATCTGTACTGTATTATTTGACTCAAAAGCTCCGTCTTATTTAAAAGATTTTGAATGATAATAAAATACAAATAAATTTGAATTTATCGGGGATGATTCCTCATTAAGATCTTCAAAGAGACTAATGTTAAAATTGCCTGTACATAAAACTAAATTTTTTAGTCAGTCTTTCACCATTCAGGCAATTAAGCTATGGAATAATCTAAAATAATATATTTTAAAAGAAGCCAAATCACTCCCAACATTCAAAAAATTAGTTAAAAGGCACTACCTTAATGCTGAGGACGATTCAAATTAAATTTATTTATATATATATAATGTTTTATGGAAACTAGAACTAATAAGTTCGAAATATTTTGATAAATATTTATCAATGATGAATATGATAAATGGAAATCAAATGTCACCCAGAAAAGTTCCTCGTGTTAGTTGTGGAAGTCTGTTTCACACATTTCAGTGAAGAACAAAGGCTCGAAAAATTCTCCGGTACCAAGACTTTGGCAACTCTACAATGTCGTTTCGCTGGTTTTTTTTTTTATATTTTCAAAACTAGCTTACACATTCGCCGCCAGCCACTCGGACCCGAGTAGGGCGCTAGGTGCCGTCTACTCGGAACGTTCAGGTTCAGTTCCTTAGGCCAGTAAAAAATTGGCGTCCGTGGATAAAAAAAAATCTCATTTCAATGTGCGCATTGAGTGCCATAGAAATGAGAATTTTGATTTGAGATTTTGAAAAGAGAAAAGGAAAATGCGATGTGATGCGAGATACTCTGATCTGAGTGTACGGCACCTAGCTAATGCACCTAGCCCTACTCGGATCCGAGTGGCCGGCAACGAATATGTTACGCTAAGATTTATTTATATTGATTGAAAAGAGAAAAGGAAAATGCGATGTGATGCGAGATACTCTGATCTGAGTGTACGGCACCTAGCTAATGCACCTAGCCCTACTCGGATCCGAGTGGCCGGCAACGAATATGTTACGCTAAGATTTATTTATATTGATTTATGTACAAAAACATTCATAATTTCCTTTCTTTCAAGATTTAAAGGAGACTCGATATCTTCGTCGCGTTGATTATTTTACTTTTTACTTTCTCGCTTGTTGACGTGACCGATATACAAAAACATCTACGGGCCATTACCTCGAAAGCTTCTGGCTGTGATGGGATCAGTCGTATCATGTTAATGTTCATTGCTAACATAATCCTCACCCCCCTCACCTATATCATAAATAATTCTTTATCATCAGGTTCCTACCCAGAAGAGTGGCGAAAGGCTTTTATTCTCCCACTACCAAAAATCCACAATCCGTCCCTACCCACTCACTACCGCCCCATTTCTATATTACCTTTTTTATCCAAGATTATTGAATCCGTTGTTCACCGTCAATTATTCTCATTTCTAACTATTCACGACCTTTTTGATCCATTGCAATCGGGTTTTCGAGCAGGCCACAGTACATCGACAGCTCTTTTAAAGGTTACCGAAGACATAAGAGAGGGTATGGAGAACAAATGTGTGACTGTCTTAGTTCTAATAGACTTCAGCAATGCATTCAACGCTGTCGACCACGATCTGCTTCTAGCACTTTTGACTCGGTACTCTATCTCAGCTCCCGCCATCAAGTGGTTTTCTTCATATCTTCGAGGGCGTAAGCAGGCTATTCGTACCGATGAGGGAACCTCTGATTGGTGCGAAGTGAGCGCTGGTGTTCCTCAAGGCGGTATATTATCTCCCTTATTATTTTCCCTTTTTATTAATTCAATTACATCTTATTTAAAATGCCAGTACCACCTTTATGCCGATGACTTGCAGCTTTATAGACAGACAAACATTGGCGAACTACATTCTACTATTCGTCTTATAAATCAAGATCTTATGCTTATACACAGCTGGTCATTGAATCATGGTATCGCTGTCAATGCCGCCAAGTGCCAAGCGATTATTGTGGGTAGTCCTCGGCAACTGGCTTTAATTCGTACAAATTCTTTACCGAACCTGATTTTTGATAGATACCCAATACCATTTACTACAAAGGTCAAGGATCTAGGTATAATTATTGACAAGTCCCTTTCCTGGTCCGATCAGGTAAATGAAATCTCGCGTAAATTTTACTCAACATTGCATCCCTTACTACACTTAAAGCATTTTTTACCAACTAAAGCCAAGCTCCATTTGGTGAATACCTTACTTTTGCCTATTATTGATTACGGCGATGTGTGTTGTTCGGATCTCAACCAAGTCTCTTTGAACAAACTTGATCGATTGCTCAACACCTGTATTCGTTTTGTTTTCGGTTTGCGGAAGTATGATCATATTTCCCAATACAGATCTGAACTTAAATGGCTACCAATCCGTGAGCGTAGGCACTCGAGAATCCTTTGCTTACTCTTCACTCTTTTATTCCATCCTTCTACCCCTCCCTACCTTAAATGTAAGTTCTCCTTCCTTTCCGACTCTCATGAAAGATCTCTCCGCTCTTTAAATAATCTATCTCTTTCTACTCCTATTCATCGGTCTGGGTTTATGTCTGATTCATTTGCTGTTTCTGCTGTTCGTCTCTGGAACACGTTACCTGAGTCTATCCGTAGAGCTCCTTCACGCGAATCATTTAAGAGACAAGTTAAGGAGTTCTTGTTAGCCAAAATCTAATATGTGGTGATCTCAATAAACGCTGTGTAATTGTGTTTTGATTATTATTGTCAGCTTATTATTATGTATTAAATATTATGTATGTTTGTATGTATGTATGTATGTTTATATGTATGTATGTTTGTATGTATGTATGTTTTTATCTGTTTATGTATGTATGCATATGTGTATGTATGTATGTTTGTATCTGTTTATGTATTTATGTATGTATTGTGTATATTATATAACGATTGTCATTAACGTGATCTTATTTTTTCCATCCTTTCTTTTTTCTATTAAAGTGAATTGTGTTAATACTCAATTTTGCACACCTACAAACGTCCGCTCTTGTACGTCCTAAGGTTGGCTGGTAGAGAATGCTTTTAGCATTAAGCCCGCCTTTTGTACAATTCTTTGATGTATTGTGCAATAAAGTAATAAATAAATAAATTATCATGCGATGTCCTCGTATGGCAATGAATATCTTGATTTACTGGTCAAAAACGTTATCATATCATTAGACATTCAGCCACCAATTTTTGCAATCGTAGAAATTTGCACAAAACAGATGAAAATAATACAACAGTTTCACTTTAGGAATGGTTGGAGCGATTTTGCTCCTAACTTCTTCGTCGGTGGTAATGGGGATGTTTTCGAGAGCAGAGGCACCAATATTTTCGGAGTAATGGTCAGAGGTAATAATGGAAGAAGTATATCGATTATGTTCCTTGGGAATTACGTGGTAGATCAAAATGATGTATGTTATGTACGTGGTAAATTATGTATTTTTTTAATATTAGTTGAGTAGGCAAACTGGCAGACGTGCCACCTGATGGTAAGTGGTCGACGTCGCCCATGAACATAAACGAGTTTACCTGGAACTAGCCCAGCCAACTCATTTATGTGTTGCCTATCCTGAGACATATGATGTTAAGTCTCGGTGCCAGTAATTACACTGCCTGTCTTGCCCTTCTTTCCGAAACACAGCAAAGCTGTTTCACGGAAGAAACAAACAAGATGGTGTTACCCATGCAGCCGGGAGCGCGGCACAGCGCATCTATCCCACCAGTTGTCTGTCGTATTTTTTTAACACTGTGTATATTTTAATTCCTGATTCAATGATTAATTTAATGAAATTTTCACACTTAGAATATTTTAGATTAAAAATTAATCTCAAATTCTCGGTTAAGTACACGGATCGTACGACAATTGAATGAATAGAGCACAATTTTTAATCACATTCGTATTAGGTATACTTAAGATGAATGATAACATATTATTCGTAAGATCTAAAATTGAAACACCAAGGGCTTAAATAAAAATGTAGTGTATACGAACACTCTTTATTAAATTAATAAGTTTATGTGACAACGAAAAATGTAGCATTTGCGAGGCAAAACGAAAAATAGCTGACTGGTAATAAACTTTATCAAAATCAAAAATCAAAATCAAAATATTTTATTCGTTATAAGATGATTACACACACTCAACGAACGTCAAAAAAAATGTCTCGGTAGACATCTACAATTTCATCATCTATTTCATCATCGGCTTTACTAAATATTACAATAATATAATAATAATATATAGTGTAGGCCGAGAGAAAAAAAGCCGGAGGTAAAAAAAAACTCTCGGTACTCTTTTTAACATATCATATTTTGTACATACAAAATAAAAAAAAAATATTCACAACGAACGAGCAAATCATGTCACTGCCAAGCAGCCATGTCATTTAAAAAATCTTTAATGCTATAATATGCCTTACTACATAATTTGGATTTAATGAAGTATTTAAATTTATTTAGGGACAAGTCTTGCACATTACCATTGCGTATACAGTTACCTACAAAAGAGTTACTTATTTTGTGGAGCCTAAAATTAGGAATGGCCAATTTATTTTTATTTCTTAAATTTATATTATGTCTATCAGAGTTCTTGACAACTTTATGACATACTATGCTAATTTACACTTACTATTACTACTGCTTACTACTTTTTCACCGGTTGTCGATAAAATCTCTGATCGTTTATTACAGTCTTATTCGCCAGAAAAACTACAAATTTTGGTTTCACAGGTTGCGAATAGACCTGAAGAGAGAATCTGTAGATCCGTAAGATGTAAATCACTGGTTATTTATCGGCCGACTTAGGCGACTATTAAATATGTATTATATCTTGTAAATAAATAACATTCCTTTCAAAAGTAGAAAACGAAAAGTTTTAAAGCAGTTTATTAACTTTGCTGTTTCGCTGTCTATATCACAAATATCATTCACAAGTAATAATAAATGAATTAGTTTGTTAAGCAAACAAAGTACAATTAATAACAAATAGAACTAAAAATTACGACTGACAACATAATAACGAATAACAATAAATTTTAAGTGAAATAAAATTCTTCAGCTACAATTACATCATTAATTCAATTGAATGAATAAGTTGCATTATTCATGATGATACTGATTTAAAAAAAAATTTAATAAAACCACAAATATTTTTATTTACATATATCGTAAAAATATACGCTAAATTAGATACGGTAAAAGAGATATGAGAAATGGTAGATATGGTATAATATGGTGATGATGATAATATCATACTATACTATACTACCATATTATGGTAAAGAGAAAGAAATGACCCGAATAGTTAATTACAGCAATATTGTAAAAGTTTTCGTTGTTAAGTTATAATGCGAAAAATTAAATTATTTTATTTCATAATGTTATTAGTATTTAGACAGATAGTTTTATATTTTATGGGATCAATTATTGAAGTTTATTATATTAAGACTTATTGTATTTTATTTTCAAATTCCTTACCTTAGCTACTAACTTTTTCTTTTTCTTCTTCTTCTTCTTTCTCTCTTCTCTTCGTCTTCTCTTCTTCTTCTGCTTAGCTTGGCAATTATTAGCAAATTAATACACTGCTAGATATTTTATCACGATACATGTAAAGGAATATTAATTATTCAGTTCCGGTTTGTTGGGACTTTATTAAATATTAAATAAAAGATCGTACATTTTCTTATTTTATATTTTAGTACCTGGATGACCGAGCTTTGCTCGGTTAAATTATATTTAGATACATTACATAGTGATGAAACATAAATAATGTTTTCGATCTTACCGACATAAAAGTAAAATAATAGGAACTGGTTATTAAAATAAAAAATAAAAAGAGCTCTTAATTCAAAAAAAAAAAAATGAAAAAAAAATTGGTCTGTAGAATCCTGGATTCGAACTCAGGTTTTCTGGTTTCGAATCCGCCCGATTCCTATCCGAGCTATTAGAAGCTTGTCAATGACAGCGAATTTTACCTTCGTATTCTAATGGTATTTTTTAATTGCGTAAAAAAAGGGATAAAACAACATTTTCTGAAAATAAATCCTAGCTAGATCGATTTATCGCCCCCGAAACCCCCTGTATACTAAATTTCATGAAAATCGTTGGAGCCGTTTCCGAGATTCCGATTATATATAATATTATATTCCGATTATATATACAAGAATTGCTCGTTTAAAGATATAAGATTGCAGAGTGACTGATGTCACATTTATTTATTTTCTTATTTTTTACTTATACAATAAAACCTCATTCTCCCTTTAATTTTACAATTCATTTCTAATACCTATTTGTAAAATTACATCACACATAAACTTCATTAGGAACAAAAACAAAAAAAAAAAAAAATAACACAAACCATTTCATTATAAATTCCTCTAAACTAATCTAAGTAACCATTAAATAAAACTATATTAATTTTATCAAACAACCATACTTCAAATATACTTACTTACTATCTACTAACTTAACATATTCATATTTTTTAATGTAAAAAAAAGAAATTTACACAATATTTAATGTTTTTCTAAAATACTCATGTTTGTCTTTAGCTAGAGCTTTAGTGAATAAATCTGAAATTTTTTTATCGGTAGATACATAAGAGAAATATACATAACCCTTTTGTACGATATCTTTAGTATAGTGTGCTTTAATCTTATATATAAAAATAAGTCGGGTTTTCCTTCCTGACGCTATAATTCCAGAATGCACGAACCGATTTCCACGGTTTTGCATTCGTTAGAAAGGTCTCGGGCTCCGTGAGCTTTATAGCAAACAAAATTAGGAAAAATTTCAACAGAAAAGCAGGAAAACAGGGAAAATCATTTTTCACATAGAGCGCCATCTCTGATGCAAAAACGAAGCCATCTGGTGGCGAAACGGAGTTCGCCGGGTTTGCTAGTATCCTATATGTTTGGCTCTTTTACTGTTTTCTGAATTTTGAATAAGTTTTATGGCACTCTGGTTATCTATTAAAATTTTAGTAATAATGTTAGAATTACAGGTTATATCTGATATAATACCTTTTAGATAAATTAATTCACTGACAACTTGAGCTGCTGCTAGATATTCAGCTTCAGCTGTTGAAAGTTCTACAACAATCTGTTTTCTTGAAAACTTAACTTATGAGTTTACCACAATAGAATATTGCATAACCACTAGTACTCTTTTTGTCACTCTTGTCTCCAGCCCAGTCTGCATCAGAATATCCTACCAAATCCTTAACTTCATCCTTTTCTAATTTTATATATAACAATCCTTTATCTCTTGTACCTTTCAGATACCGTAAAATTCTTTTATGAGCTTTCCATAAAGATCCAGTAGGTTTATCCAAAAATCTACTAAGATACGACACTGCAAAAGTAATGTCGTGTCTAGTATTCATAGAGGTCACTATATATATATATATATATATATATATATATATATATATATATATATATATATATATATATCTGTCACTTCCTTATCTTCATTACTTACCTGTTCATATTCTTCTTCTCTCCATTTGTACGTTTGTTTTTTATTATTAACCTTATCATTATTTTCTTTACATTTGTATATATAGTCACTTTCTTCAAATACTACATCTCTTGAACTAACTATTTTATCATTTTCTGGATCCCATAGTTTGTATCCAACTATTTTGTAGCCTACGAACCTCATTTCTTTATCTTTTTTATCAAATTTTCCTTCTTTTGGTACTATAGCCATCCACGTTCTAGATCCGAAAATTCTCAGTCTGGATAAATCAAGTTCTCCATACATAATTTCTGCTGGTACTCTGAACTTAATTGCTGCGGAGGGACAACTATTTATTAGGTATACGGCACACGCTACAGCTTCGCTCCATAAGTGACTCTTAGAATGCCTGTACATAATACCAAATACTACCATCGCTCATTTGTTGTTCAGGCTATTCTTTTGTGGAATGCTCTACCCCTACATATTCGTAAGGCTCAGAGTATTACAACATTTAAAAAACTTGTATAAGATTATTATCTATCTCTTAATATGACATAATTGTACTTACATATTTATTTATTAGTACTTCATGTATATATTTTATTGTTTACGTATATATTTATATAGATATATATTAGTCTAAGGTTTACTATATATTTTTATTGTATGTTTATTATACACCACCTTATACCACGTTATTTCTTCTTAAATTCTAACCCTAAGGTTGCCTGGAAGAAATCGCTATTGAGCGATAAAGCCGCCTTTTTGTGCATTTTTGATATCTCTCTCTCATATTTTTTTTGTACTATTTTATTTTCTGTATGGTGTACAATAAAGAATATATAAATAAAAATAAATAAGTGTTTAGGTAGTTGTGTTTCAATCATTGACGTTCGCGCTTTATTGTATATGGTTCGGTTCATTCTCTCAGCTACGCCATTAGATTGTGGTGATTAAGTTTGGGTGGATTGAATAATAATACCGTTTCTTCTGCTGTATTCATAAATTGTTTCAAAAAATTCACCGCCATTATCGCACCTGATTTTCTTACTTTGTTTCCGCTTTATCTTTCAATCTTGTTAATGTATTCAATCAAATTAGTAGTAGCTTCATTTTTCCTTTTCAAAAAATAACACAAAACTGTGAATAGTCATCCGTTATGGTTTGAAAATATAGTTCGCCGTTTGATGTTGGTGTTCTTACCGGTCCTGACAGATCTGTATATAACAGCTCACCAACATACCTAGACCTGAAACGATTTGTTACCTGAAAAGGTAACCTTGTAGCTTTCCATTCACGACAGGGTCCACAAATATTTAAAGAAAATGGTAATTTTAAAATGGAAAGATGTTTTCTATTTGCGTGTCCTAATTTTTTTGTGCCATTAGTCTCGATCATTTACAGTATTAGCACCATTACATTTTTCAAAATTTTGATTTAAATCAATACCATATAAACGACCTATCATTTTACCTTTCATAGTTATCCCACATTGTTTATCATATATTTTTCGTATTTATTCATTATTAAATTTTAAGTTGCACCAGAATCAATTACAAACCTAACAGACTTATCTAAATTACACATATTTACTTGATGCTCAGTTGATGTAAAACCCATAATATCTCCATTGTCGATCGCTGACGTTCTTTGATTATGTCCTCTTGATGGACGTTCTCTTCCTCTCGTACCACTCCGCAATTATGTCCTCTTGCATATCTTCCTCAGCCGCGTGTAAATCTCGTTTTAGATCCTGCACTCATATACCCTGTGTCCGGATTTTCCGCAATTGTAGCATGTGAAGAATGCTGTTTGTTGTACATCGATATATTGTTCTGGAATATCCTGGTCTCTGATCTCCGCACCTAGCAATCCTGCCTTCACAAACTCTATACTTATAATATTCGTCGTCATAGTCTCTATTGCCGTGATAACGTTATTGTATTTTTCAGGCATTGCATTTAGCAAATGACAAATTTTGTCCGTTTCATCCATAATACGACCTCATTCATTTCAAATTTAGTTTTATATTTGCTACAGCATTATAATGTACATTTTTTCCTTATTTTGCACATTTAGAGTAGTAGATGTGTTCGTTTATTTGTATGTTTATAACATATTTTACATTTACTACTGTAGTTTCAATGTTATATAAACTCTACGTATGTGAAAATTACAACTATGGATATACGTATGCACGGACTGCAGGTAAGGTTACGCTGTAAATCGGATAGTTACAACTGGAGCCATTTTCAATATTAGCTTAAAATAGTTCATAAATAATATATTAAAATGGCAGACGCCGTAAAATATATTTTTTTTTTTTCGAATTCTGAAATGTGGCTGCCGTGATGTTGCAAACTTTAAAATCGGCAGCCATAGCTATTTTTCAATTTTTCTAGAGGTATATTATAACATATTAAAACGGCAGATGCTGTAAAATACTTTAAACATTTGCTTAATTTTCCCCAAACCTAGGAGGGACCCCAAACCTACCGCGGCCGGGCTTAGCTATTACCCATTGCTTGTTTACTGGGTATAGCAGTCTCACTAGACGAAATTTCAGGTACCGTAAAATATGTGTTGTCAAATTTAAGCCAGCTCTCTAATCATATATTTTGGTGTCTCAAGATCATGAAACAAGGCATGTTCATTAGTTATTAGGGTTCCGTAGTCAAACGGCAAAAACGGAACCCTTATGGATTCGTCATGTCTGTCTGTCTGTCTGTCCGTCCGTATGTCACAGCCACTTTTTTCCGAAACTATAAGAACTATACTGTTGAAACTTGGTAAGTAGATGTATTCTGTGAACCGCATTAAGATTTTCACACAAAAATAGAAAAATTCAATAAATTTTGGGGGTGGTGGGTTACCACAAAGTGGTAAAATGTGTCCCCCCCTGTAACTTCTAAAACAAGAGAAAGATAAAACTAAAAAAAATATGTGATGTACATTAATATGCAAACTTCCACCGAAAATTGGTTTGAACGAGATCTAGTAAGTAGTTTTTTTTTTTTTTTTTTTTTTTTTTTTATATAAAAAAATACACTATTATTAAAACACCGAGTAAAGTTACAACGTACTACAAGAAATTTTATATGATGTTACTTGCTGCTACGGAACCCTTCATGGGCGAGTCCGACTCGCACCTGTTTTACTAAATTAACAGTTAATAATACTACGGAAGTTAATATATATATATATATATATATATATATATATATATATATATATATATATATATTCAGTTTTTAAAAATATTTTTCATCACAATGCTTTTCGTTGAAATTAAAAATGAAAAAAAAAAACGATGTTGCGACTTCTTAAAATTTATGTACCAACAGAAACAGAAAAAATATGTATGAAAATGATTATGTGTTTGATACTGTTATCCGTCGGATAACTATCTGAAACTTTCTCTGCAGCTAGTGAAACAGGCCCTTAACTAATACAAGCTCCCTTATTCACAAAATTAGCAACTAGATAGGCTTTATTATAATCATCATCGTCATCACGTCAGCAATTGGATGTTCACTGCTGAACGTAGGATCAATGACGAAGACGTAGCCCATGAGGGCCTGGGGCCAGGTTCTTTTACGTTCTAACTTGAGGTTGATCGCCATAAAATACAGTTAAATTGTAGTATTGTTCGATTTTACAAAGACAATTTTTTTTTAAATTGTAATGAAGTCGAACATATCGAATAACGGCTTTGTGGCTTAATGTTGAAAGGAAAATGCACTCTATAATTGAATGAAACAGATACGACAACATGTTTCAGAAATAATATAGTTCTTATTGTTTCAGATTAGTATTATTAGATATAAGAAACATTATCTTTTTTTAATACTATTTCTCATTCTTTCAGTGTCATGTGTGGTTAAGTACATACTAACAGTCTATCTAAATTTACCAACCATAAATATGCTTTACATTTTTGTTTTAGTAGTTTAACTAAATAAGTTATAACTGATAAAATATATAATATGTATAAACATATTATCATGCAAAACTTAAAGTAATTAGTTTTACTTAAATAATTATTTTCAGGCAGTTGAGGTATAAATCATTTTCGCGTGGAATGGTGACAAGTCGAAAAAAAAGGGTTTATTTTTGCACTGTTACTTCAAGGTCCAAGTGTTTCGACTGCAAACGGCACAAAGATATAATTTGGGATAAGGGACGAAAATTTGTTTTGTTTAGTCATTTCAGCTTTTCGTTGTGGCCCCTGGTCTTAAGGCTGTCCCCCTGACATGAGACGGAGCTAATGTATTGATGCAGGTTGCGTCCCACAAGAGCGTCCGTCCCTTTTACCAGGGAATCGGTGTTAATCTATCAGGTATCTTGCCGTCATCGCGACAAATTCCAGTGGGCTCAGTAAGAGCAGTAAAGTCGATAGAGACAAGAGCTTTTTTAATAGTTTCATTCATGGAACCATGACGGGAAAACCTACCTAGACTCTCGTTGCAAGAAAGGCCGTGTAGTCCGAAAGAATCAACTTCCTTTCCGTATGGACATCTGTGTTCAAAGCACAGTGGTGCTGTTGACCGCCGACCTACATAAATTTGAAAATTTTCAATATCCTAAAGTATCCCAAGGTTTTTTGACGGCATTGTGTGTAAACAGTGACCTCACTCTTTATTAATAAAGCTAGAAGCCTTACATAGGTTTTGTCACTTGTAAGATTTTGCGCCAAGTTTTCATGAGTATGTATTGTGAACCAATGGCGTATCCCAAAGTTTTTATTTGTAACTTCCTTGGGGATATCCTCATTAGGATACCTCAACTTCCATTTTCCTGTTGCATCTGTAGTAACTGTAATTTGGACTGAATTTGATTTTTAAATTTCGGAACATAGACCTTTGATACTATATACTATAGCACAGTAGCAAGAAAAGCAGGAAGAGCGATACTAGAAGTTTCTATCATACTGATGCTACCATCTCTATTTGATAAAGAAGTTTGGGTCCAAGGATTTTCGTCAATAAAAAAAATTTAGAATTTTTTCTAAAGAACAATTTAAAGTGGCATAAATTTTATGGATCAGATCAGGTATTTTCCAAATTGGGCTCATGCGAAGTATGTACATTAATAATGGGACAAATAAGATAATATTTCGAAATAGTACAAGCAATATGAGAATTTAGAGTACTCAATTTGCCAGTGCTATCCGGGAATATTTTAATTTTACTATCTAAAATTAGCTCTACGCCTTCGTGAAAAAGTGAGTGGTGGTGAAAGTGTGAAAATAGAGGACAAAAAGTATTTCTCTAACGTAATTTTCAATTGAGGTGCAATTTTATAAAATAATTCTGATGCCAATTTAATTTTCTTAATTTTATTGTAAGAGATAAAATATCAGTGAAAATTTTTAACATTTTGAAAGTTTAATTTGATGCCAATGCTATCAAACTGGTTTTCAATTTTGATCAAATCTTCAAAGACATCATCTACTTTGCTTCATATTGTTACATCGGCTAGGTATCATAATTTAGATTTTAAATTTAAAATGAATTTGTGGATACCTAGACTAAAAAGACCGGACCTAGTTAGTTAGGGTTTTCTTGCTGACCGCCGACGTTAGAGACAAAAAACTTTAAATTCATATAAAATTTCTTTAAAGGTTTTTTTTTCATTGTTTCAGGCCTATTAAAATTTTTACCTGACTTAACTAATCTACAGTTAATGAAAGAATCGGGTAAAACCGATGTCAGGTATTAAATTTTATTATAATATTTTCATATTTGTTTATTTTTAAATCTCGACCAATTGCTGTTACAATTATTTTAGAAACAAATATCATTCTTTGTCTTTCTAATATTTTTATGTGTTTTTCATGTATATTTACCGAATAACGGTTTTTTTATTGTTTCAGGCCGATTTCTGGGCCTTGAATTGGAGTCGTCAAAACAAGCGCGCAGGTTAAGATGCAGCGTTGCAGTCTTCGTATGTTGGGCTTTCATTATTGCCACTGGCCTTATAGTTTATATCATATACGTTACCCTACCTCGCCAGATGCGGCTAGA
The DNA here is from genome assembly GCA_036937285.1 of Euphydryas editha. NCBI lineage: Eukaryota > Metazoa > Arthropoda > Insecta > Lepidoptera > Nymphalidae > Euphydryas > Euphydryas editha. Next base: position 20,483,951 of record JAUPFZ010000005.1, on the reverse strand, counting down.
CATAGGTAACTTGGATATATCTGGTTCTTCACCACTTTTTTCTCAATCGCAACAAATATTATAATTTCGTTCATCAGTGTAAAACTTTAAAGTCATTTCTTATTCTCATTTCTCTAATTGGTTAGTAAAATTCATAAATAATAATTATATTTTCCAAACTAGCTAAAGCAAAGTTTTGCTTATTTTGGTTTATGTACATAAATATTCATAATTTCCTTTCACTCAAGGTTTAAACGAGACCTGGTATCTGCGTCGTGTCGATTGGCATGCGATGCCCTCGTATGGCAATGAATATCTTGATTTACCAGTCGAAAATGTCATCATTGGACATTCAGCCACCACTTATTGTAACCAGAAATATCATTGTATACAACAGATGATGTCGATACAACAGGATCACTTAAGACGAGGTTTCGACGATATCGCACCCAATTTTTTTATTGGTGGTACCGGGGATGTCTTCGAGGGAAGAGGAGCTAATGTACTTGGTGCAATGGTCAAAGGTTATAATCGAATAAGTATAACGATTATGTTCCTTGGGAATTATCTGGTGGATCAAACAAATCAATTACAATTAAACCACACTCAAATCTTGATAGACAGGTTGGTGGAAATAGGTGCTTTACGATCTGATTATGTTCTTCGTGGACAATGTCAAGTCAAGCCGCAAACTATCCCTCCTGGTCCTAACGTAATGGATAAATTGAACTTCTTTCCTCATTGGAATCCCGAAGGTAAAAAAAGTTGTCTGCGCAGGTGATAAAGTTAGTACGAATAATAATGAATATATATTTTGTATCATGCGAAAAAAAAATAACGTATTTGTTTATATCGATTCGGCTGTGGATGGATTCATTATTTACTAAAATGTTTCCAGTTAGATTTTAAATTAGAAAACGTTAGTCTCGAAAACAGCACAATTTTTATCTGATTTAATTAATTATAAGATTTAAAATTGAAATAAATAAGGTTCTTATAAAGATTTAGTGTATTTATAAATAGCAAAAATGACTTAAACCAAAACAATTGATTAATCGAAGTTAATTGCTAGTTTCATTTTAATTAAATTTAAATTTTATTTTATTGATTAAAAATTAAACTCAATATTATAATATTGAGGTTAATTTTTGATAAATATATTATGAGAAAAAAAGCTCAAATTAGTGGCACAAGTGTAAAAATTATCTAGATAAATAAATACGAGTGTGAACTATTTAAAAGGCAAGTCAAAATAAAAATTGATTCTGATTTGTTACGCTTAGATGTTAATAATATATGTAACAATATTAGATTTTTTTTTGGGAATAATTTTTAAATAATTTTTAAAAGCAAATATTAGAAAACGAAACCGCTGAAGATACTTTACTTTGCTGCAATAAATTAACTTTTTTTGTTCACCTAACCCATAGCAATAACAAAAATTGTCTAAGTTTAATTAAATTATCGCAAAATATAATTGGAAAATTACTTGAATCAAGAGATTTTCGTCACCTGCACCTTTATTTTCTTTAAGAAAAGATAATAAAGGTGCAGGTGACGATGCTATTTTATTTTTCGGAATCGAAATTTTTTTTTTTTTTTTGCTTTCTATATATCTGGATCTTTTTAACAAATTGGAAAGATACAAAAGATTTTTTTAAAAATTGTTTAAATTTCTCCTATTCACGTAGCTTCCTTTACAGAGACTCGAATATTTTGGCACGAACATTTAGAGATCTTAAAATTATTTTTAAAGTACATAATTCACAACTTGTCCATGTTTATGTTATTTGTTATTATCTCAGATCAATATACGAGTATATGTGACACGCCCATGAATAATGGTAACTAATAATAAGGCACTGTTTAAGGCGAAAAAAAAAGTAAGATTGTACAATGACATATTCCATCAATGTAATATAGAATCTCTTGCTATAAGAAAACTTACTATAAATCTTGGTACTTTTAAGAAGAAATTATGTCTAGTTGTTTATGTTTACGTTTTTGTTTTTATTTTTTATTTCATACTTTTGGTATTTTTATTTTTATTTTTTTGTTATGTTATTTTCTTAAAATTTGATTAATTGATTTGATACATTCTTAAAAAATTTTTGAGCGTTCTCTTTAAAATATAGAAAATAGTTACGATTTATTATATTGTGTAAAATCTCTTCTCTAAATCTCAAAAGTTAGTAACTTTTGTAAAATAAAATTAAATACAATTTGTAAGAAAAATATATGTTATATTTTTATTATTGAATCTCGATATAATTTTAGAATTTGATGAATAATATATATATATATATATATATATATATATATATATGTGTATATATATATATATATATATATATATATATATATATATATATATATATATATATATATATATATATATATATATATATATATATATATATATATATATATATATATATATATATATATATATATATATATATATATATATATATATATATTATAATATGAAAATATTAAATGTGATATGTAATGAATACCTATTTTATTTTATTTGTGATTATTACCTTGTAATTTATTAGATAATTATTTTTTGTTTGTGTAGCTAGACAGAGGAAAAAAGACCCACGTTTCACCCCAAATTCTTTAGCATCCAGACGGGAAAAAATAATAAAAGTGTTGACCAATTTCTATAACTTCCATTTTTGACTTTCGCTATTATTATTTTTTTATCTTTAAGTAAACGAAAATCGATTGAGATCGATTCATGGCTGCGATTATTATCATCGGTGACTCAGTGTTCGACAATTTAACACTATGCTATTAACATGCAGATGATAAGTAGAATAAAGGTACTTGTGATTAGAACCAAAACCGACGGTTCTAAGTGCACTCCGAGGCACGGTGCAAAAATTCAGAGAGAGATCCGATTAGTCCAAGAAAACCACATAAGACCAAGGCTTAATAGAAATTTTATAATAACTAGAAGGACCATCAAACTTTCTATTTACTTTGATATATCTTGGACTAACACCTGTAAACGTAAGCAATTCGGAAGTAATGCATATGCACTAAATAATACTATTTAGTTTTTTTTTTTGTGTTTTTATTTTTTAATTAGTGCAATGTCACGTCTATTCTTATAGATATAATAATTTGCTGTGTTTAATATAACTAGTGGTCGCCCAGTGGTTGAAATTCGACCTAATTTATAATTAACAGCATTGTCAACATCATAAAAATATGATTACGCATAACATGGTGACAATATGCAGCAGTAATTGAACCTGATCTGTGATAAAAAATTTCGATAAAAAATTCGTTGCAAGGCTGTATATTGTAAGACCGTGTTGACAACAGACTTTGATAATAAACGAAAGTTGTGTATATATGTACATTGTACATGTGTGTGTGTGTGTATCGTAGTGTGTGTAGTGTATTTTTAATGAATTTAATGTATTTTTGAGCATTATTATAAAAAACTAGCTTTTAGCCCTCGACTTCGTCTCCGTAGAAGTCTTAAATGGTTCGAATAAGATTTTTAATTGTTTTATTACGTTATTAATTTTGTTATAACATATAAATTATTATATTAAAATATTTGAATAATTATAACATATAACAATCTTTATTATAGAGTTGGGATTTAAAGTTGAATATAAAATAAATTTTTGTTACATTTTATTAACACGAAACTCGGCCTTTCATCTGGAGAAAGTTACACGGGGATATTATCTTTTTACAACGACACCTTCCGCAGTATTTCTTTATAAACACAATTTTTTATTTCTCCTTTGGATTCTAGAATCACCAGGCTACTCTGGAACATGCCACATCCAACTGGCTGTGGGAGAAGGAGCTTTCCCTCAAGTATACTCCCGCTACCATAAGAGTTTGACCTTATGCTTTTTTTAAGATAAACACAGTAAACACACTCATATAAACTCATACATTATATTATTATCCAGTTCCGGGAAATCAACATTTCCTATTTTAAGCAACAGGTCTGAGAACTGTCTAACATCTCCCCTCAGATGGACTCTTATATTTATGGTAAGGCTCACTTTTGTCACTAAAAGCTACAAATGCTTCTGTACTGTGCTGTACTGTATCAGATTGTAAACAACCCACTGCTGAGCTAAGGCCTCTTCTCCATACAGAAGAAGTGTTGGAGCTTAATCCACCACGCTGCTCCACTGCGGGTTGGCGGATAGTATATCTACCATGAGTAATGATCATAACAAGGTATCCATGATAATAACCGGGGCCGACGGCTATACGTGCTCTTCGAGGCACGGTGGGGAAACTCACAAGGAACTTAGACTGGAAACAAATATTTGCACAAATACAAATATCTGCCCCAAGTGGGATTCGAACCCGCGATCATAAGCATTGAGGCGAGGCGTTGAGGCGACTACTCGCATCTCTACACCAGAACGGTCGTCAATGCTTCACTATATGCTCTAACTTCATCCGCTCGCGTTATTCTGGGCACTACTGGTAAAGTATGCCGGAAATCGCCTGCTAACAATACAATAACTCCTCCCATTTGACAATAATACACCTAATATAGATTATTTTCATCAAATTGAGTCCAAATTGGAAAATATTATGTCCAACTACACTCATGTTATTATAATGGGTAACTTAAATACATTAATGATGAAAAATAACTATCGGTCTAAAAAATTGCGCTCTGTCTTTGAGTCACTAAATCTAAACAATCTGCCTTTACAACCGACTCATCATACTAATACATCAGATACTTTACTCGACTTAATTATAGTATATCAAGTAAACATAATTGCTAGATATGGGCAATACCCCGCTCCAGCTTTCTCTCTCCATGACTTGTTATTTGCCTCCTACGCGATCAAAGTACCGAAAGCTAAGCCAAATAAAACTTAAAAAACTCAGAAAAAAAACTTAAAACTCAGAAACTACTCTGGAATCGATTTGCACAAGCTCCGACTACTAATTATTGACTGGATCGATTTATTAGACATGGAGACGATAGATGGAAAAGTTGAGTGCTTGCGCAAAAAAATTCGGGAGTTGTATGATCGGCATGCTCCATTACGTCAGATTAAAATAAAGCACAATCGATGTCCATGGTTTAACGATGATTATCGTAAAGCCAGGGCCAAACGGGATCGTGCTTTTCGTAGATATAAAAAAAGACCGTACGGTTACGAATTGGACGATTTATAAGGCTGTAAGTTATGTAGAAATTTAAAACGCTAATATATCTCTGACAAGTTATCTAAGCTTTCTTCTTCATCTCATACTTATAGCTTTCTAAAATCCCTTGGCATAGGTAAACCTACTCATACAGAAGCCAGCTGCAGTATTAATTTAAACACGCTAAATACCTACTTCGCTACAACCCCTACACTTGACAAACAAAAAAATCTAAGACGCTGTGTGAGATAAAGTGTTTGCCAAGAATCTCTTCAACTTTCAATTTATCTTCTGTAAGCGAATCTGAGGCTAAAAAATGTATATTGTCGTTCTCCTCTAATGTTATTGGTTGTGGCGATATAAACTATATGATGAAATTCCTTCTTTTAGATCCTCTCCTATACGTTATTACTCATATTGTTAATTTTTCTATAACAACTGGTACCTTTCTGGATATGTGGCGAAAGGCATTTGTTCTCCCACTCCTTAAAATATCAAATCCCTCTCTGCCTAAGCATTATCGGCCAATTTCTATTTTACCATTTCTTTCCAAGGTACTAGAATCCGTTGTATATTACCAAGTATCTAAATTTTTCCTTACAAACAACTTACTAAACCCACTCCAATCCGGTTTCAGAGCAGGACACAGTACTACTACAGCGCTGTTAGAGGTAACTGAGGATATAAGAGAAGCTATGGAATACAAGAGAGTCACGATTCTTGTCCTCATTGACTTTAGCAACGCTTTTCATGCTGTGGACCACGACTTGCTTCTATATATATATACAAGAATTTTTTACCTACTACAACCAAGATTCAGCTTGTGAATACATTACTATTACCTATAATAGATTACGGTTATGTATGTTACCTTGACGCGAGTGAGGATTTGGTGAAAAAATTTGAGCGACTTCTTAATACGGCCATTCGCTTCATATTTAATCTACGAAAGTTTGATCAGGTATCCTCATATCGCTCGCGTCTGAATTGGCTTACAATACGGGGTCACAGATAAATGAGACTTCTCTGCATGTTGTGTTCAATTCTGAACAATGCTAACTATCCCGATTATTTGCTTAGTAAAATTTTGTTCAGAGCAGACGCTCATGATAAGCCACATGACATGACATTCCCATCACATCAATCAGGATTCATGTCAAACTCTTTTGTTGTCACTGCCGTACGACTGTGGAACGGATTACCTGAAGATATTAGAAAAGCGCCCTCTAAGAACTCCTTTAAAAACTCCGTAAAAAAATATCTCCTTAATCAGGAAAATAATGGCTCCAATGGGTGAGTTAGAGAAATAAAATAATATCTTATCACTTTTAAACTTGATTACTTACACTGTATTATAGTATATTATTTTGGGATTTCCTTTACACGAACTTTACGTTTGGATTTACCAAGCTCCCGCCCCAAGACCCTCAGGGAAAGGGAGGTTCAGTTCCCCGCCTACAAAAATTGTGTCTCCTAAGACTTTACTCAAGATTGTTGTAGTGTGTATGGCTGCTTGTTTCTGGATTATTGTTGTGTTAATGTGTGAGTTTAGTTTTTCGCAATATCTGTGAAGTGATTTGGCTATGGTTCCAGTGGCTCCTACTACTATTGGTATAATTTCAGTGGTGGTATTCCATAGTCTATTTATTTCTCGTTTGAGTGGATGATATTTTCTCAATTTTTCTATTTCTTTTGCTCCTATGTTATAGTCCGATGGAACTGTTATGTCTATAAGGTAGGTTTTATTTTCAGATTTGTTGACGTAGATGATGTCTGGTCTATTGTGTGTTATGGTTACGTCTGTTTGAATCGGCATTTCCCACATTAGCTTGGCGCTTTCATTCTACTGTATTTGTGGCTGCGTCAGGTGATCTTGCCACCACAGTTTTGAGACCTGAAAGCCGTGTTTTTTAGCTAGATTCCAATAAATGTACTGTACTATGTTGTTGTGTCGTTTGGTGTAGTAAGTGCCGGCCAGTTTTTCACAGCCGGAGATAATGTGTTGTGCGGTCTCGTCCTTGACTAGACATAACCGACACTTTTTTTTTTTTTTTTTTATTCTAGACCTCCCTAAGTAGGGGAGACTGTTTCTTACAATTTCATTTTGTTGGGTTGTTCCATTATTCGTCAAAAAACTCATTCATATTACTCTATCTTTTACTCTGGTCATCATTCATGCTACATTCCATTTTCATCTAGCATTCATCTTCATTCACTCATAAGCTGAAGGCGCTGTGTACTTATATACTAGTTTTAACACTGGGGACAGTGAGGGGGGAGACAGCAATTTAACTACGATTAACAATTTTAGCTTAATACTAGTTATTATAACATACAGAAAAAACCTACATACAAACTAACAAAATTGAACTTCTACGAGTGGCAGTATCTACAAGAAAACAAATTTCAAAGACAGGACCGGTAAGCCATATTTACAAAAAAAAAAAAAAAACATTGTTGCATAAAACAAAAGTTTTATGCTTACAATTTAATCTTATATCTAGCTTATGTCTATTCCTTAATTAATAACGGTATTCCATATGTTAACCTAACTATCTAAAAATAATTATTTAACATATTTTGCTCAGGTCTTATTTCTACAATTGACTATCTTACATAATTTAATACAATATTTTAGGAACAGATCCCTGTCCTTCCTACAAACTATCTCGGGAAGTGAATTAATTTCCAATTTGGCGTTCAACATAATTTCGACGTTCTGTCTCTCGTGATCATGGGCCGGGCAGTCCAGAAGTATGTGGAGGACAGACTCCGAACACGCAGGATCGCAGATGCACGATGGATTCTCCTTGCACTTGAAACGGTGCAAGTACTCGGAGAATCCACCGTGCCCCGTCAGAACCTGGGTGAGAAATCTGTCCACCTTTATTTTACCGATGATCCTGTATGCGGCTATCGCGTCAGGGAAAAACACCCTGGTGACTCCGGCCGTTTCACCACTACGATACCGCCGGTTCCATTCATCAAGCGATTGCATACGGATGCTACGCTTGATGAACGAAACCGGGCAGCTGTCGTAGTCAAAAGCGCGTTTCGACTTCAGCGCAGCTTCCTTGGCCAGATGGTCGGCACGCTCGTTCCCCTCTAGTCCTGCATGGGCTTTAATCCAGAACAAACTTATACGTTTGTCCTGGAGCAAAGCCCTCTGCAGATGTCCCCGCGCCTCTACTGCCAGGGGATGGAGGGCTTTAGGATTTTTAACGGTGAGCAGTGCCGATGACGAGTCGGAGTAAATCCCGACCGATCCGGCCAAGCGGTCCGCGGCCATCCGCGCCGCCCGGCATATCGCCAAGAGTTCCGCCTGGTATACCGTACAGTAGGACGGCAGACGAAGCTTGAGGGTTTTGGTTTCGGCGGCACCGGTCCATACGGACAACGCCGCCCCCACCTTGCCCTCAATCTTGCTGCCGTCCGTGAAGATGTTATAATCGTTATCGCTATTAGTTAAAAATTGTTCCTGGTCAGCCAGGCACTGGAGCTCCAGGTCGATATGGCAGGCGGGATGCGGAGACCGCAGAGCCGAGGACATCCGCTCTACCTCCCGATCCCCAATCGCGTCCTGGGGTATACCCCTCCTCGCCTCGTATAACGTCGCGGCTTCGCGGACACGGAGGTCGAGAGGGAGCAACCCAGCGAGCAATAGTGCCGAGTTCAATGAGGTAGTCCGGTATGCCCTGCATAGCTTCAGCGCGAAGCCCCGCTGGACCATGTTCAGCCGCTTGCGTATACCGAGCTTGTCCACGGCCGGCGCCCAAACGGCAGCCGCATACAGGATCACAGGCTCAACCACCGCTCTGTAAATAGTGCGGATGACTTCAGGATGGAGACCCCAGCTAACCTTAGCTGCTCGGGCCAGCTGGTGGTAGAAGGGGACCGCGCGCTTGCAGACGTTCGCGACGTGGGTGTTGAAGGTGAGTTTCCGGTCTATGACGACCCCCAGCAGCTTCATTTCGTTCGTCAAGACAATGTCGACCCCGCCCATGCAAAGACGTGGGGTGTCATATTTCGGTTTACGCGTCACAACCATTGCGTTGGTCTTGTGGGGCGCAAACCGAAGCTTGTTGGATGCACCCCATGCCCTCACATGTTCGAGGGCGGCATTGGCTCGCCGTTCGATCTCGAGAGCCGTCTCACCCTCAAACACCAACACCACATCGTCGGCGAACGCCTGCGCGTAGTCGCCTTTGGCCTCCAACTCCTGAAGCAATGGATCCAACAGCAGGTTCCATAATATCGGCCCGCCGATAGATCCCTGCACGCAGCCCTTCCCGGTATCTCTCGTGTGCTCCTCCCCCAAGTACCTAACCGTAGCACGCCTGTCGCTCAGGTAGCTGCCCAAGAGCCTCCGGATGTTAATGGGGCACTTTTCCTCAGCCAGCCGGACCTTAATCTTAGGCCACCAAGCGTTGTCGAAGGCGCCCTCTATATCCAGTGAAACCAGGACAACAATCCTCCTCCTGTCCAGATTGTGCCTGATGTGTTTCACCAGGGTATAGAGGGCGTCCTCCATAACCGACACTTACCGTCAACAGGTTTTTTTTTTTTTTTTTTTTTTTTTTTTCAAAATGTCTCGTTCATGCTATCTAGTCATAACTGCTTGATCCTGAATTGCGAATATGGCGGATTCTAGTGTGGAAGATACCGGTTGTTTTTTAAGCCACCGGAAAGACTGCGGTATGTCTATGTTTTCTCTTTGTAACACTTCTTTGTAAAACTGTCCATGTAAAGGTTTGGTTTTTATTTTATCTAATCTGTTATTTATTAATGCATGTTTTATTTCTTTATCTGTGTATTTTTCATTCTTTCTAAGTCCTATTTCTTCCAGATTTTATTTTGCGTCTTTGATTATTGAGTATTTATCCTTATTTCTATCATGTTCAACTAAGCAATAGTGAGTATGTAATCTTTTTCTGTTTCTAGGTATGATTTTTATTAAATTATTTGTGTTTTGTATAGTGTTTCTAAGCTAGTTAGACCTCTTCCTCCTTCTTCTATCGGTAAGTATAATCTTTCTGTGTCTGCTTTTTGTTGGTGTGCTTTGTTCATTGCGAGTATTTTTCTAGTTCTTACATCTATTTTCTTTAAGTCTCGCTCTTGCTGTTTTGTAGTTGATGATGCCAAAAGTGTAGAGTAAGACTGGAACTGCGTAGATATTTATTGGCCTGAGAAGATTAAGGTAGGGGGCGGGCTAAGGTAGGATTTTGAGGGGCTATTATTTTGTATTATATTACGTTATATTTTGTGGTATTATATTCTTTTATTATATATATTATTGTATTATTATTATTTTTATTATATTGTATTATAATGTATTATATTATGTTATGCTATATTGTGTTATAGAATAATATATTATATTAACTGTGTTCTTATTTATTGTACACCTACACACTATACTTTCTAGCACATACCAAGGTTGGCTGGTAGAAAATGCATTAGTGTTAAGCCCGCCTTTTGTACACACTTGTATCAGTGTATCTATAGTACAATAAAAAATTTAATTAAATAAATAAAATAATTATTCCTAATATATTGTAAAGATCTATTTAGAGCTTCGGAACCTCTTTGTGAGATATATTACTCTCACTCCATGCGTTTTGCGTTTGTTTGGGTATATTGCAGACAGGGGTTTCACTTTGGCCAACACAAAATTTAATAACCTTGCCTGTTCCACCAGTAGTATCAATAAAAAGATATCACATACACCTGCGTCGATTCTGGAAAGTATTTTATAATATAATATATATTTAATATAATATACATTAAATATATATATATTCAGGCAGCTGTATCACAGTTTATAACTATTATGGCTGCCGACGTTGACCTATATTTGTTTTATGTTCGAATGTGTAAATACTGGAAATGTTTAAAATTGCTATGTAAAAAGGAGTGGCCCAATAAACTTTTATTATTATTATTTTTTAATTGCTACACTCCACCCGTTCAAGATATACATATACACATATAAATAAATATAATACAATACTTATATAAGGAGTATAATAAATTTACATAAACTTACTTAGATAAATATAAGCGGGTGGAGGATTACGCCCAGGCAGGGAGATCAAACGGCCGGGGGTTAGGGCTGTAGGCTGAGAAATCGGCGGACAATCCTAGCCGAGTCGAGTAATACCGCCTTCTGCATCCTGGCTGCGAGCGAACCGTCACGGATACCCAGCTGCCTCAGATGGTGAGCGAGGCTAACCGGGATCAAACCGTTGGCAGATATAACGATAGGGATGATTTCAGTGGAATCAACACCCCACATGTCGACAATCTCGTGCGCCAGATCCAGATATTTACGTTTTTTCTCTGTTTCGGCTTTCACGAGGTTCTCGTCATGCGGGATGGTAATGTCCACTAAAAACACCCTCGACTGTGCCCTATCCATCACCACGATATCAGGCTTGTTCGCCAGTATCGTCCTGTCCGTGGCGATAGGCCGGTCCCAGTAAAGCCGGACTCCGTCGCGTTCGAGTACTGGCGCCGGTGTGTACTGGTAGTACGGCACCCTCTGTTCCAGAAGACAATACATTAGAGCAAGCTCTTGATGAAGAATTTTGGCCACTTGATTATGTCTGTGCAAGTACTCAGTGTTGGCAAGCGCTGAACACCCCGAAAGCACATGTCTGAGTGACTCGCCGGGATGACGACAAGCTCGACAGAAGTCGGGAGTGCCATCCTTCAGAATGTGCTTCCGGTAGTTGTTCGTCTTAACCACCTGATCCTGTATTGCACAGACAAAACCTTCGGTTTCCCCAAAGAGGTCCCCGAATCGCAGCCACTGCACGGAGGCCTTAACATCCACGTGAGGTGCGTGGAGCGCCTTGTAAAACCGTCCATGCAGCTCCTTCTCCATCCATACGGTCTCCCGGTTAGAGGTGCTAAGTACAACCGGTCTTCGCCATTCCTCTTTGGCCAGGGATAACGGGGTGAGACCTTTGTCACATACTATAACTTCACCATGCATAGCGCTTTCCCTCCTCGTCTCAAAGTAGGCCCTGAGGCTGCACACCTCACGGTTATGCATGGACTTGGCGCTTAATAGGCCTCGGCCACCACACTTCCGTGGGATGTACAGTCTCATGACCGACGATTTCGGGTGATGCATGCGATGGTAAGTCATAGTCGTGCGGACTCTTCTGTCCAGGGCGTCGAGTTCGGTCTGAGTCCATCTGAGCACGCCAAATGTGTACAAGAGAGTGGGCATGACCCAGCCGTTATAAGCTCGGACCTTGTTGGCGCCCGACAAGTAGCTCCGAAGAACTTTTGTCAGCCGTCCAAAAAAGACCTCGCAAACCGCCTGTTTCATATCCACCTCCTGCACCCCTATGCATTGTGACATACCCAGATACCGGTAAGATTCAGCTTCGGAAAGGGTCTTGAAGTTCGAAAGCTCTAGGCTAATTTCAGCCGATTGCGTCACCTGTCCCCTGTCTACATGTACGACCGCACACTTATCCACTCCAAGCTGCATCCTGATGGAGCCGCTGAACTCAGTAGTGATTTTCAGCAACTCCATAAGGCGTGCAGGATTAGGTGCCAGCAGCTTGAGGTCATCCATGTAGAGAAGGTGGGAGACTTTAGTACCTCCTCTCCGAAACTGAAAGCCTGTCCCCGAACGCTCCAGCAGAGTGCTTAAAGGGTTCAAGGACAAGCAAAACCAAAGTGGGCTCAGACAATCACCCTGGAAAATACCCCTTCGTATCCGGATACGGTCATCGACACCCGTCGTCAGTCTCTCGCCCTGGAGACAAAGGATCGTACTCCATTGCCCCATGCATACTTCGAGGAAGTCTCGAACTGCACTGTCGATCTTGTACAGCTCGAGGACCCTCAGAAGCCATGAATGAGGCACCGAGTCGAATGCCTTCTTGTAGTCGATCCAGGCAGCAGAGAAGTTCCGACGGTTGCGTTTGACAAGCTGGCCCGCAACAGAGTCAATGATAAGGAGCTCCTTTGTGCCGCGGCCGCCTCCACGGCATCCGTTCTGAGCTGCAGACAAGATGTTAAATTCGTCAATATGACGAGAGATCTTGCAGCTCAGAACGGATGTCAGTGTCTTGAAGATGGAAGTCAGACACGTTATGGGGCGGTAGTTAGTAGGATCCGCGGTGTTGGTGGACTTAGGAGCTAGGTGAGTGATCCCAGTAGTGAAGAGGTTCGGAAGCGTTTTCCGCCCTATCGCCTCTTGGTATTGTCGAGCCAAGGTCGCATGGCATACCGAGAACCCTTTCAGCCAATAGTGATGCAGGCCGTCGGCCCCCGGGCTCTTCCAGTTCGGTGCCCGCCGGACCGCATCAGCTACGTTCTCCGAAGAGATGGCGATCGGGTTCATCGGTTCGATTCTAGCACATGCTTCCTGAACCGCCGCAATCCAAGGGCCCTCCTCATGCTCTACCTCCCGTGACCATATATTTCGCCAAAAGGCGACGAGGTCAGCCGTATTTGGTTTTTGGGAAGTAGAGCATGGCGTCGGGTTCTCCAACTTCCTGTAGAACCTCTTCTGATCACTCACAAAGAGGCGATTTTGTCGGAAGCGCTCAACTCTCTCAGAGTACCTACGAATACGCTTCCCCCATGCCGCGATTCTCTGCTTCAGGCCGTCGATGCGCTCCGTCAGTTTCTCAGCTATATCAGGCTGGTCTAGTCCGACACCTAGCCCGTTGAAAGCTATTCTAACGGAGCGCACAATCCTTGGCCTAGTGTTGCCCGACCTGAAGCTTTGCAGTCTGCCAATGAGGGCCCTGGCCAAGCTGATACGGCGTTCTATTCTCTTCTTCCAGGCTGGTACGTCACTACTCTTATTAGTAGTGCGTCCAGGCTCCTGGGTTTTTGCTCCGATGAAGCGGTGTACCGCTAGAGCTGCACCGAAGAGAATAGAACCCGTATCATCCAAGCCCAGACTGCCATCCAAATATGGAGGTCAGCCTGTTAGCTGCCTCAATGGCACCCCGCGTCGCAGCATTAAGGGGAAGTCGGGAGAGTCGTGGTCTCTGTTCTAGAGGAGTGCTCCGGATCTCAGAAATCGCCTCCTCCAAAATCCCTCTCATCTGCTCTACTTTTTGGGAGACTGCTCCTTCAGCGATCGCATCTACAGGCACTTCGCTACGAACGCTTTCCTGTTGCGTTACAACTGCGTTATGCTCTGTAGACACGGGTTCGACTTCAGAAGCAGCCTCACGTCGTAATCGTTCGAGCTCGGCAGCGTTGAATACGCCCTTTCGTTGGATGTACCGAGCTCTATCTGCCAGGTTTTGCTCCGTGACAGTAATATTTGGCTCGAGCAGCAGGAACTCGCGGTGCATTACTGCTCGGTAGCCAGACAGACCGGTTCCCCCCCCTACGGCCCTAAAATACGCTCGCATGACATTTTCATTCATTGAAAGAGTCCATCTCATGCGGCGCACTCCACCAGCGGCGGGCACCGAATGCTGAGTCCCTTGAGACTCTGTCGGCGCCAAGCCAACTGGTGGGGATGGTGGATACGCCGACCGGCTAGGTGGTGGTGCCGGTCGGCGGGGGTTGCTGGCGGCCCGCATGCTGCCACGTCCAGCGCCAGCTCCAGACGCGCCCTGGCGTCCCCCAGGCAGCGGCCCTATGCGCTTTCCTTTCTTTGTCTCCATCATCCATGTGTGTTTGGAGTGCTGAATTACTCACCCGCAGAGGCACTCCCAACTCTCTGAGGAGGCTGCGTTGGTGTTATGCAGCTTTGATTGCCTTTAGTCGCCTTTTACGACACCCTAGGCGGAGGATGGGTTGGTCCTATTCTGCTCTGCCGGGAACCACACGGCCATTATTATTATTATTATTATTTTCTTATTGCTACACTCCACCCGTTTAATATATACATATACACATATAAATAAATATAATATAATACAATACTTATATAAGGAATATAATAAATTTACATAGATAAATATAAGCGGGTGGAGGATTACGCCCCGGCAGGGAGATCAAACGGCCGGGGGTTAGGGTTGTAGGCTGAGAAATCGGCGGACAATCCTAGCCGAGTCGAGTAATACCGCCTTCTGCATCCTGGCTGCGAGCGAACCGTCACAGATACCCAGTTGCCTCAGGTGGTGAGCGAGGGTAACCGGGATCAAACCGTTGGCAGATATCACGATAGGGATGATTTCAGTGGACTCAACACCCCACATGTCGACAATCTCGTGTGCCAAATCCAGATATTTACGCTTTTTCTCTGTTTCGGCTTTCACGAGGTTCTCGTCATGAGGGATGGTAATGTCCACTAAAAACACCCTCGACTGTGCCCTATCTATCACCACGATATCAGGCTTGTTCGCCAGTATCGTCCTGTCCGTGGCAATAGGCAGGTCCCAGTAGAGCCGGACTCCGTCGCGTTCGAGTACTGGCACCGGTGTGTACTGGTAATACGGCATCCTCTGTTCCAAGAAACAATACATAAGAGCAAGCTCTTGATGAAGAATTTTGGCCACTTGGTTATGCCTGTGCAAGTACTCAGTGTTGGCAAGCGCTGAACACCCCGAAAGCACATGTCTGAGTGACTCGCCGGGATGACGACAAGCTCGACAGAAGTCAGCTTTTATTATTATTATTATTATTTAATTGCTACACTCCACCCGTTCAAGATATACATATACACATATAAATAAATATAATACAATACTTATATAAGGAGTATAATAAATTTACATAAACTTACTTAGATAAATATAAGCGGGTGGAGGATTACGCCCCGGCAGGGAGATCAAACGGCCGGGGGTTAGGGCTGTAGGCTGAGAAATCGGCGGACAATCCTAGCCGAGTCGAGTAATACCGCCTTCTGCATCCTGGCTGCGAGCGAACCGTCACGGATACCCAGCTGCCTCAGATGGTGAGCGAGGCTAACCGGGATCAAACCGTTGGCAGATATAACGATAGGGATGATTTCAGTGGAATCAACACCCCACATGTCGACAATCTCGTGCGCCAGATCCAGATATTTACGTTTTTTCTCTGTTTCGGCTTTCACGAGGTTCTCGTCATGCGGGATGGTAATGTCCACTTATTATTATTATTATTATTATATTTAACAGACGGATTGAGTTGTCAAACATGTGTCAAAATAAATTATATTTTAAATCAAAAGCACTAAGGAGTATCGATATCAACTTCGAAGCAAATCACCCCCAAAATAACTTACTATCAACAAAATAATTACTAAATTAACTATCCCTTTTTAATCCAGTTAGAGGATGAATTTCAATAAAATACGAAACACATCTTCAATCGATTCTGTTAAAGAATATTTATGCAAAATTTGAAGTAGAGTGGACCAAGGAATCACGTTTTCCCATACAGTTTGTATGTTGTCCCCTCTTTTTCACCCTCTTAGGGGTAGAATTTCGGAAAATCGGAATGCCTACGTCATACAAAGAACACCTCCAAGTTTCAAATCTCTACGATTAGCGGTTTAGGCTGTGCGTTGATCCGTCAGTTAGTCAGTCAGTCATTCAGGACAAAGCATTTTATATGTATAGATTTAGCAGTCTGCACTACTTCTCCGTATAAACTTTAACTGTGCCAAATTTCATACCGCTCCGTCCGCGTCATTTTCGTAAAAAAGGGTAGGTAAAAAGTTTTTGCTTCACGTTTAATACGTGTACCTATATAGATTACTTGATATATAAATATTTAGGTATAGAATAGTGCGGTACGGCAACAGCATTTCAACTTTATATATAATAGAATACAATCAAAATAACAAAAAATATTTAGGATGAATTTCTCCTAAGAGATGTGTTAAAATATTTACATAAGCATGATGATAAGTTGTTTATTTTAAATATGTGGATATAATAATAATTTTTTTACATCATCTGCACATGATAGTATGTTAAAAACGTGCGAAATTATCAAATAAGTTTATTTGATAATTTCGCATCACATACATATATATCCGCTTAAACAATAATTTATTCATAACCATATTATATGTAAAATAATAATTATTTATTACACAATCAGTTTGAGATGAAGAACATCGATTAGATAAAATGTATTTTTTTACTTTATATTTGATTTATTACACCGGTTTTTTAAGTGTGATTTTTGATCTTTAATGCGTTGCATGTGTCATACATCTATCACCGCGATCATACATCGATCATCGCCGCACATGATCATTCACAATATCGCAGGTGCTACAAATGCGTTGCTAGCTTAAATAGATGAAGGGGTAAAAGGAAATGAGTAAGGATAGGCGGACGAGGGAGATAACGCTTTCGTCTCGCGCTTTCATCGTAGCTACAGTAGTCAAATAACCTCGGTTTTTCTTTAAAAGTGACTTGACTGAATTGGTCGAGTCCTCTCTGGACTCACTGCAAAAAGACAATGAATTCTTTGTGAGGAGGATAGTTGTTCAACCTTAATTCCCGACTGTTAGTTGTACTGTTAATATGAAGTGGTCATATATATTTTTCGAACTAATTGCAAATATATATGATATATAGATATCTTTTAATTACCGATTATTGCAATTTCCTACACAACAATGAAAATATTATGCCTTCAGATAATAATCTGAAGCTTGTCTTTAAATCTGGATTTTCGTCGAAATTGTGACAGCTTTTTGGAAAATCGTCTAGGCTTCACCTATCTCAAACTCGTTTCTCAGTTTCCTGTGAGAAAACCCGCATCATAATAACACGTCATATTTGAAATAAAACTCATTCTTTTGCAAAAACATTCTGCGTCATAGCAACTCATATACAAAATTAAATTAAGCAATGTCTCAAGTCTTTATCTAGATGTGAAGATACGACAATAAATACAAGGAAATATGATTTTCCTCTTGCGGTGGCAGAGAATAATAACGACTTAAAATGCGTCTATGCTTAATATAATAAAACTTAACTGGCAAAATTATTTTTTGATTGCATATATTCAAAGATCAATTTAAAAGTTCTTTTTTAATAAAATTTAAATTTTCTTTATTTGGTCAGCAAAAGAATCAAAGACTAAATAATTTGAACATATAATAATTTTGATTACAATAATAAAAAATTCAATAGCAATCTTGGTTCTGTAAACAGTTTTAAAAATGACAAAAACCTTACAACAATGCACTGTTATTACACTATTATCCTTTAATGAATCTTAAAATGATTATCTAAAAACAACGAAAACGCGCAAAACATCGAGCATAGCGAGCGATTCACGACATAGGACGGAAAAAAATTAAGTAGGTACGTACGATAAAAGTCCAGACTGAAATTAATGGCCTTGAAATTTATATACGTTTGTTTGCAACTAATTAGCAATTTTTTAGTACACCATAAAAACAATACGAATACTTTATTAACCGTTTAAGATACACCTTTTTTCCTTAAGAAAGTCTGTTTATGCAGGTTGTCATAGATGTTGGTGAAGCAGACAATTGTGTAGACTGCGTGCATGAGGTCGTCGCTCGAGGCCATCATATTGCACTCACATGAGGTCGATGGGTATAAAAAACTACTAAATAATGATACAATCCCACACCTAGTTAATTTACTTGATTTTACAATGAACTTTGAGCCCTCCTTGAACCTTGTACTAAGCTCGAATATCACGAATTACGACTAAAATACTTGTCACTAGCTCATATCCTAAAATCTAAATCAATAGAAATCAGGCCACGACACAATGCCCCGGAAAACGAATTAATGTGTTTACAGCTATCACAAAACAATTGTGATAGCTGTGATAACAAAAACAAAACTATTTTACAATTTTGCATACTAAAATTGAGTTACAAAATTATTACGTCACTATTCGAGACTGTATCCAACAGTATATCTCTATAAGACAATATGACTTGATGATTAAACGCTGAACAGAATATGCACTCTATTATTTAATGAAACGATAGTCATAATGATGTATGCCGAAAATATTTATCTGATAGCGTGTTCATATCTACGAAACCATAACATCAAATTCAAATATGCAGTAGTAATTTACAAATAAGAAAAAAACGAAAGGTTTCGTTTAAAAATCAATCCTTCTAACAAAACGTTTGGCATGTGATCCTAGATCCTCTGCTTAGTAAATTTTCATAAGAAAGAGTTATGGTTTTGGCGCGCTCTCCAAAATCATCATGAATCTAAAACCAGTATGAATATCTATATTACGTACATACTATAGAAAGATTGTGACAAGTGAAAGACATATAAAACGGCTGTTCACTGATCGCGACAGTAAAACTAAAATCGCCCCAGTGTAACATTATGTGTACACGTTTTTATTTTTTATTTTTTTAAATAATAATTTACTAGTTATTATTTACTAGGTCCTGAACATAATATATACTTCGTACTACCAAAACCATCTTAAAGTATTGTATTTAGAAAGAACATTTATACCTATTTACAAGGATAGTTAATATGAAAATCGAAAAAAAAAATTGATCTCAATTTAATAATACATAATTTTACATGTTCATTTATTTTTCTCGTCGCCGTGCCGTGGCCGACAGGGAAGAAAAGTCCCGACCTATTTTTTGCCGAGGTTTTGTAAAAGGCGACAAAGGTAAACGATTACAAATTATTAAATTTACATGAGAGTACGTATAGATACACGACCGCCTTAAGAACATACAGATGATGAGGTAGAGGGTATGTATGAAGACATACGTCGGGCCATAGATATAAATAACTTCAACGTGTTATGAGGGATTTTAGCTCGAAGATTGAAAAAAGACGAGACGATGAGATGTTCTCTACGGTCATTGCCAATCGTCTGATGAGCAAGTTTGATAACTTCCAGCCTCCCGAATAAGCTGGTTTTGAAAAAGGCTATAGTACCACAAACCACATACATATGCTGCGGCAGATTATACAAAATACTGAGGAGTGTAATCGGTCATTGTATTTGGCGTTTGTGGACTATGTGAAAGCTTTCGATTCGATCGAAACTTGGACAGTGTTGCAGTCTCGCCAGCGGTGCCACATTCATTATCGGATATGATGATAATGATGATTTATTTTTCTACCTGAAACTAACATCCAAGGTCCATTAATAAGAATATCTGAAAAAAAAATGAAATCATCGAATTATACAATTTTATTTATTTTTCCTTCTAGACATACTGTTGTTTGAATATTTTTAGTATTATGCTTTTTCTTATTAATAATTATTTACTTTCGACAAATAATGGTTTTTTTCGTTGTTGCAGGCCAATTACTGGGCCTTGAATTGGTGTCCTCAAAACAAGCGCGCAGGCTAAGGTGCAGCGTAGCCGTCTTCGTATGTTGGGCTTTGATTATCGGCATTGCTCTTATGGTTTATATCATATACATTGTCTTACCTAGCCAGATGCGTCTAGATATAGGTAACTTTCATATATGTAGTTCATGACCGCTTTTTCTCTTTCAGTAACAATAAATTTCATAATTTCGGTCAGTTTTAAAATCATTTTGTCTCATTTCTCTTTCATTTGTTCCTAATTATTGTTTCATTGATTTTTTTTTTACTTTTCCGAAATAGCTAAAGCTAAGCTTCACTCAAATTGGTGTATATACAGAAATACTCATAATTTCCTTTTACTCAAGGTTTAAACGAGACCTGGTATCTGCGCCGCCTCGATTGGCTAGCGATGACGAAGATATATGGCGTGGAATATCTTGATTTACCGGTCGAAAACGTTATTATCGGACATACAGAAGGCTATTATTGTAACCAGAGATTTCACTGCATTGAACAGATGATAAAAATACAACAGGATCACACATGGCTATCTCGAAACGATATCATACCTAATTTTCTCGTGGGTGGTAATGGGGATGTCTTTGAGGGTAGAGGTGCCAATGTACTCGGTGCAATGGTCAAAGATTATAATCGAAAAAGTATATCGATCATGTTCATTGGAAATTACGTGGTAGATCAAACCGATCAATTACAATTCAACCATACCCAAATCTTGGTGGACAGGTTGGTTAAAATAGGTGTTCTACGACCTGATTATGTTCTTCGCGGACAGTGTCAAGTTGATTCGCTAACTATCAGTCCTGGGCAAAATGTAATGGATAGATTGAGCTTCTTTCCTCATTGGGATCCCGAAGATAAATACGGTTGTTTCAAACGATGAAGAACAGACGTACGAATAACTTTGAATATGTATGTCGTGTTTATATCTAAAGAATTAGTGTTTTAAGACTTCGATTCGTTTGTGAATCGTTTTATTGATTATTAAAATATATACATTTAGAAGATACGAAAATGTTAGTTTAATATGTCGGTTTTGTTCAGTGCTCTATGTACTACTACTAAATGTCACAGCACAATTTTTATCACATAATATATTATATTTAATTAGTCTTACGATACAAAATTGAAATAAAACCCCTCGTAAAGGATTTTACATTAAAAAATGTAATGTACCTAAAGATTAATAAAACAGGCTTAATCTAAAGCAATTTTAAATTAACTTTTAGACTTTTATAACATGTAATTTTAAATGACATAATTATAATATAATCTTTCAAAATGTGATATATAATAAATATTATACTGTATTTGTGGTTATTTTCTTGTGATTTAATTTTATGTATATGACTCGTGTCTGTATCTTAGACACACAGTAAAGCTGACAGCACGCAAAGACGAGCGATGATGTAGGCCGTGTTCCAAAATTCACTGGAGCACTGTGAGGTGTGACGTCATTTCAAGATACTGCCTAGCCGTTCCTTTTTAGTTTGCTATATTGTGTTATACTGGTTACTGTTTATAACGTAACGCAGTCCAGTATACTATCATCCTCATTTTTCGACTTTTTTTTTCAAATGAAAATATTTTTCATATTTTATAAACGTTTTCTATTCAACAAGAAAAATTATTATTTGAATATTGTTGACATTTTTGAATAACAATATTAATTATTAATAATAACAAACATTCGCGCTGTTATATTTTTGATCACGTGATCACAGTACTGAGAGCACCTTACCTCGAAAGCACCAGTGCTCTCAGTACAAAAATGGCGGCGATTCATGACGTCATATATTTCTCTGTGGTACTGCGGCAATGTACTGGCAGTTATAACGGAACGAATTTTTCAGTACTGACAGCACTGGGCAGTGCTCCCAGTATATTTCGGAACGCGGCCGTAATGAAGGCCTGAAATGACAGCCGGTGTGTACGTAATTTTTCCGGTTGCTATTGTAGGTGTAGATAAGAAGCGGAAGGAAGGCCAATTTCAAATTTTGTAAATATAATGAGAAAAAGAAAAATATAAGTATAATAAACTTTTATCTGTTAGATACCGTTGTAGCGATTGCTGATACCCTCAGATGTAAATTACCTCAGACATTATTTGCTTAAAGTTAGCTTTTAAGTATACTTTTTTTAAATACACTTCGTATTTTCATTACTTAAATATAAATGAACTATTTGTATTTGTATTCCATGAAACACGCACGAAACTTATAACTAGGAATTTTCTTTCTAGGAATTTAATTTTAAAATAAAAAAGTGTGGTGTCGTGGGACACTAGATAGGAACTAAGTTCCTTGTTACATAAGTATTAATTTTAAGTTCTTGTCGAGGTAAAAAGAAAATAATTATTGGGTTATAATTTATTTATTATGATTTTTTTATCGATTAAAAACAAAAACTAAGAATACATATATATTAATAATTAGCGGCCCGCCCCGGCTTCGCACGGGTATTTAAGTAAAATTTTAAAAATTATAAATTTATATTTTTTATCACCTACAGACGCCATCTATCGTATAATGGTAGAATATCGTTTTTATATTTAGTGACATTTAACATAATAGTATCTATATTAATTGAAAAATGATGTTTATCTAAAATATTAAAACGATTTCTATTCCTATCCGACATATTTAGTAAACTTTTAAGTTTAACAAAATAATACCTAACTCAAAAATATGTTTTGTGAGTTTTTAAGATTCCTTAGACCAGATGGCGTTGGCGGCGTAGGTGCCTATTTCTATTTTCTTAAATATTTATTTTTAAATTTAATTACAATGAAACAAAAACTAAATTATACTGTGAGTTATGTTTAATTTTTATGTATTAAAGTTATTTACATTGGTTTTGTACTTTTTACGTGATACGTGAACACAGAAAGAAACGATAAGAGATGGCGCTGATACAAGAAAAAAAACGCGCTATTAAAATTTATTCTTGATGATATATAGTGTATTAATAAAACGGAGGTTTTAACAGAATTATTATTTGTATAGATATACAAATGAACAGCTATTTACATGTATAATAATTATTAAGCCTAATTATGTTCTATCATAGAAACTATAGCTTTAGGGCGCTTGTGCACTACACGGAATTTTACTGCCCGGCGTCCGATTTTTTACGGTCCGATTTGGTAATGAAAAAAACGGATAAGCGTTTGTGCACTACACGGAATTTTACTGTTCGGTAGTAACCTTGCGAATTTTATATCACTGAAAAGATAAGAGATTTTAGACTAGTTATTTAACATAATTATTCTAATATAGTGTTCTGTGATAGAGTAGAATTTATTAAACAATTATTTTATAGTATAATTAAAATAAAAAAAACTGCAGATACGTACAGCGCCATCTTGTATATCAATAAGATACCGGTAGTTTTGAATCAATAACTAATCACGCTCAAACGAGATGGCGCTTAGAAGTTATTTCCTTTAAGATTATAATGTAAATAATAATAAAATGTTTGTATAAAGACTTAACTGTGCATAAATATGTAAATAAACTAGGATTTAGAACCTTTTGGTAAATAACATTATAATAGACAAATCGTAGTTATGAAAATATATATACGTACAAATGTACATGTTTATTTATTTATTCGAATATTAACTAATAAAACACAATCAATTTATTGATAAATGTTCCTTATATATAATACTTATTTATTTTGTATTTTATTATTATTTATTTTTTAAGACACAAACCAATCAACAACTAATCACGCTCAAACGAGATGGCGCTTAGAAGTTATTTCCTTTAAGATTATAATGTAAATAATAATAAAATGTTTGTATAAAGACTTAACTGTGCATAAATATGTAAATAAACTAGGATTTAGAACGTTTTGGTAAATAACATTATAATAGACAAATCGTAGTTATGAAAATATATATAAGTACGTATAAAATATGTACATGTTTATTAATTTATTCGAATATTAACTAATAAAATACAATCAATTTATTAATAAATTTTCCTTATAATAATACTTAAATATTTTGTATTTTATTATTATTTATTTTTTAAGACTCAAAAAAAACGGTCCGGAATAGGGAAAAGTAAAATGTCGGACGGTAAAATTACGGATAGTGCACAAACGCTCTATACATTTATATGGCGTGCCATGTCGGACCGTAAAAAATCGGACGCGGGGCAGTAAAATTCCGTGTAGTGCACAAGCGCCCTTATGGTAACTAAAATTATTAAGATATACTACTCTGTCAAGAAAGTACCGGGAAAAGACCAACCAAAGACTGTTTGTTATTCATCCAAATTTATTTTATCACCTTAAAAGTATGCTCCTTCAGAAACGATACACTTATGCCAACGAATAATCCAATCATTAAATCATTTTTTAAACACTGTTTCCGGAATTGAGTTCAGTTCTCCTTTATGTCTTCTAGCGATTGAAAACGGGTGCCACGAGGTGGTAATTTGAGTTTAGGAAAAAGAAAGAAGTCGGCTGGAGCCATATCTGGTGAATATGGTGGTTGCTCGATTGTATTTGTTGTGTGTTTGGTCAAAAATTCGTTCACAATGATGGCCTTGTGCGAAGGCGCATTATGGTAGTGCAAAATCCAAGAACTTTCTTTCCACAAATCTGGCCTTTTTCTTCGATTTTTCTCTCATAAACGCCGCATAACGCTCAAGTGATATTCCTAATTTACCATTTGACCTTCCAGAAAGGATTCCGAGTGCACAACACCGCGATAGTCAAAGAAAACACTCAACATGACTTTGACTTTTGGACGAGTTTGACGTGTTTTTTTTTTACGTTTGTGTGTCTGCTGACCAGTGCAAGGCACGTTTCGACGCGTATTTCGCGCTGGCGTACATTCGATTCATGAGGCACACATTTCTCGAACTTCTTTACCTTGCCAATTTGACGCAAATGGACCAATATTGCTTTAGTGCTAACTTCGAAAGCTACTGCTAATTCAGATGTAGTTTGAGAATCATCAGCCTCCATAATCATCTTTAATTCGTCATTGTCGACCAACATTTTTGGCCGACCACGCGGTTCATTTCTTAGGTCAAAATTTCTTGAACGAAAGCGAGCAAAACCAATAACGGGTGGTACGATCGTTAGTAGTTTTCGCACCGTAAACGTCGTTGATGTTGCGTGCCGCTTCTGCCGCTTTGCTACCACGACGGAACTCATACTCCAAAATTACTCGAAATTTTGACATATCCATGATGACGAAAAACGTACAAATGCGATGTAAACAGAACGCTAACCATTAAACAAATGACTAATTATAAAAAGAATTCTATATTTTTAAAATAAAAATAATTTGAAATTCGAGTTCTTAGCGATTTTTTTTTTTAAAGTTTTGAAATAGCCAGTACAGCGAAACGGCAATTTCTAGGTAAAGACCTAATATTTATTTATGATTATACGATAAGCGTATGAATAGACACTTCCATATTATAATCACTCTCTTCACTTGATTCCGTGTCACTCAACAACATCGCAAATTCAACATTCAACTCTAGCTGAACTCGCTCTTTGTTGAAATTGACTGGTCATTATCCATTTCCCATTTTCCGTTCAGTTCGCTCAGCTCATTCCTCTCTCTCATTTTCCATTTCCAGTGGAAATCAAAAGCCAAATTCTTTGTTGGTGGAAATGTAAAAACCTATTTCATTTCAAAGTAGTCCATCTCGCTTAACTATTTCGCACTTATTACTCTTTTGAGGTGGAAACCCATCTTAACATTTAAGAAGATTTAAGTTTTTGACTAATTTTCAACAATAAATATTATACACCTCCTTGTTTATATATATCCATCTATAATAAAGCAATCAATTTAATTATGGCTGCTATTAAACAAAATCCCTAAACGAGCTCAGGAATCCTATTTTATATTAAACTAAAACGTCATTATGATGAGAAGGTAGGAGTCGAGTCGATGCCTATTGTGATGAAATAACTCAAATTATGGAATTAATTTTCGCGAAATATTTATTTTTAACAAAATTTTTCAACGACTTAGATAATGATTATCTTCTGTTTCTGTAAAATGAACTGATATGTTATAAATACTGATAACTTGTTATCAGGTGCCTCCTCTAATATTTAGTTTTGACTGATTAAATCTGGATAAAACTGGATTTACGAGTAAAATAAAAGCAAAAACGAAAAATGGAGTTAGTAGTTTTCAACTTTCTGAAACTAGATAAAACTGAATTTTAAATAAGAAAAAAAAATTGGATTTAATTATCTAATTTCTATTTTTGACTTTGAAATATAAAATGAAAACTTTTAACATAAGGAAAGACAAAAGTTAACACTTATAAATTAATACATAACAATAGGTTTTACTCGACTGCGGTTAAGTTAAAAAGGTGCAATTTTTTAATTTATGGAGTATATAAACTATGTTATTTAATTTATAAATTTTAATTAAGTACATAGAAATAAATTCGTTTCATACCCGATTTTGTTTTATAACATGAAAATTATCTGAAAGAAAATAACGAATTACATCGACATCTTTAAAAAAAGAATACTTGTGATGTTTATCTTTTATCTGTTCGTATATATAACAGGATTTGTTATCTATTCTAGAACTATTCTAGTTCTTTTATTGAAGAATGTTTAGGAGCTCCGTAATCGTAACCGCCGTTATCGGATGTCCGAATTCCAAAATAAAAATCAATCTATAACGTAACCAAATCCGATATACAGGTACAGATACACATGCTACTTACTAGCATGCTTATTAGCGTGCTTATAGTCTAGTCGACGAATGTTAAAGCTATTGTTAAATTGTGTGCGTGCGTGCGTGCGTGCGTGCGTGCGTGCGTGCGTGCGTGCGTGCGTGCGTGCGTGCGTGCGTGCGTGTGTGTGTGTGTGTGTTTTTGACATATGAGGTGTCGTTGGATTTGTCTAAATTGTAGTAGTGACATAGGCTATAAAATTTTCAAAATGGCGCCCGCAAATGGCGGAATGAGGTGGGGGAGTTGAATTTTTTTTTCTTACTGTAGCAATATGGGTATCAAATGAAAGCTAGTAAATTGTTTTATTATTTTTAGTTTATATAAGAGTATTTTACGCAGTCGGGTTTTTTGATTTTTTTAATTAAGCATACTTGTTTTAATTATTTGTTAATAACTTTTGCAATTTTTGCAAGCGGAACTTCATTTTTTTTTCAAAAATCATCTAGATGCCATTCTAAATCCAATGACACCTCAATCTCAATTTTCGAAGACTGCTGACAAAAGTTGACCAAAATAGAACTTTTTGACGAATGTTATCTAGATGATTTTTGAAAAACATGAAGTTCCGCTTGCAAAAATTATTAACAAATAACAAAAAAAAAAAGGGTTTTGTTTTTAAAAATAGCTTTAACATTTGTTGACTAGACTACATGCTGCTAATAAGCATGCTCATAAGCATGCTTATTAGCATGTTTGTAGCATGTTTATAGTCTAGTCAACAAGTGCCATTGGTCGATTACATTATAAGCATGCTACTAAGCCTGCTAGTAAGTAACATGTGTATAGCTGTACCTTACAAGTATCAAATAATTTTGAATAGGGGCGGAGTCTAAACAAGACATGTTATAACATGTTTTTATTTTTGGTCGTGGCGACACTTGCCTCGCACATGCCCTTGTAGTTTTTAACATTTTTATTACTTAATTATCAATAGTTTGTTTTTGTGAGATTACATTACAAATTTGTATTAAAATCATGTGTAAATTATGAAACTGAAACTTAACTCTTAAAAAAGTAGCTTTATTTATGTTAGTTGGATAGGCAAACTGCCAGACGTGCCACCTGATGGTAAGTGGTCGACGTCGGCCATGAACATAAACTAGTTTACCTGGAACTAGCCCAGCCAACTCATTTATGTTTTGCCTATCCTGAGACATATGATGTTAAGTCTCGGTGCCAGTAATTACACTGCCTGTCTTGCCCTTTCTTTACGAAACACAGCAAAGCTGTTTCACGGAAGAAACAAGCAAGCTATAACAATTATTTACATGACTAATTGTAGTAGCTACCAAATGATAAATGAAAACTAAAATCAAATTTTTGCATTGACAATTCCTTAAAATTCTAATATACGAAACTAACGGCGAGTTGCACGAAACCGTCGCTAACTTTCCGTTAGTTAAGTTGCAATTAATCTTAAAATTAGTTGATCTCATGATTAATATAAAGCTGTTGGAATTAATCATCCGTTAGATAGGTCTTTAATTAAACTAAATTTTTTTGTTAACTTAATCAGATGTAGGTTTCGTGCAACAGACAATCACGATTCTTGTGATTAAATTAGTTTAATAAACTCCGTTAGTTAAGTTGCAATTAATCTTAAAATTAGTTGATCTCATGATTAATATAAAGCTGTTGGAATTAATCATCCGTTAGATAGGTCTTTAATTAAACTAATTTTTTTTGTTAACTTAATCAGATGTAGGTTTCGTGCAACAGACAATCACGATTCTTGTGATTAAATTAGTTTAATAAACACTTAAATTTAAAATTTGTTTCGTGCAACTCGGCGTAAAACTATCCGAAACTAACGGATAATCAGTAATCTTTCACTTACACAAGTAAACATTTAAATCAAATTGCGTGTTTGTATCTATTTGTGTGGTTATGGTATGCGTGTTTGATTTTAATATGAGCGGTGTTAATTTTTAATTTAACTTTATACCTAATTTATTTATTGTGATGTTAATGATGCTATCAATTATGGTCATATTATCGTCTCGATTCATCAATTGGTGTGTGACTTTAGCCGCTTTAATATTAATTTTCGGTAATAATAATTTTAATAATAATTTTTGTTTCCAATATTTAAAATATAAATGATCTTCTCTTGAAATCTATATATATATATATATATAGAATAAAAATAAAATAAAATATATATATATATATATGTGTGTGTGTGTGTGTGTGTGTGTGTGTGTGTGTAAGCAATTATCATTCAAGCTATTATTATTATTGTTTAACAAACAATGTTCGTCTGTATAATTAAAGGGATATTTACGTTTTTATTATGAATTATTATATTTAATTATAAAAAAAAAAATATTTATTTTAATAAATACATTTATGAAAAGAGAAAGTAGTTATCCTTCGGAGCTGGTTGCAGGCATAGTGAGGCCTTCATTACAAAACAATTAAAAACAACCAGAGGTTCCAGGTAAGCACTGTTGAAAGAAGAGATTTTTATCCTACACGTGGGCTATACATTCGGCAACAATTACATCGCTAATTCACAGTAGGATAAATAAGTGGAATAAGTTCTACATCGCTCATTCCAGTGTAAAAACGTAAAAACATTGATAGATTTTAAAATACATTCCTTATCAACTGAGAGCTAGATTATTAATAGTTTTTTTGTTCATAGATAAGAAAATACGACTTAGTATGGCCGCACTTTTATTCAATACAGTTTATTTTACTATAGTCTGGTATTTATTTAATTAAAACTCTATAATGCACTTTATCGCGACTTTTAATTAAATGAGTAAACTTCGCGTAAATATAAGAGAACAGTATAGTCTGGTATGTGGTATTCCTTATATTTCATTTTACAAATGGATAAATACTTATATCACATAATTATAAAATATAAACAGTTATTCATGGTTCCATTCTTAAGAAAAAATGTTAAGAAGTTTGAAGAGAACGTATTTAAAGCATTTCATATTAATCTAATACGTTGTTTTTATAGAATTACCACTACCGAGATACCTGTGGAACATAGTGAAGAATAGTTCGAGGACTGAAAGACTGTCGTGCGCCGTGGCTCTACTTGTACTAATTACGTGTATAGCTCTCATCGTCTATTTCACCGTGCAGAGTTCGCAACCTGCGGACGCTGAGGATATATGTAAGTTTTTTTTTTTTTAAATATATTAAATGTTCCAATCAAATGTAACAAATGTAACAAATGTACAACAATATTTAACATCTTGTACCAGCACTTCTTTCAAACCTCGAAACACTTCTCAAACTCGATCTTTAGGATAGCCTTTAGCTTTTTCAGCCATACGCTTTTAATGTTATCTGTGCTTGTAAAAACGACGGCCCTTTAAGTTTCTCTTTATTTTTGGAAAATATTAAAGTCATACGGAGCCATGTCTAGCGAACATGACGGCTGGAATATCGTTACATTGTTGTTTTTAGCACGAGAACAATTTTCACGCGACATATCGCTTCAATCCGATATTATAGAATTAACATATATTATATATAAATATGTACAATTTTTTTAAGTGTGAGTAAACTATAAGAGAGAGCCTAGCTCCAGACAAAGAATATTAAGGTTTCCAAATAACTTTTAATATTTATATTATAAGAATACATAAATACAAAGAAATAAGCTCCAATATATCGAAAATATCGAGATATTTGTACGATATGTCGCAAAGTATCGATAGAACATACGAAATATTATATCGATATTTTTTTTCCATGAACATCCCTAATAAATTCTTCTCCAAATAAAAATTTGTATAAAAATTTTACTGTATAGGTAACTTTGACTGCATTCACTAATCAAGCTATTTTACTTTAATATTATTTTACCTCTTTCAACGGGATAGAAAAACCCATTTTCGGACACTAAACAATAAAATCTAAACCTAATATGAACGCGTGAGAGTGACCGGTATTACGGACTATACCTTGTCCAACCGTTTATTATCTTTTTGACAGCTCACGTCTATAAATTAACGTTTTTTTTCTTCAGAATAATGTACTACAATAATGTCGTACTTTATAGACGGGTAGTGATTGCCCTGTGCATATCAAACAACCACAGACTATAAAACAATTCTTGAAATATTATATCGATCGATGAATCGATCATATAATAAAAATAATTTGACTTCATATAAGTATTGTTTCTGTAAAATTAATTTTAAAAAGGAAATAAAAATAGTATCTATGACTCCAAATTTCATTATTTGCAAGAAATTAAGTCGAAATCTTGGAAGTTAAGTTCAAATCAAGAGTAAAGAACAATGAATCTGTTCATTCGTTTATTTATTTTTTGACGGCTGCTAACTATGCACGCGTTAAAATAAAACTAATAAACGAATAATTAATATTTAAACTAAAAATATTTCATTAAATCGATTGTAAGTTCTTCTTAAATAAAATCGATTATTATTTGAAATCGAATCAGTAACGTGTGAGGGTGTAACTAATGTCGAACTGTCAAAAAGATAATAAACGGTTGGACAAGGTATAAGTTTATTTATATTTAGTTGTCTATATTATTTATATTATATATTAGGACGTGAACATGTCGTCAGCGCGATTTAATATTGCACAGTGACATCTAGGCGAGGTGGTTAGGGATGATTTACGGGCTCCTTTCTAATTCCAACAGCAAGTTCCCCTTTAAAATATTCATAGCATGCACTTAAGCCTTTTTACTAATAAAATAAGGTTTATTTTCAAAATAAACTACTAATATTTATTAGAATGAAGGAATACCTGTGTTTTAAATAAAGTCACCTCATATATATACGGTAGATATACAATGCGTTTGTGTACTTGTCAAATGATGAAGAAAGTAATGTTGTTATGTTTGTTTGGTCACGCTCTGGTCAGTGATCAGTCTCCCTGAAGTATATTAATTGTCATTTATCTACCAATCTCTATCTTAACTCCTTGATAATGTGATAAAGATTGATAAAAACTATTATTTCTTAAATACGTTATATATAAGGCGGACATGATAAGAGCATCTCTTCTTACGAATATAAGCTACCTATATATAACGTTCTCTCCTATACGAATATTATAACATTATGTTTATTATTCACTTTAGAAAAGATTTCACGATTGTGCACTGTATTGTAGCCGATGTTAATTGATTTGTTGATTAGGTACGTTTGAATCCGAACAATAACATAATACCTATACAAAAGTCACTTTGTTAAACAGAATGTTTACTTGAAAAGGTTAGAGGTTTCGGAAGAACACGCTATGGTTTACGCGAAAGATACAGTAAATTTGTCACGCCAAAGAATTTGTCCTGTTATAGATTTTTATAATTACAGATAATTGCTAATAAATAATCGCTACAGAAAAAGTATTTCTGAAACCTGTATTTATAAAAAAAATATTATTGATGTTTTAATTTCTTTATGTATTAAAATTATAAAATTATATTGTATTGTCTGCAAACATCGCCCGTCCTTGTCTTCAACCTTTTTGTATGTACATAATATAAATCATCACACGACCTTGAAGATATTATGAATAAAATATAAATCGAACTGTCTTGTAAAGATGATCCGTGCCGTGCGACGTTTCGAACATGAATGGCGATTGGCGCGTTTATTTTTATCATTGTAAAATATTTGCATGTAATTTAGTAATACACATAATTCTGAGTGTTAGTATAGTGTTGTTTATTTTCCTAATATAAATATTTAATGTGTGGTTTATTTTTCAATTAATATATTATATATATTTTTAAATTTATTTATTTAATTGAATTAATAGTACCTAATATCTGTCTATATATTTGGTAATAATATTTATTTATAATAATAATTGAATTTTTAATAATAATATATCCGTTACTAACTAAGTACTTGATAAAATTCAAACACTAGGTCCTGACCGTCCATAGACTAATTTGCACATTACTTGCACTTAGCAGCTCAACAACCTTGATATTTTGTGGTACCAGTATGGTAGAGATTTCGTGAAGAGTTTTCTTGATACATAGGTAATTTAGAAAATTGTTATGAAGTAGTGGGTTTGTTAAATTAAATAGTCAAGGCGATTATCACAATCTGTATATATTCTTGAACAGCGTAACGTTGTTAACAACTCGAATAATAATGAATGCCTAAAAATTATTATCTACCCTTTTTATACAATTTTACCGATGTGTCAAATCATATATTATTAATCATATATTATCGATTAATTACATTTATAATGTTAAACAAATATAATTATAAATTAAAAATATTAATTATTGATTTAAAGAAATTATTACATGTAGTTACTAAGATATATCATAAGAATTAATATTAAATACGTCATAACCGTTGGGCGACTATTGGATACTTGATAACACTCGGCCATCCTGTGTAGGCCGTGTCCCACGGCCCTTGTTCTGCGGTTCTCCAGTGCTGATTCCCGAATCCTGGAACGAAAATATTGTACAGCAGTAACATGTCGTTTGTAATAAACACATAGTTTTATATGTATACATATAATATTTATTTTTGAACGTATTATCTAATAAATTATTACATCACACAGCTATTAGTCTGTTTATATATAATTCTTCTTTACTTAATTAGATTTGATCATACAATAGTATTTGTTTATATGGACTTGATCACATAGTAGTCTCTATTTATTTAGACTTAATCATACAGTAGTATATACTTATATTGACTTGATCACAAAGCAGTCATAATATATTTAGACTTGATCACATAGCCGTCTCTATTTATGTGGAGTTGATCACTTAGGCAGCATTATTTAATAAGACTTGATCACATAGCCGTCTCTGTTTATTTGATCTTAATCACACAGTAGTATATACTTATATTGACTTGATCACAAAGCTGTCATAATACATTTAGACTTGATCACATAGCCGTCTCTATTTATGTGGAGTTGATCACTTAGCTAGCATTATTTAATAAGACTTGATCACATAGCCGTCTCTGTTTATTTGATCTTGATCACACAGTAGTATATACTTATATTGACTTGATCACAAAGCTGTCATAATATATTAAGACTTGATCACATAGCCGTCTCTATTTATGGGGAGTTGATCACATAGCCAGCATTATTTAAGAAGACTTGATCACATAGCCGTCTCTATTTATGTAGACTTGATCACGAAGCAGTCTTTACTTAATTGTATATGGACTCGTCACATAGCCATCATGCCTGTCATTATAAGGTAATTTTTTTTGTTTTCAAAGAAGATGTGTAAATATGTATATCGAGTGATAAGTAATATACGAAAAACTATTATATACTGTACATACTATTGCAACATAATTTACCAATATTAGTAAATGCTAAACTCATTTACATTATTTATTGTATTATCTAGATTATAATATAATTGATGAAGACTCACACATTTGTAACAACCGGTAAATAATCTAAACCTTAATTAACTTTCAATAAGGTCAATCAAATCGTCTCTATCTACTTCTCGGTCACTGCCTGAACTATCATCTTGTAATTTATTGTAAAGTTATCAACCAGTCGGAGTTAGCAATTATACATATCGTATAAGCCGCGGAATTTCTACTTAGTGCATCTATATCCCTCGTGCGCTTGCCTGGCCTATAGGTATTCAATTTCAAGATATTAGATATAACAAATTATTAAGAATAAATGACCATGAATTAAATAATATCTAATCATATCCAAACATGTTCATTAAGCTTTAGGCTGCATTTTGCTGTTGATTTTGGTATTATTGTTACTGTTATTTTTTGTCTATTAAGTACATTGTATAATGTGACATTGAAATATTCAATTGGAATAAATTAATAATGTTAATATTAGATCTTGAATTTAATCGTTAGTAGTTAAATTGTAGATTGTTTTTATTTGTATTTATTTTAAGATGAAGACATAATAATGTAAAATAATTTGTAATGATTATAATAATTATAAATTATGACATTTTAAACACAATTTTAATGTGACATTTCAAATAACTATTTATATATATTTTATTATTGACAAAACTGAATCAAACATATTGTAAATTGCTTTTTTTTATATTTTAGATGGATATCAATATTTTGCCGAATTTATTTGTAAATTATGACATCTTAATCATCTATTAATTAAGCAAATGGAATCACATGTAAATTATTTTTTTTTAAACTGGATGCATATCCAGTTGAGTCCATCTGTTACTTTAATTTGTATATTACAATTTGAATATAATATGATCGCAAATTGTTTATTTTTTTCACTGATATAAAATTTAAACCATCTATTGTAACTCAATTGTAACTGTAAGCACTGACATTATAAGATTTAAACCAGTTGAAACTTGGGAGGGTGCTATCTTTCTTATCATTTTAATTCATTTTGTAATATTTTTTATAGCTGAATACGAGACATTGAATGTTTGTTCTGGTTTTTGATATTATCGATAAAACCAAATTAATTTAACTGCAGTGTTATTATTCTAGATGCACGTTTACTTTTTTTTTTATTTTTGTATTCCTCATTTGTTTTTTTTCTAATTTGTGATTTAATGATCTTATTTGATACAACATATTATGACATTCTATTATTTTTTTTGCTCTAGTAAGTTAAACCCATTGTTAATTAAGTAATTAGTTAAGTACCTGTATTTTTAATCTAGAAGAATTTTATTTTTCTAATGAATTTTATTGTAAGATCTGACATTTTTAAAATTTCTTATCAATTGTATTATATAATTGACTTTTAAAATATGATTAATTAATTATCCAAGCGTCAGTAATGTTGCGAATGTCGTGCCCATCTGTAATTGCGGGTATATGATCTATTTAAGAATATGTATGTACTTCAAATATGTTTTTGTGTATCGTGCGTTGATGAAATAAATAAATAAATAAAGATCAAAGTCTTGTATCGTAAGCCACCACGAGCTATTAGGGGAATTAAGTCACGTTTTACAAGAGTCGTTTTTAAGGCTGAGCAATCTGTTAATAATTAGCATTTAACGCTCTATAGTCAACACAAAGTCTATAATCCTCACCTTTCTTAACCAGGACTATGGGTCTAGCATAATCAGACATTGAATCCCTTATGATACCTGCTTCTAATAAATCCTTTGATTTTACCGTTAACAATTTTATTTTATTTGTGCGATAATCTTATAGGGCTAACGACAAACAGGTTGGTTGATTGTGTGGATGTGTATCTTTATGAGATCGGTACAACCTAAATCTTTTGTACTTCTAGCAAATTAGTGAGTAAGTATACCTATTTAAAAGTGATAATAATTGTTTATTTTCCGAATCACTATGCTGACCTATCTCAATCTCAGATGTAGTTTCTGAACTATCTATAGCCAGTATTGTAGACCCCTCATCACAAACTGGTATCGTTACTTACTCCACACTAGCATCATATCAGCCTATGAGCCTTCCATACTATATATTCTGTATTTCCTAAATCGACAACTTTCAAATAAGAATGATGTTGTTTAATAAAAGCTGATGATATCATATAAAAGACAGTTTGTAACTGCATCCATACCGTATTTGTTAAAAATGTGTGCTCTTTTCCAATATTAAGTAGTCAACGTAAACTTCTACATATTATAGTTGTATTTTGTTTTGTTATTATAACTTTATCTTTTAAATAAACTGGAAATTTTACAACAAGTCAAATGCCTGTAGATTAATATTCGTAAACAGATCCTGCACAATGTTACTTTCAACAAAA
The DNA here is from genome assembly GCA_036937285.1 of Euphydryas editha. NCBI lineage: Eukaryota > Metazoa > Arthropoda > Insecta > Lepidoptera > Nymphalidae > Euphydryas > Euphydryas editha. The sequence goes on along the minus strand of JAUPFZ010000005.1, from coordinate 20,447,133 downwards.
CGTATAGATGAAGCAGAAGTTACTCAACTAACGTTTTCACTATTATTAATCATCGTTTGTCCAATTAATAAATCAATATCCGATGTTGTATAATTAGTTAATTCAGCAATTCCATTCAATTGTACATTATCTATTAAAATACTTAAGCAACACGAACCGAGTGAGTTTACACATCCTCCTTCGAAAACCTTTATCCTTTTACCATAACAGTAGTGCTCGGCATAATTTTAATATGTAAATTCTTAGCTTGTGACATACAAAGTAAATTAATTTTACTGCCCGTGTCTATGAATGCTCTTAACTGTTGTCTACTTGTGTCTTACTTTCACTATTCGTTTGTAAATATCAGCATAAATATCCTAAGTAATATGTAAAACTCGACTAACCTGTTGTAATTGCGGTCGCGATGTCCCAGCACCAAACCAGCAGGCTGCAGTAGTGTGCCCGTTGCGGCGACAGTTTTCGCAGTGCTGTTGTTGTCTACAGTCCCGCGCTTCGTGACCCGGCCGCCGACACGTGTAGCAGATCTTCGGCTGGAGCTGATGGTTCGATGTTGATCCTAGTGCACTATTACTGGTTCCTCTTTTCCACGTTGAATTCCGCACAATGTGTGTTTCCATTCGCTTGAAATTTTCCAATGATGATAAATAGCCATAATATAATTGTTCAGGAGTATCACAGCTATATGCCTTGGTATTTGCTCTCAGTTCATAAGGCAATCCACGAATTATACACGAGATAGCATCTTCGCCGGTGATGTTACATTTCTTAACTAAGGATAATTTCTCGTGATAATACTTCGTCATAGTCTCTTTGTCTTCTTTTGTCCTTGCCAGCATACGTTCTAATTTATCCACGTAATCAGTTGATCGTGGAAAGGCAGTCTGCAGCATCTCCTTCCATTCATCCCATGTCAGGTCATAGTTTTCGAGATCGTCATACCATTCTCGAGCGGAGCCACGTAGTCGTAATTGCATAATAAATGTTCGATCGGTGTGATCCCAGCCATAAACGTCACCCAATTGATCAATTTTGTGCAACCAACCTATGACATTGCTATTGGTGTCCTCCGGTCGAAATTTGGGAATCACTTCTGCATCACTGGGAGCAACGTGTCTTTTCTTGTACGGTTTCTTTTTATAACCACCGTCAGAGAAAAAAAAATCACTGTTTCCATCTTCCGAGCTGCTTGATTCATTGTTTTTTCGTTTGCGTTGTCCCAAACCATCCAAATAAGGTCCAGACATTTTTGAGCAATATCCCACTTCTGAGATGTTATGAAGTAGTGGGTTTGTTAAATTAAATAGTCAAGGCGATTATCACAATCTGTATATATTCTTGAACAGCGTAACGTTGTTAACAACTCGAATAATAATGAATGCCTAAAAATTATTATCTACCCTTTTTATACAATTTTACCGATGTGTCAAATCATATATTATTAATCATATATTATCGATTAATTACATTTATAATGTTAAACAAATATAATTATAAATTAAAAATATTAATTATTGATTTAAAGAAATTATTACATGTAGTTACTAAGATATATCATAAGAATTAATATTAAATACGTCATAACCGTTGGGCGACTATTGGATACTTGATAACAAAATTTATAAATTATATGAGAATAACGTCCGTTCCTGTGTAGTGGTGCGAGTAGTCGCCTCAACGTCGGCGGTCACGGGTTCGATTTCCGCTCGGAGTAGATATTTGTATAAATATTTGTTACCGGTCCGGGTGTATGTCCTTCTGAGGCCCCCACCGTGCCTCGGATAGCACGTAAAGCCGGCTTTCTTGGTTGTTACCATAGATAACTATAGTTACAGATGGTAGGGAAATTATCCGCCAACCCGCAGTGGAGCAGCGTGGTGGATTAAGATCCAACCCTTCTAGATGGAGAAGAGGCCTTTGCCCAGGAGAGGGACGTTTACAGGCTGATTCAGTTTAGTTCAGTTTATATCAGAAAGACTTAAAAGCATTACCGAGAATATTTTACACGGGCTTTAAAAGAGGCAAATTATGTATCAATTTTATATAGAACTTATAGATATTGTAATTGATGTTGTTCTTGAGATGAACTCAACTGAACTAAATCAGCCTGTAAACATTCTTTTTCATATATGAGAATGGTTGGAGCTTAATCCACCACACTGCTTCACTGCGGGCTGATGGATAATTTCTCTACCAAGAGTAAAGATCGGTGTCATGTATCTTTGATAACAACGAGAACCAACGGCTATACGTGCTCTCCGAGGCACGATGGTGACACCTACAAGGACATACACCCAGACCAAAAATTAATATTTGTATTTATATAAATATTTGTCCCGAGCGGGAATCGAATAAGCGACCGCCAATATTAGAGCCATTAGGTACTCGCGATGCTACACCAGAACGGGTTCCAATACTCAGACAATACCAGGGAAAATTCCATTAAGTAAAAAGTTAGTCAGTAGATCAGACGTAAATTTCGTGTCCGTACAGGAAAACCGCTAAATAATTCCGAAGGTAACACAAACTATATAAGCTTCTGTATCACTTATCCGTTCTTTGTCATACTGATTTTCGTACTCATCAAGACGAATCAAACGAGCCGAAAGTCATTGGGATTGCGTCGTTTCATTACAGAGTTCCTATGACCACATTCCAGCTCCATCACCAGACCTAGGATTAACATTAAAATACGAACTTCTCGTCAAGGCGATTCAAACGACCCAGAAGTCGATGTGGTTGTGTCGTTTCATTGTGAAGTTCCTATGGCCACTTTCCAGCTCCATTATCAGGTCAGCTCCATTATCAGGTCAGATCCTGGTAACCATTTAAGAACAAAGTACTCGTCAAGACAAATCAAACCAGCCGAAACTCAATTGGGTTGCGTCGTTTCATTACAGAGCTTCTATGACCACATTCCAGCTCCATCACCAGACCCTAGTTAACATTGAAAGACAAAATACTCGTCAAGATGATTCAAACGAATCCGATCTCGATGAGGTTGTGTCGTCTCATTGCGAAGTTCCTATGGCCACTTTCCAGCTCCATCATCCGATCAGACCCCGGTAACCATTTAAAAATAAAGTAGTCATTAAGACGAATCAAATGAGCCGAAACTTTAAGTTTGCGTTGTTTTATTACAAAGTTCCTATGACCACCTTCCAGCTCCATCATCAGACCTTGGTTGCCATTGAAAGACAAACTACTCGTCAAGAAGATTCAAACGAGCCTAAACTCGATGAGTTTGTCGTTGCATTGCGAAGTTCTAATGGCCAACTTCTAGCTCCTCCATCAGATCAGCACCATGTCATCATAATATTGCATTGTCACACGATTTTTTATTATTTTGGATCAAATTCAATTTGCAAGACTTGATGACAAACATCGGGACAGGTGAAACTAAATAAAAGCTTGTTGAGCTGACACATCAGCGCAATGAAGTAAGTTAGTGTGATTGCGCTGCGCCTACGAGCTAACTTCATGTTGTCGGTTTTATTATTTTTGTCACAGTGTGCGCAATTATTATCGTCATAATTTACTGTCATCAAGAAGTATAACTTCAAAATACAAAAGTTATTTTGAGTAGTACCTACTTATTAAGTTATTATTAGTACTTATTATTACTTTTTTTTTCTTTAATTTAGACTAAATAAAACTAAAAAAAAACTTTACCTAATTCTTTTCGAGATTTTGGTACAACTTCATAAGACATGATCCATTCTTGCTTTTTCATTCTGTTGACCATTTTACAAGTTATTTACTTTCATTTACACTTATTCATTAACTGCATATATAACATTGTAATCCTATATATTTATATGAGATTACAAACTTATTTATGCAGTTGGTGTATCTAGAAAACTGGACCGAAATTGCAAAATATTTGAGTTTTTCCTTAGTTTATATACTAAACACTAATGGTTTTCTAAATGTGAAGCTTCTATGGCTGCTGAAAGTGCTCTAGAGTTTTGATAATCGGTCAGTCAGTGAGTGACAAAATTAAGAAACTTTGACTAGACCACAGTATATTAATATATACAGTACTCGAACTTACTGATACTCTCGGGACGCAAACAGTCGCGACTGTGCCGCAGTGGCAAAAGGATCCTGTGTTATTTATTTTTACAATAACACGATTTTTTTTATTGAAAATAAATTTAATTACATATTTAATATGACGAGTAGGATTTATTTGGCGTTATCCTAGAACTGACAAAATAGGTTATTAGCGAAAAGATAATTAAAATATTGTAATGATTTTTTTTATCAACAGCTCCAGATGACTGGAACATAACCCGTGAGATGTGGTTAGCTCAGCCGTACGACTATCACACTTTTATAAAGGAAGAGTTTCGCCCCACGATGTTGGTGATCATCCATCACACCGCTAGTAAAGATTGCACGACACACGCTCAATGCGTTACAGAGGTCCGAAACATTCAGAACGATTACCTCACTAGATTAGGCTATGATTTACCGTGAGTATTTTACCGTTAATTGTTTTAAGTTTCTATTTATTATCATATTGAGTACGACAATGATTGGCAAATATGTTATGCAAAACACAGGGCAGATAGTAATTACACAACGTTTTAAGATTAATAGCTCGGCGTCTACTCTTTAAATGTGATACCTACTAGGGGTGATCCAAAAGGAATCATAATCGGCTATGTCCAATTCGCATAAAAATCTATCTTTTTACTAGCTTATATTGTCATCATGTCAACATTAAAAAGTCATATAAATAGTAACGTTAGTATAAATTTTAACGTTAAAGAGATAACATCAAAATGGAAAAAAAAAGGAAATTAGAGCTGTTATCAAATACAACACAACTACTTGGTGGAAATATTTGGGGACTCTGCTCCTCCATATTCTACAGTTGTACACGCTGGGCAAAGGAGTTTAAGCTGAGCAGAACATCCACAGAAGATTAACATCGCGAGGGACGCCCATGGACGTCTCTCACTGAAGATAACGTGCAAAACAGTCGAAGATGTGGTTATGGCAGATCAAAGAGTGACCATCAGGCATAAAGCTGAAAACGCAGAGATCTCATATGGCAGGGTTCAAAGAATCCCTACAAACGAACTGAATATAAAAAAGGTTACTCTGGATTGGGTACTGAGAATGTTAACCGACAAACAAAAAAAGAAACGAGTCGATATTTCGAGAGCGAATCTCGAGAAGTTCCAAGACGATCAGGACTTTTTTTGTCGTCGTTTTTCGTTTCGTAACCATAGACGAGACTTGGATCCACAATTTTGATACTGAAACAAAACAGTTGATGACTAGGAAACGAGCCTCCTCACAGACGACGACGAAATTCAAGTCGTCATGTTCATCTGGAATGATCAAAGGTCAAAGGTCTGTTATTTGGGACGGTAATTAGCATTATTTTTGCAATCAATTGATCAATTTAGCAGTCTTTTTGCAAATAATTAAAATTTATTTTTCTTATTATTCGGACTTTACCCAAAGAGATTGGGTAATACTAAGTCGACCCGGGTAAACCTAGGTTCACTATATCCTCTAGCATTACCCGTAACATAAAAATTAATTAACATTAATTACTGTTATGACTCATTTAATCAATGCACCTAACATTGTGATAATGTTCTTTCTTTCATGGCAATTTAGTTTACTTTAATACTTTACGGGATTTTGGTACAACTTCATAAGACATGTCCTAGTCTTGGTTTTTCATTATTTTGACCATTTTACAAGTTATTTACTTTTATTTACACTGATTTATTCACTGCATATGTAACTTTGTAATCCTATATATTTATATGAGATTACAAAGTTATTAATGCAGTTGGTGTACCCAGAAAACTGGACCGAAATTGCAAAATATTTTATTTTTCCCTTGGTTTATACAATATATTAAACACTAATTTTATTCTAAATTTGAAGCTTCTATGTCTGCTGGAAGTGCCTTAGAATTTCGATTCCTTGAAAGTCCTTTAAATCAAATTTTCTAACAAAAATCACTCTAGCATGTCTGAAAATGTGTAATGTAAGGTACATTTTTTAACGATATCTAAATCTTAAGTAGGTATACCAGTCGATAGAGCGCAAAATTCCAAATTTAATTATATAATGCTATAACTCAATTTGGACAAAATATTCCTTACACTAAGTAATACTTCTAGTACCAATTAATTCATACAATTGATTCTACTTGAAGCTAATCATTTCATAATAAGCTAATAATAATAATCAGAAGACTGATTAATGAAAGGTTTACTGGTTACAAATTAAATATTACAACAAAATGGCTGCGCGATGGCGGTGCGTATTGGACGCGGCCGTGTCTGTTCCGCTCGGCGGTCGGGTGGAAGTGGCGAGTGTTCTCGAATCGACGCATGAGTGTGCCCCCCCCACGCCCCGCGGCAACACCACCCGGCGGACCGGGGCCTCGGCGGCGCGGACAGGCTCCCCGGGTTGAAGGAAGAAAGTCTTCAAAGGCCGTGTGGCAGCACACAGATATTGTTGAAACCCCTCCGTTCCTTTCTTGGTCTTGACGTCCGCTACCCTGCTCACCCGTTCTTCATTATTCATCCGTATATATACCTCGGTCAACCGACCTGTTTGTAGTTCGGCTGAAGATCCACGGGCCGAGTTAACCCGACATTATTCCGAAGATATCCCGGTCATCAGCTTGCACGAGATTAATACGGCTCTGGGACAGCTTGAAACAATAGGGCACCGAGCAAGGACGGTATTACGTCAGAGCTTCTGAAAGCGGGTGGAACACCGGTACTTAAAGTCCTTCAGAGGCTCTTTAATGCCGTTTTGCTCGAGGGCGTAACGCCGAAAGCCTGGAACAGAAGCGTGGTTACCACCACCTCTTCTTCAAAAAGGGTGATAACATCCTGTTGAAGAATTACAGGCCCATTTCGCTTCTGAGCCACGTTTATAAGCTGTTCTCTAGGGTAATTACGAATCGTCTGACGGGCAAGTTTCAACATAAATGGCGAGTACATCACTCACCTTCGATTTGCCGACGATATCGTGCTTATGGCAGAATCCCTGGAGGACCTCGGTATTACGCTCAGTGACCTCGATAGAGTTTCCCAACGGGTGGGCCTTAAAATGAATATGGAAAAGACAAAAAATCATGTCGAATATGCATGTCGTGCCCACCCCAATATCGGTTGGAGATTCTACCCGTGGATATCGCTGCATCGAAGTTAGGTTGGCGTCCTCGCCAACATGTAGAGACGGAAGGGCTGTGAGAGTTCGTCCAATAAGGAAGTGGGAAACAGTCAACGCGTCCAGATCCGTAGGATCCGTGGACATAGGAGAAATGGGGCGAGAGTTTAAAACGGCCTCAATTTGAGTTAGTAGGGTATACATCTCTTCATAAGTAAGATTAGTTAAGTTGGGAATAGTTTTTAAATGTCGTTTTGCCGATCCAACGGCTGCTTCGGCTAGCCCATTAAAGTGGCGAGTAAGGGGGGATAAAACTAAATTTGATACCTTCGTCGGCCAATTCAGAGTGTAAATTAGATGATGACAAAAAAGAAGTAAGCTCGTTACTAGCTCCGACGAAGTTGCATCCATTGTCGGATGTAATGGAATGCGGTTTGCCCCTACGAGCTATAAACCGGCGCAACGCGGCCAGATACGCCTCCTCGCTCAGCTTCGTGACGAGCTCCAGATGCACTGCCTTTACTGCAGAACAGACAATAATGCACAGGTAGGCTTTAATCAATCTGCAACCACGGCCCTTTCTGTCAAGTATTTGCACTGGCCCGGCGTAGTCAACATAACAGTTATAAAATGGATATTCTAGACTAGTTATCTGTGCCGGTAGCTGGCCCATAATTGGCTGAACATTTTTAGCCTTTTGCCTGAAAAAAGTTACACATTTGTTTACAATGTATCTCGCGAGGATTCTATCTCCGAGAGGCCAATAAGTTTGGCGAATATTTGCAAGCAGGAACAGCGGATTCGCATGCAGAAGCTTCATGTGTTCTGTTCTATTTAAGTTTATTTATGTGATGTTTGCTACACAATAACATAGGGTGTTTCTATTCATAAGAATAAGGAGAATTATTTAACCTGCCTCCTACTCTGATAATATTATTAGGATCCATGAATGGAGACAGAGATAACCGATGATTTTTATTTAATATTTTGCAAAGGTTTTCCTAAGATAAGCGTTTTGTATTCACTTTCGAACATTTCTGCTTGACAGTGTCTAATGATCTTAATTAAAGAGTTTTGAATTACGTCAAGTGATAAGCTACCACTGATTTTATTGTGCTTGTTTTTACAATTATGTTTGAATCTATTTATGTACGCAAAAGTGTGTATGAGACGAGTGAGATTTGAATGTTTGTGTAAGACTGCTGGGATGGTATCGGAGGAGAAAGATAATTGAGTGTCTTGAGTAAGGTGAAAGACTACCTCGTGCAGATCCCGCTTCTGATCCGGCTCGAAGGACCATGATTCTACTTGAAGCTAATGCGATGTATGCAAACGAAATCAGAAGACTGTTTGATGATAGGTTTACTAGTTAAACTAACTACTACAAATTAAATATTATAACAAAATGGCTGCGCGATGGCGGTGCGTATTGGACGCGGCCGTGTCAGCTCCGTACGGCGGTCGGGTGGAAGTGGCGAGTGTTCTCGAAGCGACGCGTGAGCTGGCTCTTCCCGCGACCCGCGCCCTGCGCGGCACCGCCCGGCGGGCCGGGGCCTCGGTGGCGCGGACACAATCATATTACTTTGATTGACGTAAACCACAAGGTTGCAGGTTCGATTCCCGCTCCGAATCTAGGCGTCATATTTATTTATATGTAATATAAGATTGTTCATTGTGTTTTCTCATTTTTGAGGAAGCCAACATTGAAGAAGAAGAAGAAGTTTTTTCATTTTCGTGAGATAACATTCTAAAATATTTAGTGATAAGTATTAAAATGGAGTAGGGCGATGAAGAGAACAGCATCACTGTGATTTCATTACACAAAGTTGGTATGGAGTCAAATACAATTTTTAAAACTCTCCATACGTTGGACGCAGCGGCGGCCTTAGGGGGTGGCGAACAGGGCAATCGCCCGGGGCCTCGCTCTTGCAGGGGCCTCGCGCAACAAACCAAGGAAGCCGCAAAAATAAATTTTAATATTTATCATCTCTGTATTTGTTAATTTTGTAAATCTTTTAATGTAAAATAGTTTGAGACCTAGTTTCACCACTTCCTATTAAGTTCCAGCTAACCTAACTGACACTTTTTTGACAGGAAATTGTATGGGTTATCTGTCAAAATAAATGCCAGTTAGGTTATCCGGAACTTAATAGCAAGTGGTGAAACTGGCCCTTAAACTCAAATCTTATTTATTTGTAACTTTATAATTTATCGTCAAACATGATAAAAACATAAACCAAACAACCAGACCTACTTTCGCATCACATTTATTTCACGAAAGACAAAGTGCCTCGCAAAGACCTGCCGCCTGGAGCCTCGCAATGGGTAAGGCCGCTGCTGGTTGGACGTCCTTGGTATTAATAAAATGTTTGTGTACCGGGCTATTGATAGGTACAATGAAACCTCCTCTGTTTGTGACAGAAAAAGATCTGGCCGTCCACGTAGTGTTCGTACGAAAAAGGCGATCAAAGCAATAAGGGAAAGAATTCGAAGAAATCCTGTCCGAAAGTAAAAGATTTTATCTTGGGAGATGAAGATAGCACCTAGAATCATGTCCCGTATTTTAAAAGATGACTGATGATTTGCAGCCTATAAGAGACGCACTGGTGATTTCTTAAGTGATAATTTTAAAAAGAATTGGGTTGTAAAATCAAAACAAGTACTTAAACGGTACGCAAAGGAAGGCCACAGAAAAAATTTGTTAACGGATGAATTTTTTTTTTTACAATGGAGTTTATATCAAAGCTCTAAGGAAGCTTCCCAATTACTCAACAGAGTACAGCTTGGGCATCATCCGACTTCAGTTATGGTTTGGTGGGGGTTTTAGCTATGAAGGAGTGACAGCCATATTTTTGTGAAAAAGGTCCCTAAGAATGGTCCTTTCAGCAAAACTCGGCGCCAGGTCATAAAGCTCGATCCACCCAATCTTGGTTAGAAACCAACGTTCCGGACTTCATCAGAGCTGATGACTGGCCGTCATCTAATCACGATCTTAATCCGCTGGATTATGATTTATAGTCAGTTTTAGAGCGACAAACGTGACAATACGCAACGCGAAATTATTAAGTGATTATTGTGCATATAATAAATGTCTTACGTTGTCACCTTAATACGCTTCCTATGTTAATAATATATTATTTGTGTTATGTTGAATACACTAATAATTAATGAAATAATTTCAGATACAGTTTTATAATCGGCAATGACGGTCGAGTATACGAAGGTCGCGGATGGAATGTAGAAGGAGCTCACACACTGCGATATAACTTCTGCGCTCATGCCATTGGGTTCACCGGTAATGTATAATTTACGTTATATTAATTCACAACAACCAATCGATAAACTACAGAAAGATTTTAATAATTCTTTCTTGGCTAGAAGGTTGCATTATCCAGAAGCAAAAATTTTAAATGTTATAGTATCAAACATATTATATTGCTATAATTTATTTGTCCCAGCAGTATTTCTAAACAAAATATATATCTCTATCACAATGGAATGACATCTGTATGTTAATACGTGAAGCAAAAACTTTTTACCCCTTTTTACAAAAATCATTATCAGAAGTATAAAATTTGGCACAGTTAAAGTTTATATGGAGAAGATGTTCAGAATGCTAATATTTTTTTTTATCATAATTCTCAAAAAATACATTAAATATATTTAAATAAACATTAAGTATTCACACTACGGCACACACATATGTACAATGAGATATATAAACAAATTTTGTTTATTGTCAAAGTCTGTTGTCAACACGGTCTGAAGGTCTTGCAACGAATTTTTTATCGAAATTTATTATCACAGATCAGGATCCAATGACTGCAGCATTTGCTCACCATGTTATGCGCAATCATATATGCTGTCAGCTACCACTACTATATAATATATAACTATCCGCGTTTGATTAATCGTCTAATAAGAAATACATTTTCAAATCGTTCTCAAGGCGGTAATGACATGTTAGTTTCCAATGCTTAGATAAGTTTTTTAGCAAAAGATAATATTTTACACAAGTGCGAATAAAAACTATTAATGATCTAACCTTACATATAATAATCATTATCACATGATAACTAAGCAAACTATTTAAAACGCACTAGCCCGTTTCTTATCGTAATGAAGTCCTAATGTGTAGCTCACTTAGCTGGATGGTGCTATTAGGTATAGCATCAAAAATTCTTAATAAAAATAAATTTCTAAATATTTATTATAATAACATTAGTTAAGATTAAAAAAAAAAAAAAATTTCAGGAGACTACCGAGGCGAGATACCAGCTCATTCCGTTGTTTCGGAGTTACAATTAAAGAGAACAAGAATGCTATTGAATGAAGGCGTCCGCTTGGGTATTATACGTCCAGATTATCTGATTGCCGGCGCAAGCGATCTCACTAACACAGCTAGCCCTGGATCGATCCTTCTAGAAGCTTTTCGTTCTTGGAAAAATTATGATCACGAACACCGCTTCCGAAGTTTAAACTGTACACAAATGCAAGAAAGGTATGGCAACGTTACCCTTGTAGACCAGGAATAACAAAAGCGATGATTAGCAGTTACGGATCAGCTGTAGCCGCGGGCAATATTACTTCAAAAGATAATTGCAGCGTAATATTTCTATAGGTTTGTTGAAAACTTTATAGTTAATTTCGGAATTTATTTGTTATTTCAAATAGATTAGTGACAAAATATATGAATTTGGTTGTACAGTAGAGCGTCGATTATCCGAACTAATTGGGGGACAAGGGTGTTCGGAAAACCGGGTTTTTCGGATAATCGAACTAACTATAAATGTATATTGATTCAGCCATACATATTTACGTACAGGTAAATGAAAACCATATTTACATTTATATATGACAATGACAAATAGAAATTAAAGACAAATAAAATTTTAACAAAACAAAAACCGACTTCAACAGGCATGATGTTATAGTATGTGACTGTGTAAACAATGCATTTACATGTGATTTCAGTAACCACGGCTAATTTACTGTCATTGAAGATTTCCGTTACATAACTCCAAAGATCGTCATCAGAACATCACTAAACTAAAAAGACACTTCAAGATATACTTCCAAATTATCCCATTTTTTTTTAATTTTTTTTTTAAAATGTGTCGATATATTACATCCGATGTTTATCGATATATTTTTCATACGATATATCGCAAAGTATCGATACAACGATACGATATATTATATCGATAATAATATCAATACTTTTTTTACATGAACATAGGGATGTTTTGATAGAGAGCGAGCACTGTAGCGCGGGAGTGTAGTGTGTGTATGTATGTGTGTGGTAGAGCGGGCGCGGGGGCAGTAGTTCGGATAAGCGGTCGTTCGGATGATCGACGCTCCACTGTAATAAAAATATTGATCCCATGAACAACAAACGAGACCATGCTCGAACTAGAAAGAAATAACATTACAAATGTAATTAACCTAGTTAGTCAGTTTAAGAATATAAAAATAGTCGTAAAAGATTATTAGAACAAATGACGAGATTACTGTTTTATTATACTTATAATAGCTGTTCTGGCCTATACGACCAAGATGCACCTATCATATTTATGATTTTGAGCGATTTAAGCCCGCATGTGTAACAGCGTCTAGTCTCACAACTGTTCGAACTTTAAGACTTATTTGGAAACAACATGGTATCTTATGTGTATGACAACATTTTTTTTATATATATGAACATAAATACCTATAAATAGTGAATAACTTTTGTAACATCTTAATGAAAAGCCAATGTCCCATCCTAAACGAGGTCCAAAGAGCATTGCAGTTTTGGAACATCGTCTCGGAGTACCAACAATAACTTCTTACTCTTTTCGGTTTTACTTTAATAATTTCAATTCAATTTTACCTGTATATTAATGAACCTCCAACGTTATTACACCATCGTTAACCACAATATTTATGTTGGATCCAAGTATTATTTTTAAGTAAAATATTATATATATATACAGACAGTTTAAGACATGTTTTTGAACCAGAAAAGGTTTTTAAAACAATTTTTTTAATAACTTTTACAATTCTGAAACTGTAACTTTGTTAACCATCTTGATACGAGAATAAAATTATAATATCAATTCCAATCCTAGTGTTCTTTTTCTCTTCATGATGAAATAAATATTATGAAAACAAATGGAGTAAAAATGTATTTAGATTACAGTGTTTTCTAGAATACGTGAGATTTCGAGATTTTCATTTAAATGTAAATGTTTCGATTAAATATGTCGTCTCCATCTATAATATAGTTGTAGGATACCAATTATATTTTAAAGTAATTTACATAAATAAAATTAATTAAAAATACAAAATGTATCAATTGATGATAATGTCAGCGACATTAAGACATTATCTGTAAAAAAGTCTACTGCTAAAGTTAATTTTAGGTTCATTGCGTTCCTATAAAACATATAATAAATAGATATATAATATTAAACATATAATAAATATAATTAAGATAATACTGATCTAACAACAATTTATGTTGTTAGATCAGTACAATAATAATTTTCCAGATTGCCAAAACTAAAAAACATTAGTTTTACAACTACCTAACATTTTAGAAAATACATAAAATACACGAGTTTATCAGTACCTAATTCTTGGAAACGGTTTTTTTCTTCGTAATGCCTTCGATATAAATAAGCTGTTATCGTTTTGCGTGTAAAGTGTGTCACTGATTTACCCCAAGACTGTCATGTGATAGCATTTTTTATTACACATTTATTAAGTTAATTGAGAATGAATATTAGAATCGACATCTACATATTAATTGCAATATGACAATTATTTCACTATTTCATTCAGGATATATGTATGTGCATCTGATTAGCCGAGGCCCGAGGTTAAGATGTCTCCATTGACTTGTATCCGACAATGTAAACATATTGTAAGTTCGTAATAAATTGTTAAAAATGTATCACTTTAACATATGGTTAGAATATATCTAGGAAAATAATAGAATAATTTTTTTAGCCAGTCTGGATGTGCGCTAAAACATCAAAACGTTAGAAACTTCTATCGCAGATGTTCTATTTGACAGAGTCGTATTATTAGTTAAATTTATAGTATGTCGCCAATCTAACATAAGAACACAACTATATAGTCTTAGAGCATTAATGCCAAAAAGCGACGTTAATACGACTTGACTTGTAAAAGTAAGCACCCAGTTTGGCATAAGCACGCGCAAGTAACATGTCTGTTATTATAAGATATAATATGGTCTGTGGCTGTCGATGTCTCTCACAGACAGTTCTCGAAACAAAAGTCATATGTCGTATAAATTTATAAAGATAATTAATTTTAAAGGCGTTTAATTTATTACTGTATAATTTTGCTAAAATAAAATTCACATCGTGAATTTTTTTTATAGATTAAGTATTTTTTTTACTAATAAAGAACAACAATGCTACCGAAGAGCAGTTAAGAGACTTCTAGCTACGTTAAGTAAATATACTATATATTATGTTATTTTTTTTTTTATATTAAAAGTTTTCTATTACATTTCGATTTTTATTATTACCCTTTTCACACTTATACTGGTAGTTTTTTGTTTAGTACCCAGTCTGCCAACGATGTTATATTACTGACTCCTATGTCTGCACTCGTAAGAGATAGACCAAGAAATTTTCACGGAATATGTATTAGTTGGTAGATAGGTATAAATCTGGCCGGGAAAGGATTAAATTTACTAAGAAAGCTTACCTGTAAATAAACAAGTTCATCGAACGATCATCTATTCACTTCAATTTACGTTCATGATTTCAATGCTAGGAACATTTCTTCCAGACGAACAGAATGGCATATTTTATTTCCATATACATGTAGAATTGTATGTATGTATAATTATATTATGTATGGTATCGACAGTTCTGGTGTAGTGGAACTAAAAGTTGTCTTAACACCGATGGTCGCGGGTTCGATTTCCGCTCGGGGCATGATTTGTTTGTGGTTGTATCTCCTTGGGTCTCTCCATCGTCCTCGGAGAAGAAAGCCGTCGGTCTCGGTTGTTCTCATAGACACCTGATAACGATCGTTAGCCATGGCAGGAAAATTATTCACTAACCCATAGTAGAGCAGCGTGGCGGATTATGGTTTAGCACTTGTCATATACGGAGACGAGAGGCCTTCACCCAGCTGTGCTTGTAGCCTATTTCAGTTCAGTACAGTCCATAATATTCAGGTAAGCTTTGCTTTATATAAATCTTATGAATATTTCATCCTAATAATTTTATTCTTACGGAGTGTTTATCATGTTTTCGTTTACAATGTTTGTCGTTAGTTATTTTGAGTTGCTTACGTGATGCTAAGAGATAGGACTCTTATTCGAATATCTTATTCCACAACATTACCATTCACAACATTACCGTCTAGGAAGAAAAAAATATACAGGTGACTGGTGAGTCACTATCGACATTTAAGGAGAATACTCGGTACATGATTCTCATTCGAATTATACAGAATGGTCAAAAAGTCGTGGTTCAAACGAAACAGGGAGATAGAGGAGGTAATTTCCAACAAAAAATGTTTTTACAGCATGGCCATAACTTCATTGCAAGAAAAGTTATGAATATTTTTGTTTTTTCAATGAAACTACCGACTTTTTTAACAATTTAATCAATAAAAAATTAAATTGATTAAAAACAATAAAACAAAAAGTGTTTTACTATGACTCGATAATGTATCAATACTACAAAAATATTCATAACTTTTCGTGCAATGAAGTTATGGCGATGCTGTAGAAAGATTTTTTGTTGGAAATTACCTTCTCTATCTCCCTGTTTCGTTTGATCCACGACTTTTTGACCATTCTGTATATAAAAAATAGGTACTTAATTTTTGACCAAATTTTCATAAATTTTAATTAATATAAATTAAGCGTGGAGACTTTTCCAGTCATGCCGGCGGCACGTGCACAGGTGTTGTACTGTGCCGCTTATTCACATCTAAAAATTGCCAAAGTTCACTTCATTTACCTAGTCAACAAATTTGTTGCTTGAACGAGTAAAATATCTTAGTATTTTCGCCTATCCTAAGCCAGGATTAAAGTATTAAGGGAGACTGGATTATGCTTGTTTATCCTGCTACCCTGTTAACACGTGGCGGCGTAAGTAAACTACCTGTTTTGTGTCGAAAGTGCAGCTAGCTGCTAGGGTGTCCAGACGACGTGTAAATAATTAGATAATTGTTGAGTAACTTAAAAGTTTATTAATATTTACCTATTTTTTTTACATAATTCGAATGAGAATCGTGTACCGAGTATTCTCGTTAAATATTGATAGTGACTCACCATTCATCCTGTATAATTATATACTGAAACTAGTGACATAAATCATTAGAAGCACCACCTATCGATAAAATGATCCTCTAATTAGCCTTGAACATAATTTATAACTTAAATCAGTCGTTATTTCAATCAGTGATACCACAATTATCACTTGATTTTAATTTTTATGTTTTTTATGTGGTATAACGATGGAATAGGTGGTTAAATATGAAAGTAGAGGGGGTAAAAAGGGGCAAGCCGCTGCCACTGACCATAGCACTAACAATGGTCCCGAAATATCGGGAACTCATAATAACCAGACAGATGATAATAAATATCTCATTTTACATATAAATCATAGTGTTAGATGGATGAAATATGAAAAATAAATAAGGATACACCTATTATATCCAGGTAATTAAATTTATATCAAAATATAAATCATCACAAATGCGATCAGGTAACGATTTTGATAATACTTTTTCTATTTACAAACTTTTCTATCATAGATACTTCTTGCTTATTCAAATAATAAATAAACAGAATATAAATATATATAAATATATATATATATATATATATATATATATACAGAGTGGGGATGATAATACAACGATAAATTGGACATCGTATATGTAATGACATTCCAAGCCCACATACAAAAAATCAATAAAATACATCCAGTAGTTTAGTCACAAAATAAGATTTTTCATTTTTAAATATTTCTACGTGATGTATTAGGGTTAACGACCCTTCGAACGCGATCAGTACAAACATAATATTGCGCGTAGGTAATTAAGAACGTGTAAAATTGTTACCTATTTTAGTAGGTCACAATAGTTTTAATATTCATTTTGATTCTAATAATTTACTTTTTATTATTTTTGTTTTTTAATAATTTATTGTTTTTTTTTTTTTAAATGCTTAAATTTTAAATTCTGAAAATGTAAATTCTGAATCTAACATAGTTTTTTCAAGTAGGTAATCTCACGGGAAACACATGGCAAATCAAATTTACAATTTTTAATACGTTTAAGTATTTCGTTGCTACCATTGACATATTTATTTCAAGATCGTAATATTCGCGAAACTTTTGCTCGAGAAATTCAACAAATGCGATAAAAAAATAACAATAACAACCATTACATATTACATATCAATAATAAAATACCACGTTATTACATTAAAATATTCAACCTTGAAACTGGTAAAAACAACGTGGCACGTGCGTTGGACTGACCTTGATATTGTGAAGGACAACTAGCTGTGCTAGCGTAAACCGGTTTTAGGGTGTTTGTCCATTGATGCGGAGCGAAGCGAGCGAGTATTGCGGAGCCGCCGCTAGCCCGAACCGCTGCCACACACCACTTCCGAAAATGTATTAATTTTTAAACTAGCTCGCAAGCTCTTGTCCACTGGAGCGGAGCGAAGATTTAATGCAATTATTTTAGTTAATATTTCTTCGTTTCTTATCTCCGCCGCCTCGCTTCGCTTCAGTAGACAGGCACCCTAAGCCGGTTCTTCCCCGTCTCGCCGCGTACACGTAACGCGACAGCAAGCAGCGGCGGTTGTTTGAAGCTAGTTTGTCTCTGTTCCGTTTATTTAGTTACTCATGTTTCTTGATGTCATACGCGTTGATTTGACAATTTTATTCATATGCCCAAGAGTTTTGTTCGTTTTAATTATATCGTATTAGTTATGTTTTAGTATCATATTTAATTTATTATTTTGTAAGTCTAAATTGTTTTTTTGATCTGTGTGAATTATATCACTTAATTTTATTGAATTATCTCGAAATACTCTTTGGAGTGAATTGTGCGATATTGGACGCTTTATTTTTATAGTGAAAAGGACACTAACGTAGAATAAATACCTAGTTTAATAGTTATTATGTGAATTGTGCGAAATTAGACGCTTAAGTGTTAATAGTAACAAGTTTTTATTTTATTTACAATGCCACGTTATAATTACACAGCCTCGGAGTACGCTGACATGATTTTTGTTTACGGAGAATGCTAATTTGTGTATAGCCAGATGTGGTATCAGCTAGACGGAGCACCTGCTCATTCAGTTGTGTCTGCCAGGGAACGTTTATCGGAAATGTTCGGACAGCAGTGGATTGGCCGTCATGGACCATCAAGGTGGCCAGCGAGATCACCAGATCTCACGCCGCTGGATTTCTTTTTGTGGAGTTTTATAAAAAACGACGCGTACTCAACAGATGTAAATACAGTTGATGAATTAAAAATTAGAATTATTAGAGCTATTAATAAATTAAAAAATATGGCCGCTAATGGCGACATCATATCAAAATTAATAAACAACATTATAAGAAGATATAATATGTGCATCAGTGTTCATGGCGGACATATCGAGAATATAAAAATTTAAGTAAGCTACTATCACCAACCACACAACCCAACGAGTAGTTCGTTGTGTCACCGCGCGTCATAACAGGTCAGTGAACCTATAGTTTACACATGGTGGAATAAAATTTTACTATATTTGTCTTATTTAGTTTGTTTGAAAAAAATTTTTTTTAGATTTTGATGTTAGGACTTTTTTGATGGTTTTAAACTACTCCTATAAACTAGTATTACCGGTGTTATCAATTATCGTTGTATTGTCATCCCCACTCTGTATATATATATATATATATATATATATATATATTTATATTCTGAGATATATATATTTATAGACCGCTACTGAAAACTGTATTTCAATTTTGATAATCTGATTCTCGTACCAACCTCTATTTTGTTATACATTTTTCAAACTGTGCGTCAAGTTTGTGTGTAGCGTATAACATTTAAACTATGTTTATCCTATAAACTATTTTATACTTACTAGCATCATTTGAACATTCGACGTGGTTCGATTCCCATCACCTCTTACAACTTTATGGCGATCCTGAAAGGATATCAGTTACGTGCGATTTTTTGTGTAAATATGCACGTTAAAAATCCTTTTTTTTCTCGTTATTTATATGATACAAAACTCGACATAAGAATTTGTAGTTAAAGATCGATAAGAACACATGTTACTCGATCGACGACACACGAGTGACTGGCACACTAATCTGAGATTCATTTATAACCAGTACACGCATACATGTCCGTACGCTGAGTTTAACTATCTAAATTAAATATTATTTATAATCTGATACACAAAAGTAAAAGTAGATTCCTTTTTTTATATGGAAATATTTAAAAAAATGGCGCTGAAGTAATTGAGTATAAGTAAATGAATCGAATGTAAACTCATTGAAGTTTGTACCCTTAACAAACAAAACTTATCTATGTATATGATGCGGGTAAATGAATTTAATGTACAAATAATATTTTTTTCAGGTTTCTATAGATATACCACTGGCTCTTAAAGAAAACTATTAAAAACTTTAATTATATATAGATATGTTTTATATATTAATTATAAATATATATTGAGTATTAAATTTTTGATATAGTACATATTTTATTTATTATTGAAAATATTTATTTTCTAAGCCTCCATATACATAAAAAAATTAGAAGCTATTATGATAATTGTTATATACGTACAACTTTGCATGTTGCAAGCTTTTAATAGTAATTTATATTTTCTTAATTTTGAAAAACATTATATTGGCTTCAAGTGGATAAAAAATAATTTCTTCGTTTGATTTTCCACATTTTTCTCGAAATTAAGATTTAATACTGTTAGGAGCTGACGTAATTTTTTATAGATTTTCTTCTTCAACTTAAAAATATATGATTCAAAATGTGTATAAAGTTGAAACAAATGATATAATGACATCGTTTATTAGTATATGTTTAATGAACTTTATTGCAAGTATCGTATAGCTAAATATAGTTGGCATGGCAACAGTCGGATGACAGTCGCCCCGCTTAACACATATACTTTCGATTCATTCGACGTATCACAAACGTGATCGATACGAATATTTATTATGTTAAAATTTGAACCCTAGGAAGGCATGCCTCGTTGGCGACAGATGAATCTAAATCGGTGTATCGGTTACCAGCGGACTATTACGTAACTTGCGAGATCGCGAGCAATCGCTGCGGTGTCGAATTTCAATACTAATTGAGGCTCAGCTAGTATCGAAATTAGACAGCACAGAGATTTTGCGATAGCGCAAGTTACGTAATAGTCCACCGATCACATATCAAATTTACACAATCTTTATAAACATTTGGCATAAATAACACGACTACCGTTACGACGAACTAAAATAAAATAAACCCTTATTTATAATTCCAAAGTTTTGTAATTCTGAAAGGCTAAAAATCTTTTTTTTTTAGACATCGTTTTGGTATCTCACATCGAGGTTCTTTTAGGCACTGCATTACAATTTTTCGAGGTTAGCTAAATACTTAGCTACTGTTTTGGTTCGAGTGACGTGACACTGTCAAAGCGTTGTCACGTCGACTTACTCAGATATTATTAATAGCGAAACAGTTTAGTACACTTGCGAAGTATTTCGGGCGTCATCCTTTACGACTAGTATACAGTAATAACTATACCCGAAAAGATCCGGGACATATTTTATTTTAAATTTTTTTTTCAACACTACAACATCAATATCCAGATTAATATATCATTATTTTTTTCACTATTACTATATATTATTACATGGGCGTATATGTTACAAGCAAATAATTGTATGCGAGTAAAGCTTACAGCATAAAACGTTTGTTCAAAATTCCTATATATTTCTTTGGAATTATTCATAAATAATTTCTCATAGACTCGAATCAAACACCATAACATATACAGATCGGATAATGTCTCGAGTAATTTATAATATTTTATTTTTATTATTTATTTATATTTACATTGAATAAAGTGTTTCTATTCTATTATATGTTTCTAAACTCTATAATCGATTACGATTTCACGGTCGATCTAACGAAACGGTTGCATTCAAATCAAATAACGTGTGTATCGATTATAAAGTTTATTATCGAAAATATATACAATTAGAAAACAAACGACAATATATTGAAGATATATAATTTTAGTAACACAAGTACATCATAACTTAATCTAGTTCGAGACATTATTTGATTCGGAGGAATCAGTCACTCCCGATACATGTGTAAGCAATAACATCAAGCGCGCATACAATGTTTCGTATCAATTTTCACACTCCGAGGTATCGCTATAAACGATTATTCATTGAAAGCAAATATTAACACATTTCATATTGCTCTTAGTGACGTCAGTCTAAATATTTAATTACTGTCGAGGAAAATAAAAGGAAATTTCAACAGATTAAAAAGAACTTAAAGTGTTTAAAATCCGATCTTTATTTTAACGAATCACTCCCCATCGTTGCATTTATTGTTGTTGAGTCGATGACGACACTAATCAGGAGAAACGTCGTAACCATGTGTTCGGTCGCTTATAATTTATCAAATTCACGCACTCCGTCGGATTTATTGCTGAACTTTAGAATATTATTGCCGAATTTAAGAAATATAATCCATTTAATCGCTGAATTTGTGAGTTATGACGTTTTTCCACGATCCACATAGAACACGTGAAATTTACAAAATATCTCTTATTAAAATAATTTAATACCAATAGTATTATTGCAATAAATATTTTTCTCAGTCTTTGGTTCCATTCCAGTACTTAGCATAATTTTAAATGCTCTCTATTCCGTTTGACTTTTATAAGCTTAATATTAAAAAATTTAAATTAAAAAAAAAAAAAAAACGTTCGCATACAATCATACCGATCGATCGGTGACGCATATCACATGTAGTTGTAGCTGAGACAACAGTTGACACACACAGTAACATTGCGTACAGATAGCAAAAAATAATACAATTTATATTACAGCAACATTCATTACTTTTTTTTTTAAATTATTATTTCAAATAATGTTTTTATTTACACAAATAAATAAATAAATAAAGCGTTTTGTGACTGCACAATCGTAATAATAAATAATTATTGTAAAAATATTTTTCTACTGTCGGTACTTATACAAGTTTGTGTGCGTGTCGTATCAACTTACTTAGCTATCTATACTTAACTGGGACCAAACTAATTCCTACGCCCTATGAGCTTATAAAATTTCAATATTTTTGTTATATTTTTTATTGCACATGAATTATCCAAAATCACAGATTATTCCGATAGAGATCTATAAGAGTCTATTAGGTTTACGAATAACGTGGGGGAGGTATTGAGAATCGGTTTATAATTGATATATAGACATATAAGAAATTTAATATATTTTCTCGGTTTTTAATTGTATCATTAATTATACGTCATAAAGAGTTTGTTTGAAAATAAACCTTAAATACTGGCCAGTTGTAATCTTTAGAATTAATAAATTCGTGTCAAGACGCGACACTACTGCGGGGCAGACCAAAATGATTTGGCGATCGATGAATTATTTTGTCGACAAGTGTAAATTAATAAAAAAAAAAAGGAAAAAAAGAAATTACTAGACGATTGTTATCGAATGTTTACGTCATGCCATGTCACAATGTCTAGGCACATAAAATATGTCGATGTTCCAACGTATCAACGGATCTGGTCATCACACGAATCATTATCATCATTATCATCATCGATCACACATTTATCGCCTAACTCATTAGAGTTGAGTTTTGAACAATGAGGTTAATTCCTAAACAAATTGTATGATCTTCCCCGTTTTAATGTTATAAATTAATTTGATATTTTAATCGTTGAAAAAATTTTACATATAAAAAAAAAAAAAAAAAATAATGATTGTAAGAATGATTTACGATAAAATATACAATTTTGTTAAATATATGAACATGCAAATTTATTTTGTAGTGAAATGTTAAAAATTTATATATGTAAAAATGTTACCGTGTACACCATTTTATTAATTCAGATTCAACTTTGGTGAGTAAGAAAATATTTGGGAACACGTGTAAAACAAAAAGTGGTTAAAATAGATTTATTAAGTCGATGTAATTTACCATTCAACAATAAAATTGTATCGTATTTTACGTTATATAAAAAGTTAATAAGTGTCTATTAAGCCGAAATCGGTGTTTATATAAATTATACTAGCGTTTGAATTTTTATTTTTAATATTTACTATGGAATTCGTTTGTTTTCAAACATGCTCTCGAAAACATATTTAAAAATATCAAGAAATGACTAATTTTCGCCTATTTAACAGAATAAAGGTTGGTATTGTGCGTTCAACGAGACAAGATACCAAACGTAAACAATGCCGACGAAACATGAAAATATAGTCTATCTCTTTGTATCTTGTTTGTTTGCTATCTGCTGCACCGCTTTCGGCTAAGGTCGGGCAAAGTCCAACGAGACTATTGCGGGTTTGAAAACATTCGCGCGGCCTTTTGATTTCGTAGTTATTTATTTATTTTTATTTCATTCCGTTCCTGAAGCGCTCGAGGTGACACATAAATTTTGTTCGTTCTCTGTTATTTCTTGTTGATGTGAAACATCTATAGCCGCACGTAAATCGATTTCTGCCGTGGCGACGCATGCCGTGGCTCTATACGATGGTATATATATACAGTCTATATGCAGTAGTGTGTGCGGTGTGGCGACGCGTCGCCATGCGCAATCGATCGAAGTCACTGATTAAACGAATTAAGTAGTCACGATTTGAAATAAATTCGTAAATTTTTGTATTTAATGAAAATAAATATTTATTCAATAAATAGTCATCGTTATCTGGAAAAAAAATCGTAATATTTTATTTTATCATTATGACATATTTAGTTCCTATCACAATATGTTCTTTTCTGCATATTACTTTTACAAAATAATGTCATGTTTCACATCTGCCAGGCGTCCCGTGACGGCTCACATGTTTTTTATTATTTGTGTTATTCTTATTTGTTACTAGTTTTAGTTATAGTTGTTATTTGTTGTATTAGTTGTTGTTTTTTTTTTGCTGTTATATCTAGTTTTAATAAATTTGTGTAAGTAAAAAAGGTTACAAAACCTTGCATAAGCGAATGACCTGGCAGTTGGTTAGTTTACGTTTGGTAGATTGTCTCGTTGAACGCACTGTAGGTGCGGTTTAGATTGTAGCGATGAAATTTCTAAAATACGATATTTTGCTAAATATATAGTGTTCTTGTAAATTTTCTTGTATTTTTAACTAAGATCATATTTTTTTTCTATAAGGAATAGTTAATCCAGTTAAATTAAAAACTTTATATTAGTTGATTGTCCTTAGATAGTGGTTATAGACCAGATAAGCGTAGTTCGTCACCATCGATCTGTTTTAAGAATGAAACTTTATTTAATCCGTTTACGTAATAATTTCATTTTATTATCTGTATATATCGGTTTATTCAAAATATGAAATGGTCAATTGCTAAATAGTTTTAACTAACTCATGATTGGAATGAGAATTATTATAAAAGTTATGCTATGGCGATAAAAAAAATTGTCCACAGTAAAATCACGTAATACAAAAATTTTCTACTGGTTTAAATTTTAAAAACAACAAATTGATTTTTTCAATATATGTATATTTATGTTTGAAATGGTCTTATATCTATACAAGCTTAACGCATACACTGCTATGCACAAAGACCATTTAAAGTATCTCCTATATACCACTAAACAACCGCACCTATACACGGTACTAACTCAACTTGATACTTGAAAAATAATCTTTATTTATAATTAATTCAAAGTCTTTTTGACTAAGTATCAAACTTTATCAAGCGCACTAATATGTGAATCTGACCTTACGGCCATTGCTGTAATTTTAAATGTTTTATAACCGCCTCTGGTACTGGTAATATATTTATAACTTTATTACGAACAGAATCGCGATTTTATCGGCTTAGCGATTGAGATTACTTTTTGGTTGTTTTATAGATAATATATAATAACAGAAACAGAACAATATGTATAAAGCCTCGTTCATGTAATTTATTAAAATGAAGTTTTTTCTTTTTAATTTAAAGTTGCACACAACAATATATATATATTTAATACACGAGTCAATTGTTTACCACAACTGTTTATACTTTACAATTGATTTTTGTTACGAATTTCATTAATTTGTTCAATAAGAAAAAAAAGTAAAATTTTTCGAAAAGTTTGATCTAAGTATTATAAAAAGAAAAAGATATATTAAAAAATAAATTAGTAAAAAAAATAAAATTTTCATGGGATATTTGTACGTAGTGCAAACTTTTAATTGATATCAATTTTTAATTATATGAATTCGGTTCAAATTTATTTTTCAAACTGGAAATTTTGTCAGATATATAAGTGTTCTGTTCACACTGCGTCTTGAGTATAAATCTAGTTGTTCTTGTTAACAATTTTACTACTAATACTCGTCTGGTTTGTTTTAACAAGCTATCTTTGATTTTGCTTACTAGTGATAATGTTTTGACTAACAATTTTTTTTTTAATTCTACACCAAGTAAGTGAAATAATAGATCGTCAGTAAACTCCTATAATTACTGAATACTTTTTTTTTTTAAATCGTTGTTACTTTATATTAGAGCAACCGTTACGCAAAAATTTTCGGAAAATGTCAACGTCAATCGTAATATCTGTCAAATTTACACATTGAAGTTATGGCCGTGTTCCGAAATACACTAGAGCACTGTGGTGTGACGTCATTTAAGAATACTCCGAAGCCGTTCCTTTTTAGTTTGCTATATTGTGCTATACTGGTTACTTTTTATAACGGAACAGAGTCCAGTATACTATTTTCCTCACTTTTCGACTTTTTTTTTTTCAAATGAAAATATTTATCATGTACACGTTTCAGAAAAAATATTATTTGAATATTGTTGACATTTTTGAAATAAATATGAATTAATAATATTAATAATAATAATTCGCGCTGTTATATTTTTTGATCACGTGATCTCAGTACTGAGAGCACCTTACCTGGAAAGCGCCAGTGCTCTCAGTACAAAAATGGCGGCGATTTATGACGTGATATATTTCTCTATGATACTGCGGCAGTGTACGGGCAGTCTATAACGGAACGAATTATTCAGTACTGACAGCACTGAGCAGTGCTCGCAGTAAATATCGGAACACGGTCTTTATTTAAAAGTAACTGAAATGTCAAAGCTATAAAGTTGTCAAATGAATTAATCAGAAAATAATTAGATGCCGAGTGATATAAATTATCATTATTTTAGTAACAACGTTTATTAAACAACTAATTAATAGTGTGCCTAGTATATGTCGACAACGTTATAAAGGTTGTGATAAAAAAAGAAATAAGTGTCGCGTTTATTTTAAAGGTTTTTATTAACATTTTTGCAAGTCAAAATAAAAGTATTTTTTTTTAATTTAATAGATAATAAAAAAAATATATATTAAAACGTATTTTTGACATAAATTTTGGGAGACGATGATAGTTTTTAAAAGCAATTTATCTACCAAACATAATACTAATAAGGACTCCACATGATATGCGTCGTACAATCGAAAACGAACAATCCTCGGAATATTAACGGAATTTTGAACAACGTGTCTATGCGAAAAAGAACCTCATATTAAAATTATATAATAAAATAGCAAATCAACATTTTTTTTTACTTTGATATGTTCCTCGCTCGTTTACAAACTATAATCGGTAATGTATCGATCGATTAATGAACAGTTGCATTTCATTTTATGTATATAATTTTTAAAATTTTTATTTTATCATTTTTTTTTTTTCACCTAAATTATATTAGTAAAAATAACGAAAATTCCCTAAATGCTGCTAAAGAAAGGATCAGTCTCTCGTGAATACAAATGACGTTCAGGTAAACTATACAACGTAAAGGCACTCCCTGTTCAAGCTCTATAACATATTAAAACAACTTTCGTTACACCGAATTAATTTCGATAAACTAACACATTTCCAGCTAATATTTAAAATTAGAATACAAAAAAAAAAAAAAAACATACGTAATTGGACACGAGTCATAAACACATTAAATTTATAGTGGAGGGTGCCGTGGTTGATATAGTTTACCATTCCTTTGATAATTTGAAAATCAAACCTAGGATGTTTACCTACGTAGCTGTAAAATAATTGTTCAGGCCTCGCTGCTTGATATCATGTTCTCACTCGGCCAATTGTTCTGAAATTGATAAAGGTATAACATTAATTTTTAGTACCTGGGAGACTGAGCTTCTCTTGATTCATAATTATGTTTCAAAATTTAAAATATTTTTTTCCTAAACCTTCCTAATAAATCATTCTATTTATTGGTGAAAATCGCTTGAAAATCCGTACAGTAGTTTTTGAGTTGATCGCGAACAGACAGACAGACGCGGCGGAGGAATTTGTTTCATATTTAGTGATATAAAAAAAGCTATCAAGCTATACTATATAGCAGGGATGGCGAACCAATGGCACGCCTATCATTGTTGGCACGCGACACAATATTTTGGTCACGTCGCCGATCACGAAATTCATAATGCACTAAGAAAAAAAAAGTTGGTATTTTATTAAGAGCGAACGTGAGTGATCCTACGCGGTAGACACATAACTGTTTAAATATACTTGGCTTATACTATTTTAACAATATTCTCATCTACCTATGCATGCGAGTAATTAATTATTTTCATAGATGAATAACATTAAAGACTCCTCTAGTTTTTTGACATCCGTTTGACAGATAAATTCAGTTTAGCATGCATTTTGCAAAAAGGAACATCTTGCAACCCTGATATAATTTCTTGTTGATCTTATCTGCAACAACAGACTTCGCACTAATTTTAAAATAATTAAACTATGCGTGTAATTGAAACATTGCAAATGTATTAAATAAAGATTTTTAGAGTTAATTGACACAATTTATTATTTATATTATTTTCTCAATAATCACAAAGTCAAAATTATATGATGGCTCGCCTATAGGTAATGCAAATCTCGCGAGATTGGGTCTCAAGGGAGATCCTGCGAGTTTATACTGCGAGATCTCGCCAATTTCGAGATTGGCAGTTTTGTGTGTTTTTTTTTTTACAAATATTCACAACATTTCAATAAATTAAGAAAAAAAAAATTATGTATTATAAGATAAACATTATTTTCACGATTTTTTTCAATAGACTTTTATGCATCAAACATTGTTTGACGTATCTGTCTATAATTTTTTAATAAACTTCTAAGTAGTAAACTTTGACGTGCGTATCTATCAAATAACAACTGAAAGAAACGACCAGTCTTCTCTTCTAATATCAAACAAAAATATTTTAGTAATAAAACAGTTCTTTTATAACAAACAAAACAACGAGAAGTTAAAAAAATGAAACTATTATCTTAGGTGAGTTGACTATTAAACTGAGATATTATTATCAATTAAATAAAACTATATCTACTCCAGTCGATCCATTAAATATTACAGATTAATGAACAAAATATACCAATTAGTCACACTATTAGAAATCTCGCTAAACTCGCGAGATCTCGCCCTTTTTTCGTCCGAGATCAATCTCACTAAAAAAGACAGAGATCTCGCGAGTACGAGATTGCATTCCCTACTCGCCTATGATCTCATTAAATATTTGTTTAGAGAAAATTGCATCTCGATGCATAAAGGTTTCCCATCCCTGCTACATAGCATTGCTTTCGCGCGATTTTTTACGCGATATAATCGTAAGACATCATACTAATATAATAAATGCGAAAGTAAGTTTGTTTGTTACGCTTTCACGCGAAAACTACTTAACCGATCATCATGAAACTTTGTACACATATTCTTGGAGGTAATAGAAGTATGGTCCATTTTTCTAGAACAGTTCTATTTAGTAAACGAACCCTGTCAATACCGTAATTCACGATTTTTCCGCATTTATCACTCACTTTCACAACGTAGCTTACGGATATTTGTAATTAACTAAAAACAAATATCAATTTAGCATTTAAACATGAAAACTATTAAATTACGAATATCGAGAATACAGGTAATTAATATTTTTTAATATGTCATTTCAACGTCTTTTTTTATAAGGCTAATAGGGATGTGGTCATTATAACTTTAGAGGTGAAAGAGTATAAGTGAATGAACAAAATGAACGATAAAATAGGTGACTATAATAAATAGGTGAATAAATCAGTGACCATATTTTATTTATCTATTCCAGTCAAAGAGCAACTAATTTCTAAGAGGTATTATGTATTTACGAAACATAAATTTGTAAATTTGTCTAAAGATGTTCGATAATTTTTTTTTTCTCGTAACTCTGTAACTCTACTAATTCTTAACAAAAGTATTCAATATATTATGTTTTTGAAATAATTTCAGCAATATGCGATAACCGACATCCACGCGGGCGAAGCCGCGGGCAGAAGCTAGTGTATTATATGGCAAGTTCGGTTGACCGCGATCTGTGAGAGTGTGCATACAATGGATTTGATATTGGACAGTATTAAAAGCTCATCGAGCTCAGCAATACTATAAAAACAATAAAAATAATCGCATCGTCGTAACTCGTATCCGTAGGATCACGTCCAGACATGTCGCTTTGTCTGCTTGCGGGGCCATGGTTAAGCAAGCGGCGCGTGTTTAATAGCACAGCGTATTTTATAGAGTATAGCACGCCAATAATATATAATACCGATACCTAAGTGTGAACGTGTTCTAAATAAATGTATGGTGAGCGATATTGTTGTGTTACGAACTATATGCTAATATATTTTAGCTTAGTCCGAAATGAACTTTATCTATTAACTATATTTATTTATTTATTTATATTTATTATTTTTCTTTGTGATTTAAACTCACTAAAAATCGATTTTATATATTGTACGTTGTACGAGTTAGATGCTTGTGATCGTTTAGTCTAGGTGATGAAGGTTTCATTAATTATGATGATCACAAGTTTATACTTGAAGTGGATATTTATAATTATATAAATATTTATTTTCAGTTTGGTTGGTGTGTATCCCCTTAGCTTAACTTGAAAAAGCATGTAAAGCCTGCGGGATTAGTCCCAGTTATTATCCACCATATATTATAATATCAATGTTAGTTTGATTTTTGTGACACTGGCGAATCGTTTACTTAATCTACTAACCAGACAACTATTTTTATTAAGCCATATCAAAAGAATATACGACACTATTTAAGAGTGTATCGTTGGAATACTCTAAAAAAGTACGAACATTCCAAGACATTTTTATTTTTTAGGTTTTTAAGGTTAACTGGTTTCTTTAGTACCTAGTTTTATATTATAGAAAAATTCGTGCATAAGTTCAAGAAAAATGTAAACCTATAATTTAATAGTAGGTTTAGAGTTTTAACTTTGGTAGCTTTAGTGTAAAAGTGTGACTTGAGAATATTTGATAATAATATTAAACGTATAATAAATAGCGATTAGGTTATCTACGGTATTTCCGAACTGTTACGACTGAGGGACCTTCAAGAAAAGAGCATATGCCCATTTGAAAGGCCGGCAATGCACCTGCTAATCCTCCGACTTAGCAGGTGTCTATGGATATCGCTTACACTTGCCACCAGATGAATCGACTGTCCGTTTGCCCCCTTTTACATAAAAAAAAGGTTACCGGCGAGCGGTCTCCGCGGCCGGAAGCCGCGACTGCCATCTGGCCCGCGCGGCGGCCTCGCGAGCACGACGCGCGGTCCCGCCGCCTCCTCCGAGGACACCGTGCGTAACCGCGCCAGAAGCCGCTCCGGACGCTCGCGGAGGGCCTTCGTCACTGGCTTGCTCCTGTACGTTATACACACACACACACACGTTTTATTACATTTATTTTTATACTATATTGCACACTTAAGTGATACATAAAAAAAAAAAAGAAACAAAGAAAAACATACAAAACAAAGGCGGTCTTATCACTGATAGTGATTTTTACAGACAGCCCTTGTCTATATAGGACATCCTTGTAAATAAGACAGACAAACGGTGCAATAAGTTTTTAAAATTAAATATTTAAATATAATAGCATAAGTTATACCTTAAAAGTAATTTTATTATATAAAATTTATTAGATTTAAAAATCAATATATTCAACAAACACACACGTAGGTCTATTACGTAACCTGCGTGATCACGAGAAATCACTGTGATGTCGAATTTCAATACTAATTGAGACTAAGCTACTATTGAAATTAGATACTATAGCGATTTTATCGCGATTGCGCAACTTACGCAATAGCCACCAGGTAGTCTATTCCTAAGATAGACAACTTAATGCCTGTGTTTTAAGTAACTTCCGACTGATATACATCTTTAAAAATAAATATATATATATTACAGCCATTTTTCATATTTTTTCATAGTTACAGTTGTTTCATTTTTGTTCTTGTTGACGTTATCACGTAAAATTATCATCCGTAAACCGACTTTACAGACAACCATTTTTTTTTTTTGTTTTACCTAGCTCTAACATGTGTTAAAGTATTTAACAAAAAATTATAGTGCTATAATAATGTTAATTTAGGTTAGTACTATGTTAAATGCTACTATTTCACGGCCGGTTTTAATAATATAATCAAAATCATACGAGTAGCTATCTATCAGATCTATCTGTATGATTTTGCTTACTTATAGTACGCCTTACGACTTTTGATAAGATTTGAGTACCAGTTTTTTAAGAATTTTAAGACAAAAAAAAACTTAGTATTTAAGTGTCTCTAATAATGTTTTTCAAGGCTTAGTTTAGTCGTGAGACATTAAAAATCACTTAATACAGATCAACTGTGTTTGTAATAAACACTTACCCGACTTTAACAACATTACAAGCGGATGACTTCCCGTTTCTCGGATTCGTCAGCATAACAAATTCCACCGAGTCGCCGGGCTGCAGGTCCGTCGGGTTGCCGCGAACCTCCGACATGTGAAAGAATAAACGACGGTTTTCTTCACCCTCTATTGACAGAAAACCGAACCCACCTGGAAATAATAATAATATTTTTGAAGTGATCATTTCTTAACGGAGGGTAAACTGCTTCGTTACGTAACGCGTTACGGCGCCAGTCTGTCTAAGTTGACTGATAAAGGTAAGTTTACGTACACGGATTACATAAATGTGTAGGAGGTATGAAAATCTAATGAAAACATCTTTGTTTTTTAAATTAAACATTTAACATTAATTTGCAAACTAACATTATTCATAACATTAGATACCTATAACGTTTATTTCTATTACTCAATTCTGTACCTAAGATCATGTATTCCTATCCTTGATGGGTATTATCCTGTTCTCTTATATTTACGCGAATTTTACTCATTTAATTAAAAGTCTATATCGGATTTTATCGCGTTTATTTAAAACTTTACAGTTTAAAAATATTTTAAATTATTTCACGACGTTTCGGACCCTTTACAGCGTCCATGATCTCGGGGGATATTATCCTGGTGACCTACAGTACAGGTATTATATACCTTTTTTGGGCACCAGTCCTTCATTAATCAAGTTGTCATGTTAGAAGTTAGATCTTAATTAAGCAGTGGATTAATTATATCAACCAGATTGTGATGGATGGAAAAATAAATCATATTTATTACTATTATTATTACTATTTGTAAACAAGAGAAATAAAGATAAAATTTTAACTCCAAGTTTCTGACTTGACGAAGTAAACGTTTCCTTTATATGTCAAGTTTTACGCTCATATAATGAAATGTCATAAAAGATATTTCAATTACCTATTAATAAATTAAAGTTTTGAAAAGTCTTTAATAGCTAGAGTATATTACTCTGCACAAGATTATATAATATTTTTTTTTTTTTTTTTTAATCTTAACCAACAATCACACCACGTTAATCTAGCCCCGTGGTAAGTTCGTAAGAACTTGTGTTACAGGTACTAAGAACGGAAATAAATTTAAGATATAAATACATATATACATAAATACACATCCATGACCCGGTGCAGACATCTATATTCGTCATATAGATTATCTGCACCTGACGGGATTCGAACCCGCGACCGCTGCGTAAAGTGTCCAGTTGTCTGACCACTCGACCAGCCGGCCGTCAAATGACAACTATGTGTCAGTTTAATGAAGATGTCTTTCATGCAAGACAGAATACGACTAAGTTTTCAACAATTGAATATTATATTAACTTAAAAAAAAGAGTAACTGTTGGTTTTCTTTCTGATACTTTTCAAGAGAATCTACATTCCGAATCGGTTGTAGCTTCTCAATTATTTTAAATAATGAATTAAAATATACTCGTGAGCATAGAAATCACACACCCCCCTACATTTTCATTTTGACCGCAAATATTTTTTAATGTTGTTTGAATATCATTTAAATTAAAGTACACATTGTTAGTTTTCTAAAAACCCATATGTGTAGCCTTGACCTTCGAAATCATTATAATAACAACAAAACAATAGAATGACCCTAATAGGGGATCGGACAGTAATCAGATTAAAATGTAAAATATGGTTAGATAAAATCAATATACTGTTTTACGATTATTTACCTAATAATAATTTAATATAATTCATTTAAATATTTTTAAATGAAGAAATAAAATGTTGTTATTTTCAATATTTTTAAACAATACTGATACACCAATCACAGTGCGTGACGTCATCTGTGGACAATCATTGACTGCATGGGTACTATCTACTTAGTTTACTCAGTTATTTCCATAATATTGTTGAAATTATAAAAGTTGCTAAAAGATTATTGATAAATTAAGGTTTAAGGTTTAAAGAATTTAATCTCATAAAAGATTACAATAAATCCACTTACATGAGAATAATACATATCATAGAAGTACTTAATTAAAACAACAGTCACCGCATTTTAACAAAAGTTGGTTACAATAAGTGGGTAAATATGCACAAAACATTCAGTAAACTATACTAAAACAAAAAGAAAATGTATTTACCCCTCCTTATAGCCATATATAAACACATACATACACATATTAATACTTTGATATTATTATTCAGGGTATGAGTAGTTTTCAATTATGTAATTGCGTAATTGGGACTTGAACATGTTAAGGGAGTCTAGATTTTTTATATCTGATGGTAGTTTATTATAGAATTGTACCCCCTCAAAGGTTATACTTTTTTTTTCCCAATTTAGTCCGAGTTTTTGGCAACACGAGCAAGCTTGGCCGTCGTAAACTGCGATTGGAAACTTGTGATTTTTTTATGAAAGATAGATTAGTGTGAATGGTTTTACTTATAATCTTCTTAATTAAAATACAAGTACTACACAAGTAAAGTTGCCGGATGTTCATTATTTTTGTCTCCTTGAAGATTTTATGAGTTGGTGTTAAATAGGGATAGCAGAAAAGTGTTTTTATTACTTTATTTTGAGTTCTCTGTAATTCTTGTAGTCTTGTTTTGGCAGCACTTCCCCATATTTCTATGAGATATAATAGATGAGACTTTACCAGGGAATTGTAGATATTAAAGCGTAGTTTTCTAGGTATACATTGATTTACATTGTGAAGTGAACCCGCAAGTGATGATAATTTGTTTTTTATGTATTCTATTTGCTTATTCCAAGTTAAATTATTATCCATTCTGAGGCCAAGGTATTTTTCGCAAGTTTTTTGTTTAAGTGGGATGTCATTTATTGTTAGAGGGTCGTGTATCGGTATTTTTTTGTTTTTAGTCTTAAATATAACGTAGCATGTTTTAGATATATTGATAGTTAATAAATTGTACTGAAACCATTCGAACAACATGTTGAGATCTTCTTGAGCTTGTGAGATTATTTTATTAATGTTATTATCAAAGTAAAACAGACAAGTATCATCGGCGTACAAAGTAACATGACCGTGAAGATTTAATTCAGCTATGTTATTTATGTAGATAAGAAATAGCAGTGGTCCCAATATGGACCCTTGTGGGACGCCATGGGTAATGATTTGAGTGTTGCTTTGATTGTTTCCAATTTTGACTATTTGTGTTCTATTTGTTAAGTATGACTGAAACATTTTAAAGGCATTACCTTTAATACCAATACACTGTAGCTTATTTAACAGCAACTTGTGGCTGACGGTATCGAAGGCTTTTTTTAAATCGATAAATACACCTAAAACCAATTTTCCTTTATCTAAGTTGTCTTTTATTTTAGTCGTCAGATCGAGTATTGCTGCAGTGGTGTTACTTTTTGATCGAAAGCCATACTGTCGTTCAGATAAAAAATCAAAAGAGTCAAGGTAATTTGTTAAGCGGCTATAAATTAATTTTTCTAATATCTTCGATAATACTGGTAGTACAGATATCGGGCGGTAATTACCTGGGTCGGTTGGGGGTCCAGATTTATAAATTGGTGTCACCTTCGCAACTTTCAACGTATCAGGGAAATCGATTTAAAATCGAAATAAATCGATCGAAATAAATTAGGATACGGTAATCGATTTAAAAGCTGTCACGTGGTGTTTAACCGGTTTTTTTATAATGAAAACAGGATTTACGAAAGCCGACAATCGAAATCTTCCCAGAGTGAATACGTTTCTGCTTAGCAAATTTCTTTGCAAGTAATTCAGACTTTTGTGACAAAATTTGTGTTTTGAAATGTGAAAACTTCTGTATTATTATTATAAATATATAATAATATATTATTTGCCATAAATACCTAGGTAGATACTTTAAAAAATACCTACTTGAAAAATAACCTCTAATATTAGACAATATATGTATTGTACCTACTATACTGTACTAGCCTGTAAACCACCCATTTTAAGCGAAGGCCTCTTCTCCATATAGACAAAGGGTTGGAGCTTAATCCACCACGCCGCTCCATTGTAGGTTGGCGAATAATATACTACTATTAGTAACGATAGCTATCAGGTGTATATGATAACAACCGGGACCGACGGCTTTACGTGCTCTCCGAGACACGGTGGGGAGAACCACAAGAACATACACCCAGACAGGAAACAAATATTTGTACAAATACAATTATCTGTCCCAAGCGGGAATTGAACCCGCGATCGACGGCGCAGGGTGTTGAGGCGACTACTCGCACCACTACACAAGGACGGTCGTCGCAAGTAGAATACTGTCAACACTATATCACATTCTTTAGTGTTACAAAAAAAAATTACAAAAAGAAAAAATCTATAATAGTAGTTGACCGTAGAGAGAAAACAATATAATGTATTTACTAAAAATTAATTTAAGAAAATTTCATTCTATTTATTTGTAGTAATTAATGTATATTTACGTGAAAATAATCTTCACAAAAGTAAATTGGTGAATTCATTTCGTTGCATTTTCTAGTCGCTAAGTCTAACCATTTTTTTCGTTTATCTGCTTTTCTTGGCACATCAAATGAATATTTTATTTGGAGTACTTTTTGATGTGTTCGTACATTGAGGTACTGCACACCAACGATATTTTTTGCGTTCCATAAGAACAAATAAAAAATCTACTCCACGAAACAAAACTTCTCGTGAACTTATATTCATGCAGCTGTTTTGTTATAGCCCCAGATGACGTCACGCGCTCTCAGATGATATAGCGTGGCGTTTTGGCGGGATTTTTAAACAGACAATATTAAAACATGATTTTGAGTACTTTAAACGGCTATAAAAAAATAAAGTTTTATTTTTTATGGGAATAAGTATCCATAAAGATTAATTTAAAACACTTTCTGAAAATTTGTCCGATCCCCTAGAGACTTTGAGCAGGTATAAAAGGTTCCCTGGTTTTCATGTATCTTTACGTGGAGAAAGGTGGGGTAAAAAAATCGTCAAATAATTCTTACGTAATTAATGAATGGCCCCTTATATAATTTGTAAAATAAGGATTCAAAAGTTGTTTTGAAGCGTACTTGAATTAAAATATGTTACTTCTAATACCTCCAAGAATATGTGTACAATGTTTCATGATGATAGGTTAAGTAGTTTTCGCGTGAAAGCGTAAGAAACAAACTTACATTTCACATTTATAATATTAAGGGATTATACAGTGCCCGTTTTGACAAAAAATAAACTATTTCAATATATTATACCTTTTATAGCGTCAACAGTGGCACGTCTCTTCTTCCTGATCGGTACAATGTTTGTAGCCCTTCCTTCGACGTCGGCTTGAAAGGTCACCGGGTCGCCCACTTGTAGTATTTCACGTTTGCAAGCTAGACCCATTATACCGAACTCGTATGACGTCCCGCCTTCTGTTTGAATGAGACCTGTTGGACAAAAACTTAGATTTATATATCTATATAAAAAATGACAGATACGTGTGGGGTCATCGTGATGTTTTCTAGCAACTTATTTACCCCCTACCCCCATCTGGTGATATGTGAGGTGAGGTTTTAGAATATAAAACCCCATACCCGAAATGACTGACCCTCCAGGGTGGTAGTCCCCCTTAATACTTTAATCCTGGCTTAGGATAGGTAAAAATCCTAAGATATTTTACTCGTATAAGCAACAAATTTTTTGACTAGGTAAATGATGTGAACTTTGGCAATTTTTAGATGTGAACAAGCGGCACAGTACAACACTTGTGCACGTGCCGCCGGCATGACTGGAAAAGTGTCAACGCTTCATTTATTTGAATTGAAATTTATGAAAATTTGGTAAAAAATTAAGTACCTATTTTTTTTACATAATTCGAATGAGAATCATGTACCGAGTATTCTCCTTAAATATTGATAGTAATTTACCAGTCATCCTGTATAATATAAATATACTGGTTAAATATTTTGGTGTCAATTTGAGTTTAATGTAAAAAAATAATGAATAAAAGGGACAATACTTATCAATGATCCAAAACGATAATGATTTCTTTTTTTAAATCAAATATAAATTACGTTATCTTATACGGGAAGCGTCAGTAATATTGTAAATAATTGTTCCTCCATACTCATACAGGGTTACATTACTTTCAAGCTAAAACTACTGAGCCATTTACTTTTAATGTTTTTTTCGCTTGGTCGGCGTTCAACGTTCTCAATGTACGCGTCACGATGCCGCGGAGCCATACGGTCTAAGGGGGCGTTCAAGTATAGCGTAACGCAGTTTTTGAAGATTTTTGACCCTCCCTCCTCCCCATGTAATGCGACGTAATGTTTTCCTGTACTCTACCTCCCTAAGCGTTACGTAACACCCAAGATACAATTTTTAATTAAGACACAATTATGTTGAGAAAAGTACCGGAAAGACGCTAAAATACCTTTTATATTGTTTTAATCGCAAGAGACTCGACGTAAACCATAAACGGTAATTGTTGCTAACTTGGAAGAGTTTTATTTCCTAGTTTTTTTTTTAATTTAAATTAAATAAAAAACAATGTTACGTAACGGGTTGTATGAAACCCCCTCCCACCCTTGTAACGCATCGTAACGTTTTATAAGAACCCCCCCCCCCCCAAATTGCGTTACGTAATACTTACGCGACGCTCACCGTGCCTTTAGGCAGAACCGGTGGATTTCAATACTAGCTGAGACTCAATTAGTATTGAAATTCGACACCACAGTTATTTCTCCCGATTGCGCAAGTTACGTAATAGTCCACCGAACGAACTCTGCACTCGCGCAATCCTCGCCGTTGATGCGACCGAGACTTGTATTCCAATTAAATCGTAAGTTAAAAGCGATTCCAATAAAACATTACCTGAATACTTCGCCTGGTCCGGGTTCAACGCCCTAAGTGTGCGCGTCACGGTCCCGCTGAGGGTTGGGTCCAAGGGCTTGGCGACGCTCACCGTGCCCTTGGGCAGAACTCGAACGAACTCAGCACTCGCGCAACCACCGCCCGAGCCGTTGATGCGACCGAGACTGTATTCCACTTCCGTACCCAACTCGAGACCGTCCGGATTGCCTTCCAGGTTACTGTAACGAAATTAAAATAAACTTTTTTTTTTCTTTTGAATATCGAATTTATCTTTTAGCATTTTTTTTTTTTGGTGTAGATTATACTTTTTAAAAAAACATGGTTTTTTGAATTTTTCTTTTGTATATTGAGCTATCTTTTAATCATTTGTTCTTTTTTGCATAGATTATATTAAAAGTCCAAGACAATATTTTTGTGTGGTAATGACGTTGAACAAACAATGAATGTTGCGACAAACAATTTAAACATCTAAATTAATTATTATTTAGAAACGTAACTAATAAAATAGTTTTTAAAAAATAATTAATATTCGCTGTACAACTAATAATGTAGCATCCATTAAATAGAAACATTGATTTATTTTATTTAGTTTAAAAAAAGATATATTGTAGATTATGTTGGACTTTTTAAGTACCATTACCAGAATAAAGAATGCAAACTCACAGATGTAGGTATGGTACTATTGGAAAAATTCTCAATTTGCAATGAAAAGATTGTAAATTAAGAATGTGCAGTGTTACCTTGGTGACATACATATAAATATATTAAAGTAGCAGAAATCATATTTGGTGGATAACATAAATTACTATAGGGAATCATTTTCTGTATAAAACATAAATAAGCAAGCTGAGGCCTTTAGACCTTTTATTTATTTTAATAATATTTAGTCAAGAAAATAAAAAAAATTTGATATTTTCTGATAATTACATGAACATGACTTAAAGTTTTATTAATTTCTACATTGACCTAACTCTCGTATAAACGTTCATATCTTATTTCATCCCTTTACTCATAAAACGGTGAAAAAATTTCCAAAAACCTTTCCTTAGTAGGGGTTTTAGTCGACCGTTTTAGGCGACAGTTCTGGTGTGACGACCGTTCTGGTGTAGTGGTGCGAGTAGTTGCCTCAACGCCAGCGTTCGCGAGTTCAAATGCCGCTCGGGGCAGATATTTGTATTTGTGCTAATATTTGTTTCCGGTCTAGGTGTATGTCCTTGTGGCTCTCCCAACCGTGCCTCGGAG
Organism: Euphydryas editha; assembly: GCA_036937285.1. Classification (NCBI taxonomy): domain Eukaryota; kingdom Metazoa; phylum Arthropoda; class Insecta; order Lepidoptera; family Nymphalidae; genus Euphydryas; species Euphydryas editha. Next base: position 20,406,922 of record JAUPFZ010000005.1, on the reverse strand, counting down.
AGCACGTAAAGCCGTCGGTCCAGGTTGTTATCATGGAAACCTGGTAACGATCGTTACTCATGGTAGGGATATTATCCACAAACCTGCAGTGGAGCATCGTGGTGGATTAAGCTCCAAGCCTTCTTCCATATAGAGAAGAGGCCTTCGCTCAACAGTGGGTTGTTTACACGCTGATACAGTACAGTAAAGTAGATTAGTTAGGTTTATTTTATTTATGGATACTGCTGATTAAATTTCAGGTATTTATAAAATAATTAAATTTTTTTTTAAAATATATCAAGCTTATAATATATCCACTTTGAATTTAAAAAGATTTTTCAGTTAGGTTAATACATACAATATTTATCTTTTTTTTTTTAAATCGACACCATTTGAATTCAATTATCAGTATTCGTTTACATATTTTTTCTGAAAAGGTCTTAATGTAAAACAGACTGTCCTCGACATAGTTTCATTTCATAAACGCGGGCCAATTGTCATAATCGAATATAACTACTAATGGTAACTTGTTCTAAGACATCGCATCATTTTTGTTTTGAACATTTGATTTACTGTCTTTTAGAATAAAGAAGATACTATTTAAGACAGATTTTTAAATAAATAAATATTTATGAACCGTTATAAGCCACCGCGCTATAAATTATTTTAATTACTTATTGACAAATAGCACTTAGATAAATGACTACGGTGACTCTTATAAAACAAAAAAAAATCTATTTCATTTAATGATGACAAATAAAGAATTTTATAAAAAAAAAAATAACGAGTTGAAACAATAATTTTATTTCTATCAGGAATTATTATCCTTCCTTCCAAATCTTAGTAACAAATGGTAAACAATTAAAACTGACACAAGTACAGTATAACCAATAATTAATTAGAATATTTAAATCTAAATATATTGTCACTATTTAATCAATTTTTCTTAAGAATAATGTTGTATAATGTTAGAAAATTTTATTTATTTCTTTTGACGAATATCGAGGTTAGTTGTCAAATCAAAACTGCTAGATTGTTTATGGTGTGTAGAATTTCAGTAATTAATAAAATTGAACAAAATATTAAATTAAAAAAATATTTGGGTTTGGTGTAAATTCAGTGTAAAAAAATATGAATTTTATAGTTTATACGATATTTATTTGATAAAATTAATTTTGATAAAATCTAAACGACCTAATATTTAAATATTGGTAACCGCAATAATTAAAACATTATTTAAAATTAATAAAAAAAATTGATTTTAAAGTTAATCGTAGGCCGTGCGGTGACCGGTAGAGAAGAATAGTCTCGACCTCTTTCTTGCCGAGGTGTCGTAAAAGGCGGCTAAGGCCATAATGGTGCGTACAAGTGCACCGACTGGACGGTGTTGATGGGCAGCAGCGTCACCATATCCCGCCACAACACCGCGCTCGTCAACTCGCTCGCCAAGCGCGGCGAGCATTGGCATAAATACCTCGCACGATGGTCTGTTTTTATTGGAGTTTACTCCTTAAGAATCGATTTTCATATATAAGGCGCCCGGTATGAGAAAAATATGAGAGGTAAAATCTACTGATGAATGACCTCGTTACTTTTTCGGTGCACGCGCACCTATGGTGCGGTGCGAAAGTAATGTTGCTCTAATTAATATTGAAAAATAATATTTAAAAAATAAATGATAATTGTCAAATAATAATAATTACGTAATTTATCAACATTCGTAATGAAATATTTGTGCACATCTGAAATTGACTATTGTGAAAAGTTTAATGTAAAACATTTCGCCGATTAGTTATAATAAATGTATATATGAATAAATATATATTTATATATGTATATTATTTTCATTAATTTGTTAATTTACCCTTTCATATGGTATTAATCTTATTTTCAGTTGGATAAACTCTTTTTGCGTATGTTTAGACAATCGTACTTAAGGAGTAAACTCCAGTCGTGCGTCGGAGCTGACACACACAATTTTTTTTTTTTATATATAACTATATATCATTCTGAATTTACCATTCTGACTAGACTTTGTTATATAAATTAATCATCAACAAGATGTGGCAGTTTTGATGTGGCCTTTTCGGCTGAGACCTAGTATCAGTGTTGTAAACGATTAATTTTATTTTTTTCTTACTTTGTTAAAATTTTCGTGATTACCTTTATTTGCGATTTGATTTCTTATTTATTTACCTTTTTTGTTCTTGCGTTGATGATAAATAAACTTTATTTATTTATATAAAAATATTAAGGTTTTCGATTTATCCGTTCAAGTGTTACAAAGGTATATAGGAACGGATACAAAGACATACAGGTCCTCTTGTGTTTCATCACAGCCAGAAAATAAACTGAATTTCAAACATATTAAATAAATAAATAAATAATAAATAAACGTCTCACACTCAACGGCCCCCAGTAGGATGTGAATCCTGTGTCGGGGGTCCGGAAACAAACACGATACACAAGCACAAACGCCCAGACCATGTGCAGGGATCGAACCCGCGACCGCTAGCGCATCAGTCAGTTGTTGTGACCACTGCGCCAACGTGTCGTCGCATTAAATAACAATGCATTAAATCTAAAAGAAATGCACATTTTATTATGTTCGGACTGATTGACGTATTTGATAATTACTGAAAATACTTATTTCCTCAATCATTTCATTATAATATTTAATAATTTAATTAAATTAACATTAATAACGTTTATGTATTCTGTTCGCCATACCGATGATTTTACGTGTTCATTTTATTTGTATTTTGGATTGGAATTATATTTTGCCTTAAAATTACAATTTTTGAATACAATGTAAACTGGGCTTAACATGAAAACATAAAATTTGTAATTAACGATATATAATATGTATAATGATGTGACTGTCTGTAAACGTGCCACGTTTGCCATAAGTATTTTCTCCCATTTGGGAGTAGTGGTGCGAGTTGTCACCTTAACCCCGTGATCACTTGTTCGATTCCAGCTCGCGGCAGATATTTGTATTTGTACATTTTTTTTTTGGTTTGGGTATTTGTCCTTGCAGGTTGGTTCATCGGTACCGGTTGTTATCATAAACACCTGATAACGATCGTTACTCATGGTAAGGAAATTATCCGCCAAACCGCACTAGAACAGCGTGGTGGATTAAGCTCCAACCGTTCTCCTATATGGAGAAGAGGCTTTTATTAATCATTGATACGTTTAGAGGCTGATGCAGTTCGCATTCTAGTGGAAATACATGTCTCATACATACATACATACATACATGGCTAAGCATTTCTTACGAAACGTATAGATTTCCCCACAAGATCTTCCGTGACGTGCACGAAATGAATTTTTAAGATAAGTATAAGGGTGCCTGTCCATTGGTGCGAGGTGGCGGAGCAGAGAAACGGAGAAATATAAAACAATAGGATTGCAAAAATCTCGCCTCCACTCCAGTCGACAAGGGCTCCGCAATCCTATTGGTTAATATTTCTCCTAATGGACAGGGACCCTAAATCTTGAAAACAATAGAATCAGACAATATTTTATCAGACAATATATATATATATATATATATATATATATATATATATATATATATATATATATATATATATATATATACCGTTCTACTGGAAATAAGTGGCTCTCTGAATTACTAAATTAATAAATCAAATATTTAATTGATTCATTATTTATAACAGTAACTGGCCATCACTAAAATATAATATTATAATTATATGACTATGGATAGTTATAGCAATTGTGTTTATGTGATTTGGAAATAAATATCTATAGGTACACAACACAACCGTTTTGGTGTGGTGGCGCGAATGCGGTCGCGGGTCCGATTTCAGTTCGGGGCAAATATTTTTATCCGGTCTGGGTGTCTGTCATTGTGGGTCTTCCCACTATGTCTCGGAGAGTACGTAAAGCAGTCGGTCGTTATCATAGAAGCCAAAAGCACGTTGATCACTATAATTACCACTTCACCTCTTTTAAGATATTTGTGTGATGATTTTTGGACTATAAACTTAAAAAACAGAGGTTATAGCACAAAATCGATTCTTAATCAGATCGTGGTATAAGGTTAGAACGATGGAACTAATGAATCTCAACATCTCGCCCGTTTTTAAGACTTTTTTACCATATTATTCAACAGTCAAAGTTTTTAATAACATATAAATCAATCCCGTCGATAAGCCAATCATCAGAAAAAAATCCAGTTGTATCCAAAGTATTTTTCGATAATAATTAAAAAAAAAAAAAGAATAAAAAACCTATAACATTTATCAGAGAGCGAATTTCACAAAACTATGTGTCAAATATAATATTTTTAAAAGATTTAAAGCTTGGCTTTTTATTTTTTTACATCAAATTTTAGTTTTGATAAATCTTTACTATGTTTTTAACGGATAAAATATTTCAAATAAATTGTGTTGTAATTAATTTAGAAAGTTTTTAATTTATTAAAATTAGACTACACATGCCACTTTATTGAAAAAGTTTCTTATTATAACAAAACTATGTGAAATACTTCGTATGAAACTACCTTATTAAAGAAATTCTTGAATAATTAAATAATTAAATTATCATTTAGGATTTTATCATTTTTTTTAACATGATAAATTAAATTATATAACAAGCATGAGATAGGAAGTTAGCGTATCGCATTTATATTTATTTCGCAAAGAATTTGAAAAAAATAAAAATTAATAAGCGGTTAATATAAAAATAAGACACATTTAGAAACAAGAGGCAGACGTTCGCTTTGCACGATAAAAAAGGCGCCGGGCATAAAATTATAGAAATATAAAAACAAAAATTACAAAAAATAATATTTACTTAGCATTGCAATATGAAAAAAAAAATATATGCTATAAAAGTAGTCGCTTGATGCTTATAATAAATTATTAATTTGAAATTTTCAATTTATGGAACAAGTACCAGAAACGTAAAAGCATTCGCGGTGCTTATTAATTTATAAACAAAATGGTTCAACAGAAATAAGGAAACCTGTAAATAATTATTAATATCGAAGCCGTTAAAAAGAACAGGTGATTAAAAAACCTATATCCTTCGCAAGCAAAATATCGAAAAAGATTTAAAAAAAAAAAACAAGCTTAAATAAACAAAATATATATACAATTTCTTATTTAATTTCATGTTACTTTTTTCATTTCCATATCTTAATACATCTCCTTTTTAATCATCTGTATATAAAACTGCTACACAATTTAATAAATAATAAACACGTTTAACATACACATAAAAACACACACACACACAAACACAGACGTCTGTTCCTTAGGTAAGCTTAACTTCCTTAGGTAGACTTAATTTAATGCCCGTGTTTGAGGTAACAGTCAACTGATATACATATTTTATAAAAATACTAGCTTCTGCCCGCGGCTTCGCCCGCGTGGATCTCGGTTATCGCGACCAAGAAAAGTATTCTATGTTAATTCTAATACCTCCAAGAATATGTGTACAAAGTTTCACGACGATCGGTTAAGTAGTTTTCGCGTAAAAGCGTAAAAAACAAACTAACGTTTCACGTTTATAATATTATATAGGGATGTATGTATTGTAATAAATCACCTGAAATGAAAGAACACCTCCTTCGTGTGATCAGCCGTTTCTATAAAGCCGAAGCCGTCTTTCAAAGCAGCTATGAAGCCTTGCATGATTGGACGCTGATTGTTACCGTTTGTGTTGCCATTTGTGAGGCTGTGCTGTATCTGTATCGACATAGCGATTAACTCCTTTGTTCTTTTCACCTGTAAGATATAGAAAAAATAAAAATTATATAACTCGATATAGTGACTCGTTTGAAAAATTTGCTCAAACTTAACATTATGTGACCACAATTACGTTGACACACAGGAATCAATCTGAGATAAAAACTTGTCGGTGAAACTGTGAGGGACATCTGGTGTTGTATACAAAACTTATATAAGAATTAGAACTGAACTGATAAAGATTGTAAATTTCCTATGAAAAAAGCCTCTTTTCGCATATCGAAAAATATATTGAAGCCTAATTCGTCACGCTACTCTATAGTGGGTCAGGTATTGATGGTAAGAACTGGGATGAATTTAATTAGTTATTAATTAAAACTTCAATTTTGTTATCCACTTAATATTATTTAATACCCTTTTTAAAAGAACGCAGCATAAGCTTCTCGAGACTAATTACAGCCAAATAATCTCTGGTACAAAAATTCATTTACTACCTAATTATAATCTATATTATTCCTATCATTTCTATTTATTATCTTTGAGCACTAAGAGCCATTAAATGTCAGAATCATATTTTGTAACGTCGAACTTTAACTCGTATATTTATTTAAAAAAAACCGAAAAATTGTTATTGACATACTAAATATACCTACCGCTGATAAAGTTATAGAGTGTACACAATGTATATTATATCTAGACTCAATTTTTACTTGTTGACGTTTGATTATTAGTTTGGAGAAAGAGTAAAAAAAAAAAACCTTAATCCTTAAAAATATACCACGTTTTATAGGAACATAATATAACGAGAAACCGCTAATTATACGGTAACTAAGTTACAGAAATAGTTTCTAGAATAAATTCCATCAAACATTACTCATCTCAGTCACAAGACGGTGTCTCACGAGTTGAGAACTGTTGAGAACTCTACAAAACTATTACCTGATAAATGTCAAAGGTGACTTTATCACCGACGCGCGGAAGCATTTTCGATTCACATTTCTTCGCTGTATACGAGATTGACTTCTTCATGTTGTTGATCTGGCACGTTATGATACCAGTTTCCTGTAACGAACATTTATTATAGTAATCAAATATATCATCATAATATCACGTTATATTATTTTCAGTTTCACATATCACAAACTTAAATCCAGTCCATAAATATAACAAATGTTAAGGATTGATATTTCACTGATTGTAAGACGGAAGGATTCAGAAACCCGTGTAGAGTTCGGTGCCTACGGATATGGAATCCTAAAAATAAGAATCAAAGACAACACATAATTATAATATTATAGTATACAGTAATATCACACAAAATGTTCACCGGAGTGGATGCAAATTGTTTTAAATATTTCATCGGAAAAATCCACTGGGACTTATCGGTTTTTCTAATGTATTGAAAACCGAAAAATTAGCATAATACAATTTACAATAACGCCTCGTCTATAAAAACATTTTTAACTGAAACATATGTATTTCTAAATATAAAAAAAAATACAAATATTTTGTAGATTGGACCACATTCCCATTACACACATACATGTCAAGAATAATATTATAAATCAAATCTGAACGACTTCTATACGAAGTTCGTTTCCAGTAGTAGTTCTTATGATAACAAATTCTTAACAAAAGGAATGACGGTGCGGTGCAAGAGTTAGTGTCTTAGCATAAATACGTTTAAAGTTTCTTTACATAATAAAATTGCAAGAAATGTCATTTTGTGCAGATTTAAATTTTAGTATAAATTAGAGTTTAGTAAATTACGATTGTTTGCAGTCATAATTGTTACGAAAGGTCATATAAGAATATTAAGTTTTATAAGTTCAATATAATAACGTCAATTGTTAGATAAAATAAATAAAAGCAATGTTTTTATTCGTCTATTTGTGAGTAACACAACCGTAGGCAAATTCACCTAACAAAACAAATCGTTTATGTCGGAGTTTAATTAAATACTGACAGAGCAAATAAACTTTTAACACTCTCAATTGATTCAGTTAAAATCGCGTCGAGCAAAAAAAAAAAAAAAGAAAATATTTGAAAAATGAAAACGTTCGAAACTCCTAGAACGAATCGACGAAAAAATGTTTTCCATTTTACCGGTAAATACATAGACACGGAAAAATAGCTCTCATTTAGAGATGAAAAAATTGAAACGATCACACGAATGTCAGATACACATATTCAATGAACGCGTCCCATCATTCAATTTTCGATAACACCATACAAAGGTTCGTGCTTGAACAAAAAAATAAATTCAATCATTCCCAATTTTCGTACAAACCGCTTCATAAAAAAATACACTTAAAATACACAAATGTGCATCTTTTATACCTGTTATTAATACTAATAGGCGTATTGCTGTGTTTCGATTTTAAATAATTTTATACTTAATATTGATGCAATAGATATAAATGAATAGCTTGGACGTTTAAACGCGATTCTCTATTTCGGTAACGAAATATTGGAGTTTGAACTTTACGTATGGCCACGCTTAACCCTTTTATGTTATTATACAAAATTGATCGAATTATTTGCAGTCGCATCGCACCCTTTAATGAGATGAAATATTTGATACGATCACTTATTTCAGGTGTTACTTATGCGGTCAGATTATTACTGAAAATTTTTGAATTTTATTGGGTAAATAAATATATACATACACGTATATGTGTATATATATAATTTATAAAGAAGTGCTAAAAAGCGCTACTATCCTCAATACTGATTCAAAGCGGATTATTATTTGTATGAAAAAAAATCAACGTTTTGTTTATGAAAGACGTAAATAAGTACGTAGTAAAATATTTCCAAATCGACCTGACTAAACCTCTATGTAGTAAACGCTGTAAACAAACCGGTAATCGGTAGTCGTCTGTAAATCGGTAATCGAATCGGACAACCTATTAAAATAAGAATACATTGGTAAAACCGATACATATTATTCATAATATGCAAACTACTAATAGCGATTTTAATTCTGAAAATGTATTTTTTTATTTAGAATAAAAGCTACATAATCTGAAGTCAGGTTGAAAATCGGTTATTGAAATTTAATTTAAAATTATTGATTCTTTCGTCAGACTTTTCTCGTCTCTTAAAAGGGAAACATTATTAAAAGGACTAATTTATAGTTTTTTTTTTTTAAATTTCTTCAGAGGACATAATATGTTGGAGATGTTGGCTGTCATTACTGCAGTAGATATTTTTTTTTTTACTATGTTTTATTCATTGAAAGATTATTATCATTTATTTACAGTTAATTATGATATATAAAAGAATATACCAACGAATGTGTTCCAGGTTTAGTCTATGTATGGTCTGAATGAGATAAGCATCCGAGTTTTATTAAATTTATACAATAAAGAACGTGCTTTATATATCATATATAATTATACAGGGTGACTGGTAAATTACTATCAATATTTAAGGAGACTACTCGGCACATGATTCTTATTCGAATTATGTAAAAAAAATAGGTAAATATTAATAAACTTTTAAGTAAAGTTATTCAACAATTATCCATTTATGTACGCGTCGTCTGGACACCCTAGCAGCTAGCTGCACTTTCGACACAAAACAGGTAGTACCTACGTCCAAACGCCGCCACGTGTTAATAGGGTAGCAGGATAAACAAGCATGATCCAGTCCCCTTTAATACTTTAATCCTGGCTTAGAATAGGCAACAATACTAAGATATTTTACTCGTTTAAGCAACAAATTTGTTGACTAGGTAAATGATGTGAACTTTGGCAATTTTTAGATGTGAACAAGCGGCACAATACAACACTTGTGCACGCGCTGCCCTTGTTTGAATTGAAATTTATGAAAATTTGGTCAAAAATTAAGTACCTATTTTTTTTTATATACAGGATATAGTCATATGATAATTATCGGATGAAATATATCGATACTACTCGATAATTATCGAATGAAGTATATCGATATTTATCGAATGCATACCTCGAGTATTTACGAATAACACTCCTAGCACAGCTTTGTACGCATTATTGTACATAAAACTAATAGCGAGTAAAAAAAAATAGTCACTCACAGTTGGCGAGTTTCTGGTTGGACTCGATGATGTTGATGATGATGAAATCTGGGCCTCCTTGGCGATGATGCCTCGTACGCCGCGTTCGATAAGTGTCTCGAACTGGACGGTGCCAGACGGAAGATGTTTAATACGGATGGCCGACTGACGCGTGTTCATGTTTGAGAACGTTGACACTGGATCCACTGTGAACTCGACCTGGTACAGAAAAATTATATAATTAGTACAAAACCCACCGACTACCGTTTTGGTGTAGTAGTGCGAGTCCTTCCTACCTCGACCGAGACCTCGACAACTACGCGACCTCAAATCGTGCGCCGGCAGTCGTGGGTTCGATTCCCGCTCGGAACAGAACACAGACGGAGTATTTGTACAAATATTTGTTTCCGGTCTGGGTGTATGTCCTTGTTTGTCTGCCCACCGTGCCTCGGAGAGCACGTAAAGCCGTTGGTCCCGGTTGTTATCATACAGACACATGGTGATGATCGTAACTCATTGTAGGGAATTTATCCGCCCATCTGCAGTAGAACAGCGTGGTGGATTAAGTTCCAACCCTTTTTCTATATGGAGAAGCGGCCTTCGATCAACAGTGGATTGTTACCAGGCTGATACAGTACAGTACAGTACAAAACCCACGCGGTGACTTGTAGCCGTGACCTTTTATAGCCTACTTTACTTCTGAATAACGTAATTTATTATAACGAAAGAGTTATAAAAATCGATTTAGTAATATTTAAAAGTATATAGCTTAGATGTAAAAACATTTTTCTTACTTACAGTATTATTAGTATTTAAACTATTAGTGACGTAACTATAAGGGTATGGCATCAATAAAACTTTTGGAGCTATTTTGATGTACTGACATGAATGAAACTAAGACATATTTGGGTTATAAATAGCATTTCACAAGACTTCTTCCGTACACGCTTCTATTACTTCAGCGGTTGTTTTAACTCGAAGAAAGCTAGTCCGGTAGTTCCATATATTTATTTGTATTATATTAATACGTGATTATTATCAGTTCCATTATGATTCACAAATATTTGACTGGCCCGTGGCGCAGTTGGCAGTGGCTCTGTTTTCTGCTCCAGGATTGTGGGTTCGATTCCCGCCCCGAGTCTGGGTGTATTATGTAGTAATTTATATATGTTTTATTTATATGTATATTTATTTAAAAAGAAATGTATATCAGTCGGCTTTTACGTAAAAGACAGGCATTAAGTTGCCTACCTTAGGAACAGACGACCGTGTATGTGTTAAATATATATTTATATATATATTATTTCTTAAAATATATAAATTATGACTCGATATAATAAACTTACTATCACGCAGTACATTCTAAAATCTATAAACAGTTTATAAGTACCTACAATTATAAAACAAAAGAAGTAAAAATATTGTCATAATATTTTACATTAAATGACATGATAGAACACAATATCAATCAAAGACGAGGCCTTTCCAATAAACCTTTAATATCCTCTCCTTGATAGACCACTAACCACGTCCTATTGGTGGTTACAGATCTATTTAGAATTAATATTTACAACATTATATTATAATCCACTAGATACGGATTTCGATTTATTATTTACATATTATGTTCAATCATTATTATTTAAATAGTCAGTTTAAAATTCATCCGTTACAAAAAAACGTACAATTATGAGGTCGATTAATCTATACAAATAATAAATCTGTTACAACCTCCGTTTTATTAATACACTATATATCATCAAGAATAAATTTCAATAGCGCGTATTTTTTTGTATCAGCGCCATCTCTTATCGTGTTTTTCTCTGATCACGTATCACGTAAAAAGTACAAAACCAATGTTAATAACTTTAATACATAAAAATTAGAAATAACTCACAGTATAATTTAGTTTTTGTTTCATTGTAATTAAATTTAAAAATAAATATTTAAGAAACTAGAAATAGGTACCTACGCCGCCAACGCCATCTGGTCTAAGGAATCTTTAAAACTCACAAAACTTATATTTGAGTTATTATTTTGTTAAACTTAAAAGTTTACTAAATATGTCGGATAGGAATAGAAATCGTTTTAATATTTTAGATAAACATCATTTTCAATTAATATACTATTATGTTAAATATTAATTATGTTAAATGTCACTAAATATAAAAGCGATATTCTACAATTATACGATAGATGGCGCAGAATACGTAATATAAATTTTTGAATCGCGCTGACCAAAACTTCGGCCAAAAGAATGACACTCGCCCGTATTTAAAAATCTGTTTTTCTTTTTTGTATATAATTAAATACTTTAGGGTACTACGGTCTTGATTGTTTGTTCGTTGTTAAAATTTAAAATATTTGGTCGTTATTTGTTTGTTGATTGTACAAAGTTGGATGGTTATAGCTATTAAAGTTGTAATCTATATATATGTATGTATGTATATATATATATATAAAGTCGTGTTAGTTACACCGTTTATGACTCGAGAACGAGTGGAACTATTTTTATGATTTTTGTGTTTTTGGATTTGTCTTCGTCGGGAATAATACTTATTAAAATATGGTATTCATCAATGAGAAAATAATTAATAAAAAAAACAGTTCAAATGTTTCATCCGTACTATCTATATACATATATATGTATGTATGTATGTATGTATGTATGTATGTATATAGATATAATAAATCTGTCACTCAATCCGTCTATTATAAAATATTTTCCAGTATCGACGCAGGTGTAGGTGATAAAAAATATAAATGTATAATTTTTAAAATTTTAGTTAAAGACCCATGCGAAGCCGTGGCGGGCCGCTAGTTTATAATATGAATTGTATTAGGCTAAGTTATTGTCAGACTTTTAAGGGCATTGAAAAAGATTATGTAAATTAACAGAAACTAACTAGAAGACGTTTACAATTAGTAGGTTAATATTATTTATATTACAAATAGTCAAATATTCGAATAAAATTAACAGAAACCTATTATTATATATAGTTATTACGTACCTCATCACCAACACTGAGTTCCTGACCGAGACGAAGAACTTCTGCGAAGTGGAAGAACATCGTCTGCTCTCTCTCGACGCAGCGTATGAACCCAAATCCCTCCCTAAGGGAGCACACGATGCCTTGTTCCCTCCTGTTCGAATAAAAAAAAATATAATTTAAAAACATGTGTAATTAATATTATAAAACAACGCCTAGCAGTTTTACCCGAGTTAACTTCTGTTCCAGTACAATTAGATATCCGGATTAAATGTAGCCTATACGTTATTCTGGATCTCTAGCTAGTGGATCTAGCATCTTTAGTAATAGTTTCATTGCAATCGGTTCAATAGTTTTTGCGTGAAAGCATAACAGACATCCCACCCAAATATTCGCACTTTTTCGCTTGTGAAAATAAACGGACGGATGATACTTTTTATATTGTAAGGCCTCGATTAACAGTGTGTTTTTTATCACGAAATTCGCGCGAAATCGGAATACGCTAATAAACAGGGTTATTGCTCATATAATATTCATAGTACCTGGGCTATCGAGTGCTGATCGGGTGAAAATAGAGAAAAAAAAAAAAATCCCAGACATGAGAATATATTGCAAATTTCATCAAAATCATTGAAGCTACTTTCGAGAATGTTATTACAAATAAACTCTTTTGCAAAAAAAACGGGCACTTAAGCAAAGAACTATTTTATAGTTACTATTAGTTTGTTTGACAATTTTAGGTATTGTTATCCTCAGAATTTTATAAATTAATTAGGAAGGAATAGTTTTCATCAGTTTTATCATAACATTTTAATTAAATTATTAAGAAATAATGTTTAAGCTCAAAACACTATGATTGTACCTGCTCGCTAAATAAAAATGAAACGCGTTAATTTCTTTGTTTTTCTTGAATACATTAAAAGCAGATAAAAGTTTAGTATTGAGTGTGACCCCCTCTTGCTGAAATCACAGCTTGCATTCGTCTGGGCATGCTAGTGAGTATATCTTTTATGGTTTCTTGGGGAATACGTTCCCACTCCGCGGTAATCACATTCTTTAGCTCTCTGATGGTCTGCGGAGCCGGCTGCACTGATCTCACTCGTCGCTTCAGAACGTCCCAGACATGCTCTATGGGATTGAGTTCCGGACTTCTAGCTGGCCAGTCCAAACGACGAATTCCGACTTCTAGCATATACGCATCCACACCACCAGACCGGTGGGCGCGAGCGTTGTCGTCCATAAAAATTGAGTTTTCGCCAAGAGCGGTTAAAGCGGGTTGTGCATAAGGAATTAGAACTTCCGTTATGTATCGGTGTCCAGTCAGTGTACCGTTTTCGATGAAGACTAACTCCGTACGATCCATAGAATTTATTCCTGCCCAAAACATAACAGAGCCCCCTCCATAAGGTGTGATTTCTTCAAAACATGCCTCTGCAAAGCGTTCTCCTCGTCTACGTAGCACTCGCCGACGTCGGTCTTCACCATGCAGAGATATCCTGGCTTCATCGGAGAACAATACCCTATCCCAGTCTTCATGAGTCCATGACACACAATTTCGAGCGAAGCTAAGCCTGGCAACTCGATGTCCACGGAGTAATTTAGGGCCGCGTGCCGGGCGATGACTGTGTATATTAGCAGCGAGAAGCCTCCTCCTGACCGTCCATAGACTAATTTGCACATTTCTTACTTCTTCGAGGGTGTTCTTGAGGTCCACATAAGAAGATTTGCGATTTCTCAACGCTTGACTAACTAGAAAACGATCATCCCGTGGTTCGGTACATGTCTTTCTGCCAGAACCAGGCCTTCTCTTGACGGAACCGGTCTCTTGATAGCGCTGCCAGGTCCTTTGAACTGTCGACCGACTCACATTTAGCCTCTGAGCCACGAAGCATTGACTGCAACCTTCTTCAAGCAGCGCAATAATTTTGCTCGCTTTTATCACTTTATCTACCATTTTCGAGATTGCTAAACAGCAATAACAATACTTTTAAATGTCAAGGACACCAGATAATTTAATAAAAATTGACAAAAAGTTAATTAGAGTCGATATTAACTATAGGGAATTCGCGCCACAAAATGTAGTTAAAAGTTATTTTCTTTGAAAACCAGGCTCAGTCAAAAATTTGAATTTGGAATGTACTCTTATAAACATTATGGCACTTTTATAACTGGCCAGTAACATGTTCAAATGATTAAAACCTTTTTGGTATTTTATTTTTTTCAGCCAGGAAGAAAATCGAAACCGCCCGTTTTTTTTGCAAATGAGTATATATACATTTATTAATACTGCTCGTTTAATATTATAATATATTAAACTTATAAATGTAAGAGACTGATGTCCGTACTTAAAAGAAAACTATTATACATATTGAATGAGTGAGTGAGTGAGTGTGTATGTATATACATTTTTTGTGACATTACCACTACTATTATATTTCGGAATTTATCAATTTTAAATAAGAAAAATGCATTCACAGTTTAGCGAAGTAATAATTTTTATTTTCATTACTCTACTCGTATCCGTTTATCAATTTTCAATATCCACGAAATAAAGGCGAAAATGAATGTTTTTTTTTTGTAACGCTTTTACACTTCAACGCTTCGACCGATCGTCGGAAAATTTATCACACTGTTAATAGGAGAGATAAATACGGATATTACAGTTATATGTTCAAGGGAAATTGAGAAAAATAAATGACAATGTTATTGGTTTATATCTTTGATGTCTTTTAAGAAAACCATATAAAAATTAAAACCAAATATACGTTTTCATTACTAAGCCACATTTAATATTATCAAAAGATATGTAGTTTACACGTTAATCTCTTGGGAAGAACATATTTTATCAATTAACTCATAAGGGAATAGGGTTCAGTGATCTTAGACACGAAAAATAATATCAAGTCCGCTGGAATTGAGGATTTATAAAGTCCTATATACACTTTATACTCAAGAATTATATCTACATATTAACAACTAAAGCATGAGATATGAAGCTTTTGAAAGAGAATAGGAAAATATTTACGATTTACACGACGGTCGCGAATTCAATACCCGTTTGAAAAAGATATTTGTTTTTATGCAAATATTTGATTTTGAGTCAATGTGAACACGTTAATCTGGCAGTACCAATTGTTATCATGAATATCTGATAACGACTGTTATTCATGGTAGGTAAATTATCCGGTAGGTATTGCCGCAGTGCAACGGCGTACCTGATTAAGCTCCAACTCCTCGAAACGGAGAAGAGGAGTTTGTCTTGCAGTGGAAAATTTACAGACTGTTTTCAGTTTAGTTCAGTACAAAGCAATTAAAATCACCAATTAGGTGTATCATAAGAGGGCATCCATTAATAACGTGAGCTCAAAATGGGGAGGAGGGGGTCCAATAAAATCTTATTAAATCTCATTTAAACTGGGCACAATCAAAAATGTCACGTCAACCCTAAAAACTATAAATTATTTTAAAAAAATAAGTAAAATAAAATATGTTCATTATGCCCGCTTAAATGCTTCTTTTTTTTAATGCCCGCTGTTTGTGCTTTTAATTTTATTAAATTGAAATATATTTATTATAGTACACCTGAACGTTTTACTTTAGCGTAAATCTTACGTAAGGGGAGGGAGAAGGGTTTAACCAAATCTTACTAAATCTCACATAAGGGAGCGAAGGAAAGGAAGTAGTCTAAATTGAATGAACAGCTCACGTAATTAATCGATGTCCCTCAATAAGTGTATCGTTTTTAAAAACATTTTCAAGGAAATTCACTTCTATTGAACTAGTATTTAATTATAGTCAGTACTGTACCTGATCGATAATACTAAGGATATCCATATTGAAATATTAAACAACGCCATATGCCAGTAAATTATTTTTGTATCGATTAAACGTCTCGCATTAGTTTAAAAATATCTCATACCGTGTTGCTATCCCACCTATATTATAAAAGGAAAAGTTTGGAAGGATGTAAGTGGCTACAGAATCGACTGCAAGGAAACTTAAATTGGTACATAGATCGATATCGAGAATCACACGTAGGCTTAGTACTTTTTAACCCCAACATTCCGACGGCTTCGGGTAAATCTGCGAACCGCAGCTAGTAAGAAAACAACGGCCATTATACAACAATTAACAATGACCTCAAATAGGAAATGGAGTCGATATTTCATATTTTAAATGACCGACTTAACTGAAGTTAAAATTAAAGGCTCGTGTTACGTCGATAAGTATAAATTACTAAATTTTATATTTACTGTTTTTTTTTATTACTTAATTTAATATTGATACGCTTCTTTCAGTAGTGTCTTTTTAGGATATTAAGACACAGATGCTAAAAATTATACGATGAGATGTATTAATTTTTTCGACATATTTCTTACTATATACTTTTTATACCATATGCGAAAAAAATCCAAAATAAAACGCAGTGAATTATTTTACTATACATATATATACTTTTCTATATACTTAAAATCACGCTGCATTTAAGTACCTCTACAAACTATATATATATATATATATATATATATATATATATATATATATATATATATATATATAATTACTAGATGATAAATTTTTTATTATGATTTTTTTAACGATTAAAATCAAAACTATAAAATTATCTTATACTTTTATTTTATTCATAATGACTCATAAAAAATAAAAATATATAATAATAATATACAAGGAAACAGCTATTTACATGAATAATAATTAAACCTTATTATGTTCTATCATAGATACTATAGTTTTATGCTAACTAAAATATGATATATATGTTTGTGATTCGATTTTTTATAAATAACCGTAAATAAATTATACACATACAACCACACAACTAAAACACATGTTAATCATGCACATATTACCAAACAAAAACACGTGTTGCTTTTATGTATTAAAAAATAAATACATTTTTAATTTTACTTATAATTGGTTAATTAAATAATTATTAATTGGTTTTAAAATAATTACAATTAAGAATAAATAGCGAGCGTATGTAACAGGGTGCGTAATATTAGAATAAAAAACAGGAAAATGCATTGCGTACTAAACTATAAATTTAGATACCACACTAAACGGCAAGTCTGTTAATAATACAAGTAGGTATTTTTAATTTAGCAGTATTATAATCATGTAGTTCAAATTTTCTAGTCCAGAGAGATTATTGCCTTTGCTGCATAGGTTTTGAAGTCTTCACTAGATGGCGCCTAATCAATTTAAGAATATACAAGTTCAAAAATAAAACCACTAAATTGGTAACTTTTATAAGAATGAATTGGTAAATTAAATAATTATTATTCATTGGTTTTTAAATAATTTGAATTAAGAATAAATATTGAAATGAAGTGAATATTGATTTTTAGTTTCGAATATTTCTTTTGTAGAATTCTATGTAAGAGGTTTTTTAACGAAAAATTCTTACGTTACGGACGTTTTTTATAAAGAACTTCGTTCCAAAGAGCCATGAAGATAAAGGGGCGACTACTGATTCGGTCAAATGAATTTGGATTTTTAATTACCAGCGGTGTTAATTAAGATATTTGGTCAAACGAATTCTAAGTTTGGGTCACTAGTGACATTTATCCAAAAGACCAAAATCCTGTAGGTAACTAGTGGCACTAACCTAAATATTTGGTAAAACGAACTTGACTTTTTGGACACTGGCGGATTAATTTATATGTTTGGCCAAATGACTGTTTTTTGGTCACTAGTTGTTTTATTCAAGGAGTCAATATTTAAAAAAGTAATAAAAACTTAGTTCCAGAAAGTTATTTGAATATAAAGCAAGTTGTTCGTCTGTAAGAGTTGTGATGAAACTAGAATATTTTTGTAAGTATTGATGTTTATCACAACTTGATACAAGAAAAACTCGATCTCTAACAAACTTTTATATGACAGGTAAATTATACTGTTGACATGGTAAACTTTTGCTGGTTATAGTGGTTTTGATAAATAATATTTTTGCGTTATTATTTTTTAGTTAGTCATGGGATACTCATCCCAACTTACCTGTCCGGTAGTTGTGGTATAGTATACGGGTATGCGACCCCGGCTTCCCTAGCTATTACTGTCCTATCCCTTGCCCTCCTGGGCGGTAATATCCTACTTTTCCTATTTCCCACCCTAACTTACCAATATTCCTTTCTCACACCACCTATCCTCCCCTTTTTCTTATTCCTACCCCTCCGCCAATCCAACGTCTGCCGTGCGGATGGATGCATGGCTAGGGGCAAGCCTAGTCGTTAGCGTGCCACACTGCCCTGGGACCTGGCGACCCAGAATAAGGCGAGCCTTACCCTGGCATGCGGGGCTCTGCTGGGGTGAACAAACTTTTCCCTAGCTATTCGTGGGAACGCAATGGACAATCATAAAAATAATTTAAATAACCAAAATGGCGGCGATGTGGTTCGCCACCCATCACGTCTCGTTTCTCGCGGGGGCGAAAAGCGGCCCACGGAGAGCCGCTTCGCTACGTTGAATGTAAGAGGAGGAATGGATGGTAAGGTAGATGAAGTATGTCAGATGATGGATGAACGATGTATAGATATTCTGTGCGTGAATGAAACCAAGAGGAAAGGATGCAACACCACGGTTCATGGTCCTTTCACAGCATACTGGTCGGGAGTCCCACAAACCAGCCGAGGCTGTCAGGGAGTTGGTGTAATTCTTTCCTCTCGAATGGTTGAATGTGTGAAGGAGCATGAATGTGTAAGCCCAAGACTCCTCTGGATTAGGTTAAAAATCGGACTCACCCGCTTGTTTGTCCTTGGGGTCTATGCACCGACGGATCTGCGCGGAGGTGGGTCACTAAAAGCCCAACAAGAGAGAGAGGAATTCTGGGATAGCATGAGAGAGGTCTTGAATAAATGCGGAGAAAATGAACGGATCGTGATGTTAGGGGACTTTAATGGATGGGTTGGAATAAAGCGTGATGGATATGAAGGAGTTCTAGGTACGTTTGGAGACGAGAGAGTGAATGACAATGGGAGAAGCCTGCTTGAAATATGCTCGGAATGGAATCTTTGCGTGGCCAACACAATGTTTGACCACAAAAAGATCCATTTGTATACAAGAGATGAAAGTGAGTCTAGAAGTATGATCGATTTTGTAATTGTGGATGAAAGACTGAGGAAGAAAGTGCTAGACACTCGGGCATACCGCGGTGTAGGCATCGACACAGACCACTTCCTGGTCATAGCTCGAATGCGGGGGCTTTTTAAACGATGGCGACACCGAGGGGCTGAGCCTACGAGTGTTTTAGACAGAGTAAAAGTGGAAAATCTGCAAGAAAAAGAAAAGAAAGACGAGTATGTAGAGAAACTGAAAGAAAGTTTTAAAGGCATAGAAGATAGAGGTGTGATTGAAGATTTGTGGGAGACATTTAAGAAAGGGGTCGTGAATGTTGCTATTGATGTATGTGGGGTAGCTAAAAGAAGGAAAGGAAGAAAGGACTATAATGTATGGATGGATAAAGATGTACAAAGGGCTGTACAAGAAAAGAAGAAAGCGTGGTTAGATTGGTTAGCAACAAAAGCTAACCAAAAAGTTCAAAAGACAACGGATGACAAGGTAAAGGAAGCAAGAACGAAGTATAAAAGATTGAAATCAGCAACGAAAGAAGTTGTGTCTAGAAAGAAAGAAGAACGAAAAGATGATTTTGATAGGAGGCTCACTGAAGATTTCCAGTCAAACATCAAGTTTTTCTGGAAATCCATCAACACAGCCAGAGGAAAAATCTCTACTTTGGAGCTGAATACAATCAGGAGTCAAGATGGGAGCATTATAAAAGGAGAAGAATGTGTGTTAAAGAGATGGAAGGAATATTTTGAAAGTTTGTTTGAAAGAGAGGAAGTGCAAATACATCATCCGGCACTTTCCATGGAAACTAATATAAATGTTGATGAAAGTGAGATAAGCATGGATGAAATAGTGAAAGCGTTGAAAAGTATGAAATTAGGTAAGGCTGCAGGGTATGACAGGATTACCGTCGAGATGCTGAGGGCTGGACAAGGCATAGTGGCTAGTCAGCTGTACCGCCTTTTCAATTTGTGCTGGCGAAATGGGCAAGTACCGGGAGACTGGTGCAAAGCCGTAATTGTGCCATTATATAAGGGAAAAGGGTCACGGCAGGACTGCATAAATTACCGCGGTATAAGCCTTCTCAGCGTCGTCGGTAAATTGTATGCAAAAGTGTTGATTGAAAGGGTTGTGAATGTAACAGACGAAAAAATGTGGGATGCACAAGCAGGATTTAGAAAGGGAATGGGATGTACGGATCAGGTCTTTTCTTTACGATGCATAGCCGAAAAGTGTTTGGCTAAAAACAAGAGGGTCTATTGCGCATTCGTGGATCTAGAAAAGGCCTATGATAGAGTGGTGAGGAATGAATTGTGGTCAGCATTGTCCGTGTATGGTGTGAGCAGTGTCCTCATACGAGCATTGCAATCTCTGTATAGGGATTCTAGTGCTTGTGTGAGGATAAACGGGGCATACACTGAATGGTTCAATATCGAAAAAGGTGTTAGACAGGGATGTGTAGCGTCACCGTGGCTGTTTAACCTGTTCATGGACAATTGCTTGACAGATTTAAAAGAGAATGAAGGCGGGTTGAGAATGAATGAGTTACTCGTCAAATGTTTTCTCTATGCTGATGACCAAGTATTGCTTGCGTCTTCGGCCGAGGAGTTGCAGGAGATGGTAACTGCTATGAATGGAGCTTTTGTTAGAAAGGGAATGAAGATGAATGTAAAGAAGACGAAAGTGATGGTGTTTGAAAGAGAGGAGGCAGTGACAGATTGCAATATCGTGATTGGAGATGTACAAATTGAACAGGTGAATGAGTTTGTGTATCTGGGTTCAAAGTTTACAAAAGATGGAAAGTGTGAGAGTGATATTGAAAGAAGAGTGAATGCAGGAAACATGGTGAATGGAGCTTTACACTCCTTTATGAGGAGTCGGAAGGTGTCTAACAAGGCTCGTTTGGCTGTTTATGAGGGGGTGTTAGTGCCGACACTCATGTACGGAAGTGAAAGTTGGGTATGGCAGAAGAAACATGAAAGCAGAATAAATGCAGTTGAGATGAGAGCGTTAAGAAGTATGATAGGAGTTAAACTGAGTGACAGGATAAGAAATAGTGAGATAAGGAAACGTTGTGGTCTGAAAGAAGATGTAGTGACAAAAATTGAGAAAGGTATGCTGAGATGGTTTGGTCATGTCGAGAGAATGAATGAAGAACGGTTGACGAAAAAAGTGTATAAGGCGAGTGTGAATGAAAGTGCGGGAAGGGGTAGACCTAGGCGGACGTTTAAGGATCAAATCAGGGACGTCTTGAAAAAAGGCCAGGTCAAGAGTACCCTAAACCGAAGAGCATGTATGAAAGGAATAATGAAAGTGGACGAAGCAAAACATGTATGTAAGGATCGTAGCAAGTGGAAAGAAGTGGTCTCTGCCTACCCCTATGGGAAAGAGGCGTGATTATTATGTATGTATGTATATTTTTGCGTAAAATTATTGCTCCCTAATAAATTACCTATATAAATCGAAAAACTACCTTTATTAAAATAATAAAAAGTTTAGTGAAAGAAACCACGGCGCATCAAGAGCATTTTTCTTTTCTTTAAAAGGGTATTTTATAGTATATGTAAATATGTATTTATTTATTTGTATTTAAGTAATAATTTATGTAATGTATATGTATGTTATATATGTCTAGCGTATACATATTGAATATAAATATAGTATGTTCTATATTTCCTTCGCCCCTAATTTTGTTTGTTAATATAGTTCTTACTTCATTTTTTTTTTTGTGTCATTATACGTCTAACTTATCTGATTTATGTCTATGATAATTCATTTTCGGGTGTACTGTGAAAAATTCTCTTAAACTCGCAAATCCTTTATACATTTATTTCAATGATTTATATCTTTTTGTAATTTTTTGTACGTATTTCAAAGAGTTAAATAAATATAAATAAATCAACTATCTTACTACTATTATAAACGCGATAATTTGAATAGACGCTAGGAATAGCTCCGGGCTTCTTTTTATACCGGAAAATGTACGATTCGTGTCGGATAGACTTTCATCCGAACGAAGTCGCGGGCGACAGCTACTTATAGATACAACTTTACTTTTTTCTAATCGACTTCAAAACGTTTTCAAGTATTTTTTTACTAAATGTAAGCATAAACTTTTTATGAAATGGATCGATTTGAACGATTATTTTTACCCGACTGCGACAGGAGGGTTATGTTTTTCGAGTGTATGTATGTATGTATGTATGTATGTATGTATGTCCATTTCTTTGGCGCGCCCTACAGCCCAAACGGCTGGACGGTTTTTGACATATGAGGTGTCGTTGGATTTGTCTAAATTGTAGTAGTGACATAGGCTATATAAATTTTCAAAATGGCGTCCGCAAATGGCGGAATGAGGGGGGGGGGGGAGTTGAATATTTTTTCTTACTGTAGCAATATGGGTATCAAATGAAAGCTAGTAAATTGTTTTATTCTTTTTAGTTTATAATAAGAGTATTTTACGCAGTCGGGTTTTTTGATTTTTTTTAATTAAGCATACTTGTTTATTTATTTAAAGCCATATCACGGGGGCGGTTTCGAATAAATTTGATCAAGTTCAGATTAAAAAAAAGCATCCGAGCTGTGACGGAACTTGCGAACGGTGGGCAGGAAATCGCTGGCAATTGATTAAATAATAGGAATACAGATTTCAACAGGAACTGACTAATCGAATGGAGACGATTTTTATTACTTTAATACTACATCATTTTATACACTTTTTCAAATCCGTTTTAGTATTATAAACGAGAAAGTAATTTAGCTCTGTCTATTTGTTTGTTGTACACTAAAAATATTGGTACAAAGTGATAAAATAAAAATAAAAAGTCAATTCCCATTTAGATCAACAGAGATTTTTTTCATTCATTTAAAACTAAAATTAATGAATTAATATTTGAAAAATTGTATTTATATCAAGTGTCATTCAATAAAATTAAAAAAATAAATAAAATGTATTTGAACTTGAACGGATGAATAAAAAGTATTTTATTAACGATTGAAAATTTGAACAGGAAATATATAGGTAGAGTGTAAACAAATATGTAGGTAGGATTGAAAAAAGGGATAATACGAGGTGCAGCTAAAAAGTTCACGGCCTAGGGTACTTAACAGTGAATAATTGGCTTTTTACTCATGTCACTATTTGCGACACTCAGTAGTATTATAAAAGCAATAACTAAGTTTTTGCACTCATAGTTCAATTATTTATCGAACAAAAAACATCACAATGTCAGGCGAATCTGGAAATTCTCGGAATTGTGAACACCGCGCCGTGATAAAATTCCTCGTAAAAAAGGAAATATACCGAAAGACACTTTTGAAGAGATGTCATCGGTTCTTCAGGATTCTGCGCCTTCATATACGATGGTAAAAAAAAATGGGCCCGCCTATTTCGACAAGGACGGGCGAGCTGTGAAGACGACCCTCGCAAGGGTCGCCCTGTCACGGTACTAACCGAAAAAAATGTCCGAAAAGTCGAAAAATTGATTGCTGAAGAGCTGCAGATTAGCAAAGAACGAGTTGGTGAAATTTTACATGAGCATTTGAATATGAGAAAAATTAACGCGCGCTGGGTACCGAAAATGCTCACACCGCTCCACAAGCAACATCGACTCGCATGTTGCAAAGATTTTTTGGAGCTAGTCGGCGATAACAATGAAGACATTTGGCAAATGATAGTCACCGTAGATGAAACATGGATTCGCCAATATGATCCGGAGTCCAAACAAGAGTCTATGCAATGGATAAAAAAAGGAGAAAGGCCACAAAAGAAATTCAAGTTGGAAAAGTCGGCGTCCAAGCTACTGGATTCGCGAGGCTATTGTACAGAAACGATGTGGGAAAACTGACGCGCGGAGTGGTCTTTCTGCAAGACAACGCGCCCGTTCACACCGCACAGTTATGAGGCAAGCCCTGAAAGACATGGGGTTCTCAGAGCTTGACCACCTCCCATATAGCCCAGACCTAGCACCTAGCGATTTTTTCCGATTTGAAAAAGGACTTACAGAGCCGGAGATTTGCAGATAACAACAAAATGAAAGCTGAGGTTGATCGTAATTTTGAAAAGAAAGATACAGAATATTTTTTGGGTGGGTTAAGGGAATTGTGAGAAATATATTTCACTTGACGGAGATTATATTGAAAAATAAAAAATTTAAACAATATATATTTTTTTCATTTAATACTTTAGGCCGCTGACTTATCAGCCGTCCCTCGTAAATAATTGCACAAACAAGGCGTAATAATATTTACCTATACTTAAACGCTGAAAATAAATCGATTACCGTAAACAATGATAAATAATTCACATTTAATAACTCGGCTTTCGTAAACGTTTTCTAAAACTGCATTAGCTTTCCTTATAATAAAATATTCATCAAAGGAACGTTATCAATACATGCACGTACTTGACCCCTCGTAACAACTTGACTGTTAAACGATTGTTAGGTCGAAAATGAAAATAAACGCAATGGTTAGAGGTAGCAAACTATGAACGCTAATTTTTATTATTTTGTATTATTATTTAAATTGTATTCTTCTAATTAATACATTTAACGAGATGTTTTTATTATATCTATCACTACATTAATCGAAAATATAATTCGTGAACAATTGACAGTTAAACACAAAAAATTAATAATAGTTGTATCTTCATTCCTAAAAAATCAATACAACGAAATAATTTCCCAAACAATTTCAAGCATATTTGGTAAATATGTCTGAAAAAGCATCTGCATCCGAAATAGGAGATCAGCGATAAGCTGACAGCGTCAAATCCCCATGGTTAATCAGTTAAATACGGCCGTTCTGGAGTAGTGGTGCACTTGCACTACTTAGTTGCCTCAACGCCAGTGATCGCAAGTTTGATACCCGCTTGGTCCAGATATTTGTATTTGTACATTTGTTTCTGATATGGGTGTACGTCCTTATTGGTCTCCCCACCGTGCCTCGGAGAGTACGTGAAACCATTCCCAATCACCATAGATATCTGATAGCGATCGTTACTAATGGTGAAAATAATATCCACCAACCCGGAGTGGAGCAGCGTTGTAAATTAAGTTCCAACCCTTCTCCTATAGGGAGATGAGGTCTTAACCACGTTTACAGGCTGATTCAGTTCAGTTTAATTCAATCAGTCAATATATTAGTAATCCTAATTAGTCTGGTCCTCTGATATCTGTTACTCAAATGGGTTCTACGGTTCATTATAAATAAATAAATAAACGACTCTTACTCAACGGCCCCCAGTAGGATGTGAATCCTGTGTCGGGGGTCCGCAAACACACACAATACACAAGCACAAACGCCCAGACCACGACAAACATCTGTATGGCCTATACAAATATTTGTCATGTGCGGGGATCGAACACGCGACCGCCAGCGCATCAGCCAGTTGCTGTGACCACTGCCGCAACGCTTCCCTCAAATTATATATTTAAAAGAAAAAATATGCAATTCTTACCTTTCACCAGAAACATTGAAAGACTCGTCAAGTAAAGATATATTAGTTGCACGTTTCAACTGGTCCCGTCTATCTGTCGCCACTTGGAATTGGACCCAATCTCCATGCCGCAAAGTGAACTCCCCACATTGATCTTTGTCACCGAAAGGCACCTGGTTGAAAAATTATGTATTAATAATTATATTATAAACAAGTTTTCACCTGCGACTTCTTACGCAAGGTATTTATTTCGTTATTATTTTACTAAAGTCTATAATGTAATAATTCCACTTGTAGACGTTTTATCAAAACATACGTATGATCTCAATAGATAGATCTATAAGAATCACAACTGTTAAAACTGCATACGAAATACAGACTGACAAGATTGATAGACAAAAATTCAAAAATGTTGTTTTGGCATGTAATGCTCGACTCCTGTAACTAACTGGTTTTTCTTAAATATATCTCAGTATCTGTACATAAATCGGTCGGTTATAATCTTATTCATCATCATCATAACAGACATTGGATGTCCACTGCTGAACGTATCGCCGTTTCCCCCATATAGGGGGGAGGGGGGTTTGCCAATGCTCGCCGCGCTTGGCAGGCGAGTTGACGAGCGCGGTGTTGTGGCGGGATATGGTGACGCTGCTGCCCATCAACACCCTGGTCGGTGCACTTGTTCGCACCACTATGGCCTTAGCCGCCTTTTACGACAACTCAGCAAGAAAGAGGTCGGGACTATTCTTCTCTACCGGTCACCGCACGGCCTATTCATTATAATTATGTTACTTATTATGTTAAAAGGCTTTTGTTTTCGATTATTCTAATTGATTACGGTTTTACTAAAGTCATACACAAACCCGCACTGTACTTGTGTTCAACTACATCAATAGACTGCAAACTAGAATTATCTTTATGAGAGAATCCACAATCCGACTCCTTGGTTTGCTATTAATTATCTCTATAAATAAAATGATAAGAGAATTGTACGCGTATCACGGAAAAACTATTAAGATAGATATCAATTAAGTATTCTACGGTTTCATAGGCTGGACCTAAAAAAATATTCCTATCGCTATAAGTTTTAAGAAAGAACTATTTTATAAGCAATGGCCGATTTTTTAAAACATTTTAATGACCAACAATGTGAAAAAAAAAATAGTTGAAACAAAAGTCGGACTTAATGACACTCTCTTACAGGCAACATTTAGGCAAAACAGAAAAAAAATTGGGGACGGTGATAACAAAGTAATAACGGTGCATCTTATTGTCCGAAGGTAACATTAGGTATAGTTATTTATGCAACTGCTGTATAATGAGCGGTATTAAAACACGAATGTGGGTGAGTCTGATAATAGTGTCACATGAGTGTTTTAATACCTAATTATCAACAGTTGCATACAAAACTTTATCTACTCCCATGCTTTCAATCCAAACAAAACAATAAAAATATCGAAGAAAAATGGCAGGGATTCGAATAACCTACTTACGTTGTTGTTGTTGTTTATCCCCAATATGGAAAGGCAAAGGAATATAGTCCATACAGCCTAGTCTAAATATCCTTTTGTTTTTTTTACAGCGCGCGGCTTTCTGGTAGTGAAACGCGCGTGAATGACAATGTTCTTTTTTTTAATCCGTACAGATGTTCTTTTTTTGAAATTTATACAGATTCCATGCACCAAGCAGTAAGAATGTGGCTGTCTGTTGTTAACCCTTTGCACAGAGGCGATTGAAAAGAAAAAAAAAAAAACAAAGGAGTATAATTATGAAATCCAATACAAAATTATATCATTGGATGTTTTAATGTTGGCAATATGCTAACTGGTTCAGAATCTTTTATAAAGGATTTAAAGCATGGGAGTAGATAAAATATATTTGTCTATAAATTTGAGGTAGGTACGTCTTATGTACCGGTGGGAGGGATGTGCTGTGCCGCGCCCGGCTGCATGGGTACCACCATCTAGCTTGTTTCTCCCGTGAAACAGTTTTGCTGTGTTTCGGAGAGAAGGGCAAGACAGGCAGTGTAATTACTGGCACCGAGACTTTAATACCTTATGTCACTGGATACGCAACACATCCAGGTAAACTGGATTCTGTTCATTGGCGACGTCAACCACTTACCATCAGGTGGAACGTCTGCCAGTTTGCCTATCCAACTAACACAAAAAAAAGAAAAAGTCTTATGGTCGGTGATCGAACGGTGACAATAACGAGACGAGTGATCGATAGTGAAGATGAACCGAACTGTAACATTACAATATAATTTTTCCTCGTGTCAAGTGCAAACGTTATTGTTAAATAATTTCCGCCAATTTTTTGTTATCCATATTCACGTATAATTAAAATATTTCACTAACAATTTCCATAAAAGATAAAAAATTATTAAATGTTTACACTTCATTTCATTTCAGCGTTTATATTAAGTAAACTACTACTGATAAATTTTATTTAACAAGTTACTCTCATTTTATATAAAAATTTTCATCAATTCACCGAGGATCGTTTGAAACGGGCCCGTTTACTCTGTACGCTATGCGCTCTGAAAAATTTAATTAAAAATTGCAATACGATAAAACCATCCGAGATCCGTATTTAGAATTAAGAGTTCTATTTATTTTGTCTCGTTAAAAATTTATTACGTTTATTACAAAAATTGTAAGACTTTTGCAATCTTCTGTATAAAAGGAAGAAAATTTCGTTCTCAACTTTCAAATTTTTGCGAAAATATCCGTGAATCTATTACATGATTTATGCAAGACCAGATTATTCATCTGAAGTAAATAAAGTAATATATACAAATAGTGAAAACTTTAAGGTTTTTATTGTAAAAAAAATGTTTATTTAACTATTCGTGCATAAATTTGAATCAATTTAGTAATGTTTATCGCTCCGTGCAATTGTCAACGATTATATTTTAATTTACGAAAAACATATTATTATAATTTACTGGGAGTGTTAATGACAATAATTCGTTGACAGACTTACGTCGTGAGATCGGAATGTATGAAAATGAAAAAAAAAAAAAAAGAAAAAAAAAACATGTGAGTAATTAAAATTGTCGTCGTGTTCACACTTTGACAATTTAAAAGTGAAAAAAAAAATGAAAGACAAAAACGACACTTTGTAATTTTTATTTTAAACTTGATTATAGTAAAGTAATACATGTTTCATAAAAATTTCAAATATCTACCTATTATTATTGTTCCATAGATATACTTGTAGGAGCCCCATGACAAGCGGACGGCGAAGTCTTATTAGTAATAGGGGTTGCTATGAGAACGGAACGCTAAAAACGAATACGACAATTGCTAAATCATGCAGTCTAGACAGGAGGGCACGTGTTTTATTCGCTTTATAGGGGGATAAAACGGATTTCAAAGTTAAATTGAAAAATCATACCAATAATATACACTTGACCCTGTACTACATCGTGTCGCGCCTAAATTGCTCCGTCAATTAAATTATGCGTCGGATCGACTGCATCGAATATCCAATACAAGACTTTAATCGCGGTTTCACCCGTAATTTTATTGTAGCTCCGTATAATGTATTTTTATACAGAGTGACTGGTGAGTTACTAATCAATATTTAAGGAGAATACTCGGTACATGATTCTCATTCAAATTATGTTTAAAAAAAATAGGTACTTAATTTTTGACCAAATTTCCATTAATTTCAATTCAAATAAATGAAGTGTGGACACTTTTCCAGTCATGCCGGCGGCGCGTGCACAGATGTTGTACTGTGCCGCTTGTTTACATCTAAAAATTGCCAAAGTTCACATCATTTACCTAGTCAACAAATTTGTTGCTTAAACGAATAAAATATTTTAGTATTTTTGCCTGTCCTAAGCCAGGATTAACGTATTAAGAGGGATTGGATCATGCTTGTTTATCAAAGGTAGCCTGCTACCCTGTTGTGTACGTGGCGGCGTTTGGACGTAGGTAAACTACCTGTTTTGTGTCGATAGCGCAGCTAGCTGCTAGGGTGTCCAGATGACGCGTAAATAATTAGATAACTGTTGGGTAACTTTACTACATAATTCGATTGAGAATCATGTACCGAGTATTCTCTTTAAATATTCATAGTAACTCACCAGTCACTCTGTATCATGTGACATACTAATGGGGAAATAGTTATTTAAATTTGATTCAGTGGTTTTAGAATTTCAACACAAATCATGCGTCAAATCGACCGCAGCGGAAAATATATAATGCTCGCGAAATGGCTCGCGGTTTTACTTCAAGTTTTTTACTTATGTATAATGTATCTTTATAATTAATATTTCTAAATGAGAAATAGTTATTGAAATAAGGTATGTAATTTCGGAAATTATGGATGGTAAAGAAACAATTATATTCATCTTTTAATAATAACATAGGTAGACGATTGCAAGTATGCCGTGGCCTTAAGCGACAGTGGCATCATTGTCAATTGTCAAAAAATTTAATTGTTAAAAAATCAGAGAATCATTTTGATTTAAATGAGATAGTTTATATTAATAACATTTTATTTCATTATATTAATAAACATTATTGTACAATTCAATAATTATAATATATTAAATCATACTGTTCTCGTAATTTACGCGAATTTTACTCATGGCTGTAAAGGTTCCGAAACGTCGGGAAATAATTTAAAAATCGTAAAGCTGTAAAGTTTTTAAACAAATAAACGCGATAAAATCCGATTTAGACTTTTAGTTAAATATTAAATCATATAAAGTGTGGTCAAATTTCACGTCTTTTGTTGTTCTCCGTTTTCTTTAATCTACGCAATGGCTTTCAATTCGATTTATAACTATTTTTAGACATTTGAAGGTTTTACAATTGTTTCTTTCGTGAAGAAACATCAATGTTTTGTAATGTAGTCGTCAAAAAAACCGACGTCGGGCACTTATATGGCTTATGCTGTGGAAAACTTTAAAATTATATCATAATATTTTCATCATTCATCATCAAAAAGACTGATAACTTTTGAAATTATTAATTATTGTGTAAAATATTAATATTTGTGAAGCTTACTTAAAATCATTATTCGGATGAATGTGTTTGTTTGCTTAGCATTATATAACTTACGGCGAGTTGCACGAAACCGTCGCTAACTTTCCGTTAGTTAAGTTGCAATTAATCTTAAAATTAGTTGATCTTATGATTAATTTAAAGCTTTTGGAATTAATCATCCGTTAGATAGGTCTTTAATTAAACTAATTTTTTTTGTTAACTTAATCAGATGTAGGTTTCGTGCAACAGATAATCACGATTCTTGTGATTAAATTAGTTTAATAAACACTTAAATTTAAAATTTGTTTCATGCAACTCGGCGTTAGTCACATTATAATAATAATTAAAAGAAAATACTATTGAAGGTAGAACAAAAATATTTTCGCCAATGATTCGCGAAATGTTTGGTCTGCACGCTGTAGCATATTATAATGTAATTTGTGCTGAGCTAGGTGAGTCGCGTATATTGGTAAACGTCCCTCCCTCTCACTTTCATGTGCATATGTATTTTTAGCTTTTATAGCCAGAGTTATTTGTTTCCAGTGTTAAGAGAATTATTAAAATGATTTTAGTATTTTAATATTTAATCGATTACAATAAAACAAATATAATGTGGGTTCATGACATCTTTACTCATAAAAACATGTGATAACATATCTGTCAAACATAGTCACATTGTTAATAGTTATCCTTCGAAAAAAAAAGCATGCTCAGTTTTGACGCTTCCGATTAACCATTCAAAAATTTTCTTTCGTAAAAATGTTGTCTTGATAATTTTATAGAAACACAGCACAAGATAAATCAATTAAATTTAAAATAAGGGACAAATCATTCCCATTTATAAAAGATAAAGTTAAATACGTTATTAAAAAACGCTTTATAATTTCTTCTAATACAGTTTCCACTTAACCTTTGACACGAAAATGTAATTCTTGCTATGCCACGATCATGATTTTGACCTATACCTATACAAACTGGAATGCGCACGTGCACTCAAAAACGTTCCTAAGAAGGGGATTACATCTCTTTCAACAATGAATTCAAGGCAACTCGTAAGAAAGAGACGAAATACCAGTAGTCAACGAAATGCTCGAAACGTTTTTTTTTTCTTTACATGTTGGAAACAAATGTTAACCTTATGTGCGTTAGTTGAAGGTGCATATTTGAATATACAATTTTATTAAGTGAACGTTCCAGTTATGATATTTTTTGGCCACGACATAATATCGAGACGTTAAATTAACGTTGGAACGTACAAACACACTCATTCATACATACATGACACATGAAAACTTGTCATATATATTTCAACACTTATTGAATATCGGAGTCTGGGTGTATATATTTATTTAATGTATATTTATTTTTTAAAAAAAGTATGTACTTATATAAGCCGACTGGTACCTAAAAAACAGATATTAATGCCTACCTTAGGAACAGACGACCGTGTGTATATGTTAAGTACATAAAATAAAATAAAAAATTAATATCTGTGATACCGAAATTTCACAAAAACAATAAGTAACTAGTAATCCTGAATATAGAGGCAACATCGCTCATAAAAAACATCGATATTTGAACATCGATATTTTTAAAAGCGAAACATCGATGTTAAAAACATCAAAGCTTATATTTTTAAAAATTAAACTTCGATGTTTTTAACAATGAACAATATATATCGATATTTGAGAAAAATCGATGTATCGTTTACATCCCTAATCCTGAAATCATATAAACAATTAACGTGGGATTGTAATATCAGCTACAAATAACGCTGCGTTCAGCAATGAAATTGATGGGGGATTTATTTTCATTTATATTCAATTTATAGTTCTGCGCGGTGAGCTAAAGTATCGCGATTGTGTATTTTGTAAACGAACGGAGTAAATTATTTCGAATGATATGAAGACATCGAAGATTTTTTTGAGATTGTGTGGTTTTTGAAAACACAAGATTATTGTCTATAAGATTCTCAAAATATTTATGGGTAGTTTACCTTTAGCTGATAAAGATGTGTGGACTTAGTGGAGCTGTATTTCATGCAAGATATTACTAATTTTGTACTAAAACACAGTTTATGTATTATTTTCAAAAGAGTAACTGCGGAGTTTCTTGCCGATTCTTCTCTGCAAAATCTACATCCGAATCGGTGCTAGCTTTACTTTTACAAAATAATAATAACTTTAAAGTGTTAATTTGTAAAATGACGACGACGAAAGGTGCTCGTGGGGCCTATTTGAATAAAGTTGTTTTTGATTTTGACTTTGATTTTGATTTAAAAATCAATTAAAAAATCGATCAATTTACTTTATTCAATTAGACTTTAAAATCACTTTTGAATCGTCGTGTCAGCACCGATTCGAAATGTAGATTCTGATGAGGAGAACGAATTAACGTTACTCTTTTAAATAATTCCAAATATCACACACAATACGTAACAAAAATACAAATTTTAAAATTCGATACAAAAATTTCGCTGCGAATCGAATATCGTGACTGTATGCGATAAATATAAACGCAGTAATTTTATAAAAGCTTGACCTTTATGTGTATAACAACACGGACAATACTATGGAAATAAATTTACGAACATATAAACGAATGAATGAAAATTATCTCTTTTGACGTACGAATATCAATAAACATTTTTGTTTAAATTAACTCGCAATGCAATCGCAATCGCAACGTACTGCAGATCTACTCACTGCAATTTTTTTTTTTTTTTATAAGAGATGAGTTTAAAGCGAACCTTTTTCAATTTATGTTGTTGGAATAATTGTTTATTTTTACATTTCACCCGTATCACACTTGTTACCACCTGCCGGTGTGAGTGTAATATGAGTGGGAAGGTTTTTATAAAAGTATGTATAATAAAAGAAAATAAAATTCTAGGGAGTCGTAAGCTAAAGGACTCGTATATAAATAAATAATTATTTTTAACAAATACATACTATGGAGAAAACAGCCGACGACTTTATTCACTATTGTTGTTATCTGAGATGTAGTCTCTGACTATGGGCCTTTTAAACAAGCTCCAAGTCGCACAGCGTGCAATGGAGAGGGCTATGCTTGGTATATCTCTGCGAGATCGAATCAGAAATGATGAGATCCACAGTCGAACGAAGGTTACCGACATAGACCAATGGATCTGCAAGCTGAAGTGGCAGTAGGCGGCACATAGCTCGTAGAACTGACGGCCGATGGAGCAGAAAGTTTTTCGAGTGGAGACCACGTACCGGCTAGCGCAGCGTCAGACGGCCGTCCGCGAGATGGACAGACAACTTGAGGAAAGTTGCCGGAAGCTGTTGGATAGAGGCTGCTACGAACCGGTCGCTCTGGAGGTGGATTGGGGGGGCCTACGCTCAGCAGTGAACTTCCAATGGCTAATACGATGATGAGTATGATAATGTAGTTTTCTTACAAGGCAATGATGACTTCACATACAAATTGCGTTATTAATTAACATTTTGATCTTAAAAATCAACATAGTATTCGCTCTTATAGCATCGTGCGATGTGGTCTTTCTGTTATCGAATAATTTCATTAAGAACGTTCACGTATACGTGTTATGGTCAGTCGATATTCATAAGCCAGTACAAAGTTTAGTTTATATAATAGTTAGTAAATATAATTCTTTATTCAGATATATCTTTAAAAGAGTCTGCCGTAGTTACCAACGACACATATTATATCATGCGTTTTATGTATCGTAGTCAACTGGTTGGCTTTATCGGAATAGTACCATACTCTTGTAGAAAATTGCGAAGTACTCGTAGCTAGCTATTATATACCGTCCTTCCGAGGTTCCCGTCCTTCCAAGGGGGGTCTTTTGAAGGTTTTATATATCACGTTCCGTATGAGAATAAAATTCCTAGCCATTTTTACTTATAACATGTCTTACATTACACTACACTTACAGCGCCCAAATAATGTAAATAAATAGGTACATTAATACTGATTGCAAATTGCAACTAAGTAACTCTTACTATTTTGTGGTTATTTCCAAAAAATATATATATACCTTAGTGAATCCTTTCCCTTGTTGTAGTGGTGCGAGTAAAAGCCTCAAAGCCGCACGTCAGCGGTCGTGGGTTCGATTCCCGCTCGGGACACATATTTGTACGAATATTTATCTCCGGTATGGGTGTATGTCCTTGTGGGTCTCCCCATCATGCCTCGGAGAGCACGTAAAGCCGTCGGCCCCGCTTGTTATCATAGACACCTGATAACGATCGTTTCTCATGGTAGGGAACATTATGCGCCAACCCGGATTGGAGCAGCGTGTTGGATTAAGCTACAACTCTTCATCTATATGGAGAAGAGGCCTTCGCTCAGCAGTGGATGGTTTACAGGCTGATACAGTACAGTAAAAATCTCAACCTACCTCCACTTCCGAATGGTCAGCGGCGCGGTATCTGATCCTGCCGGGTAGGGGGTCGTTTTGCGGTACACGAACCATATTACCGCGTTCCAACGGCTTCAGGACCTGACCCCGCATTATCTCCGGACTGACGTCTTCGAACACAACCGAGCCACTGGGTAGCTTCGTTATGTTGCACGCCACTTCTTTACCCTGGAAGAGATAAAACTATTTAAAGAAATTCTTTTGTCTTAAATTATTAATCATAGCTTAAATATTGTAACTAACTAGTCATTTCTTCTAGCCGAACCAAATGAAAAAATGAGAATTTAATATCGAGACTGGATAGGTGGTGTAGTTATATAATAAACTTACAAATGTCTACATACTAATACTTATACAAAATATGTATGTATAATATAACATATACATGGACGTAGCGAGATACGGTCAAGGGGGCAGGCAGCTGCCCCCTCTGGAAAAGTTAGAAGAGTGGTCAGTCACTGATAAAAAAGATTTCTCTATCTTTTCTTATTCTAAGCGATGTCACTAATAACGATAAGTGAAACGAATAAAAGAACACCACCACTACTAATTTGAGATACTCATTTGATATAATGTTAAAAACCACGATTAAAACAATACAGTCTAGGATTTTCTTTATCTGCCCTCCTCTAAAGAGAATCCTGGCTACGCCCTTGAACATATAATAATAATACAGTAATAAATATTTAAAAAGAAAAAGATAAAAAACATTTAGTTTCATAAAAACTTAATCAAATCTTCTCCAGTTTGAGAGAGATCTATAATATATCCTATATAATATGTCGTGATTAATGGTGGTTTTAAATAAATACGTTCAAATCGTCTCAAAAACTTAAAAAAACATCAAAAGAGATAAGTTTATTTTTAGACTGACTATTAAATATGAATCGCATACGGGCGATGTAGTTCCCTGCAGCGCAGAGCAAGTTTTCTATTTATTTTTTCCAAGCGCAAATAATAGTTTTTCAGTTGAAAAAATTCACGAGCAATGTAGAAACGTAAATAATACAACACGCCCGCCCGGTTTCACTCATGTTATAATTCGTTCAATTCGATTCGTCGGATTGGTTAACATGTCGTTCAGTAATTAAATTATATGTAAACCTGCAACCTGTCTGCCTGTACTGCACGGATTTCCTACGCAAAAAATATATTTATTTATTTTTCTAATAATTGACAAGCAAATTCTTTTGATTGATTGATGAATGAATGAATGAATGAATGATTTATAATATTAGTAGTTATGTGTGCATAATCTTCCCTGGTGATAAGGATTTATGTGGTAAAATATTTGTTAAAAGTACCGATATTTCAAACAAAACCCTACACGATTCATATCAATATATACACTTCACATGTCATTTATATTATGTTTGAGATACATCCCCGCTTAGACTCGACTTTGTAATTGACAAAAGGTCAACAATTTATTCATTATTACGAATGTCAATCCAGTTACAATTACATACGCTGTGTCGATTACGCATGACGATGAACTTGAATAGGACATTTTACGTAGACATAATAGAAGTGTTGATGACACTGTATTAATAGACTTCAAAAATAATAATAATAATTAGAATATCATCAACGTAGTCGAAGTCAATTTAATACGAATTATTAGGGATAACTCAGAAACTACTCGTCAAATCTCGCTCAAATTTATGTCAAGCACCAGCTTTCGAATATAAAAATAATCATCAAAATCGGTAGGTACATCCAGTAAAAAGTTACGATGTAACATATTTTTAAAAAAAAATACAGTCGAATTGAGAACCACCTTGTTTTTTGAAGTCTGTTAATAAATCTCACTATTACTTTTATAAATGCGAAAGTTAGAATGGATGGATGTTTGTTTGTTTGTTACTCAATCACGGTAGAACGACTGAACGGATCTAGACGAAATTTAGGCACAAAGCTTGATTATATTTTCGAATAGCACAATACGACTAAAACTAGTAGTAGACTAAAAATAACAAATTCGTGAGTAGTAGCTAGTTTGTCAATTGGTCAATTTTTCACGATAAAACTTTTAAATTGTATACGATTGAAACTCGTATGTAGATAATGTAAAAGAAGAATTAATACATAGGATATATTTTCTACTCAAATTCCCAAGCGAGTAAAACCGCAGGTAACAAGCTTGTACACAATAACAAATGGATTAATATCGACTATTTCGATTACTATAGATATATAACGAAGCTAGTCGAATCTTTCGGTGAAACCTTACCCCAAGTTGACGCGCCATTAGTTTATTAACACATTCGCTGCCAGCCACTCAGATCCGAGCAGGGCTAGGTGCATTAGCTAGGTGCTAGGGTTACTTTGTTACATAATATAATGTAATGAAGATTGTTTTTTGTTTTTTACAATAAAAAATACAAAAAAAAAACTAATTAAGGATGGGTATAACACTTGTTGTATAATAATATGTTACATTACATAGATTGACCCGTTGGCGCAGTTTGCAGTGACCCTGTTTTCTGCTCCAAGGGTTGTGGGTTCGATTCCCGCCCCGAGTCTGGGTGTAATATATGTTTATTTATATATGTATTATTAAATGTATATCTATTAAAAAAATGTATATCAGTCGGCTGTTACCTAAAAAACAGACTAAGTTGCCTACCTTAGGGACAGACGACCGTGTGTGTCTGTTAAACATATTTATTTATTATAATAATAACTTGTATTGTTATTATTTGATGAAAAAATCACACATTTGACTATACATTTAATATAACTATGAATTAATTGATAATTAATATGATTTGTATATCGAAATCGATTGTAAAGTAAACGATTATTTTAATAATCATGATATTTCTCTTTTAATAAATTCAATATTTTGAATACTTAGGGCCGAAACACATAACGGCGTTGCGGCGCCGCAACGCTAAAATCGGCGGTGGCGTCACCGCCAATTTTAGCGGCGCGGCACCGCCAATTCCGGCGTTGTGACGTCATACTTGTTGACCATGATTTATTGACATTTTGTGTCTATTTTTATATTTTATTTTTTTGTGTCTTTATTAGACATGGGTATCTCAATGAATTTTTATGAACTGCAGATAAGCTCATGAGCCATATGCTTGAACCGGAGCTGTGAAACGGCTCACAGTTCAGCTCAATTGTTGTTATAGGTATTGTTACTTTTAACCACTTTTAACTATTAGATTTACAGCTAATTTATGACTCGGTTCAAAAAATGACATGTATGATGTACCTAAATTATAAATATGTAATAAAGCAGCGTTTCGAAAAGTTATTATAGCGATATTTTTTCTATCTTACACAATTATAGGGGAATGCTAATTTCATGCATATGATAAACGCTAAAGTGAGTTTCTTTGTTTGTTACGCTTTCACGCTTTAACTATTCACCTGAATTACGATCATCATGAAATTCTGCATACCAGTTTTCTGGGGTACAGAAAAGTACATAGAGTACCTACTTTACGTACCGACTACCGTTGGTGCCTGTACCATGCGAGCGGAGCCGCGGACAAAACCTATTTATTTATATTTAATCTATAAAACTAATATAGTAAGATATTAATTTATGTATCACTTTGTTTCAATTTTGTTTAGGCTTTATGAGACAAAAGTTGTTTAAAATTCTACCAGCATACAAACTTGATTCACAAAATTATTTCCGGTACAAAGGATTACTTTTTATGCATTCTACTAAATAACAACTTCACAAACAATAATTAACAAATTTCACGTGAACTATAATATTTAAAATAATTAAATTAATATCCACAATAAAAAATCACGAAGAACTGGTTACCCTACAACAACGCTCTTTTTCGCGGCGCCGCAACGCCGCAACGCAAACTGCCGATTTTAGCGTTGCGTCGCCGCAACGCCGTTATGTGTTTTGGCTCTTAGAGCAAATTATAATATATGTATGTCGTGGCCATATCGTAAAATTGGCCACATCATGAAACGTCCGAGAATATGTTATGTTAATATGTTAAGTTAGGTTAGACTTTTTTTTACCATTGATCTTGCTAAGACACATTATGATGTGGTCAATGGTCAGTGAAACATTACATGAAATGCGACCAGTTCATGAAATTCTCGAGCATTACATGATTTGGCCAATTCTACGATATGGCCACGACATGTATACGTGTTGTATCGACTCTTGCTTTTGTTATCAAATTAAATATGTTTGGTTAGTAAAATGGGAATGTATCCTATTTTATTGTAATGTAAAACGCTTCGATTCTGAAAACTTCAGAATAATGTCTAGATATGGCATTTGATATTCTATATGGTTTTTTAAGCCATCCCACCCTTCGAATCATGCGATCGTGTTATGTCAAAAACGCTGGCCAGTATGACAGTTTTATGTCGATATGTATGTTTGTATTTTGCCGTTTGATTTACGTAGATATTCTGCCAGTAAGATGTTATAATTTATTAATCATATTCATTATAATTAATTAATTTTATTATATTCTAATATAATAGGTATATGAATTTAATTCAAGTTCAATTGATAGGCTGTAATACATCACGCCAAGACTTGCAGGAGTGGAACAATCATAAATCACAACACACGTTTGGTTTTTACTACGGTGTTGACACTTGTATTGACGTGCGTCGGAAAATCTTTTAAACGTTAATACGTTGTTTATTGAGAAAGGTTATAGCTTCAATTCATTCATAAATTTTACATACAATTTGCATAAAATCGCGAAAGGTAAGTAGCAAATAATGAATTTTAAATATGAATAATGTGTAAAAAGGAGCAGTATTGTATATTATATACAAACGAAGCATCGTTTTATTGTTCTTTCTTTTTTTAAAGAGCTATTTGCCTGAGTGTAAAGTAAAGAAAAAAAAATTTAAACTAAATTTGAAAGTTTTATATTTATTCACCGGCCAGCGTCTGGGATCAGATGTATAGAAAATATTTGTATCTGTGAGCTAGCTCTTTTAACGCTCGCTCAACTTCAGTCTTATAAGACCCGATATATATAATCAAAAGTTAAATAAGTTATATTAAACTAGCGGCCCGCCCCGGCTTCGCACGGGTATTTAACTAAAATTTCAAAAATTATAAATTTATATTTTTTATCACCTACACCTGCGTCGATACTGGAAAATATTTTATAACAGACGGATTGGTTGTCAAACATGTGTCAAAATAAATTTTAATTTAAATCAACACTATGGAGTATTTATATCAAAATAATTTTCTCCCCCCTTTTAACATCGTTAGAGGATGAATTTCGATAAAATACGAAACACGTCTTTAACCAATTATATTAAAGAATATTTATGCGAAATTTGAAGTAGATTGGACCAAGGAATCATGTTGTCCCATACAAACTTTGCCCCCCTTTTTCACCCTCTTAGAGGTAGAATTTCGTAAAATCCGTTCTTAGCTGACCTCTACTCGGTAAAAGGAATATTCCTACCAAATTTCAAGTCTCTGCGCCTTATAGTTTCAGAGATATCGTGATGAGTCAATGTATACGTGGAAATCTCTTATATATATATATATATATATATATATATATATATATATATATATATATATATATATAGATAAATCGAATAACAAATTTACATTTTTAAACGTAATACATACTAAACTTCGATTGAAAATTACAATAAATAAGAGTGAAAAATAAGAAAAACGTTTAATTTCTTCTACAAAAAATATTACCATGTTTTAACTTAAGGTAGTTCCAGCGTGGTGAAGTGTAGTCCTACCTTAATACCTTCTGCCTTATATCGTTAGTTATAGTAATCTGGCAACGTTGCTCAGAGTGTTTTATATATTTTTGTTTATATGGTCTTAGTATATACAAATAGTATTGCGCTTTCTAATAATAGTTTTATTAAATTAAAAAGATGAGAGCTTTGTGCACAGTGTTGGCAGGTCACTATAAATTTAAAATTAAAATTTATAATTTTAATATCTCGATAACAAAACCGTGAAGTGCTACTTTTATTTTTTTAGCTTATTCTAAAAACATTTTTCAATACTCTCTTATTTTTTTTTTAAATTCTGTCAAGAGAATTTTTTAATATTATAAAAAATCGGACATTTTACATACATAAATGAGACATTACTCGCAAAATCGCAAACTTTGTTTTTAAATATCTCGCGATCTAAACCGTCAAAATTATGAAATTTTATTTTTCATAAATAAAGCTATTCTTAACCCGTGAAAAATTTTTTTGCCAAATCTGTCGAAAAGTGGTTTCATGCTGGAACTACCTCAACTATTCTTGTCTCTATT
The DNA here is from genome assembly GCA_036937285.1 of Euphydryas editha. Classification (NCBI taxonomy): domain Eukaryota; kingdom Metazoa; phylum Arthropoda; class Insecta; order Lepidoptera; family Nymphalidae; genus Euphydryas; species Euphydryas editha. The sequence continues at coordinate 20,364,989 of JAUPFZ010000005.1, read as the reverse complement.
AAAATTATTTCAGAACTAATCTGGTAAAGATAATAAATAAAGTAAACGTCATCAAATAAATATTAAATTTTTAAGTCAACACAATAATAAAAACCGACTGACGACATATAAAGCTTAAATCTTCATAAATAATGTTTAAAATTCCATCAAACATTCTGTACAACGGAATAGGCTTTAATCGGATTTGTGTAACTCTGCAAATTACGCTCCAATGTGCACTTTCAATTACGTGCATATTGTAGAGATGTATTTGAATGCTTTTAACCAGGGATGTCAAACTCAAATACAACTCTAAACTTTAGAGATCGTATTTAACAGAATTGGCAATATTCTAACACAACTAGCCTAGATCTAACGGTAGATCTAACTATTTACTAGCTAGATCTTTTATCTAGCAAACTAGTAAGATAATAAATAGCCAGAATCTAGCTATAATTTGATACGGCCCGCGAGTCGTATCTTTGACATCCCTGCTTTAAACCCTTCATCTTCATTAATATGTCAGTCCATTGTTACATTACCATCCTGTATATATAGAAACAAATTCGTATTAATATCATTTGATAGCATCTGTACTAATAATAATTTGTATATAAAAAGAAAAGAAAAAAAAAAACTGTTTATTGAGGATGAAGAATATTGAAGATAAAAAATTTAATTTACATTTTGAAAGGACGTGTGTGTTACAAGACAAATTTTGGTAAGATTTTATAAAACGTGTTTATTTGAGAATAGTTTATGAAAATTTAGCTCATTCAAGGTAAGATGTTTCATGTCTGGTGGTATTAATTTAAATATACCTTCCGTGGGGACAAAAATAATACTTGTAAATGCGTTTTTTTTACATTTTTTTTTATGGAAACCATCAATATAGAAATATATGTTTAACATACGCACAGTGATCTGTTCCTGAGAGACGCGACTAATGCCTGTGTTTTAGGTAAAAGCCGACTGATCTACATATTTTTATTTATAATAAATTTACATATATAGATAATACATATATATATATATATATATATATATATATATATATATATATATATATATAAGTTAATATATATTACAGCCAGATTCGGGGCGGGGATTGAATCTACAACCCTGAAGCAGAATGTAGGGTAACTGCTAATTGCGCCAACGGGTCAGTCAAAATAAAAAATCTGATGTTACATTACCACATAACGCACAAAAAGAAATTAATTTTAAAACTCAAACTCTAAATCCATTAACAATAATTATTATTCTTTGTTAACGAAAATAATACTCACATTTCTAGTTTGTATTATAAACTCCACATCGTCTCCCAAAGAAAGTTCCTCTTTGACCTTAGCTTCGGAATAGTGAAAGAATATCTCCTTGACAACGTCCGCTCGTTCGATGAAACCGAAATTCTCTTTCTTGGAACAAACCACACCGTGATACTTTACTGGATGGGCCGGGTTCTCGAAACGCACATGACACGCTCCTAGTGTACCTCTGAAAACATTATTAATATTAATACAATTACTTTACCTGTAGCCTAACAGCGACGAATCTGGAGTTATTCAATGTGTAAAGGTCATATGACTGAATTTGTAAGTTTTGAGTTATGGTTTTTATGTGTAACTGTCGGTTCTTCGCAGGAGAATCTATATTCTGAATCGGTATCAGCTTCACATTGACCTTAATTATTTATTACTAATTTTTTTTTTTTTCATTTTGTTTACTATCGCCTCAATGGTCAATCATAAGAACTATAAGTCTTTTAACAGCTATAGTATATTCAGTTGATTTTGTTGTATCATTATAACATATTAAAAAAAAAAATGTTGTATTCATAGCCGACTAATCGAGTTATAACACAAAATTGTAATAATAGACATGCACCCTAATAATTTCATGGAATTTGTACACTGAAATATCTAGACTTGTATAATAAATCTAGTGTTTATTATTTTTCTAACTTGCTGTTTGGATCTACTGGACCTATCATTTTTTTTTTTAAATCAAAGTGTATATATTGAGGAATTTAATAGGAATCATTTTGAAAATTATCAGAGTGCAATGGTAACCAAAAACGTTTGGTAATGAAATTCCTTAAGCCATTTAGGACATCTGTTGATTAATTAATTTAATTTTTATTAATTTTATGTAAACATTTAATCTATAAAAAAAAATTAATACTAAATTAGCTTATGGGTAGTTCTATTTTTAGGAGTAATAATGTAACGAAATTTAATAAATTAATTTACGATTTCATCCACTATCATTAAAATTACTAAGCATTAAGTTCTTACGAACTTCGTAAAAATTATATCGTTAGTACGAAATTTTTTCAGACAAATAAATTATTTAAGATATCCAACATACACATGCATTGATTTACATTATAAAAAAAACAAAAATAGGAACATGTTTTAACATAACTTCATACTAATTAAACTTGTCACATGTATGTTGTCACAGTCAAAACTTAATTAAAGAAAATTAATTAGTTTAGATTGGTATGCAGGTGATGAGGTTTATTTTCTGTTCAATTACAATATTTTGTTCGATATTATTAAAACCTTTGGATTATCTTAAATGAGGGTAAATAAATGGTTGTATACATTATGTAGGAGGCATATTTTTATTTGTACTTTTGTTGTTAATTTAAAGTGTTCATATGTGTGTTTATCAATGTTAAAATTTCTTTGGATGATAATAACTTTTTAAACACAAACCTTTGGTTGGTAGCAATTTGAAAGCTCACAGCATCACCAGTGCGGAGAGTTACGTTGCCCTCAACATCATCCTTTGTATAGGGCAGGAAAAAACATTCACCTCGATTCTCATACGAAATCCTGCCCGTATTGTCCCCTGACCCTTCTCCCTTAACCTCGGTCGTGACAACACCGGTCACGCGTGCTTCGCTCAGTACAACTTCGGGTGCTATCTTTGTAACGGTCGAAGCAATGGGTTTTCCGGTGCGACGGTCATACGTCATTTCAAACTCCACTGGGTCACCTATCTTTAAATGGTCTATGTTCCCCCCAAACTGGCTAAAGTGAAAGAACAGACGCGCCTGTCGTTCACAGCACTGTATAAAGCCATAGGAATGCTAAAAAAAAAAATAGGTATAACTTATACTCTTGATCAATAAATACTTTATCCAATTGGAAAATTTGCTATCCATATTTATGGGGTGTGCAACGATTTCTGTATTTTGAATGGTTGTTTCTTACTTGAAACTTTAACATGATAACATAACTTTAGAATTCATATTATTTTACATTTGAGAATATATTTGTGATTTATGAATATTGAATGGCTGCATTCATAATTCGTAAGCCTATATCAGGGGCTTTTCAAGTTTTTCTTTTTAGATTCATTATTTATTGTATGTTATTATTGTTTATATATATTATATGTTGAAATATACTGGGATTTTTTATTTTCACAACTAATTAAAATTGACTCACAAGTAATTTTTCAATAATTCCTGTCTCCCTGATAGGTGGATGATTCATGGAATCATATTGAGGTTGGCTGTTGTTCGAACTAGACGAGTATACTCCTGCTGAGTCTCCCATGGGACATGAATCCAAATTGAAATTTCCAAGAGAAAATCTGTTACTACCACCTGATTTGCCCATATTATGATAATTGTCTCTTGGTGAACTCGGATACTCACTGCTGTAAGTACCTTTAAATAATGGAAAAGAGGATCACAATAATGTTGCAGATATAATGTTTTAATATAGAAATTTTAGTACTACACATATAGGAAAATTTTATTAAATGTAATAGCCTCAGAATGGTTGGACAAATTAAAATAGAATTTTAGGGATTAGATTTTTTTTGGAAAAAATTAGAAAAATAGTTAAAACATTTGTATACATATATTAAAAATTGTGAGAGATATTTTCCTATGGAAATCTAAGTAAAATATCTTAATTGCTGCAAGTGAATTATCAATGCTAAACTTTGTGTGTAAAATTTCATCCATAAGGGTGTAATAGTATTTATTGTAAAACTTACCATTACGGAAAACCTGTTTTGTCTGCATATTCGATTGCTGTATATCTAAAATATCCTGTAAAGGTGAGGAGTGTGAATCTGGCGGCTGGAACATTTTCCACTGAGGATTGCTCGACATAATTGTTGACAATATTTCTCTTCTTGTATATAAGTCAAAAAATCGCAGTATTATGTACCAATATATCACAGAAAAAGGTGTGGTGTTAATGTTACTAAAGAGATATAAATTTAAAAATCAAATCACATCTTATTTGTCTTTAATATTTAGGAGAACACAAAGTTTCTTCACAGAAGTCACAAATTTATACACCAAAACACTTTTATTGCAAAAGAATGTATAATGTACTTAAGAATAAACTACACTAGATCCTCAGATGTCTTCAATGCTTGCTGAATCGGAGCTCTCCTGTGTATAGGTTTGTTTGTATATGTATGGTTTGGTTACTCACACTACCTACTGCAACAATATATCATAAATTATTATTTAACCTTTAAACTTAAAGTTACAAGCAGAATTTCATATACTTTCGATTCAATTTCATAAAGGTTTCATTTCATTGAAAACATAAATGCACATAACACAAATTCGAATCTAACTCGTCCATTTAGATATTTAATTTATAGTAATTTAACTGCTTTAGATGCGTGCGCGCGCCGGAAATTTTCTTATTTAAATTCCAACAAGAATTGTCTAAACTCGGAAACTGTGGGGTAACTTCTGATAGCACAATATACTCATACCCTCACAAACTCACTTGACGTTGCCTATATTTAATGCAATTGAAAAATACTATCCGATCAACGACACTAAATCTAATCAAAAAATCGAACCGTCAGAATTTTCTGCATGAATAATAGTCGTATATAACTAAATACTATAACGTATATAGACGTTAATTTCATGAAACAATAGAATTAAACAAAGCGTCGTATCGTAATATCGTTCTACATTTTATTATTGCTATCTAGGTAGGTATCGGCTGCCCGACCCGACCGACGATGTGCAGAAATTATAACGTTGTCCGCTGCCGCTTGACTTTATTCGACATATATCGAGACTAATTTAACAGTATATATCAATTTACTAACTGATGGTAAATTAAGGCTAATTGGAAACAAATCGTTAAGGAAGTATATAAACACAATCCATAAAATTATCAAATCTCACCACGACACAGCACAGCACTGACGACATACCGCCATATTGAATGTCAACATAATCGCGCCTTTGAGCATGCCATACAAACAATTTTAACTTTGTTACAAATTCCTTTTAAGTATTTCTAAGTTTTGTCGATAAAAGAATTTATTTCGACTTACGGATTTGTTAAAAGCAAGAATTTTTAAAATTTTGTGCTTGTTTTTTGTCAAAAACGAAAATCAATCATATATTTGTTTTTCTCTGTTTTATTGCTATTTAAAAAGTTAGTGGCTGGCTAATGTTTATTATTTTGTTTAGAAACATGATTGTAATTTTAAAAGGTGATTTCTATTAACATATGTTTTTTTGTATATTATATCGAAACAAAATTTGATAAAGGTAAATGATATATTAAAATGCTTTATAAGTTCTATTTATATATTTAAAGAAATTTTATTTCTATTGCAATGTTACTTAGTTTTGTGCGTACTTAATCTGTGACTATTAACGTCCTATGTCATTTCACAATTAATCATTTGTCTTGTCATATGATTTTGACAACTATTTGTTGATATTGATGGTATTTTGTTTTTATTAAATTATTACTTTACATAATTATAGAATACCGTAAATCATTCGCTGCAATATATTTTAATGAGTGTTGTGATAACAAATAACATAGTATTTGTAAATAAAACAACTTCAATAAGTTAACGTATATTTCGGATTACGACAAAATCTAGTACTCACAATGTTATTATTTTAAACCATTCGTGGAAGTTGGTTAAGTTAAGGATGATAAGCGGCAGTGATCGTTCATATCGTTCTCCCCACGTAAAGAATCCTAAAACGAGTGAACCCTTCTGATTTACGATTAATGATCCGTGACCTTAAAACAGAACATAAGTACACCTTTTGCCAATCATTATGAAAACAATGTTAAAAACATAATTTTTTTAATTTGATTTTTAGTTCTTTAGCAAGACGCCAACATATTCATTACAATTTTAAATAAATTAAATATAAAATAGAGTTTAATTATGTACATACAATATCAATAAAAATATATGAACCTATACTGCCTAATAATTAACCACATGAATTAAAAATTAAATATTTATATAAAAAAAATATTAGCTATAATTAATAACAATAATAAATTCACCCAATTTCTAAATAAATTAGTGTTTTATCATATTTAATTCTGTTAATTTGTCACATATTAATCTATCAATATGAGACGGACAAAACACAATGGAAATTGTTTGATACAATTAAGAATTCATCCTCAGTTAAATTTTAAAGACTTAATTTTGTTCAAAGTTTTAAATTATATATTTTTCAATTATTGTTATCATTTTATTTCCTTGTAATAGTTACAGTAACTAAATACACTTATTGTTAGTAAAATATTGAAATATTGTAGAACAAACCTAAAACTGTGTTAACATTGTTTTTAAATGTTGCACAAAATTCATACTTTCTCAACTCTATTATTGGTATCATATAGTATGAACAGTTCTCATAATTAAATATTTGAATTGGATACACTTCAATATTTTCATCTGAAATCACGTCATGTTAGAATATGTTACTAGATCATATTTATAGTTAAATTTAAATTTAGTATAAATGTTTTTTTAAATGAAATGGTATTCCCGTTTCATATTCTGATTATATGAGTCTCATTGATGCGTATGCCTATACCACGTTCCACATATAGGTTATTGAAAAAAATATTCACTGTTAAATTACTAAATTGTGAGAATTGTTATGTTAAATATACAAATTGTTTAGCTGTTTTTATATTTACTATTGTATTTATCATTTTAATTAATAACTCTTAGTCTTATTTTCAACTCAAATACCAAATGTGAGGATTTTTCCATAGGTTATTATTTATCTCAATGTTTCTCTTGTTGGACAGCAGTGGGATGTTTATGTGCTAATTCAGTTCATTTATCTCAAATAAAAAAAAAAAAAAAAAACACTTTGAAGTTATAATGAAATTGTATTAGGGGCCGTTCATAAAATACGTTCGCATACAAGGGGAGGGGAGAGGTCTGGCTGAGTGTGACAAGATGTGACAATGGGGGACGGGGGGTATACGGCAACGTGACGTTCGCATCGTCTATCGCAGCTCGGCGAGCTCGAGAGCTGTTATGCATAATAGGAGATGAAAACAATGGTACGGAAGATGCAGAATGGTTAGATGACGATGGTGCAATACCGATTGTAGATATTTCGGCCCATTTAGAAAATCCTTGGACTTCTGAAGAATAGAAATATTATTTATTATTTATATGTTCGTTATGAAACATATTTATTAATTTATTTAAATTTTATTATAATAACTAAATAAATATTTTTAATTTTCAGAATTTGTGTACTATCATTTAGAATTTATCATACTCAGCGGGGGGGGGGTCTTAGTTTTTGTGACGAAATATTACTAGGGGGGGGTCACAAAAAGTGTGACACAGTGTAACAATGGGGGGGAGGGGGTAAAAAAAAGCTGATTTTAGTGTAACGTATTTTATGAACGGCCCCTTAATTATAAAATTACCTTTTTGTGGTATTGTTTCATGATTCCAGTTTATTAAAAATAAATTTTCATTGTAATCGTCATATAATATTTGATCAAGTCTTCCAACTGAAATGTGGTGCAAATATTTTATTTTATTACTAAAACAACTTATAATGTTTCTTTTTTTATACTTAAGGCATAACTTGGTGAATAAGACATTTGATGTAATAATACTTTTTTTTTAATGTTTTTTATAGTTTAATTATTTTTAACACTGACATGACACAATCCATCATCTGTATAATATTCACAAACAGTGAAATTTACAACCCAACAACTAATGTTAGGAAACTTATGAGACTTTTAAAATATGGTTTTACGATCTTCGGTTCTAGAAATTAACACATATTAGTGCTATAGCTACTAATTAGACTACCGTTTAGAGACGGAAACTTAGAAAAACAACAGCATTGGTGGTAGGTATCTGTTCACTATTTGTGATTTATTGGTATTTTTTTTGCATTCCTTTCTAATGACGAAAAAATCATCAAAATTATATTAAATTAATCATTAAATTATATTATTAATTTCTTTTTTTTTGTATTTGTAATTACATGTGAGATCGAATCAGAAATGATGAGATCCGCAGACGAACTAAGGTTGTCTACATAGCCCAATAGATCCGCAAGCTGAAGTAGCAGTGGGCAGGGCACATAGCTCGTAGAACTGACGGCCAATTAAGCAGAAAGGTTCGCGAGTTGAGACCACGTATCGGCAAGCGTAGCGTCGGACTGCCGTCCGCGAGATGGACAGACGACTCGAGGAGAGTCGCCGGAAGCCGTTGGATGCAGGCTGCTTTGAACCGGTCACTCTGGAGGTCGATGGGGAAAGACTACGTTCAGCAGTGAACTTCCAATGGCTGATATGATGATGATGAAGTACATATATGTACTTTTTTTAAACATTTACACAGTCGCATGTTCTTAAAGTAGGCAATGCCTGTGTTGTACGTTACTACAACATTATCAGCCTAGTCATATACGTATTAAACCCAAACTTAGGCTGGAAATCGAAACCATAATCCTGGAGCGGAAAGTAGGGTCACTGCCAACTGAGCTAACGGGCCAGTCCTATATATTTGGGATTAGTGTACAACTGTTTCTTTAATAATACGATATTCTAACATGTGCAGCTGTGGTTTATAAATATTCGGTCTATTCAATTAGAAAATTTATCTTTAAAATTAATCTTTCTTACGGCGAGTTGCACGAAACCGTCGCTAACTTTCCGTTAGTTAAGTTGCAATTAATCTTAAAATTAGTTGATTTCATGATTAATTTAAAGCTGTTGGAATTAACCATCCGTTAGATAGGTCTTTAATTAAACTAAATTTTTTTGTTAACTTAATCAGATGTAGGTTTTGTGCAACAGATAATCACGATTCTTGTGATTAAATTAGTTTAATAAACACTTAAATTTAAAATTTGTTTCGTGCAACTCGGCGTTAAATTCCGAGACATACCTATATCCGCCCACCCGCAGTGTAACGGCGTGGTGGATTAGAATCCAACCTTTATCAGACTCAAACCGTGTGGATAACTGAATGCTTACTAGTTGTGACAGTAATTATAATATATGCTCTTACAGTATATATAAGTATAGTATAAGTATAACAAACAAAACGAAAAATTTAGGTCAGTTTAACTAAATTACACGCAGAACAAAAACCGATAATGCTTATAAAACAACGAGGTTGACAGGTTGTCAATGCAATTGTGAAGCTACCTATTAGAAACACCGTGCAGGTAAATAAAATACAATTACGAGACAAGCGATAAAAATATACGAATTCCTAGAATCTGTTTTATAATATTTTTGTCACTTAATTTTCTAAAATTTGAATAATTGATATTGATAAGTTTCGATATATGTTACGACAGTTTTTAGTATCTACTTTTTGTAAACGTTTTTTTTTTTTTTAAATATGTTTTATTTAGTTATTTACTTTTCGAACGTTTATAAATAATGGTTTTATATATACATGCTATTCCACATCAGCCGTTTAATGTCCACTGACCACTGCTGAACGTAGGCCTTCCCCATCATCTCCGGGGGGCTGCCAATACTCGCTACTTTTGGCAGGTGGGTTAAAAAGCCCAGTGTGTTGTGGCAGGATACGGTGACGCTGGGGTGCTATGTCGGTGACCTCCTCGTGGTGCATCTCGAGCATCGTAGACGGCAGTAGCTCTACAGTTGCAGAGCTGCTGCTGCCTACGGCTAACGACCGGCAGAGGGTAGGCCAAAAATGCGATTTCTTCGCTCCGGGCCTTCTCTGATCTTCGCTAGGGTGGCGGGTATGTAGGCGCGCGGGTAGGTAGGCAGATAGGGTGGGAGTAGGAGTAGGTAGTTAGGGAAGATCAGAGTGGACCTGTTGAGCGGTGCATGGCGCACCAGGGATGGGCGGTCCTCATGACGGTGCCATGGTGCTTTGCTCCATACCTCTAGTTCACCTCCGCATCAGAGGCAGAGAAAGAGGCGTATATGAGGCAAAGCTGCGACTGATCCAGTTACTCATTTATTTGGTACTGGACAGACAATTCTGCCAAACGCGCTACATCGTATTCCTGATTTCACAGGGTGTCGTGGTCACGTCTCGCGGCCCAGGTCTAGAACGAGGGTATCGGCGTAAACCGAGGAAGGCTAAGAAGGCTAAGGCGAGGAAGAAAACCTAAGTATATAAAAAAAACCCAAATCCCAAGTTATGGCGCGCAGCGAGAAGATGCATGGTTGATGGGTAGTTTAACCAATAGCGCGCTCCCAGCCAGGGTACCTGCTGACCCCCTGTGTTGGGTCACAAATTTACGCTTACGCGTACAGGGATCCCTGCCCGGGCAGACGGCTGTTTATCCCATACTCGTGAGACCAGCCATGGAACAAATTTCACAAAACATATCGAGTGTTAATTAAGACATTGTATGAAAATGACGACCATTCTGGTGCAGTGGTGCCAAAGTTCCATTAAATACGATAGTCGCGGGTCGGAATCTTCACTCACTTTTCACGCTCGGTGCAAATATTTGTATTTATAAAAATATTAGTTTCTAACACAATTCTGGTCTAGAATTGTGTCCTTATGGGTTTTCTTATCGTGCCTTGGAAAGCACCGAGTTGCTCCTAGTAGAATAATTATTTGCCAAATTGACATAGGAGCAGTGGGACGAGAAAGGCTCTAATTCTTCTCCTTTATAGATGAGGCCTTAATTAGCGGTGGTACATTACAGCCAATTTCAATTCAGTTTAGTTGAAAATTGATACCATAACGACATGTATTAAGTGTAGAGATGTATTAAAAACTTGGTTAATTCTTTTGAATTTAATATAATATCTTAAAGTACACTGTTTGTCACAAAACGCTAAAATTTCCTTCGCCTTTATATAATTTACGTATGTATTGTATCTATGTTTATATAGTATTTATATATAATCACGTAATATTTATATATGCATATTTTCTACACTTATCTATATATTTTCACTATTTATTTATTTTTATTCCAGGACGATAAGTAAATTTATTGTAATATTTTTTATTACTTTTTGTACTTTATCATTATAAAGTGAAACTCTTTGTACAATTCACTATCCGCTTTTACTATACGGTGTCCTTTATCCAAAAGGTTGTCTGGAAGAGTTCGCTCTACTAGCGATAAGACCGCCTTTGTACCTACTTACATCTTTCTTAATTTGTTATGAACTTATGACTATTGTTCTCTTCACAGTGGTTTGCAATAAAGAGTAGGTACTTAACATTTTCATATTTATTTGTAAATTACGCCATCCAATTCATGCTAATGATTGTCATCCCTTACAAGCCTATAAGATTGCGCTTTTACAAAGTAGGTGCGTTCGCCTGTTTAAGATGAGCCGTATGTTCAAAGGTTCTATACATTCTGGGTTTCAAGTTATTTGGACTGTGCTGTTATGATGTCTGTAATATCTGAACCAACATTTTTTTTTAAATTATTTCTTTTCTAATAAAAATAGAAAGAATGAAATTTTACTACGAAATAAAACTAGGTAGGTACACATTTTGACTCTCGTTCCCTCTCCTCAATGTTTAATTTTAGAGATAAAAAGTAAGAACGGAGACAAAAATGGTAAAACAAAAAATATTTTTCGATTTGGTGTTTATTATACAGTCACCCAAAACTAGTTTAAAAATATCTTCAATGTTAACTATACATTGAATCTTTTACAGCAACCTCATATATTCAAGCGCCATAAAGTAAAATGTGTCAGTTCGTATTTTACGAGTAATTTCATAACTGTCGATAAATTATTACGTATTCCATTTATATAAGATGAGCTACCTCTGCTAAGCAATTGGTTATTTAATATACTTACTATAATAATCCCGAGGAGCGCGGATTGTATCGTGTTGGACAAGTCCAATATTATTAGCAAAAGTATCTCTATTGAAATGTGGGTGTACGATACTCCTTTTGATTGTAACATCTGCGTAAGTAATAGGATTAATATTTCTAAGTGTTTTATTTACTTTCAACAACTATCGTCATATTTCTCACGAAACATATTCTATTTATTGGTGAAAACCACATGCAAGTTCATTCAGTAGTTTTTGAGTTTATTGCGAACAGACAGAGACCGCCAGACAGACGAGACGGTGAACTTTGTTTAATAATATATAGTAATAGTGATATTAGTATGAATTGTCACCTGGATTGTGCCTATATTTAATCCTCCAATCATATAATAAATGGAATAGGTCAGGGTCTGATCTTATGGCTATGCAATGTCCAGGACCAACCGACCATTGCGATGTCAACAACATTATGTTACAAAAATAAACAGGAGTAGTATTAATAAACAATTGCCCTATTGGAACTGTCTCAATTTCGGAATAATCTGGAAAGAAAACTTATTTTTTTATTGTATTTAAGGCTAATAGTAGTTTTTATTAATGACCTGTTACCTACTTTTCTGAAAGTGACGAACTTGTATACATAATATACTAAATTATATACGTTATTCGACCCCAGTACAACCCAAACATGATTTAATTTTTTTTCAGTTATCACCATATAAAAGGACTTTATACGCAAAATTTCAAGTTTCAGACTCTGTTGGTGTTAAAAATTTAATATTACCTATAAGATAGATCGATCCTACATATTTAAGTATTTATATTATTATGACTTTTTATTTTGTTGAATGTACTGTCGAAACCACATAAAATTGTCCTATAGTTTGGTACAGGACTATTCTCTATAAAGATATAAAAATTTCCTGACGATTGAATCCTTCTCTTCTAATATTACATAATTAAATATTTTTACAACTTTTTAATGACTAATTTATAAAACTAATCTGATTACTTGATTGTCTTGATATGTTCTGTACATAATGGATTACAAAAATACGTTTTACCATTATTTAATGCACTAGTAGCGCCATATGATGAGAAATGTCTTGAATCTAATGCAAACTCTGGGCCCTTAGGATTAATATTGAATAAAACAAATATAGGCAGGGTTAATATTAGATAAAATAAATATACTTCGATTTTAGTAAAGACATTCATGGCATGAACTAGGGAATCTCTAGGGAGTGATTGGACAAGTACACAGGAACCCACCATCTACAACGCAAGTGTCCAATGTACGAAGTGAACAAGAGAAGCGTACATCGTTTCGTGTCATGTGATTCAATTCAAAACGCATATTCACTAAACTTTTCTATAAGTCGAATAAAATACATATTTTAAACAGTTACCATTTTTGTAAACAATCGATCGCCTAGTATTAAAAACTTCGTGCATATTATGATCGACAAGATAGAGATGTATCAAGTACAATATCGCTATAAAGAGAATTATAGAGAACGTGGACACCAAGTGAGCGAATAAACATTTTTCTCCTTTCGTAAATTTTGGACGTAAATTAGATTCAATATGTTCGTTCATTGTTACTTTTCGAAACCATCTAGACTACCTATATAAATATATTTTATTACTTTATATAAAAACTTTTAAACATATTTTAGTCGATTGCCAGATGGAAAAAATTAAACGTACATATGTACGAATCTTATAAATATCAATAAAAAACGCATTTTTATCACAATGATTCTTTAATGAAATAATAATTTATAAAAACAATAAAGGGATAATGTCGAAATAAAAATAATAAACAAAATAAGAAAATAAAAAGTACATTGTTTTTTATATAATTGTCACAATAGAATCATGCGAAAGCATTGTAAACTCGAAAAGAGTTTCATCTGAATGATTTCATCAACTTACACCAGCTTGATGAACTGGTTTCCCTCGAAGCGAATGACCCCTATCACAATAGAATCACAAACATTTGTACATTCACATAATACTTTAAACGTAATTAATGAGTATATCATTATTAACAGCTAAACCAACGCGTCATCGAAATTGTACCTTACAATAAATAATAATTTTGTTATTTTACTACAATCTACACGATTTCGAAATAATAGGCAACAGCTGGGAATAATTTGTGCACTATTGACTAATTATAGACAATGGAAATATAAGGCCAATGTCATTCTAATCCCGTCATTTTCTGTAAAATTAACCGTTTATGGAGTAGAGCGCTGAGAAAGCGACTAGAATGTACTGACATACGGTTTTGTATACCATACACCAATGCGTAAACTCTGTTGATTTTTATTTGGAGTTTTAACACAAAAACTTTTATTAACTATTTGTGAAACTCTGGCAATTATACTGAGTCAGACTCTATCGACTCTATCGACCTCCGAGTAATAGGTAGCGTAATATTTGCGAAAAGCCGATTTTCGTGACCTTCTGACCTTTATAACTTTTTTAGCCGGCACGATATCAATGTCGATTTTTCACATTTTCATTACAACGCCATAATAAAGGTGTATACAAAAAATCAGCTCACTAGGTATTTTTCTGCAGGTAAAACCTAAAACGACTAGGTTATTTGTAAATTAAAATTAAATATATACCTACTTATACATCGATATACTTCAAATTTCTACGGATCAATGAAATTTTTAGGTAAAAATAAACTTTTTTTCGTTTTGAAGTTAATGCTTGAAAGATTAAAGCTAATCCAATGACAATTGACGACGTCATAGCGCACCAATTAACACGTACAAATAGTAAAGTTAACTCATTTGCATTTGTGTCACTGTCGCTCCAAATGAGCGATATATGTAATGCGTTCAATTACAGTTGAACAATAAACTTGACGTTTTGAAATAACGACGTAGTATAAAATATTTAAAAAAAAGAAAATTTATATATTCAGACCTTATACTACTGTCACACACATAGTCACTGTGTACATATAAGATCGACAGATATATCACAAGAGAGAGTTGAACCATCTACATGAAGAGTTTATAGATTAAAAGAAAATGTCTGTCAAAAAAACAAAGCTTTGGACATGCGATCAAGTCTATTAGTGTGCGGTGTATAGTACAAAATGTATGCATTGTAGAGCTTATAGTCCACTTTTCTAATAGAAATTCTCATGTTAAGGATTATTGTATAACGAAATATAATACAGCATTCTGACTAATGAGAATACTTAGTAATAATAATAACTTGGACAAACTGCGAATAACATTTGTGTGTTTTGTAATTAAAAATCATCGATTAATCTGTTCGAGTAATAATCGTATATTTGTATACGCTGTATTTTAATGTTAATTATGTTGTTGTTCTTTAATATGATATTTGAGCTTAAAAAAAATTGGAAGGTGACGCTTGATATTAGGCTACAATTTAGATGATAAAGAGAAAAAGAAAATGGACTCAAAATTGTAAATATTAATTTAATATTAAGTACTGGTCAGTAAGCTGGATTGTATTTCTGAACTTATCTCGTTTCGTGAACTTATAACAAGTATACTTAATTAAAAAAAATCAAAAAACCCGACTGCGTAAAATACTCTTATTATAAACTAAAAAGAATAAAACAATTTACTAGCTTTCATTTGATACCCATATTGCTAAAGTAAGAAAAAAATTCAACTCCCCTCCACCCTCAATCCGCCATTTGCGGGCGCCATTTTGAAAATTTATATAGCCTATGTTACTACTACAATTTAGACAAATCGAACGACACCTCATATGTCAAAAACCGTCCAGCCGTTTGGGCTGTAGGGCGTGCCAAAGAAATGGACATACATACATACATACATACATACACTCGAAAAGCATAACCCTCCTTCTGTCGCAGTCGGGTAAAAATAAAGTTATCATTTTACAAAACTAATATAAACAATTACGAGATCAAAAATTACATACGACCAGGGAACACTTTTGGTATTTACTTATTTATCTTGTATAAAAATATATGTATCAAAAAGTGTCTTCAATCTTTTATATGGCAACTAAATTCTACATACGAGTTTGTATGTTAAAATTGTTCAAAAAAAAAAAACATTTATGTAATATGTTACAATAGAAGTCTACATTAGAAGTATGTTTCATACTTCAAGTCTATTGTAAAAAGTTTTTATTTTCTTGATATTTAAAAAAAAAAAAGAAAATGACTTTTAAATAATTAATTAAAAATATCCTGTCCAGGATTTTTCCAGCAAACCCATTTTTAATAAAAAATTTTATACACTAAATTTATTATAAAATAGGTCTCATTCTATTATCACCCCGGTGAAGGTCGATTTAGGTTCGGATCTTCTACTAAATCATTCCTTTCAGTCAAGTAAATATTTTTTAAATACAAATTTAATTGAAATGTTTTAATATAAAATTTAAGTTTATTTATTCAAAATTTTTAAAAGACACAAACATAATTTGTGATGTTTGTGTGTTTTAACGCTTACATACTCGTTGTTAAAATTAATATAAATGTCTAGGTGTAAATAATCCGTATACAATTACATTGCTTCTTAAATTTTTTTTTCAGTTATCAATACATTGAATGTACTAAACACTTTCATTTCAATTATAACAAATATTATTTTAAAAAATAATTAAAAATATTTTTTTTATTAATACAGTCAAAATCTGTTATAACGACACCGTAGGGACTACTCATATTTTGTCGTAAAAACCGATAGTCGTAACAGCCGATGACGTTGTTAAGTAACTAATACTTATTATTTAATGTGTCATTAATATACTCGTGTATAAAATAAAACTACATGTTATTTGTTTGTTTCACAAGAAACTTACAATAAAAAGACATTACGTACATAATATATGTAATTATATATCATTTTTCTACATTAATAAAATCTGTAATTTTACGCGATTTTTCTTGTATTGTAATTTGTTTTCTTTCTCTTTGCGACATGTTTAAAGTTTTACGAATAACTTAACAATAATCGTCTTGTGTTCAGATAAGTAACAAACTGAGAAACTGACTGAAGAGAAGTGAGAAAGAGGGCTTTGGGCTTCGATTATACTGCATACACGTGTATTTTGTTTTTAAAAATTACAATAGACCTTAAATTCGACACGTTTTTGTTTACTTTTGCGTTCTTAATGACTATTAAGTGTGCCAGATGTGGATACTGTTACCTATTCAAATGTTTATAATACAGCTGGTCGTTCTGACAGATATTCTCTGACAATATCAGTTTAATGTAGTCGCTTAAAAAGTTATGTTGTAATAAGCAGTATTTTTATAAGGCGGTCTAATAGAATTCGACCGGGACCTCTTATTTTGGTCATTATAACCGGTATGTTGTTCTAAACGATGTCGTCGTAAAAGGTTTTGACTGTATTACTGTATTAAAGAGAAATGGCACATTACGAATATAATTATAAATAGGAATCAATGTCGTTCTTATTCATTATGATATAACATTAATCTTACAGTCTTACAAATTACGAGGCACTTAGGATCTTTAAATTAAAAGGTTTACATTCTCAAACCTGATCTCACATAAATGTTTAGTCTTCGTTTTTTATTTAAAAAAAAATATAAGTTAAATATTTATCAGTGTAACAAAGCTCGAGAGTTTAGTTTTGTTAAAGGAATAATAGAAAGCCTGTTTATAAAAGTACTTCAGTAAAGCAAGCGATACCTGACTACTAAAAACATCATGTTATATTGTTTGACGATGCGGTAGAGCTGTGGTCACATTACTCGAGACTTGTTAATGCTTTTATTATTTAAAAAAAAATCCTGAATTTACTCTATAGCCCGAGCATTTTTTTTTTAATTCTGATAGCTCTATTTTTTATACTAAGAGTAGTGTACTCTCAAAATTATCAACATGAGCAGAATATATTCAGAAATAAAGCAAAAATTTATGACCTCAAAAATCCCCAGAAAAGTGAGAATTAGAAAACCATTTCAAAATAACATTTTAATCGATAAAGATTTACAACTGCTCTGAAAATTTAAACTTCAACTATTTTCTTTAATAATCATGAAACGGTTTCATGGTATGAAAGTGAAAAAAACTTTTTAATTCTCTACCATATTTCAAGAAGTGACCCTTTTTTTGTTATATAAGACAGCATCTACAGGCTGTCATTTGCACGTGCCCTCTTTTTTATACATCATGCAATTTATACTGCTTATTCGTTTTACATTAGATTTTAGATCAGCAGTCCTTAGAATACCTGGAAAAGCTATTACGTGGTCCGACGCTGACGGTTTTATATACTACACAAAAAATTCCAATTTTATTTTATAATTAATTTTTTTTCGAATACCTTTAAGGGGGCGTCCATAAATTACGTGAGGTGTTTTTTTTTAATTTTCTATCCCTCCCTCCCCCCCTGGTGAGATGTCGTGAGATTTTATTCAACCCCCTCCCCCATCCCCCAATCTCACGTGAGATTTTTCAAAATGTGGGTTTCTTACCAGAACATTTACAAGAATAAACAAAGCAGGTTGTAACCTTGTTGTTGTATCCGTGTGTCGCTGCCACTCAGCTCGTACGCTCTCGTTCATCGAGTCGCGCGTTCGGCCGGCTGACAGTGGCGTGAAAACAAAGGACGGGCTACACTGTACCGTAAATTCAGATTAAATTGATCTATTTGATGTAAAACAAATATGGTGGTTTGACAGTAAGTAAATGTATAACGTCGAAATATGAATGAAATTATTTTCTTTCGAACGATTTAGTGAATGATTGAGCATGTACAATCTGGATTAAATGGACCAAAATAGTATATATTTTTTTTGTTTCAATCAGAAAAAAATTGCGTGATATTTGCCGAGACCCCCCCTCTCTCCAACGTAAGATTAGATGAGATTTGACTCGACCCCCTCCCCCCCTTAAACACCTCACGTAATTTATGGACGCCCCCTAAGCATCACATACTACACTTTTAATACTTTTTTTTGCGTATGTATTTGCAGCCATTCGACATCACCAAGTGTTTAATTGCCATTATTGCAGGTGTAGATCAGGTATTCCATAATCTGTAAAGAAAATAATATTTTATAAATATACCACATTTATGTACCGGGTGTCCCACGGCTATGCCACAGGAGGGGAAGGATCTTAAATATTGAAGATGGAACATTTTACTGAAAGAAGACTTCATTTTAATTTAGAAAACAATTTAAACTGCATTCATAGATTTTTAAATAATTGGCTGGTTGAACCGGGACTCTAACCCGCTATACGACAAAAAAAAATTATCCTGTAACTTTATCATACCGATCGAAACGCTTCATCATAAGAATTATTTTTTTCTCAATAACAAAGTATCAGAAATAAAAGGAAGACCATGAATTTTAACATTTGATGTAAAATTTTGTTCAAAAAAATGAAAAGCTGACATTGCCGTAAGGACATCCAACTGACATTATCATTTTAAATTAAGTAATCAAAGGAGTGGAACTTTGTTTTCAACAGAATGGGGCACATTTTGAGCATTTGATAAATTTGGAATAAAAAGCCATTATACTACTAATTATAATTTGTAATAAAATTGAAGAAGATAATTTATAAGATAATCTATACAAATAATAAATCTGTTAAAACCTCCGTTTTATTAATACACTATATATCATCAAGAATAAATTTTAATAGAGCGTTTTTTTTTGTATCAGCGCCATCTCTTATCGTTTTTTTCGAATTTGAAAGCCTCTATTCCCAACACAATTGAAATAAATTAGGAAAAAAAATTGCGAGAAAGTAAGTGCAGTGTGTTCCAAAGCAATTTACTTTCGATAAGAAATATAAAATACAGCTGCATGAAGATCCGCATGAAGGGATTAATGTTAAGGACCTGAGGATCTTTACTGATGGCTCGAAGACTGGATCAGGTACAGGATATGGTATATTCTCAGAGGATCTAAATATACAGATAGCTGCACCTTTGGGTGCTCCTAATACCGTTTTCCAGGCGGAATGTATGGGCATCATAGTAGCAGCTACGGCGACTCTGTCTCGAAAGGTAAAGGACCACTCCATCCGAATCCTTACGGACAGCAAATCAGTACTACAAGCCTTACAAAGCGACATTATCACCTCAAAGCTTATATACAACTGTCACCAATCCCTGACGGAGGTATGTAGTAATAATAACAACGTAACTCTACAGTGGATCAAAGGTCACAGTGGCTCACGTGGGAACGATGCTGCTGATGAACTGGCCAGAAGAGGTTCGGAGATGGTTGCGATTGGACCAGAACCAATTGTCCCCCTTCCCTCAGGATGGTCTACATCAGTCATTCGGTCACACACTAAGGAGCTACATAACATATACTGGACACAGGTGAGTGGATGCAGGCAAGCGAAGGAGGCTCTACCGCGCATAGACCGGAAATTATCCCGCAAGCTGATAAAACTCACACGCCCAAGATTACGTAAAATAACTCATATTATTACGGGCCATGGCCCATTTAATAAACATCTGTTTAATCTAGGTGTTACAGACAGCCCCCTTTGCAGAGCTTGCATGGAGGCAGAGGAGACGGCAGCCCACATTGTTCTGGAGTGTACGAGTCTGGCCAACTACCGGGCCAAACACTTGGGGTCACCGACGACTCTCCCCGAGGTTATTGGTGACACCAGAGGTTTGATCAAATATTTGGAGGAGTTGGGTTGGCAGGACTAGCCGCCCGCTTTTCAAACGCAAAATAGGCGCACAGTAGACGTCGAGTTGCGGACACAAGCCCGTGAATACATATACATATATATATATATATATATATATATATATATATATATATATATATATATATATATATATATATATATATATAAGTGCAGTGTGGCTGTTCATATTTTTTTGACTGCCTACCCTGTCTAAAAACTTTATGCACGCCACTGTGTATAGGTATAATATAGATAGGATGGATACTAAACGCGCTGCTCAAATAAGACAGCGCCGTTTGGAAGACAGTAGCGTCGAGAAGGACTATCAAACCGTCAAATTGAAAGAAGAAGAAAATGCAAGCAACATAAAGCTTTTTGTCATTAATCATTTCATTATAATTTTATCATCATCATATCAGCCATTGAATGTCCACTGGTGAACGTAGGCTTCTACCATCGACCTCCAGAGCAACCGGTTCAAAGCAGCTTCATCCAACGGCTTCTAGCGACTCTCCTCAAATGGTCTGTCCATCTCACGGACGGTCATCCGACGCTGCACTTGCCAGCACGTCCTACCCCGATATCAGTTGGAAATTATACTCTCGAAGTTGTTGACGAGTACAATCTACCTAGGACAAAAGGTCCAACTTGGTAGGTCCAACTTCGAGAGAGGGGTTAATCGTCGAATCCAGTTAGGATGGACAGCGTTCGGGAAGTTAAAAAACGTCTTTTCATCCGTCATACCTCAATGCCTGAAGTCGAAAGACTTTGACCAATATGTGTTGACCGACGTCGACCAGTGTGTGTACCAGTGATGACATACGGATCTGACACGTGGTATCTGACTATGGGCCTTTTGAACAAGCACCAAGTCGCACGGCGTGCAATGGAGAGGGCTATGCTTGGTATTTCCCTGCTAGATCGAATCAGAAATGATGAGATCCGCAGACGAACGAAGGTTGCCGACATAGCCCAATGGATCTGCAAGCTGAAGTGGCAGTGGGCGGCACATAGCTCGTAGAACTGGTGGCCGATGGAGCAGAAAGGTTTTCGAGTGAAAATAAAAAAATTACTCGAATGAAACGAGTGGTAAAATTGGGCTCGAGTTGCATCACTGTCTGTGTCTGTCATCACTTACTGTATATATACATAAACTATAGTTGGGTGTATAAAAACTTACCTTTTCCTTTAAAACATCCTGTGTTGCGACGGCAACGTTTAATGGATCAGCCCTCGAAATCTATAAAAGTAAAAAAAAACTTATGTTACAAAAAATCAATTTAAAATTTATTAATTAATCGTCAATAAATGTCAGAGACTAAAGAGTATATTAAAATGATATCAGCTAGTAAATTGTTGCTTACAGGCCTTTAGAAACAAATAATATTATTGACATGACATTATATTTTTAATATCTCGACACTCCCTATGAATAACAACTTAACTCAATATTGGTGTTTTTTCAGTACAGCGATCTAAAGTTTAAAAAAAATCTCTAGCTTTTATTTATGTATTTATTTTGACGATTGTTGGATATACAGAATAAATGTAGCAAGTTTTATATATTTCTTTATGCATTTTTATCATAAATATTCGATTTCATAGAGTTTTATGACTTACATTGAAAGGCATATGATGTTTGGACATGTTATAACGTTGTAAGTTGAGATAGTGATGCTTCAAAGATAGAAAGATGATTGAAATTAACGGTAAATATCATTGTATGTCTGAGTTACGTTTTAGTTATCTTATTTAGTTTATTAGTTATTACGTATTTGACCTCAAAGTTTTATATACATTTGAAAAAGGCATACATTTACAAAGGACGAATAGAAGGTGGTTAGTTAATGGTGAATTAAAATGTTAAAAGTGTATAACCTGGTGACCATAATGCTATCAAATAAAACATTTTGTTAGTTTTCTGTATTTTAAATTTATATTTCGTTACAATAAAGTTTTTATAGTGTGTTAGGAATTTTTAACAGGACTTAACAGGCCTATCAACATAGCTGATTCAACAAAAATAAACTTCTTTTCCATACCAACGAAAAGTAATAATATCTTATTTATAAATATAAAATTTAACAAAAAATAGTAAGTATTTTGGGTAGTAATAATATACTTAATTAAAAAAAAGTATTTTCTTTATTTTAGAAATGGAAACAATGAATAGTTATTAATTTAATAAAGAAGATAGTTTATTTTATCTTTATGTACCTACTTTAACTAAAATCGAGCATCTAGCTAGAATCATACTTAATACTTTTCAAGGACAGTGAGTTTTTATTTCGGTTAATTTATTATTTTAACACAATGTAATAATATAAAAGACAAATAATTTAATTGCTTACTGCAAGAGGGAAAAACAAAACTGATTTTATTTGAGGATTCTTTCCCATTTATATTGCTCATCTGTGGATTCTTTAGTAATCATCATTATCATCAGATTCATTTATAATAATTATTATCGTTTGTCGCAACAGGTAAATTGTCCTGGTTTAAGCATATTAACGAAATTTCTAAAAAAGTACATATCTCAATTCAGTCCCTTAAAAATCTTCAATACTTCCTTCCAATTAAAACTAAAACTCTTCTTGCTCAATCGGTTCTACTTCCTCTTCTTGATTATGCCGATTCCTGTTACCTCGATGCTACTGAAGAACAATTAAATAAACTTGAGAGGCTACAAAATGTATGCATTCGATTCATTTTCGGACTTCGCAAGTTTGATCACATCTCTAAGTTTAGAGCTGAACTCAAGTGGCTTCTTATTCGACTTCGCAGGGATACTCACATCCTTTGTCTCCTTTATAATATCCTGTTCAATCCATTGTCTCCCAACTATCTACGCGAGCGTTTTAAATTTTTACATCCTCCTGGTTCCTCATGTCGATCAACAATGTTCAACTCCTCCTGCAAATTCTATCACACTCTTACAAGTTTTACTCCTACTCGTATACCGTCCATGCAGCTAGGTTATGGAATTCGTTACCATCATCGATTCGCACCAGTAAATCTATGAATATCTTTAAAAAAAAGTTAAAAGAGCATTTTTTGTCCTTGACATAATATTTTATAGTACCTATATAAATATGTATTTATATATTTAATTTTGTATTTAAGTAATAATTTATGTAATGTATATGTATGTTATATATTATGTCTAGTGTATACATATTAGATATGAATAAGTATAGTATGTTCTACATTTTCTTCGCCCATAATTTTGTTTGATAATGTAGTTCTATTTTCATTTAGTTTACTTTGTTTTTTTTTTTTTGTGTGTGTGTAATTGTACGTCTACCTTATCTGATTTATGTCTAAGATGATTCCTTTTCGGGTGTGCTGGAAGAAATCTCTTATAGGGATAAGCACACTCTTTATACATTCATTTCAAGGACTTGTATCTTTTTTGTAATTTTCTGTACGTATAATTTAGAGTTAAAAGATAGAAGATAAAAATAGTTAAATAAATAAATAAATAAAATAAATAAATTTTTATAGAATGCATGATATACATCTGGAATTGCCTTTGCCTTGCACAAACTCCATAAGTCCATACAGCATTATGAGAATCCTACCCACGAGCTCTTGCATGTGAGCCTCGGCCCCGACCACGTTTTCGACCTCGATCTCTACGACCACGTCCTCTGCCACGAGAAACACTCTCGCCTAGACTGGAGTTCGTTAGAATATCAATTGTACAGTTAGTTTCGTCAAAGAAATCGTATTGGAAGTGCATTACATGAGGCTCAGCACAAGAGAAATGAACATGTTTTATCTTTGTCCATAGAACTTTTCGACCTGTTGTATCCAAGCTCCAATTGTAGAGTATAGTTGACCATATTTTTTAAAATCATATATTAAATCTTGCGTGACTTCGGTCAATTTATATGGTTCACCTGAAGATTTTGCGCTTCTAATTAAAGTTGCCCATTGGTCTGGGGTATAACGCAGGGGAAAAAACGCAGGTATAACAACGTAAATAAACATGCGTTGTTACAATTTTTGGAGAGACAATATTTGATTCGCGTAACAAAATTGTAGATCAATATAGTGTGTTAAAAACGCTCAAAAAATAGTTTTTGCAAGAAGACCTCTGAGTTAAGTTGATGTAACACAATGCTAACTCCGGTTCTACTGAGCTTAGAGGCACGTTTATTGGACACAAATAAAGAGAAAATTATGATAATAAAAGCTATGAACTTAACTCATTTTTGACGTAACTCAAGTTAAGTTGTTGTTCATAGGGAGTGTCGATCTAATGAATGAAATTTAAAAAATTCGTACCTGTTATTAAACTAAAAGTTTAACCTTTATTTTAATCTCTAGTATTTTGTGTTGGTGATGAATCAAAATTTTTAATAACAGTTTACTACATAGTTTTAAGGTAAAAATAATATAAGCATTTAAAAAACCTTATGTCAACTTGTCAAATATCTTTAAAATGGCAGCCTGGCGGGATATTTTGTCACTCAGTTTTTTTCTCATATCTAAGAGAGACGAAAGATATAATTATTCATGAATTTACTATGCTTTTTATATGTTTCTATTTTTCTCTCGTGCTACGTATCTATCCGTTTTTTATGCTGACGCTCATATTGTGACGCTTCGTGTAACGCGACTTTGAAATTTTACAATAAACGCGAGCTCCAAAAAAAAAAAAAAAAATTTTAAAAAAACAACTGTACCTATTGGTTTCAGTAAAAATTTTAAAGATATCTTTAAAGTATGGAATGGATCTTAAACAGTTTAATCATATTATGTAGATACGAGATGCTTTTGCAGTGACAGGGCACGACGAGTCTGGGACGTGATTCGTCCATAATTTACTGGATCGATAATAATGTGTACTAAATTTTCTCGTATATTTTTATTGTGTCCATGGTAAGACTCCATATATTGGATTTATGTGTGTATTCTCTAAACATGAATCAGTGGAATTTTCATTAATTACGTCAGTGAAGCTGTATTCGCTACATATCAGTGAATTTCAATAACAATTATATAATATATTTGTATGTGTATTAGTGAATACTCACTAATACACATACAAATATTCAATGATTAAACCAGTGGATTCTGATATTCACATATTCACACATTGTATAGTCACTACTTCTGCATGGTACGATTCTTACATTGATAAAAAGTGAATAGTCACTTAAAATTAGTGAAATTCTATTTACACATGTTTAGAGAGTACGTCTATAATATTTATTTTGCATATATATTACACTAGCGACCCACCCCGAATTCGCACGTGTAGTTTATAATGTTCTTAGCGAGAGCGAGGGGCGGGGCGCGGAGGTGGTCACGTCAAATGAGTTCTGTCATCAGTTTGAGATCCGCGCTTGAATTTATTTTCGCGCGCGATAGTTTTTATTTTGCCCTATATAAGATATTAATTTAAATTATATGGTGTGAATGGTAACCATAAATGTACATGAAATGTTCAAGACAAAGTATTTAAATTGAAAGGGATTAATATTTTATCCGTCTAAATAGCTTATCAATTACCGTGACCATTTTTTTTGAAGTTAGAATGTGTATAGTAAGGTTTCCTTAACAGATAGATATATATGCCATCGCCATTTTTTCTATAGCCCATTAAAACAGGAATATCCCGCCATACATTATTTTGTTATATCTTAAAGGGTTTAGGCAGCGTTTTCGATGAAATTCGCAGGCCGATTGACTTATTCCGAAATATTCAACAATTAACGACCGTTCTGGTGTAGTGGTACGGACGAGCGTTCTGGTGTAGTGGTGCGAGTAGTACCTCAACGCAGCCGGTCGCCAAGCCGTCGGTACCGGTTGTTATCATGGACATCTTACTTATGGTAGGAATACTCGTTACTCATGGTAGGGATATTATCCGCCAACCCGAAGTGGAACGGCCTTATCTCAGCAGTGGGTTGTATATATGCTGACACAGTACAGTACATTCAACAATTATCGTCTTATTCAATCAAATTTGACAAAATCTTCATAAATTATACACTTATACCATCTTCGTGAATCACTGTCATTTGCTGAAAACCACATGAAAATCCGTTCGCTAATTCTTGAGTTTAACGTGAATAGACAAACAGACACGCGGCGGGGGTTTTAACTTTATTTTATTGTATGTAATGATGATATGTATTTATATTTGTTACATTTTGTTTGTAAACTAAAAACTTTTTAGCCGCTTTGAGCGATTTTTGGTAGGGGAAAACTTATGGGTTCGCGTCACCGAGACCTCTACGTGCTCGTGACGTGTTACGTAGTAAACCTATACTATTACTGTACCATCTGCCCTAAGGTTGCCCGGAAAATATCGTTTCTCAGCGATAAGGCCGCCCTTGGTACGTATTTCCTATTTGTTATTTAAGTAGCTTTTTTGTGTGTAATAATGTGTAGTACAAATTATTGACTATGTTATATAAACTTACCGTTAATTTCTCAAACGCACTTAGCGTGTTGTTTAATCTTTCCATACTTTCGTCCAACATTTCGATCTTCTTTTTTAATGTGTCATTCGTTGATCTCATTTTTTCAACTTTTTCTTTGTGGTATTCAAGCCTGGAATAATTAAGAAATTGTTAACAATAATTGATGTCTATAGCACTCGCATACGATATCATAATTAACCTTTTTAGTCTTAAACACTCGCAGTTTTTATACGGTTTATTTTTAAAGATAAAAACAGGTACACACCACGATATAGTTTTTTGTGTGTGTATTCATGACTAGACTGTCTCGTCGTGACTACGGACGGTGTCTATCGTGGTATGTATATATAACTCCCGCAAATTGCTAATGCTCGCGGCCGCCATTTTGGTGACGTCAACGCTCCAAATAATCAGTACCATTTCAGCATTTCTGGCCGGCCAGTTTCCAGTTGTGAATTTATCTTTTTGTTTGATAAACTTTTAAAATTATTCAATTATTTAAGGGGGGAAACCAGTTATAACCGATCAAAAAATCTACTTTTTTTTAACATAAATTGTTAGTATAACTTCTCAAGAATATGTGGTAAAAATTTGAAAGCAAAATTCGCATTATTATTAAAATAATTAAAAATAAAAGGGATTGTTATATGCTGCTGGAATAGCTGATTAACCAGTGAGCAGTTTATATAATTAATTACTGCCTTGAATTTCTCGTTTTCGCTACATTTTATTTCAAATGCGTTTTTCTCGAAACGATTTTTTTTCAACTTGTGGGCATTATAGCTCAAAAAGTTATTGACCATTCGTTCTGAAATTTGATGAGTTTTCTTCATTCAATTCAAGTCTATATGAACCTAATTCTGGGATTGTATTATTATTAAAAATATTATATATATATATATATATATATATATATATATATATATATATATATATATATATATATATATATACATACCTACATAAAATGTAAATATTGTTTCAGCCTTCTTATGTAAATGTATTTAAACAATTGAAACAAAATATTAAAGTGTCAATTATAATTATTGTATTAATATTAAAAATATTAAATTAGTTAATTTATTTAATTAAATAATAAAAAAGTCGGATATAAATATTTGTTTGCCGACGGTCAATTTCGACGTCACGGCGGATAGTAAGAGGAAAGGATACCGGCTTTCCTCCATACAAACGTAGTCGACTGTTTCATCCCTGGATAATGATACTAGAACAAACATTTTTGTAACATAAAACCTTTAACCGCCATGACCATGCCCGTCTTGGTTTTTTTTTTCATATTTTTGTTATCATAGGGAGTAGGTGTCTTCAAAAACTAGAAACGTTGCCTATTCTTTTATACATTTACAGACTTTTTACTCATTCACTCATTCAAAAAAAAAAAAAAAAAATTGCGTATATTTACAAAATAAACGAGAACATAGGGGCATAGCTGAAAGTTACTTTGGGGGAGTGAGGAACATTGGTGTAAGGTTCCTCATCCACCATTGAAAAGGCAGGATCCTTCGACCAGACGGCTGTTGTGTCTGGTGGGCTACTGCCCCCCGACGGTTGTTGTCGGGTTCTTGTATATATGTTCAATCGCTCGGATAACTGTGATAGCGCGATGTAGGATACGCCAGTTTTTAGTTCGTAATTGGCAAGATGGATGTCGCTACATTACAATTAGTTACATTTAAAAAAAAATTGCCATGTTTTTGGGAGGAAATAGTCGATTACGAAATGGTGTTTTGGTCAATAATTATCTACCTAAAACGGTCTGAACTGCAGTTGTCCCTTTCTTTCCGTTTGTGGATAGGTCTGGGGGAGCGAGACAGGAACATGTTATACAAATACCTATTTTTCAAAAGTATCTCAGGTATACTTTCCTCTTAATGAGACATGGTTCCGGCGCAATAGTAATTTGCGGGAGTTATACCCGTTTTTACATTTAAAAATAAACGATAACATAATTTTACAGTAAATATCGCACGGCTACACAAATAAATACTTATTTAATATAGAGAGCTCAAATTATAGCTGTTAAACCATTGCGATAGTCATATACGCAAAGCTTAGTCATAACATAATACATGTATAATAAAATAAAATGGTAGGAAAGTCAAAACTGTAAATTGAATATTTTTTTAAAAGAATACTTGGGGTGTGATCTACAATCGATACCGAAGCCAAAAATATAGTTTTTAGAATTTTTGTTTGTTTGTCTGTTTTTCTTTTTGTCTGTATGTATGTCCGGGATAAACTCAAAAAGTACTGCATGGATTTACTTCAAATTTGGCACGAATATTATTAAGAAGTCGAGTCAACATATAGGGTACATATTATGACGCTATCACCTACGGGAAACGAGCAGTGAACCTTTATTTCTTCAACGCATTCTGTAACAACGCGTAATCTAATAGCGTTCACGCAGACGACGTCGCGGGCAGCAGCTAGTGTATAATAAAATTTATCGCATACGACCAATATGTTAATTTGTGTAACGTTTAAATTAATTTTAAAATAAAGAGAGTGGAGTGTCTTGATCAAACTTACAAAATTATAAAAACTATTGTTTTTTTCTATTCAATTTCATTTAAATGAACTATGACGATGAAATCAATTAATATTAATACAGTAAGATTAAGACTCGAAATCTCGATACGAAATGGTCACGAATTTAAAACTACTGCATAATTTGTTTTTGAAATTCGTATCATAGTCAGAGTTAATGATAAAATCGTAAAAAAATCGTATAGATAAATAAGTTCTGAGATATATACTCGCTAAGCCACAGTTGAATTGCGTAGCGGACGCCTAATCTTTCACAGAAGCCCAGCAGTGGGACTTATACATAACTTTATAGTTTAATAGTCATAGCACATAACATACACACACGTACAAACATTTACATGCTTACTAAATTACCTTTTTTGAGACATACACCACATACATACATACATACACATTTACAACTTATTAATAAAATTATATACTTAGTGTTCTTAACATTATTATAAATAAATTTAATTTATAAAATTACAGTTAATTCTTATTATTAATGCATAACTGTACTGTAGTGTAACTTTATCAGCTTGTAAACGACCCACTGCTGAGCGAAGGCCTCTTCTCCATATAGAAGGGTTAGAGCTTAATCCACCACGCGGCTCCACTGCTGGGTGGCGGATAATTTCCCGACCATGTGTCACGATCTATATCAGATGTGCTCTCCGAGGCACGGTGGAGTGACCCACAAGGACATATAACCAGACCGGAAACAAATATTTGTACAAATATCTGTCTCGAGCGGGAATCGAATCCGCGACCGCCGGCGCGCTGTTTGTGGCGACTACTCGCACCACTACACCAGAACGGTCGTCATTAATGCATAAGCAGACAGAATAAAATAAAGCAATAAAAAATAAAAATAAATATTGAGCATAAAAAAATTCAGACCTGTATTGCTTGTAATCACAATTATTACATTTTTTTACTAAGTTATCAGGTTCATAATCGCCCGGCTGGCTTTGCGCTATAGCTGCAAAAAAAATTACAATCGCAATGCATTAGACACATAGCTAGCAAGCAAAATATTTTTCATTTAAAAATATTATTCTTCATTCCAAAAATATTATATTGTAGGTACATTTTATTTTTAACAATCACGACGTGACCAACCACGAGTAATTGATCTGAAATACATAATTATATAGATAAAATAGTAAAAAAAAAAGTATATCGTGGTATGTACGGGACACGGGTAAGACAAATTGTTGTTAAAAATAAAATATATATATGAAAATCACGAGTGACAAAAGCTTAAAAACATTAAATACACTCATTTGCAAAAAAAAACGGGCGGTTTCGATTTTCTTCCTGGCTGAAAAAAATAAAATACCAAAAAGGTTTTAATCATTTGAACATGTTACTGGCCAGTTATAAAAGTGCCATAATGTTTATAAAAGTACATTCCAAATTCAAATTTTTGACTGAGCCTGGTTTTCAAAGAAAATAACTTTTAACTACATTTTGTGGCGCGAATTCCCTATAGTTAATATCGACTCTAATTAACTTTTTGTCAATTTTTATTAAATTATCTGGTGTCTTTGACATTTAAAAGTATTGTTATTGCTGTTTAGCAATCTCGAAAATGGTAGATAAAGTGATAAAAGCGAGCAAAATTATTGCGCTGCTTGAAGAAGGTTGCAGTCAATGCTTCGTGGCTCAGAGGCTAAATGTGAGTCGGTCGACAGTTCAAAGGACCTGGCAGCGCTATCAAGAGACCGGTTCCGTCAAGAGAAGGCCTGGTTCTGGCAGAAAGACATGTACCGAACCACGGGATGATCGTTTTCTAGTTAGTCAAGCGTTGAGAAATCGAAAATCTTCTTATGTGGACCTCAAGAACACCCTCGAAGAAGTAAGAAATGTGCAAATTAGTCTATGGACGGCCAGGAGGAGGCTTCTCGCTGCTAATATACACAGTCATCGCCCGGCACGCGGCCCTAAATTACTCCGTGGACATCGAGTTGCCAGGCTTAGCTTCGCTCGAAATTGTGTGTCATGGACTCATGAAGATTGGGATAGGGTATTGTTCTCCGATGAAGCCAGGATATCTCTGCATGGTGAAGACCGACGTCGGCGAGTGCTACGTAGACGAGGAGAACGCTTTGCAGAGGCATGTTTTGAAGAAATCACACCTTATGGAGGGGGCTCTGTTATGTTTTGGGCATGAATAAATTCTATGGATCGTACGGAGTTAGTCTTCATCGAAAACGGTACACTGACTGGACACCGATACATAACGGAAGTTCTAATTCCTTATGCACAACCCGCTTTAACCGCTCTTGGCGAAAACTCAATTTTTATGGACGACAACGCTCGCGCCCACCGGTCTGGCGGTGTGAATGCGTATATGCTAGAAGTCGGAATTCGTCGTTTGGACTGGCCAGCTAGAAGTCCGGACCTCAATCCCATAGAGCATGTCTAGGACGTTCTGAAGCGACGAGTGAGATCAGTGCAGCCGGCTCCGCAGACCATCAGAGAGCTAAAGAATGTGATTACCGCGGAGCGGGAACGTATTCCCCAAGAAACCATAAAAGATATACTCACTAGCATGCCCAGACGAATGCAAGCTGTGATTTCAGCAAGAGGGGGTCACACTCAATACTAAACTTTTATCTGCTTTTAATGTATTCAAGAAAAACAAAGAAATTAACGCGTTTCATTTTTATTTAGCGAGCAGGTACAATCATAGTGTTTTGAGCTTAAACATTATTTCTTAATAATTTAATTAAAATGTTATGATAAAACTGATGAAAACTATTCCTTCCTAATTAATTTATAAAATTCTGAGGATAACAATACCTAAAATTGTCAAACAAACTACTAGTAACTATACAATAGTTCTTTGCTTAAGTGCCCGTTTTTTTGCAAAAGAGTTTATTATATTTTAACAGTAGCATAGTAATATATACTAGTATTATATACATCTAGTTTTTAGTCTGTATGTATATATGAATCCTACATCACGCTACGTTATTTCCTTAAAAAGAAAATATAATAAAATCTCCTTTCGATAGCCTTTTTTCCTGAAAATGACATCCAGACATGTTGAACAACTTTTTTTTGTTCGTTAACTTTTTAACACGCTTTTATTAGCTTTAACGGAAACTTTAAACGTGATTTTCATCCCCTACAAAACTTCGGATTATTTTGAAACTTTACACACTTATCAAGGACCGATGACAATGCAATAATTTAAATAGTTTGTTCCATTATCCTTGTCAGGAAACTCAGAATTAACGATTTTTCATATCTGATACCCAGTAGTAGCTTTGTGCCAAGCACCAGGGCACGTACTGACATCTTCACGGCTTTGACATGAAGCACGCCACGCTTTTTTTACCATACAATAAATAATTTTGTTACATTATTCCTAATTTAAACTTATTGAAAATTATTTTCTACCTTTTAGTTTTGTTTTTACCCGACTGCGACAGAAGGAGGGTTGTGTTTTTCGAGTGTATGTATGTATGTATATATGTATGTCCATTTCTTTGGCACGCCCTACAGCCCAAACGGCTGGACGGTTTTTGACATATGACGTGTCGTTGGATTTGTCGAAATTGTAGTAGTGACATAGGCTCTATACATTTTCAAAATGGCGCCCGCAAATGGCGGAATGAGGGGGGGGGGGAGTTGAACTTTTTTCTTACTGTAGCAATATGGGTATCAAATGAAAGCTACTAAATTGTTTTATTATTTTTAGTTTATAATAAGAGTATTTTACGCAGTCGGGTTTTTTGATTTTTTTAATTAAGCATACTTGTCTATTAAAGCGTGTTTTGTAGGTTTTTTAAAATTATTATTTATTTATCTTGTATTAATGCTTGCCATCTTGCTTGTTTCTCCCGTGAAACAGCCTTACTGTGTTTCGGAGAGAAGGGCAAGACAGGCAGTGTAATAACTGGCACAGAGACTTTAACACCTTGTCTCTGGATACGCAACACATAAATGAGTTGGCTGGGCTAGTTCCAGGTGAACTGATTTATGTTCATGGGCGATGTTTACAACTTACCATCAGGTGGAACATCTGCCAGTTAACTTAACATTAAAAAAAATCGTTGGTGTACAACACAGTATATGTATGTATATCATTCATTTAATTAAAAATATATATTGATAGATGTTTAAAGTTATTTTAGTGCACTGTACTTTGGTGTGCGTGTCGAGAAGTACAATAAAATGCAGTTTAAACAAAGAAATGAATGAAAAAAAATTTACATAATCCTTCGAGATTATGTAAATTCAAATGTTCGCACTATTTCAATTTCAAATCTTATTTTTATTGACTGTAATCTCTATGTAACAATGAACTCTTACACTGATTAAAGTACTTTTTTAAACTGGTTTAATCGTATATAATACGCATTTATTTATTTTATTTTATTTAACACTTTATTATACATACAGTATTATTAAAAGGATACATGTCATTGAAACACAAGTATAAAGGCTGTGCTTATCCCTAGAAGAGATTTCTTCCAGCACAACGAAAATAAACTATTACAGACAGAAAATAGAAGATGGTAGAGTGTACAATTTATTAAAGAAAATATTATTTTTTTATATTTTAATTTAATTGAAATAAATAAAAAATAAACAAAATAACTGTATAACGATTTCTGTAACATTCGTTATTGCAAATTTTAATTTTCAAGTCAATGGAACATGAGAGATTAGAATATTATTTTAATGTATGTACACATATACCAATACAAGACCATTTGCTCTGCCTCAAGGTTGCCTGGAAGAGATCGCTTTTTAGCGATAAAGCCGACCTTTTTACCGTAGCATCCTTTTCTATAATAATTTATTTTGTATATTCTGCTTTGGTGTACAATAAATAATAATAATAATAATCATATTTATTGTAAACTAATAAAATATAGAACAAAAGTAGTACAATTAGAGAAGATGTACAAAGGCGGTCTTATTGCTAAAAGAGCAATCTCTTCCAGACAACCTTTGGGTATAGGACAAGGCAGAGAAAAGCGGTTAAGAAATGTACAAGTGGTTGTGAAGTAAATTAGAATAGTTAATAATATAATACAATATACATACACATTCACATACATACACGGACACACACATACATGTAACATATATGTACGAGTTTATACAAAGTAACATACGCATACATACAATCCATACACATTTATATAATAAAGTTTAATTATTATTATTATTATTATTATCTAGCTTGTTCACTACACCCGTTCAATAATATATAAAGATATCTATACTAATAATAAATCTGTTAAAACCTCCGTTTTATTAATACACTATATATCATCAAGAACAAATTTTAATAGCGCGCTTTAATTTCAATCAGCGCCATCTCTTATCATTTTTTGTTTGTGCACGTATCACGTAAAAAGTACAAAAACCAATGTAAATAACTTTAATACATAAAAATTATACATAACTCACAGTATAATTTAGTTTTTGTTTCATTGTAATTAAATTTAAAAATAAATATTTAAGAAAATAGAAATACGCCTACGCGACATAGGCGCCATCTGGTCTAAGGAATCTTAAAAACTCACAAAACTTATTTTTGAGTTATTATTTTGTTAAACTTAAAAGTTTACTAAATATGTCGGATAGGAATAGAAATCGTTTTAATATTTTAGATAAACATCATTTTCAATTAATATACTATTATGTTAAATTATGTTTGTCTAAATATAAAAACGATATTCTACCATTATACGATAGATGGCGCAGAATATGTCATGTAATCTTTTGAATCGCGCTGACCAAAACTTCGGCCAAAAGAATGAGACTCGCCCGTATTTAAGGAATTTTTTTTTTTTACATTTAGTACCTTAGTGTACTATGGTCTTGGTCGTTATGTATTTCACATTTGTTAATTATACAAAGTTGGATGGTTATAGCTATTTAAGTTGTAATCTATATATATAAAGAAAGTCGTGTTAGTTACATCGTTTATAACTCGAGAACGAGTGGACCGATTTTTATGATTTTTGTGTTTTTCGATTTGTCTTCGTCGGGAATAATACTTATTAAAAAGTGATATTCATCAATGAAAGTATAATTAATAAAAAAATCAGTTCAAATGTTTCATCCGTACTATCTACACATATAATAAATCTGTTAACGAGTCCGTTTTATAATCTTAATATATAAAAGCGAAAGGTCACTCATCACGATATCTCCAGAACTATAAGATCTAGAGACTTGAAATTTGGTAGGAATATTCCTTTTGCCGAAGAGAGGTCAGCTAAGAACGGATTTTACGAAATTCTACCCCTAAGGAGGCAAAACAGGGGGGCAAAGATTGTATGGGACAACGTAGGTCCTTGGTCCAATCTACTTCAAATTTTGCATAAAATATTCTTTAACAGAATAGATTGAAGACGTGTTTCGTATTTTATCAAAATTCATCTCCTAACGGGGTTAAAAGGGGGTTGCTTTTGCTTCGAAGTTGATTTGACAACTCAATCCGTCTATTATAAAATATTTTCCAGTATCGACGCAGGTGTAGGTGATAAAAAATATAAATTTATAATTTTTAAAATTTTAGTTAAATACCCGTGCGAAGCCGGGGCGGGCCGAAAGTGTATAATATAATACAATACTTATGTAAGGCATATAATAAATTTACACAAACTTACATACATAAATATAAGCGGGTGGAGGATTACGCCCCGGCAGGGAGATCAAACGCCCGTTTAACGGTCGGGGGTTAGGGTTGTAGGCTGAGAAATCGGCGGACTATCCTAGCAGAATCCGAACCGTCACGGATACCCAGCTGCCTCAGATGGTGAGCGAGGCTAACCGGGATCAAACCGTTGGCAGATAAAACGATAGGGATGATTTCAGTGGAATCAACAACCCACATGTCGACAATCTCGTGCGCCAGATCCAGATATTTACGTTTTTTCTCTGTTTCGGCTTTCACGAGGTTCTCGTCA
This sequence comes from Euphydryas editha, assembly GCA_036937285.1. Taxonomy (NCBI): domain Eukaryota; kingdom Metazoa; phylum Arthropoda; class Insecta; order Lepidoptera; family Nymphalidae; genus Euphydryas; species Euphydryas editha. The sequence continues at coordinate 20,328,326 of JAUPFZ010000005.1, read as the reverse complement.
TGCGGGATGGTAATGTCCACTAAAAACACCCTCGACTGTGCCCTATCCATCACCACGATATCAGGCTTGTTCGCCAGTATCGTCCTGTCCGTGGCGATAGGCAGGTCCCAGTAGAGCCGGACTTCATCGCGTTCGCGTTATTATTATCATTATTTTTTGTTGACATAAATTTTTATTGACCGTTTATTGAAGTGGCTGATGGTCTTAGGGTATTAAATTTGTACAAATTCAATACTTACAACTATTTATAAATTCGCAACGATATCAATGATTCATATAAAAAGAATCTGGCACAATTTAAGCGAGATTTAATTTCGCACAGTGACATCTATTGGCAGTTGAGAATTGCTCTTAACGGTCTAAACCCATAGTGGTATTATAGATAGAGTAGGGAAGACATACGGCTGCCTGTAAGCGAAAACGTCCAACGGTTAGAAAGAGAGAGAAGATCCCGGCACCCCAATGACCTTGCGGTCTCAAGTTCAAATCTTGATTTTCTTTTGTTAACATCAATTATTTACTTCTATTTTAATTTTCGACAACAAACAAATCAAAGAAACAACTCTAATATGTACAGTAATATTATATTGGTATGTAATTCAACCGGTACCGCGATCGTTTCTCTCTTTCTAACCGAGGAACAGCTGGAGGCCTGACTACCTTGTTCTAGTTATAATACCTCTATGTTTAAACCACCCCAATTCCCCATATTCCACCCCAACGTACTTGAAACGGCATCTTTATATATCCAAAATTGTATAAAACTATATATAATTATGTTATACAACTTTTTAAGACTTTGTAACATACTAGACTTCGCCAAGGTTATTCTGATGTTGAAATGTATGCCTAATATTCATACATAACGCGTAACAAAATGTTAAACAGCCCGTTTTGAATAATTATAATGATCATTTCTGTCGGTTTGTACTTTATCAATGATAAAAATCAAGAATCTTATATATTTTTAATATTAGTAGGTAATCATATATTTATATAATGTTTAATCTATTTCGCATTTTTAAGGCCTAGTATGCCTTCGCAAAGCTTATTTAATTGATTATTTTATTTTAATAATGCTAGCTTTGTACACAAACAATATTATAATTAAATTAACAAATCAATATGATAATAAATTTAACATAACACAATATATATATATATATATATATATATATATATATATATATATATATATATATATATATATATATATATATATAGAAGCAACATAACAGTTACAGCATTTTTTTTTAAGCTTACTAAGTATACAATTCGCACTTGCATGATCAAAAATAAAATAGCTTAGTATTTAAATAAATAAAAAAGTTGCACAATATCAGAAGTTAAAATTATTATTTAGCAAATAAGCAAACTTTATAAAAACATTTTTATTTACTGACTTAATATTAAATATTATTTAATTGACCTTCGATATAAATCCAGTTCGTACTTACTTTGTTGTAAATTTTCAATCAAGTCTTGGTTAGATGAATTTGACAAAAAGTTGATGATATCTGGCAATTCGTTTGTGTCCTTTGATGTCGATGGTATGTTCCGTATACTGTTAAGCCTGTAAATCATATGATGATAAATAAAAACATTGTGGAACTAAGAAGATATCTAGAAGCGTAAGTAGAAATATATATAATCCTTATTCTTGAAAAGGTTCCGAGCCTCTAGACACTTTCTGGAAAAAATGTAGTAGTTTCAGCATAGCATGTTACGAATGTCTATCCATCCTTACAGCCTCTCTTGTTAATATTTATAGCATAGCATAATATAATATATATTATGACATATTTGTTACCCGGATTAAAATGTAAATGTCCAACTGATTCTTCAGTGGAAAAATTCTGTACTCCTAATTAGAAGAAGAGTTGCAAACTAATTTATTATGCTGATCTACTTTTCTATAATTTCTTTATAATGAGCAATAGCTTACATGCTCTTTTATGCACGGTAAAGAAATCCATAAAGAAAAACACCAAGTCATTGCCAGCGTTGATGAAACATTTGTCACCACTACACTAGAACTAGGTCAGAATTTAAAAAAAAAATAATTGAAAATAAATATGTAAAATAATTTGAAATAATTATTGTCATCTGGTTTCTATGACAGCAATAGCGATTAACAGTTTTTATATGCTCTAATAATAATTTTTTAATAATATATTAATTTATATTGTACAAAATAAAATAGATTTGTTTTAGTATGTACTAAGTCAAATGATGTAAATTACATCTTTTATCAATTAAATTATTATATTATTTTATATATTATAAAAAAATCACTTTTTTGTTTCTGAAATAAAAGCTACAAACCCATTATTTAAGGATAGAGTCGAAGATAAAGTGAAATTATTTGAAATATCCGATTCAGGTTCTGAAACAAAAAACATCTAATATTTAAAACTATATATTACTTTTTGTTTAATTTGCATATTGAAATATGCATACTGTATAAATGCAGGAACTATTTTTATTATAGTGAATAAGAAATAATTTTATATAATCACTTAATTTTATTTAACAATTAAGTTCTTATTATGCAAAAACGTTTATTACTTATTGTTGCACATTAGATTTAAATAATTATTACTCTATTAGTATTATTAGTACTATTATTATTTGGAGTATGCACAATACTTCATGTGCATGTCGAGAACTACAATGAAGTGCATTTTAAACAAAGGAATAAATGTTGAAAAAATATGTAAATTTCAACATGTTCACATTTTTTAAATTAATTTCAAATCATATTTTTATTGACTGTAATCTCTATGTAACAATGAACTCTTACACAAATTAAAGTGCCTTAAAAACCACTTGTATGATCGTAGATTTATTTTAAATTAAATAAAAATAAACAGAATAATGGTCATGCCAGTTTTCTATTTCTGTAATATTTGTTATGATATAGTTTAATTTACAAGTCAATTAAACATAGCAGATTTTTTTTTTTATTAAAAATTTTACCACAAATTACAATTCGCACTTGCGTGGTGAAAAAAAAAGCAGTATAGCTTATTGTCTTTAAATATATTATATTGAAAAAAAAAACACAATACACATATTAACTACATACAGATATACATAAACTACAACAGGTAAATCATGAAAGTCAACGTCAGTAGTGCTTATTAAGTAATAAGTAAAGTAATAGGCATTGATATAAAAATATATAATTATATATATTGTAATAATATATAATTACATTACATGTCTGCACCGGGTCATGGATGTGTATTTATGTATAGGTATATGTATTTATATCTTCAATTTATTTCCATTCCTAGTACCTGTAACACAAGTTCTTACGAACTTATCACGGGGCTAGGTTAACGTGGTGTGATTGTTGGTTAATATTTATTTATTTATTTATTTAATTAATAATGTGTTGTCGCAGTGGTCGCTGTAAGTGGCTAGAAAATTAATGGTAGTCAGTTCAATCCCCTTTACGATAAAAGTTTGTACAGGTCTACCCCTGTCGAGGTGTTCATTTATGTTGTTTATTTATGAACCCCTAAAGTAATATTTTCATCCTCCTAGTGATATGTTGAGTGTTAAGGATTTATTTTTGGTTCACAATGCCATAGAGAATAGATTGCTTTTTTATTCTTTACAAAATATGTCAAAGTATGCTGTATGCATAGGTATGTATATTTTATATTTTTTGAAAAGAAATATATTACTGTTAAATTTACTAAAATACAAAATTATTAAAATCTTACCATCCAGAGGAGGGGGTGGTGGTGGTGGCAAAACACAACTATTATAATACATTTCATTGATATTGCTTGATGAACACAGACTTTGGTACATAGTGTTATCTACGTAAACATTCTTACTTGAGCCAGCTTGACTGATTGCATTATTATACATATAGTTGTAAGTATCTTGGCATATGTATTGTGAGTTATCTACATAGCTGTTATCATAATATTCATTTGAAGTATCAAAATGTCCTTCTGATTGAGATGAGACAATATCATATTGGCCATAGCATTCATCAAGAGGTGTATGGCATTTACTTTGGTAGCCATTTGAATTGTCAAGTGTATTATTACTGTGACAAATAAAATTTTTATGTTTTTTAGGTATATTATTGCTTTCATTTGTAGTATAGTCAATATTGTCTTGTTTTATATTGCTTGTGCAATTTTTAGGTATATTATTGCTTTCATTTGTAGTATAGTCAATATTCTCTTGTTTTATATTGCTTGTACAATTAGTAATAGAGTTATCTGAAGGAGCAGGTGACAAAGGAGGCTTTTCTAGAATTCCGGTAATTGTATTATTATTATTTGTATTAGTCTCTGTGGAAGTGAATTTCGCTTGTATGTACTTCTTCATTTTCATTTATTAAATATAAGTTAAGAAAGACGATTAGATCTGCAATATACAACAAAATGTTAAATTTATGAGGGATGATTCTTAGACGAAATCGTGGTTTTTTTAATGTTAATTTTGAAATAAATGAAAATTTTACAACATGGTTTAAATATTTTATAATAATTTAGTCTAACTTACCTACCGAAGCCTTTAATTATTCTTACAAAGTGTCATATATATAGAAAATTCCGTATTCGTTTATATGAATATAAGAATAAAAGAAAATCTATTAAGTATTATAATTGAATAGGTACTTAGAAAAGTTAAAGGACTATGCGCATACCGCATTGTTTTGAACATGTGAATTGTAAACCAAAGACAAGAGTAATATAAACATTAAACATCATTACATCAGCGGCTTGTCAATCAATGAAAATTGCACCAAGAGATAGGGGTGTGCGATAATTATCGATAATTCGTAACTACTCGATAACTTTTCATTCGATAATTATCTGTACGAGACAACCGAGAAGGACAGCAACAGACGGTCTCCTTTGCACGTGTGTAAGCGAGATAGCATAATGTTATCGTCCATATCGCGCGTACTTATAGTAATCACTCGTATAGTTAGGACCTTAAAGAGGTATTTTGCATCGTTTCATAGAATTACTTCGTTAGAATATGTGTAAGAGACGATCGAAAGGGATAGAGATAGACGGTCTCCCTCGCACGTGTGTGAGCGAGACAACATAATGATGTCGAAAAATATCGACTATATTTATAGTAATCATTCGCGTAGTTAGGTACTTAGAGAGGTACTTGTATCATTTCGTAACATTATTTTATTAACTTGTAAATTTAATAAAGTTTAAATATTTTCGTATAAAGAGAGATAGATATAGAATTTATATAGAAAAATAGAGAAAGCAATAGGATTAAGGATAATTTCATTATTTAATGTTTACAGTTATAAATTCATAGATTAAGGATGTTTTGTCAATTTATAGTTAATTTATAGATATTTTATAATGTAAAAAATAGCAATTTACATGTAAAAATAGATTTTGACGATATAGCATTCGATAATTCATAGATGGATTAGCGACGCGCGCACGTGGCAGACTAACGTGGATTAAGGATCCGCGGGGGGCTTTTATATCAAGCGGTGGGGGACGAGGTAGATTTAAATACCGCGGCGAGGACCCGACCCCGTTTATTGATAATTAGCGCGCGCGCCGCATTAATTGTATGTTAAAATAATAGAGGATGTAAAATAGTTATAGAGTAAGTATAGAAATAAGCTCAACTATTGTAAAAAATGAGTTTATTAAATAAAGTAAATTTCCGGGGGTGAGGTAAGGGATCGCTGGCCAGCCAATCAGAGAAGTATAAATTGCGGTGCCATTTCGGGCACTACATGCCAGTCCTCGATCGACCAGCGAATAGTAAAGATAAAGAATAGCAAGAGACCATAGTATAGAAGAGATCGCTTATAGAAGCTAGCCAGCAATTCTGCTCCTCACAAGCGGGAAAATCTTCAACAATTAATTGGCGTTTCACTGACGTACACCCTCACTGAACACACGGCGAACTAGAACCAGCTCACCCTTCGCATTCGTTTGATACCGGCCCTAGAAACAGACGTCTCATCGTCACATCGCATATTATACAGTCCACTTCGTATTTCTTTCGACTAGGGTCCGGTACAATTATCGATAGTTATCGATAAGAGTCATTCGATAATTGTGATCCGATAATTATCGATAATTAGTCACTCGATAATTATTGATAACTATCGATAAGTTTTCATCCGATAATTATCGATAATTTTGTTTGATCGGATAATTATCGATAATTGTTTTTGGATCCGATAAGTATATTGATAATTGCGATTCGCATAATGATGGGTATGTGTTAGTCGATTATTATTGAGCAATAAGTTTGAGAGGGAAAAGTGACGACCTTTTTTTTATTTTTTTAGGTATTCGGATAGGGTACTGAGGTAAATGTCGATACTGGACATCGGATGACCTTTTTTACAGGTATTCGGATAGGTTATTGGGGGTATATGTCGGTTCTTAATGGCGGAAGACATTTTTTTTCGTCATCACTTACAAAGCGATTATCAATACTTGTCATCCTTCATTCGATAATTGTGGAGTCTATCCAAAATTTATGAAATCTATCCGATAATTATCGAATCGCCCCATAATTATCGCTAATTTTCATCCGATAATTATCGATAACTGTCGCCAACCATCGATAATTTTCTTCCAATAATTATCGATAACTGTTCATTCGATATTAATCGATAGCTATCGATAACACAATACGAATTATCGTATATTACGATACAATACGAAGTATCGATAATTATATCGATAATAAAATTATCGATAATTTTTTTCGGTGAACACCCCTAATACAGGAACAAGGGGCTTCTTCTTCTTTTGGTTTGATGGCTTTTATTCATAGAGGTATCGGGTATGTATTATAATATCTCTATGCTTTTATTACACACCGGTGCCAAAGGGAAAAGAGCACAGATGATTTTGCCAATGTCACGTAGAATGGAGATAAAACGAAGAAGTTTAATCGGTGCGGTCGAGGTTATAACCTTCGTTGAATTATGTAAATACTAGCCGCTCTGTCTGCGTGAAAGCTATTAGATTAGAGATGGGTTGTACTAGGTAAATTTAAGATCAAGTCCACCTGTTCCTAGTCCTAACAAATACGCGATCCAAATACCTGTTCCACCTAGTCTCACCTAGTATCGACTATGATTCACGTTGCGAGTCCTTTACGTATCAAGTATCAAGACTCGAGAGAATAGATGAGATCACTGATAATGTCCGTGATGTAGTCCGTGGAGCGAGATGCAACTAACAATGTATTGCGAGTAAGATGGCAGATATAAAGCGAAATACGTGTGAGTGAGACAGAGCAATATAAATTTATTATTATTTATTTATTTATTCATTCAAAAGTCAACACCAACAAGCAGTACAACAACAAATACAATATTAACAAAGTAAACATCGAAATTTAGATAATTGCCTACTTTTTTACAGGTGTTCTTAATTATTAAGAATATCATCAACATCAAAATAAGTCAAATGAAAAAAATGTCCATGTAACATACAGTAATGAATATTCGAGATTAAATATAAAAATTATTGTCAGAACCTAAATTATGAAATTAAAAAGAATTATTGTGAAATGAATTACTAAATTAACAAGTAAAAAAAATAATTAAAGTCATGACAAATGAATGGGTGTTGTACGCGATCATGGTCTAGTATACTTAAAATACTAGGCCGAGTACGCGATACGCGTAAGCGCTGTCAAGTGTCATCGAGTAAACGTATCAACGTACACAATACTAGGTGGACTAAGTATTAAAATACTAGGCCGAGTACGCGATACGCGTAAGCGCTGTCAAGTGTCATCGAGTAAACGTATCAACGTACTCAATACTAGGTGGACTAAGTATTAAAATACTAGGCCGAGTACGCGATACGCGTAAGCGCTGTCAAGTGTCGTCGAGTGAACGTATCAACGTACACAATACTAGGTGGACTAAGTATTACGACAATTGGAATAGGTGCGGCCTAGTATCCTTAAATACCTAATCTTTTGATCTGTTCTAGTAAATACGACTCACCTCTATATTAGATTACACGTTGTTACAGAATGCGTTGAAGAAATAAAGGTTCACTGCTCGTTCCCTGTAGGTGATAGCATGATAATATGTAGCCTATATATGTTGGCCCGACTTCTCAATAATATTCGTGCCAAATTTGAAGTAAGTCCATGCAGTAATTTTTTAAGTTTATCCCGGACATACATACAGACAAACAGAAAAACAGATAAACAGACAAAAATTCTAAGAACTATGTTTTTGGTTTCGGTATCGATTGTAGATCACACCCCAAGTATTCTTTTAAAAAAATATTCAATACAGTTTTGACTTTCCTACCATTTTATTATAATTATGTATAGATAGGAAATAGTTAGTAAATTATAACAAATACCCTATCATCACCTAGAACAACACAAATACTAAAGTTATTTTATATACAACTATGTTATGCTACGACAATCAAAAATTATATTTACAACAACACAAAGAATATTTACAACTTAATTTTGTTACGTTTAATTTGTTTACACAAAAATTTACAGTAAGAACTAAGCACAAGCATCAACAAACATTTAATATTTACAGGACGGTTCGTCGAAGCCACATTCACACAAAGAGTGATCTCGATATCATGGTCTCGTACCCTAATTGTAGTCAGATGGATTGGAGTACTCGAATGACCAAGACGTAAACGGCAGATTGTAGATTTCACCCAACGGTCGGTATGTGTTTGAAAAAAGAACCAAGGACGTCTTGGTATACCGGGTTGTATGGATGCATAAAATTTTTCTTTAACCGGTTTTGACTCATTCCAGATCGAATTCCAAGACTTGTCAAGGTGAGTTTTCGCCAGGGTACGCAAATCTTGAAGGGAGATATAAAAATGTGCTAAAGAGCCAGTTTGAATAGCCAATTTAGCGCAAGAATCTGCAGTCTCATTACCCGGAATACCAGAGTGACGCAGGATCCATACCAAAATGACTAAATAGCTTCTCTAATCTTTAAAATAATGGAAATTATTAATTTACTACGAAACGGGTTGGCTTTGATAGCCAACAGGCAACTGAGTGAGTCTGACCAAATTACTGTCTGCCGTAGGTTTTGGGACAGGGAATATAAAATTGCTTTAAAAATAGCAACAACTTCACCAGTAAATATTGACGCTTAAGGTGGACACTTAAATTAAAGTATAATTTTATATTTTAGAATCCAGCAAGCAAACAGCTATTAGGGGAAAGTTTAGATGCATCAGTATAAGAGATAGAAGATGTTCTGACGAACTGAAAATTTTTGATGAACCATATTTCGAAAATTAATATTTGTATCTGATGCACCTTTCACCAAACCAAACTCTGTAACAATTGGAGGGTTGAATGTAAGACCCTGAAAAGGAGTATTAAAGAGAGGATTAGATGGAGAAGATGTCAAATAATGAGGTAGCCTGGTAAATTTGAGAAAGCTGTCTAAAAGACAAGGTGGGGATCTATCATTGGAACAAAGATGGGATAACTCATTTAGTCGATGCCGAAGGTGACAATTGCAATGATTTTAAAATAAAACGATCACATAGAAATTTTCTTCTGAATTGTAAAGGGGGTTCAACACACTCTACCTGTAAGGTATTTGTAGGTGGAAGTCACATGGCACCTAGAATGATTCTCAGACATTAATATTGAATTTTTTTTAACTTTTCCTAAACAGATTTACAAAGGGGATCTAAAACAAATAAAGCGTAGTCCAAATGAGTTCGAACTATCGCATTATATATAAGTTTTAAGGAGTAAGGGTAGGCGTTCCACCAAACATCTGAGACTGCTCTGAGGGCGTTAATGTTCTTTTCACATTTTTTTACAACATGTTCTACATTTTTTTAATACTAGAGGGGGCAAACGGACAGTCGACTCATTCATGGTGGTAACACCTCCTCGGGCGCGCCGGCCCATTCAGCTGCAAGCAGTATGGCGTTACTTCGTTAAAAAGTTTTGGCTAGTGTAGAAGATAAAGCAATGGGTCTATATGAATTAGAATCTAAAGGGTCTTTACCTGGTTTCGAAATTTGCATAATGATTTGGGACTTCCAAGATTGTGGGACGATTTCTTATATGAAACCAGCATTAATTATGTTTTTCAATTTTTCTCTCATATAAGATGTTTATCCTTAACCTCTATCCTCCATATAAACAAGGTATAGAGCTGGAAAAAAATGTGTGATTTTATTATGGCGTGAATTTCGTGCTCTAGGTACTCCCGAAATGTTTCCATGGTATTCTAGTTGCAATATCGAGTGATCGACTATATCAAAACGACAGCAATTAATTACTGAGGAATCTAGGAGCTGAAAAAAAGAGTATTGTTTTTTTTTTTTGCAAGTTCTATGCGTTAAATACTTATAGAATGATTTCTTGGAACACTAGTTGCAAGATCGAGGGTTCGACTGTATCAGAATAGGAACAACCAATTAGCAACTAATTCCCGATGATTATTTATTAGAGCTGGAAAAATGTGTGGTTTATTATGCGTTTAATGTTCTAAGTACTCATAGAATTACTCCATGGTTCTCTGGTTGCTATATCGAGTGTTCGACTGTATCAAATCAGGAGGAACTAATTCCTGAGGAATAATCGGGCTAGACAAAATCCTATGATTTTTTTATTTGATGAGCTTAATGTTCCAGAGAATCCTGAAATGACTACTTACCCTCTTACTCGTAATTTGAGTTAAATTAATTAACTGTATTGAGTTAGGAGCAAATTATTCAAAAGGACAATCAGAGCTTGCCAAGTTAGTTAAAATTTTTATTCAGTAAAGATAATCCCGTAACCACCGTTATAACTGGTACAGAACAAAAATTTTATTATTATGTTTTTTTATTAATCGTTGCTTTTTTATCTTTTTAGAAAGTGCCGCATTGCATAATGCATACTTTTGTTTAGCTGTACATAATATTTTAAATTATTAAGATGACCATTTCAGCGTTTATCATTCACACCCAACGGTACTTTTTCGCAAAAATTTCATACAATATAATATGTTGAGCAACTTATTAGGAACTAATTTTATGTTTATTTTTATTTTAGACATTTTTTACAAAATATCATATGACAGTGCCAACTTCCAAAAAAAGTTGACTTTGTCAGCTTGTTGTCAGCAATATTTCGGTCTTGGAATGAGCACCAAGTTCCTGATTAGAGCAACTAATTAGCACATAAAAATCACTAAATCCACACACATTTTGAGCCTTTTTTATAGCAAAATATCATATAACAATGCCAACTTCCAAAAAAAGTTGGCCTTGTCACAAAATTTCGGTCTTGGAATCAGTAGCATATTCCTGATTAGAGCAACAGAAAACGCACTAAATCGACACATATTTTTTAGACGTTTTTATGGTAAAATATCATAGGACAATGACGACTTTCAAAAAAGTTAGACTTGTCAGCAATATTTCGGTCTTGGAATTAGCAACAAATTATTGATTAGAGCAACTAATTAGCACATAAAAAGCACTAAATCCACACATATGTTTTAATTGTCACACATAATATTAAAACAATATAACGTTTCATAATCCATATATACAATACAAAGGTTGCCTAAAAGAGATCGCTCTTTTAGCGATAAGACGGCCTTTGTACATCTTATTTCTATGTGATAGTTATTGTCTGTTTCCTTGTGGTGTACAATAAAGAGTATATTATTATTATTACCTTACCAATCTTTCTCAGTTAACATATTAATTACTTATTATTATTTTGCCTCTACCTCTCTGCTTCTACCTCTTGCCAGCACGTCTAAACTCGTACGTTCAATTATATTTAAAAAAAAAATCATAGGATGCATGGATAACGTAGGCAACATGAACTTTTAACTTACAGAATATATGATATCACAATAAAATTTAAAATAATAAATAAATATGTTTAACATACACACACGATCATCTGTCTCTAAGGTAGGCAACTTAATGCTTGTGTTTGAGGTAACATCCGACTGATATACATATACAATTTTTTAAGTCAATATAAAATTATACAATATACATATAAATACATAATATAACGAAGACATGAATGACCCATTTGTTGTATGGGGTCCCCTATTTATATTACTTTATTTTATTTTTATTATTTTTCGTCACAGCGGTAATAAATAGTATCTAATACATATTCGGTGAAAATATCCATGTGACATACGGATGAAAGACTGGTCGGAAAGGTCGGTGGGGTATACTAAGGTATACTGGCTACAACTACTATACTGGGCTATTACTAAGGTAATAGTGTTCTTAGAGCAGGATTTGTTGGTCTGGAGACTCTGGGGCACGGTTTTAAATACAGGTCTTGCAACGAAGCCCAATTTCAGTACTGACAGACTAGTACGATCGTGTTTATAACTTTTCATTCGCGTCAACGCCGCTGTATGTCATTGCTATCGATGGTTGCGGTGCGCAGTTAGCACTGCGCACACTGGTTGAGTGACAAGCGACTGTAAGCGACTCAGTCTCATGTATCATTATCCATCATACAGCGTATATTTTTCTCTCCCAAGTATTGTGTTATTTAATAATTGTTTTGCGATTTTCTTGTGATTTTAGTTTTGTTATTTAACTGTTTTGTTTGGATTTGACATTGTTATAAACATGATTTGACTTCGTTGCACAGCACACCCATCTATCATCATGCCTCTCGCGGCCGTAACTTGAAAAGAACAGCCATCATTAAGCCGGCGTATCCCCACTACTGTCGTTCCGTGATCCGTGTATTAGATTGTGCCCTGGGGTAAGGATGGCGGCCCCTATTTTCCGTTTAAAAGGACCAATAATAACCTACAAATATATATATATATATATATATATATATATATATATATATATATATATATATATATATATATATATATATATATATATATATATATATATATATATATATATATACATATATATACATATATATATATATATATATATATATATATATATATATATATATATATATATATATATATATATATATATATGCTCTTAATGTTATTTCTTTTTTCATGTGTTATTCTGAGAAGAATATTAAAAGATTTTTTTCATAACACAACCTAACTTCAATATAACTGTCATACCTATGTAGTTAAAAGCATTTTTACAATACATTCATTCATTTTTTATTTTAATTTTAGGTATTATCATAATAGTAACATTGACATATTATGATACTTAATATTTAATTCTATCTTGAAAACACACACATACACACACTATTTATTGATGTTGCTTGTACTATGTGCTAAATTAAATTGAAAAATAAAAATATTGTTGTTTTATTGTTTATTTATTGCTAGTTTTTAATTATAAAGTTTAATTAAAAAATCACAAGATAAAATAAAAATAAAATCGTAAAACCCAATATTTCTCTGCATATTTTAATTCATTAACATGTCGAGAAATCTCTCACAGTGTTGGCGAGCATATAGTTTTTAAGCACATTGAAAATTTGTTCACCCAACTTGTCCATGAATTCCTTTCCAAAGTTCGATGTGACGTATTCGAAATTTTCTTTTATAAGAGAATGCATCGAATCGCCTGAAAAAAAAATGAAATATTTTATAAACACAAAAAAGACAATTTCTATATATTACTTATTCAAACATATAATTAATAAAATCGTATCTAGAGCAAACTAATAGATTAAATATGAAAACAAACGAGTGTGCCTAAACAATTTATAGTCATTCAGCAGTAGTATATTACCTTATTGTTAACAGCATTTTTTCGGATTCGATACGATATCTTATAAATCAAATCAGAGCATCTTTACATAAAAGAGTTCTAGGCTGAAGAGCCGAGCATAAGGTGAGGATGGAATGAGAAGTTGGGTGGGATAAGTGAGATTTAAGCTAATGACAAAATGTTCCTATTATCTTTATTGAAATCAAGATAAAGTTATTTTCTTAACGAAAGAGTGTAATGGTAAGTAATTAATAATTTTCAAATTTCTTTTCAAAATCACGGTTGCAGTTAGGTTTTTATTTATTGTAAGCAAAAACAGTACATTTTTATTTAAATAAATATCACACAATGACTTGTCAATTCCTCATTATTATTGTTTGCTTTAGACTTTTTTTTAAATAGAAATGCGGCTTTTTAAACTCTATGCCTTCATTAAATGCGCTTTATTTTTATGAAAGATATCAATCAGTAACCTTTTTTTAATATTTTTTGCTAGGATCTCTCTTTTTAATTATCATCAAAGCTTTTTTACGTAACCATGTAACAAAGAAAGGAAGATCTGGACTGGACCGTACCAGTTCACAAACTAACTGAACTCCACTGAGAAAAGTCCTATTGCCCGAGATCAAACCGAATCTGATGAGAGTGAGAGTAAAACTACACGGATGAGCTAGTTATAAATATAAGTTTACAGTATCAGGTCAATGCAATAAAATCAAGCTTGATAGAACAAAACTACGTAACTGAAAATGAAAAAATCTTTAAACTTTTTATGAGTTTGAATTTTTTTTTGGAGTTTTCAACTTAAGAATCGATTTTCATATAAGAGCCCCGGTATGAAAAAATATGAGGAGTAAAAATGTACTGATCGAATGACCTCGTTACGGTTTTTGTGCGCAACCTATTTTCACTTTTAAGTAGTGAGTATTAAGACGTATAGTCCGCGTGCGAACTCCTAGGAAGCGGGCGGGTGTGTGCCACCAGCCACGCCCAACCGTCGCTTTAGGGTGCCTGTCCATTGATGCGGAGCGAGGCGGCAGAGCGAAGAAACCGGGAAATATTAACTAATAGGATTCCAAAAAATCTCCCCACCGCTTCAGTGGACAAGGGCTCTGCGGTCCGCGGTATTTCACGAAAAAGCATAACCCATTGTCACAATCCGCGAGCGAGAGCGAATCGCCACCGACTCCTCGCATCGTTTTATTATAAGTATAACTTCTTACATGCGTACATAATTACACACACACTTCTTTCGTCAATGTTTTCTTATAACGTTATCACGTAAAATTATCGTCCGTAAACCGACTTTATAGACAACTATTTTTTATTTAACAATTAAGTGTAAAAATCACAATGAGTTCAGATGAAATTGACGTTAAACTTACTGAAGACGAAATTATTCGTAATTTTTGTCATGAAGCTTAATTAAGAACGGACACTTTATTGTCTCAGAAATCTACAGGACGCTATATTTTCTCGTAAAAACCGTAAAATAGGCGATAAGTTTTATTGTGTCGCATACGAATTATGTGTACGTATATATATGATATTATGATTAAGTGTACGTATATACGAGTATGTATATAATTTCATTTAAAAACTAAACTCACTCAATTTCTTATCTCCATTATAAAGATTTGAAAAATTTAATACAGGATCGTTTTTCATATTGTACCATAAATCAAAGTCTCTTAGTTCCATCACTTTCTCGCCATTAATTTCTTTAAAGTCGAAAGGAATACTCATGCCGATTTCAGTCTTTTCTGAAAAATACAAAAAAATATAATAATACTTTTTAATGTATATCACCAAACAGAAAAAAAAAATTACAAATAAAGAAAAGTGTACAACGGCGGTCTCCGCTAGAAGAACAATCTCTTCCAGACTACCTTTGGGGCATATAGCCCAGGGCACATAAAAAGCGATAGGGAAGTGAACATGATAAATTGTGTTACCTACGTGAATTGCAATATACGTGAATTTATAATTGCAAATTATATTTTGATTAATATCATAATCAAACCTGACATACAAACCATAAATTATATATAAATATACCATATTATGTAATAATCCAGAGATGCGAAGTACATTTTACCAAGTACCACCACAACTAACGACCAACAGTCCCAAAGAGGAGTCGGGTTTATTGTCCGCAGGTCCCTCATTGGCAACATTGTGACCATCGTAAGGCCGGATCCACACTACAGTGCTGGTCTCGGTTCGTTCTCGGTCCGATCTCGTTCCGGTAAAATATTGTTATACAAGAAACAATGAGAGTATTCATACTATCCGTGCCAGTCAAGGTCCGATCAAGTCACGCTCCAGCAACGATTCGTCATACAAAACATTT
This sequence comes from Euphydryas editha, assembly GCA_036937285.1. Classification (NCBI taxonomy): domain Eukaryota; kingdom Metazoa; phylum Arthropoda; class Insecta; order Lepidoptera; family Nymphalidae; genus Euphydryas; species Euphydryas editha. The sequence continues at coordinate 20,312,273 of JAUPFZ010000005.1, read as the reverse complement.
TACCGTATTGAGATCGGACCGAGAACGAACCGAGATCAGCACTGTAATGTGGATCGGGCCTAAGTGTGGCGAACAGGGTTGCATACCTTATACTCAGATTAGCCACTCTGAGTATAGATAAAAGATAGTCAATTATATATTATTAGATAAAAAATACTCGCCGAAGGTCATATAGGCATACACACCGACCCACGGGAGTTGCTGGTCTCCCACTGGGCGCGTCCCCGGGTGGCGGATAGGGGGTACCACTCGTCGCTCACCACGAGTGGTTGGGGTCCTCGGAGCCCCGCGGACCAAAACCAGCAGCGGTGGGCGCGAAAGGGTAGGAGGGAGGATGGAGGGAGATCGAGGGTACTCTCTCCCTACACTTCGGTGGTTGGGCCGCTCCCGGTACTCCTCTGAATTATCAGAGTGGACCGATGAGTGGTTGTAATTACATACGGTGGGGCGCGGAGGTGCGGTGGAGTGTGTTAGCACGGAAGGTGCGGTCGGTGAGGGCGCGGCGCCGGGAGGGCGCGGAGAGAGGAGGAGGGGCTCCTTGTCTTCTCTGCCTCGTGCAGAGTAGACTGGTAGAGCGGCGGAGGGAGGATGGAGGGAGATTGAGGGTACTCTCTCCCTCCACTTCGGTGCCGCGGGCCACTCCCGGTACTTCTCTGAACTAGCAGAGTGGGCCGGTCGAGCGGCTCCAATCACACACGGAGGGGCCGCCGGGCCCAGCGTCGGGGCATCATGGTTGTATGCGTTTGCGATCCCGTGGCACCCCACTACGGCGCAGACGGCCGATGGGTTTCAGTGGGTATTCTGGCTTTTGCGGTGAGAGTCAGCGAGTCCCACATACCATTCGCCTTCGGGTGGCAGGATGCGTAAATGTATTTCCCATCGTAAAAAAAAAGGTATACACACCGACCTCGGCACACCCAGATGAAGAGGTAGAAGCAATGTCTGAGGAAATCAGTAGAGATATACATATGAATAAAACCTACTTCAGTGTTGTCACGAGGGACTTTAACGCGAAGATAGGCAAAAGACGGAGACGGACTGGAGAAGAAGGGACTCTTTATGATGAACTCTTTCTTCCAGAAGCCGCCTCATAGGAAATGGACCTGGATGAGCTCTGACGGTTCCACTAGGAATGAAATAGATCATGACCACCAGACGACAGATATTCAATGACGATGAGATATTCAACGTCTAACGCACACGCAACACGAAGAACGACGTTTGTTAAACCTGCAGTCCTCTGGTAATGCTGAAGCATATGGGCAGATCAACAGACGTATATGGAAATCTCTGAGACACGATATGCGTGTCTTTAATACAAAACGTATTAAAGAAACGGGAGAGTGAAATCGGGGCTCCCAAGGTTTTCAAGGGATTTGTCTGCTGGTCAAAGCCGGTTGTGAGGAGGCTGAAAAACAGTGGACCAGAGCTGAGACATTGAGGGAGGTCGAGAAGTTTTACGGACAGCTGTATACCTCGGTAAACCAACCTGTTTGCAGTTCGGCTGGTGATCCAGCCTGGAGAGCCGAGCTAACCCGACATTATTCCGAAGATTTCCCGGAAATCAGTTTGCACGAGATTAGTATAGCTCTGAGACAACTTAAAAACAATAAAGCACCGGATGAGGACGATTTTACTTCTGAGTTTCTGAAAGCGGGTGGAACACCGTTACTTGGAGTCCTGCAGAGGCTCTATAATGCCGTCTTGCTCGAGGGCGTAACGCCAGAAGCCTGGAACAGAAGTGTGGTGATAATCTTCTTCAAAAGTGTGATAGCACCTTGTTAAAGAATTACAGGCCCATTTCGCTTCTGAGCCACGTTTATAAACTGTTGTCTAGGGTCATTACGATTTGTCTGACGGGCAAGTTTGGTGACTTCCAGCCTCCCGAACAAGTTAGTTTCCGAAAAGACTATTATACCATAGACCACATACATACGCTGCAATAGATTATATAGAAGACTGAGGAGTATGATCGGTTATTGTGCTTTGCGCTTGTGGACTATGAGAAAGCCTTCAATTCTATCGAAATTTGGGTGGTGCTGGAGTCTCTCCAGCTGTGCCACATTGACTACCGGTATATCAAAGTGTTGCAGTGCTTGTACAATATGTCAGTTCAGTTACGCCAGTATGTCAGTTCTAATATAGGAGCATAACACGAGAGCGATTCCAATGCAGCGAGGTGTGAGACAGGGTTATGTCACTTCTCTGAAACTTTTTACCGCAGCATTTCAAAACGCTTTCAAGCTTCTGGAATGGAAAGGATTCACCATCAATATAAACGTCGAGTACATCACTCTCCTTCGATTTGCCGACGATATCGTGCTTATGGTAGAATACCTGGAAGACCTCATCATTATTCTCAGTAGCCTCGATGGAGTTTCTCGACGTGTGGGGTTAAAAACGAATATGGACAAGACAAAAATCATATCAAATGTCCATATCGTGCCCACCCCGATATCGGTTGCAGATGCTATTCTCAAAGTTGTTGACGAGTATATCTATCTAGGACAAAATGTCTAATTTGGTAGGTCCAAATTCGAGAGAGAGATCAATCGTCGAATCCAGCTTGGATGGACAGCGTTCGGGAAGCTAAAAAACGTCTTTACACCCGTCATACCTCAGTGCCTGAAGTTGAAAGTCTTAGACCAATGTCTGTTACCAATGATGATATACAAATCTGAGACGTGGTCACTGACTATGGGCCTTATAAACAAGCTCCAAGTCGCACAGCGTGCAATGTAGAGAGCTATGTTTGGTATTTCTCTGCGAGATCGAATCAGAAATGATGAGATCCGCAGACAAACGAACGTTGCCGACATAGCGCAACGGATTTTCAAGCTGAAGTGGCAATGGGCAGGGCACATAGCTCGTAGAACTGACGGCCGATGGAGCAGTAAGGTACTCGAGTGGAGACCACGTACCGGCAAAACGGCAAACGCAGCGTCAGACATCCGTCTGCACGATGGAGAGACGAATTGAGGAAAGTCGCTGGAAGCCGTTGGATGGAGGCTGATTTGAACCGGTCGCTCTGGAGGTCGATGGGGGAGCCCTACGTTCAGCAGTGGACATCCAATGGCTGATATGATGATAATTATTTTTATTAGTAATACTTCACAATGCCTCTTTAACTTAGCCAGTTTAAAATTATAGTTATAAAGTGCAAACAATAATTTTTTATTTATAACTAAAACTTTTGTTTTATTTGTCGAACTTACTTAACTGTGCTGTAAGGACTCCTTCTCCAAAAATCGGCTTTGAAAAGAGATATCCACTCGTTTTGTAATCATAAGTTATAAACAAATCCGTATTGAAGCTTATTTGAAAAATATTAGTGACAAAATTAAAACTGAAAAAAAAAAGTAGTACCTATATAATATAAAAATAAAAAAAATTAGCATAATATTAATTTATAGAATTATATATATATATATATATCTTTACAAATATTATATATATATATATATCTGGGAAATATATATATATATATCTGGGAAAAAATTTAATTTACAAATCGCAGTTAAATCAAAACAGACGGCATTTTTACCCGACTGCGACAGAAGGAGGGTTATGTTTTTCGAGTGTATGTATGTATGTATGTATTTATGTATGTATGTATGTATGTATGTATGTATGTATGTATGTATGTATGTATGTATGTCCATTTCTTTGGCACGCCCTACAGCCCAAACGGCTGGACGGTTTTTGACATATGAGGTGTCGTTGGATTTGTCTAAATTGTAGTAGTGACATAGGCTATATAAATTTTCAAAATGGCGCCCGCAAATGGCGGAATGAGGAGGGGAGTTGAATTTTTTTTTCTTACTGTAGCAATATGGGTATCAAATGAAAGCTAGTAAATTGTTTTACTATTTTTAGTTTATAATAAGAGTATTTTACGCAGTCGGGTTTTTTGATTCTTTTAATTAAGCATACTTGTTACGCAATTACTTGACTTTACCCTGAATTTATAGATTTAAAGAATTTATTATCAAAAAGAAAGATAGAAGAACAACATAATAAATGTAACAATACAAATAGTCGCCTTATAGGTACTTAGTTAACGGAATATAATATAATTAGTTCTCGCTTTATATATTTTAATCGCTAAGTGCAAAAGTGGGTATTCTCTAAAATATATTTTGAGAGTTGAGACATATCCATTAACTGAGTTTACAATTTTTATATAATAGATGGTAATTTGTTATAAAGTTGCGCTCCATCGAAAGTAATACTTTTTTTTGCAAATTAGGTTCTAATTTTTGGGAGAACTAGTAAGCTTGGTCTACGTGTGCTACATTTACTGCTTTGTCTTATGAACGTCAAATTAAAATGTATGGATTTACTAATAATTTTTCTAATACAAATACAAGAATTATATATATAATAAAGTTGTCGTAGGTTCATAATATTTGTTTCTTTATAAAGTTTAGTTGTTGATGTCAAAGATGAATATCGAAAAATTATTTTATTTCGTTTTCTTTGAAGTTCTTGTAGTTTTGTTTTGCCAGTGTTACTCTATATTTCTATTAAATACAATAAATGCGATTTTACTAAATAATTGTAGATGTTATATTTTATTTTCTCAGATATATATTTTTAAATATTTATTAGAGACCCAATTAAAGAAGAAAGTTTTTATATTTATGTAGTCTACTTGATATTTAAAAGTCAAATAATTATCTATTCGTAAACCCTGGTATTTTTCATATGTTTTCTGCTCGATTGGAAAGTTGTCAATAGTTAGTGGATCATGCGGTGCAATAATTTTATTTTTAGTTTTAAATACAATGTAACAAGTTCTGGAAGCGTTAATAGTTAAAAGATTATGATAAAACCATTTATGTAGAATATCTAGATTTTGTTGAGCTTGAGCAATTATGTCATTTAGGTTATTACCAAAATAAAATAATACAAAACCTCTTCTTTTTTTTAATACAAAATACATTACCATGTTTAAAATGCACAAAAAAAAAAAACATATATAAATTACTCACTCAATTGTCTCTACCTCTAAATTGATAAATCATATTCTATAAATTAATCATATTATATAAATCATATTATCGGTACAGATTTATATAATACTTAATGCCTTCAATTTAGTTTAAAAGATACTATTATTTAAATATAGAGATTTACCTGATTTCATCTAATACAGCGTCATCCATGCCTTTAATCTCTATATTTTTTAACTCAAATACCCAGTCATCTTTGTCGATTTTATGGGAATCGAATTTTACAACACCAAATTGCAAAGAATTTTTAGCAGGATCCTCATTAGTAGAAGCAGTTACGGCATCCGTGTTGAAAATGTTCAAAATGTTATGATTTTGAAAAACACATTTCAAAGGTATAGCTTCTGCAAAAAAAAAAAAAATTAAACAATATTTTGAAATTATTAAAATAATTATTTTAAATAACTGTTTTGTAACATAATTTAATTACTAAAATGTTATTGATTATTATTTGATAAGAAATCAGATTCAGCGCTTAGATTATTTATAATTGTAAAATCATAATAAATTAATTTACGTGAAACAAAATAACTTACGTGTTGCTAAGCAATTCGTAAAATATATTCCAATAATTACGAAATATAGCAAAGAACCCATGATTGAATTGTCGATTTGTCAACTGTTGTCGAACCTTTTTTATTAGCCTTTTTATACTTTTGTACATTCTGATTTTTTTCTAATTGCATATTGACGGGGATAGTATAACGAAATAGAATAATTTTAAGTCTTGTTTCAATAAGCGCAAGTTCGAAATTCAAACGTATTCGAAATTACATAGCGTTACTTGCGCATATTTGAATTATTATCTGCCACATTTTTTGTACTAATTAATAACTATTGTTTTACTATTGATGTTGAATTCTGTATAAAATTCATGTTTTAACCTCTTTTTTACAATGACAACAACGTTAAGAATAAAAGTTATTACCCAAATTACTTAATAATTAAATACGTATTTTTTTATTGTTTAATTGAAGGTGATGACAATATTGGTTCGACAAAAGTAGGTTTTGTGCAGTTTTATTTTTGCCTACTATTCATAATACGATAAAATTAAAAAAAATTAATCACATTTGAGATTTGTTCAGTGCAGATTTTCCCATTTTCACCTATATTCAGAGAAATATTTTAGACATTAGCAAGGTCTTATTCTTTAGGCTAAAAATACTAATATCTCTAGTTTTTCCAATTAACTAATTTAAGATGCTCAATAACTGTCATAAATTTTTGTATATCTTAAATTATTACAAATGACTCTTGACGTCACATTGACGTCACATTTATGATCAGCAAGCCACTTATGAACAATGTCGAGGTTTGACGTCTGTCGGCGAGGATTGAGTGGATCGCGCAAACACTAGTAAATCCGAGACTCGGAGAGGACGAAGTCGTTTTTGAATTCTTTTTATTTCCAAAAAAAAAAAACCGGGGGCGTAACTCGAAGCTCTCGAACGTTCCGGGATAATGAATAACACAATATCACATGGTCTGAAAGTCAGGTAATTCATACTCAGAAAAAAATAATTATATGGTCATCAAATAGCACATATAATGACAATGCTGTTGATTGAAGTAGGCTGTAGAAGTTTCAACCAAATTACATACTCTCTGTTGTCAACATAGCTTAGAATCACTCAAGGTACCATCGACTCGGAACCAAAGGTTCAGACCGAAGTAGTAAATATCTATGAGAAATTATACTTGTCTAAAATAAACATACCAGCTACTATAGCTTTCGGACAACTTGTAGCCTTAGCCTTCTGTAAACGTCCCACTGCTGGGCTAGTAGCTTGTAACAACAAAAGCTCCTGAAGATGATAGATTACCGAAACTTATACATTTTTCTTTTTTTTTAATTTCATACCAAATGTCCATTTACTTTACCGGCACATTCCTAGGTTATTAAAATAAAATCATTTATATATTCGATAAAGGGTTTCTAAAATATTGTTTAAAACTATACAAGAATTGAATTACAGCTTAAATGGATGCTGGGAATATATGAACATTTGTTTTTGGTACTTTCTTGGTAATTAACTACAGACTACGACCAGAGACAAAGACGGGATATCGGGGAGCACTAGCGAACGGGTTAAAGTCTCAAGGCATTTTACTAGTACATGTACTCTTTCATACACGTACTCTTAACGCATGTTACAAGTACATGTACTCTTTCTGTTATGCATGTTATACAGTATATGAGTTTTCTTTGGGGTTTTATGAAATCCCGGGCTTATGCGAATAAACCAGAAACAATTCCTGAGCTCAAATCGGAGATCTAACGCGTCATCGGCAGGGTTGGCATTGTTTTAAGCAATTGCTTAAAACAAGTGTTTTAAACAGTGTTTAAAATACAGAAAAGAGTATATGTGTTTAAAACGTATGTTAAAAACGTGTTTTAAAACAATTTGTTTTAAACTTGTTTTAAACACGCATAAAAAACACTAATGTTTTTTTTTCTTTTTTTACGTGTAGTGATTAATTTAACTCATCTTAATTTTTTGGTTGATATTATCTATGAAGCTGGCAGCTCTGATTTCTATTACTGGCCTTACTTTTCCGAAACATAAAAATAAGGGGTGGCTCGTGTGTTGTTCTAATGTTCGTATATCTTAAAATGACAATGATTTGGTAATATTAACCAACAACAGTCGCAAATAAAAACACCAAGTCTGCCTTGTACTGACTGTAAATACTCGCCCCAAGGTGTTTAATTTGAATAAATCGGGGCATGCATCAATCGGTATGCCTTGCTTGCGGGGCATATCTTGAAATGATAATAAATTAGTGACATTATCCAACAACAGTCGTAAATAAAAACACTCAGTGTGCCTTGTATTGACTGTAAATACTCGCCCCAAGGTGTTTAATTTTCGTATAAGTTTGTTCTGGATCAAAGCCCTTAGCCCATGCAGGACTAGAGGGGAACGAGCGTGCCGACCATCTGGCCAAGGAAGCTGCGCTGAAGTCTAAACGCGCTTTTGACTATGACAGCTGCTCGGTCTCATTCATCAAGCGTAGCATCCGCATGCAATCACATACAGAAATTGACATGGCACGGTGGATTCTCCGAGTACTTGCACCGTTTCAAGTGCAAGGAGAGTCAATCGTGCATCTGCGATCCTGGGTGTTCGGAGTCTGTCCTCCACATCCTTCTGGATTGCCCGGCCCATGATCGCGAGAGGCAGAATTTGGAATTTATGATTGATACAAAGATTGAAATTAAATTAACTTTCTGAGATTGTTTGTAGAAAGGACAGGGATCTGTTCCTAAACTATTGTATAAAATTATGTAAGATAGCTAATTATAGGAATAAGGTTTAAGTAAAAATATGTTAAATGATTATAATAGTATGATTAGTTTAACATATTAAAAATTTGAAGTAAGGAACCTAGATCTAAGTTAGTTGATAAGTTTCAATTGTAATGTATAAAATTCGTTTTATATAAACAATTAGTTTTAATATTTAGCTTTTTTCTGTCCTTTATATAGTGTATAAGATATAAGATTAGTTTTAAGAGAATTTGTTAAAAGATAATAAAAAGTTATTCCTGTTTCCCCCTTCATTGTCCCCGTAATTTTAGTTAGTCATAAGTACACTGTACAGAATGCCTTCAACAAGTGGGAATGAGGATGGATATAAGAAAGATTTGGTGTGAAGCATGCAAGTGGTATGATAGCGAGAACTGTATGAAAGAGCTGCATAAAAAAATTAAACATAATTTGAATAAATCGGGATATGCATCAATCGGTACGCCTTGCTTGCGGAGCATATCTTGAATTGACAATGAATTAGTGATATTATTCAACAATAGTCGTAAATAAAAACACTCAATCTGCCTTGTATTGCCTGTAAATACTCGCCCCAAGGTGTTTGATTTTAATAAGCCGGGGCATGCATCAATCGGTGTTCCTTGCTAGCGGGGCATCCATTTTTTGTTTGAGCTCAATGTGAAATAGCGTGGTATTTCTAAATAGAGTAGTGTTCATGAAAAGGAACCAAAAGTATGCAAACGATTACACAATTAAAAAATTCAGTGAATGTAGTTTTTAGTGGATTTATAGCACAATCAATCGCTGTCTCGTTCGTAAAAATACGCGTTGGCCATTTTCAAAGATGGACGGCTAAATGAATAACAGAACTACTGGATCCCGTTAATAAGTTTGGAAACCAAAGGTACGCCACACAGCTTCATTGGAACTGATCTACTGGCCAATTTGGTAGATTCAACAAAAATAGTAGGGGTAGGAGAGTGTTACCATTGTTGGCAGGATCAATTATAGACCGCCGAGAATAGAAAATTATTAAGGTACTAATATCGCTATTAAAATAGGGGTTGGTGGTAGAAGGGTGAAAATTCAGGGTTGCATATATGAATATACATACAAAATTTCATAACAATCGGTTAAGCCGTTTCGGAGGAGTTTTGTTATAAACACTGTGACACGATAATTTTATATATTAGATATGCAAAGAGTAATTGTAAAAAATAAATAAATACATTTTAGGTGAAACGCGTTATCGTGCAATTTTTCATTAAGACATGTAAATCCTCCTACGTACAGGCAATGAATAAATTAATATTTAAAACATTAATGTGTCTAGTACTTCCTCAAGATAAATTGAATGATTTAAATATATGAAGTAATTTACTTCTAATCGTTGTTTCCTTTAACATATCTACATTGACATCACCACATACTTATACATATTTAATACTTTTAAATATTTTTAGTAAAATGTTTTTCAAAATTGTCTCATATACTGTAAAATAATCAATCGCTGAAATTGCACACTTGACAACTCTACAGTACGCTCAGAAGAGAGTAACTCTTTTATGAACGAAATTAACAAAAAATTATAATTAAAATTCGGAATGCTAAATATTTCATAACTTTTCAGGCAATGTTCGGTAATATGATGTACATGAATTTTACAAATATGTTAGTGAACTGTTCGTATTATTTCACCTATGCAGCGATTTTGGTCCCGAGACATTACAATACCGTCCCATTTAAACAATGAGTCAGTTGATCGACTAATTAATAATAATATTTAAAAACGTCTTTAGCGTTATCAAAACGTAATAATCAATCAATATATAATATCTATCAACAATATACCCAGTAAGTGACACATATTACGAAAAGAGACTTATTGCGAAAATCTTGCAAACCTAATAAGTCCCTACCAAATGCAAAAACTTCAGCAGTGAAAGCTCGAAAATTATTAGATATATTTAAGCATCAATACCTATTCAGTTCTTTGAGCAACTTATAAACCTAGTAAGTCACTTTAACTATTTAAAAAGCTAGTAAGTTTTAGAGACTTACTATTTTACAGTTTTCAATATGATAGATGCGCCTTACTCACTAGGTTTTTGAAATGGCTGAAGACGGAGAAAGAGAGGGGGAAGAGTGTGCGGGGGTCGTAGTAAGTTACAACACACAAGCTCTTGCTGCCTCTCGCTTAAATCAGCGTCGATGCACGAACAAAATAACTTCTGTTTGTAATGTTTTAGGATACCTGCTCATTGATGCAGAGCCCTTGTCCACTAGAGCGGAGGAGAGTTTTTGCAATCCTATTGGTTAATATTTCTCCGTTTCTCCGCTTCGCCGCCTCGCTCCGCATCAATTGACAGGCACCCTTATTGTATTGTTGAAAATGGAATTTTACCGTACAAAAAAGATCGTGTCGACTGCTTTTAACAAAAAAGCTATTTAAATGTTACTGAAAAACAGCTAAATAAACAAGAGCGTCTCCAAAACGTGTCTACTCGGTTCATATTTGGCTTAACTCAAGTGGCTACCTATTCGCCATCGCCGGAATTTTCACATACTCTTACCTATGTATTGCATCTTATTTAACCCAAATAGTCCTTCGTATTTAAAAGAAAAATTAGTTTTTTGGAGGAAAATAGAACGAATGTAAGATCGTGTCATCGATCTCTAAAAATCTTTCACTGTTCACTCCATCTCATTATGGAATTCATAATATAAAAGACATTAATAATATAAGACAATATATAAGATTCATAAGACAATCTCAGAATTTTTAAAAATCACCTAAAGCATTTTTATTTAACTAATGCAGACTGATTGATTAATTGTGCGGTATCATTATTTGTTCGATTGCTCTGTGAATGTATATATAGAATGAATTGTGAGTCAAGAGAAAAAAAAATTGGTAAATTGTAAATATTAATAAACTTCTAAGTAAAGTTACTCAACAGTTATCTAATTATTTACGCGTCGTCTGGACACCCTAGCAGCTAGCTGCACTTTCGACACAAAACAGGTAGTTTACCTACGTCCAAACGACGCCACGTGTTAACAAATAACAGGTTAGCAGGATAAACAAGCATGATCCAGCCCCCCTTAATACTTTAATCCTGGCTTAGGATAGGCAAAAATACTGAGATATTTTACTCGTTTAAGCAACAAATTTGTTGACTAGGTAAAGGTGAATATGAACTTTGGCAATTTTTAGATGTGAACAAGCGGCACAGTACAACACCTGTGCACGTGCCGCCGGCATGACTGAGAAGTGTCAACGCTTCATTTATTTGAATTGAAATTTATGAAAATTTGGTCAAAAATCAAGTACCTATTTTTTTAACATAATTCGAATGAGAATCATGTACCGAGTATATTCTCCTTAAATATTTATAACGACTCATCATTCATTCTGTATATAGTTGTGTTGTGTCCGAAAGCAGCTAAAAGTTGGAAAAATAAATCGCAATCTAACATTTCAACGTTCTTTTTTACGTCTTTCTTTTTTTGGCTAACTTTTGAATTTTACTATTAATTACTATAATTATTACTTATTAAATAAAAATTTTCAATTATTATTAATTATTAAAAATCATATTAAAGAAACACATTTATAAGTATTGCAAGAACCATTTTTAATGACATTAAAATACCTTAACTTACTCACTCTTCTCTCTCACGGCGTCATTTAAAATAAAAAATTTATTAAATTTTGATAGAGAGAAGTGATTACAATTTTCATGCTGATTTTTCAATCTACTAAGTATAGGTTGAAAAATTATTTAGATTAATAAAAAAATAATTAATAAAAATTATTTAAAAAAAATAATTAGTACTTTTTTAGTTAGGTAGCAATGATGCGTGTTCTAACAAACACAGACAGACAGACAGTTCGTGTTTTTAGACCCTACAAAATCCTTGTGAAGGCCGCGGGATTATAGCCCCATAATCCTTGTTTCTTGTCACGATCATTATATTATGATAATCATCATTTATCAAAATAGAATACGGAGGAGATACGGATTACGGAGGAAATAGCTTATGTGGAAATCTGTCACTTCAAGTTTGAAACAGAATTTTATGTTTCTTTAGATATTATTATGCATAATAAAAAGGTGTTTTGACCTCTTATGGCGGGTACTGAAAATTTGTTTTTAAGTTGTCTTAAAGTTTCTTCAAAAATAAGCGTAGAAATGACAGGGAAAAAATATTTAACCTTATTAAGTAATAAAACAGGAAGTCTAATTTAGTTGAAGCACCACCTGTTAGTTTAATTGGGTAGTATAATTAATTTGTCAGGTGTAGTATCCGTTCTAAAGTATTTTACATATTTTCAATTAGATGGCGCTATATCTGTAATGTTCTATTTGTTGATGAATTTTTAACATCATTATTCATTCAATCGTCAACAGATGGCGCTCTTTTTTGTAGTTTGTTTTATTGTCACTAGATGCCGTTGCTAGATTAAATTTTAAACTGCATCGAAACACTTGCATACTGCATAATATATAATTATGTAGTTCCATGTGTAACATTACACGTGGTCATAGTTGTATTGCGCGAAAAGTTTCAAACTCTTAATAAACAAAAAAAAAAAAGAAAATCTTATGTTGACTGTGATCAAAGTACGTTATCAAAACACATTTAATACCTAAATTAGTTGAAGGCCTAATTAAGTAATTAAAAAGTAGAATTGAAAACGGTAAAAAATTTAAGCTGATTTAGTTTAATATATTATTCCGTAAGTTCTATTTAATCGATTTACGGCGAGTTGCACGAAACCGTCGCTAACTTTCCGTTAGTTAAGTTGCAATTAATCTTAAAATTAGTTGATCTCATGATTAATTTAAAGCTGTTGGAATTAATCATCCGTTAGATAGGTCTTTAATTAAACTAAATTTTTTTGTTAACTTAATCAGATGTAGGTTTTGTGCAACAGATAATCACAATTCTTGTGATTAAATTAGTTTAATAAACACTTAAATTTAAAATTTGTTTCGTGCAACTCGGCGTAAGTTACTTAATTTTATTTGCCTCTATACAAGGACAGAATAAATAACTAAACTACTGATAGGAAACTAGGCAGCTCTTGGCAAATGTTATTTGAACAAATGCCAGGACTCATTACCACAACGACAAAACATTGATTTTCCTAGTTACGTAGCCTCCACAAAGGTTTATGAAATTAAATAATTATTTCTTTATAACAGTGTAATTCAACTTTAACGCGATTTAACTCTGTTCATACTGTTTTTTATTAAACTTCCCTGTTGTTATTACTTTGATCTATTTTTTTTTCAAGAGTTACCAGTTGTGTTAGTTGTGTTGAAAAATTAATTTGGCATCACGTATCGTATTACTGAGAAAGTTAAACGAATGTTTAACGATGCAGAGCGAGCGTCGTATCGCTAACATAGGACAGCCGTTATCCTTATTGTAACAGATTTTGGTTTTCTTCACCATGTTTACGAAATTCATTTTAAAATCAAATTTAGAATTTGCAATTTTAGCGGAACCATCATTGATCTATAAAAAACCCAGATCAATTGTTACCATCATAGATTTGGAATTGAATCTCATTTTCCATCCCTCAATTAATTTCTGCTTTGTCCCAAAAATATTACTTAAATACTTTAAGATGAATTGCTGAACGTAGGCCTCTCAAAAATAGTATTATTCTCAGAATATATATATATATATATATATATATATATATATATATATATATATATATATATATATATATATATATTCTGAGAATAATACTGTGCTGAATTTGTTACAGTATTACCGATTTTCGAGTTAGAGTTTTTGCTGATACTTTAAGTCTGTAAATTTTCCGCGAATTAAAAAGGAGATAAAAATGTACCCTATTACTAGGGTTATACATATACCCTATAAAAAAAGGTTACCTCAAGATGATTTCCGTCTTCGTTTCTTTCTTTCTTATATATATATGCTTCAATAAAAAACACGTTTTTTTTTCAAATTTTAAAAGCTACAACCTTGTATGAAAAACTTGACATAATATAAAAGGATGTTCCACTTTCATACCCTTATATTAATATTTCTGTCTCGTATTCAAATAGTCGAGGATAGGAATGAAACAAATATTTCAAATATATATTAACTAGCAAACCCGGCGAACTCCGTTTCGCCACCAGATGGCTTCGTTTTTTGTAACATTTCGTTTGATATATATTGGTTTGTAGTACATGCTATGTATCAGAGATGGCGCTGTATATGAAAAATGATTTTCCCTGTTTTCCTGCTTTTCTGTTGAAATTTTTTCTGAATTTTGTTTGCTATAAACCTCACGGAGCCTAAGACCTTTCCAACGAATGCAAAACCGTGGAAATCGGTTCGTGCGTTCTGGAATTATAGCGTCAGGAAGGAAAACCCGAGTTATTTTTATACTATAGATTAGTATGAGAAATTCCCGTGGAGATTCAAGTGAATTCCCGATGATGAATGAGTGTTATTTGAAAGACTATGTATAATATGTCACAGATATTCATAAATATAATAATTTTAAAAATAATATCAATGATGATTTTATAAAACCCTCCACATTAACATTTCAATGAATTATTAAGAAAACTGTATCAGCCTATAAACCACCAACTGTTAAAGGAAGGCCTCTTCTCCATATAGAAGAAGGGTTAGAGCTTAATCCACCACGCTGCTCCACTGCAGATTGGCGGATAATTTCCCTACCATGAGTAATGATCGTTATCAGATGTCTATGGTAACAACCGGGACCGACGGCTTTACGTGCTCTCCGAAGCACGGTAGGGAAACCCACAAGGACATACACCCAGACTGGAAACAAATATTTGTACAAATACAAATATGTCCCGAGCGGAAATCGAACCCGCGACCGCTGGTGCGCGATTTGTGGCGACTACTTGGACCACTACACCAGAACGGTCGTTAAGTTAAATCAATACCGAAAAATATTTGTAACTCCTCCAAGTTTGGATATACATATAGACAGTAGTTATTTTAAGTTGCCTTTTATAAGCTCCCCATAGGAAGAACTTTAGATCGAAGTAGCGCCATGCTGCTTGCAGCTGAATGTGTCGGCGCGCCCGGGGCTCTCACTTAACACCGACATAAAATGACAGCACTGTCGTCGTGTTTCGTTCGGCTTGTGAGAGATCCGGTGGCCCATCCCTCCCCTTCCCCCACAGATCTAGTGGAACATCCCTCCCTTCGCCTTCCTAAATGGCCGACAACGCACCTGCTAATAGTCTGATGTAGCGGGTGTCTATGGATTTCGCTTTTACTTACCACCAGGTGAAACGACTGTCTGTTTGCACCCTATTACATAAAAAAAGCACACACGTTGTGAGATCCGGTGATCTGGCAGGCCAATGGGTTATATACAGTATTATTGAATATTAAGCCATTAAAATGATTTCTTACAAATCTTACAATGTTTTTATTATGTGCAGGTACCAACCATGTTTATTATTATTATATAAAATTAATATAACCGCCTTTTATAATAAAATTATCTATACATATAATAAAAAGGTAGGAAAGTCAAAAAATCAATCATTGAATAATTTTTTAAAAGAATACTTGGGGTGTGGTATACTATCGATACCGAAGCCAAAAATTTAGTTTTTACAATTTTTGTCTGTTTGTCTGTTTGTCTGTATGTATGTCCGGGATAAACTCAAAAAGTACTGCATGGATTTATTACAAATTTGGCACGAATATTATTAAGAAGTCGGGTCAACATATAGGCTACATATTATCACGCTATCACCCACGGGGAACGAGCAGTGAACCTTTATTTCTTCAACGCATTCTGTAACAACGTGTAATCTAATAGCGTTCACGCAGACGACGTCGCGGGCAGCAGCTAGTATTTAATAGAAATATTCTTTTTTTTTAATTTAATCTGTTTCACTTTGTTTTGTATGCCATTTAAAAATATTTTTTATAATTTTATTTTTTATTTAATTATATTTTATAATAAAGAAACTTAAATGTTCCACTAATTTCGTAGTAAATAAATGTATGGAAGTGATTAATGTCGAAATTTTATAAAAGTCTCGTTTTTTTACGTTCCTTATGATATAAAATCACCTTATTTCTTTAACTTGCATTTGTCGTTTTTTTTAAGTTCAAAGAGATATCTCAATATTTCAGTCAAAAATAAACTAAGGTTGTAATAATAAGTTGTAAACCATTTTCGATTATAAATGGCTGGTAATGCGGTACTGTTCTGTATACTAAAGGCAATATCGCAATTTTGTCATTATATCACATGTTGAAAATAATGGTCCCTAAAATATTGCCAGAATATATTGCAGGTGATGTTCCAAGTAACGTGACCAATACATCACGTGACGCGAATTAAAGCGAGAAAGTAGGACAGCATATAGGTATAATTACTATTTGAGATTATCGCGACACTTCGCGTTGTCGTGTCTGTGCTTTGCTTGTGTACGACAACAGACACTACTTACTTACTATAAGATGTAAAATGAAACATTTTATTTTTCATTTATCTTTATTGGATCACAGAACTAAACATAGTACATTATTAGGTACTACATACATGCTTTAAAGTTATTCAGTTTGAGCAACATCATTAAACACACCAATACAATACATAAAATTTCATTGAAGAAGTCTTAAATTTTACATATACATTTAATAATAACATAACATAATTATATAATTAACTATCATATAAATGTAACGCTATACATACATTTAAATATGAAACAAATGTAACACAGAAGATTTTTTATTTTATTTTAATTCGATATTCAAAAATCGTTATCCGGTGAAAATATCTATGTCTAAATATTCGACACCACTCGAAAACGAGAAAGATCTGTTGTCACTGTATTTTTTTAATCACCTTACGAAGACAACCTTTTTGGATATATAAATTATCAACAATTCGAAATTGGAATAATTTCAACGGGTTTCAATTATCGAATATCGAAATTCGAATCATAACATTAAATGTTGAACAATAAAATATTTAAAACAACAATAATTTCTTATAAACTAATAATTATTAAACAAATTGTTATTAAACATGGTTTAGTTAATAGTAAACTTTTATTTGAGTTTTAGTCGTAGATTAAAATGCAGATGAGCGTAGTGGGGAAACGAGGCGGGAAATTATTTGACGCTGAATAATATAAAATTCATTTATAATATTTATACAAGAAGCGCAGCACTGCAAACAGCACATAGAAGTTTAGAAAATATAGAAACTTTTTGTGGAATAATTCACGATACGTTTGAAAGATATCCTTAACGGCAGTGCGGTCAAAGTTACAAATAGAATTTACTGATTCACAAGTATTTGGATTGATTGTCTTTATTGTAAATTATTCTAGTCGATTTTAATTTTCATGATGTGAATATAAGAAATAATTTCACTATAAAAGTATTTTTAAAAACAAAATTAAGGAACTCCTAAAATTAATTTTTATTAATTTCAAAATGAACCGCACTACCAGTTCTCTTCTTTGTAAGTTATGTCGAAGATTTTAAAGTAGTCACATCATAGGATTCCATAATGTTAGACATACACACCTAATTAAAGCTATAGGGTAATAGATGACGCGTTGATAACGACGTCCGAGTACCTTTAAGAATAAGCGGACGGTGTAATCCTAACCTTAAACGTGACAAGAATATTACCAATGCGAAGTATATTCTAGAAAAGTCCAGAATACTCCATGACATTCTAGAACATTCCAGGCATCAATATGTATTATCTAAAACAGGGTCTGTGAATTAAAAATTTCGTTGCATACCTATATATTTTTTTTTCAAAATTCCGTGCCGTCAATAAGTTATATATATGTGAGAAGACTCCAAAATATTATCTTTGTATTTCTTCACATAGCTTGTAAAAGTTATGGTATCACCGAGGATTCTATAAATAATAACGACATCTAACAATAAACGAGATTAGAGTTAATAGGAAATCTTTGACAGTTTTTATGATATAATTCAATAAACGAAAAATCAGTACCATTGTTTCTTGGAGAAGTGCTATCCTTGTCTTTGTTAGACGCACACGCAAAGATAGATATTTTTAGACTTTGGGTAAGGTGTCCTAACTAAGTGAATTCTGTTAGAATTACGATCGTCTTAAAAGTTAGGAAATTTAGCGGTAAAAAAAGTTTTATTAAATTTCATCCTCGTCTTAAACGTGTCTTGGTTTCGAGCGGAGACGTATTAATGAGAATATCCTGATTTATATAACTGTAAGGTAAGTGATATGACCACGCTAGAATAACTACGCGTACATTTCGTTTGAAATTACTCTCAACTGTATTTTTTTAACACGTATGCGTTTAAAAAAGCAAAAAACATACATCTAAAATATCAAGATGATTACAAATTTATCTAACGTTAAGATGTGTGTAAAATATGAACAGCCTAAATTTGGCACTAAAAATATTTGAAGTTACAAGAACAAATATGTGATTTAAATACTTTCAATAATTAAAAACAAATTAAAGAACCACTTCTTTAGTACTTACCTTAAAGATAACAGATAAATACTTGATGCGCTTGCCTAGTTTTGTCTCTAAATAAATTTATAACTAACCTACTTAATAATCCAATTTTATTGTTGCAAAACTGTAAAAATTATATAAAAAACGTAAATTATATGCAAAATTGTAAACCTCAGTGGTTTTTAATGCATATATAAATTAAGATTACTGTACCAACATTTGTAAAGTAAAGTAAATAAATAATAGTGTGTTAAATTTAATCTTCAAACTTCAAAGTCTTGTTAATTCTTAAATTACAAATTACCTAAAAACGTTAGAGACAGTTTATTAAATTCGTTAAAATCTGATGAAATACAATTAATGAATTCACAATAGTCTATCGATACAATTGTTTTAGTTGATCCATTTGTTTGAATTGCTCAATCGAAAATCGAATGTTAGAGCTGAATTGTAACATTAAAAGACCATTCGATTGTGATTAGACTGATTAGTATAATATACTAATTAATTATATCATTTTGAAGTTTTTAATCGTAAATATTCCGAGTGTTTACTTATTAAACTCAATCTTGCTTGTTTAAATAATAATAATTTCATCATCATTACTTGAAAATCGTATCTTACATAGACTAACAGAATCGAATATTTTCGTTTTTTTTTTTTTTAATATGAAACTTGCTTTGAAAAGGTTATAAGTTCCACTTTAATTTAATTATGAAAGTTTTTAACATTTTCTACTTTTTAGGTTTAAAAAATTTGTCTTATTAGATTTTTTTTTAATTCGACCGAAAATCATTTTGTAAAGCTTTAAATGCAGTTCCCTCTTTTTTCTTATAATATGTAAAAGAATCCTATCTCAACAAAAGTAAATATTCGATTTTACAGTCGAACATATAAACGTTAATAAAAATTCACAACAACTACCTAACAGAGGTCGAAATTCAGCGCAAAGCTGTTAAAACCGCTTACCTTAAAGCCGGTTCGTAAATAGGATCTATCGATATTCTGATAGAAATCTGCAATGTTGGTATGGTTTTTACCGATCAATTAAAAAAACACAATTTAAAAAAGTTTTTGTTTTGTCTGTTTAAAAAAAAAAATTATGATTACATCGTTTAATTTTTTTTTAAAGTTTGAATCGTTTTTCTCAAGTCGCTGGTAATATAACTGCGTATGTTTATTTTCATCGTTTTATAATTTCGTTTTTAGTTTTAGATTTCTCTTAATTATATTTAATTCTCGTGTGTGCTTTTTGCAGGCCTAAAACTTCAAACGTAAAAAATATTTTTTTTTCATCATTGAACAATTTGTTCTATAATTGTGTCACCAAACGACTAAATTATGATGTTGCTTATACGTGTGTCAGTGATAATAAATTTTCCTATTTCAACAGATGTTATATACATATTTTATTCAACATCTAAAAATCTGCTTCTCTTGCTACACCGGTAGTAAATTCTATCACTTGCACTTCGTTTATTTCAAATATAAGTGCATCTACGTCTTTAAAAATTCACCTTCTAAATAATGTTCATGTAATACATTGACCAGATATCTAAATAGTAAATAAGGACTGTAACTTTGGTTTTTTTTTTTTAAATTTATATTAAGTTCTTCAATATATTTAAATTACATTAGATTTAAGTGTGATTTAGAATTTGGTTGCGTACTGAAAACATAAGAACGGTGTACGTTTTGTTTCATCAAGATATATAAGGACATAAATAAAATATAAATAATACATAAAATTTTTGATCTAGTAATTATCTAATGTACCAAAAAAAAAAAAAAATTCTTTATCTGTTCGATATTTTGCGCTAATTAATACTGAGTTTTAAAATCTAGTTGTTTTATTATATTTTTTTCAAATTAAATTCGGTCCTTTTATACACATTTATTAAAATTAATAAGAACAAACTATTTTGTTAAAGTAACGCACACCGTTCTCGCTTCCTCGTACAGAGCTAAACTACCTACTTAATCCTAGGTGCGATAATATGTATTAATTATGATACTATTTTACATTATTTTATTAATTTATATGAAATATATTAATAATGATTATTGTAAAATTATATTTATACTGACTGTGTTCTCATTAACAGTTCAACATTCAATCATAAATCACATTTGTTAAATTACAAACTTAACGTGCTGTGATAAATGTTATGGCAAACATAAATATATAATTATTATATCTTATAATTTATCGTAATATATCAGAAATATTTAAAATATTTTATATTTTATCAAACACCGATTTTAGTATTGCTTTTCAGGTACATATAGTATTTGCCACGGGTTATAATTATATTATATTAAAATCATTTTAAACAGTTTGACTAGAGCGATCGTGTTTGCAAAATATTATCATAGAATTTTAGTTCTTAATTTAATTATTAATTAATGGTGATATTTAATAAACTTTTATTCACATTTTTTACAAAAAAATATTTCAGTAATATTATAGTAATAAATTTTAATTTTAACTGTAATATTATCAATATTATATATTTAAAAATAATATATATATATAAATATTCCAAATATTGAGCAAATTTTGCAACATAATTATTAATTTTGTTGGATTTTTCGAACTTACAATAAATAATTAATTAGTGGATATAAAAATACTTACATAATTTAATGCAAATCGTGAACAAATATACATATGTATATGTAATTCTAGTAGAATAATATTACAGAGCGGCAAATAATAATAGAGCATTTTTGAGAGGAAATTAATGATAAATACTACGTGGCTGTTTCTAATGTGTTCTTTTTTTTTGTAAGAAAGGCTCTACTTTGTCTCTTATTATAATTAATTTATACTTTGCAATAATATTTTAGCACTCACACTGCAATACCTTCTTTTATTATTTGTGTAAAATTGGAACAGATTATCATACCTTATTTTCTTTTTATTTCTGTCCGTTTACAAATTATTTAATTACAAACTTTTCAATAACTAAAAATTGTTTTTGTCTATTCTTTATGTTTTAAAATAATATAACTTATATGACTTTAGTTGTTTTTTACGTTACTATGCAAATATAGCAAAATAATCACCAACAAAAATATTTTCAATATTTAGTTATGTATTTTTTCGTTTTACGTGATATGTTAATAATAACCTGTTCCAAACCTCATGGCTATCCAGATTTAGCCCTGAAATAGAGCGAACTTAAGTTTATTTACTCTTGTGTTCTAGCGATTTACAGCACGTGTACCAGCTGTCTACAAACATAACTACGAGTACAAACTTTATAACCTTTTATTCGATTGACATTTAATATCAAGTATCAAAAACTTTTCGCAGTACTTTAAGTACCTGGACTAATATAATTTGATACTTTATACTGTCAATAAAGGTTATTCAACTCAATTTCAGAGCGAAATTTATGTTATTTAACATCTTGGTACAATTAAATTATTTACATATTGCTCATGGTTCCATAAGTCACACCTACGACGGTATCTATAAAGCGTGATTATTTATCTCAGTTTGCCAACCGTCTCACAGCCAACGACACTGTTATTAATTATGCTTATAACGTGAAAAAAAAAAAATTCACTATCAAAAGAGGTTACATACAAATCGCAAACATTATCTCAAAAATAATTTGACAAAAAAGAAATAATTATATTCTAACTCTTTAACCACGGAACCCCTACGACATAATTCCACGGCTGGTTATGTTATGTACAATAAAAAAAGCTATGTATAATGTACTGCTATTGTCGAAAAAGGAACAGAAATATATCCACCAACACTCCTCGTAACATAACATTTATATATAAATATATTAAAAATTACCATTATGAAGACAAAGTGTACGGTGCAATAGATATTGAACGTGTATTAACCGGTGTAAACTTTGATAAAATGAAAATGATTATATTTTTATAAAACTAGAACGATCATGTTATAAATATTCTATAATATAAATATATGTATAAATATTTACATCTTATTCATACACCCATGGTCATATAGAATTACATATAATGGATCCATCATTGATTTAGATATATTATTATTTATATGAATAGAATGAATTGAAACATTATCTAATTTATATTTATATTTAATAGTTAGTTACTCACGTATAGGTAATTCGCCAAATTTTTTTATTATTATTATTATTGTACATTAATGTGTCGATATACAACGATAGACAAGTATCTATCATTCTCTTTTACTATCTTAGTTTCTGTATACACCTATTTTGCTCATAAGTTAATCAAGGCAAAACATTTTCAAACGTCGTTTGATAGGAACGCAAGGCATACAATATATTAATTACTTCATAAATATATATGTATGTAACTTAAATGTTGAGGAATCGTATCTCATATTTTAAATATTGCTTCTCCATTTGAAAATTCAAATTTCAAATGGGCATTCAAAAGCCAACATGGGTAAGCAAAACCCCTAGTGGTTAACTTCACCTATTATTAAACATGTCAAAATACCCTCAACTAACAACTTTTTCATATACATGAAATATATCATTTTAAAAATCGAACATTGATAATTTAAACGCATAAATGTAAACCAATTTAACTTACCATTTGTACTATCTCTATCACTAATGTTTTCTTCAAGTGACAGCAAAGTTTTAAGAGCAGAGAAAATAGTAGGTGTTAGAAATTTTGATCACAAAATTATTATGGAAATAGGAAATTAGCATGTTTGAAAAGTAATGAAAGGTTTATTTCTAGAAGTTTTCAAGATTTCATAAAAAACCTATGCAATCTTCTTTAGTTAACGTCATTTTTCATCGTAAAGTGACTTTCCTCGCTTCACATTTTATGCATTTTGCGTTGTCTAAAAATTCATTAATTGTTTGCACTTCTATTCAGATTCAAAAGTTAAAGAAATTTGTAAGTATTCGAAAGAAGAAATTATATATGTATTAATCATCTATCCAGAACGATATTTTTTGAATATTTTCTAGTGTATTCAAGAATGATTTAGTTATTTGTGAACCAATTATGTCAATTTAAATCGATCCATTAAATCCATGACTCTAGTTTTATCGGATATTATTATTGGTTTAGTTCTCGATACAAATTTTGTATGACTACTGTTAAATTTAACGGTTCAATATGCGTTAATATTAAAATCTCTGTTTTTTGTTCATTAATGAATCGACCTGAAGTAATTAATTTGCGATTTTTCTGTATATGTCACGGAATATCCGATATCTTTTTTTGTGATTCCAACATTTAAAAAAAATCTTATCGATAAGATACTATCGATCACATCACTCGTAGGTTTAAATACTAATTTCCAGAATACATCCTATTCGATTTCTTTCCTGTCAAAATTTTTCTAAAAATATTTAATTTATGTTTTAACACTATTTATATTGATAAACTACTATGTAAATATGATTTCTTCTTATATCTGCAAAGGTTTAATAAGCCTGTTACTAGTGTGTCATCAACATTTTTTTGTGCTCTGTTACAATATCAATAACAATATATATATCAAAATAATGTCTACATTTTTATGAAGCGGATCGTTCTCCTATCACTTTTCTATCATAGAATGAGGCAGTAGGTATATTTTCTGTCAGCAAATTCTGTCACAAAAATTCTAAGGCCTCGTTTCCACTACGCCGGACGCCGGATTGATGAAACTGCCGGAAAGGCTAGTGGCGATACATTTTATATGAAGCTGTTCACATTTATACGGTTCCGGCGAAAACACCGACTCCGGTGTTTTGTGAGGTGTTTTTGCATTAACGGTGTAATTGTTTTTTAATGTAATAGGGGGCAAACTGACAGTCGGTTCACCTGGTGGTGAGTATACGCGACATCCATAGACACCCGCCAAATCATAGGATTAGCAGGTGCGTTTCCGGCCTTTTAAATAGGTGTATGCCCTTTTCTTGAAGGTCCCTAAGTCGTATCGTTTCGGAAATACCGTAGATAACAGTAATGTGAACACCTCGTTCCGGGATCCGGTTTCCGGTGATTTCGCCGGTCCGGCGTAGTGGGAACACGGCATAACATCTGAAGGCACTCTAAACATCTGTTAGAAATTTTACAGATAACTCGTCTACTTGTAACGCTTGCCTTGCCGGATACATTCTGAGACGTCAGAAAGTTATTGGTAATTGAATTGGATCACCACTAGCAAGTTGTGCGTATCATTATCGAATCCACGTTATTGGTACTCTTGAACGAGCACGTTAGAAATCGTCTGACAGAAAATTTCCTAACTGCTGGTAGACTTAAGTTGCATGGAAGAACATCGGAGCGGTTTTGTACTAACGTTCGCTTGTAATGGAGCAAGTTATGCACGCTTGCGTTACTACGCCTCATTTAGCTGCACTATTAGATTTAACGATTTGCTATATTCCCTTGTAGGAAATCTTGGAAAGACTTTATTTTTAAAAGTTACTATGGAGCTACGTGCAGTAACACAAAAATTGCATAATTTCTTATCTCGATTCCTACTTCCTCCTAATCACTTGAATTTTACTGTCATTAAATATCATTTATTTTCGATTGTTCAGACGTTTCTATTGCACATTTTTTAAAAATAAATGTACATATTTTTATATACATAACGGAGACCCTACGATTTCTATTGCTTTGAAATAACTTAATAATTGCATTTTTCTTCTATGATGATTATCTATAAAACATAAATATTATTACAAAAAAAAAAAATTACACTTTACTTCTGAGGAGTCATTAAAACCTGTTTTGTATCCCTCTAATTTTATCAACTGCCTTAACCTTTTCCTAATTAAAAACATCCACCATAGAATTTATGTACAATTTAATTATTATGGCGAATTACCCATTCATTCTTCAATTCACTCTTAAATCATACTCATACGGAAATAGACAATAAAGAGTCATTACCCTATCACTTATCGATGGACAGCGGATTCCTACAACGACCATGATTGGTATTAATAGGATAGGAGGCACTAATTGTTTTCGTATGGAATTTGGTTTATTGTACTAAACTTATTCAAACTAGTCATAGTTTTTGAGCACTTAAAGTGAAACAGGGACATTAAGAATAGTCTGTTATATTTAAATGAAACGATAAATTACTTTTTTTAAATAGTCTAAGTACTTTGGTAAAACTAATACCTACTTATATAATCATCTACAGTAAAGTTAGAATTACAATTTAATCATATAGTTACGCTAAATAAGTCTTCGCTTGAATAAATTACACTAAATAAAAATGAAGAATGATATTATAGTTAGTGAACTAGATTTTTGTCTATATGTAAATAAATATTAACTACACGTACATCCTGCATGCGTAGGTATAGATCCCATTCGATTTAGAATATTTTAAACAACAGACTCTGAACCACACTGTTATTTATATTTAATTCTAGATTGACTACTGACTCTCTTTAAATACATTATAGGATTTCATCATTTCATCAGTGACTTTTTTTTTGATTTTTTTTCCCTAATTATTTAGAGATAGGGAATATTGCAAGTAGCAAGATTCAAATATATTTATAAAAAGCACTTGGCCAAATACGAGTGGCGGTTCGTTGGTTTTTTATCCTTAACGTAGAATTCATTCCTAGCGCAGCGTAATACTTAGAGCATTTTTAATTCTCTCCACCAAGTAGTACCAAGTCATCTGCAACCACATCCGATACGTGCAGGTATATGATCCAGTACATCAGATTAAAGCAGACGAAACAAACGGGAAAAACAATCCGCGAATACTTGTCGATGTCTGAAGGTGTGGTGCCGAGCAGTTTGTTGATGCCCTGGAATTTTTATACTTGGCATTTATTGATAATAAGATAAACACAAAAATATTATACAACAATCATAGAATAAACCTTCGCATTAATTTATTCTCAAAAAAATTCGCATCGCCCAATGGCAATTCGCACTGCTGAAAATCTGCAAACACAAAAAATTGTCAAAACGATCCTTAGTGAACAAACCTTTGATGCTTGGAGCAAGTGCGGCGGGATTTCCTCTTCAACTGGCGGACCTGGTACAGGAACAGCAGGTGGAGCCACAGGGACAGCCACTGGCACTGACACAGGCACAGGAACAGCCGACGATGGTCCACCTCGTGTTCCATTGAGCGTATGCTCTAGTGTGCCAGTCTTTGTGTACACCTTTGCATCATGAACTTTGAACCGGACTTCCTGTGTATGAGGATTATACGACTAAAATGAGGGTAGAAATACTAGTCCTTATACAATATTTATTGCTAATGTCACATAAATCATAATTTGTACCGATGATCGGCTTGGGGGTGCTGGTCTGTTCAGTGTACTCGATCGCGGTGGAGGCAAAGGTTCAGGTACCGAAGGTCCAGGTCCAGGGGCACCATCAATATGAACCATTTTTTTCTCAGCGGCCATTTTCTGAACAGCAGTGAAGCGTTGTTTTCGCATTTGAATTCTCTTCGCCATGTAGCCGACAGTTGCATATTCTGAAATAAACGACAATCAGTAGCATTATAAAACTTTACGACAATCGCATAGCCTGATATTAACATTTTTATAAATAAAATAAAACGCAACGCATGTAACAACACATGAACACAGTGAATACAAATATACACGATGATCAATAATGTTCATTTAGAGACATTGTAATTTGTAGATACTTAAGTATTCAGACATCTTGTGTTACCTAGTAAACTCGCGAAGACCATAACGAAACAGGTGCCCAGGTAAACATCAATTGACTTGACGTATGAAATTTTCGGTAAAGCAGCATTCGTTGAAGACATGAGCGTAGTCATGGTCAGAACAGTGGTAACTCCGAGAGAAACTCTAGCTGGTGTCGCGTTGCGGTTCAGCCAAAAAGATACCCAAGATATAATTACGATCAGACCAGATGGGATGTAGATCTGGATGAGATAATAGCCCATTGATCGCACGAACTGTATTTCACATGCCAGTCGAGAATAATTTCCTGCAATAAAGAACATTAATATAATAAGCACATTTTTAGCAGCACAGGTTTAATTGGCATCTGAGATGAAATCGAGATCAAAAAGATCGCAATCAAGCGATATAAAGAGGACGTGCAAAGGGTAACAATCAAGAAATGAATGATAAACGAAAGATGTAGTCTATGTGATCTGCAAAGGTGCTTTGTACCTGTTGTCAGTGAGATTTCCATGGCACGTTGTCGATGGCCGAGCACCTTGAACTGCGGTAGGGATACCTCGCTCGATACACCCACAGAGTTAGGTCCCTCGTTCCACTTATATCGGATGTCCCGCATGGTGTAGCCAACTGTACCATGCAGAGATATGGAACGATAAAATAAACACCCATCGCACTGGGTTTTCAATATAATTTTGAGAATGGATGAATTTAACTACTAAAGCTAAGTGTACAACGACCTAGATACACATGGCATCGTAGAGTCAAACTGCTTTATTTATTGTCTACCAAATGAAAGCCTCATGAACTCGCACACGCATAGTGCATCAGGATATTTAATTTTACAGTATTAATGTCGTTTTGTTAGAAATTATTTTTAGTCAAGCGAGAAAAAAATAAAAAAGTTTAAGTTAGAAAAAAAATTGGTAAACAACTATTAAAAGCTCGATATACTGTTTAGATACGTATGACAACTTACAGCTTTCAATTTCGATGTTGCATAGTTGGCGATCCATAGGAAAATATTGCAAATCCATTGGGCAGGAAGCGGTAATAGTTAACCTACAAAAAAAACATCTTTTTATTTTTATATATATCTCCTATCCTCTTTTCATTTATATATATAAACCTCTTTTTATTTTCTATATTATTAGAGCCAAAACACATAACGGCGTTGCGGCGACGCAACGCTAAAATCGGCAGTTTGCGTTACGGCGGCGTTGCGGCGCCGCGAAAAAGAGCGTTGTTGTAGGGTAACCAGTTCTTCGTGATTTTTTATTGTGGATATTAATTTAATTATTTTAAATATTATAGTTCACGTGAAATTTGTTAATTATTGTTTGTGAAGTTGTTATTTAGTAGAATGCATAAAAAGTAATCCTTTGTACCGGAAATAATTTTGTGAATCAAGTTTGTATGCTGGTAGAATTTTAAACAACTTTTGTCTCATAAAGCTTAAACAAAATTGAAACAAAGTGATACATAAATTAATATCTTACTATATTAGTTTTATAGATTAAATATAAATAAATAGGTTTTGTCCGCGGCTCCGCTAGCATGGTACAGGCACCAACGGTAGTCGGTACGTAAAGTAGGTACTCTATGTCCTTTTCTGTACCCAAGACAACTGGTATGCAGAATTTCATGATGATCGTAATTCAGGTGAATAGTTAAAGCGTGAAAGCGTAACAAACAAAGAAACTCACTTTAGCGTTTATCATATGCATGAAATTAGCATTCCCCTATAATTGTGTAAGATAGAAAAAATATCACTATAATAACTTTTCGAAACGCTGCTTTATTACATATTTATAATTTAGGTATATCATACATGTCATTTTTTGAACCGAGTCATAAATTAGCTGTAAATCTAATAGTTAAAAGTGGTTAAAAGTAACAATACCTATAACAACAATTGAGCTGAACTGTGAGGCGTTTCACAGCTCCGGTTCAAGCATATGGCTCATAAGCTTATCTGCAGTTCATAAAAATTCATTGAGATACCCATGTCTAAAAAAGACACAAAAAAATAAAATATAAAAATAGACACAAAATGTCCATAAATCATGGTCAACAAGTATGACGTCACAACGCCGGAATTGGCGGTGCCGCGCCGCTAAAATTGGCGGTGACGCCACCGCCGATTTTAGCGTTGCGGCGCCGCAACGCCGTTATGTGTTTCGGCCCTTATGGAGCAACATAACAATAATGCATAAGCTGATAAACATGGACTCGCTAAAAAACCTCTGAACATTTGAGAAATATTGTACTTATGGTTTCTAGTAGAACTGTTTCCTGTACTTACTCACCCCACCTTTCAGCCAAAAGAACAAAGGCGTTGTTTTTTAATAGTAAAATATTTAGTGAGTGAGTGATATTTACCCACAATGGTATAAACATGACAAACTCATTATATATTTTACCTATATACGCCTTCTGACACCCAACGTATATGCTGTTTGAAAAGCTACTTATATATGTAATATACATGTTTAAGAATATAATACCTAATACTTCGTGTGATAGATCCAGAATGATGAATACGGATAAATTCGTTGCTCGTAGTGGCGATATGGAAATAAGATTGCTTCTCATTAACGAAGAAAGTGTCAGGCACCCATATATTACGAATAAATTCGGATCCAACCGAGAGCGTTTCAACACCAGGTCGTTTTTTATATGCAAGTCTTGGATCCGTCCAAAATTGTCTAAAGTAGAAATCCAATGTAAAATCCTGCAAAATATGGTATTGTTAAAAATAACCAGCCATTTGACGAACATACAGAAGCACACAATGCATGTCTTCAATTATTAGTATTGCGAATACGGCTTTATAAAATATTAAAATTAATTATTCAATTACTTATTATGAATTCAGTGTAAGAACGCCCGTCACTGAGACATGAATTGTCTGAATATAATACATGTGACAACAAGGCAGCGAGATGTTACAATGACACTTGAAAATCGCTATTTCTTATTTCTTTTATTTGCGTATTGTCTTTGTTTTTTTTATATTATATATACGATCATAATAGACAATAAAAGCTTAGACAAATGCATATTTTCGAAATCACAAGAACAATCGTGAAAAAATGTTACTATATAAGTTCAGAAAATTGTGCTGCCAGGTGCCATTATAATAAACATTTACTACGCAATTGAGAAGTTTCATTTGATGTTAGAAGTTAAAGTACACGTAAAATAGTTTAGGAATATTTAGCGGATAATATTAGAGTAAGAACATTTTGGAGTACTTGTTTAATGATATCTTATATTTCATTTCACTTTATAATTTATTCTTTACGTGTACTTTATTATTTATGATATAGATAGATATATCTAATATTAGTTGCGGGTCACGTCTTAAAGTGACTTTACAAGTCCCTTGATTTGGTTTCCACGAGGGGTCATACACCCTGGTGTCATTCAGACTTTGTTCTTTGGAACCGTTATCAAGGGTATTTCGGCGATTCTCAATTGTATTAATTTTAGATTATCGCGGTATTTTTTTTTTTAGTTTTCTCGTCGAGTTGACCCAATTTACATTTTTTTTTAAATCAAAACGTAACAAAATATTAACAATATATTCTTTTCTTTTTTTTATGAAAACGTTCCCTCGTCCAACCGGAACTCACTGGACAACGGTACAAACATTAAATACATTCATAGCAAGACTACTAAAAGTAAGTAAATTGCGAATGGCGAAATTGAAGAGTTAAACGCCATTTTCGGAGATAATAGTAAGAAACCCACAGTCACAACAGATACCTACTCAAGAACATAAAAAGCTTAAAATAAAAATAACATCAATGGAGCAAGTTTACGACAGTGTTTTGCTTGGAGGAATGCTTAATAGCAGAGTACAATTTTGTATGTCTTTATGATCTCGACAAACCCGGAAAGGCACACCACTGTTGCCAATTATAACAATATAAATTTTACAAACGAATATATTTTTAATTGAAGTTAGAAGTGGTGATGCGCCATCCGGGCTGTCGGCTCCAATACGCCGGCATGCTCGCAGCCTCGTGTCTGGGGCTACTCGTGTCAAGCTTGAGCTGACAGTGGCGAGTACCATGAGCACTTCGGAGACGGAGCTGATAGAGAGCACATACATGGTGACGCCCACCTCCACTGGCGGACCTGCAATCAAGCCCAATCGTGAGTGGCGCGCGCGCTTCGCGCCGTGAAAACCAAACCAGAGGATGATGATGTGACACGAGCTCCCTCGGCCGAACTTGGACTCTCGATCTAAGTGTATTTCTTCACTATATTTCCGTCCACAATTTGACCGAGGGAACCTATCCTACGCTCGCCTCGCTAAGGATCATCTACTTAATAATACTCTCTCAAATACCATTTTCACTTCAGATAAGGAGCTGATGGATAGCACGTACATGGTGACTCCCACATCCACTGGTGGTCCTGAAATATCACATATGTTACATCTGCAGGAATCAAAGTTCCTTTTGCCTTTTTGATACTGCCTCTTAATCCCTAAAATTATATTAATCATATCTTATGATTATTCAAAGTTTAAGTATTTTAAATATATCATATTTCAATTTTTAACACGATATTCGGTCTAAAATCATTATTATTCATATGTTGATGAAAAGCACTAGATACCATACTTTCATCGAAATCGGCATGAAGTAGTTAGCTAGTGTTACTATTGCGTTGAGTTAGAAAACAACACTCCCCACCTTCTATATCCTATTCTAAGCTCTCCCCACTTTCCTTCTTTTATACTAACCATTGACGTTTTCATAATTTCTTTGGTACTATTAGGGCTTATGGGCTATAGTGATTTATTAACATTAGCTCATTAGTGGACTATTTATTATTAATTGTTTAAAAATTAACAAGGTAATGAAATATGTATCTACAACTTTGAACATTCTGTACTTTATTCCTTAAAAATAATTATTATTCCGAAGTACATATTAACTATGATTAATTGAAACTATCGCCTTGAATTTATGTGACAATGTAGGTACATATATTTAATCAATAAATACAATAAAATTATACAATTGATATCATATCCTATTCTCTACAATATTAAAATTCAAATAAATCAAGTCGATCTATTTATTTGTGTCACATTTTAATTACTAGTATTTTGTTATATAACAACATGTTGTACTGAATAGTATCGAATACTTCATATTCCTAAAATATAAACTAAAAACGCTCAAAGCATTCTAATCAATAAGTTCTGCGGATAGCGTCCGCTTGCGTATCAAGTATTTACGAGTATGCCCACAATAAAATCATACGTTGCCTTAAGTGAATACACTGGAAGTTTTAAGTAGTAAACATTATTTCTTTAGCTGTGAAACACATACCTATAATAAAATTAAACATAAATTTAAATTATAAAACAATATAACAAAACAAATAAAAAAATCAAATTAAATTACTTATTATTTTTGGTAATTTTTTTTTAAACAATTCAGTTTTTGTATTAATTTAATTTGCCAGAGATTCGATAAAAATAAACCAAACCAAAATAAATATTAACAAGAATAATTTCAATTTTATTTGAAGATTTAAATTATTAATCTAAATTTATTAATTCGAAATTGGTCTTTTGTAGATGAAATTATTACCACAAACAGAATTATTGCACGAAAAATTCAATACTACAAACCAATTATCCTAAAGCCTGAAAGTTACTAGGCCGCAATAAACACGGTTTACAAATATTTGTTCGTATTTCTGTAACCTTTCCACGTTTCAACATTTTAATTTTAAGTTTAAATTTTATTGTAGATTTTGAGTTAAAGTTACGTAATAAAAATTATATATTTAACTTAATTATAAAGGTGCTGGAAAATTGAGAATCGCGTTTAATCGCTTTGCGTTGTCGAGTTTGTCATTCACCTAGGACAACGGGGAATTTCAGATCGAGATTACAATAATAAGAAGATCCTGATAGATAAAATAGACAAGATTCAATGACCGACTCAAGTTGTTGTTCTGTTCACATGTAGGTACATGTTGAAAAAAAGTATTGTGAGATAATTAATTGTAATTTCGGACTATTGTTTTAAATACGAGTATAATGTTTATTGCTATCCATTTTTTTTGTATGTTATAATTTACTATAAATTTAAATTTATATTTCTACGGGTGCTTACCACGTTTATAATTATGTTGAGTTCCCTATATTTCGGCAATGTTTCAATCGCCATGATCACGGGGAGACTGACGTACGGAGATGGTAGATGGTGGTAGATCAGAAAAATCTGTGTACCCTCTTTCTTCTTCGTTGTGGTCGACTAGTTTCGGCATACGGACGCACTTGTTCACTACAGCACACTATACTGACAGTGTCTTTTTTGGACTCTGAGCATGGACATTTTCACACAAACTAATCACCGGATTCCACATACTCGGTATTCTGAAACCGTCTTCCCTATTGAAATTTGGATATTTTTAAATTTCAATTGCTTCCTTTATTAGTCAAGGGAAATGATGATGCTCGGATGATAAAACCTGTGGCTTGTATAATTCAATCCAGTGATTAGGACCTGATTCCAGTAGATGTTGAGCTATAGCCGATTTTTGGGGTTCATTTTTTGTGACAGCCTTGATATGTTCATTGATGCGACACGATATTGTTCATTTAGTTTGGCCGATATATGACCTGCCACAACTACAGTCTACCTTATAGACACCAGGATGTTCAAGTGAAAAATAATCCTTTGGTGAACGTAGGCTGCTGGCAAGCTTCTGAAGAGGGGTAAACACGGGTTTTATTGAATATTTTTCTAGACATCTACTGATCTTGTCTGTTACCCCTCTTACATAAGGCAAATACGCAGTTTGACGTTCAACACTTGGCTTTTTTGTATTTTCCCTGTTTTTAGTTTTTATTACAATTCAAATTTACACTGGAGTTAGAGAGCAATAGATCTTTGGCTTTTCGGGACGTT
Source organism: Euphydryas editha (assembly GCA_036937285.1). NCBI lineage: Eukaryota > Metazoa > Arthropoda > Insecta > Lepidoptera > Nymphalidae > Euphydryas > Euphydryas editha. The sequence goes on along the minus strand of JAUPFZ010000005.1, from coordinate 20,277,890 downwards.
TTAGTAACAGTACGAGAAGATAACACCTTGGGTCACACTGTATATAGAAAATCAACACACACGGACAGATATCTACACTAGTCTACCACAACGAAGAAGAAAGAGGATAGACAGAATTTTCTGATCTGCCACCATCTACTGCCGAAATATAGGGAACTCAACAAAATTATAAACGCGGTAAGCACCCGTACAAATATAAATTTAAATATGAATAGTGATCGCGTTAGTTTAAAACAATATATTACTATAAATTAAATAATTATTGTACGCAGAAATAAGGACACGACGATAAAGTTTAGTTTTAATTTTATTATCATATATCTGCATCAGAAACACTAACGTATCATTTCAGTATGTAAATATATTTTTGAATAAAGGCAAAATGAATTTTTATAGGTTAAAATTCCATTTTACTGTCGAAAACTTTTGTATCTTAACTAAATGTTTGACAAAATTTTATCGTAAGCACGAAATTTGATCTTTGCCAATATTGTTTAAACAAAAACCGGGAACATCATAATTATTACCAATGTATTGACATTATGGTACAGGTATGATCTAAGAACCTCAAAATAAATATTTTGTAATATTAAGTATCATGTCACCTAAGGACCCATAACTAGACTTTAGACTTTTCTTTTATTTATAAGAGTGGAGGGTATATTCTCCCTAATAGTCGCTATATAGGTATTTCTTAGCTTGCTATAAATCTATAATGCAGTATAAACATTGTACTAACCTCCATAGTTGGGTCTCACTCGTTTGTCATAGCTTACGCTCAGCGAGTCCAAAATCGCCGAGATATTTACATCACCGAACATACCACCCCCACCGGCCCCACTGTAAGAAAAAGTACATATTTAAATATAAATATAAATATATATAATAAAGTACATAATATATAATATGAAGACGTGTCCGCGCAGTGATCACAGCGCCTGACTGATGCGCTAGCGGTCGCGGGTTCGATCCCCGCACATGACAAATATTTGTATAGGCCATACAGATATTTGTCATGGTCTGGGCGTTTGTGCTTGTGTATTGTGCGTGTTTCCGGACCCCCAACACAGGATTCACATCCTACTGGGGACCGTTGAGTATGAGACGTTTATTATTATTATCATATAACTTAAAACATGAAAACATATACATTCGCTGATTTATTACACGAACTCGCACGTAATTCGGGTTGTTTATGTGAGAGTAATAGATTACGAGCCATACATACTCTGTGAGTGTAAAATAGTTTTAAATACATTTTATATCGTTAAATTAAAAATAAAAAAAATAGATTATCTCTTTGTTTCAGATGAAAGGAAGTATTGACAACACTAAGCCGGCATTGGTATAATGATATTCTGAGATAGCTATATCCGTCTATTTGCGAGGAATCTGTGGTGCTTTCAGCTTCATAATCTTCTTAGTTAAAGCCATCTATACTATTACAATATATACATAAATACGGGAACAATAACTAGTTAATGTAAATTTAAAATCTACATACATTCATGTTTTATAAATGTGATAGTAAAAGTTTGATAGTGCATTCTCTCAAAATATCGCTCAATAAAAGAATCGCTCAAATAAAGAATCTTAGCGAAATGACACTAAAAATGGCATGTCTCTACCCTAAGGTTGACTGGAAAAGATCGCTCTTTAGCGATAAGGCCGCCTTTTGCATTTATTTTCCTTTTTTTTTACTATTACTTATTTTTGGTGTACAATAAAAAGGGTTATTTTTATTATTATTATTATTATTTAAAATATGATCTGGTGTCTTCGTATATTAACAATAGAACTCCTCAATGGTCGTTTGTAAATAAAAAGTAATCCAAGACTTTTCCTGCTCATACTCATTACTTTGAAAACTTATGAGTTTTAAACGAAAAATATTTAAATAAAAATAGGAAATAGGAACAACTGATAAAATATGCCACGCCATAAAATTTAATATTACTGTAAGAAAATTTCAATGGATTAAAAATAATATTTTTGGACATAAATGTACAATTTTGAAGTTGACATTTTCAAAGACTACATAATATAAATACCTATACCTATTTAAAATTTAAAAAAAAAACATGAGTTCAAAACAGCATGGTAATTAAAACACATACTAATACAAAAATATTATTTTTTAATTTGTAGAATCCAATTCTTTGAAGTTAATTTTATTAAAATAATATTTTTATTTTATTATTGGTTTTCGTTTAGTACAAAAATATTTTTTGTCATTAAATAACAAAGTTTAATAGAAAACGGGTAAGCAAGTCGCCTGAGGCAGATCGTCTCGTTTAGAAGAAGTCTCGTAGTCAAAGTAATTACAATTTGCTGAACAATTACCAATCACAAAATAAATTTCTCTCTTTCTTTCATTCGTTCTTACTTCAGTGTATTTTCATTCGTGTGAAATGAAATAAATTATAGAACGGAGAAAACGTTACGTTGAAATGCGAATACGAAATGCATTGATGCTGCTTTTACGATTTATTGCCAAAGAGAAGGCACAACTCAGCTATTTATTGCAAGAGTCTGTCTCTAGTTTTGCCAGTGTTTAAATAGACCGAATTTGCATATGATCTTGGGACTTTAAATTTTACTGGGAAGTTTGAATTTATTAGTTAGTTACTTGATGCTCGTTTCATGTTTATACAGATAATTATATAACTTAATTAAAAAGATAAAATTAAAGACTGGTTGTTCGCCACTAATAATATTTTTTTTATTAATTGTCATTATATTTATTTTATAAAATACCCAGTAGGTATATTTATTGTTCTAATATATATATATATATATATATATATATATATATATTAATATATATACAATAAATATACCTACTGGGTAGTATGTATACCTATATGTTCTAATATATATATATATATATATATATATATATATATATATATATATATATAAATATAATATATGTTTTACAACATTATACATATCGCTAGTGACTATTAATATCGTCGGAACTGCAAAATCGATTTTTTTTTATTGATTTCATAAAACGTTCCTAAATAACCAAGTCTAACATCAGCTCAAAGAAAAATATTATTTTATGCATAGGTTTTTAATCACTTAATTTATAAATGTCGATATTTCAAAAAAAAAAAAAAGTAAATAAAAAGACGCATGCGATTTACACTTTGCATCGCTCTCCTGTAAGGTTATTTTTTTTTCATATCCGACATTTTTAATAGTCATGGGCGATATTTAGAATACAAGATTATTATTATATTAAGTCATATGTACTTTATTTAATACCAAGTGACCACAAACATGTGAACGTGTAATAAAAATAATACCATTTTACATAAAGTAGGTATATTTACGAGTATAAGACTAATATAAATTCCGAAACATTAAAAAATATATCATAAATTATTTAAATATCAACAGTGATTTTAATTTTATATACAAAAGTAAATTATTCCATAATTTTATTGCCAGCACAGTGAACGATTGACTATAAAATTTGGATTTATGCACATACTCGTACAACCTAAGCATAAGAGGAGATGATCTTAGTTCTGAAGAGCTCTTGAGAAATTCAAATTTATACTTCAAGTAAGAGCCTTTTGACTTAATAATGGACAGTAGAAAGAGTAAGAAAAATAAATTGCAATAGCAATCCCTTAAAATATTGTTTAGCGATAAGTCTAAAAAAATAACAACGTGTATCATTTAAAATAAGAAATTAATTGTATATTCGAATAAAAAGTGAAAAAAGAAAAGACATCACCTGTGGTATTTATTTTATTTTATTTAAATTCTTTATTGTACTGTAAATACACTAATACAAGTGTATATTAAGGCACACAAGGGCTTAACGCTAATGCATTTCCTACCAGCCAACTTTGGTATGTGCAAGAAAATATAGTGTGTAGGTGTACAATAAAAAAATAATACAAATAATATAATATATTATAATATTATGTAAGACAATACATCACAACATAATACAATATATTATAATACAATATAATACAACAAAATATAAAATAATATAATACAAAATAATACCTAGTGGTACCCTAGTTGGGACATCTCAAGATGAAAAATAAGCCTGATCATCCTGCCTGGCCTGTACGTCGTCATGTTGTTAAATAAATTACATTATAATTTAATTTATTAAAAAATTTATCACACTCAGTAAATATTGTAATCAACGCGATGGAGGACTTTACTCAAAATCGAAAAGTATCAAAATTGTAAGTAGCTTATTGTGATTTGTCCATGACGTACCAAATATCGTCAATAAGCTTAACAAAATAAGACACCGAGGTTAGAAAGCCTTAAGGACTCTTGTTAAGCAAAAGATTTAATTGATAGAAAACTAATTATTCAAGGATTAAAGAGAGGATAGATAAAATAAAGACAAATTGACAGCATTAGCCTACGGTATGTCTACAACAAACTTCTTTTTTTATTTTCTTTTGACAACACACGTGTATTCATGGCAATCCAAATGAAGACTATCTAATACCCATATTCTAAATAAATAATATCAATATCACTATATCAAAAACAAAAATTACCAAATTTTCATATAATATTACACAAATATTATTCAGCATAGAAAAAAGTGAGTATTATTCAGAACTGTATAGTTGTATACAATGATAAGATATAGGTACATTTTACAGAATAGTTACTGTCTATTTTGTGTATTATTTCATTAGTTTCGTAAATTTTATCAATTATGTTTTAATTTCACTTTGTTCTGCATTCCAATAATTGCTATATAATTATATATATTGCTATAGGATATATATATATATATATAGATTATATACATTCATAAAAAGATTTATACAATAACGACAGTATCTAAGATATTTATGTACAAAGATAAATAAGCTCTTTTTAAATTACTTTCGGTAAAAGAAAAGAATGTAAGCGTAATATAAGTGGTAAGCGATGAAAAAAATGTTATTTATATTAGTATGAAATATTTAAAACTATTCATAAAAAAGCTGCAATTTTTAGAACAAAACATCATCTCAGTCCGCTTAGTTACAAATATACTTCGAGTTAAAAACAAGACTATAGAAAGACGTTTCGACTTTAAAATAATCATACTTTATAACTATATAAACTGAGTAATCGTTTTAAATAACGGTGAGCTACAAAGGTATTAATTTTAAAATTACAGATTTTGGAGACGCCGACAAATAGAACAAGAATTTCGATAAATATCGAGAATAGCCTCATTATACGAAAGTAGGTAAATTCCGGTTAAATACATTATTTTTTTTGTAAAAGCAAAATAAACTTTAAAATTCGTTAAATAGTTCTTTCGGAAAAGGAAGGGATACAATTCGAGCTCAGTAAACGCGGAATACATTAATGAAAAACATTGAAAAATGTATTGACAATCGATGTCGTTTCATACTTACGTAATAAACTAAATACGAACACTTTTCATTAACGCTTATATTTTTAAAACCTTACGTCTTTTTTTTAAACCTTACGTCAATAATTTTTATAAAGTGAAACTTCTTTAGAATCGTTGTGATTTGAAACTCGATGTAATGAAAATGCGTCACGATAAAGAAACAAACACATAAATGTATAGGATTAAGTCGGCGAGAGAATGAGATAGTAAATATAGTCAACGCGTGAGCTCCAAGGAATCGGTATTTGAGGAAGCGGGCGGGCGGATGGGTCGAAAACTACCAAAATTCATCTTACGTAATAAATGAATGGCCCCAAACGGGTACTCTGGCTTGCGTAAGCCACACTTGGATACTTTATTTATAAAAAATATTTTTACATGTTAAATATTAAATGGTAAGCCCATATTTATCGTTGATCATTCAAAGTTCCCGATATTTCGACACTATTCCAGAATTATCGTCATTAATCAAGAGATCGTGACCAACCACAATTAACTGTTTTACATCTCAATAAATATTTAGTAATTATTACTGAATCCTTAAATAAAGTACCAATTTGAAAACTATAAACAAAATATTAGATACATGTTGACAATAATAACTATACAACTATCAAATACCGTATTTACTACTTCGAAAGATCAAAGTGGTTCCACGAAACAATAACAATAAAAAAAAAAATGACAATATATCCAACGTCACAAAGTCCAAGCGAATAAAGTCGCTTGCAAAATTTTAATAATAAACCGAAAAAAATCTATTTGAATATAAAACCGCCAACGCAATCCTAGCTCACGATCGTTACACGGCTTAACGAAGATTAAATTTTTCCTCGAGAATTAAAACTACTTTGAATGAAATTCAGAGATAAAAAATTCTCATTCATCAAAATTCGGACTAAGCATATTTCGGAACACCTTTTGAAATGGTTCTCAAAGAGATAAATAGTCAGTATAAAGTGCGACAAAACGACAGATAACATGATTTGGTTCGCTTCGTTTCGTCAAGTTCGGCTTCATTTTTGTCTAATTTAATCTGAAGTAAGCAGTTGAAGCTGAAGTGCATGATTTCTTCTGAGCTTTCGAAGTTCACTTTAATTTTGTTCGAGAATAAATTACTTTCTACATTTCCGACTTCAACAATTTAGAGGATTATATTATTGTAGAGAACTGTCGCTGTAAAATTCTAAATTTAAAAGGTACGGTAAATAGCCTTTCAATATTAACTTAATTTACCTGCGTCGTATAATATATAATCACTTTCATTAAAAAAATATATAAATAATTTTGGTGAAGGTGATCTTTTTTTTTGTGACGCAGGGGAATCCATTTACGGACGATATCCAGGACGCCCGTGTCGGCAGTCCCAGATTTATGTCGGACTCGGCGCTTTGCGAGTGCAATACCGTACTAAACCCCTGCGGGAGCCTTTAGCCGCTTTAATTGGAGGGTCCCGGATCTGAAGTCAACAGGATCCCTCCAGCGACAGGCTGGCCTCGGCGAATAGGCCAGACTTCTCCTCCATGGGTTACTGTCCGGCTCATCTCTGAACAGTCCCGACGACGCCGTGTCTACCAGGACCGGGTTCCCATCCCGGCCCGACACGAGCACAGAGGCGTTACTGGAGGCCCATTAAGTAGCGCCTCCTATGCACCCCTATTCGTCGCCCGCAGATGGAGGCCACGTCGGCGGCCTCCTCTCTCACCCGCTTGTCGGCCTCCTTCTGGAACATTACTGTCTCGCAGAAGGAGAGAATCGCCTTCCAGGACTCGTCATCGCCGAGCATCGCGGTGATGACGCTCGGGAGCGACAAGTCCCCTTCGAGGACCGACGTCAGACCTTGACGCAGCGCCGCCCATCTCGGGCACACCTCGAGGGTGGTTTTTTTAATGTAAAATATATCGCGGCGGGTTAGACCGACTGTTGGGGGAGCGACGCGTCGCGACATGCAGCATGCGTCACTATGCTATTCGGCGATCCGCCATCTTTCTTCCCACCCTAGGCTCGTATACCTATAGTGTATACACTGTATAGATATCGTCGATATCGTCTTTTTTCCGTATCGATTCATAACTATATACGAGTATTTCAAAGGTATTTTTTTCTTTTTTTTCTTTAGGGACTTTTAATATTTCAAAGGTTGATATTGGATATTGAAACTATATATCGCGATTTTCAAGTAATCTAGTATATCGGAAATTCGATAAGTGATATCGTTAAACGTTTCTTGACTTCGTGCGTTAGATACGATTTAAGAGATCGACATCTATAATTATTTTTGTCGTACCTTTAGTTTGTGTGACTGAATTTATTGTAAATAAATTAATAATTATAATATTGATGTATTTTTTTAAAGGTAACCATTGAGTTTCTTGCCGATTATTCTAAGCAGAATCTACATCCGTGATAGGTTTACATCAACTTTCCAATTAAAAATATATTTATTATTTTAAAGGAAATCACTTCTATTTCTTATTTCAGTTTTATTCGATAATATACGTATAAAGTTCAATTGACTCTATAATAATTTTTATTCTTTAAATATACAGTAATAAATTAAAATTTATAAATATATAAATAAATATAAAATTATGTATCTATTTAGATAAACTTTGCCATTTAACAATTTTCTTTATACCTATGTGGTTGTTTTCCCAGTGAAACGCAATTTAAAAAAAAAAAAAAACAAAGTATGTCTCTAAGTGCCATCTCGTTTGCAGCGTGATTAGTTATTGATTGATTCCATTGGATTAAAAACTACTGATATCTAATTGATTTACAAGATGGCGTTATATATATCTACAGATTTTTTAAATTAAATTTTTAATTACGTTTTAATAAATACAGGAGCTCGGAGCTCTACCACAGAACACACACACTATATTAGAATAATTATCTTAGCTTCTGTAAGTAAAGTACTGATTGAACGTTGAGTCATTAGTCGAGCCTTTATGAATGGTAACTCGGGTATGATATAGGGATACTCTGTACCGCGGCATCTATATTCGCAAATAGGCGAGTCTCCGTCATAAACTATCCTTTTATGCATATTAACATTATTAACGGTGCAAAATAATTTCTTCTATTTTTTCCTTATACTTAACTTTATAAATACAATATAAATATTTATTGAGTGACATACATCGACATAATAATGGTGACATAATTAAAATTTTTAATAAATTTAAAACAATTTACTTGCTGCGTTTTCTAGTATACGCTTAGTCTTACGACATAGCATATATACGTATATTACTGTCATGCATCTTTAACCGCGTCTATCCCAATATCGCATTTATGATAAGGATATAAAATTATAAGCGCCTCACGTTCAAATACCTCAGTAGGACAGAATTCTTTCTACATACAAATCTTCACATTTATGATATTTATTATTCGGATTTAAGTCGCATGCCAAAATACATAATCTGTGTTCTCGACTACGATCTCGATCTCGACTACGAGTTCTCGGAAACGATTTTACCGTGCAAGGCTTATGTAGCATTTAAATAAGTAACATATATATGTCAAGCCCGTCAATTTACAATTAATAGGAGTACTTGTGGTCAGTGGACGAAGCTCCAATCCTTCTCCTTAACAAGAGAAGGTGGCTTTGTCAAGCAGTGAGATAATTATAGACTACTCCTAAGTAAATAGGTATATTATATGTCACAATACAAATATATATTTGTAATAGAAAATAACGTGTAAGTGACTTGAATGCAAATGCGCTTATCTCTTTCAAAGCGACGCAAAAATGATGTGTGAGCTAACATAACTGTAACGTCGTTCTTCTTATGTCTCATGTGTGTAAGACGATAGCTATAAAATTTCCATCTCAGTTCTTTTATTTTCTCACATAGTCTGTTTATTTAATTCTAAGGAAACGTTTTCACCATTTTTCTTTTTCAAATATTATTGGCCTGAGTATGCAATGAATGTACTTTTACGTTGTAAATTTTAGTAAACAAAAAATCTATAAATCGTAAAATTTACTGTCAAATGTGAATTTGTACATTTTTAACGAGAAGTGTTTAATTCTTTCTTATTACTCGGAGAAAGTACCGAAAAAAAGCGTACAGTGCTCTAAGCGAAAAATATTTACTTTCAAAATAAAACTATAATTTTCATATTTGAAGATAAATTAGACTTAGACTGCGTGTATAAAGTAGTAGTCGAGATGGTCTAGTGCAGTGATTCTCAACCACTGTGCCGCGGCACTTTTGTGTGCTGCCAAATTTCAAAAGTGTGCCCCCAAATTTTGCAAATATATAATAATGTTAATATTATTAAATTATATCATTTAAAAAGAAAAATATTTTCTTAATAAACGTTTAGTTATTATTGTAGTATATATTAGTTTATTTCGTATATTTAAATTTTTTGTCATAAACTATTTATGCAGTGTGTTGTAAGTAAATAATTTTTATCTTTTTCTTTGTGTGCCGCCAAATTTTGAAATCGTTAAATTAGTGCCGCAACAAAAAAAAAAAAAGGTTGAGAATCACTGGTCTAGTGGATAAAATATACGTACTATGTGTACTGAAAAAAGACTGTAAAAAAATTCTGCCTACATGTTTGTCTATCGGCAAAACTGTAAAACGTGTAGTAAGCCCGTCAATTTACAAATAATTAGGAGTACTTGTGGTCAGTGGACGAAGCTCCAATCCTTCTCCTTAACAAGAGAAGGTGGATTTGTCGAGCAGTGAGATAATTATAGACTACTCCTAGGTAAATAGGTATATTATATTATGTCACAATACTCATAAAATACAAGTCGATATAAGAATTCATCTCGAGACATCCAGGTTATCATTCCTTAAACAAAACTTTAATCTACTCTATTATATTAGGTGGATCTGGGACAATCGATGATATTTTAACCTCATGGTCATACTGAATAACTTTCACCAAGAACCATACCCTCGCAAATAAAGTTTGGGAGCATCCATAAATTACGTGAGGCAATTTTGGCAATTTTTTGACCCTCCCTCCTCCCTTGGTGAGATTTCGTGAGAATTTTGCTCTCTATAATCTCACGTGAAATTAGGGTAAGGGACCCTTACCCTAATTTCACGTGAGATTTTTGAAAGTGCGTATTTATGATGTTCATGGAAAACATTATCAATTTTTATTAAGTGCACACAAAAAAAAGGTCATTACGACACACGTACCGATGTTTCCACTACCAGGCTATACATATTCCTAAAAAAAAAAAAAATGGTCATCAAGCGTACATTAAATTGTTACAGACATTCTTTTTTTAACCGGCACATGACATTTTTAATGACAGAAAAATACTACGTGATATTTGCCGAGACCACCCTCCCCCCTCCGCTTGAGATTCTTTTAGATTTCGCTCGTTTTAAACTCGTATACATTTTTTTAAGTGTTTTAAACACTGTTTACAATTACAATTACAATTGTTTAAAACAGTGCCAGCCCCTGGCTACATATAATTTATAATTTACTAATTATTATATTTTAAAACGCTTATTACAAAAGCTAAAAATATATATAATTAGTTGTTTGGAGTGATCACAAGTTGAACTTTAATATCTACAATTTAATAATACGTCAAAGGCTTCATTCATAATATTCTTTAAATAACTCCCTGAACTCGCGTCTCTATTATCCCTTGTTACTGCCGGCACCAGTCAAGGTTATGACATTAACATCGTATTTTTCAAATAAAATTCTTTTATTTTTACATAATTCAATAAGAGTAGGTATAATGAGGTATACATATCGTATGAAGATGAATGTATCGTTTTATATCTTTGTTGTGTCAGTCTGTATATTTTCTGTCGACGTTTATTCGACTTACGTTCTTAATTTGTTTGTTGAAATATTATCCCAGGAGTCACAAGATCAATATGAAAAATTATTTTATGCTTTATTAAACTTATTTGATAAAGGTTGTCGGTTATATTTGTTTAATACGTCAGATAACGCATCGGTATCCTAAGAAAGTTGCGTTCGCCATCAGCGAGGTTTAAAAAATATTTACTCTTCTAACCCCATCGTCTACTCTCTGCGCATGGGTAGATTCACTGGGTCTCAGATGCCCCAAAAACAAGCCCCGATCCTGTACCTGGTATTCACTCAAGAGAAGATGAAGGTGCTGATAAGCCAGGGCTATGGTACCGGAGAAGGCTCGAGCGTCATGACCATACACGAGGCGCAGGGACAGACGAGAGAGGAGGTCGTCATTATCCAAATGAAGTCTAGGAGGCTGCGAATTCATGACAGTGTCTTGCATGTTGTGGTCGCGATGATTAGGCACATCAAGATCTGTGCCTACTACACCGATGACGGGGATGATGCAATCCGTCGCTTTGCCGGGAGGGTGGTAGAGGCTACACACAAAGAAATCCTCGAGCACAGCCTCAAGATGGGAAAACATAATATAGACACTGGCGTCATCGAGGATTTGCTCGCGCTGTTGGGCAGGGGTCAAGAAAGACATTAGAAAAACCAATAAAACCAGGTCACACTATTGAACGATATGTGGATGTGGTGAGCGATTAAAATAGAAATAGGGAATAGAAAAAGATTGGTGTTTAACATGTAAAATAAATAAACTTTTTAAGGTCAGTGTCGAACTCACGTCCCTCTTAGAAATACTAAGATAGTTTTAAGTACTTGCTGTATCGAGCAAAATAACTTAACTCATTAAAAAATAGGCACGAGCAATCGAGAGCCCGTGGATGTATAATATTTAATAATAATAATTAAAAAAAAAAACACAAAAATACGTCAGATAATATGCTCGTGATAAATAAAAAAAAAGTTTTGTTAATTTTAGAACTAAATTTAATATAATATTAAATTGTTAAAAATTCAGTGACGTCATCTCCTGAATAAAATACAGTGCCAATAAGCCCACACATCTTTCTTATTTATATAATCTTGTGCAGAGTAATATGATTTATCTATTAAAGACCTTTTAATATAAGCCTTAAATTTATTTATTTATTTACTTTTTACTGTACACAAACACAAAGAAAGAAACTGTTTAAGTATAAAATAAAAGACTTATGTACAAAAGGCAGTCTTATCGCTAAGCTGCGATCTCTTCCAGACAACCAACGTGAAGGAGTTAATGTGAAAAAAAAAGCGAAATTATTCATTAGCAATTGTAAAATAGTTTGTGAGATTTTATTATATATGTATATACCTTGTCCTTTAAAAGAAACGTTTACTTTGTGGAGTCAGAAATTGGGAGTTGTTTATACTACGTTTCTTACTGTTTTTTATCGAAGTAATTATTTTTTTTTGTGAATATATGTAATGTTATTATAAATTTTATACTATGACGCGTCAATGTATATAATATATGTATATAGACTATTCATATAACTAAAACATATATGAAGAAAAATTATCTTCATAAGCGCTATTTAATTCTGTTAATTTCGTAATCACCAGTTAATGTTGTACACTACTTATATTTCTTACTTGCTAAAAAAATAATACATTATAACTGAATAAAGAACTCAGCGTGACGTCGCGCTGCGGGAGATGGTGGATGCTGTGAAGCTATACGAATATTTCTTTCATTAGATGTACACCGAGAATTCAATGGAATTAAACGATGAATGTTCATAGTATAGGGTCTTATTATTACAAAAATAAAATAAAATAGTAGTGTTTTATTTTTCATTTGTCTAGCTTGAATAGCTTATGCAAGGAATTTATATTGAAACTGAAATCCTAACACAAACGTTCCTAAGAGAGGGAATACATCTCTTTCTACTATGGATTCAAGGCAACATCTAAGAAAGAGACAAAATACCAATAGTCAACGAAATGCTCGGAACGATTATTTCACTTTACATGTTTGAGAAAAATGTCAACCTTATGTCAGTTACTTCAAGATGCATATTTCGATATACAATTTTATTAAGTAAGCGTTCCAGTTACGATATAAATTCCTTGAATTTATCTATACTCGACAATGACGTATCTGCCAGTCAGTCGATAAGTTTTACTGTACGAGTATAAGTACAGATAAAAAAAAAATGTAGCACACAAGACTTTTCTTCTGATCTGTGTTCAATCAAAACTCTAGAAACTTATTATTATTAACTTCCTGCTTATGTCTGTCAGTGCGAAGATTACAGTCTATTACGATACAGTAAAGTACAATATTGATTATTGTCACAATTACGTTACTTAAATAAATAAACATAAAAATAAATAAACGAACCTACTTCGAAAAATAATTACTTATTTTAAACATGAAAAATTACAAAAGAATTAATTAAACATGTACATTCTTGTATTTGATTTATTACAACAAAAATGCCCCGTCATTGTATTTCAATAATAACTTGTTAACAATATAGTTCAATTAATTTATACGATTGATTTTTATTTCCAATTTTCATTTCCATATTTTATTGAAATTTCACGAGTAGGTAAATAAGTGCTTATTAAATGAGAATGAATAGATATTGAATTGTAAAAATATTGTAGCGATTGCGATTTTTTAAAATCATATTTACTAATCAGAATGAATTTTGAGAACAAAAGATACACGTATACGCGATACCGTTTACATGTAGGAGAAGAGCATTTGTTATAAATGTCATAGCTCATATTCTGATGGAATTAACTGAACTGAATCAGCTGTAAGCGTCCCACTGCTGGGAAAAGGTCTTTTCTCTATATCTGATGGAATTATTATCGTTTAATCGGTGAAAAGATTCTTCAAACAGATGTACGAGTAACATAGTAATTACGTTCCGCTAACTCACTGGCAAAGTGTTCCCATTTTATAATATTGACATAGATTTAGCCTCACGCGGCCAGCTGGGTCACGGTCGTGACCGGGCCGCATCAGTACGCTCCTACTTTGAGGTGCGAAACTGGTCGGTCGCTGGATTACATTTAATAATACAAAGCATTTTTCATTCGAATAGTTCTTAGCCACCGGTTCGGAACATTGATTATAATGAGAAAAGCCAGCAAGAAATTATATATATTTATCACTTACAATTAGACTTTATATCAAAATACATTTATATCATAATTCGTAGTCCTATGTGAGCGACTAACGAGAAAACGTTACACGAAGCGACACGACGTGGCGTGACACGACGCGACGCGAACTGACACGAGGGATGGGCAAATGGGAAAAAATATCGATATAAAAATATATAGCTTAAAAACTTACTTATTTTATTAGGGATACACTGTATTAAATAAATAAAAATCTGATAAATAGTTAAATTTTTATGATTTTTTTCCAAAAATTTTAATCCATCCTCCTGCGAGTTTTACAAAATGTCGTTGAGATCAATCAGCCTTTCAATCGTCGATATTGTCTTGGTAATTCACGTCACGTAAAATTATGTCGCAGCAACGCTTGGATTATGTCGCATCCCATCGCATCGACTTATGTCGCGTCAAATCGTTGCGTCTTCAGTAAATACTTAAGGTTTTACTCTACGATTTGTTAGTCTTAACGATAAAATATTGTATCATTTTAGCTCGTGTTCGCTGGTAAAAATGTCGCTAGAATTTTCATCTAGAATTTGCGTCTCCTTTTACTATTCATATTTCTACTTTTACCTTTTTTGTTCATATTATGTCGTGTATTTGGTATAAAAAAAGCGCGCGAGACTTCAACCTTGTGCTCTCTATCTCTAAATATACTAAACACACGTGTTTTAAATTCACGTGTTTCCGTTACATCATGTGAAAGTCTATTATGATCGCTATCTATAATTTAATTTAAATTATTTTTTAATATGGCTTTTACGATTTTATTTTCACTAACAGGTATCAAAAGATAGCCTCAATTATTTTTTATAATACAAAATTAAATCTAATTAAAAAACAAAAAATGACAAATAATAAAATAATTTAATTTTATTCATTCACAGACTAATTGTTACAGTAATATTTATTTACCTGTCTCGCAATTTGGACCAATTGAGTTTTATCGACACAAATTACGAAATAAATGTTTAAATACTTTCAACATTATTGAAAATTTTATAAATATGCGGCTCTACACTAATGAGGACCGATTGTTCATTGATTAATTCATTCATTCATTCGATTTGATAGCGTTTGATAATGCAAAAGGAGGTCCCCAACGTCAAAAAATACCGATAACATACGAGATTTACTTTCACTAAAATATAATAATCGTTGTTTTATTACTTTTAAATCTGGTCAGTTAAAATAATTTGTCCCTTTAAGTGTTTAAGTCAGGCGTTCATTAATTTATTTTCCCCCCCAAAAAAAAAGGATATTTCTCTTTATGGCAGCATTTATGCCAAACGTTACAAATGCTAATTTTTAACTGTAACTAATAACACACAATATTTTATAACACGAATAATTTTTTATGACCTCAAATATTGATACTATTTATTGAAAGGAAAATTATTTAAGTGTTAGCTGCAACTTCTGCGTGTATATTATAAACAATGAATTATAAAAGAAATATATAAAAATCAATTGCTGTGATACCTTATGGCACTCACTATAATATAATGGATGAATCTATTGACACAACAATCCTTCAACCCATATAGCCTACAGGTATGCCAAGATATTCATATCATCATACATCCTTTAGGAAAACATTATCCTCCTTTGCCAGACAATGCCAGTGGAAAGTATCTTACGTCAAATGTAACTAAGTTTGATAAAGCGAAGTTCAGTCAAAATGGAAGTATTATTTTTTGACATTTTAATCTAAATAAGTAGTTAATTTACATACTTATTATTTAATTTATTATATAAATAATTTAATATATCATTTTATATGAAGTATGATGAAAAGTAATTTAACCCAAGCATCAAAATTGAGAATATTATGTATGTACATATTAGTTAATTTATTATACGTGAATTGCGAAATAAGTTGAAGTAAGTTCGTTACCTACATTATTATTTTTAAAGTTATTTTTTTATATGATACTCCTTGATTAGTTTAACCCTTTTGTATAAAAATTACTTAGTAATTAATTTAAGTCTGAATAAATTTTTAAGTTGTGGGCAATTAATAATGAAAATGTAATAAAATATGAAAATTATTCTTAGTGACGACAATCGAAATTTTATCATAAGTTAACCTTAATATTTATTATTTCCTAAAATAAAACACATCGTAAAGTTTGAACTATACCAGTATCAAACTTTTATATAAATTGAAGACTATAATCCCGATACCAACACGGTAAATGTTCAACGAGTTATTCGAACCACTAAAATTATCATAGAAACGTAATAAGTCACTCTTAATAAATTAAAATATTATTTAATTTTAAATTATTCTACCCATCTGTGTTGCTTGAATAGAGATGCGTATTAAATAATGTGAGGAAAGTTGAAGTGACAGTAAAATTATCAAAACCTAAATTATCATATTAAAGGTTTTGATGTCGCTTTATATCCAGTATACTTATCGACAATATCAATAATAGAGTTCTTAAAAATGTTTTTTTGAATGGATAACAGTCTCTGCTAATAATATTGAATGACGACTCGAAGATTAATGACGTACTCGCCTTGATGCTTAAACTTGTGCTAATCTAGAAGCTCAATTCTTCTTCCAATGCAGCTGTAGAATACTTTAGGGACATTTATATTGACTAATATATATTGACATTTACATCTCCCTTTTAATGTAGTTTCGTAGTCTGTTCCTGTATATGAACTCGGTGGTGTTTTCTTATAAGCACGCTAACATTTAGCTAACCATCGATTGGGAGACTTAATCATAGTCCACATATAATAATAATATAATATAGAACGGTTGGAGTGCACCAGTTAGACATTAATAATAAGCCTTTATTTACTGAAGGATAATATAAATACCCGTCGTCGGTAGCAGTTCTCAAGCCCCAGTGTGTCTCCTGACATAGGCCTCCTCCATTCCCTTAGATATTTTCCTATCTATGGCCCTTTTCTGCCTTGTAGTCCCTGCCAAAGATTCAATGTCATCTACCCAATAGTCCACATAAACATAGTCCAAATAGCAAATACGCTATACAAAATGGTAGATTGTACTCTTTCGGTCTTCTGTGTAACCTACCGCAGTCATAAACTAAACGGGTGTGTTCTTTGGACCTAAATCTTTTCGGAATTTGGTTTGTTCAGAAAACTAGAAGTATTCGAACTAATTTTTAATAAAAATATAATTCAAGTTGGTCTCACAATTACCGTCCTAGTCATTGATATGGTGAAAAAAATTCAGTACCTGCATAAGTTTACGTAAAAAATGTTCTTAAGGTATACAAAAATAGTATCTACGAGATTTGAGAATTTGGACCGCAATATTCCGATAGCGAGTGCTTTCTACAAATACAAACTTACTAAAAAAATCCTGCCGATGTAGTTTAAATTGAATACGTCATCTAAAATGTAGCGAGGTTATCAATTAAGGCAGCAATCGACCACCCATCGAGTGTCCGGTACCAATTGATAAATTAAATTATGAACATAGTATTACTTAATACAGTCAGGATTATTTTTTTCGTTCGGTGACTGTTTTATTTCTCAATTTATTAAACTTACGTTAAAAATATAATAGTTTATTTACAACAGAAAAATTTAATGCTAATGAAAAGATTAAATAGGTTTTTTTTTATTTTTATTCTTACTTTCATTGTCAGAGTCTGAAATACTCATACAATACATTCGAGTCAATTATTTTAGATTGTACAACTTCATCAACGAACTAAACCTAAACTTACAATTACAATAATTGCAATTAATAACTGGATAAACACGGACGTGGAATGGTGACAATACTGGCATATTTACTGTGGATATTTGTCTGCTTAATCGAAATTCCGATTCAATTTCACCGAATAATTCGCCATTCTTTTACCGAATGATCGTAATTATGAAATGCAGGTCATGTCATTCCTAAAGAATAATTAGTTATCATATTCAGTGAAATGTAGATTAAATATAAGTATTAAGACTAAGCATATATTAAAATAAGTAAATTACACACTATTGAGATTGCAATATATACTCGTAGATAAAGCATTTTTCTCTAGTACGTTATTTTACACTCAATACTTCGGAATGATATACACTGATTTGGAACAAAAATCTGATGATTTAATGCCAATCCGTGTGGGTAAGGAATAGAGTACTTTTCCTGGGAATTTATAGTAATTAATCAAATTTCCTGTTCGTGCTCTTATATTGAAAACCAAGCTCAGTGGCGTTCGATTGAAGAGGTCAGATCCAACAGTGGACGAAAACACAATAAATATGATGGCGATGATGACGAATAGTTACTTATAATAAAAAGTTAAGGCTATTTCTAAATCACGTATAACCTAATTCGAGCATATTTTGGATGTGGTAATATCTAACATTCCGTTCATAAAAATCATATGATGTTTAGCTAATAATTTACTTAACTAATTATTTAAATATATCTAGTAAAAACGAATTATTTAATTATTATAAATAAACAACTAAATAAAGTGAATATCGCAACGATTTATATTCACAAATATTAGGTCTCTTTTGTGTTTCGAATATTAATAATGACCAAAAATTTTGGGTTTTATTATTTATCTCATTTATCGTGTTATAAGGCGTACTATATTCTGGTTATCTCATTTGTGAAAGTAATTATCCGTGTTTATATTTGAAATTACAAAAGTTTTTTTAGTATGGTCTAAATGTGGTTTAGTCAATTTTTAATGATCCTTACTGTAACAAATATGGATCAAAATATGTACATAAAAACAGTCAGGCACCGTGATCTATCACAAAATTCAATGTTTTATTTTTAAATCTAATGCTACAAAAACTAGATAAAAGATAAAAGATAGGAACTACTATGATACGCTGGAAAAGAGAAAAAGAAGAAGTATGACATACATCAAAAGAAAATAGTTACAATGTTTAGCTAAGAACACACTTAGTGTTTTTTATCCGCCTTCACCGTGAAAGAGGATTCACTTTATCGCATCCAAAGTTAGTTAAAAAAAATTGAAATTTATTTGTAGCATCCGCAGTCTCTGCATATTACTAGTAAAAACATAATGGAAATCCGTTGTATGTGAACTCATCAATCATTGTTTTACGCATTGTTCATCTTATTTTTTAATTAATTCAGTAAAAATTTAATGCGATATCTCGATTCTGACGACTATCCCTAGCAACTTATTTCTATTTTTTTCAACCAATTTTTCGGGCCTTTTTTATGCTGTCACTATTAGCTGTGTTTCCGCAAAAACTTCTTAATATGCTTTGAAATAAACCGTTTGTCTGTATCTAAAAAAAATCTGTCTGGAGTCTTTGATTCTTCTTTTTATTGTGTGCAATATATTAACTAGTTGTTTCATTCAAGGCCCGATATGTCATTAAGGATATTGTAAATACGCTTATCGGTTAATTAGCGATAATCGATATACATACATAAAGAATCAGATCGTCAATTTCTTGTATGTTATTTTAAAGCAATCCAATACAATGAACAGGCTATTTCAAAATATACGTAAAATTGGTTTTTCATGTCCAACGAATGTCTCCCGAGATGAGAAGGTCAAAACGAAAATTTATGGTTATTGTATTGCTTAGACGATGTTTAAATTTAGAATTTCAATATTAGTGCACTGTCCTATCTTATATCTCTGAATATATGAACATAATGCATTTGACGTATTGATTTTGTGACTTCCGATTTGTGATATCCGATTTCAAACAGTATCTATCGTATTCGGTATTCTGATTTTACAATCGTATCACAATGGTCAGCAATAGACTATCTTTCAACTTCATAATTGTTATTAAAGACAGGTTAAGTTTTTCTACTGATTTGATCGTTTCGTAATGCTGTCATAATGATTCTCAATCAAGAAGTTTATATACAAACTGGAATGCGCACGTGCACTCAAAAAACATTCCTAAGAGAGGGATTGCATCTCTTTCTACCATTAACTTAAGGCAACTCGTAAGAAACAGACAAAATACTAGTAGTCAACGAAATGCTCGAACGATTTTTTTCATTTTACATGTTGTAAACAAATTTTAAGGTCAGCCTTATAAAAGTCATTTCAAGGTGCATATTTGAATATACAATTTTATTAAGTGAACGTTCAAGTTACGATATACATTCCTTGTTCTCAATATATACCTACATCAACTAGCTGACCCATGCGAAAATTCGCACAATATTGTAGTCATTTAAATATTGAATTAAGAGAAAAAGAGAGAAGAAATTAATGTGATACATTAAGAATTAATTAATTATGAGTAATAATTTATATACTCCTTAGTAATTTAAAACGTTAAAGCTTTATATAATTATCTATCTACGTCGATATTTATTAATTTGCGCGATAGATTAGAATCATGTGATGTTAGTTACAAAAATATTCATAGATGACGCTCCTTGTACTTGTTGTTATTGTAGTATATATGTTATATATACCTATGTATGTTTTGTTTTATGATGTGTAGTGATTATAGCAAAATGTCGCGTATATAATATCACTGGTAAATCATTGGAATCGTATTGAAATATCAAACTCGCGTCATTGCTTAAAATGAAGATATGAAGCTTATTATATTCCGCAGATACATACCGGTTTCGACGGGTTATATGTTTCGACACATCCTGCGAAATTTATATCTGATTACGCACTTTACAAGTTTTCGTAAATCTAGCTCAGTTATGAACTGGTTAACATCACAGGTCTACATCAAACAACAATGTAACACGCTAATAACATATCGATTTAGTCAAAAGTGTCGACTGAACCATCTTCCTTATCTGCGCGTCATGTGATTCGCTTTAAATTATAATATAACAAATTATACATCTATTTACATACTTATATAAATGTCAATATGACCATGCTTGTGTTCGATATATGTATATATTCTGATTTTCATTGATCTATTGTCCCATTATTACCCCGCAAGTATACATATTAAGCTTTGGATACGATACCACAAGTACAATGACTATTTACTCGTCTTGTCACAGACCTAAAATGTATAACGAAATCTCAACGACAAAAGCTATTCTACCATATTAATAGCCGACTATAAATTAATAGACCTTACACATAATAATATGGTGTTTTGTTTAATAATCTTCATTATATATTTTCCTATCTTTATCTTCTCTTCTTCTCTTTTATTTTCTCTATCTTCATCTCTATGTTTATCGTTATTACGCTTGATCCTTATAAGACATTTTACTATGATGAGTCCTAAACCAAAAGACTGTCTGGAAGATATCGCTTTAGTAGCGATAATACCGCTTTTGTAGATCTCTCTTTGTTCATTACAAATACTGTTCTTTTTTTAGTGGTGTGCAATAAAGAATATTATTATTATTATTTATCGTCTTCATTTTCATTAAGACCGCGTATCTTTGGCTGTAAATTTAACATTAAAATTACTTTTTCATATTAATATTAAGCTCTAAGTGTGACAAGAAATTGCAAATAAATAACATTTTAATAGTATTTATTTTTAGTAAATTTACAGCAACAGGAACATATTTATTGAGGATAAGAGAGTAAATATAGCGTAACTTTTAGTTTTACTACATTATTAATTAATTACTTTTTAGGGCTTCGTAAGCAAAGAATGAGAATGAGAAAAATATGACGACCGTTCTGGTGTAGTGGTGCGAGTAGTTGCCTCAAAGCCGCGCGCCCGGCGGTCGCGGGCTCAATTTGCGTTTGGGACAGATATTTATATTTGTACAAATATTTGTTTCCGGTCTGGGTGTATATCTTTGTGGGTCTCTCCACCGTTCCTCGGAGAGCACGTAAAGCCGTCGGACCCGGTTGTTATCATAGACACCTGATAACGATCGTTACCCATTATAAGGAAGTTATCCACCAACCCGCAGTGGAGCAGGGTGGTGGATTAAGCTCCAGCCCTTCTTCTACATGGAGAAGAGGCCTTCGTTCAGCAGTGGGTGGTTTACAGGCTGATACCAGCAAAGAATGCGTATGGGCCAACCAATCCTAGTGATTTTTTTTAAACATAATAGTTAATATCCATTCGGAATCATTGCGTTATCCTTTGATATCGATTTACGTATATATATTACGTACTATATATATATAGTCGTACGTACTCGACTCATTCCTATAATATTATCACACTTATTATAAGTTTATAATTAAAAGTTATTCATGTAATAACAATTGTTATAATATGTCTGTAAAATTTTATTAATATGACAATAATTAAAAATATAATTTAATATAAAAGCTTGAGAGTGTTTAATTACTGTGTCATATTTAAAATGAAAGCTATCACATTGTGAATATTTAACATATGTAGTTACAATTTCTGATCCCCATACATATATTATATTATATTAATTATCATAATAATTAAGTGATACGTCGAAAACAACGCTTAATCTGATTAACATAATTATTTTCGTGTTCTTAATTTATAAAATTAATAGTAATCGTTGAAATCGAAATCGAAAATTATTACATTTAAATAATTTATCCCTACTAATATAAAAATGCGAAAGTAACACTGTCTATCTGTATGTTACGCTTTCACGCCTAAACCACTGAACCGATTTTGATGAAATTTGGAACTGAACTTGGGAAAGGATATAGGATACTTTTTATCGCGAAAATATTAATCACGAAATTATATAAAATATTATTTTTATTGAAGGTTAATTTGAAAAAAGTTCCGTCATACAATGATTGAAAATATTAATTTTGACTCAAGGGCGGTAATATTGCTTTACCTTTGTGACAACATGAAGTGAATGCAATCCTGTCACCTAAAATGACTTCAGGTTCAAAATGATTCGCATTGCAAAACCTGCATTGTAAATCCGTTAATCTACAATCATAATCATAACTATAAAAATCTTGAAATGACAATTAGTTCACAATTGAATGATCTCTCAAAACTTATTTCTTCATTTTGTATAATAATAACACACTATTTAAATTTTCATCTGGTCTATTATTTTGTGTATGCGAATATAAATTCCTCCTTCTTTCGAACGATCTTAAACTTTATTTCACAACTTTAACTATTAACTTTCATCAAAAATTCAAACAATGTACTTCTACGCAGAATTTTAAATATAAATTTTATAATTAATAACGAATAAATAACGAACTAATAACGAATTGTTTTGTTTAATATCTTGCAGAGAAGCGTGTGAATATATTCCTGTTAGTACAGGCAAGTACACAGGCCAAGTAAAAACTTGGCATGGTTACTCACGGGCCTCTTCATAATGCTTTAGCTTAAGTGGAAACGTATCATAAAGAAATAAAAACATATATATACATATATATATATATATATATATATATATATATATATATATATATATATATATATATAATAAAAATAATTAGCTTAGTTTCCATTTTTACTTATGAATGTCAAATCTATTTTAGCTGTAAAGTAAAATATCTTGAAAATAAGGTGTAAGAAAAATTATATATATACGTTGGTACACTGGTCTTCTGACGACAGATGCAACACCTATATTAGAAATGAAAAATAATGCTCAAGCAATTATTCCTTAAAAATTGCTATTCGACAGCGAGAGATGAGCAAAAGATGCGAGTGTTTAAAAATTAGTGTCAACTATAACAGTCGCTTGATCTAAGGTCAAGTACGTACTTCAAATATTTTCTATTCGAATAGAGAATTTCTTTATGACCAATAACGCATATTTATAATAACAAGCATCGAGCATATTTACTATATAAACGTATTACGAAAGACCAATTCGTGACCTGATATTTTAGTTCACTGACTGCATATCGGAGGCAGCACTATCGATTGCTTATTTATTGCCTTTAAATAAAATTGTATATTAATAATTATTTCATCGTCTTAGCTATTACATAACTGAATGAATAATTTTTGACTTTGACTTTAATAACAAACGAAAATAACTCTATAAAATAGTACCAAAAAACAAGGCAGAGAACTCGAAATTAGAAAACTCTCTACGCCATTATATATATATTGTGTATTCTCATACGGAAATACAACCTGTAGAGCTGTCACTAAGATAATTTGCTAAAATGGTTACATTTATGCATCCTTAAAAAAATCAATACCAACTTTTCAAAAGTATTTGTGGCAAAAAGCCAAAGAGGTAATCATTCACTAGAGGAGAGCACTTGATTGAGGGGCCCTTGCCAAGTACCTATAGACTCTCATCCAGCGTTGACTCGTTAATTGATTCATATAATAGCTTTGAATATACATAAGACGCTTTATATGTCAATAAACTGCCTTTTAGAGGCTGAAACGTATAGTACACGAGTACTTTAATTTCAAATTATAATGAAGATTTTTTAAAAAATCAAAATTAATGTGATTTGTTGTTTTGTGTACCTACTTATACAAGTATATATTTTTATCTGAGTCGTTTGCAGTCTTAAAACTTGGACCTTGGAATATCAGCACCAAAAACTTCGGAAAAAAAATTTACTTAACTACTCGTAACCTCTACTGATGATAATTAATTAAGGTTTAGGTAAGGGTTATTTTTTGCCCACAGAATTAGAATAGCTATTCAAAGGAAAAATTCTACTAGCATTTACGCCAATTGCATTCCCCGCGAAGATGATTTATAAAATAATTATATTCATGTCAAGTTAATTGAATTGAATTAGCAAAGGTGCCTCTACTGGATAAAGGCCACTCCTCCATAATTATTTCAAAAGAGTTAAAGCTTAATCTCCACTACGCTACTCCACTTTGTGTTGGCGGTTATTTTCTCTACCATGAGTAACGATTGCTATCTGATATGTATGATAACTACCGGGACCGACGGCTTTACGTACTACCGAGGTAGTGTGAAGAGACCCAAAAGAACCCAGACTATATTGAAATATTAACACATTCGCTGCCAGCCACTCGGATCCGAGTAGGGCTAGGTGCATGAGCTAGGTGCCGTCCACTCAACTGGCCTAAGGAAAATGAACGTGCGAGATATTCGGATCCGAGTGGACGGCACCTAGCTAATGCACCTAGCCCTACTCGGATCCGAGTTGCTGGCAGCGAATGTGTTAATGGTACAAATACAAATATTTGCCCCAAGCGGGAATCACACACACTACACAAGAACAGTTGACATTTATCTGGAAATAATTATTTTTTATGTTTTTATTTGCAAATATGTATGATGCTGTTTTTATTTAAAATAAATTTTTTTTAATGGCATTTCAAATTCAATAGTAACATCCAAATTTTAATTGAATTGTTTTTATTTTTATAAAAAGATGCTACCAATAAATTTCAATTAAATTTGAATAAAATGAAACATATGCCTTCATTTATATAAAACAAAGCTTTTGTCTATTACTTTAAGCACATAGTTTCATAATTATTTTAAGACTAGCTATTGTCGGTGGCTTTACTCACTCCGAAGTAGATCATAATATTTTTATTGGGAATAATATATATATATATATATATATATATATATATATATATATATATATATATATATATATATATATATAATAAAGTTATACGTTTATTCAATTTTCACCCCTCAGAGGTAAATCTTGGCAACAGATTGAAATTTAAATATTAACTTGTTGATAGGAAGAAATCGCTGCGGCGTCGTATTTCAATAGGATCAGCTAGCCTCAATTAGTATTAAAATTCGATACCGCAGCGATTTCTTGCGATCGCGTAAGTTACGTAAGTCCTACCGGCCGAGAAAGAATCTTGGTCGAACCGTGACCGTTACTTCTATTCAGGCACGTAAAATAAAACTGGTAAAGGTTCAATTCTATTGAAGATATTTTAAAAATCGATACCGAATCTAGTATAAAATAATTTTTTTTTCATTTTTGTCTATCTATCTATCAGTATCTTGGCCACTTATTATGACACTTAATGAAATTAGGTACGATTGGAGTTCATACTACGGGCTAGGTCACTGGATAGTTTTATTCCCATAAGCACAATTCCCTTCGAAGAGGTCAATAAAAAACAAAATGTGTACTTAATTAAAATTCATTAACTATTTTCAATATCAGATAATTCTGAAATTTAATTTCAATATAGACATATCAGCCCCAGTAAGAGATCTAAATAACTTGAATCCCAGAATATACAACATAAATCGACCCTTATTACGATGTGTCGAGTTACGATTACTACGCACTAATCGTGTCTTGCGTATATTTTAGTATGTATATATTATGATATCTAAATTAGAATAAAACCTTTTGCGCTTTAGTAAGGCTACATTGAAATTGAATACTTAAGCCTTTAAATTATGTCGGTATTTGATGATACTGAATCTAGACTAAAGACCAATTTAGTTGTGTAATCGATCTTGACTCTTCACATTTAAAATTACCACATTATTTGGCTTATTGTTTTTGATACCATGATACATTTTCTTGACAATAGTTTTTAAGGTCTCAACCGATCAAATCACGATCCGATTTTTTTAAACTAAAGATTTCAATCGATTGAGGTTGATACTGGTTTAATTTCATGTTTTTTTTTAAAGAATATCTTTGAAATATTAGAGATAGATGAAGATAATCTTATATCTTTAAACGAGCAATTCTTGTATATATATATATATATATATATATAATCTGAATCTCGGAAACGGCTCCAACGATTTTCATAAAATTCAGTATGCATGGGGTTTCGGGGGCGATAAATCGATCTAGCTAGGATTTATTTTTAGAAAATGTCGTTTTATCCCTTTTTTCAGGCAATTAAAAATATCGTTAGAATACGAAGGTAAATTTCGCTGTCATTGATAAGTTTATAATAGCTCCGATGTGAACCGGGCGGATTCGAAATAAGGAAACCCCAGGTTCGAATCCAGTCTCCAGGATAATTTTTTTTTTTAAAGTTACTTCTTTTGTGAGAAAAACTATTATTGGGAGCCCTTTACTAACTGGATGACCGAGCTTTGCTCGGTATTTTATTTTTTTGTTTTTTGTTATTCGTGTTTTTTGGAAACTATATTTACATACGAATTACGAACTGATGATATATGAATAATATTTTTCGATCTTACCGAAATAATAATAAAAAAAAAATATGAACTGGTTATTTAAATAAAAAATTACGAGTATAATTAAAAACTGTTAGAATATTATTAGAATACGAAGGTAAATTTCGGCATAATCTACAAGGTTATAATAACTTAGGTGGGAAATCAGCGTGCCTGGGTTCGAATCCCGATGCCTCAAGCCCGACTTTTTTTTTGCTTTTTTTTTTCAAGTTCCCTCTTTTGTAAAAAAAAGAACTATTATTGAGAGCCCTGTACTACCTGATTTCCGAGTTTTGCTCGGTATTATTATTATTATTATTTTTTGTTAATCGTTTTTTTTTTGGAAATTATATTTAGATACGATAGAACTGATGAAATATGAATAATATTTTTCGGTCTTACCTATATAGTAATATAGTATTTTGTGTCACAAGGGGATGATAGTACGATTTTTGTGACCCTCATATGAAATTGCCGAGCCGAAGGCGAGGGTAGCAAACATACGGGAATGGATGTAGTACTTTCGTCCCATGTTGCACATACTTTTTTTATTTCCTACCTTCGGACCTAGGACGAAAGTTCAGATTTTCTCCCTGTGAAGCGGGGATAGAAAGTGTCACTTTTGTGCAGAGGTAGGAAAAAAAATATAAACTGGTTATTTAAATAAAAATCACGAGAGCAATTAAAAACTGCTAGAATATCATTAGAATAAGAAAGTAAGTTTCGCCACCATCTTAAATTTATAACAGCTCAGGTGGGAAATCGGGCGGTCTCGAAAACGGAAGATTTTTCCTTTTTTTTTCAAGTTCCTTTTTTGGTGAGAAAAAATATTATTAGGATCTCTTTTTATTTTTTTATTTAAATAACCAGTGACTATTGTTTTATTATTATATCGTTAAGATTGAAAATATTATTCATATATTATCACTATGTAATTTGTGTCTAAATATAGTTTAACTGAGCAAAGCTCGGTCATCCAGGTACTTAAAATTATTTGTGTAAAATATACTTGAGGTTGATGCGACCTAGCAAGAAAACTTTATATACGAGTACCTTATATAGAATATTAGATCGCTTGCGTTTGTTCGGCCGTTTTATGGTGTTATAAATCTTTATGTAATTGATATTACATGCATACATATATACATATTTTTGAAAAAGACAATTTTTAGGGTTCCGTACCCAGAGGGTAAAACGGGACCCTATTACTAAGACTCCGCTGTCCGTCCGTCCGTCCGTATGTCACCAGGCTGTATCTCATGAACCGTGATAGTTAGACGGTTGAAATTTTTACAGATGATGTATTTCTGTTGCCGCTATAAAAACAAATACTAAAAAACCGATTAAAAAAAATAAGGGGCTCCCATACAACAAAAGTGATTTTTTTGCTCGATATTGATAACGGAAACAGGTAGACGCTTGAAATATTCAAAGAATATTGAGTTATATATTATCTTTAAAAATATAATATAAAGAATTTTAAAACTTTAGAAATAAACAAACTTTTAATAAACCTATATTTACGGCTAATATATTAAAGAACTTTAAAGGCTTTTTTTAAAATTTTATTAAATTTTGTCGTTAAAGTTAATTAATCTATGAGACTGTAAAACATGAGTGGAGCTCACTAGCTGCTCTTGAAACTTAATACGAAGCTATAAATGTAAAATATATGAAGAATTAATTAATTTTTTATTTTGATTTTTAAATTTCAAATACACATATGTTTCTTTCAGCCTGAATATATATATATATATATTTATTTATTTTATAAAAATACAACCCGTAATTAGTTTATTTGACTATTTTTGTATTAGATATTGAGTTTATTAAGTAAGGCTTAAATGGTAAGCTTTAAACGGAGAAATAACAAAACCGGCTAAGTACAAATCGGACTCATACTCGTGTGTGAGTCCGATTTAGTTTCATGAGTTTCATGAGTTTCATGCCACTGAAATATGCTTAACACTATATATTTTTGATGTGGTTATAAAAAGATATATTTTTTTACTTTGACTCCTTCAAGAGCTTGCTCTTGTTTACGGTCTCCTGGAACAGAGGATGCTGTATTATTAGTAAGCACCGGTGCTAGTACGGGATTGGTTTGCGACTGGTTCTGATGGGCAAACAAGTCTGATATTGTGATGGTGGGACCACAGTCTATGTAGTGGACATAGCCACATCGGATGATGAGAACCTCACGAAAGTCGATACAGAGAAAAATTATAAACATTTAAACCTGGAGCACGAGACTGTCGACAGGCGGGGTGTGAAGTTCGCTAAGGTCTTAATATCTGCCAAAGGTTTGATCCCGTTTAAATGTTGATTCCCGTTTTTCATCCTGAATGCGTACTTATTTTACTCAGAGTGCCTAAGAGATACTCGCTGAAGGTCATACAGGTACGCACTGACCTCGGCACACCCAGATGAAGAAGTACCGGCTACGTATGAGGACATCAGTAGGGCTATACATACAAACAAAGCCTACTTCTATTTTGTCATAGGGGGTTTTAACGCGAATATAGGCAAAAGACTGGACGGTGAGTTGAGAGTGAGGCTATTTGGATATGGACAGCGGAACCCCAGAGGTCAGAGGCTGACCAATTTCCTGGAGAAGGAGGGACTCTTTATAATGAACTATTTCTTCTAAAGCCGCCTTATAGGAAATAGACCTGGATGAGCCCTGACGGTTCCATTAGGAATGAAATAGACTTCATCATAACCACCAGGCGACAGATATTCAATGACGTCTCCGTGATCCATTGGGTAAAACCGGAAGTGATCACCTATTGGTTAGAGATATATTGAATATATATCAGTGTTAAGCTGGAATGGTCTCACCTGATGAAGTCTATACTCCGACTATTTAACGCACGTATGTCGGGGTTTTGGATACCCAAAACCCCTAGAGCTTTCAGCTCGAATGATCAAATCGTTTCGATTGCCTTGACGATTGCATTTCTATGGAAAATATAAGCAACAGGTTGATGAACACTGTCCATATAGTCGGGAGCCGATTATATAGACCCGGCCGTAAAGGCGGATCCCCAAAGCTCTCTGACCAAACTCAAAATCTTATGGAAGAGCGACGCCTATTAAACCAGCAGTCCTCTAGTAACACTGAAGCATATAGGCGGATCAACAGACAAATATGCATTAAAGATACGATAGAGCAGAGTCGGGACTTCAAAGTGTTCTCGATGGATTCGTCTGTTGGTCAAAGTCGGTTGTCGAGACTGAAAACAGAGGATGGAGGTAAAGCGTCGACTAGAGCTGAGATATTAAGGGAGGTCGAGAAGCTATACGAATAGCTGTATACCTCGGTGAACCAACCTGTTTGCAGTCCGGCTGAAGATTCAAGAGCCGAGCTTACCCGAAATTATTCCGAAAATATCCCAGACATCAGCTCGCACGAGATTAGTATGGACCTAGGACAGCTTAAAAACAACAAGGCACCGGGTAAGGACGATATTACATCGAAGATTCTGAAAGTGGGTGGAACACCGGTACTTAATGTCCTTCAGAGGCTCTTTAATACCGTCTTGATCAAGAGCGTAACACCGGAGGCCTGAATCAGAAGCGTGGTGATGCTCTTCTACGAAAAGGGTGATAAAACCTTATTAAATTGTTGTTCTCTAGGGTCACTACGACTCGTCTGATGGGCAAGTATACTTCTAACCTCCCAACCAAACCGGTACGCGTCGGCGGATTATACAGAGGACCGAGGTGTAAAATCATCTTTTGTGGTTGGTATTTGTGGACTATGAGAAAGCCTGCGATTGAATTGAAACTTAGGCGGTGCTGCAGTCTCTTCTGCGGTGCCACATTGACTACCGGTATATCAAATTGTTGTCAGTATATCGGTTCGAGTACAAGAGCATAGCACGAGAGCGATTCCAATGCAGTAAGGTGTGAGACAGGGAGATGTCATATCTCCGAAAGTTTTTACCACAGCATTGGAGAACACTTTCAAGCTTCTGGAATGGAAAAGAATCGGCATCAACATAAACGGCGAGTACATCACTCATCTTCGATTTCCCGACGATATCGTGCTTATTGCAGAATTTCTGGAATATCTTAGCATCATGCACAGTGACCTTGATGGAGTTTCCCGACTGGTGGGCCTTAAAATGAATATGAATAAGACAAAAATCATTTCTAATGTCCATGTCGTGCTCACCAATATCGGTCGGAGATTCTACTCTCGAAGTATTGATCAGTACATTTACCTAGGACAAAATGTCCAACTTGGTAGATCCAACTTCGAGAGAGAGGTCAATCGTCGAATCCAGCTGGGCAGCGTTCGGGAAGCTAAAAAACGTCTTTCCGTCATACCTGATATGTATGGCATACGGATCTGAGACGTGGTCTCTGACTATGGACCCTTTAGACAAGCTTGGTATTTCGCAGACGAACGAAGGTTGCCGACATAGCCTAACGGATTTGCAAGCTGAAGTGGCAGTGGACCCTGCACATAGCTCGTAGAACTGACGGCCGATGGAGCAGAAAGGTTCTCGAGTGGAGACCATATACCGGCAAACGCAGCGTCGGATGTCGGTATATATATAAGTATATATATATATATATATATATATATATATATATATATATATATATATATATATATATATATATATATATATATATATATATATGATGACTGTTACCTAAAACACAGGCATTAAGTTGCCTACCTTAGGGAACAGACGACGATGTGTGTGTACGTAAAGCATATATTTATTTATTTGCTTACTAGCTAATGGAGGCCTATCTCTAGTAGGCGAATATTTATTCATTATTATTATTTCATCTTCATCATATCATACTTTGCATGGTTGTCGATATCGGTAACGGGTCCGTGCCCAATCTGTTGTAGACTTTCCTAGTTATAATAACGGATTTAGTGATTAGACTGATATTCCTGTGGTAGTACTGGAACTATAGCAATATTTTAAAAAGTATTCACACAGAATAGAAACACATATTTATATAAACTAGTGGTCGCCCAGTGGTCGAAATTTGACCTAATCTATAATTGACAGCATTGTCAATAAAAATATAATATAAAGAATTTGTTGCATTGTCAACGTCATAAAAATATGATTGCGCATAACATGGTAGACATATGCAACAGTCATTGGACCTGATCTGTATAATTTTTTTTTTATAAAAAATTCATTGCAAGACCTCTATTTAAGACCGTGTTGACAACAGACTTTGACAACAAACAAAAAATCTGTATATATACATTGTACATATGTGTGTGTTGTTGTGTGTAGTGTTTTTTTTTTAAATGAATTTAATGTATTTTTTGAACATAATTATAAAAAAATATTAGCATTCTGCACTTCTTCTCCATATAAACTTTAATTGTGCTAAATTTCATACTTCTCCGTCCGCGTAATTTTCGTAAAAAGGGGTAAAAAATTTTTGCTTCAGGTATTAATATATAGATATAAATGTTCACGTTCTGCGACTTGTGCTGCTAAAAAGACTTTCGTGACCTCTACACTTGAATGTTTGGAAACAATAACGTACTAGAAATAATACAATGTAATTAAAATATTCATTTGCATTGCAAATATTAAGTAAATAAGCTGACGCTTTTAATAATACTAAAGAAGGCTTAATTACCTAATACTTTTTTAATTTTTTGGTTGTTTGATTATTTGTATCTGTATGAAACGAAAACTGCTCCATGAAATTGTACAGAGTGTTAATTGGAGCATAATAAAACATTCCGTTTTTATAATATATTTCATTTTTAAATTTTCTAGACTGCTTCGCACAAAAGTAAACGAAAACAGGGAAGAAAAATCCATTGTAATAACAAACATGAAAGTTATTAAAGTTTTCTTTTAAATTTTCAAATCAAAACAGATCTTCATGATCAAATTATTATTTGACTGTTTTAATTAACGTATAATAAACTTACACTTATTATATAATTATCTAATCATTTTCAATTTGATTCAAACAACATTCATTATTTGTTTATAAACTATATGAAATCAAAAAAAAAAAAGAATTAAAAAATACTTGTTTACAATTCGTTGAATAATTTAAGAATATAGTATAGTATAGTTAATGAAATTTAAAATCGACGAAAAAATTTCATATTCATACAAATGATACGAGTGTTATTTGCTGAACGCTATAATTTTTATGATAATGATACCTAACTCTATAATACTATACTATGATACTATATATACTAACTCTATGATATAAATAATATTCAAGAATGGTTCGTGCTTTTTTTTTGCTTTTTTTATTTTTTTTGAATTTCTATCGAAAATAACAGTAAATAAGATTATAAATATAACATAAATTAACTAAAATCCTATATATAGAGGTGTTATAAAATGGTGGAAGATGCGAAAGTCGAAAATTTGACGTTCAGTTTGATAATTATCTTCATAAACAATTTGAGATAAAAATGTGTTACGACAAAATAAAAAAGAAAAATCATTTATTCATTCATTTTCTTTAAATAAATAAAAGGAAGGAAGAGCAGGGTAGCTTATATTCTGGCAATAAATGTGAATCAATTGTATTGTATACGACACTACTAGTACTACACTAAAAACACCATCTATTATTAAGAAAGTAATATTAGAATCATTTATTTCAGAATAGTAAGGGCCACAGTGTATAAACATTGTAAACGCGATTTTATAAATTTGGCTCACAGTGCACTTCAAATACATTATCTTTATCGTTCAGCAATCAATCAATGGACAGATTTCCTTTTTTTAAACCATACCGTATTGACTGACGGTCGTTTTTGAGACATTTTAAACTCAATCTTTTTTTCTCTTTTGTTACCTACTTAGAAAAGTACTTAAGGTGAAAGGTGTAGTACCTGTCATTGAAAAGCCTTATTTATTTATTTATTTACACTTTAATTACACCACACAAAAGTATAATATGAATTAAATAGCAACAATAACAAAGAAGAAGAAGTTTCCTTACTTTTTTCTTCATCTCCCTCTTAAAATGTTAATTTTTAAATAAGATAACTTGAAATATCTATAACACTGCCATTATGAAATCACTTGGAAATACATATCAATATTAACGATATAGTTATATATTGTTTGAATTTGTATTAATTATTTTAATAGCAATCTAAATATGGGTAATATTATGAATTTTATAGCATTAAACAAGTAGTTATGTGGTTTTGTAATTAAAATTTTTAATTAAATTTCTGCTTCTTTTTGTATCGACGCTTCGACGGGTCGATTTCCTTTAACATTTCCTTTTGACTCTGAACTATTTTCTCTCTTATTTCTCGGATGTCCACATCATTTATGTTATGCTAAGCGGTTTTATGTTATATTTATTTTATTACATTAATACTACTGTAATAGTTTCTAGATATTAATTTTTAATTGATTTAATTAATAACTTCTCTACGTATTTGTTTGTTTGGTATTCAAAATTATTTCACTAATATCATTTCATTAATTAATGATTCTTATTTATAAATACATTTAATAAATATATATAACGTGATCCATATCACTTAATATATATTTCTATATATTTATATTTATGTATATACTCGTATACTGAACTGAACTGAACCAGCATGTAAACAGCCCACTGCTGAGCAAAGGCCTCTTCTCCATGTAGAAGAAGGGTATCTATATATTAATACGTGAACTAAAAACTTTCCACCCCTTTTTATGAAAATTACGCGGACGGAGAAGTATGAAATTTGGCACAGTTAAAGTATATATGGAGAAGAAGTGCAGAATGCTAATATTTTTTTTACAATAATGCTCAAATAATACATTAAATTTAAAAAAAAAACACTACACATACTACAAACACTACGGCATACACATATGTACAATGTACATATATACACAAATTTTGTTTATTGTCAAAGTCTGTTGTCGACACGGTCTTAAATACAGGTCTTGCAACGAATTTTTTATCGAAATCTATAATCACAGATCAGATCCAATGACTGCTGCATATCTTGATTATGTTATGCGTAATCATATTTTTATGATGTTGACAATGCTGTAAATTATAGATTTGGTCGAATATTAACCACTGGGTGACCACTAGTAAGAATAAATACGATAAGAATTTTTGTTACAATATTATTATACAACTACAATTTTATTGTGTACACGTACTATGTATCAGTAGTACTATGTATCTAAGTAGGTATCTTTTATTATTTGTATAATACGTATAACTGTATCGATTAAGATAGTTAAAATTGGAAACGATTAATTCTAGTTGAAAGCTTCTGGCACCAATTAACAGATGTCGATAATTACATTCTAAACGGAACATGGTTTTCCAAATACATTATAATGGATGATACACTTAGTTTTAGTATTTAAGAATTATGTAAATGATTAAGCGCTTGCTTTAATACTGAACTTTATTAAGTCCGGCCTTATAATATACTTATATTATATATTCTAAGAGAGACTTACGTCTGATCAATTAATCGGAGTATTATCTTTAATTAATATACATGACAAATATTCTTATAGGAGATAGCCCGCTCGTTTTCACCTATTTTTATTGTTATCGGTTGTCATCAATCGTAGCGTGATAAATAACCTTTTTCAATATAACTTAAAATATTAATATATTCTTAAATATTTTGATTGGGAAATTCTTAGATATCCGAGTTCAAGTGGAAAATATTTGAATATTGTAAAGTTGAGATTATACACTGTAAAAAATAATAGATTGACATTTTCCAATGCGATCCATCATGTTACCGACAAATTTGAACTTGCAAATACTATTGTAATGAACTTATACATAGGTCTTGTCATGTATCGTATAGCTTAGGAATATAAGCGTGTGGGCTTTTTACATTATGCGAGCGAATCAATCATTTTCGCTTATTTACTTCGTGAACTATTGAATGGATTTAGAATGGGGTTCCGTTAGGACTTACAATTCGGGGTGCTACAGTCGGTGACCTCCGCGTGGTGCACCCTGGAAACGTAGGCAGCAGCAGCTGCACAGTTGCGATTGCGGAACTGCTGCTGCCTACGGCTAACGACCGACTCGGAGGGAACGCGCTCCGGCGCTCTGCTCGTAGCAGAGTTGTCCCGTTGAGCGCGTATAGGGTGGGATTTCTCCAGCGGTGCTGCGCTCGCGCGCTGTGCTAGCACGGAGACTGGGCGGGTCTGGCGTGCGCTAACACCGCCGTCGGACGAGCGAGCAGAAGCCCTGTTTGCTCACCGTCAATATCGTAACCCCGTTTCGTGGTGTCGTGGTCATGTCTCGCGGCCACGTACGGGACCGAGGGTCTTAGCTTAATCGCTCGGATCGCGAGGAAGAAAACCTCTATAAAAAATTACCCCGAATCCCAAGTTTTGGCGCGCGGCGAGGGGATGCATGGTTGATGGGTAGTTCAACCAATAGCGCGCTCCCAGCCAGGGTACCTGCGGACCCCCTGTGTTGGGTTACAAATTTACGCTTACCCGGGTACAGGGATCTCTGCCCGGGCGGACGGCTATTTATCCCATACTCGTGGGACCAAACATGGAAATTTTAAATGAAAAAAACATAAATTTTGATAATTGTGGGAGGAGTAACGATGAGCCTCGTGACGTGGCATCTCATCTGGCAGGACGTGAGCTTAGAGGTCGATCTGTTTCGACAAAGAGGAGGGGGGGAAGAGCGGGAGCCACGGCGACAGACAGCTCAGCGGCCAATTCGGCCGCAGAGATGTCTGCCTCCGAAGAGAACAATGTCTCTTTTGCTGTTCCTCTTCCTGTGCCCCGAACAGTGTCGGCACGGCACGGAACAAGAAGGAAGCGGGCGCGGAGGAGCGATGTGGTGGACTCCGACATTGATGCGGACCCGTCTCTCGCTCAGCCGAATAAGTTGCCGGCAGTGAGTGCGGGGTGTGGCGTGACACGGGATGGTTCACGACCTCCGCGCTCTCAAAGTCTTCCACGCTCTGGCAACCTAACAAGTGCGGAGCGATCAGAGATGGCCATCCAAAGGAAGCAGGAGTTGGAGCAAGGAGCGGAGGAGCGCTTAAAAATGATCACGGCGCAGCTCGCTCTGCCATCCAAGGGGCCACAAACGGCTGCCGAAATGGAGATGCGGGCAAAGAACAGTGTGGCTATAGTCGAAATAGTGGCCGCAGGTTCAAAAAACCTAAAGGGAACCTTTGCGCGCGGCCTAAAAGACGCTGCGCAAGAGTTGGAGGTCTCGATCGAGCGCCTCATAGAACGTAATAAGCGCCTCGAGGAGCAAAATGCGCGCCTTGAGGCCACGAATAGGCGTCTCGACGAGGCCAACCGACGGATGGAGGCTCGGCTGGCGGCGCTTGAAAGGGGGCAAGCCGGAATGCGGGTTGAGCTTGGGCTCCCTGCGGATGCTTCCTCAGAGTCCGCTGACCAATCGGGTGCCACCATACCCGAGGATATGATCCGCGTGATTATTGACCGCATTGCTGCGGTCTTTGGTCCGCGGTTCGACGCTTTGGCAGCGAGGTTGCCACCGGAGCCGATAATGCGGCCGCCGCTAGCGGCCGACAAGCAGAAAACGGCGCCCCTCATGGCCACGGCACCTACACCGTGCCAGGGGGGGTGTTTAACGACGTCCACCGCAGTGACGACCGCACCGTCGTCGTCAAGGGCTGTTTCTTCTCGAGCTCCAGATGAGCCCGAGAAGAAGAAAAAGAAGAAGAAGAAGAAGAAAGACAAGAATGCGGAGGCAGGACAAGCCTTGAGGGGTCAGTCCCAAGAGGAGTTCCCGCCTCTGGTTCGCGCCACTCCGCCCCCGCGGGCTGCTGGGTCCAAGGCAACTGCCGCGCCTCCGCGCGCTGCTGAAGTTGCACCTCGGGGTTCTGTCCTCGCTGCTGCTGCACCCACTGAAGAGGGCTGGCAGATAGTGGGGGGCCGGAAGTCCCGTGGAAAGGGTCGCAGCACTGCCGCGGAACGCGAGGCAGCTCCAACGACAAATAGAGGGCAGACTAAGCCGCCGTCGAAGAAGAGGAAGCCGCGCAAGCTCCAGGTGCCCAAAGCAGCTGCGGTAGTTATTACCGTGCTGCCGGAGGGCAAGGAGAAGGGCCTCACGTATGAGGCCGTCCTGAAACGCGCCCGGCGGGACATTGACGTCTCTGATCTTGGGGGCGTCGCGGCGAGAACCCGTCAAGCCCGAACAGGGGCTCGAATTCTCGAGTTCCCTGGGGCTGGCGGTGCGAGGACAGCCGACGTGATGGCTGAGAGGTTACTGGGTCTGTTCCCAGAGGAGAGTGGTGTCCGGGTCGCCAGGCCCGTGAAGTGCGCCGAACTGCGCATTTCCGGGCTGGACGATTCTGTGACGGCGGATGAGATCCGGGAGGCCATCACCTCGAAAACTGGGTCTCCAGCTAATGCCGTCCGGGTGGGCACCATTCGCCCAGGCCCAGGCGGTGTAGGTTCCGTTTGGGCATCGTGCCCTGTTGCGGCGGCCAAGTCTCTGGCCGCCGAAGGCAGACTCCTGGTGGGCTGGAGCTCCGCGCGGGTGACCGTACTAGAGCCTCGGCCTGCCAGGTGCTATAAGTGCATGGCGGTCGGACACACCCGGCCGTTATGCACTAGCTGCTTTGACTGCAGCGGACTCTGCTTCCGTTGCGGTCAAACAGGGCACAAAGCGGCAACCTGCACCGCTGCCCCGTTCTGCCCTGCGTGCGCGGCGGGCAATCGCCCCGCCGAGCACTTTATGGGGCGGAACGGGTGCCGACCTCCGGCGTCAGGCCCAAAGAAGGGGGTGGGAGGCAGCGAATCGGTCCCGGCTGCCCCACCTAGCGCGGCTCAACCGCCGCAGCGGCAGGAGGCAATGGAGACGGTCTGATTATGGACCGTAACATTGTCCTCCTGCAAGGGAATCTCAACCACTCCGCCAGGGCACAGGACCTCTTCCTGCAGTCCATGGCGGAGTGGTCGGTCGGTGTCGCTGTAGCCGCGGAACCATACTCAATCCCGGATCGCCCGAATTGGGTGGGCAGTCGGGACGGCTCCGTGGCGGTCGTCGGGTCGACGGTTTCGCATTCCCCGCCCTTGTCGGTCAAAGACAAGGGCACGGGATATGTGGCGGCCGAATGGGGAGGGGTCACATTGTACGGCGTGTACTTCTCCCCTAATCGCAGTCTGGCGGCCTATGAGGTCTTCCTACACAATCTGGAGACCTCAATACGGCGTGCATCGGGTCCCGTGCTCGTGCTGGGGGACTTCAACGCCAAATCCACGGTGTGGGGGTCCCCCAGGACGGACGCTCGCGGTGCGGCGGTTGAAGAATGGGCGGCGGCGGCGGACCTCGTTCTGTTAAACCGAGGGTCTGTCCAAACGTGTGTGCGGCGCTGGGGTGGATCGATAGTGGACCTCTCGTTCGCTAGCCCCAGTGTCGCCACACGGGTAAGGAGCTGGTGTGTCCTGGAGGAGGTTGAGACCCTATCCAATCACCGTTACATCCGGATAGAGGTCTCCCGGTTCCTTCAGGGCTCCAGCAGGGGTCACGCGGCGGACAGAGCTCCTGCTTTTCCGCGATGGGCTGTGGGTAGACTCGATCGAGACCTACTGGTGGAGTCAGCCATTGTTCAGTCGTGGCTGTCTCCCCCCCTGACGGAGGACGTTGACGCCGAAGCTAGTCGCACTCGCGGTATGCTAACGCAGATTTGCGATGCGGCCATGCCCCGCGTGCGGCGCCCACTCCGACGGAAGGGGGTATACTGGTGGTCCCCGGAGCTGGCGGACCTCCGCGAGGCCTGTATTCGTGCCCGGAGGTCCTACACCCGCAGCCGACGTCGCCGAGTACGCGACGAAGAGCAGGAGGGCCAGCTGTACGCAGCGTATAACCACGCGCGTGCTCAGCTGAAGCTGGCCATCTGTCACGCCAAAGACGCTAAGCGGCAGGAGATGGTGGAGGGCTTGGAACGTGACCCCTGGGGACGCCCGTACCGCGCGGCGCTGAACAAGCTCCGCGCGCAAGCCCCACCTCTTACGGAAACCCTCCAGCCGGGCTTCCTCTCCGAGGTGGTCGAGGGACTTTTCCCAACGCGGGCAGTTCACACGCCCCCGGTTATGGCTCCACCAGGTGACGACCGGGAGGCCAACGAGGAAAGTGTGCTGCCTGTGAGTGAGTCGGAAATGAGGGCGGCGGTGAAGCGTATGCGGAAAAGCGCCGCCCCCGGGCCGGATGGGGTACCCGCCCGAGTGCTGGCCCTGGTCCTCGACCACCTGAAGTCCCGCATCAGGGAACTGTTCGACACTAGCCTGGTGTCCGGACGGTTCCCTGACTGCTGGAAGGAGGGAAAGCTCGTGCTCCTGCCGAAGCCGGG
Organism: Euphydryas editha; assembly: GCA_036937285.1. Lineage (NCBI taxonomy): Eukaryota > Metazoa > Arthropoda > Insecta > Lepidoptera > Nymphalidae > Euphydryas > Euphydryas editha. The sequence continues at coordinate 20,237,159 of JAUPFZ010000005.1, read as the reverse complement.
ACGGCCTTCGACATCAGCCGCTGCCTTTAGGCCTATCGTGCTGCTGGACGAGATGGGCAAGCTGTTAGAGAGGATAGTTGCTGCTCGCATCGTCCAGCACCTCACGCGGGTTGGCCCCGACCTGTCCGACGTCCAGTTCGGGTTTCGTGCTGGTCGGTCGACGATCGACGCGATTCTGCGTTTGAAGACCATGGCTTCGGAGGCCGTCGCCTCGAACGGAGTGCTGTTGGCGGTGTCTCTCGACATCGCCAACGCATTCAATAGTCTGCCATTCGGCTGCATCACGGAGGCACTCCGGTTCCATGGAGTGCCCCTCTACCTAAGGCGGCTGGTGGCAGACTACCTTGACAGCCGCAGCGTCCTCTTCGTAAACCGGGAAGGGGACATTGTCAGGAGGCCCATGTCGTGCGGCGTTCCACAGGGTTCTGTTCTCGGACCGCTCCTGTGGGACATCGGGTACGATTGGGTCCTCCGTGGCCGGCTCCCCCCTGGGCTGGGCTTAATTTGTTACGCCGATGACACTCTGGTCACAGCCCGGGGTGGGACCTTTGAGGAGGCGGCATCCCTGGCCACCTCAGGTACCGCGGAGGTGGTCAGGAGGATCGAGGCACTGGGGCTTAGGGTGGCCCTTAACAAGTTTGAGGCCCTGCTCTTCCATGGGCCTCGACGTGGTCCACCCGCCGGTGCCTCGATAACGGTAGGCAATACTGTGGTCGGTATCCGGGCCCACATGAAATATTTGGGCCTGGTACTCGACGGAAGGTGGTGCTTCGACGAGCACTTTCGCCAACTCGCGCCGAAGCTCGTCGGCACTGCGTCCGCCCTTGGTAGGCTAATGCCGAATATGGGCGGACAAAGTCTAGCGTGTCGACGACTTTACGCCGGGGTGGTCCGGTCGATGGCGCTATACGGCGCCCCCGTGTGGGCGGAGTCCCTGACTGCCCACAATAGGTCCCGCCTGTGGCGTCCACAGAGGGTCATGGCGGTCAGGGCCATACGCGGCTACCGCACGGTAAGTGTCGAGGCTGCCTGCGCATTGGCCGGAACCCCCCCGTGGGACTTAGAAGCGGAAGCGCTCGCCGAAATTTATCGGCGGGTGTCGGTGGCGCGGGCGGGGGGCACTAATCCCTCGCCGAGCGAAATCACCGCATGGCGGGACGACGCCCGCCGCACCACCTTCACACGGTGGAAGGCTCGGCTGGAGACGCCCCGGGCTGGTCTTCGCACCATAGGGGCGCTTCAGCCGATATTGGAGGAGTGGACAGTGCGGCAGCACGGAGTCCTCACCTTCCGACTCGTGCAAGTGTTGTCAGGGCACGGCTGCTTTGGCAAATACTTGCACGTTGTCGCAAGGAGGGAGATGACTCCGGGCTGCCACCACTGCGACTGCAGCGAGGACTCGGCGCAACACACGCTCGAGTCATGCCCGGCCTGGGCTGAGCAGCGCCGGGATCTTGCTGCAGTCATTGGAGAGGACCTGTCACTGCTGGCCGTTGTGCGAGCGATGGTCGGCAGTGATAGGGCCTGGACCGCGGTCGCCGCCTTCTGCGAGGACGTAATCTCGCGGAAGGAGGCGGCGGAGAGGGCCCGGGAGGACTCACTCCTCTCGGACCCAATTCGCCGCCGGCGCGCGGGGCGGCGCAGACGCGCTCACATGCACCTGATGCCGCCCTAGCCGAGGCTGCGGACGGTAGGGTCGGGGATTGCCCACCGTCCGCCGAAACAGCCTACCGCGAAGGCGCGATGCCCAAGTGCGCGGGGCGTCGCACAGGGGAGAGTGCCTGATGGGGCTGCCGCCTGCGGGCCACGGAGCAACGTACGCGGTACCCGTGGTCTGCCTTGTAAGGGCGGGTGAGGGCGCACGGCGGGTTATTTTAGTGGGTGAGGGCCCCACACTACCCCATGGTCTCCCCGGACGATGGGGTGTGCGGTTAGGTACATTTTTTCACAAAAAAAAAAAAAAAAAAAAAAAAAAAAAGGACTTACAATTCGAATGTGGATTTTATTGACCGCTAAATATTTATAGTTAATATAACATATGGGTCTAAACTGTGAATAGTTGAATGCACGTTGCTTCGTACCGTCACGCCTGGATTAAGTAAAAAAAATTGTAAACGCGGAGTTATTGAAAGCTTGTTGAAACCATAAACTTTCTCATTTTGATACCAATATTAACTATTATTATCAAGTATAAGATAACTAATTATTAATTATTTATTCTTGGCACCATTCCACGCGGACATGATTTATACCAAAACTGTTTGTAAATAATTATTTTAAGTTTTGAATTGTAAATATGAACAGGAAAAATATTGTGTAAAATCAACACAATTTCTGTGTTAAATACGGTCAACACAAAATTAGTGTTAAAATTCAACACACTCTGTGTTGTTTTAACACAAAGTTTGTGTCATTTTAACACAAAAGTGTGTTGAATTTTAACACTAATTTTGTGTTGACCGTATTTAACACAATATTTTTTACTGTGTGTGTAATATTGTAAAATTTATGTAATAAATATTTTAAAATTTTTACTAATGGGATCAACAAAATGACATGGTCTTCGATGCTTTGTTGGGGAGACCCATAGTGACAATACACCCAGACCAGATACAAATATTTATACAAATTTCTACTTCGAGCGTGAATCAAACTAGTGACAGTCGGCGCTAATAAAAAGTCACCATTACACCAGAACGGTCCTCGATATTATAGAGACAATATTTTTTACATTTTTATGTAATTTAAAAAGATACGACTTGTGTCGTTATATAAGTAAGGGCTTTTCTGTAAACAATTATTTATGCAATAAAAATGAAAAGGTAAACTTATCTATTTCTGTACAAATTATAAAAATATTAATATTATAATTAAATAATAATAATAACTAATTTTTTACCAAATTTAATTTAAAAAAGCTTATACAATACGTATAAAAGGTTACATACATGTGTGTATTCGCATGTACAATAAGGAACTCAACTTATAACATTAGAATATAAATTAAAATATTCTAATAGTAATATAAGAAACACAAAATCTTGACTTTTGGTTGACATTTTCAAGATTAAAAGCGGCGTAGAATGACCCTGAGCTACTAATCACGAAAATGCATCGTAGCGCATAAACGGAAATGCTACGGAACATTATCCAACATATTTGTAACCGATTCAACTTTATCTGAAGCAATGGAGTTAGAGGTCATTGATCTGGAACAGAAATAGCAATTTCAGAAACAATTCAGACCAACTATTTCCAGTTACATAAAGTTTGGTACTTTATTGTGTATATTGTAGTGATTCTATTTTACTATCGTGGCTGACTGAGCCTGATACTTTAGTAAGAATTTACGGTAAAATATTTCATAGTAAGTTGTACTCATTTGTTTGGCATATCGAGATATAATAACAGAAACAATGTCCTTCACGTGTCATATTTATAATGCACCATCTTCTAAATGACCGTTTAATTTTTAAGTCATAATTATGAAATTATTTTGGAAAACAAAACTTATTTTATTGTTAAAACAAACTCCTTTTTATTTTCAAAAAAGAGATCTAAGATATTTATGTCTCTACGCAAATACTTTATTATATTGAGAAGTGAATGGTCAGCTCTTAAGTGTTGTGTTGTATAATATAATGAATACGAGGTCCTCGTTGTCGGTTGGGCAGAGATAGAGAGCATCCTCTACAAAATTTTATGGAATGACATGAAATATTTGAGAAAACGTAGAGAACAAATGTGTGACCGTTTTAGTCTTTATATATTTCGGGAATGCATTTAACGTTGTCAACCACGATCTCTTGTTAGGTTTTATCGACTCGTTACTCTATCTCAGTTCCTGCTATCAAGTTGTCTTCCTCATATCTTCGAGGGTATAGGCAGGCAATTTTTGCTGATGAGTGTAAATCAGATTAGTGCGATGTGGTTGCTTTTGTTCCTTAAGGCGGTACATTATCTCTTTTATTATATTCTCTATTTATTGAGTAAATTAAAAATTATTTAAACTCTCAGTACTACCTTTATTATATAACTCGCAGCTTTATAGACAAATAAAAATGTACATATGTGTTACTTTTATTAATAAATATCCAGTGTGTAAACATAATTGGTAATTAAATCATAGTTTTGCTGTTACTGACGTCAAGTGCCCAGCGATTATGGGGTGTTAGTGGCAACTGGCTTCAATTCATTTAAATTTTTTACTTAACTTCATTTTTAATGCATATGCAATATCATTTACTACAAATGGTATTGACCTAGGCATGATTATTGATAAGTCGCTTACTTGTTCCAATCAAAACACTGCCTGCTCATTTGAAGCATTTTTTACCAACCATGTCCAAACTCAACTTAGTAAATACTTTCGTCAATCATTGACTTCGGTGATGTATGTTGTTTAGACCTCAATTTAGTTAATTTGAACAAACTCCATAGAATGCTGATTTCGGTTTGCGTATCTATGATCATGTTTCCCATTACAGATCCCGTATGCGGTTACCAACCGTAAACGTAGAATCTGAAAAATTAATTTTTTATTATATACTCTCTTATTCCATCATTCTACTCTTTCTTATCTTAAATATGAGTTCATATTCCTATCTCTACTCATGAAAGTACCCTTCGCTCTATAAATAACCTATCTCTATGTACTCCTATTCATCGCTCTGGGTATTTATTTGAATTATTTACTGTTTCTGCTGTTCTCATCTCTGCAAAATATTACCAGAGACCTCACGTAACTTATTTAAGAGATAATTTAAAGGGTTTTTCTTGTCATGGTTTAAAAATATTCAAGTACGTTTTTTTCTTAAAATAACGCGAGTGAAACCATGGGGCAGAGCTAGTTTAATATAATGATTGTTTGTTAGTTATTTTGCTATCTTCTTTTGCCTTTTTTGAATATGAATTTCTTCAGTATCCTTTTTTTCTACACCTACAAACATCCGCTCTTGCACGTTCTAAGGTTATCTGGTAGAGAATGCTTTTAGTATTATGCCTGCCTTATGTATAATTCAATAATATATTGTGTAATAAAGACTGTGAAAATGTAATTTGAATAAAATAAACATTTAAAAAAATGATTTACTGAATTTTTTATGAGGTCTCACACCATATCGTATCGAATAATTAAAGTAATGTAACATATAAATATAGTCTGCATAACCACATTGATATATATATATATATATATATATATATATATATATATATATATATATATATATATATATATATATATGTCATGGTCCCAATAAATTTCTTAGTGTAAGAATTTTTGAAAGTATTAAATAATATATATAATCAAGCCTATTAGTAATTGAAGATATGAAAATTTTCTAACAAAGTAAGTATGTGTCTGTATTAAAATAACACCTTGGTTATTACAATTAGTAATTCATTCGTTCCAAATACCATACACCAATTACTTAACCGCAGCCGGTCGTGAAAATTTCACGTTGGGCTAACGACGTGACAGATTTAATATGACCCGTAAATTATATGCGCTCTAGTATATTTTACGGCTCACATAATTCAGTTTACCGATTAAAAAGGGAAAGCTTTATTCAGTATTTTAGTTTAAACATAAATTTTATTGGAAACTAAATAATTAATATAAAGTTTATGTCTAAACTTTAAATAAAAGTTAAACCTATTTAATTGGGTTCATTTCGAAGTGATTTATTTTATCTTTTTTTTTTTAATTTTCATTTAAAATGTTTCTATTCTATCTTTAGTATAAACTGTTATAGTTTTAAGTAAATTAATTATATGAAAGTCTGTCATTAGAGACTAGTTATGTAAAAAAAAAAAAAAAACTATAATATTATTGTAAGGTCCTAGATGTAAGTAAAATAATAACTATAAAACCCTAAATATGTATATTATAATTAAAATACCGTAGAAAATAGGAAGGGAACCTACCCATAGTGTGAAAGATGAAGAATGAAAGAAAGAATCAGTATAAAGAATAGAAGTGCGAGAGGCATAGTAGCGTGAACTAGTATGGATAAGTCGAAAACTCAATTCTAAATACAAACTCCGATCCTGTTGGAGGGAAGGTATTAAAAAAAAAGTATAAACTGTTACATTTATACATAATTTGAAATATGAAATCTTATCGCTTATTAGTGTTAAAAAGAATATGTTAAAGCTTAAAATTATTATTCCTTATTAGTTCTACCTGCTATATTTCGCGAATGCCCTCCCTTTCCTTAAGTACGTATATACGAGTTAAAGTAAGTACGATGGGCAGTTCTTTCAAAGGTTTCAATAATACTGATAGTTGTAATCTATGTAATTTCTGCACTGTTAAATCAAACACTTTGAACTTTCTACGAAATTGTCAATAATCTTTAAATGTCCTCTTTGTAACAAAAAAAAAATATATATATACATATATATATATATATATATATATATATATATATATATATATATATATATATATATATATATATATATATATATATATATATATATATAATTCTTGTTAATTGGATGTTCAAAAATTTTAATTGTATTTTTGTATGTACTTTATTGAAATGTAATTAGTTTTTTGAGACTGGGAAAATGATTTAAGGATATTCACTTTTAACAGTATCACTACATGAAGTAAACATAACAAATCTAAGTATTTCGTCAGATAAGTAGTTTCTCGATTAGCTTCTTATTTTAGATTGACTGTGACTTTCCTAAGAAATATTTATGGCTAAATGTATAAGTTAATTTACACTGTGATTGGTTCAAAATCTCTCCGCCACACTCTATACGACTATGTGACGCGAATGGAAAAGGCTACGAATACGTCACACGGTCCAATAGACAATCCGTCTCTTTCTGACCTTAGTAGTGTATTACTTCGAGTATGAACGAGGAGAATTCATACAATAGCACAACGAATTTGAATCATAAGCTCACTGAGACGAAGTCGGCATTCCCTTGAACATATACATTATTCTTTTTCATTGTTGGCCCTGCTTCATGTGTGATGGAGCGTCATATTTATACCCTCTGTATTCAGTAATGCTATTTTTAGTCAACTCGTGAAATGATTTTAGAACAAAATTAAGATTTATAATGGCAAGTTGTTTTATTTTACACGTATTTTATATTCACATTGAAATATAGTCTCAACTGTACATTTTTTATTATTATTAAGGATTATAAAAAAAGGTTTAAAAAATTAAAAATTACAACGAATACGAAAATCAAATGCCCAGATACCGGTAAGATTCAGCCTCAGAAAGGGTCTTCAAGTTAAAAAGCTCTAGGTTAATCGCAGCCGATTGCGTCACCTGTCCCCTGTCCACATGGGTGACCGCACACTTATCCACTCCAAGCTGCATTCTGATGGAGCTGCTAAGCTCAGTACTGATCTTTAGCAATTTCATAAGGCGTGCAGCATTAGGTGCCAGCAGCTTGAGGTCAACCATGTAGAGAAGGTGGGAGTCTTTAGCACCTCCTCTCTAAAACTGAAAACCTGTCCCTGAACGCTTCAGCAGAGTACTTAAAGGGTTCAAAGACAAGCAAAACCAAAGCGGGCTCAGACAATCACCCCGGAAAATAACCCTCCGTATTCGGTCATCGGCACCGTCAGTCGCAGTAACAAACGATCGCACTCCATTGCCCCATGCATACTTCGAGGAAGTCCTGAATTGTACCGTCGATTTTGTACAGCTCGAGGACCCTCAGAAGCCATGAACGAGGCACCTAGTCGAATGCCTTCTTGTAGTCAATCCAGGCAGCAGAGAAGTTCCGACGGTTGCGTTTGACAAGCTGGTTTGCAAGAGAGTCCATGAGAAGGAGCTCCTTTTCGCGACTGCCTCCAAGACATCCGTTCTAAGCTGCAAACAAGATATTAAATTCGTCAATATGGCGAGAGATCTTGCAGCTCAGAACGGATGTCAGTGTCTTATAAATGGAAGTCAGACACGTTATGGGGCGGTAGTTTGTGGTGTCAGTGGTGTTGGTAGACTTAGGAGTAAAGTGAGTGATCCCGGTAGTAAAAAGTTTCGGGAGCGTCCTCCGCTCTATCGCCTCTTGGTATTGTCGAGCCAAGGTAACATGGCATACCGAGAACCCTATCAGCCAATAGTGATGCAGGCTTATTTATATTATTTGGATTTATTTAGCCAAAAGGCGACGAGGTCAGCCGTATTCGATCTTTGGGAAGCAGAGCACGGCTTTTCTAACTTCATGTTGAACCTCTTCTAATAAGTCGCAAAGAAGCGATATTGTCGGGAACGCTCAACTTTCTCAGAGTATCTACGAATGCGCTTACATCATGTCATGATTCATGCCAAGGTACCAAAGGAGTGCTCGGAATCTCGGAAAACATCTCTTGCTAAATCCCCCTCACTCTAATTTATGGGAGACTGCTTCTTCAGCGATCGCATCCACATGCACTTTGCCACGAACACTCTCCTGTTGCGTTACAACTGCGTTATGCTCTGTAAATAAGAGTTCGACTTCAGAAGCATCCTCACGTCAAATCCGTTCGAGCTCGGCGTTGAATACGCCCTTTCATTGGATGTACCGGGCTCTATCTGCCAGGTACTGTTCTGTAGCGGCTAAATTTGGCTCAAACAGCAGGAACTCGCTGTACATTACTGGCTCGGTAGTCCATCCGGTTTCCTCTCCCACAGCCCCATAGTACGTGCGCATGACATTTTTGTTCATATTGTATGGAAAAAATTATCAGATGTAACTTGCTAAAAAGTCGTTCATACAACCGAGTATACTTTGCGTTCACTTTTACAAGTGTGTCTACTATAGTATGTCTTCAAAACCCCATGTGATATGACTGACTGAAATTTTAGTCCAGATTGAAGTACGATGTGATTGATGTACGCATTCACCTTGCCCAGATAAACCCTATGAGGTTTTCGTGGCTGGCTTTTTGTTAAAATATAATATGTGCTTAGATGTTTTGAGAAATAATAAAAAAAAGTTCTTTTAAAAAAATCATCTCATGCTTTTCGACGATAAAATACATCGACCTGCATATTTATGGGAAAATTCTCTGAAGTGCTTGTCTGCTATAGTTGAGCAAAGTGGAAGGTTAAGCTTCAATCAGTCCACTTGATAAAACAGAACTTTGCCACGGTAGTATTATCCATACAGCATTGTAACTCGGCCGTATCTTTCAAATAAATGCCTACAGTGCTACGTGGTGCTACAGCGTGCTACAGCCGCGCGTTACGTAAACATGCGCTAGGGCTGCCCGCCTCCAGCATTTAAATTCCATTTGCCTACTTTGTGTTTCCATTTAGTTTTGTGATTGTAAATATACTCTTTTTATATATACATATAAAATACTTTGTGAATTGAATAGGAAGTATTCAATAAAAATACGTGTTATTTTTTGATTGTTAGATTTAATTAAAAAACCATGTTTATGTTTGAATAACAAACCGGTCTTATAAATTTGCGACCGTAAAATATTTGAGACGTACGAAATGCTTTAATTATTAAATTTTAAAGTATAAAAAATCCGTATTCTAATATAAAGCTTAATTAAAAATTGTTTTGGGAAATGCTCTAAATGCGTTATTGACGAATTCATGCAACCAAAACAGCACAATATATCCTACTCGTCATATTAAATATGTAATTGAAATTATTTTTAGTGACAAAATCGTGCGGTTATTGTTAAAAAAACAACACACGGTCCGTTTGTCACTGCGGCACAGTCGCGACTATTTGTGTGTCGAGCGCATGCCGAGATCGAGGGTCGTAGATATAGCTCGCGCTTCGTCCGTTTGTATGAAGTTGGAATACTGTGCCTTTGCTGTAGTTTAAAGGTTCTTACTCGTCTAGTAGATTGAACTCACAAACTTAGCAGTGCACTCTTACTACTCACTTGTACTCGTGTATACAGAATTTATGTTATGTACATGGAACTTTAAGCAATTATCACATATAACTACGGTACAATTATCACTTTACACAGAACATTTGTAATATTGTTAAATTGCTTGGGAAAGTTAACAGGTGCTACGCTATCCTTATGGGACTAGTTAAATGAAAGGCTTACACTTATAATTAAAGGGAGAAATTAATGTATAATTTTCTTTATATATAGGCTGTTCGGCTTCTGTATACCGTCTTTCGAATGGGGGGTTCTGTAGGTATCACGTTCCGCATGAAAATAAAATTCCTAGCCCTTTTTTAAATTTCACTTTGTCTTAATATACGAGCTACTCTGCTTGCGTTTTTGCAAATCGTCCAATCGCGAGGCGATTACGTGCCATGAGTACATAAATACAGCTTTAAATTACAATGCATAACATTGTAGGAGGAGGAAAATAAGTCATTCCAATATTTCTTTAGTTCTATTCGAGTCAGTATTACGTTACTATTTTACTCTTCTATCGTAGCAGTCTTTAACGAACGTCTCATAGTTTTAATAATTATCAAAATCTTTAAGCTAACTCATTCGGAAAATTTAATAAATAAAAATAATAAAAATCTTGCGCGGATCTCAAAAAAAAGATCAGCTATAACACCACAAGCCAGTGACGTCACGACGAACGACGAAATGTAACACGTAAGGTCGTTGACTCCGCGAACAGCTGACTTTCGACAATAACTCGTTAACTCGAATACCTGCCCGTACCAGGCTGGACTGGCAAATTCATTGTAACAATATTCATTGTCAGAGCTGTTACAGCGTCTTACAATTATATCAATCACATAAAACAGAATATTTTAATCTGCTACAACAATTTGGCGTTTTTAAAAAATAGAACAATAACTTAGTATTTGCAATAACACAAAAATTAACAATTACCCAACATTTAAACATATTCCGCTTAGAGAGATCATTCAAGCTTACAAGAATCGTAGTATTGAGCATTGTATTAAATGATATAGTCAAAATAATGACTACAAAACTTTAATATCCAATCGACACGTTTAAAAATATGAATCATAAATATCTAATATTTATTTAAGGCTAAAACAATTTTTAGATTAAAGTTTTAATTTACCTGGAAACATTAAAATCTTATTCAATTTTCTTTAAAAAAACTAATTGCTGTATTATTTAAACAACTACTTGCAAAACACTTCTTTAACAATTAACGAAAACAATGAAATTAATTATTTTAGATGTAGTCATGTTGATTTAATTCAATTTTTGTGTCAACATTATATCTAGTTGTCAAATTATTTAATTTTATTAAAAAAAACCGTATTTAATTAGAATATCACTCAAAAAACATGTATTTTAAATCCGAACAAAATGTGAGAATATTAATTATTCCAATAATCGAAGAATTATCACTATTATCCATAACACCATTTTTCAACTATTAAACACTATTCTTACAATATTACTGAAAGGTAATACGGACATAATTTTTAACGTCCACATTCAAATTATTTTTTCAACTAAAGAGTAGTCACAAAACAATAAGCGGCAACGTCCCATTCGCGGTGAAAACGTTTGATGATTTGTAATAAATCTTTAACATAATAAATACAAATTTACATTTGCTTGCATCATTATTTGCAAGCATATTTTTTTTTCATAATTTTTATAAAAAAAATAAAAAAAAAATATTTAAAAAAAATATGAAGCACGCTTTTCAAAGAAATAAAAAATTAAATTTTAATTAAAGTAGTGCAATTTTTTTTTATAAATTTGCATTAAGAATAGTTTAAAAAAAAGAATCGACTCGATACAGTACTTGGTGCTGTATAACTTTTTTTAATGGTCACTGTCACTATTATGTCAAACCGGATATTTAAATGGTTTGTCGTTGAGAGTTAACCCGTAATCATCACGCTTGCAAAATTGGCCAATATCAGAAACTCAAAATGACCAACGAAAAACAGTAATAACTCCTGTTTACATATCCTATCCTCCTGTTTATATATTACAAAACTTGGTGCTGACAACAATTGCCTTATTTTAAAGCTAGATGAAGCTCCATCTCTGTGAATGTTTAAAGTTACTTCTGAGTCTAATTTTCATAGCGTTATGTGTGTCTGTTAGTAATATATAATATATTAATTATTATATAATTATATATAATAATAATTAGTAATATATATATATATATATATATATATATATATATATATATATATATATATATATATAATATTTCTCTATAAACAGGGTTTTGACGTGAAAAGGACTTGTTAAATTATTTTAAGTGATATGGGAATCAACCAAAGAATTGATACAAATAAATTTTCTAATATTCAATTTTTTTTTTATTTGCCTCAAAAGCTATTATGAGATATATATATGAGTAGTTATATATGAGAGCAGATTATCACTGTGTAAGGTTTAGATTAAACTAACGAAGTAGGTAACTGTTCTAACCTAAAGTTGCACAGGGACTTCGTTTTCCGAGAAAAATAAAAATGTTTTAAATGGATCAAGTATCCTACAGTAGCTTTTTTTAAATATTTTGTTTATTATATTACTGTATAATTTTTGATGGCCTTTAATATATGATGTATGTATGTATGATATGATGTATGTATATTTGATGTATAATATATGATGATGTATAGGCAATGTGTACATACATATATCTATGTGTACCACACATGTAGCCTATTTAATTTTCGATCAACATAGTTTATATTTAATTATTCCATTGGTTTATTTCTTTTCTTGTAATAGTTTATCTTTTCAATTATTGTTTATTCTTAATTTAAAGACTTATATTAATAAAGTAGTGCAGTAATCAATTTTTAGTTACAATTGTAGATTACTGTATTTTTTTAAATTAAATTAAAAAAAATGCTAAATTTAATATCAGTAACAGAAACAGAGTATATATAATATTATTAATATATCAAAAATAAATATCAAAATAAACGAAGCTTCTTGAAACAATTTAAATACTTATTTTTAACCCTGCAATGATAATGTGGGCGATAATTGTCCACATGTCAAAACGTTTAGTCTTTGTTTCCATTTTTATGTTGTTAGTGCTAAACAGTAAAAAATCTAAATCTAAATGTACCTATGTGTATGAAAATATAATGTAATGACCTTTATCATTTCACCAACCGGTGTGTATTAAGGTGGAATGATTACGGCGACATATTACGTCATTCTCGCGATCGATCAGGTGAGTTTTTTATTTATTTTTATAATTTAAGCGTTAGGTCATACTTAATTATTTACACTTATCAATTTATTAAATTTAATAACTAATCAAACAATCTAATAAACAGAAAAAAGAATCAAGAATCCAAACGACAAAATATAAAGTAATCCTAAATATAATGCATATTTTTAGGTCTTACAATTTATTTTACATCAAATGTATTTAAAGTACACGAAAAAAAAAAAAACTATAATAGTTATTTTTGACGCAGATTATCTCACAAAATACTTTGTAACTATTAATTAATTAAAAAACGTAATTGAAATGAAATGACAATGCTCAAGCGAACAATGGTATTCTAAAATCAATACTTCTATTTTAAAATGTTATTTGTTTTAGTTCTGTATAAAATGAACTAATCATTGACTAAGGCTGACAATAGTGTTGTTGTAAAGTATATATATAAGATAATGTCCAGAACGCAGCCTATGTAAGATATCTGGGAAGGTTCATTCACACTGCACAGTTTTATAGCATATTCTCTTTGCTCTACTATTTTCATCATAATATTCTTTAAATTTGCTAAAATATTTTTTAAATTGAAGTACTTCTGTATATATGGTACAATTTGAAATTCAGGTCCATCAGAAAGAGTTACCTTAGCTAAATTAGTCTTAGCTCAGTCTTCTCGTTACCACTGATACTGTATGAGATGGGACCCATTGCAAATATTCGAGACAACCGAGGAGAGCAGTCGAGAGATGGCGGTCTCTCGCACTTATGCGTGAGCGAGACAAGCGAGTCTTGCCGTCTCTCTCCCTCGGCGACGAGCGAGACAACATAGTGTCGCAGTCCCTTTCGCTTGTAAGGATACATTGTATTCATCGATGTGTATATGTGTATATAGAAAGAGATAGAGATAGAATATATATAGAAAAAGGGATATTTTATTGTATAATTATTAATTTAAGAACATTTTTATAGATATTTTATAGTTTATACATAATAATTTATGATTTGTAACAGAAATTATTAATAAATGTTTGATAGATTCATAGATACGTAAGCGACGCGCGCAGGATCAAGAGTCAAGACTAACGCGGATCAAGGATCCGCGGGGAGTATTTATTCCTAACGATGGGGGGCGAAGTAGCTAGAAATATTTAATATTGTAACCAGGATTCGACCTCGTTATTTAATAATTAGCGCGCGCGCGCGCATCAATTGTATGCTAAATATATAAGGAATGTAATATACAAATAGGTAAGATAAAGTGTTGTAAATAAAGATTTATTGAATAAAGTAGTTGACCGGGGCTGCGGTAAAGGATCCGCTGGCCAGCTAATCAGGATCATATAAAATGCGACGCCATTTTGGGTGTCGCAGGTCATTCTTCACTGGACAGTACAGACCACGAAGCAATTACAAAGAGGAGGTGCCATAAGAAACTTTATTCATATAATGTAGTGTCGCAACTGCGCGGGCGTGCGAGGGGCTTCAAATAGCGGCAAGCCATCTAGCGACCAGTAGCTAAACAAGTAATTGACTAAATTGACAGACGTTATAATTGTTCTACTATATGTCACTAGGTGTCTACCAGGGCCGTACTCAGAATTTTTTAGTTAAGCATATATTATGTAATTTGAAGTTGGATGGCACACACTGCTATATAATATTATCATGATTTACTATTGTATTGATTAGCTGATTTTGCTTTGTAGGATTTTAGTACAATGAAAGGTCGTCATCCTATGCTGGAAAATTAAAGCTTGATATTATGTAGCCATGTGTAATATCGATTTGAGATTTTTCTCAATACGCAATTATCGACCTTTTGGTCGATAATTGCGTACTAAAAGTCAGTTTGCTTTTGCATATGCAATAAAGTTTTTATCATCTGAGTGATAAAAAAAAAAACGGAAAGGACACCAAAATTGGTAAACCTTTTCCCAAGCCAGACGTAGTGTAAATAAAATGGAATAATGCTGCATAATATGATACATACCATGCTTTTATTTTCATAAACAACAGTTATAAATTGTAGATACTGATAGATTTTTTATTATAGCAAGAAAGAATATTTTTTATTAGATCAGATTATTCAAATTCAAATATTGAACGTCAAAACCAACTACTATAGGTTCGAACCTTAGCCCAGAATATAAAATTACATAATTAGAATTTTCACTACAACAATTCGACTGAAATTGCCTCGGAAGAACACCTTATCCGCTTGAGTGTCCGGACAATGATCTTTTAGTTTACCAACTGCACAAAACTGCCCAAGGCCTCTCACGTTTTGTTACTTTATTTCCCACCGGTGATAATGGAGTATACGTTAATCAACCTGTACTTGACAGGTGCACTTTGCGTACTAATGCCCGTGTCGAAAAAAAGTTGACATGGGCAATATAGCCATGGCGACCATTACATGACACGGGCGCTTGCAGTTATTATGGTTAGCTTGTAAACTCTTGTCAACTAGTAGTCGAGACGGGCAGTTGAGCGGTTATTCGCTGAGTGAGTGAGCTATCTTCAATAATTATTTTGTAATAACCTTCATCACATACGCTCATTGACAATTTTTTTAAACTTTGTTAATTGAAAGCTTTTGAACAGTATCTGGGATCGTATTGTAGAGATAAATTTCAATTCTAAGTACGGCCCTGGCTAGACCAGTAGTTTTGCTACTTGCCGATAGAGGCATGGTAATCACCGAACTTTCTAGACAAAATAAATAATATATTTAATTTAAATATTAATTACGAGAAGAAAGATATGTTAATTCCATTTGATTTTGATTTGTTTGTGTAACTTCTACACGATACAACACAGCACTTCATGTTCACAACGTGCGCGGGTCGAGAATATTTTTTAAATATATAAAAAGGAGTTAGTCACGAGAGCAACTTAATTGTCCGGCAACGACAGCTGTACTGACGAAAGCGACAACTGGTGGTAAGTAGATCTACTACGGTTTGATGTGTGGACTACATTGGTGGACGCTAGACTACATTGATTACAACACCTCCTCTTTGTAATTGCTTCGTGGTACAGACTAGTACAGCAAGGATCACATAGAAGCCAGCCAACGATTTGCTCCTCACAAGCGGGAAATTCTTCAACGATTACATTGGCGTTTTATTGAAGACTCTCTTCACGAAGAACACGACTGTAGAACCAGCCCTACTTCGCAAGTACCGGCCCTAGAATAAATGACGTCTAAATACAGTCCACTCTTTTCCATCGACTTTAGCTTTTTGTTACGCGTTCTATTTACGAGTACGCCACGAATCAATTTTATGATAGTATAGGCTATCAGTCTGCCTCTGCTTTTATGGATTAATCAAAAGAGCAATATCATTAATCTTCTGTCAGTGCTCAGAGTTCGATTTTTGAAGTGATAACTTCTTATGGGAGGGTAAACCCCATCCTTGCGTAACGCGTAACGGCGCCAATCTGTGTGGTTTCCCTTTCTCTCACGCATACGTCTCTCTTACTCTCAGACGATTTTATTAATAAATAAGCTTTCCTTACATTATCATATTAATATAAATAATTTAAGTAATAACCTAAGCTTTTCTTAAGTTAAACAATTTCAATATTAAATAGTACAACTTAGATTAGTATAAGTTATCACTTCTATCGGGCGTCCCGAGACGCACACGTTTTTTTTTTTTCGGGCTTTTCAATATAGTGCTGCACTGTGAGTATGCATGATTACGTAATTTAGTTGTAATAATAAACATAAATTATGTAATTATATTTTAGTACTATAGTTTAAAACGGTGGGATGAATATCGCCACACTCGAATAAAAACAAGTACATTTCATATCTGGATCGGCAATAAGCAAACCCTGGCACGTTGCCTACAAAATGCTAAAAGCACGGATAAAACTAACGATCAAAGTTTCGCTTAATGAGGATAAAATATGATATTCAAATATACATATGAAACATTTCTTATCTGTAAGTAATAATTTATATAAGTGTTATATCATAAAATAAAATAAAATTGTAAAACTAACCGCATAATAGGATTTTACAGTCACGACAAACTGTACAAGCGTGTTACATCAAGACTTAAAGAATATTACGCGCTAAAAATAAGTAGAATATAAGTAAAAATATGAAACATTGGTGTATCAAATTATCAGAGAGTTGTGACTCTACAGGGAAGCATTCGTAGCGAAGTGCCAGTAATTGCGATCGCTGAAGAAGCAGTCTCCCAAAAAGTAGAGCTCTCCTCTGGAAAAGAGGCCACGACACTCCCGTCTTCCCCTTAATGCTGCGACGCAGGGTGTCATGAAGTTAGCTAACTAGCTGCTATCTCCATATTTGGATGGCAGCCTAAGCTTGGATGATACGTGTTTTATTTTCTTTGATGCCGCTCTGGTGGTACAGTGTCTCATTGGAGCCAATACCCAGGAGCCTACACACCCTACAAATAAGAGTAATGACGCACTAACCTGGAACAAGAGAATAGAACGCCGTATCAGCTTGGCCAGGGCCTTCATTGGCAGACTGCAAAGAGTCAGGTCGGGCAACACTAGGCCAAGGATTGTGTGCTCTGTCAGAATAGCTTTTATTGGATTAGGCATCAGGCTTGACCAGCCTAATATAGCTGGGAAATTGACGGAGCGCATCGACGGCCTGAAGCAAAGAATCGCTGCTTGGGGAAAGCGTATTCGTAGGTACTCTGAGAGTTGAGCGCCGACAAAATCGCCTCTTTGCGAGTGATCAGAAATCGTTCTACAGGAAGTTGCATGTATGAACCATGCATGAGTGATAAATGTAATTAAAGCGGCTGAAGGCTCCCGCAGGGGTTAAGTACAGTATAAGAAAGTTTTCGAAGGTTTTAGAACTTAATTTACTACCTTTACTTTCCAGCTTCCATTAATAAAATAATAATTACGAGTATAAAGTTGAGTTTGATAATTGTACTCAAACTTCTCCAAAAAAAAACTAAACACATTATCCTTTCCATCACTTTCATTATAGTTATAGATTTAGTAAAATGATTGATGTTTTCAAGAGTATATTTGATATTAATTAGGACAATAGTATTGGATAAAATCATACTCTTATTCGCTATCACTCATCATTAAATATTGGCTAGCAAACTTTTCGCATTAGTTTTCTCCACTGAAAATCATTTTCATGAGCTCTTAGTCATTAAGAAAGAATATAGAAAACCTTATTATTAATCTAAAAATCGCTATGTGTACTACTTTACCCAAAAAAAAAACATCCCACTTTTTTAGCCATCACATTATTCTTTTATCTGAAAAATTTCCAAATCATAATGGTTTTTATGCTCGTTCTTTTTCACACCAGAGCACGAGATGATTAGTAAAGTAATTTTTGATTTTCCAGCATTAGTCCACTGGACCATCTAAGCGAAAGAATTCGATTTATTTAATCACTACGCCATAGAATTACTATATTTAAAATATTCTTTATTAAAACGAAGTCTAATTTCAGTAAAATGTTCACTTGGGGTCGCAAAATGGGTACTTCGCCTCCATGTGGCATAGCCGTGGGAAATGCGGGAGAATATTACAAGGTCAAAACAATGACACAGGGATGTACTCGGGTAAAAAAACTAAGAGTAAAGGATAATATTTTTTAATTATTGACACAACTGCGGTGAATTTATGAATCTGGCTCCGCTATGCTATATTGTTAGAAGCAAATAAATTAATAATATTTTTTATATTTGTTTCGCCAGCCTCGAATTGGATCCGAAAGGAGTGAGTCCTCCTGGGCCCTCTCCGCTGCCTCTTTCTGCGAGAAGGCGTTCTCGCAGAAGGTGGCGACCGCGGTCCAGGCCCTATCACCGCCAACCATCGCTCGCGCAACGGCCGTCAGATGCAAATAAAACGGGGTGCGACGGAAAAAGCGACAGGTAAGAGACACAAATACAAAAATGTGTAGGAGAGAATGAGATAGTATGATATCGCGTATCCTAGCAACGCGTATCCTAGCAACGCGTAAACAACGCGTAAATAAGTAATTATTATTTATTTTATTGGTTAAGATGAATTTATCTCGAAATTCGCGTAAATATAAGTGAACAATATCTTAAAAGTAAATTAAATTTCTGTTACTTGAGGTCAGTGTAACGTAAACAATTTTATTCCTAAAAAAAATTATATAGCTATTTTGTTTTTAATTTAATCACGGACTCAGGGCCGGCTTAAGACGAAAATTACAAGTGTGCAAGACTCACATCTTATGCCCCTGTGAAAACATTATCGAGTTTTATTATCCATAATTATCGTGTGTAGGAAGTGTACACAAAAATAAAATCCGCCATACGTATTCCTAAAAAAAAGGTCGTCTGAGTTCTACCATCGACTGTAGTCTATCCGAATACCTAAAAAATATGCCCTCCCAAAAAGTTCGAGTGTGCGGCTGCATACTTCGCACATCCCTTAGGCCGGCACTGATCACGGTATTATATGTTAAAATTGTTAACATTGTCGGTAATTACATGGCGTATATTACAGTTGCTCCACTGGGATTCTGCTAGGGCTGTCCGTTTCAATTTTTCCGAATTTGTACTATTTTTGAACGCATCCTGTTACTGGGAGGTCTTTTTAAGAGACATGTTACGTAAATAATTAATACGTAGTTAAAAAGTGATTAGTACATATATTAAAATTAAATACTCAGTTTTATCCAAAACATCGCATAGTGTTAGAAGTTTCATCCAACTTAAGCAAATCAGACAATGGCAGCCCTAGACTTTGCTAACCTTGACCTTGTAATCGACCTATAAACGTTACCGATAGTGCATCATTTTACGGATGGTTTCACTCACAGCAAACACGCATCAAAGCACTTCCAACCGTGTGAATCGGTCTATGCATATGCGAAATTGTTATTCAAAAATTACAATTATTTTCTCTTGGATCTTGGGCTTGTTGATAGAAGACATAAGATCGACATCTTAAGCGATGGATGGGCTTAAACGCGCCGAAACACCTGAATTCAAGTGCAACATTAAAAAAAAAAAAAATACTTTATACGGTGAAAGAACGTGAGAGATTGTTATTAGAGCACTATCTGCGTATTTAGATGCAATCATTTTCAATAAAAAGAGAAGAAGACCACTGGTCAGCATCTCGATTAAAACAGCTTTACTTTTAAGGATATGATTTTTGTTTTGGATAATATTTAAAATTTGTCACGAAAATTTTGTCGTAGTCTTATAGATAGTTTTTAATGCTATAAGATTAGTGCATAACGCAAGGTTATACCGACTAACAATATAATACTAGGAGAAACACTAATAAGAGAAACAAGGAGTTTAAAAAAAAGTTTCGCCCAACGTTGCGCCAATGAAATTTCTTGTGGCACAGAAAGTCATGCAGAAGAAAATCCATAGTACAAAGTTTATTTTTACTCTTAGCTCCAATTCAAGTAGCTTTAATGCCACATGCCGTATCCAACGCCATTTAAACTTACATTGCCTCATCGAATATTGCAATTTTCTTTTGTGTGTATTTCATACCTAACAACGTATACACCTAATACATTACACAACTCTTGCACTTTATTTTATTTGTTTCATTTTAAATAATCGAATCTAAATGTGTCTTTTCATCTATTTCAATTATAACTAGATTTATATAAATTCTTAAATTACATTCAAAGAGGAAGTTACCAACTGTTTTTGGGTTTTTCATCGATTTCTATTTAAGCGACTTACAAATATATTATTTTAAGTATTTTCTTAATATTAACTAATACTATTGGTAGCCAAAACTTTAATGGAAAAACTAAGGTCCATGTGTTTTATCTACGAACCATCTCGCTTCTTGTATATCGATCATCAGCAGGTTTAATCCTTCAAAATATGCTAATACTTTGCGAATTTCCAATACAAATTCACCGTTGTGATGTTAATATTAGTAAGCCTAGGTTAAAATTTAATGCTGTTGTATATTGATTTGAAAGTCATGTAATGTATAATAAATTGCAGATCGTCAATTGGTTATTTAAAAAGCAAAGGAAAAATCTTTGTCGATGACTGAATTAATGCAATATACGAAATCTATGCTCCCGGGATTAAACGGATTATGTTTATTGATATCCTACATACCTTAATGGTGTTCTCATGTAATTCCGTGTATTGTGTGTACATTAACAGAATCGTTAGGAACTAAATATATATATTTCTTCAGTTCTCCTTAAGTCTTCTCTTCACCGGGTTAAGCATGAACACAGCTATATATATATAGTACCTGGATGACCGAGCTTTGCTCGGTTAAATTATATTTAGAAACGAATTATATACTAATGAAATATGAATAATATTTTCGATGTTATCGACATAATAATAAAACAATAGGAACTGGTTATTTAAATATAAATAATATAAAAAAATAAAAAGGGCTCTCAATAATAGTTTTTTTTTCACAAAAAATAAACTTGAAAAAGAAAAAGGAAAAAAAATTGGTATGGAGACACCTAGACTCGAATCCGGGTCTTCTGATTTCGAATCCGCCCGTTCCCATCCGAGGTATTACAAATTTATCGATGACAGCGAAATTTACCTTCGTATTCTAATGACATTCTTTAATTGCCTGAAAAAACGGATAAAACGACATTTTCTAAAAATAAATCCTAGCTAGATCGATTTATCGCCCCGAAAACCCCCTGCATACTCAATTTCATGAAAATCGTTGGAGCCGTTTCCGAGATTCAGATTATATATTTATATATATACAAGAATTGCTCGTTTAAAGATATAAGATACTCGGCTCTAGAGCATTTCTGCTTAGAAAAATTCGTAAACTGAGAGACATTTATTGTGCCACTTTTTTAAATATAGCAGACGCATGGGCATTGAAAGTCAGCTTGGAATCTATGATTAATCCTAGTCACGTGATCTAAGTTACAAATTTCAGATGAGTGCCAAACATATGGATTACCGAGATTTCATATTTGAATTTCTTCAATTTATGCGGTATGTCTGTCTTTGTATTGTAACCCGCTGGTCTCGTATTTCGAGAAAATATAGACTACGTCATCCACGATGACCTGACAATAGACTCCTAATATTGCCATATGATGCAGCAGTGAGCAAAAGGTTAGTATATTCCGCAAGGTCGGTTCACCAATTTATCCTTGGATGTAACCCTTCATTATACCCTTCTAACTGGACTTGGTATAGTTGACTTTCATATTCTGGTCCTTCAGATAGGATGTCTCCACGACATTAAAGTTCTTTGGGCACTTTTTCTTACCAACTGCTATTTAAGGGCTGACCACCATGCATTACCGAATGCATCCTCGATGTCGATCAAAATTAGTAGAATGATCGTTTTTTCTTTTGTCTCCGAATCAGTTGTAGAGCGCGTCTTCCGTTTCTCGTTGTAACTTTAAACCGTACTGGTTCGGGTGGAGCGTTGATAAGTATCGCCACTGAAGTCTTACCACCAAAAGTTTATCTGCAATCTTTCGCAAGATGGTGAACAGGCCGATCGGCCTGAATAACTTTGCGTAGGTTTGGTTGGTTCTGGTGGTATTCTGATTTACGCAGATTGCACAAGTGGGCGACCTTCCACTGCATGGGGAAGTGCGATAGGAATAAGCACTTACTTATTAATGCCAAGAACACATTCTTGATGGAGTTTATGGCTGCAGTGCAGATGTCACGTAGGTGAGCCCGTCCAGGACCAGAGCTTTTCTCAGATTCAGGTCCATGAGAACCTTTTCCGGGCCCCGGTCTTTAAAGGCAGGATCATCTTCCGACAGGTCTTGTATTTCTAATGGACTTTTACCTTCTGTTAACGTTATAATGGATTTTTGATGCTCGATTTTGACATCCGCTAAATCATCCGGATAAAACACCTATGCTAAGAGACAGTATTAGGTACGCCAGCCGCATTTCTCAGTAGCAAAAAAAACATTCTATTTAGAATAAACTTGTCTATGATATTATTATAATAGTACCTATGTGACTTTCGAAAAGTATATAAGATCCCGTAGTAACACGTTTAATTAAATAAATTTTCTTCACTTTATAATATTAGTGGAACAGTAAATTAAATTTTCTTAAAAAGTTGTACCATATGTGTGTGATAAAAATTAAAAAATTTATTTAATAAATTACGAAAAACGATTTTTGGATGAAAAACCTGCATTAGGGGTCCGGAAACACACAATACAAATAAAAGAGCCCAGTCATTCAAAACAATCAAAAAAACTCTTTGTATGGCCTATAGAAATATTTGTCATGAGTATGGAATAAACCAATCCTTCGTTAAATGTCATCTAATCCTAATGAATTTCATGAATGAAACCGTCTGCATTTCGCTCTTTCGGGATAATTATACAAATAAAAAGAAATTAACAGAAAATAGAAATGATTATCAATTTAAATCTTATAACAATACATTTTTATCCGAAAAAAACTAAAATCATATTGATTAATATAAATAATATCTATCAAGGTCATTACTTACGAATGATCGACTCGCTCTGTTGAAGATTCCCTACTCAAATGAACAGACCCTTTTACTGAGACTGATGAGAATGAATTAGTCCATCTGTCATAGGTTATACACATTAAAGAAGTAAAAAAACAACTTATGCACGAGTTTGAATTGCATTCGAATCAGACAACTTTGTTATTTACGACTTTTTTGTTTATTTTACGATCCTTACTTCAACTAAAATTCTATCTCTAAAATAATTCTTTCAAACAAATAAAGATTTTTTTTTAATTACTGACAAAGTTATCGGCAAATGAGCAAAAACAAATACAGGTGAAGATGTAACTTCCTCTATTTTTGAAGACGGCTAAAATGGTTCTACTCGTCTCTAGATTTCAGAAATATTGACTTGAGTATAATGGCAGTTGGCTCTTGACTCAGAGGTTTATGGTACCCTAAATGCCTTCACGCTTAGTTAGTGAAGAAAATTGTATTATTAGTGAACTCTTGGGAAAGTATTGTAATATGCTCAGAAAATACATTTTCATGGTAACATGAAATATACAATGATATTTTAATGAAAGATTTAGGTAAGAGTAAATAAATAAAAAAATAACGAGTGTATGACACGCAATTTTCGTATTGAAACTTCGACTTATCGACCTATTGTTATGTTAATTAGGATAATTTTGTTATTATTATTTCGATATAATTTCATATTTACGTTAAAGTTTATACACTGTTACACAATACGATACGACGCGACGCGCAACGTCGCGAAGGGATGCGACTTATCGCGATTGAAACTTCACGCGACGCAAATTAACCCACCAACATAAGATAGCTCATAGATATTGTATTTTATATTCTGCTTACAAATATTATGATAGCCATAATGATCTGAGCTTATTTTAAACCTAAACGAGATTATGGAATAGAATATTATGTAAGCACAGTAAACAGTCATCAAAATTAATTTTTAAATACGTTTTATATTAATTTATAAAGCAAAGTTGACAAACCAACCTTAATCCGAATGGATTTTTAAATAAATCGCTTTTGAATTACCTAAATTGTACTACTTACAAATCTGTGTCACGATCAACTAATAAAACAACCTACGATATCAGACATATATATATATATATATATATATATATATATTTTTTTTTTTTTTTTTCACATAATTTAATAATAATGGTGTAATATAGTTTAACATTGACATAAAATCGTTACAATTAGTTAGTATATCGCTTGATAAATCTGATAAAATCGCGAACTAATACAGATGGTAAATATAACTGTAACTCAACTAACACGTGAAAATGATACTTCGGCTGCAATTTGTATTCTCGGGCCGGAGTTATGCGTACGGTGTTTCTTCATTGTGTCCTTAGTGGGTTGCAGATAAAACCTAATGAGAGTCAAGCTCTGTATGAGGTTGGCACTGATACATATCATCGTCCCTTTCTCTCACACCATCACAGCTCTGCGCACGCGTAATGTTGTATCAATTCGGTAAGGATCGGGTCTCTTTGGGACCTCGCTTAGATTTGGCCTGGGACAGCAAAATTATTTCTAAAGCCTCCATTTTATACAAGAACGTTCCCGATATATTATTTCAAAATTTGAGTTAAATTATGATTAAAAAAAATGTTTTGAAACTAGCTACCTATTTGAATAGGTCTCTTTAAAACGACAACCCTAAATAATACGTTATTTAATTATTTTTTTAACAGAAAATTAGTATAAAACTAGGATATTTATGTTCTTGAAAATAAAAACATTTACTATTTTATACCATTAACATAACTAGTGTATCAAAGGCTTATTTAATCCCTTATCGTTTTTTTTCCTAGCAACGCATACGGTTTGAATGACGGATGTTTGGCTCATAATCGTTTCGTGAAAAATGCTTAAAATATATATTTCATACCTCAAATTTTGTAACGCTTCTCATTGAAAATGTTCCATAAATGTTTCCTTTACCCGCCTCCTGGTTAGATCAGAAAATTTTACTAAAGATTTTTTTTTTGCTTTTTTTAATTAATAAGGTTTTGTAAGAGTTACTTTTTTATAAAATTAAGGCGAACTAGTTAGTCCACACGGTTTCATCACGGCTTGCATCAAATTCCTTAACAGTCAGGTCGACGTTGTTTTTCTCTGTCTCCCTACTTTAAGTCATAGTGAATATATCAATTCTATTTTTAGATAGAAAATTGTGGGGTGTGGCTACAACTCGCCACGCTTGGCAGACGGGTTGCCGCCAACGCAGTGTATTGCGGCAGGATATGTTGACACTACTGCCCATCACCATCTTGTTTGGTGCACAGCTTTTCGTACTATTATGGCCTTAGTCACCTTTTAACGACACCTCGGCAAGATAGCAGTCGGAACTATTCTTCTCTGCCGTTCACCGTACGTATCTAAAAATCATATATGTACTTGAAACAGTTTATTATTTAATTGCGCCTATTTCTCGATAGCCCGTTTAATGGAAAAGATAGATTTCGAAAATTATCTGATATGAGGTTTTTTATATACAACACACCATTACTCATAACAAAACTACAGTAGTTATAATTGTCAATGTTAGTAAAACCACCGGCTATGCCTAAAAGAATTTATATTCAAATAAAACTAAAATTTTAAACACAATTCAAACCACAATCAACTCAAAAACATCAATAATTCAACACGATCGGCATATCGGAAATTGTTAATTTTGTTCATTTCAATAATAATGAATCAAACTAATAATTCAACCTAATTATAGTTGTATTTTAATTTTAATAGGCACTTAATAATTTAAAATTTTAATTTTTCCGAGAAAATTTTGGAATATGAGTTAATATATATCTCTTTTTTGGTAATCAATTCTGTAATTTTTGCATTATGAATAACAAACACATAATTATTCATTTATCTTCAAAAACTTCTACATTCATATTATAAGAACACCACACCATATTTATATAGTATATAATTATTATTTTGAAATAAAAACAAAAAACAAACTGATTCTTTTCCATATAAATGTTAATTATATTTACCGACTATAAAATTGAGGATATTCTCAAATCATAATTTAATTTATATTTGGAGAGTAGCTGTGTCTGCGACTTCGTTCGCGCGTGCGTAGATTCAAATTCAAATTAAATGCAAAATAAATTTTATTAGGAACAACAACAAAAACATAAACATTTTACACAGTTCGAATATATTATATCAGAAAATGTTACGGTTTTGTTCTTATACATATATATACAGAATGAATGGTGAGTTACTATTAATATTTTTTTTTACATAATTCGAATGAGAATTATGTACCGAGTATTCACCTTAAATATTGATAGCGATTCACCAGTCACTCTGTATAATATTAGTGTTTTTATTTAAAACCGTAATGGAATTTATAGAGAAAAAAAAAATAAACAATTATTTTTTTAAAACGTTGAAAATTTAATTTTATTGAAAAAAAAAATTGTAAATATAAAAGTATTTTTTAAAGATTAATTTGGTTTTTACTATATTATATAAAGATTAGATATATTATATAAGCCGTAGATTAAAAAAAAAGAAACTATTTTTTTTTTAATTTCATATTTTTTGAAATAGTAATGCATGAATGCTATTACCAAGTTATACATTCTCACATGTTTTATAGATGTGTTATATTGTAATTTGACAGATATTCAATGGATGGCACTGGCTTTAAACTCAATACCCGATATTCACTCTATAACAACTTACTATACTCATAGCAAGGAGTTATTCTATAGCAAGGAGACATTGACAAACATAACGCATAAACATAACGCTTGCCAGGCGCAAGTAGTTTTTGCGTGAAAGCCGGACCACAAACAGTTAGACAAAAATTTTTATCTGATATTCCGATTTTTTAAATAAATTATAGCCTTTATGTTGCCGGGGATTAATAGCTATATAACAAAAAAGTTTCATCAAAATCCGTCCAGTAGTTTTTGTGTAAAACCGGACAACAGACAGACAGACACAATTTTCAAAATGATTTTTTTTTTGGCTCCTGTTACTTGTATGAAGACCCCAAGGGGTATTTTTTATTCAATGTACAGAATTTAACTCTTCTTCAGCTTTATTATATGTATAGTTATTTTTCACAGCTACTAAAGAATTGCTATTAAAAAAAAAGAATTACATATTTAGCCGCACGTTTTCGTATTTAAACTTTTGAAACGTTTAAAAAGTTAAGTTTTATCAGATATTTTAGAAGTTATACATATTTTTTACGTATGTAATTTTTTATACGCTATATCGAATAAATCAGTACTATAATTTAAAAATTATAAACATACTCAAAACTAGCAACTTATTTTATCTTCAAACAAACAAAAAAAAAATTTTTTTTAAAATATTATATTAAAGTATGATGTACACTTATTTCTTTTTCAACAAAAAAAAAAAAAAAAAAAAAAATAAACAATTAAAATAACCGTGGACTTAAAATTGTTTTGTGACATTTTTTTGAGTACGACTATAATAGGCTTTCGGGATCGATGCTCTGAAAGCACTCTGCCTGGAAATTATCTGCTCATTCAAATATCCTTGTGTAAAAATACTCTTAAAGTAAAATATTATTTCAAATTAAAATTAACTTTTGCAGACTTTTTTATAATTTTATACCCAATTAACGATATGTATTACCAATATTTTAACATTTTATTTAATAATTATTTCAAAAATATAAATAAGTCGTAGCATGCGAGACTGAATTTCATTCACATTTTCTATTATTTTCATTATAATTTTTTTTTAAATTTCTATTTTTATCTGTGGTAAACGTTGCTTATATAGGTAAATGTTAATGCACCTATTCTAACTTTGTATTGTATAATATACGGATCGCTTCGATGCTGTAATGCTTGTTGTGTTCATCTGTAATTGAGTGTTCATTTATTGCATTTGTAACTATGATATATTTTTGTTAAGTCTTTATAAAATGTAACATTTGTTGATGAACTTTATATTAAAAATAAAATAAAAAATAAAATAATTAAAAATAAAAATGAAATATAAACACGATATATTTCACAAAAGATTACACTGTGTTACAAATGAAAAATATTAATTAAGTATGGGTCTGTTGTCCCACAAACAAACAAAACACCAGTATTTTGTAGCTAAGTAGTAGGTATAGTCCAGCTAAGCTAACTTAAAATAATGATTGACATGTACCTCGATAACTAGACGTGATAGATACCACATATGTTTTGAACTTTTTATCTGTGACATTATCTATTCATTTCAGCTATCAATTAAGCATATACCAAAATCGTATATATCTTAAAAGCTTATTAAAAACTTATAAGCTATGAGTAAATATAAGATGTAAATTATTATTTTTCTATATAAGCTATCATTTAAATAAATAAATATATATAAATAAACTTGAAGTGATTAAATAATATATGAAAATATGAAAATGTGAAACATTTAACTGTCATGGTAAGGTGCAAGCTCTCAAGATCTGCTTAGGTTTTCCGTTGTAAATTTAAATTCACATTTTTATTTCTAACATATTCTTGATCCGTAAGGAGATTTTATCTAAAGGCGTCTTTATTTTATATTTACTTTAAAACATTCTTAAGGTTATTTTAGTTTAATAAATAGAAATATACGTTTATGTATGTTACTGTTCTCTTATATTTACGCGATGTATGTTTATGTTAGTTTGCTGGAAGTCATTTCGAAATCGATAATGGAGGCAACACTAACAATAAACTTACCATTAGATAAATAATTGATTATATATCCCTAGCCTAATACACTTAATGGCAATCGATCTAACACCTCTTTGCAATAAGGAATGCAATAAGGAAATGTATATAATATTATACTTATAATGATTATATATAACACTACTATAACACTTATAACAGAAACAGAACTTTTATCACCTGAACATTATTACTGATCTGAACTGAACTAAATCAGATTGTAAAAGTCCTACTGCTTTAAAAAGACCTCATATCCATATAGAAGAAAGATTGAAGCTTAATCTGCGACGCTGCTCCCCTGCGTATAATTTGACTATTCTAAGTACCAAATAATCGCTATCAGGTGTTTATAATAACCACTGGGTTAGATGGCTTTACGTTTTATCCGAGGCACGGTGGGGAGACCCACAAGTACATATACCCAGACAAGAAACAAAAATTTGTGCAAATTTAAATATCTGCCACGAGCGGGAATCGAACCTTCGACGCTGGCATTAAGGCTTGCACAACTACACCAGAACAATCGAAAAGGCTAAGGTTACGATACAAAATAAATTGATAAATTGAAAACGATGTTGTGTACCTACAGGTTCTATTAATAGTACTCGTAACTCCAAAAAAATTTCTTATAACTCTTTCCAGACGGGAAATTCTATCAACCACACCATAAATAGTGAACAAACTCCTTTGTCAACATTTATATAGCACATTTTAATTTTATAAATTATATGAACGTCATCTCTCAAAAGAAATCGACTTCTAACCTTTGACCGATGGCTGAATGTAAGTACACCCCCTAACCTAAACCGCTTATTATTCTCTATTTTGAATAACAAAAGCGTCAAAACATCGACATGTATTCATTATTGTACCAGAAAACAGAAAATGGTACATTCTAATTTAGTCTTTATTTCTTATACAATAAGAACTATACTAGGTTTAAATGTACTAGGTGGTGCCACATGATACATGATTTCGCTTGAAGCAATAGACTGCTCGAGTGGAATCAAAACTAATGTACTTACATTTATTTCATTAAGTGGAACTTAAAGGTTTTTAAACGACAAGATACCTTATATTACAGGTATAGGTTCAGCATAATTCAAAAATTTAGACCAAAGTTAGCTAATGTCTTCGAAACAGGAAAATACGCAGCTGACAAAAAGTTAAGATTAAAAATATGAATTTTTATATCTAAAATAAATTTATTTTTTTATCTAAATCCGTTTAGTAGTTTTTGCGTGAAAGAGTAACAAACATCCATCCAAACAAACTTTCGCATTTATAATATTAATACGATATGTGACAATATAACTTCAAATGTCAAATTTCCAAATGTCAAGCAATATCACTAGAACTTTTTAAGTCTAGTGACTAAAAATATATTCTGTTAAAATAAAAGTTTTGAAAACATTGGTAGTCAAATAAACTATCTCCATGTTCACCCAATAAATCAATTTTCCCAATAAACGTTATCCTGATGTAGCGTACGCTAACACATCTATATCGATAAAATATTTAGAAAGGAAAAAAAAACTGTATGAAATCAAAAAAGGGAATGTATATTTTATTTTTTGTCGTAAGAATAACGTAACTCAAAAGTGTAATATATAAAAAAGTTTAATTATACCAACAAAGAATAACAAGTTAAGATATTACAATTTCATAGTTTTTATAGTTTATGATGCAGTTTTATATTTCAGCGTTTAGCAGATTAGTTGATATTTACGATAAAAGTTTTTCCATTGTTCATAATAAACATACATAATTATATTAATTTAATACATCAAAATAAAATAAGAATTTGACCTTACATTTCTAAAGTGGCGAAATCTAACAAAAGCTTTTATTATGTAAACATCGATGAAAATAACAAATATATTAATAACATGACTTTTATAAATAAAATACAAGTGACGCGAGTCGCGTCAGCGTGAGTCGCAAACTTTTGTCTGAGATTTTCTGAACAGCTATTATATATAACTTCAACATACAACTTTAAATACACTTTTGTGAAAGACACCGCTTTCTTTTCGAGCGGGACGTTTGACATTAAAGAAAAATATAAACATGAAAGTATTGAAAACTTTGCAAAAATATACATTTTTAAAGTTGAGAAAATATATTTGCATATCTGCCTCGCCTGCGACTTTGAACACTTGTGCTTTGCCTATAGTACAATTAAATAATAAATATGTAATATGTATGTAATTTCGAAATAAATATATATTTCTGTTTTAGATACAATTTGAATTTTATTTTATATAAAATATTTAATTTTTCACGACACCTGAAAGTTGGGAACGTTCTAGTTTTTTTTTCTTCTATGAGTTGATACGACGCCGAAGCAAAATGTATAAACATTATGTTCGTATCCTTTCTCAATTTAGCTCGTAATTTATTTCTCAAATCAGATAATTTAAGATAGGGAAACATTCATTGATTTCTTTTTTTTTACGGTTCTGTATCCGAAGTTTTTTTTTAAGACTTCGGTGTCAGCTTTGTCTTTGGGACCTTATTTGGAAAATATTCAAAATTTTCACAAAACATGTAATATAAAGTATAAAACGATGGCTGCTAAGCTATACATAAAAGAAACATATTTTTTATGACTCAGTATTAAACTCTATATTAAGAGACACGCTTTGTTAAACATGGCAGTGGTACAGTACTCTTTCAACTCACACTTTTACCGCTTTCTACATTACTGATAATATGTACGTGTATATTACAAAGCTGTGACTATTAAAGAACATTGGAACATTGAGCTATAATATTTTGATTTGAATTTTTTTATTTATTTTTTATGTTAGTTGGATAGGCAAACTGGCAGACGTGCTACCTGATGGTAAGTGGTCGACGTCACCCATAAACATAAACTAGTTTACCTGGAACTAACCCAGCCAACCCGTCTATGTGTTGCCTATCCCGAGACATATGATGTTAAGTCTCGATGCCAGTAATTACACTGCCTGTCTTGCCCTTATTTCCGAAACACAGCAAAGCTGTTTCACGGAAGAAACAAGCAAGATGGTGGTACCCATGCAGCCGGGAGCGCGGCATAGCGCATCCCTCCCACCGGTAAACAGACTTTTTATGAAGAGATTTTTTATGAAGAATAAATAAACATAATAAAAGTTGGAAATAAATTTTTGAGGTCTTATCTTCTATATTACGAGTATATACTTTATTCGGATAAAAAGGTCATAGTAGAGTGTTAACAATATTTTTGTTTAGAAAATATAATTTTATTATTGTTATAATTCACCGAAACGATTTACATAACATTAAATGGCCTCTTATTTATTTAGTTAATACCAATACGAAGTTGCAAATAAATTGCTTCTATAGTGTAATAAATACAGTAAAGTATGAGTCAGTTTCCAAAATAATCTCTTTTTAAATACACGTAGAATATTGCCCCACGAATATGTATCAGTAAGCCTTTTAACATCGTAAAATATTTTAAAGGTAAATTTTCACCGATACGATAAAATGTTAAATTAAAATTATAATATTTTTGTACTTTTTATTTGTTATTTGTTTATCTTATAAAGATTATTAAGGTAGTAGAACAAGATATTGCTTGGCCTTTAAGACTAGAATAGTAACTAAATATTAATCATTCTGGTAAACTGTAGGTGCCTGTGACAACATATGTCGGAGCAGTATGTCGGAGACAAGTTGGACATACGATGAAGACAGAAGACACATTCAGTAATACTGTAATACTCTGAAGCTGCCTGTAAATATCCCACTCCAGGACAATACCTTTTCTTCTATTAAGGAGAAGAATTAGCAGATTTTCATGTTTTAGAACATATCCCAAGTTTCTTGAAAGTATTACGTTACGTTACTTTAATAGTAAATTTCGATATCCAAACTTTGAAAGATTTTGGTGGTTTAAGAAATCGTTAATTACACAAGGAATAATTCAAAAAGTTTATTTTTAGTCGACCCTTAACAATTAAGAGTGTTTAAAACATTACAATGTGCACCAATTTATAGACCACTATCTATTTTTGTCAGTAGGTAAATTAGCTTTCAAATGCATTTTTTTTTCAACATGATATGAATAACAACAAACTAATTGAATAACTTTATAATAGAAGAACAAAGGAAGTAACAGGATCATCTATTCAGGAATTCACATAAAATGTTATTATGAAATACGATATTATCCGGATACAATAAACATTTTATTCATAATATTTTATAAATATTTTTTACGGTTAATTCAATTTCGACTCAATTTTAATGTCGGAAGAATTAATTTAGCTTGGCAATGAATTTGATTCTTAAAACGGAATTTTCGGATGCAGAAAACGTAAACTACAATGACTAGTATCATTGATACCGTAACAACTAGATCGCTTTTTTAAAGCTGTAAATTAACACTTGAATTATTGTTTTTTATTTTTGTTTTTAAAGGTTGGCTTTTCGATTTCTTTTTTTCTCATTTTCTTTATTTATTTATTGATGTGAAACGTCTAGTAAATTTATGAAAGCTACTGGGTGTCCGATAAAGATGACGTCATTGTCACAATTAGTGACCGAGATCGCGGAACAAGCGATAGAGAGGCACGATCGGCTCGGCAAAAGCGTTCGGCTCACGATCGACGGTCGGCCTAACTTATGACGCGTCCGAGTAGAAATGACAGCGGCAAATGGCGGCAAACTGTTTTGTCAACATTGAAGTACCTAACGTCAATTTATTGTTTTTAAAGTTATAATAGTGAAAAGTTAATGTGGTTTCCATAGTTAATTACAACAACAATTGCAGCAAAAAAGGTAATTAATTCTTGCATTTTAAGAATTTGATTAGCGATATAATTTCATATATTTGTTAATTGATTATTAAAATGTAGCATCGGTCGGCGAGTGCAGTAATATTAGGTAATATAACAATTTTGATTAAAATTTTATTAGGACTC
This sequence comes from Euphydryas editha, assembly GCA_036937285.1. Lineage (NCBI taxonomy): Eukaryota > Metazoa > Arthropoda > Insecta > Lepidoptera > Nymphalidae > Euphydryas > Euphydryas editha. The sequence goes on along the minus strand of JAUPFZ010000005.1, from coordinate 20,202,938 downwards.
ATATAATTACCATCGTATAAAAAGTCAACTGCTTTTATGTAGTATATTTTTACAATTTCTTAAGTGATTAATGATAATCTAATTTGTTTTGCTAACTTTAATTAAGTTATTAAACTTAACTTCTTTATTAAACTTGATTATTTCTTGTATTACATATCAAATTATTTAACTTTATTTAGCTTTTATATTAAATACAAGTAGTATAGTAGCTAATATACATATCTATAAAAACTCAAAATTGTTCAGGGGAAAAAACACCTAACTTATTGACTGACACCTATCCTTTGCAAAAACTAAATAATATTTGAAAATCAAAAATTAATGATTTATAACCATAGTTTTAAAAATATTTATGTTTTAATGACAAGTTAACGCACTTTTCAAAAGAAAGAGAAGAAAAAAAAATTGATTTATGATTTCAATTTCATCGTTTTAAATTAAAACTTCATCTTATATCTTTAAACGAGCAATTCTTGTATATATATAATCTGAATCTCGGAAACGGCTCCAACGATTTTCATGAAATTTAGTATGTAGGGGGTTTCGGGGGCGATAAATCGATCTAGCTAGGATTTATTTTTAGAAAATGTCATTTTATCCCTTTTTTTACGCAATTAAAAAATATCATTAGAATACGAAGGTAAATTTCGATGTCATTAATAAGTTTATAATAGCTCGAACGGGTATCGGGCGGATTTGAAACCAGAAGACCCGGGTTCGAATCCAGGTTTATAGACCAATATTTTTTCCTTTTTTTTTTCAAGTTTCTTTTTTTGTGAGAAAAACTATTATTAAAAGCTCTTTTTATTTAAATGACCAGTTCCTATTATTTTACTATTATGTCAGTCAGATCGAAAATATTATTTATGTTTCATCAGTATGTAATAATATCTAAATATAATTTAACCGAGCAAAGCTCGGTCATCCAGGTACTTAACATTAATTTGATTAAAGTTTATTTCTAAAAAAAAGTTGCTAAGTTTGCAAATGGCCAGATGGTATAACAATAATAATATATAATAAATATATATTATACAAAATAATGATAATGAATTATAATTCAATTCCATTCATAAAAGTATGCACTTTTTCATCAATATTTTCTTATGATGTTATCACGTAAAAATTATCGTCCGTAAACCGACTTTACAGACAACCATGTTTTATTTATTTTTTTATGTTTTTATATCGAAGACTCATCAGAGTAGTCCGTTTTTGAATTATGATTTTTAGCATTGAATATGTTATAGTCAAATTGGTGCTGAAATATAAATTACTAATCATTTACTAATGCTGAATTTGAGAGTACTCGTAGCAGCTATGTATCGATCAACAATATTCTGACTGACTGAATCATAGTGTAAACGACACACTACGCAGTGGCCTCTTCTCCATATTGGAGAAGGGTTGGATGGAGCTTGATCCACCACGTTGCTTCACTGTGATTTGGCGAATATTTTAGCTAAAATGAGTAACGATTGCTATCAGGTATATATGATAACAACCGAGACCGACGGCTTTACGTGCTCTCTAAGGCACGGTGGTGAGACCCACAAGAATCCAGACCAGAAACAATTCTACATAAATTATATAAATACTTAAATTTTGAATTAGTTTTATTTAAAAATCATATTTTATATATTTTTTCATTAATCTCATTTATTGTTTTGATTATCTAGGCCAGGTTAATACCTAAATGGTTGGAAGAATTTCTTTGGAAGAAACTCAGAAGATACCAGACTGATCAAATTAATGTAAAAATCTTTATGTCTTTGACAGCCTGCTGATAAGGGACGGCTTTAAGTAAGAAAACATCATTCATCTATTAATTCAATTCTTAGATGTGTCAATTTGATATAAATTATTAGGCCAATTTCCTGACGGATTGAGGAAAGTTTAAATTAGATCCTATTATATACCCGATTATAAATACAAATATCATAATTATATATCTTAAAGCTCAATTACGAACGTAATCAAGCCACATCAACCATTTGATGTCCACTTCCGAACGTAGACCACCCCATCATCTCTGATAATTTCAAAGATGAAAATGAATGAAAATTTCTCGGCGCGAGAGGGAGGTGAGGTTTGCCAGGTGCCAATACTCTTCTATTCTTCTCTGCCGATCACCACACGGTAAACTTAACACAATCAAAGTTAAATAAGTTCCATCAACACAAAAATATAAACCGCTTTACCGGTATCTAAATTACCGGAATTGATAACGATTAATTTGTGCCGATAATTATATTACCGATACAAATAGCAGTCTGTCGTTTATTCAATTGTTTACGTGTTTAATATTGAAACTTTATACTTACGTTGTATAAAAATATTACATTATTTAGTTCGAAATATAAAAGATGTCTGCATGGGTGAAATAATTTCTCACCTCAATAAGGCTCGGTTATTTTATTTTGCTAATCGTATGTGTAATATTTGTGTATACGTTAATTGGTGTACATGTGTTGTGTGTACGTATCACATAATTTTATTGTTTTTTTTTGCATTAATTAATTCTTTCTGCTTAATGACTTTAAGTTTTGTCAAAGGGACATAGATGATTTTGCTAATTCCACGTAGCATAGAGAAAAGAAGAAGGTAATTTATTAGGGTGATCTAGATTAGAACGGCAGTAAAGTTTTAAAAACATGAAATAGTTGTTATTTCATCACTAGTCCCTAAACAAGAACAAATCAAACATAATAATTTAAATATAATAAATATACAATGTTTACCAATGTGTCCAACTTGGTAGGTCCAACTTCGAGGTAGAGGTCAATCATTAAATCCAGCAAGGATGGGCAGCGTTCGGGAAGTTAAAAAACATCTTTTCATCCATCATACCTCAGTGCCTGAAGTCGAAAGTCTTCGACCAATGTGTGTTACCAGTGATGATATCCATATGGGTCTAAGACGTGGTCTCTGACTATAGGCCTTTTAAACAAGCTCAAAGTCGCACGGATTGCAATGGAGAGGGCTATGCTTGGTATTTATCCGTGAGATCGAATCAGAAATTATGAGATCCGCAGACGAACGAAGGTTGCCGACATAGCCCAATGCCACTTCAGTTTGAAAATCTGTTTCAGTGAAGTGACAATGGGTAGGGCACATAGCTCGTCGAACTGACGGCCGATGGAGCAGAAAGTTTATCGAGTGGAGACGTACACGTACCGGCTAGCACAGCGTCGGACTTCCGTCCACGAGATGGACAAACAACTTGAAGAGAGTAGCCGGCAGCCGTTGGATGGAGGCTGCTTTGTACCGGTTGCTTTGGAGGTCGACGGTGGAGGCCTACGTTCAGCAGAGGACATCCAATGGCTGATATTGTGATGAAGATGATGACAATGTTTGCCTTCATATTTAATATTTGGACAAATAAAAATACATCATATCATGTTATAGATATTTTTTTATGTTACCAATATGAATTATTATTTATATACTGTGAAATGGAATGTGAGATAAGCGGTATTGTCCCGAGTTGAAATTTAAAGCTAACATAGCTCTCTTATGTCCGATAGAGAATCATATATAATTATAGAATATATATAAATCGGATAATCGAAACAGTACCGATTTATAGGGTCTATAGGCGCTAATTTTTATTCGATTTAGGTCCGATTTTAGTCGTAAAGTGGAAAAAACGGAAATTCATGCCATTTCTGGGTGCTAAGTCGGACCTAATTTAACACGGGTTAGGACCGACTTTGAGTCTAGAGGTCCAACATAAGTCACTGTCCTACCATAGGCGGTGCTTAATTTCGACTCGAGGTTTTCCTGTATTATAGTTTCAATAAATAAATAATAAATAAATAAATTGTAATAAGAACAAATAATTATTGGATTCGCCACCATCTCGAGGTTATCCGAATTTAAGATGTTGTTTTAAAATAATAACGCAAAATGAAAATATAAACATACTATACATAAAATTTTGATACACCATTCTTCCATACGATTATGAGTGAGAAAGTGTCTCTGTTACACTTTCAAGGCAACCACTGGGCCGATTTTGATGTTATTTGATACATTATCAAGCTATCAAATTATCTTTTAAAATTTATTTTTAAACTAGCGGCCTACCCTGGCTGCGCCCGAGGTATGTATATGTACTTAAACCTTCCTCATGAATCACTCTATCTATTGGTGAAAATCGCATGAAAATCCGTACCGTTATTTATATAATTGTTATTTATATAACCTTTATTTTATTAAAATTAGTTTTAAAATTGTTTTTGTTGTGTGTTGTGTGCTGTGCGGTGTTCATTAATTAAGAAAAATCAAATGTACGCGACGCCAGTTACAATTAAAACAATATCATTAAAAAGTATTGTAATTTAGTACGAATCACTTTTATTTAATCTGTATATTGCGAAAAATATTAATAAATAATTGATTTATTTTCTTTCAGATGTGCGTGTGAAGTCCGGTTACTTTCGCCAATGTTGCGCACAATGGAGAAAACACAAAGGATTTCATTATATAGCAGTTTTAGTTGAAATTTGATAACAATGAAAAGTCAAACTACAAACAATTGTAGTCAAACTACAGCTGTGTTTGTAATATAACTACTATGCTTGGCAATCGAACTAAAGTATACTCGTAAATGTACAACTTAATTTTATTGCGTTCAATATAACTTGGAAATGAACAGTAAGGGTTAAACAAAAAACGGTAAACAAAAAAAAAAATTAAAAAACCCGACTGCGTTTCTGTGTAATTTGGAAATAAAATGAATTTGGCGCCAAAAATTCACAATTTAGTTTTTTTATCATTTTGATATACCAAGTGTCACTCTCACAGTAAATACGAATCTAACAACACTTCTCAAGCTTAAATCCATCGAGCTGTTCAGGCTGCAGAGCGCCCAACAATTATACATACATAGATAATTTCGAAAAACATAACCCTCTTTCTGGCGCAGTCAGGTAAAAACAAACATTCTAATAGGTTTCTAGGGTGAAAACATCAGGAGGTAGGCCTTCATAGACGCATTAGAAAAGTTTAGGATAGTTAAAGAGGATATAGAACACTGAATATCAATGAAAATACAGATGAAACACGCATGAGCAAAACGTAAGCTAAAAATTGTTGATGTTAATTAACATGTTTACCTCTATGTACAAAGAACCAAGGGCGTCTTAAAATATCTGGCTGTAATAGAATAATAATAATTAGAGCAAAAATGAATCTGTACATGTAAATCATGTTTAAGAATCCGATCTAAAGAGTATATTGAATATTTGTTAATTTCATTTTTTTTTTCAGACCTATTATTACAGCTGAATTTTTTATTTGTTGCTTGCAAGCTAATTCTTTGCTTGTAGATTTTTTTTTTGATTACCGAATGAGTAATCAAAAAAAAAATTTTTTTTTACATAAATTATTTTTTTATTATTTGTTTATTCAAAGAGTGTTTACAAATATAATCAGTTGGTAATTAGTTAAAAATTTGATTATTCGATTTTCAAATGCAACTGCAATAATATTTTGTGTTAAAGCCCAGGTATCGTTAAAGTCTAAAGTATCGGTTATTTGAATTCAGACTTCGAGAGCATGAAATAGTGAATTAATTATAAGTCACAGTAAAGTAACGAGGTTATAAAATTATATAATGACAATATCTATTATTTATAAAATTATAAACGATATTTAAAAAAAAATACTTAAGTTTTAAAATGATATAATTCAATGAATCCTTTTTATAAACATTGTCTATAATAATTAAAAATAATATCACGTGTTTGAAGTAAAAACATGCTTGTTTTCTTGTGTGTGAACCAAACAAATAAGTAATGGAACGTTTGGAACAGAATTATCAGTCAGAATTATGTAGCGTACATCCTTTTGATAATATATATATATATATATATATATATATATATATATATATATATATATATATATATATATATATATATATATATATATTGTATTACTCTGAATAAAAACGTCTGTGCTCAATTGCGTTACATTGTTAAGATGTTGTACGTAAGAAAACGTGTCAAAATAATATGAAAGAAAGCATATAATATGAATCAGATCTGTTTGATTAAATAATGTTACTTTAAAATTTTATTTTGTAATAAAAGTCTCTGAAGAAAAGAGGTTTCATACATTAAAACATTGAAAAGCTTATATTTATCATATTGTTTCCTCACATTTAATAAAAAGTTTAATTTTTAATGAAAATATGTTTATATAAAGGAAAATTCACTTCATGTTAATGTATTTAATTTTAAATAATCATTATTTGACTTAATTGTTTATGACTCAAATGTAGGAGTGAATAATAATCGACGAGTTTTTTAGTTCGTTATGTGTATAATAATTATGTAAATCTTTTTAAGCGTTAACAAAGTATATATTGAATGGTAACAATAATAATAATATATTTTAATTCTAATGACATGTTAATAACTTTTATTTTTATTTTCTACGATGATTAGAAATTTAGAACGATAAACCTGTAATAAAAATCACAATCCGCATACAAAATTCCAGTTTCTTGATGCTTTTTCACGTAGATTAACCCCGTAAATACTATAAGTAATTTTCAAACATTCCAAACCACTAACGCTCTAAGTCTATAAGAAAAAAAAATGAAGACTGGAGAACGCCAGGAACAAAGCAGGCCAAATCGGCAATTAAAAAAAACCGGGAAATTATATAAAAAAAGACTTTAAAAAAGTACTCACGCGGCATGGTCCGCGTGCGGCAACCAGGCTATCGCGAGAGAGATCACGAGTGCAACGCTGCGCACAAAACGCGGCTGTTTCGTATGCATGTTTATGTCCGCGAGCGGCGGACGCAGGCTGCTCGCAGCCGCGTGTCTGCCTGCCGGCGGACTAGCACGCTCTCAGAGTTTCGCCTCGCACAAGCTCGCGCTTGCGCTCTCCGACCTATCGACCGCCCGGCCCGACCCGCCCGAACCTCTTTCCGCACACCGCTGATCTCTCCTATCCTCGACTCTTATCGAGCGAAAAACCCAAAATTCTCCATCTTGAAGAATTTACGCCATTCTCGTATTGTGATGTTTACGATTCGATGGCTAGACGCACTAGCGCCGAGCGCGCTTTGCCGGAACCGGCTGCCGCACTCGACATTGGCAAAGCGGCTCGCAATGCGTTCGAGTTGCAGCCTCATACTTCAGTTGCATTAATTATTCGAAGCGAATTGGTCCCCCGGTACTATATGTTTGATATTAGTCGAAATGGTTTTGAAGTACAGGACATTGTAAATAAATGATATAAAAAAAGTTGTGAATTTATTTAGTTGTCTTAAACATAAAATACATAATATGGTAAAATCTGCACCTACGACTGGTTTTAAAAATTGTTAAATGTTAAAGTTAAAAATAATTTCGCGGCACAAAAATGTCAAACCAAAAATATTTTATTACACGCTCATAACAGAAAACATAAAACGCTGAATTTAGTTGTGTAATTTATGAACGCCTTTTATACAAATTACTTTGAATAAAATATATTATAAACACATTTTTATGGCTCAAAAAAAAATCAGCCTCATTCACGAAACCTTAAATAAAAATAGATATTGATTTAGTACTTTAACTTGACTAAGGAAATTCATATATTTGTAAAGTTGTACTAACTACTAAGTGACTGGTGAGAAAAATAATATTTATCCATCTAGGTCGAACAAAATTAACTAACATTAAAATGAAAGCTAAAATGTGCCCAATGTGTCAATTATAGTATATTATATTTTAATTTTCTTGTATACTTTTCCTACTAGGTGCACTGTATGAGAAGAAATTAAAATTTGAATATAAATAATTATAATTACGTTCTGTTTGTTAACCTCTATCTATATAGTTGTAGATTCACTCGAGACAAGTGTGTATAAAATTTATATACAATATATAAAATGTCAGAAATAAATGTAAATACGTAAAAATTTTCAGCTGAAAGCGCTATACAAGCGTTTTTACAAAACAAAGCAGAAACGCGTGAAACGCTCTTAGCCAAAAATATGGAAATTTAACTATCACTATACTCAGGAATATTATGCAAATGTTGGTCTTGATTACTCAAAGCACGTTTCCTATGATTTCACCCACGAAACAATAAGGTTTCCATAACAGAAACTAGTACTCATACACTGGAATAGAACTGCTGAAATATCTACATTGACTTGAATTACTTGTCATGATTAATTTTAAGACAAAATTTCTAAATATGCATTACTTTTATATACGTATGTATATTTAAGCATTCTCATAGCTGATAGCCATTTTTAATAATATATGTTTTTTTTTAATTATAAGTTATATCAACTACAAAATTCTACACATATTTAAAACCGATTTTTATACACCTGTCAAGATACTGTAACTAAATACAATACAATAAAATACATGTATTGTATTATACGAGTATTATATTAATCTTTATTAATAGTAATAATAGACTAAAAAGAAAAAAAATTCAACAAAATAATATATTAGCAGATTCATACATAAATATCATTAGAAAAATATTCATAGCACAAATATTAAGTGACAATCGATCATAGGGTATTATATAAATTAACCGGTATTGTGTATCATATATAATGAGTAAATGACATTCCCTTTTTACTAACATCATAAAAAAAAACTATCGCTATTTAGCGATAAGTATCGCTATTATCGCTATTTAGCGATAGGTATTTTAGTGGCTATTTATCCATTTAATTATTTAAATTTGGAACAAAAATCAAACGATATTATTTTATTCAAATGAATATTGAAGACATTAGCATGTTATTTTATTCGGATACGAATCAATCGCTTATACAATCTCTTATTGGGTGCTACGCCTGCCGCATTGCGCCACTTGGCCGTTCAGGTATTTAACTCTGCATAGGCTGGCTAGTTCGTACTAATACGTGTAAAAATCACACAGGTAATTAGGAAATAGATACAATATACGAACCATTTACGATATTAATACAAATATTTAAAACGAAATGACTTATCATTGGCTTGAAGTTATTGGTATTATTAGTATGTTTTTATATATATATTTTTAATAATATTCAAATATATACTGTAATTAATATTGACTTGTACAAGTATAAATTGTTGAAATTTAGTCTAACAACATTAAATCATTCTTCACTCTCCATGTAATTATTATTGTATTTTACATCAAGCGTTATAAGTGTAAAGATTTTTATTTTTATTTTCAAAAGTTTAACATTAAACTTTCACTGAGGAGTGTGTTACGAACTGTTACAAAAAAATTAAACCTCATTCATATTTTATATTTCGATATTTGATTCGAGATAAAATGATTTTTACAAATTTAGATATTTTTTTTAAATACATAACATGACACGTAAAAACCTAAGAGCCTTTTCATTTAAATGAAGTTTATTTCTAGTCGCTTTAAAAAAGGTAAAGGTTTTTGATCTGACATATAGATTTTTGTGTATTACTTTTCCGCTAAATACCTCAAACAATTTTGTCTAACCTCGTTGGTGTTAAAAGAAAACTCTGTGAAGAAAATAGCCGACTTAGCCCAAGTTTTAACATCAAATCATTTTTCTTTCCATCTAAAACCACCTTTATATATTTTTATCATAGAAATTTTAATCTCGAAAAAGTATTTTATTGAATATCTAAACGTATTTTCTATTATATAAATTTATTTTTACATCATGGAGTATAGAGGCGAAGAAGCTATACATATAATAAAATGGTAGAAAAATCAAAACAGTACATTGAATATTTTTTTAAAAGAATACTTAAGGTGTGATCTACAATCGATACGAAGCCGAAAATATAGTTTTAAAAATTTTGTCTGTTCGTCTGTATGTATGTCCGGGATAATCTCAAAAATTACTGTATGGATTTACTTCAAATTTGGTACGAATATTATTAATAAGTCGGGTCAACATATAGGCTACATATTATCACGCTAACACCTACGGGGAACGAGCATTTAGCTTTATTTCATCAACGCGTTCTGTAACAACGTGTAATCTAATAGCGTTCACGCAGACGAAGTCGCGGGCAGCAGCTAGTCTTAAATAAAGTTTGTTACCGTTTTTAGGTTTAGATAATTTGTTCAACTCCCTAGCCGTTTAACTTTCAATTACAACTTATATAGTAACTACTCTAGTCTATGAGAATACTTGAAATTATACTTACTTCCACTCAGCAAACTTTAAATCATCCAAAATAGTTATGATCAGGTCATTTACTCCACGACACCTGTTTCCTCTTTATTTAATGCTATTTTGTGGACACTTTTTGTATTAAACAGCCAAATGAGATAGTGCTCCTTTAATTCTTTCTATTACCATTACTCAATGCTTTACATTTAAAGGAATTTATTATTTCCATATTAACTTTACGAATTTCCATTGAACATAATCACGTGTGCTTTGATCTTTCATGTCAAAAGTGAAATTCATTTTATATATTACGAGTATATAGGTATTTTTGTCTATTTTCAGAAATTCATTATGAATTTATTATTTTCAATATCTCTCGATTACGTTATAATCTGAAATATGTTTATTATTTAATACACATTTTACACGTAAATCCTATTATACTTGAAAATTCGATATCGTAGCTTTTATCCTCTTTTATATCGAAATATTTATAACCATAAATACTATTACTATAAAATATGTAATGTTTTTTGATATTACTTGTTGTAAATATTGTAATTTCATACATGATTTAATTTTTTTTTTAATTAAGTTATTAAAGCAAGGGTAATAAGGGCTTTGATGGATATTTTTTTTCCTCAACGCGACATTGTCAATTTGTCTTTGTTATGTATCACAAAGATATTTTTGCTTCTATTAAAAATATGTATTTAATTAACATGTAACTTAAATAGTTAAGTCTTAAAGAAATCGAAACAGCGAATAAAAATATAATTATGATAAAATGTAATCTTTTGTTTTAATATACAAGTATACATAACAATAGTAGGAAAAATTAGAAAAATTACTAGTAGGGCATAACTTATTCTATCTTCCAGTAGGCTCAGAAGTATACGCGTACTTACACTTAATAGATAGATACATAAATAATATACCCCATAATTATGATATAGAAAAAACTATAAGCAAAGAGATAGATAAGCTATTAAACTATAATAACAATAGATAATCCTAAAATTGTAGATAAATACACATATACCTAAATTGTCAAGTAGCACAGTTAGGCGAAGTCAAGACCGCGTGGTGGCCCGATCGGACAGATGACGATGGACTCACTCTAGTTTGAAACGGTAGTGTGGTGGGACGTACCACGTCAAACTCGCCACTTTTCCAATTATTATATACTATTCCAATATTTACTAGTAATAGTAAATTTATAACTAAGTTGTTCTTACTCACGTCTTAAATCCGAAAATTGTAACAATCTGGACCGTTTTTGCTCTTCCGCGAAGACGTGGCATTTTTCATTAAAAATAAAATATTGTAAAAAATAAAAAACAACTAATATGAGTACCTTCTTTAAGATTAAATTTTAATTAATTAACACGTCTGAAAGGTTTAGTGTTACCAAATTTTAGTTAAATAATTTTGTTTTTTAATACCCCTTTTATATATTTCCGATAAGTAAAAGTTTAAAATAAAAACAATTTTAATTTTTTATTATAAAATCAATTAACTATATAAATAAATTATAGGTTGTTAAGATTGTTAATCAACGCACGCGTAAGTTTGATAGAAAATCGTTTTAAATACTGACTTCGATACCGCACCGAATTTGCACAATTGCTCCATAATTTGATGATATGAACGGAAAAAGAATTACTATAAACAGATGTTTTATCAGAGAGATACCTAAGAAAGTTTCTGACCGTTGACCTACAATGGTAAGCCGGTATTTAATCATTTATTGTGTGGCAAGCCTAATATTGAAATTTATTACAATCATAATTAAGTTAATTTAATTGTATTACAAAAAATGAACCTTAAAATTTTAATTAAATATTAATAGGGCTCAATTAAAAACTGGACTCATTATAAGTAGAATACGGTCAGGTCTGGTATCAATTAACATTATAATTAAAGACAAGCAGTAAATTAAATTAATTCGCAGAATATGTATAATTTTAGTAACCCTAAATAATTTAAAACTATAATGAGGATAGATCAATTAATTTAAACGATCAATTAAGATTTAGACTACAATTCAAATTTATTTACTCTAGATACAATTTCATAATGTGAAGGGCAAAAAGGGGGGTGCTACCAAGCCGGTCGCACAAAATAGATCGCGACTGTCCACCATGATCGTCCCGAATGTATCGAAAGTATTTGAGAGTCAAAGAAGAGGAATAACTTATAAAGGTTCCAGTAGGTAATAGCGTGAGTCCAGAAAAGTAAAATGAGTATTTTTCGCAAAAGATAGTGTTGTACAGATAATGGAAGAACAATATACATATATGAAGGGTAATAAATGACGAAAGATTCAAAATAACAACAACCCCAGCCATCAGCATCAGCTATCCGTGAAGAGAACTCAGGCTAGAAATATTTATTTATGTCAACACGATGAAAAAAAAAATAAACATGCATTTTATCATTTTTATAAAAGTGCATACTGTATGTAGCGCCCTTAGAGGTGGCGGAATTATGTTCCAAACCCTTGATGCAGCGAAACTGAAAGAGCCACGAAATGCTAACGTCTTGTGTCTTGGGGTCACAAAGACGTGAGTGCACTCTCTTTTAGCATAACGGTAGTACTCACCCTCTCACACAAGCTTCTCATACAGGTATGTAGGAGTCTTATCCCGAATTAACCCGAAAATAAGTGTAGAGAGATGAAGTATCGTCCGTGCCCTCATTTTTAAAAGCCCAGCAGAATTTAGCAAGCAAAGCAAAACCGCGCAAACAAAAAAAGCATTCTGCACCCTCTGCACAAGCTTCTCCATCCTGGCCAGCATACAGGTCCCATAAACGACATCGCAATAATTTAACTTCGCTAGAACAAGGGACTCACACAACATACGGAACTCTTCACTTAGGTACGGTCGAATCTTGTACAAAGTTTTTAGTCTGTAAAAACAGTTCCTGACACACTCTGCCACATGTACCTTAAAGTGAAGCTGTGTTGTCCAGGACAAGGCCCAGACTCCTAGCCTCTGTAACACACTCAATACTCTCCCCTCCCACACAAACGTTAAAGTCAAAGTCAAAATGTCAAGGGCTTTAAGTCCTGCAGGGGAACCCAAAAGTAAATACTTTGACTTTTTGGGATTAAGGACAAGAGAGTTTGATTTAGACCTATCCCGGACCCGAGCCAAGTCACCATTAATCTTTTCCACAGCGTCAATGTCGTTTTTTGACAGAAAGGAGTGATGTATATCTGCACATCGTCGATGTAAAGATGAAACTGCACTGTAGAGAATGAAGAGGATCGGGCCAAGAATAGATCCATGTGGAACACCACGAGGGACCAGTTGCGTTGAGGATCTGAGGGTGCCGCGATCTGTCACTCTCAGCTCCGTGTACTGCCTCCGCCACTCAAGGTAAGTAGAGAACCATTTAATTGCCGAGCAATCAAATCTATACATATAATAAATCTGTTAAAACCTCCTTTTTATCAATAAACTATATATAATCAAGAATAAATTTTAATAGCGCGATTTAATTTCATACAGCGCCATCTCTTATAATTTTTTGTCTGTGCGCGTATCACGTAAAAAGTACAAAACCAATGTAAATAACTTTAATACATAAAAATTATACATAACTCACAGTAACATTTAGTTTTTGTTTCATTGTAATTAAATTTAAAAATAAATATTTAAGAAAATTGAAATAGGTACCTAATGTGACGCCATCTATTAACAGCTGGTCTAACGAATCGTAACAAGATAGATGGCGCAGTATACAAAATATAATTTTTTGAATCGCGCTGTCCAAAACTTCGGCCGAAAGAATGAGCCTCGCCTATATTTAAAGAAACGCTTTTTTTTTGCATTTAATACCCTAGTGTACTAAAGTCTTGGTTGTTTGTTTGTTGTTAAAATATTTGGTCGTTATTTGTTTATTGATTGTACAAAGTTGGATGGTTATTTATTTTTTTTTTTTTTTTATTCAGAAGTCAACACCAACAAGTAGTACAACAACAAATACAATATGAACAAAGTAAACATTGGTATCTAGATTATTGCCTACTTTTTTACAGGTGTTCTTAAGTTACTAATAATATCGTCAACATTGAAATAAGTCAAATTTAAAGTTGTCCATGTAGCATACATTAATGAATATTTTAGATTAAATTCAGAAACCAATGTCAGAAACTAAATTATGAAAAGTCAAAAAATAAAGTCAAAAACATTTAAGAAATATTATAAAAGTGAACATCATCGGTATTTAGCAGATCGCCCAATTATTTAAAGGTGTTCATAAATTACTAACAATATTAAAAACGTAAAATAAACCAATCGAACAACCGACCATGTAACAAACAAACATCAACAATTCAAAATAAACATCAATATAAATATACAAAATAAAATCTTATATGAATGTCAGAGACCAATATATAAAATTAAAAAAGTCAAAACATCTAAAGTTTGTTAACATTGAGTGCGAGTGTATAGATACAAATTTCATTTTTACAAAATAAATTAATTCAAATTAAGGTAGGTTATAAACTATAAAATTGTCAAATTATAATTTTGGAAATATTCAGATTTAAGTCTTATGAAGTATAATGATGATGTTATATATTATTATATATATGTTATAGCTATTTAAGTTGTAATCTTAATATACAAAAGCGAAAGGTCACTCACTCACTCACTCATCACGATATTTCTAGAATTTTATGACCTAGAGACTTAAAATTTGATATAAATATTCCTTTTGCCGAGTAGAGATCAGCTAAGAACGAATTTTACGAAATTCTACCCCTAAGACGGTGAAAAAGGGGGGCAAAGTTTGTATGGGATAACGTGATTCCTTGGTCCAATCCACTTCAAATTTTGCATAAATATTCTTCAAGAGAATTGATTGAAGACGTGTTTCGTATTTTATCAAAATTCATCCCCTAACGGTGTTAAAAGGGGCTGAATGTTATTTGCTTTGAAGTTGATATCAATACTGTGCTTTTTGCAGTTTGAGAACTCAATCAATCTATTATAAAATATTTTCCAGTATCGACGCAGGTGTAGGTGATAAAAAATATAAATTTATAATTTTTGAAATTTTAGTTAAATACCCGTGCGAAGTCAGGGCGGGCCGCTAGTCCATAATATGACAGCTTTGAGAGAAGCAAAGCAAATTATATGAATAAGTATTAAATTCAGTTACATATAGTTCTGTAAACTTCTAGAACGGTCAGTTAATGTCCCGAAACTAGACAAACGGACAAACATTACATATTGGCAAATAAATATAAACACAATTCGAAATGTCACCTGCGTGCAGGGTTTATTTTTTATTTCTTTATGTTTTGCTTTACTACCACGAGATGGGTTTTATCTAAAACTTTCTTTAAAATTCTGTAGCTTAAATGTCAGCGTTGCTAATCTGAATTAATCCATAATCTTTTGCTTCATATTACACGTGCGTCGTTTACAGGTTTTATAAACACATTATTGCATTATGCGTGCCCATCTCTAACAGCGTCTGACCTTTACATTGTTATATTTGTTACTTCTCAAAGATACGACAACCAACCGTATTAACTAAATATAATTTGCAAAATGTCAAGTCTAAGATCAAAGGTTAACTGTCAAAGTGTTCTCAACAGATAATTACTTTCAATCTCATTTGGAAATAAACTATTTTGTTACTTGTAAGTATTTCGATTGTCAAGTGAAATTGAATCTTTATTTGCAACCATTATAAAAGGTGACCTTTTATAAAAACATTAGATAAAATATCGAATGAAACGTTTTTCTATTTGAATTTCTTATACATTTATAATGAAAACTTTGAAGTTTATCTTTAATAGTATAGAACTATAGAATATACATAAATTGGTATTTAGGATAATATGGTAAAGATTTTTTTGCTTTGGTAACAAAAGGATATGGTTATTAATAGAAATGGAAAAAAAACATTTCATAGTTAATTACAATTGTTTATAGAGTTTTAGTTGTATGATCCGATGTTTATATATGAAACTATATTTACCACAAATAAAACATCTCGACAAACAACTAATCGATTACAAATTCAACTTTTACTCCACACAAATTCATTAACAAACCTCATAAATTGGTTTAAAATTAGGATAATTTAATTCGCCCTAAAGGCTACTTGTTCTATTCTAAAATTGTGGTAAATTTACACAGTCAATATGTGTGTACCACCAGTATTGACTGTTTACGCTCGATCTCGACTCGACCGTCCGTGTAGTTTAAACCTTACTTAACTACAGATAACGTTCTGTTTTGTGGAAATTCTCTATAACTATTTGATTACTTACTGCTATTAACTTCAATATTGTATTTATTTATAATGTATTGTAATATTCCGCTCAGTTTAATCAAAATATAATATATAACTTTAGTATTACGTGAATTAATAAATAAAAAAAAAGTTTATCAATAACTGTTTGTTTACAATATTCTTTGGTTT
Source organism: Euphydryas editha (assembly GCA_036937285.1). Classification (NCBI taxonomy): domain Eukaryota; kingdom Metazoa; phylum Arthropoda; class Insecta; order Lepidoptera; family Nymphalidae; genus Euphydryas; species Euphydryas editha. Next base: position 20,186,354 of record JAUPFZ010000005.1, on the reverse strand, counting down.
TCATCGAGTCGTAGCGTGATCTTTGGCAAGTGTTACTTCTGAATAGTGTAGCTTTCTAATTGTAAAATAATTAATAAAAATTAGTTCTCTACTTTCAGACGTTATTAATTACAAGTAAAAGTTTCTTTCTTTATGGTAGTAAAGATGTACTTATCTAAAAAAGGTCTTAATCAAGTTCTATCGTGGAAATATCTAGAACATTTTTAACCTGTGGAATATTCTTATCACGTACCACACATTTAAAATGTTATACGAGTAATACGAATAAAACACGTATGAAACACTTTCTGGTCTAACTTTAATTACATGGTACAAGTGCATGTATTGATCTATATTTTAGAAAATAATTCAGCATAGACTTACGTGTAGACTATTAAAATTAAATTTTTGATTATATAACAACCTGCACGCAAACTCTTAACGATGTAGTTCGTTTTTGTTTGGAGGCAGCCTTAGTTTTATTTTACATTATAATTGAAATTAAAAAAATATATATTTATAAGTTTTATTAATGCGTCTGCTACGATTAATTCTACGTTACGTGTAATTAGTATCCTTTAAAGTAATTTGTAAACTTCTTGTGGAAACTGGCTATTTTTAAATCGATTTAATTCGAGTACCAGTATTATAAATAATTCGCTGCCCGTAAGTCTGTAATTCCGTATTCTTGAAACTATAATTAAAAAACGAAGAAACAACAAAACCTTTACAAAATAAATATTATTACTGGTGCTGTAATGATAAATAAAGAAAAAAAAGTATTTATACTGCTTTTTTAAAAATTATTTCTGAATATAGCTTACAGATATATACAAGAACATAGAAAAAAGGTGAGTTTAAAGTACATACTTAGTGCAACTGCGATATTAAGAATGTATTAATCAATGACAATATTTAGTGTAAAGTGAAATAAAAAAGTATTACTACATATGATATTATTATCACTTTTCCCCTTTGTCTTTTTTATCGCTTCATTTGAAACAAATAAACGTCATTAAGAACAACTGTAAAACGGACAGCTACAACAAAAATAAAACTTTCGATTGCAACGTTTAGACAAAATATTTGATACAAAAACAATAAATATCACGGTGCTATGAACAGTTTGAGGTAAATTCGGACACCTGTTATCGTTTAATTTACACAAATAAATATATAAAACAACGTTTATTTGTTCTAACATGATAGACTCAGAAATTATTTTTACATAATTAAATTAATATTTTTGCGAATAAAAATACTTATTGTTTATTAATATTTTATGGGTTATAAATAATCACTATCCAAATTCTATTAGTGAGACAGTCAACATAAATGTCAACCTTTGTAAAACTGTGCCAATCATCCTGTTTTCCGAGTAATAACTTTATAAAATCTTAAAGTGAGATTGTTTGTTTTTTGTTTTTCTTTCTGTTATAACCCCGATTATTAACCTTATTCCTTATTTAGCATTCCTATTCTACCTGTTTAATATTTTTATCATTTAGCAGATGTTAATACTTATCTGCCCCAGTCAGTCTCATTCCCATTATCCATTTAGACGTGTGCATTAAAAGTGAGTTTTTCCTTTCCCTTTTTTTTAAAGACTCGTCTTGAGGCTCCTAACATTTCGCAGCTCAGCCGCTTGACCGATAGCCACAAAATTTAAAATGCATATATCTTAGGACCACGAAAAGGACGTTACCTTTGATCCCGAAAAAAAGTAAGTTCTTAAGGGATAACGATAAAAACTTATAGAAGCAACTGTACATTGGTCGAAGTTGTATACAAAATCAAAAACTCATAATTTCAATGAAATAGTTATTTAATAGCTTGATAAAATTATATTTTTAAAATCACAAAGATCGTACATTTTTAACGGAAGTCAGTAAAATTATTGTCAAAATAAATAAATAATAATAAATAAATAAATATGCTTAACACACACACACAAAATATTTGAAAAGATAAAAATTATACTTTGGGGGAGTGAGAAATAGGACGTAAAACTTTACACGAGGAACTCTTCATCCATTATTGAGAAGGGAGAATCCTCCGACCAGACGGGTGTTGTGTCTGGTGGTCTACTGCCCCCTACGGTTGTTGTCGGGTTATTGTATATGTGTTCAATCGCTTTGATAACTTTGATAGCGCGATGTAGGATACGTCAGTTCGTATGTGGCGAGATAGATGTCACTACATCACTCCCCCGCCGAGACCGGAGGTCGATAGCAGGTTGAGTCGTCCATACATCTTTGTGATGCTTGCCGGGCCAGTGGAATGTTCCAGTGAGTCGGAACCAGATACCGCATAGTTCACGGTGAGTCGGAACTGTCTGCGCTGATGCCCCAGTGAGTCGAGGTGGTGCAGTGCTGCGTAGTGGCTGGCTGCTGCGTCGACCAGGAGAGAAGTGCGTCTCGGCTTGCTTACCGACCGAAGTGCAGTGTGCTGTGCCATATTCGCTGAGAAGACTGTAGGTGATGACCAGGAATGCGCGTTCGCTGCATGTTTGTATTCAGGATATCCTTCGTTGCTTGGCTGGCTGTATGACTCGCTGCTCGAAAGCTTCAGGAAGTGATGATGACGTCACGATAACGTAGCTTTGCGAAGGTTGCGCTGACGTTCATGCTCGGGTCACCAGTTTGGGGGAGCGAGGACCGGGGTGTAAAGCTCTTTCATCTACCATTGAAAAGAGAGGATCCATAGACCAGACGGTGTCGTGCTGGTGGGCTACTTACGGTTGTTCTCGGGATCTTGTATATATGTTCAATCGCTTTGATAACTTTGATAACGTTATCTAGGATACGTCAGTTCGTACGTGGCGAGATATATGTCGCTACAATACGATACTTTAAAATTTCCCTACATACTACCTCACTGATAATTATAGCTAGTATAATAGAACTGCATGTTTTAATATTAACACTTCCAGTGAAGATTTGCATTTATACTCGTCTAATTATTTGTTTATACTATATCAGCCTGTAAACCACCCACTGCTCAGCGAAGGCCTCTTCTCCATGTAGATGTGCTCGTGATGTGCACGGTGGGGAGACCCGCAAGGATATACATCCAGACCGGAAACAAATATTTGTATAAATAAAACTACACCACCAGATCTAGTATTAACAGAAAAAATTCTAAGTAAAAACACAAATAGAAATAATATCGTTTTGTATTTAAAAAAATACAGAATTTTATTAAAATGCGTCACAAACCAATTTGATCACTGTACCGCCCTGTTATCGTCTTACTGCTGAGTAAAGATTTTTCATCTTATTAATGAGAAGAGAGCTTAATCTGCTACGCTGATTTACTACATAGTCCTGAACATGTCGCAGAATTCCTGACAAAAATATCACCTTTTTAGAAATTCTTTGACACGTATAGATGAATATTTCTATCCGCAATTAAGCAGTATTGTGGAACAAGATCTAATTATTTTGCTTAATAAGTGAATTCTCTTCTCTTAGTTTTCCCTCACCGTGGAGCATGATATGATTTTTAAACATATTTAGGATTTGAAAATTCAGCTATGCTAATCTATCAATATTAGCATTCATAACCGTGACCTTCTATTTTAGATGTACGCATTCTATCCATTGGGTCAGGTCATATTAATGTGATTAAGCAAGCTGAAGTGACCTTAATTTATATAGCCCAGTTACACCTGCGTGAAACAACTAAACATACATCTAAAGTTAAGGTGTCTTATAACCCTGTAAGGCGCTGTCTTAAGTAAGCGACAACTTGAGAAGTTCTGCCACAAAACACAATTTACTTCGATTGAAGTAATATGTGACTACGATGCGACGTGACATATAACGTATTCAAGTAACAATTTTATATTTTCGCATCTCGTCATGACGCGTCGAACAAAATTTTATACCTCCGTATCTTTTGATAATAATAGAAAAATTAAAACTATTCTTTCACTAATTTAATTCGAATTATATTACATATATTTGTAACAAATTACCTATTATCTCTAAGAAACATATTTTTATAGCTTCTATATCCTTTTCATAGTGATGATCGTATTTAATATAGTATTAATCCTTATTTAAAGACTATCAATGGAAAGATGGCAGTTGTGAAAGGGATTAAGGAAAAGAAATGCCGTATTTATAAAAATCGAGTGAGTATGTCCATCGCTTTAGTTCATCAAATTAGTGCCCTCTTTTAGATGCGGGCGGCATTTAATTGTGAATAGGGCTCATATCCGCTCCTCTAATGAAGTGCCCACTTAAAAGTTTTGATGGGAACTTGGGGAAGAACAGACATTCGACAAGGTCTTATGAAATTCATTTGCTAATATAATAAAACTGAAAGTTTCTTTTAACAAAGTAGTGTCAGGAGTGACTGGTCCTTATTGGAAAAATACTTTTTTATGTTAGACAAACTTTATTGAGGTTATATGCAATATAAACAGTTCGTTGATGTAAAATCAAAACCATAGGTAATATAGTCGAGATGGCTCATTGAATAGAATAGGAAGTCAGGCTGGCATCGACACGTTTTCCAACGTTAAATTAGTTTTAAATCTCGAACTCGAGAAACTCTAGGTCGAAAAAGACGTCATGAGAAAACTTTTCGTTTATCCGCCAACCTACCGTGTGCCGGATTGTTGCCTATAGAAAGATGTTAACAGCCTACTATAACTGGGATGCATATTATAACTGGGCCGCAAAATGATTATGAAATTTGTGATAACGTCCAATGTTAAGTTCACAATTAAATTAATTTAATTTAAACATTCATGATGCATGACACTAATATATCTTGGAGTATTAAGTTTTTTTTTCAAAGTTAAAATATATTTATTACAGAAATTTTACAATATTGTATATATTTACAATTCAAAACTTAAAATAATTATTTACAAACAGTTTTGGTATAAATCATGTCCGCGGGGAATGGTGCCAAGAATACTAGCAGCATTTCCCCGTTGAATCGCAATTCCGATTCTTTGGGCAAAAAATGCACCAGCCCTCTTGTCACCAGTGGAGGCTATGAGTCGTGGGGTTAATTCTTTTAGAAAATTTTTAGCACTGCTACTCCAAGGTCCAAGTGTTTCGACTGCAAAGTTATTATAACATTATTAAGTTTTTATAACATGTCATGTCATTTCATTTGATAAAAATTGACATAACGCACACAAATTTGTAAGCGATTCCTTCTTCTATCTTTTCACTACTTAGTTAACGAAAACTTTAAAAAATTAAAAACCTAAGTATGTATGTAAATACATAAAAATGAAACAAAACATGGGTATGGTACGTATTATTATAGTATCTGTCCTAAGTTTAAGATGAAAATAAACAAAACTATTATTATTGCTTTGCATTGTTACTTTTCGTAAAGAGGCAAGTAGAGCAATTTTGTAAATCTACTACAAGCAACAATAATAATGTTCTTTATTTTGATTTTTTTACTACCAACCATTGAAGAGTTCTATCGAGTACAACAAATCCTTATGAAATTTCAAAAATATCGATGTACGAGAAAATTTATATTGCCTTGAAATTCTTCCACCTTTTTTTGAAGTCAGCCAAAATGAAAAGTCGCCAATCTGCAGCAACATTTTCCGGAATCACGTTCAGACGTCTCAATTCGTACACATGCGTGAAAATTCCAACCATAAGCAGGAATGCAAATTATGCGACCGCTCAAGATGTAAGATTTCGACAATCATTCTGCGAATTTTTAATTTTTAGTCAGTAGTTGCCGCCCTATTATCAGTATACGACACGGTGCCAGTACTCGAACGCGACGGACTCCAGCTCAGCCTATCGCCACGGACAGGACGACACTTCCAAACAAGCCTGATATCGTAGTGATGAATAGTGGATTAGTGGAATCTTATTATTATATGGTAATGTTAAGAGTAGGTAATCATACTAATATTGTATTTACTCGATTTCTTGTTGATATTTTATTCCATGATCGTATATGACGCTCAATAAAGACTATTATTAACAAATATTACAAATTTAATATTTCGTAATCAAAATTGGAACTTGACTGAACTGTTGACTTAAAGTAAACTTAAAATTCTCTAGTTAAAAATGTATTCATTTTCTTGCAATTTTTTTTTTTAATTTTAATTCAATCTGAATAAACTTGAGCATTTATTAAAAAAAAAAATAATAAAAAAACTACACTTTCCAATATTTTAGTCAAAAATTATGACTTTTTCGTTGCGTGTTTTGAAATTCTGATTTTTTCTGTTACATAAAATTTTACAGTGAAACAGTTGACCGCCACGCCGCCACATTCGAAGTCATTTTTTTTAGGTGATTTGCACCCGTGTAAATTCTTGAATGAATCATTCGTTACAAATAAACGACTAATCACTGTTAACGAATGTCCTGGTTTAGTAGTGAGGAAAATTCCATTATCACCGATGCGGTTTACATTCCCACATTTTTTTTTAAATATTTGACTCTAGTCTAAGTATATATCTTTTTTGCGTTTTCTCGTATTTGTTCGGAGAGCACCAACAACCATCGGTCCGGGTCACTTTTCTACAACCCTGGTGACCAATATTACTCTTGGTAGAGACATTGTCTATCCAATTCATAATGGTGCAACACCAATTTTGCCTTTCTTTCATATAGGCGAAGAGGTATTTTACCCAGTGCTGGGACAGTTAGAAAACGAATAAACCAGTCCTTTACTTTAGTCTATAAAATATCTATCATCACTTATCGTAAATATAGAACCCTAAGAACGACACAAATGTTTAATTTTTCCAGAGTTCAAGTATTGGAGCAGCGCCCTTTGCGCTGCTTCAAATGTCTGGGAATCGGGCATACCCGCCCGACATGTCCGGCTGCGATTGATCGCAGCGGCGCGTGCTTCCGGTGCGGCGTGGAAGGGCACATTGCCCGCAATTGCACCGGAGCACTGCGCTGCGCCGTGTGTGCTGCCGCCGGCAAACCAGCGGCTCACTTAATGGGGGGACGGGAGTGCCGCCCCCCCAAATCGAAGGGTAGAGCGGTCGCTAAGACCCCGGCCGCTCCCCAAAGCCCTATACTCCAGGTCACGGAGGAGGCTGCGGCTATGTCGTCATAACCTGCCGCAGTCTCTCCCGTTCGCCGGTCCCTGGAGCAGCGGAGATAGAGCGCTCACGGTGCCCGCGAGCGCTCTATGACCGAAGGCGGTCCACATAGGCGGGCCAACCGTCGGGGCGTCACGGTGGCATGCGCCAGCGATCCCGTGACGTCCTTGTACGACGACGAGGGCACCGCTGGGTTTTAGTGGGTATTCTGACTTCGCAGTCAGCGAGTCCCACATACCCGTCACCTTCGGGCGGCGGAATACGTAAACGTATTTCCCAGCATCAAAAAAAAAAAAAAAAAAAAAAAGGTACTATCATAGATGACCGCTCAACGCCAACGGTCGGTTCAATTCCCGCCCGGGACAGATATTTTTATTTGTACAAATATTAGTTTCTGGTCTAGGTATATGTCCTTGTGGGGCTCCCCATCGTGCCTCGGAGAGCACGTAAAGCTGTTGGTCCCGATTTTTATTACAGACACCTGATGACGATAGTTACTCATGGTTAACTACCAATTATCCGCCAACCCGCAGTAGAGCAGCATGTTGGACAAAGCACCAACCCTTGTCCTATATGGAGGAGAGGCATTTGCCCAACAGTGTGTTGCTTACAGGCTGCTTCATTTCAAATCAATTATTCGTATGTTGCATTTTATGAATAGAATTCTAGTAAACTTGAAAACTTAATAAAGCGTCCTTTTAGTTGTATGTTGAAATAAACTGACCTCTATGTGTATAAATATTATTTTATTTGTACAAACTAATCGTTTGTGAGGATTGTAGGGTTGATGTTTATTTACTCTTATTCAAGTTAAAACTACTGAATATTTTACCGTACAGGCTACTTTTTAACTTTTTGCTTTTTATTTGTGTATCTGTAAATCTGTCTCTGTCTGCATGATAGCTTTAAAACGGAGAGACAGACACACACACACACACACACACACACACACACACACACACACACACACACACACACACACACACAGACACACACACACACACACACACAGAGAGAGAGAGAGAGAGAGAGAGAGAGAGAGAGAGAAAGGGAGAGAGAGAAAGGGAGAGAGAGAAAGGGAGAGAGAGAAAGGGAGAGAGAGAAAGGGAGAGAGAGAGAGTATTTCAAGAAAATCTATTGTCCAGTTTCAAGTTTCTTCATCTTCTTCGGATTAATGGATGGTACTAAAAGAGCTCAGGTGATTTCACCAATATGATGTACAATTGAGAATATACGAAGAAGATTGATCAGTACTGTCGAGGTTACAATTTTGTATATATAAAAAATAGTCGTCATTTAGTTTAAAATACTTCGCTTAAAACAACACGAAATATACAAAATATGTTATACAAAACTAATAAACAACAACACGTTAGGAATATTTACAAATTAATTTTATTACGCTTACAACCAGTTTCACCACTTGCTATTAAGTTCTGGCTAACCTAACTGGCAATTTTTTTACAGGTAATTGTTTGGGTTATCTGTCAAAATAAGTACCAGTTAGGTTATCCGGAACTTAATAGCAAGTGGTGAAACTGGCTCTTAATGTATTTACATAAAAACTGACAGAAAGGAATAAACACAAGCGTCAAAAACATTTAATATTTACAGTACGGAAGATTTATGAGGAAGGACATCGTACAGAGAATAAAAGAATTAGGTAAGTTGAAAAGGATATGGTATATTGAATTTTTGTTGAGGCTACGAGAACATTTACATAGAGCGTGGTTATGTACCTTAATTTTTACCAGATGAATTGAAGTGCTCAAATTACCAAGACGTAAACCGCATATTATGAATATCACCCAACCGTCGTTATATCTATGAAGAATGATCCAAGGACGTCTTGGTATACCGAGGTGGATGGCAGCGTAGAATTCTCCTTTAACCAATTTTAATTCAATCAAGAAAGAATTCCAAAACTTGTAAAGATAAGGTTTTGTCAGAGCGAGAAAATCTTCAGAAGTGTGTAACACTTGTGTTTAAAAGATCTAGTTTGAATTTTGTTTAATTTTTTCGAAGCAGCCTTTTTAAAAGGGTCTAAAATAAATAAAAGTGTAGCCGAGATGACTTTAAACTATCGCATTGTAAATGAGTTTTAAATTATAAGGAAAGGCCACCCACCAACGATGAGAAACTGTTCTGAAGGCGTCAATATTTTTTTAACATTTTTAATAACATGTTCTGTGTGAGAAAATCCATTCAATGTGTTTTGTATGAGAACTACACCAAAGAATGTTGTCATAGCAGCAAGATGAATCTTTTGAGCTCCTAATAACAAGTCAAAAGAGGAGATGTTTCTTTTTCTAGTGAACACCATCGCTTGATTTCTTGGGGAATGATAAATATTAGTCATAATTCGAAAGTCATTGATCAACGTAATGCAAAGAAGAATTTAGTCGATATATTAAATCATCCACGGAAGTTGACCTAGTATAGTAATACAGTGTCATGCGCATATTGCAAAATGTTTCAAAAACTGTTCACAGACAATTCGAGACCATAGGTGTATAAGCTATAGAACAGAGGACTAAGGACTGAGCCCTAAGGTGGACCTTTCAAGAGAAGGCTGGATGGAAAAGAAAGGTGCTGGTATATAACCGCTAACCATGTGACCGTGGTGCTGAAAATAAAAATATAGGACCAAATATAAACAATTTATTGTATACAGTAAAAACATTACCTTACGAATGTTATTAAAAACTAGTATAACCAATTATCAACTATTTTCATTATAAAAATTTTAAATCATAGCCAAAACAACGTAAACAAACACACGAAAATATTGTTAACACGTGTTTAACCACAGCTAATGCAAGCGAAACATGATAGCTTTAATGATATTTCAGGAAATAACAGTAGTATTCAATTAAAATTAAATTACCAGTATATAATGTAAAATTTAATAAGTATAAATGCGACGATAAAGTTTCATGTTTAAAAATAATAAAATATATTTTGTAAAATGGAATGCTAAATTAATTTCGTTTTAAAAATTAATATGTATAAAAGCCGCTATCGTTGAATGTATATTATAAACATTTTTATCCAAATGTGATTGAATGTATTTTATATGCACACTGATATACACTCATTTGCAAAAAAACGGGCGGTTTCGATTTTCTTCCTGGCTGAAAAAAATAAAATACCAAAAAGGTTTTAATCATTTGAACATGTTACTGGCCAGTTATAAAAGTGCCATAATGTTTATAAGAGTACATTTCAAATTCGAATTTTTGACTGAGCCTGGTTTTCAAAGAAAATAACTTTTAACTACATTTTGTGGCGCGAATTCCCTATAGTTAATATCGACTCTAATTAACTTTTTGTCAATTTTTATTAAATTATCTGGTGTCCTTGACATTTAAAAGTATTCTTATTGCTGTTTAGCAATCTCGAAAATGGTAGATAAAGTGATAAAAGCGAGCAAAATTATTGCGCTGCTTGAAGAAGGTTGCAGTCAATGCTTCGTGGCTCAGAGGCTAAATGTGAGTCGGTCGACAGTTCAAAAGACCTGGCAGTGCTATCAAGAGACCGGTTCCGTCAAGAGAAGGCCTGGTTCTGGCAGAAAGACATGTACCGAACCACGGGATGATCGTTTTCTAGTTAGTCAAGGGTTGAGAAATCGCAAATCTTCTTATGTGGACCTCAAGAACACCCTCGAAGAAGTAAGAAATGTGCAAATTAGTCTATGGACGGTCAGGAGGAGGCTTCTCGCTGCTAATATACACAGTCATCGCCCGGCACGCGGCCCTAAATTACTCCGTGGACATCGAGTTGCCAGGCTTAGCTTCGCTCGAAATTGTGTGTCATGGACTCATGAAGACTGGGATAGGGTATTGTTCTCCGATGAAGCCAGGATATCTCTGCATGGTGAAGACCGACGTCGGCGAGTGCTACGTAGACGAGGAGAACGCTTTGCAGAGGCATGTTTTGAAGAAATCACACCTTATGGAGGGGGCTCTGTTATGTTTTGGGCAGGAATAAATTCTATGGATCGTACGGAGTTAGTCTTCATCGAAAACGGTACACTGACTGGACACCGATACATAACGGAAGTTCTAATTCCTTATGCACAACCCGCTTTAACCGCTCTTGGCGAAAACTCAATTTTTATGGACGACAACGCTCGCGCCCACCGGTCTGGCGGTGTGGATGCGTATATGCTAGAAGTCGGAATTCGTCGTTTGGACAGGCCAGCTAGAAGTCCGGACCTCAATCCCATAGAGCATGTCTGGGACGTTCTGAAGTGACGAGTGAGATCAGTGCAGCCGGCTCCGCAGACCATCAGAGAGCTAAAGAATGTGATTACCGCGGAGTGGGAACGTATTCCCCAAGAAACCATAAAAGATATACTCACTAGCATGCCCAGACGAATGCAAGCTGTGATTTCAGCAAGAGGGGGTCACACTCAATACTAAACTTTTCTCTGCTTTTAATGTATTCAAGAAAAACAAAGAAATTAACGCGTTTTATTTTTATTTAGCGAGCAGGTACAATCATAGTGTTTTGAGCTTAAACATTATTTCTTAATAATTTAATTAAAATGTTATGATAAAACTGATGAAAACTATTCCTTCCTAATTAATTTATAAAATTCTGAGGATAACAATACCTAAAATAGAAAGATAATAAGATATAAATAGAAAATATATAAAATAGTTCTTTAACAACTTTTAAACTTTCGCGTTGCATTATAATATTTAAATGTTCATACGGGGATTAACACGAAATTAACTTTACGGTAAAATATATTACCTTGAGGCCTGACGTTTCGGCTAGGTTACACTAGCCGTGGTCACAGGTAGACTGATCCAGCGATGTCACGACTCCGCCGTCGGGGTAAATGTTTCTTCATCCACCCTCAACTCGTGATTATTGTTATTTGTACCGCGACACACAACACTTATTACGTCCCTATTCTGAAAGTCAACCGGAAGGTGCATATTCTGATATTTAACTGACTGCGAACTAAAACGAGGTTGTGTAATTTTAATCACTGGGTTCCATGTCGGGGATAGTTTGAATCCGTCTTCGCGATTGAATGTTTTATGTTTTTTAATTTCTATTGCTTCTCGCACTACTCTTGAATAAAAGTGGCGGTCTGTGGAGAGGATTTCCGTGCGATGAAATTCGATCCAATGATTAGTGCCCGGTTGTAATATATGTTCGGCTATCGCTGATTTATTCGTTTGTCGGTTTTTTACAGCGGCGATATGTTCTTTGACCCTTTCAGCTATCGTCCGCTTAGTCTGGCCTATGTATGAACTGCCGCAGCTGCAATCTATCTTATAGACACCTGGTGTTTGTAACGGCAAAACATCCTTCGGTGTGCCCACTATGTTGGTAACCTTTGCCCCCGGCGTAAAGACAGTGGGTATTGAATATTTCTTCAATACACCGCTGATCTTGTCTGTCACTCCTCTCACATAGGGCATGTAGGCTGGTTGTCGTTTAACTTCCGGATGTCTGCGTCTTTTTGTCGGTTGCCTGGTTTGTCTATTCACTCGATATCCGTTGTTTGCAAGTACCTCCTGAACATGGTTCAGCTCCTGCTCCAAATGTTCAGGGTCACAGAGATCCTGAGCTCTGTTCTTTAATGAGGTTACAACGGACTGTAAGTGACGAGGATGGTGGTGTGACGACGCGTGCAGGTACCTATCGGTGTGTGTCGGTTTGCGGTATACATAGTGAGACAAGGATCCATTAGGTTTCACTGTTACTCGTACATCTAGGAAAGGTAGCGATCTGTCCGCCTCCATTTCATATGTAAATTTCATCTTAGGATGAATGGAGTTTAAATGTTGTATATATTGATCCACCTTTATTCTACTACCCTTGACGATGCTAAAAATATCATCTACGTATCTTTTCCACAGTCTGATGGTCTTCGGGCCAAGGCTGAGAGCCTTCTCTTTAAAATGTTCCATCCAGAGGTTGGCAAGTACCGGGGCTACAGGACTACCCATTGCGACACCATCGATCTGGAGGTAGTACTGACCTTGGAAAAGAAAATAGTTACCCTCTAGGCAGTGCTGTAGTAGATCAATATAATTTAACGGCATTTCACTATCCCTAAGTTTGTCTCTCACTACGTCCAGACACTCATCTATTGGAACATTGGTGAAAAGGGACTCCACATCAAAGCTCACCATTATGTCATTCGGTTCCAATGTGATCTCCTTGATTATCTGAACGAAGTGGCGTGAATCCTTAACAAAAGACGGTGATTTACCCACAAGTGGCTGCAATACCGATGCGACGTGCTTTGCAAGGTCGTAAGTAGGAGAGAGTGGCGGAGTCGTGACATCGCTGGATCAGTCTGCCTGTGACCACGGCTAGTGTAACCTAGCCGAAACGTCAGGCCTCAAGGTAATATATTTTACCGTAAAGTTAATTTCGTGTTAATCCCCGTATGAACATTTAAATAAAATAGTTCTTTGCTTAAGTGTCCGTTTTTTTTTGCAAAAGAGTTTATTATAGTCCGGTCAATATAGATATTTAAAATAACAAATCCCTACTAATATATAAATGCGAAAGTAACTCTGTCTGCCTGTCTGTCTGTCTGTTACGCTTTCACGCCTAAACTACTGAACCGATTTTGATGAAATTTGGTATGAAGATAAAACTGAACTTGGAAAAGGACATAGAATACTTTTTATCGCGAAAATAAGGGGAGAAAGGGGTTGAAATAAAGGACGAAAGTTTGTATGGAAGTTCCTTTTTGTCAAACATAATAATATCATGTGAGATTGTTCAATTGTTTAAGACAAAGACATAAAAAGCGTGCACGGGGAAAGGGGGGGAGGGCCTATCGGGCGGTAGACAGGGCGCGGAGCGGCGGCGGCGGCGCGCTTACCATGTCGCGCGATATAACCGAATTCCACGCGGGCGAAGCCGCGGACGGAAAGGTAATATTCAATATATAAAATAAAAATATACTTTTTTTAGATTACGTATATAAATGGCTTATATGTCATGTATAATGTGACTCTTAGAATCGCATTGACCCCGAATTACTTTAGTAACACACATAGGGGATCGACGGGGATTTTTGAAACTTTATATGTAATGGCAAACCCCAGCCCTCCATCAATATTTGACTCTTCGGGAATTTTCGTTATTTGACCACAATTTTATGTCTAAATTAACCGGAGTCAAGGAATTTATATACAAACTGGAAATCTCACGTGCACTCAAAAAACGTTCCTACGGCCGAGATTGCATCTCTTTCTACCATGGATTCAAGGCAACTCTCGTAAGAAAGAGACAACATACCAGTTGTCAACGAAATGTTCGGAACGATTCCTCACTTTACATGTTATAAGCCAATGTCAACCTTATGTCAAATACTACAAGGTGCATATTTGAATATACAATTTTATTAAGAGAGCGTTCCACTTATGATAAAAATTCCTTGACCGGAGTATTATATGACGTATACAAATATAATTAAGCGTTTAATAAAGGTTTTTTTTACATATAGTATATTTTATACATTAGTTTAAATTATAATATTTATTCATTAATTTTTAAAAACAAAAATATAAATTAACTGTTTATCTGTTTGTTTAGAAGTTTAAATAAATAAACACCTCAGTCTCGACGGTAATCTACAGTAGAATGAAATCCTGATGAGTGTAAGTCATCGTCAAATCGTCTATATATTTAGTATGTTTTCGTGGTAAAACTATTAGGCTATTTGTAAGCAATGATATGATGAATATAAAGTTTGAAATCTGCGAAAGGATGCAGCTTATACAATACAGAATAAATGGCACGAGTGGGTTCAATTGTAAAGTACAATTTCGCGGAAACTTAGTAAAAGATACTAATCCAACAGCTGTTTATAAAACAAAACTTGTTAGGCAACAGATGCTTCCACAAATCAAGTCTATCGGAACTATTTTAGTTGTTATTCTCCAATATTTATATAGGCATTAACAGACAGACAGATTGGACAAGACATGTTTGTCGTGATTTGTGTGTTTGTTGTTTGTGTTGTTTCTGGAACTTCTACTCAGGATTGTCATTGTACTAAGGAGCGTTGGTTGCGAAGCGTTCATTATAAAAATAATATTTCTGATAAATTGATGTAATAAATAAACTTCATTATGTAAAGAAAAAATTCAAACTCAAGAAAAAGATAAAGTTTTATTTCAGTAAATATAAATACGAACACGTATTCTAATTCGCATGAAGCATAGACACATCGATGACACTCGATGTTTTCTTCCCCGACGGACCTTCGTAAATGTTCGTAAGTGAAGACTCAGCGCTGGAAACGTTTGATCTGCTCTTAAATATGAGGGGCATGTGGTTACAGTCGTATTTTTCCTAGAATATTGAAAGAAAAGATAAACTATTTTAACATCTATAGAAACGCAAAGAAAACTATTGAAATGGTTCTGTGGAGGCTATAATACGACTTTGAAATTTGGTATATAAAAACGGATCTTAACTAAAGTAAGAACGCGTTTGTAATAAACATAGTAACGAACGAACGAACGAACTAGTAATCATTGAAAAGTTTGAATATTGATTTTCTTTTATTGTGTATTTAAATACTTTTTTTGAAATATCACCAACAACACGAGTAGTATTTACAGTGTGCTTTTGTGACATTATGTTATAAATTTACTGATTTATTTAAAAATGTATTCTAAGCAAACTTATGTAGCGCTTAAAAGTACCTCGACGATTTTACTTTTTAATACGTGTTATGATTTATGTTTGTGGTTAAATATATTATGTTTCATGCAATGCATAGTTGCTATGTGTGAGTAAAGCTTGTGAATATTCACTAAATGTACCTATGTGTCAAAAGGTATAGTCAAATGCATTTTTATGTGTAAAATTAGGAGTGAAATGTGTAGGGTTTTCCAACAATAACTTTGTGGTGTAAATCAATATAAAACAATAAATTTTGATGACAACGATTCAAATTTTTATTCTATTAAAAAAGTAAGGTTTGGCAATTATTAATGAAAAATGATATCTGATAAATGTTCACCACGAACATGTTTACAGATGTCGATTCTTTCAATCAAATTTTTTAAATCACATTCTGACAAAATAGTGGGTTTATTTCGTTAATCACTTTACTAATTTTGAGTTTTAAGACTGCAATCGATTCGATTGGCTCCTTATAGACTCTGTTTTTAACACAACCCCATAAAAATAATCCAGCGGTGTTAAATCAATTGATCGAGCTGGCCACTTAATAGCTGAATTTCGTGAAATTATGCGATTGAGAAGTTTGATTTGTAATAAATTAATTGTTTCGGTGGCTGCAAACTTGTGGCACCGTTTTGTTGGCCAATTGGCTTTAAAGCCTTACAAGGTGAAACTGGTGCAACAATTGAAGCCGGCCGATCATTCATATCGCCGTAGATTCGCTTAATTAATCTTACCTACATACGAGTATATGTTGCTATAACAAGACCGGCAACTTCATACTTGCTTATGGTAGTATGCTTTATAGTCTACTATAACCTTCCCAAATAAATAGGCTTACAAAAGAAAAAAAAAAGTACAGTTAACACTAATAATTATAGGCGTGGTTAAAAACAAAAAAAGCATTTTAGCTGAATAATATTTTAAATTTTGCAAGTATGAACCCCATCTTACTGTACTATTTTTTATCAAAGCCGGTGAAACTCCATTTTTAGTTAGTATATCCTACTAGTCCTATAAACACAAAAGTTGTGTAGATGAATGAATGAATAAATGATGAATGATGTAAATGAATGGACGCTGGTCACTCTTCCACTTTAAAACTACTAAATTGTTTCCTAGGACATGTAGGATGAAAATAGCTTAAGACCCAGATTCAACATAAGCTAAAACCGAAAAAAATAGCTAGTTTATTATAATTACAAAATGGTGTATTTTAACATCAGGCAAGGAATCTATTATATAGTATGAAAGCATTGTCAGCATTAAGTAAGACGCTGAAGGCTCTATAAGAGCTTAAACGTTACTTATACACTGATAATAGCTCACTCAACTCCGTACAATGTATTTCACGGCTGTTAAATATAACAGCTATGACGTTCTATTGTAATATATATTTATATTCTAGTGGCTCGTCCCGGCTACGCCCGGGGTATGTATATGTACCTAAACCATGCTCAAGTATCACTCTATCTATTGGTAAAAACTGCATGAAAATCCACGAAGCAGTTTTTGAGTTTATCGTAAACAGACAGACAGATGCGACGTGATAGACCTTGGGCAGTTTTGTGCAGTTGGTAAACTAAAAGGTCATTGCCCGACACTCAAGGGGCTATATAATTCAGCGTCACCAGAGGACTGCAGGTTTACTAAGCTTAAACCGCAAGCTATATCTAGCAAAATATAAATCGTCATAACAAGCTAAGTTAGTTCTCTTAGATATATACAGCAAAATTCAGCTGCAAGTTAATTATTACGGCAAATGAAGTCGTGAAAAGTTTACAACACAGTTACCGTCGCTTCCTAAAATTTCATTTAAAAAAAACTGGATTAAATATTTTGTCTTGATTTCCTTTAAACCTGAGAGTATTTATTTATGACGAGGAACTGGTATAAGTTATTACATCGAATTTCATAGAAGAATTCTGTAGTGCATCTTTTCTTGTTTACTAGCATATTATTGTGGCTCTACAGCCACAACTAAGTAATTTAACTGAAATTAATAGTATACAACAATATCGATAGTTAAAATGAATATTTATTTCTCGTTAAAACATACTAATCTTAAAATGTCAAAATAATATCAGAATTAAATAAATATATACAAAAATAAAAATTTTTATGAAAGCGATATTAATAGCAGCACAAATGCAATGATCCGATCTTACATCCGGTTATTTACAGACCGCTTAACTGCGACGTATAAAAATAGTTCAACATGATAATAGCGCTGACGACCTTTCTATATACAATTTTACAGAAGACCGCAGAGTACAACCTGCCCTTTACTAAGCGCTTGTAGACTACGATTTGTTGGAAAATAGGGCTAAATGTCACTACTAACATAATAAATTGATTATTGGTACATTTAAGACTTTACATCAGTAAGTTCAAACTATCTGAATAATCCAATTGCATCGAGAAGTGTAACAAGGAGATGTAATCTTCCCTAAGTTGTTTACTACCATGTTTGCAGATAACACATCGGCAGAGACGTTGGTGTAACACAAAAATTAAAACGATGCTCAGTAACTGGAATAAAATGTCTTAACATGTAAAGCTAACATCAGCCAAACAGAATATAATCTTGTTTGCGATAATTATCCTTCTTCATCCAAGATTTCATAGTGCCTAAAGACTCGTATTCTCACTCTTCGCATAATAGGCGTTGTTAGCCATGACGTATGACTCGCAAAAATCGATGCTAACTCTTAACCTCATAACAAACAAGATGATGAACATGGAAGATCGACGGTGAGAAATAGATCAAAGAGGGGAGAAAATTAAATTGTTAAGTGTTAAGTTTTCTTAACGATTGGTAATCATACGTATATTCTAAAAACAAAAGTTTCTGAAGATGAATGGATAGGTGCTTGTTACTTATTAACGTTAAAACCACTGAACCTTTATGGTTCTCAAATTGGTGTGTGTAAAGACTAATGAGATAATACGTAACTTGCGCTATCGCGAGAAATCGCTATGGTATCGAATTTAAATATTAGCTGACCATCAATTAGCATTTAAATTCGACACCACAGCGATTTCTCGCGATCGCGCAAGTTACGTAATAGTCTCACCGAATCAACACATAGTTTACTACTTTTTATCCTAAAATTACCACATAATAGGGAATTACGTGAGTAAATTAATAGAACATAGCTAAAATTAATTAAAACTTACTATGATCGTTATAACATTAGTGAGTTTAAATTTAGAATCACTGCTACTATTTATAAAGCATTAAAATAAAAATGTGAGAGATACCTATTTGGAAATAATAAGACACTTAGAAAGAATATTGAGAAATAGAGGCCTCATTATAAAAAAGTTTATTTTTTTTTTAAATATTGTTTTAGAGCAAAATAAAAATATAAAAAAAACATGAATATTAAAATGCCGTGTATGGTTTGTATATACTTTTTTTTTTACGTGATGTCTATTAAGAAACCGTAGTTGTATATAAAATATAACTTACATCTATAATCATACAATCGTGTCGACATTGCCTGCTCTCGGTGATTTCGTCGAAATATTTTCTTCTCTTACGATCATCTAAGTCCGGAGGGCCATACTTAAAGTTACTT
This sequence comes from Euphydryas editha, assembly GCA_036937285.1. NCBI lineage: Eukaryota > Metazoa > Arthropoda > Insecta > Lepidoptera > Nymphalidae > Euphydryas > Euphydryas editha. The sequence goes on along the minus strand of JAUPFZ010000005.1, from coordinate 20,167,049 downwards.
TTAAAAACGCCTACTAAATTCTGCAATAAAATGAGTAAATTTATGTATCCATATTATATCATGTACACGCAATACACTACATACAATTTACCTATATAAAAAAATAAAATAAAAAAAAACTAAAATTTCAGACATTGAAATTCAAAATAATAATAAAAAATTACTTACATTTTTCATAATATACTTAGCGATCATTTTTGCATCAATAATTAATTGTATCAACAATGATAGACATATCCACGTGTAAGCCATAAGCTTTTGCGATTCGTCATTTAAATTCTTTATACTAATAATATTTATACACATAATAGTCTGTAAAGAAAAGTTAATCTAATTCTATATTCACATAAAAAAATATTGTCAAAATTTAAATTATTATTATTAGTTAATATTATAAAAAGGAAAAATATTATGTTTGATTAAAATCGATAAAATCGATAAAAATACCAGAATGTACTAACTGTATAGGCCTGTAAACAACCCACTACTGAGCGAAGGCCTCTTCTCCATATAGAAGAAGGGTGAAGCCGATTTCGGAAGAATGTATTAAGCCGATTTCGAAAATTCTTTTACAGTTTTCAATATTAACCACATGTGACATGAATACAAAATATCTCATCTTAACTATAAGTCTAAGGAGCAAAGTGGTAGCCATACATGTTACCACGTCTAAGGATAAGCGTTATATTACATGAAGTTGAAATGAAATGAAAATATTTATTTCGTCATAAGGTGATTTTACACACATAACGAATGTCGAAAGAAAATCATTTAAAATAAAAACGTCAAATTATTACAAGTTAATGTCTTGGTAGACTTAACATTACTATTATATTCGGCTTAATTAAATGTTACAATAAATAACTTAATCTAATGTCCCTAGTGTTGGCCGAGAGGGAATAAAAACCGGAGAAAAAAACTCTCGGTACTCTTTAAAAAAATTAAACGTCATCATACAAAATATATGAATAATGCACAGTATGTAATGTAATGAACAGTTGAAGACTGGTATTACTGTGAAACAGATTTCTGTACACGTAACGTTCTGTCACTGGACATATTTAAAGTTTATAAAAAATAATGATAATATTAAACATTTAATACTTGCCTGAATACAGATCAATTAATTAAAGACAGAACGTCCTACACATTCAGATAATCACATTAGCTTGTACAGTGTTTGTGAATAACCGTGAAACATATCTTTACACCGAATACGCATTTCTATGATAAAAATTCCACCACCTATTTAGTTTTGTTTAAAGCACAACGATAAACTAATATGAATGATCATAAATGCTCAATGTAGCATCTTACTGACTGTATTCTTTGCAATAGTAAAAAGACATCGCTTAACGTCTGTACTGACACTAATTACTTCCACAGACAGATTTTTACCAACACCATTCATTTCAATTTCAAACATTCACAAAAACTAAAAAAAAAAAAAACGTCGAATAGCTTACAATTCAAACTAATGCGAGTTTTTTATTGCCCACATGAAAGGTCTATTCAAACTGTGTACAAAACTGTTTCCTACTTTAATTTCCTCTCTCAAACTCCTGAGAGCTTATGATGGCTTGGTACTTGGCGTATAAAAAAACTTCATGAGGAGAAAAAAATATCATTCATTCTACTTGTGGTCGTTATGAAATTTACATACAAAAACAAAAAATAAATAAATATATATATATATAACAAAACCAAATGGAAAATAATTCATATTTGTTGTCAGTCGTTAATGTAAAATAACTTATTGTAAAGTTTTCGGAAAGCTACTTTTTAATTTAATGAAATAAAATAAGCTTTTGTTAATGGAATAAAGAACAATGCAACCAAATGTTGTGAAAGCAAATTACAAGTATCTACTAATAAAAATGACGACAATAAGGTCGTACGTTTTTTATATTTATGTATCATACAATCTTTTGTTTAAGTTGTATTAAAAACTAATTAATTTAAAATGTAATATTGAAAAACTTAACATTATTTTAATTTTTATTACAATATCTGGTTACTTTCTAAGCTACAATTATTCAAACAGGACACATATTGCTTAGTACAAATGATTATAATAATATCACGGCACCTAAACATGCAAAGCAAATAACAAAATAATATGTACTAAACCATGAAACATAAATACTAGTCATCATCGCATAAATTGAATTAAGATCGCAACTAAATCATAAACTAAACGGATTAAATCGTAATACTTTCACGATACACAAACAAGATTTCATCGTTCGATTGCATGTCACATGAACAGACGCAATAAGACACCACATATTTATCTGTATTACGACTGTCAACAATAGAATTACCGATACAGTTTACTACTCCTTACTACTACTACTACTCCAACTAACCAATATAAAGATTGGCAACATTCCCCAAATACACTTCCAAAATTGAGTAGGTTTAAAACCAAGCCAGAAGTGTATATCGGTTGAGAATGTTTGCACTCCGTAGAGCCACATCACGATCGCTACCTTGATACCACCAAAGTATAGACTACACGTGTTAAGCCCATACATAACACCCTTCATTTTCTGGGTCGTCAACTGTAACAGAATTTCAGTAAGTATTTAACTAAAAGAAGTTATTTATGTTCATATAATTTTTATTTATTTTCGTAAAAAAATTACATTTATAAAAACTAAAAGATTAGTTTATATTATTTATATTTACTTTTTTTTTAATTTTTACGAATTATTCAAAGAAATACCTATAATTAAATAGTTTATAAGTATAATATACTTTTTAATTTATTGATTGAGAAATATTTCATAATTCATATTTTACACTATGAAAAATATCTACGAAATAAAAATATGAATGAATTCATATCTTTAATTTTAAATTACATTATTATAAATTCCATCTTTTGTTTTAATAATTATTGTATATAACAAACAACCATAAGGGGACTCAATTAAAGCTAGCAGTTTCACAACGACGAAAAATTTTAAACTCACCTCCTAGTAAAATACTAAAAAGATAAAGATTATTATTTTATTTGTGAAGTACCTACTTAACGTTACTATCGTGTATAACTTTTTAAAAAGTTATACACGATAGTATAAATTAAAAAAAAATCCTTTCTAAATATATTACTTATACATTTACTTTATATATATTATTATTATTTATTTATATATTATTTACTTTTATATTTCTCATATAATTTTTTATCTAATTTAGCTTTAATTTAGTTAAACTATCTTCGTGTTAAAATCCGCATAACGACATTATTAACTGACGAAGTAACGGACTGATTCATAAACTCAAGCCCTTATTTTTTAAAGCAAACGCATCGTGAATTTGAGGTAGCTCTCTCTCTACAATGTAACCAATATGAAAGGATTTGTAGAAATTCTTCACACTAAAGAGTGAAATAGGATTGTTACTTCTATGAAACTCCATTAACTTAGAAGCTAAGAGAATGAATCTTTATTTTAATCGTCTTATAAATAATTAACTAATTGACTAGCGTCAGAGGTGAAAGGTAGGATAACAGTTGGGTAAGAGTTTTGACATATTTAAAACTTGAAAAAAGTTCGAAAGTTAGAATATTTGGAATATTTGGAATTTCCACATTTTGGTTTTTCATTTTTGTGAAGTTTAAGTTAATTTAAGTTTAAAAAAAATGTAGTTTCTTGATACGATTTGTATTGCAGGTTTATGTCATAGCTAGATCTCTATTAAGCAAAATTAGAGATAAGTAGATAATTGAAACCGGCCGCTTTTCAATATAGTTCAAGGACAAACAACGTGCTTTCAATTTTCATTTTGACGTTCATAATTTTACTTTCACTACGGTTTCGTAATCAAAATATATAAATATTTAACAAGCTAAAATGTTTCTCTTAAAGGTTTAAGCACCGTTAATTCTAGTTTACGTTAATATTTTTCAATAAATGTATGTAAACATACGTTTTGTTTGTAGATGTCTCTTTAAGCCTAAACATAATGGCAGATTTCGTAAAAGCATTGTTACGTACTACCTTCCATTCTATTTAGGATCTAATATGGATTAATCTGCCACTGAAAATCTATCTTGATGGATGCTAAAAGCAATCCTAGTATAATATAAGCACATCGATGCTGTGTCTGGTTGTTGCGTTTTAGACTTAAGTCTATAAAGCCATTTATTTTTTTAATGTTTTCTTTTATTAATTATCCCTCTTCAGTTTAGTTAACACGCTTATCTACAAAATTATTGAATAATAAAAAATAAAAATAAAAATCTTGTAAGCTTTTTTGTGCCTTTATCTAGTCACTCATCACGATATCTCTGGAACTATAAGACCTAGAGATTTGAAATTTGGTAGGAATATTTTTTTTGCTGTGTAGAGATTAGCTAAGAACGGATTTTACAAAATTGCATCCCTAAGGGGGTGAAAAAGGGGGCAAAGTTTGTATGGGATAACGTAATTGCTTGGTCCAATCTACTTCGAATTTTGCATAAATATTCTTTAGCAAAATTGATTGAAGATGTGTTTAGTATTTTATCGAAATTCATCACCTAACAGGGTTAAAACGGGGTTGAAAGTTATTTGCTTCGAAGTTGATATTATCAATACTCCTTAGTGCTTTTGATTTAAATTACATTTTATTTTGACACATATGTGATTACTCAATCTGTCTATTATAAAATATTTGTCAGTATCGACGCAGGTGTAGGTGATAAAAAATATAAATTTATAATTTTTGAAAATTTAGTTAAAAACACGTGCGATGCCGGGCGGGCCGCTAGTTTATATATAAGTGTTAATAAAAAGAAACAAAATAACGAAATGTACATATAAATGATATTGACCTATTTCAATATGAACAATGTAACCAAACAAGCATTGTTTACAATGAACGTTCGATGCATAACCTAAACATAACATACACGTTGCTAGTAACATTGAACTTAGCTGAATTTCGACGCCAGTCGATCCGATTGTAAGGGCAGAGAGTACGACCTTGACTATTAATCATTATTAACATAAATGGACATGGAATTATAGATATGAATTACCTTACATACAAGTATACAAAACGAAATTATTATTCTTTGTGTAACTTTAATGATGACGTCACCCAAACTAATGTGAGAATGAGTTTATTGGTTTAGAGAGATTTTTGATATTTTTCTTATACTATTTCTTTTTAGGTTAAGGCCTTTTATTTAGAAAAAATATATAGGTACAGCGGCTACTACGGCTTACAGATACAAGGCAAAGAATACTACGACTTATAATCGTTTAGTTTATTAGTAAAGCAATAGTTCAAAGTTTTTAAAGTTCAATTGAGAAGGAAAAATAACTTAGGCTCCTTCGATTATAAACTATTTCCAAAAATTTTTAAGTTTCAAGTTTTTAAAGTTCAATTGAGAAGGAAAAATAACTTAGGCTCCTTCGATTATAAACTATTTCCAAAAATAATTAAAATAAAATACAATATCCATATTTAAAGTACGTGATCATGGCGATTGAAACATTGCCGAAATATGGGAACCTCAAAAAAATTATAAACGCGATAAACACTCGAACAAATATAAATTTAAATATGAATAGTGATTGCGTTAGTTTAAAACAATATAAAACACTGTATGAGTTTTAAAACTCGTCAAAATAATTGACATTGCTTCCTGTTTTTTTTGGAACGAAATTCCTTATCTTGGCTTGGCGAAAAAAATTGTAAGAATTTTCCGTCACGCCCTTTCTACTGGCTGTGCCCAATCATAGGTGTGCGTGCGCTTGGTTTGGTTTTGTAATGAATGGTTCGTAATGAAAATAGTAAAATAATCTAATCTATACTTTCGTCTTTCTTACATATGAGAAAAAAAAATTGGTTGTCTGTAAAGTCGGTTTACGGACGATAATTTTTACGTGATAACGTCATAAGAAAACATGAATGGAATTGAATTTTTATCACTGAATTATCATTATTTTGTTTCGCTTTGTTTCGCTTTTATATTAAATACAATTAATTACCTGTAGCTTATATATATATATATATATATATATATATATATATATATATATATATATATATATATATATATAAGCTACAGGTAATTAATTGTATTTAATATAAAAGCGAAATAAAGTTAAATACTCTGATATGTAATACAAGAAATAATCAAGTTTAATAAAGAAGTTGAGTTTAATAACTTAAAGTTAGCAAAACAAATTACGAAATTTCCTACAATTACTTCGATTCATTTAGTTATTTCTACGTTTCTTTTAATAGCTATCAGCTAGTAATTCATTTATTTCTACAAATGTATTCATTTATTTATTGTAAACATATTATATCAATAATATAAGATGTTTATCAAGAATAATATACTACGAAAGGAACTTCGTTCCAACCGAGTGTTCCACATCACTCACGTATTTCTTTTTTCTTATTTTTTCTTTTACATACCTTATGACACTTTAATGAGGATGATACTACATTTTATTTGTTCGATTCATTTATTTCAAGATAACTTATAAAACTTATTTTTGTCTTACAAAGCCTATTTACTAAGGAGGCTTTAAACACCGCGCTTCGACGCTTAGGGGTGGAACAATAACCAAATATTTCAACCGATTAACAAGAATCGAGACTACAAAACGCCGTATATAAATTTAAGACTGACTTTACACTTAACACTTTGCCGTAGTTTTTATAAAAGGAATCATAAGATTTAATGAATATAATATCAGCTCAAACAATACAATGTCTTAATAATACTTCATATCAATTACTTACATATTAGATATAATTATGATCCTCAAAGAAACTGAGGTTAATCGATTACCTTTTGTTATTGTATTCGACGAATTCCCTTTTGGTAATTCTTAAGAATAATAATAGTGCCCTGTGGATCTTGACAGACTAAAATAGGATGACGTTTTATTTTACCTAGGGTATCGTATAAAGCGACTAAGGGTAACCAAAGTTGCATTACACCTGTGAAGTCTTCTCGGAGAACGTGAGCGCCTTGCGGAGTCAATATCGTTCCATCCAACCAAACAAAGGATGGATAAAAAAAAAACTACAATTAGATCCGCTAACTGGGAGGTGTCGTATGCGTCTGGGCTGATGCTAGACGTGGCAGCATGTGAGACGTCAGCAACCCATATCGATTGAAACTACAAACTAACTGGTCGGTGTATCCATCATTCCCAATAGTCGGCTTGGCACCAACAGAGTCTTAAGGGAATCTGCATACAGACGCCTACCACTGGTTGAGTTCGTCGCATGATATAGACAGCTTTAATAATCACTAAATGTCAAGAGAATGTCATCCGTGCATATTATGGGGCTATGGGGGTGGCGAAACCGGTCACATTCTCTGCTTCCCAAAAACCAAACAGGCTGACCGTAGTACCTTTTGGTGAAATATTGACGGGAGGTAGAGCATGAAGAGGGACGGCTGTAAATAACTCAATCAGAATACGGAGGGGTGTTTTTCAGGGTGATCGTCTGGGCATACTTTGATTTTGCTTGTCTTTGAACTCTCTAAGCACACTACTGGAATATTAGATGATAGGTTTTAAATTTGAAAGGGAGTTCTTAATCTCTCTCCCGCCTTCTCTTCATGAATAATCTCAAGCTGCTGCCACCTAGTACTGCACACCTTATGGAATTGAGTACTAAGTTTACAGTAAATACTGAGTTTAGTGATTCCATCAGAATGCAGTTTGAAGAAATGTGCGTTTGTGCATGTGGACAGGGGACAGGTGACGCAATTGATGAAGTTTAGTCTCGAGTTGTCAAACCTTCAAAACTTTTTAGGAATCTGAATTTTACCTTTATCTGCTACTCTTAAAATGCATAGGGGTATGGGAGGTGTATAAAAACAGGTGGTATGTGAGGTCTTATTTGGACTGCTGGCAAAAGTTCTTCAGAGCTACTTATCGAGCACCAGCAACGTTCGAACTTATAAGGACAGGATCATGCCCACTCTCTTGTAAGCCTTTGGCATGCTCAGATGGACTCTGGATAAAATAATTCGCACGATTATTACTCGTTGTTGCATGTATTATCTGAAATCGTCAGTTATGAGACTTTACATCTCACGGAAGAATAGTCGTCAAGGCCTATTAAGCACCAAGTCCTTGCATAACCATTAGTTGTACAGCCTGAGGACTTACTTTGAAATGAAGAGGGGAGCGGTGTGCATGCTAGTGTTAGGAAAAGGGTAACAAAGCTCTCATCCCTATTCTTAGCAAGAAAGGGTAGTAGAGACCAGTTGTATATAACACATCTAACCAGGAAATCGTATAGACGGAGAAAGGGCTACATGATCTACTTTACAAGACACTCCATGCGCTTCACGTAGATAGTACGGCCATGCACTGGCTGTGATTCGGGGACCCCTTTGGGGAAATGGAAGGCTTTGTCTGTGCAATACAAGATAAGGCGATTAAGACAAACTACTATCGAAAGCACATTATGAAGGATGGTACTCCCGCCTTCAGCCGAGCTTGTTGTCATCCCGAAGAGTCACTCAAACATGTAGTTTCAGACTGTTCAATGCTTGGAAACACTGAGTAATTGCACATTAGTAGTGACGGAGTAAGGATCTACTGGGACCTGCCTATCGCCACGGACAGAATGATACTGGTGAACAAGCCTGATATTGTAGTGATGGATAGTACACGGTCGAGGGTATTCTTAGTGGGCATAACCATCCCATGGGAATAACGAGCACCTTGTGAAAGCCGAAACACAAAAAAAAACGTAAATATCTGGATCAAGCCACGAGATAGTCGACATGTAAGGTGTGGGTCTGTTGAAATCATCCCTATCGTAATATCTGCGAACGGTTTGATCGCAGTTAGCCTCGCTAAGCATCTGAGGGAGTTGCGGATCTGTGACGGTTCGCTCACAGGCAGGACTCAGAAGGCGGTATTATTCGACTCAGCTAGGATTGTCCTCCGATTTCTCCTACGCCAAAACTACAACCCGCCATTTGATCTTCCTATCGTGATGTTAAGCTCCACCCGGTTTTACATATATTTAGCTATGTAAATTTACGTAAATTTAGTTAAAAGTTTATGTAAGTTTATTAAATTATGTAAGTATTCAATAAACTATTCAACGAGTGGAGCGATTATAAAAATAATAATATCACAGACCTCACATAACGACTCCCAGTAGGGTGTAAATCCTGTATCGGCAGTCCAAAAACATACACAACATAGAAGCAAAAAAAAAACACCCAAACCACAACAAACATCTCTATGGACTAAACAAATATTTGTCACTGCGCTAACGCGTCGTCAAACGAATCTGATTCGGATGGTTCTTAATAAAATACATCAATTTCAATCTCTTAGATTTGGTCAAATCGATACGACACAGCGCCATTTACCGTGGTTCCTATCTAAATATATTTATTTTAATAGCACAAAAACATACTTTTAATTTTCAAGATACTATTATGACTATAATTTTATTATACTCCAAATCACTATTTAAATAATTTCAATTTTTCATGTCCCATTTTGTCACGTAACATGTTTGTCTTCTTTTCTCCGTTTATATTATCGTTTTTTTATTATATAACGTTAAAAAACCATTAAATAATAGTCAAATTGTTTCTATAAACCACTTTTAGAGATTAAGCTAAGAGTATTAAAATCATCCTTGCGTGTATTTCCATCCATTAAATTCTATCTATCTATCATTAATCGCAATTCTAACGTAGTTCTAACGGATTGACCTTGGCCTCAGGGTTTCCGGGAACGGAGGAAAGACCTTTTGTGAGAGCTAGACACTTTAACATATTGAACCCATTCATGTTAGGCGACTGACATTGAGGACATATCTATATATCGGATTGTAAACAGCCAGTGACGCAGTTTCATGTCTCGTGTCATAGTATTCCATCTATTGGCCGATATTATTAGGGTTAGGGTAATCAGTATGAAAATGTACGCAAATGCGTTCATGAACAGGAAAATTTTCTCAAAATTTGATGCTAATTATGCGCTACAATAGATATAGAATATATAGATAGAGAAAATTCCTTTAAGATTTAAATGAATAAATTTTATATTATATTTGGTTCCTTTTAACAACATTAACAATTCTGAATAACATATCACTTAAAACAATTATGGCTTTTTGAGGTAGCGAAACCATTAATGCTTTATCCACTCATACAAACGTGATTTTTATATAAATTACAGTAGTTGAACTTGTCCGCTTACATTGACAGTCAGTTACTCTGACGTATTATAATCGAAAGTATTACCATTTAACGGTTATAAAGATATATTTATCGACATGAAAAAAAAAAAAATTATGAGTACCAAAATGTGAAAAAGAAAAAAGCAAGACATATAAATATGCGTCGACTTAAATATGTTAGTAGGTGTATACGTTTTATATTCAAGGTAACACTGCTTTGCATGTGAGATTCGATCTTGTCTTACGTTTGCGAGCAATGAATTTTTCGGGCCAACACTGAATTGTTTATCGTCAGTTTGAGATGTTTGAAGGTAACATGTTGGTGGCTATTTAGAATGTATGCTTTTGAATTCATGTTTTTTTTAAACGATGTAAAATAGATGTTATAGATAAAATCCGAATTTTTTTTTAATGATAAATGGAGAACTTTTCACGAAGTATTATAATGATTTTTATATACTAAAAAAGATTGAACCCTATGAATCAATAGTGGATGTTTGATTATTTAGCCATAAAATTATTATTGGCTAATTTTCGAAAATATTTACTACGCATAATATTATATATAACTTTATTTGCATAAAACTTTAGTTGCAAAAACTGAACTGGGTTTTTTGGAGTAAATATTATCAGCCATCTAGTTAATTTACTTTTCTCATTATACAACTTTATTTGGGATAATTTGATATACTCCTAGTATTTTATATAATATATACTTACAGCACTCAAAGGTAAGGATAAGTTGAAACCCAAGAAACAAAACAATCCAACGATATAAATATTCTTCACTGAATGAAATTCGCTGTGCAAAAGTCTTGAAACAATTGAAGTGAACATTGCCTGCGAAAATTGACAAGAATATAGAAACAAGTTTGAATTAAGTTAATGAAGTACATTTAAGTTATAATAAAGTAGATTGGCTGGCCACAAGTGACTTATAGACGGCGATCGTCTAATGCATGCCACGGTTTGCGTTCCGCATCGGTTTCAGGTTTCACTTGGCCGCATGTGGCCAACCAAAGTCACCATGGTCAGTGCATTTTATTATCAATTCATGTTTGGTATTAAAGTATCTACGTAGTCAACCACGTGGAAATGGAATGGAAAATTAACTATTTAAAATAATGAAGACAACATTTTTATAAAGTTGTACGGCCTTGATCTTGTTGATATGTATACGATTTCTAAATCATATTTTAGATTTTGTGATACGAGCCAAGTTCTTATTAACAAACTTTATTCGAAATTATAATGATATTAAGTACCAAAAAAAAAAAAGTTTAGGTTTACCATATATATCTATACATATGGTAAGCCTTTGAATGTAAATATCAACGATACTTACCAAGCAAGCGACCAGCGCAATCGTCATATACGAATAAATGTAAAGTATAAATATCTTATGAGCGTCCATGAATTCCGTGCTCAAAGGCAGTATCGCAAATAGTAAATAATGTGGAGATTCTATTATTTTCGTATCCACGCAGTTTGTTAAAACCAAATACAGAACTCGCACTATTAATGATCGGGCGAAAGCAGACACTACGAATACTATCGCGAATATTATCACAGCATTATCGATCATCGTGAAAGGGGACATAGTTCCAAAATCATAAACGCCTATGAGTCCAACTCCAAAAGGATCTGTTACCAAGTTGAAGGCATTTTGCTGAAATGATAACATTTTAATTAAGAAAGTATGTAATATACTCGTATATAATCGTATATACTTATAGTAGTCCTTATTCATTTCGTCCTTTTATCATATAAGGCTTTATCTTATTTTATTAAAATGTAATAAGCCTTTACAAAGATTGTATGATATTTTATTTATAGGTAAATGATGTGAACTTTGGCAATTTTTAGATGTGAACAAGAGGCACAGTACAACAACTGTGCACGAGCTGCCAGCATGACTGGAAAAGTGTCCACGTTTCATTTATTTGAATTGAAATTTATGGAAATTTGGTCAAAAATTAAGTACCTATTTTTTACATAATTCGAATGAGAATCATATATATATATATAATTATTTCTTCTAGGCGATTTAAATCTGTAAATTCCTGTAATATTAGATATACTGACAGAATACCAGAAACCCTAATTTTAATTGACGCAATTCAACTGTAAGGATCAAATGGATAATCATCCACTTAAAAAATGTTTCATATGCCACTTAAACATTTTCATTTTATTATATAATTTAAAAAAAATTATCATATTATCAATTAAAAATTTAATAAGCACACAAATCGGGGCCTACTTGTATCTGTATCTATCTATTAAGAAGGTTTGTTTGGAAGTATAAAAATTTCAGTCACAAAATCGCACGCAAGAATTCGCTATATATAATATGATGAACACTACTACACAAAGTGCAATTCGCCTAATGTCAGATATGAAAAAAAAAAAAAAATTACAGGAGAGCGATTCAAAGTATAAATTGCATGCGTCTTTTTACACATTTCTTTTAAATACTGACATATATAAATTAAGTGATTAAAAAACTATGCACAAAATAATATTTTTCTTATCAGCTGATGATAGACTTGGTTATATAGGAACGTTTTATGAAATAAATAAATAAATAAACGATTTTGCAGTTCCGACGATGTTAATAGGCACTAGCGAATTAATCAAACATTTTGAGGTAGCTCAAGCACTCATGAAACACTCATGTATCGAGCTTCGTGCGAGTTACGTCCGAAAACGCTGTTACAATAGAAACATAATCGAGTTTCCGTTAAAAGTCCATTATCATTGGATAATAATCCCTCTATTTTCCTTCAACTCTCTTAATTTATGCTATAATATTCAACTCGCGTGGTTTTGTCCTTGTTGACGTTAATCATTAATATTTCGCTCATATGAGTAAATGTGATTTTTTTAACCTAATTCTTATTAAAAAAATTATTGTTTTCAATATCAATAATACTCAACAAAAAGAAAATTATTACCTATAATTTGTAACGACTATATATACAAGAAATACATATAAAATTTTATTTAATATTGAATTTCACGTTTCCCTTCAATTTTTTTTTTTTTTTTATTAATGCTCTAAGTTTAGTTAACTAAGTTTAAGTTCTTTTTTCAATTTTTGTTTTTTTACTATAACACTTTCAAATCTTATATTCATTAATAAATAAATGTGTTTAACACATACCTACACACGACTGGCTTCTCTCTAAATGTCGTCAACTTAATGCCCGTACTTTAACACGTTCGTTGCCGGCCACTCGGACCCAAGTCGGGCGCTAGGTGCCGTCTACTCGGATCCGAGTATCTCGCACGATCATTTTCCTTAGGCCAGTTAAAAATTGGCGTCCGTGGATAAAAAAAAAATCTCATTTCAATGTGCACATTTGAGTGCCATAGAAATGAGAATTTTGATTTGAGATTTTGAAAAGAGAAAAGGAAAATGAACGTGCGAATACGAACGAAATACTCTGATCTAAGTGGACGGCACCTAGCTAATGCACCTAGCCTACTCGGATCCAAGTGGCTGGCAGCGAAAGTGTTAAGTTACTTAAGTAGTAACAGTCGATTGATTAATACATATATAAAAAATGTTATACACCCAGACTTGGTGATACGGATCAAACCCACAGGCTGGAGCAAAAAGCAGAATCATTGCAAATCGCGCTAACGAGCCAGTCAGATACTAAACAACAGTCATTCATATACTAAATAAGTGTTTATTTATCTAATTAATAAAAGTCGATTAAGATATTGGAATTGTAAGTACTATATAAACAGATATTATCCACTTGACTTCAACGCATTGAGTGATAAATGTAATATTTCACAGTGAAGTGATGAATGCTTTTTCAATTAATCATATTTATATTTGAACTAACGTTGGGTACCAAGATCAATATTGATTTAACTTCTCAAATACATATATGTGATGAGAATTCAATAATATTATTATCGAAGTATTGCGTCACATATTTTGATATTTATGTGTTGGCATTGCACGTGTTAGATTTTAAAAATAGAGGGTAATCTATATATATAATTTTGTATATAAAAATTATAAATGAATAATTATTTAAATGGATAATTTGTTTCATACTACTCGAATAAGGAATCGTAATTCCTTTATCATAATAAATAAAAAACTTTCGTTGTTTTGTTTCAAATAATTATTTATATACCTTCAGTTAAGGAATAAGTGGAATAAAAGAATAAAGTCAAGATGGTATAATAATATCGTATATTTTATCTCCAATTATTACTAAATACTTCGTTTATTTAATTAGGCTTCAAAAGCACTTTCGAATAGACATTTTAAAACGTATATATTCTTTATACTAATTGATCATAATTATTGTGAAGCTACCACCGATTCGGAATGCAGATTCTGCTGAAAATAAACGGCAAGAAACTCAACAGATGCTCTTTAAAAATAATAAACCATAAATACAATATTCCATCATTATAATAATAACACAATATTAACACAATATGGAAAATAATCATTATAACAATAATATACAATAATCTACTTATCTTTGTCAGTACTGCTCGGTCCGTGGCTGTGGCGATTCTAACTCACGAATATCACAGTACAACCCTCTATATACACTGAGTCAGTTGATCGACTAATTTTGTATGATATTCAAAAACATCTTAAACAATACCAAATCGTAATAATATACAAAGCTAAAGTATTAAAAATACTTTTAACAGTATTAATGATATTAAATTTTTATGTATTAAACTTTTAAATAATTAACACATTAGTTTTATAAGGAACGGTACTCAATAATATTTAATCTATACACCACATACTACCCACAACATAAAGCTTACATATTTTACACATAAATTATATTTACATATACCCTAATCTGTCACACGCGTAACAAACAATTTGGTTAAATGCACAAACAGCTACAAAATGAAATAACAATATAATATATTAAACGCAAACATGGATATATTAAACGCTTACAGTTCATCAAATCAAAATGAACCGTGTGTAATGTGAAAACAGACGCTGAAGGTCATTTTAAAATTTTAACCGCGTACATACTTGCTGAAACTTGCTAAGACTTACCCTACGTTGGTAACATTTGTAAGCCTTAATCTTCATCCGATAGTGCACTCACATTGTTTGCTTAAGTGTAAGCTCTAGAAAGCAAAATGTTCCTGAAATACATTGTCGAATTCCACCCCAAGTGCATCTTCATTTATAAAATACACAAAGAGCTTCCTACTTCGTAACCTTAACCCTTACCTTTCATAGACTGTGTTTTATCGGATTACGTAATAGCTAGGGAGCTGGTGGCAATTTAGATATATGATTTAATCGTCGTTGATACCAAAAAGTAATGTAGTCTGGACCTATGTTTACTAGAAAAAATAAGTGGCGAGCACTATTTTTTTTTTTAAATTTTGATATGGTAAAAAAATCTGTCAAAAATTATATTATCGTTTCTGTCATCAATTATATCTTATTAAATACATTTTATAGAGAGTAAAATCAAATCTGGCAGAAGTCAGGATGTTGGGAGTTTTTATAAAAATAATTATTAAACTTTAAAAAAAAAAAAGAAAATTTGCTATATCATTCCATCGTCTTTTCAAGAATTATTTTTATATTTTGTTAAGTATTTGCAAATATAAAAAAAAAGGTGACAGACATCTACAACTCTGACTTTAGATGTAATATAAAAAACAAATATAACATATTTTTTTTTGTTTTATTTTTTATGTATTATTAAAAAAAATTAATACTATATAATTACTCATTTGCAGCTGTACAACTTCATCGTAGTGGCAGAAGTAATTTTTTTTATCTCTTATGATATAATATGAATAATCTGCCTGCCGATGAAGTAACTTATTTTTTTATTTATCATAATAATTATTAAAAAAAAATTACTCTAAAACACAGCAGTAAATCTTCTGCCACTAACATTAATGTATATATATATATATTTTAATTTTAAATACAATTTATTAAGATTATCGACATAAGCGATAATATCGTTTAAGACACTTATTTTTATAAAAAAAAAATTGCAAGCTCCTATTTGATATAGCAGCAATTAATGAATGGCAGAAATTATTTAAAACGATTATTTTATTAAGTAACTACTCTAATATTATCAACCTCTGTCAGACGATGAAATCATATAAAATTTACTGCCACCAGCTCCCTAGCTATAAGCTGCGAACCGTATTCCATCGAAACCCAAATCTAATTAGAACTTCATTCGTATTGACATATTAAATAAGTGTCGGAATAACGTCTTACTATTTGCAATGAAGTGTCACAGCCAATTGACGTGAAAACCTGTTATAGAATATTTCAACAAAACCAGTGTTAGGGTTTGTTCAGCCTTAAATTGTGAATGTTTTGTACTCTCCTTATATATTATTCACTGTTAATTTTGTGACTGCAATAAATTATTTATCTTTCTATCTAAGTTGTATTCTATCTATCTAAGTTTTATTCTATCTATCTAAGTTTTATTCTAGTGAAAATGTTTCTATTTTTTTTTTTCTCACTATTGTTATGTGTGTACTAAAAATAAATAAGTAAGAAATATTCAAAATCTACTTAAACCACCTTAATAAAATAATGTATAACAATGTAAAATTTAAACATATATTTTATCGACTAAGACAGAAGACATTAAAATCAACTATCACCTTGGTAATCAAAGTTTGTGACCATATTTTAAAGAGTTTTTAAAATTATACATTATACCGAATAATTAAAAAAAAAATTTACTATATAGATCATAATCACTATAATAATAATAATAATCATCATATCAGCTATTGAATGTACGTACTGCAGAACGTACGCCTCCCCCATCGACCCCCAGAGCGACCGGTTCGAAGCAGCTTCCATCCAACGGCTTCTGGTAGCTCTCTTCAAGTCGTCTGTCCATCTCGCGGACGGCCGTTCATACATATAGGGAATATGGTATCCACTTGAGAACCTTTCTGCTCCATCACCCGTCAGTTCTACGAGCTATATAACTCTTAATGCCGATTTCGCCTGCAAATCCGTTGAGCTATGTCAGCAACCTTCGTTCGTCTGCGGGTCTCATCATTTCTGATTCGATCTCGCAGATAAATACCAAATATAGCTCTCTCCATTGCTAGCTGTGCGATTTGTAACTTATTTAAAAGGCCCATAGTCAGAGACTAAATTTCAGATACGTATATCTTATATCTTTAAACGAGCAATTCTTGTATATATATATATAATCGGAATCTCGGAAACGGCTCCAACGATTTTCATGCAATTTAGTATGCAGGGGGTTTCGGGGGCGATAAATCGATCTAGCTAGGATTTATTTTTAGAAAATGTTGTTTTATCCCTTTTTTTACGCAATTAAAAAATACCATTAGAATACGAAGGTAAATTTCGCTGTCATTGACAAGCTTCTAATAGCTCAGATAGGAATCGGGCGGATTCGAAATTAGAAAACCAGGGTTCGAATCCAGGTTTCTACAGACCAATCTTTTTCCTTTTTTTTAATTAAGAGCTCTTTTTATTTTTTATTTTTTATTTAAATAACCAGTTCCTATTATTTTACTAATATGTCGGTAAGATCGAAAATATTATTTATGTTTCATCTGTATGTAATGTATCTAAATATAATTTAACCGAGCAAAGCTCGGTCATCCAGGTACTCATCACTGATAACACACATTGGTCGAAGATTTTGGACTTAGGCACTACGGATGAAAAGACGTGTTTTAAGTTCCCGAACGCTACCCATCTTAACTGTATTTGACTATTGACCTCTCTCTCTAATTGGGATCTACCAAGTTGAACCTTTTGTCCTAGGTATATATATTCTTCAACAACTTCAAGAGTAGAATTTTCAACTGATATCAGTGTGGGCACGAGATGGACATTCGATAA
The DNA here is from genome assembly GCA_036937285.1 of Euphydryas editha. Lineage (NCBI taxonomy): Eukaryota > Metazoa > Arthropoda > Insecta > Lepidoptera > Nymphalidae > Euphydryas > Euphydryas editha. The sequence goes on along the minus strand of JAUPFZ010000005.1, from coordinate 20,148,967 downwards.
TATGACTTTTCCATGTTCATTTTAAGATCCCCCGTCAACTTCATTGAGGTCACTGAGCATAATGCGAGGTCTTCGAGAGATTCTGCCATGAGCACAATATGAGAATGAGTGATGTATGGAAACAGTTTCGAGATAATATCTTCGTCTCACACCTCGCTACATTGGAATCTCTCTTGTGCTTTGTTCCTGTACTCGAACCGAAGTACATATAAACGATAAACAAAAAACTGAACAAATAATTCTTTTAATAAAATTATACATAATAAAAGTTTAATAGCTCTAATTCTATACATGGAAGATATTTTGAAATATTTTTTTTGGTTAATACTTCATAAGTGATACTGAAGCCATAGAGGTAATTTTTTGTTTGTCTGTCTGTCGTATCATCGCGCATCGAACCAAAACTACTGAAAGAATTTAAACGAAACTTTGAACGATTTGAGTTCAAACTATGAGCTAGGACGCTAGCTACGTTTTATTCCAAAACTCATAGTGATTTTTATTTCCTTTGGGAGACGGATGAAAGTTGAAATGATCACTCAGTTATAATTCATTAACGCGTCGTCCGATTTCATTTATTCTTCTTTTGTGAGAGGAGATATTTTCGCACTTCATTTTGACAGTTCAGAAAATACAGATACTATAACCCTGATTATTTAGTATCGTTATTAGTATTAGGTTAAAATTAAATTAAAACTCTTTGTAGATATGGCTTATCCTAAGCTGGTTTACGTACTCTATATTAAAGGCTCATAAAAGGAATGAAAATCACAAATGAAATCGATGATACAGTAAGTATTAAAATGAATTGTATTTACGGTGTCCAATATTATGTCGAACATTTCAATAAACCTCGCTATAGTGTAACAGCTTCTTGGAAGTGTTTACGCAAAAATAAGATAAACAAAATTCCAAATATTTTGCAAAGGTTCTTCTTAAATACTTAGGTACTTACATTAAAGACATTAAAAATATAAAATGATCGAATTAGTTTACGTATACAAGTTGTACCTGTTACACTTTGCATTAAGAGATCCTCCTACTACTACTAGTTCAAAGCTGGACGATAAAAACAGGTCTTTTCATGTCTTCCAGTTTCAATTCCATTATCGTTAATATGATGGCGCATCACTACCTCGGAATACAAAATGTCAACGTTACCGCCTATCGTAGAATTTTTCCATTCCCATTTATTCATTAATTAATTTTAAATTATTTATAATAATAATATTTAACTTACGAGTAATTAGTGAAATGATAAACATAATAATAAATAAATCACTTTCTATTTTTTTTCTTTTTTTAATTATTATTATTTTACACATTAGTATCATAATGATGAATATAATTAATACTGAATAAATGTAAGTATTCAATAAAATAAAATATTATTTTTGCTATTTTTTAAATCCTTTTTTGTTTTAAAGGAAATTCTTAGAAAATTATACTCATATGCGTCTATTTTAATTACGAACGCTTTATTATTAAAATACTATCACTTTTCTTATAGCTTTTCAACAATTATTCTACCCGTGTATTTAGTCGAAAGAAAACAACTTTAAACTTACTTTTTTTACTTTTTTTTTTCAAGATATTTTAACTCAAATAATTACTGTAAATAAATAATTTAAAAACCAATGTGACCATGTATTGATACGCTCTGAAGTAATTTGCAAGTTCATTTGTTACAAAGCCAGTTTTAGCAAAATGAAACAACGGATATTATAATTTTTGCTAAAATTTAACAATACTGTATCAGCCTGTAAAAAACACACTGCTGAGCAAAGGCCTCTTCTCCATATAGAAGAAGGGTTGGAGCTTAATCCACAACGCTGCTCTACTGAACGGGTTGGCAGATAATATCTCTACCTTTTTTTTGTGACGCAGGGTAATCCATTTATTGTTTATGCGTGGGATTTCGAAACCTATATTTTCTGAAGTTTTGATTCAAGTAATTTTGTGTGGATGTGAAATTTTATTTTAACTTTTCAATTTTTTTCCTATATATATATATATATATATATATATCGTACTATCATTATTTTCTTTATTCATTTCCATTGCGTTATTGTGATTCATATAGTGGGCGTTATACGGGAAGTGTTGATTCAAATAAAGAAAAATGAAATATGCAGTCAAGGTTGTATTTCAAATTAACAATAATCACTCAGTACTTTATTACACAATGTTATATCGCAGTACTTCATTCATTTAACAATCACTATGTACAGTCAATGCGGAACGCGAGACAGTTCCAAGAGTGTACCGTGCGACCGACCAAGCAGTAACTTCGCTGAGTCTGGCCGACTCCCACGATGTAGACTCTGTCAAGCACCAGTAGATGGCGCTGGCGTTCCGATTAATTGTGATTATGACTCAATTCCGACATATCTATATCTTAAACTCATGCAAACGTCTCAATAAAAGCACCACGTGTGACCAGCCAATATCAGAATACCGAATCATTTTGTACGTTTTTAGTCTCAATTTCATACTCAGGTTTTGATTTTATTTATATACATATGTTTCTTTCATTCGTTTTTATATGTCCTTTTTTATATTAGCCCCTTGTGTGTATGTGTGTGTGTGCGCGTGTGAGTGTAAGTGTGCATTACAGTGTTACAAGTGCACATTTATTTATTACAAAAAAAGTTATATCAGTCGGCAGTTACCTAAAACACAGGCATTAAGTTTAGGCAACTTAATGCCTGTTTCCATCACTGTACTTGTATGAACAGACGACCGTGTGTATGTGAAACTTATTTATTTGTATACTTACATGAAAAAAGTCTTTTATATCCATTATATCATAGAATGCCTTGGCCGTATACTGTGTTGAAAACAGCAAAAATATTAAAATAAAAACTGTAGAAAACGTTCCCCATATGAATGAAAGTTTAAAAATCTGAAAAAGAAAATTAACTTATATCAACATTTTTTTGTTGTTAGGAAAAATCAAATGAAACCACCAATTGAAGTCACTTTAAATAGAAATAGTATTTCGACGTATCAAATTGAACCTTTAACGCCGAGTTGCACGAAACAAATTTTAAATTTAAGTGTTTATTAAACTAATTTAATCACAAGAATCGTGATTATCTGTTGCACGAAACCTACATCTGATTAAGTTAGCAAAAAAATTTAGTTTAATTAAAGACCTCGAAACAAATTTTAAATTTAAGTGTTTATTAAACTAATTTAATCACAAGAATCGTGATTATCTGTTGCACGCACTTCCATTCACATTTATTTTTAAAGGTTTCGCTACAATTTATTTCTATTTTATTGACAATTGTATTATAATAATTAAATTCCAGTCCGATTACATAATTATCGTACAGATGACATATCGTACATATCGTACATTATGAAAAAATAGTATATACTCTACATAAGCACTATTACACACGTCTCATAGCCATACGTATCAATGGCAAAAGTAAAAAAAAATAATTAAAATTATCATATTTAATCAATCAAAATCAAAATCAAAATTAACTTTATTCAAATAGGCCCCAAGAGCACCTTCGAATCGTCATTTTACAAATTAACACTTTCAAGTGATTATTATTTTGTAATAGTAAAGCTACCACCGATTCGGAATGTAGATTCTGCAGAGAAGAATCGGCAAGAAACTCCGCAGTTACTCTTTTAAAAATAATTTATAAAATTTGTTTTAGTATAAAATTAGAAATATCTTTCATGAAATACAGCGCCACTAAGTCCACACATCTGTATCGACTAAGTAATCCTGCACCGAGTAATAAGCTTTATGTATTAATAATTCTTTAAATTTATGATGAGACAATACCAAAATTGTTTGTGGGATTTTATTATACATGTGAATACCATAACCCAGAAAGGAGACGTTTACTTTGCGCAGTTAGAAGCTTGGAGTTACAATTTTGTTATTCCTTCTAGTGTTTACAGCGCGATTAATACTATTTATTTCAAAACAATGAATATTCTGGTGAAGATATATAATATTGTTATAAATATACTGCGACGCCATTGTTAATAAGTCTATCTTTTGAAAAACATTAGGTAGTTTAGTAGGGAGACTCTAACTCCAACATGGTAAATACCACGAATAGCCCTTTTTTGCAAAATAAATACAGTTTAATGAAGCTGAAGTGGCAGTGGGCAGGGCACATAGCTCGTAGAACTGACGGCTGATGGAGCAGAAAGGTTCTCGAGTGGAGACCACGTACCGGCAAGATCAGCGTCGGGCTGCCGTCCACGAGCTGGACAGACGACTTGAGTAAGCTCACTGGAAGTCGTTGGATGAAGGCTGCTTTGAACCGGTCGCTCTGGAGGTCGATGGGGGAGGCCTACGTTCAAAGTGGATATCCAACGGCTGATATGATGATGACGATGATGTTTAGTTAATACGATAATTAGTTTATTAAAATGAGAAATATCAATTACTAAAACCTACCGTTAGAAGAGCATTGTCCGTTACGGTTGTGATAAAAAAATTCCCGATCCAAACGATGGCGATCACGAAGAGACGCATCGACAGGCTGTGTTTATCGTTGTTCAAAAATATCCTTCTGAAATTTTAATTTAATTTAATACATATACGACATATTACATTTTAAAACAAAGATTGCTGTCATAAATACACTGTAAAATTATTAGTATAATGAACATTGAAGTTGTCAGAATAAATAAAATATGATTATTCGACACTGATCAGTTAGTGATCTGACAATTATGGGAATTTAAAACTAGTAAATGCGAGAGTAACCTATATATATATATACAGGATGACTGGTGAATTACCATCGATATTTGGGGAGAACGCTCGGCGCGCGGTTCCCATTCGGGTCATGCAATAAAAATAGGTACTTAATTTTTGACCAAATTTTCATAAATTTCAATTCAAATAAATGAAGCGATGACACTTTTCCAGTCATGCCGGCGGCACATGCACAGGTGTTGTAATGTGTCGCTTGTTCACACCTAAAAATTGCCAAAGTCACATAATTTACCTAGTCAACAAATTTGTTGCTTAAACGAGTAAAATATCTTAGTATTTTTGCCTTTCCTAAGCCAGGATTAAAGTATTAAGGGGGACTGGATCATGCTTGTTTATCCTGCTACCCTGTTTACACGTGGCGGCGTTTGGACGTAGATAAACTACCTGTTTTGTGTCGAAAGTGCAGCTAGCTGCTAGGGTGTCCAGACGATGCGTAAATAATTGGATAATTGTTGAGTAACTTTACTTAAAAGTTTATTAATATTTACCTATTTTTTTACATGATTCGAGTGGGAACCGTGCGCCGAGCGCTCTCCCCGAATGTCGATGGTAATTCACCAGTCACCCTGTATATATATATATATATATATATATATATATATATTCACCGAAATTACTAATACAATTAAAGCTACTTCTTTTATTTCATTATATATAAAAACATTACAGTAACTAGCACGTAATTACTGATGTTACATTGCGAGATAATTTGAATATGGAAATTGAGCGCTTTGATTTATGAACTGAAATAATTTCAAACATCAATTAACACCATGCGATGTGAAATGTGAATTAAACTGCTCTGTATATACAGTTTACTAGCGGCCCGCCCCGGCTTCGCACGGGTATTTAACTAAAATTTCAAAAAAATATAATATAAATAATAATTTATATTTTTTATCACCTACACCTGCGTCGATACTGGAATATATTTCATAATAGACGGATTGAGATCAAACATAATATTTTACGACGCCCGCGACTTCGTCCGCGCAGAAGTCGAAAATGGTTATAATAGGATTTTTGTTTTTTTTTTTTTTTTTTTTTACGTTATTAATTTTGTTATAACATATAAATTATTATGTTAAAATATTTGAATACTTATAAAATATAGCAATCTTTATTATAGAGTAGGAATTTAAAGTTAATTAAACATTAAAATAAAAATGAAATTTGTCATGTTTTATGATGAAGAATCTCTGCTTTTGATCTGGAGAAAGTTATACGGGGGTATTATCTTCTTACAACGAAATCGAAATACTACACCTTCCATAGTATTTCTTTATAAACAATATGTTTTGTTTTTCGTTCGGAGTGCTAGAATTACCAGGCTATTCTGGAATATGCCACATACAACTGACTGTGAGAGAAGCAGTTTTCGCTTAAGTATACTCCCGCTACAGTAAGAGTTTGACCTTAAGCTTTGTTTATGGTAAATACATACTCATATACACTCATACATTATATTATTATATGGTTCCCGGGAATCACCATATCCTTTTTTAAGCAACAGGTCTGAGAACTGTCCGGCAGTAACATCTCCCCTTAGATGGACTCTTATATTTATGGTAAGGCTCAGTTTCGTCACTGCAGGCCACAAATGCTCCTGTACTGTAGTGTATTGTATCAGCCTATAAATAACCCACTGCTGAGCGAAGGCCTTTTTTCCATATAGAAGAAGCGTTGGAGCTTAATCCATCACGCTGCTCCACTGCGGGTTAGCGGATAATATCCCTACCATAAGTAACAATTATTATAAGGCATCCATGATAACAAACGGGACCGACGGCTTTACGTACTCTCCGGGGCATGGTGGGGAAACCTACTATACACCCAGATATATACCCAGACCTGAAACAAATATTGGCACAAATACAAATATCTGCCCCGAGCGGGAATCGAACCCACGACCACCGCCATTGAGGCGAGGCGTTGAGGCAACTACTTGCACCACTACACCAGAACGGTCATCAATGCTTCGTTCGTGGTATCGTAGGTATAATTACACCACAAGTCAGTACGATTTTGTCTCTTAGATTTTAATAAACCCGCAAGTAATTATTTTTTAAATTTTAATTGACTCGGCACAGTTGGTAGTGACCCTGCTTTCTGCTCCAGGATCGATGTGTTTGATTCCCGCCTCAAATCTGGGTGTAATATGTATTTATTTCTATATGTATTATTTATATGTATATTTATAAAAAATGTATATCAATCAGCTGTTACCTAAAACACAGGCATTAAGTTGCCTACCTTAGGAACAGACGATCGTGTGTGTATGTTAAACATATATTTATATTTAATAATAGTCCAAGACAGCTTTTATCTCCTGCTTCTTAGTTTTAGTGTAAGACAAAGTTGAATGGGTTAAGGTTAAGTTAAAAAATCACATTATAAATCATGTGATTTATAATGTTTTCTGATCTTGCTCAAACATGAGTCTGTAGTGCCAATCTGTACTAATTGGGGTGTTAATGCCGTATAATGTTTCCAAGTTCACTTCGGTGTCTGCTATATCTGTATCATTGTGAACTACAGATGCCTTGCTGATGAGTCATTTAGTTTAAAACCCTTGACTTAACATAACACCAACATTGAAGTAAAAAATATTATATAAGACACTATTTTACAATAAAGCAATCACACGGTATATTTACAACTCAAGAAAATACATATATTATAATGACGGATTGATTGTCAAACATGTGTCAAAATAAAATGAAATTTAAATCAAAAGCACTAAGGAGTATTTATATCAAAATAACTTTCTACCCCCTTTTAACCCCGTTAGGGAATGAATTTCGATAAAATACGAAACACGTCTTCAATCAATTCTGTTAAAGAATATTTATGCCAAATTTGAAGTAAATTGGACCAAGGAATCACGTTGTCCCATACAAACTTTGCCTCCCTTTTTCATCCCCTTAGACATAGAATTTCGTAAAATCCGTTCTTAGCTGACCTCTACTTGGTAAAAGGAATATTCCCACCAAATTTCAAGTTTTTAGGTCTCATAGTTTCAGAGATATCGTGATGAGTGACTATATCTATAGAAAGTCTCCTATATATATATAGATTTCATTAAAAAAATGTAAAATTTGAGCATAAATTGCAATTTGTTATCAATCAGAATTTTAAATATCGAACATGATTTCGAGTACGAATATATATTTATTTGCATTTTACATAATTAATTTAGACTTCCGTTCGTTCCGCATGATTCTCGCTTTGACCGGAAAAGTGTTTAAAAATTTACGACGCGTTGAGTTTTACTTTGATACTTTTTAATCTCATTACTTAGACTCAAGTGAAATTTGATCTTTTTTTGTCGGATAACAAATTTTGTAATTCGAACTAGAAATTTTTCTCCTTTATTGTATAAATAAAGATTTAAAAAAAATACGAAAGGTTTTTAAATCTTATTTAAATCTTAATTAATTTAACAGGTTCACAGGACTATCCACAGCCTCCAGTCCACAGCCCATATGTGGCCTGTTCATCCATACACTTTCTATGTTTTTTTCTAAGGTTGGACTCAAATGGTTTGGTCCACAGCCCGTATATGGGCTGTAATAAAAGAAAACCATTTCGGTTGTTATTTTTATTTATACATGTAATATCTCTTGAAACCTAAACTGACACAAATTTCACAAAAACCTACTTGGACGTGGGGTCATATATTACTATTTGACTTGGACTGTGAACCTGTTAAATTAACAAACTTCCATGATATAGATTCAAAGTGCACGGTAAAGTCAAAGTCAATGCGTCTCAAAGCTTTTGAAATAACGCAAAAGCAAAACTTCAACGAGATACTAGGAAACGCGAACAACTCAGAAGTCGAAACTAATTTTATTTCCATAATTAAATAGTTAGGATTTAAATATCAAACAACAAACAAGGTGGATTAAAATTTTCTCGACGCTTTTATAACTACATTTTTTAATTAAGATTTTTGAAGGACTTGATCGTATGGAAATGTTAATATTATGTATTAATTATTTTATTTGATATAAAAATAAATATTTTATATAAGATGATATTAACGGTGTGTTTAGTAAAATTCTCTACAAATATAGTATTTGTATACGTATATGTATATTAGGACTTTTAGGAAATATTATGTTATGAAGTTAATTATTATATATAAAACGACACAACTCAAGTTTATTCAAGTTTGTTGAATTATTAACAATTCTCACCTATAATATAAATGTGCTGACGTTACTTTGATATCGGATATCGTAACTTTATTGCCACAATGTACTATAATGTCTTGCGATGGCATACAAGTGATGTTTGTCCTTATATTTTTACATTTAGTCCAACTTGGCGAAGTATTCATACTGACTAAGAAGTATCTCAACGAATCCGCCAAGTCACTTGCGTGCTATAACAAATGCCAAAAGAAATTAAAAATATGTAATCTATATTTATAGTTATAGTTTTATAATCTTATTTGTATCGTTTTCACTCAGAAAAAGTAAAAAGCTGGACATGACATGTTGAACTTTACAGATTTCCATAGACCACAATCTTGCGGTGCTTATAAATCAGCTTACCAACTCTTTACTTTCAACGGTTATTCTAGTGGGTCGTTTATATAAAAAAAGTAATTAACATGCATTCATCATTTTACACTTATAGTAGGTATTTTATAATGCGATGAAGATTTGTTAAATACCAGATAGTGTGTAACTTAAAAGCCGGAATATTTTTTAAACTCTTGATTTTACATATTAAGCTTGAAAACAACTGGATTGTAGTGAATTTACTAAGCACGTTTGGTAAATGTGTCTTAATATAAAGCGCTTGATGACTCTAAATAAATAGACTTTTTAAGGTCTACATTGCTTCTAGATGAAACTTTCTAAATTTTTGTTTTCTTTCTTTTTTTTTTGTATATTAGTCGCCTTCGGTAACCTTCGGTAGCCGGTTATGGCACGACTAACGACGACGACGAAACGTTCACGCCTCCCAAATACATAAGCACACTAGTGGTGTGATGGAGAACTAGCGGGGTGGTTGGGACTTAGTACGATTTTGTTTAAACTATTATAGCAAGATCCATAAAGAACTGAATCTTATGACGTTCAAAGTTTGATTGTGATTAACTTAATTATTACTTATTTATTTATTATTTATTTATATATTATTCGCATAAAAATATTTCATATTTCAGTATTTTATTCAATGTTCTAGACATAAATTCAAAAGAGTTGTTCCTTACACCCAGCCGTCGTCAATGTATGAAAAGAAAAATATGGCTTATAAGACATAACAGGCACTATTGTGGTAATGTGAAATATAGTCTTTACCAAATGAAAAAAATAATTATAACTTTATTGTTAGTAAGTACAAATAAATAATAGGAAGAAATATTACATTTAAATTAGGGTAATACAATAAATAAAAATAAAAAATAAAAACATTTTTTCATGTTCCACAGAATGGCATAGTTTATTAGTAACACTATTTAAAAATATTTGTTGTTAATTCACCGTTTCTAAAATTAAGCTAGCGAGTACAATAATTGTCAAAATGAACATCGTTTTATTACGAAATGAGATTGTAATTTCAAAACCGCACATACAACATTTTCAATTCATTTATTTATATACATATTAATCAATGCTCGAATCGACGCTTTCATTGTATTACTGTTACATCCTATTTATCCGGTTTCATGAAATCTGTTTAAAAGCTATCCGTAATACTGACCGTGACCGAAGCTCGTACCGCGCTTTGTACGTAAAATACACGTGTAATATTTTGAAGGTTACATAGTGTAACCGAGTTTAATGATTTAATCGGATCGTCCGAGGATTAATGCAGTTGCACAAATTACTCGATGTGGGAATTTGACGCTAGTGTTTAAAATATTTATATAGCTTTTAAATAAGGCTGATTTAAATTTTCTTTCATGATCGGTCATGATTTTCGTAGAATAACTGAAGTGACCAAACATAAATTACCCGAATGAATGCTTTATGATGGACCTTGCGCACTGACACGAATGGAAACTATGTTATATTGCGAACAGTGCGGTTGTCAGATCTACTATGCAACAGCAGCAGCTTAATTAATTTTTTATTGAAATTAATTTTCAAAGTAATTAAGTCACTACATTATTTTCCAAGATCTATACTAATTTAATACTACATACATCTGAGATATGATGATACGAAACTAATATTTATTGCCCCGCGCTGTTCAGTTATTAATTTTCGTGTTTTAGATTTTGTATATTAACAAAATTAACTCACCAGTATCGTCCAAAACGCCGTTTGTAAGAGGATACCAAACGAAACGCCCCTCAAGAGTGGATTCAAATATTTGTTCGTATCTAATCTCCTGGAGTATTGTTTTATAAAAAAATCCATAAACATGTAACTTACACCTATGAGTATTGTGTATATTATATATTCGAATAAGTGAACTGAAAATAAAAATGTGAAAAAAAAATTAATAAATCAACGCACAAAAAATGTATATATATATATATATATATATATATATATATATTTTTCTTTTTTTTTGAGTCTCGTGTGAAAAAATGATAGTTTCTGGTGTTTTCTCTCCAAGACTTTTTTTTCGTTACAGTATAATTTTATAGACAAAAAAAAATGAAAGCTTATGTCAAAAATTAAATTTTGAAAGGTATATATATATATATATATTTATTTCTTAGTGCATTACATTACATTTTCGAGGGACCTTTAATATTTAAATTAAAATTCCATACATTTTTTTTATGAACTAAAAATCAAGCACAATATAGAAAATATAATTTTCTTAATTTAATTATTTTATTTAATCAACTACAAAACGAAGATGTTTGAAATTTAAAAAAAATTGGAGTGACGTCTTAAAAATTGTTTTTAGCTGTCCTTTGGAGAGGGTTTTTAAAACATCAAAAACTTTTTTCACACGAGACTAAAAAAAAAGAAACAGTTTTTTTTTGCGCCACCCTAATATATATATAAAGCACCTCTTTCACCACTCTGTTTATTTTATAAAAAGAAAATTTGTATTATAAGAAGGAATATTAATAGCATTAAAAATAGGGATGACTCTTCTGATACCGTGAGATGAAAGACTGTCACGTTGTTTTATAAGATACGGTAATTATTAAACTTATCTATAAAATACTAGATGAGATTCGTGATCATGCGAGTATTTAATTAAAAAAAAAAACTAATAATTATTGTATTTGACAATGACAGCTACAATAACGTTGTACCATTGAAGACCACGATAGCTGTTACTAGCGTAGGAACATTCTAAATTTATGAAGCGTTGTTTGTCTAATATTAGCATTATGCTCTTACTCCCTGTCGTAATTAAAGCTCAGTGGCGTAACTACCGGAGGGCTAAACGGTGCCTCGCACTGGGGCCGCCCAAGCTCAGGGGGCCCTCAGAGCCTGACCAACAAACTATAAATTGAATTATTGAAATTCGGTTGCATGTAGAATCTGGACGGAGATGATGCTGTGCATGATAAAGAGCAGATGATAAAGTAGCATTGCACCTTTAAAATATCTAAATATAACTATTTATATTTTGGTTATTTATAGTTCAGTTGGGGCCCTAGTTTATTTTTTGGACCAGGCCCTTTGTTTACCTAGCTTCGCGCCCGTTAAAGCTCCACAGATTTTAGCGATATTTTATACGTGAATTTACATGAACAGTTGATATAATAATTACAGAATTGTGTGCAAAATTATACCACATTGTTTCTAATACAAAAGAACTCCAGGTTCTAATTAACAAGTTCTTATTGATCCAACTTAGGATTTTTGCACTGATCCCATTTATTAAATCAGCGTACGAAATCACACATCATGCTAATTTATCAATTTAAGTATTTGACAAGAAAGTCTTTAGTTCGTGGAAACCTTAATGAATAAATTTCATAAAATCTTGAATGTAATGTTAATAAACCATCAATTACCACATTTACAGACCGCTATTCGGCCTCATTGTCAAACCTTTCTTTGTTTGAAAATAAATATTGTTCAAATCAGCGGTATCGCGTGACATCCAGCAATACAATACAACAAAATAGCGTTTTTCGTATTACTTAATTAATAATATAATAAATTGAACGATTTTAATTATTATGAGGTCAATTAGTCTTCAAATTATGCTAATACTTTTATTTACCTTTAACAACTAAAACTTTTGAGAACATGTCGAAGCTGGAACTCGTTGTTGAAAACGCATGTGCTAAGTATATAAATTTTTTAATACTATCCCATCTAAAGTGACTACGTATATAGAAATCCTGAAATAAGACAATTTAATATTAATGAATTTATTTCTAACGTATTATAATATATTTTCCTTTCCGTTTTGTCGTTTTTTATTAAACAATAAATAAAAATTTGCTGATATTAATATTATAATATCACTCTCGTATTTGTGATTGTGTATAACACCGGACTGACTGTACAACACTGACGTTGTTGTGTATATCAACAACGTCAAAATAATGTTGATTTATAATTGTTTTTATTTTTATTTCTTATAACGTAATAACGGTAAAGACACAAGTGTTAAAATAATCAAGTCAATTTAATTTATCAATGTAATTAAAGTCCTTGTAATTAAAAACAAACAAGTACACAACCAAATACCTCAAAGGAATAAATTTTGTTAAATATTTTCAAAGTAAATCGTTTATTGAATTCCACAGAATAAAAATTAAAGTGCTCGCAAAAGCGATTACAGATTCAATATCAATTATTACCGATACTTGCTGTACGGTTTATTTTTTAATGTTTTGTTTTATATTTTTTAATCCTTGTATTATTTAAAAGGTATCTAGGCTGACGTATATCGTCACTCGATCACTCGATTATACATCAGTATGACGCAATCAAAGTTCAAACGAAGACAGGTTATATATGTGATTATTATTTGCTTATTTCATTTTCAGGATGTCGTATCGAAACGCTATTCGATTATTCATCCATCTGTCTCTCTCTTACAAAACTCTTTTAGATGAATGAAACTGGAAATTTTCAAAATTTATACTGAGCACTATGACAATTATAACAATATATACAAAAAATTTGCGTTTTTTTGCTGTCACCTTTTTAGTCGGTTTAAAAATAATAATAATTTAGAAACATGATACATACTCGTAGTATGGTGGTTTGGACTAATGCGAAAGTCCGTTATTCACGTCAGCGGCCTTTTTTAAAATTATATTGTCTGAATTGATCTGATTGAAGTTGCAATTTAATAAGCAGACTTATTATAAAGAAAACATTACTGAATATAACAATTACAAAACGTTTTTTTTTTAAAGAGTAAGTGTTGAATTTCATGCTGATTCTTCTCGGTATAATTTTATATTTTAAATCGGTGGTAGTCTTACATTAACTATAATTTAATAATTAAGTATTTTGTCAATATCACTAAGTTCTGATGATAGAGATTCTTTAAAAGTGGGCAGTGTTTCAGGATGGTGAGTTCCAAATAAAACGTCGATTACATTTCGTCTCAGGCGTGTACTTCTCACTCGTCACTGATCAGACTATTTTATTTGCTCTAACAATACTCGTAATGCACTTGGATTACTATTGGTAGCGTGGTGAATTCAATACAGATCTGGCAATTAGCACATCTTTTCTAATTATCCCCAAAAACACCATTAAATACATTATCAGATAATTCAATGAAAACTCTGCTTTTCCATCTCCATAGCAATCTATCCTAATGGCTATTCTGTGTAGAATCCCTATTACAAATAGCGTGAGACCCATACAACGCAATAGATTCACTTTTCAAAATTACTTGCCAGCTCTATATCGACTATATCCAAGCTAAACTGCTTGACACAACCAAAGACTAATTATTGCAATTTTAAAATTCCGACAAATAATAAATGAATAATATTTTTAAATGATCATTCAAAAGTGCTTTTGAAGCTTATATTAGGTAAATTTTTGATTTGATTGAATAATTTTAAATCAGACATGACAACAGACAACACTCGCTTAATATTTACAAAACTAGTGCTGAAATTTTAAATTGTTTTGTGATAAAAATTATTAAAAACACACGTCTAAATATCCACCAACTTTTGCTAATTTATACTTTTTTTTTTTAAATAAACAACGTGAAATAAAACACATGCACAAAGATAATGTAGCTAAAAGAGTTATCTCTTCCAGATGCACCAGAACTTCTGATAAAAAGCGTTATAATTTAATAAAGCCAGTATAAAAAACCTTTTATTTTACCTTTTTTTTTCTTCACATTGATCTTTAAAGTAAAGCTAAGCTAGTTCAAAGGATAACCTTCAAAGCCTGATTGCACTACTGACCTTTAATGTAGACTCGTGTTTTGAAAATTAACTTCAGTTTCATTATTTTAGAGTAATATGGAAACGACTGTGGGAATACAGAAGTAAATATTTTAAAATTAAGTCTTTCCCACGTGACTTGAAATCGCATTTATCCGGATATTTTTAATTAACTGTGGACTTCACTATGTGCCCTTTTTATGTGTCTTTTCAAATAAATTATAAAAATAAAAATACGAACTATATGATGACTATTCGTCACTATGAATATTATAATGTTAGTGACTTGATAAAACAGAGTACGTATGACGCAAGTTAAATCGTACAGAGGGTGCTATTTGTCGGTGACCTCCTCGTGGTGCACCCTGGAAACTAAGACGGCAGCAGCTCCACAGTTGCGGAGCTGCTGCCACCTACGGCTAACGACCGACTGAGGGAACGCCGGATATGCGATTTGCGCTCCGAGGACTCGTCTGCTTATGCAGAGTCGACCTGTTGAGCGGCCGCATGGCGTAGTGGAACTCGTTTCCACGGAGGCTTCCTGGTGCTACTGCGCTTGTGCGCGGTGACGCCGCGTAGGACGGACAGGTCTGACGTGCACTCACCCTGCTGTCAGACAGAATGGGTAGGCTTAGTCTTACTCGTTCACCGTCCTCTCGTAATCTCGTTACGTGGTGTCGTGGTTAAGTCTCGCGGCCACGTGCGGGACCGAGGATCTTGCCTTAGCCGGCAGGGCCGCGAGGAAGAAAACCTCTATAAAAAATTACCCCGAATCCTAAGCGGCGACGCAGCGCGAGGAGATGCATGGCTAATGGGAAGTTCAGTCTTGACTGCAATCCCCGTCTGGGTACCAACAAGTTGGAGATGGCGACGGACATCATCAGCGTCGATACGGACGTCAGTGTGCAGTCAGAGGACCCGGCGGGGTGAGTAAGCGCCGGTGGGAGGCGTCAAAAGCCTCATAAACGTCCTAGGCCGAAATTTTTCTCGCCGCCGAGTGGAAATGAGAAAGGTATGCTCACCAAAGCGAGAAAAAGAGGAGTAGCTGCCAGGAGGCGCGAAGATTTGCTTGTTACGTAGGATGAAATCGCCGAACAAGCACGCGCTGCCGAGCAGAGCCGGAAGGGCCTAGGCTTAGACGTAGGAGACATTCGCACTGCGGATGCCCTGAACAAGCAGGCCCTGCAGGATATAGATCTTATCCTTCAGGTTGCCCTCAGGTCCAAAAACCTGAAGCGCACCTTTTTGCACGTCCTTAAGGAAGCAGCTGGGTCAATCAACAGATAGTGTCGGAGCTTTTTCTGCACCGTCCGGGCCACATCCCGCTCACGATTGCGCCGTCCTCCTCGAACGAGTCCGAGGTGTCTATCCCTCCTATTTCCGAGGGGGAATGGACATGGCCCTGGATCGTCTAAGGGCCAGGAGGACGGCAGCAGGGCCGGATGGTGTTCCAGGATGAGTACTGAGCATCACCCTGGAACAACTAAAAGGGCGGCTTCGGATCCTGTTCGATAAGTGCCTCAGCACCGGACAGTTCCCGAAGCCGTGGAAAACGGGCTAGTTGTGCCTGTTGCGCAAGAAGAGTCGACCATCTGACTCCCCCTCTGCGTACAGGCCAATCGTGCTGCTGGACGAGATGCCCAAGATGCTTGAGAAGATTCTCGCTGCCCGCCGCGTCCAGCACCTCGAAGAGTCGGGGCAACAGCATTCCTGTTGAGACTATCGTGGAGGCACTGAAGTTTGATAAAGTGCCCCACTATTTCCAGAGGCTGTTGAAGGCGTACCTTCGGGAGAGAGAGGTCCTCTGGGAGGGGGGAGGAGGCCGACTCCTGCCCAACGTAGGAGGACCGCACTCCCCTTGCCTGCGCTTATACGTCGGTATAGTGCGGAGCATGGCGCTGTACGGTGCACCCATTTGGTGTGACGCACTCACCGCCCGGTACAATACCCTCTTGAGGAGGCCTCAAAGGGTCATAGCGGTGAGGGTGATACGTGGATACCATACGGTGTCATGGACGGTGGCAACGCTTCTCGCTAGTGATCCGCCCTGGGAACTCCAGCACCTCCGTCGCGAAAGTGTACCGTTTCCGGTCGAGCCTCAGAGCTAGAGGACAAATACCAAATGCGGACCAGATGGCTCCGATCAGGGCTCAGGCTCAGAGAACCCTGATCCAATGATGAAAGGAGGACCTGGAGTCCCCAGCGGCGGGCCTAGCGACGATGGATGCTATACGTCCGCATCTTCGTCGTTGGGTCAGAAGGCGGCACGGGGTGCTGACCTTCCGACTGACGCAGGTACTTACCAGGCACGGCTGCTTTGGTAAGTACCTGCATCAAATTGCAAGAAGGGAAGTACACCTACCTGTCACGAGTGTGGCGCACCGATAGACACTGCGCGTCACACTCTCGAAGAGTGCGCCGCCTGCGGGCCCCGGTGCCATGCCCTGGTGTCCGTGATAGGCGGCCTCTCGTTGTCGAGCGTGATCCGCTGCATGCTCGGCAGCGAGAGGTGCTGGTGGGCCGTGACCTCCTTTAGCGAGGAGGTCATGGCTTTGAAGGAGGCTGCGGACCGGGAGCGTGAAGCAGATGTTAATGCTGACTCGCTCTGCTGGAGACGACCGGGGAGAAGGAGACGCCGCTACGCGCTCCTTCACCCTCCGCACTAGAGTGGGAGGGGCACCTATAATCCTCCTACTCGCCACTAGGGCAATAGAGCGCTCACGGTGCCCGCGAGCGCTCTATAGGCGAAGGTGGCCCGCATTGGTAGGGCAACCGTCGGGGTGTAACGGTTGCATGCGCGAGCGATCCCGTGGCGCCCCATTACAACGATGAGGGCACCGCTAGGTTTTAGCGGGTATTCTGAGTTTTCTGACACGTTCTGCGTGCCACGAGTCCCACATACCCGCCGCCTCTACGCGGCGGGATGCGTAAATGCATTTGCAGCGATAAAAAAAAAAAGTTAAATCGTACAGGCTGAAACGTTATGAACTATCGCCTCTTGTAATAGTAGAGTGCTGTTAAATCGAAACTTTATACTCGAAGAATGTAATTTTTTTTCTAATGCAATGCTTAGTACGTATTAAGTTTGTCGATAGAATGAAGTGAAATCTGAGTTCATTAAATCATTATACTAACATTTCTTTCATTCGTAGAAGACGTACTCAGTGTCACCTCGGTAAATCTTCGTCTCATTTTTTGATATATTACTGACGTGTGTCGTTGTTCGAATGTATTGCGTGGATGCTAAAAAAATTTACTTAATTAATCACAGCGTTAAAGATACATGCATATTTCTAGACATATTCTAGGTATCTAAGTTTGGCGTTAATAAATACTATCAGTAGTTAAGCCTGCAACTGTAAAAGTCGAAAAAATCATTAATGTCCATTATGTTAGTCAACATTAAAAAAGTCATGTTACTATTTTAGAGTTACAATCATCTCTTAAGATTTTCTAACTATATTTTTCTTCACTAATGAGATATATTTTCAAGCTCACAAAAATTCAGGATTTCAGGGATTTAAACATTTGCATGCATTTTGTTTGAAATCAATACGTCTAGCATTTATCTAATAAATAAATTTAATTGAATGTAAAGTAAAACGGAAGAAATACCTAAACGGGAGATCGACTTATAATGATTTCGGATGTGATATTGTAAATAATTGAAATACACATACGAATATATTTATAGTTTTTATTTAACTTTGTAAATATAATCAAAACAACTGCTAAGACTGCTCGCATCTATAGCATGTTGACTGTATTTATTTTAATTAGTGATAGCTCAGTGGTCGTAATTCGACCTAATCTATAATTGACAGCATTGTCAACATCATAAAAATATGATTGCGCGTAACATGGTGAGCGTATGCAGTAGTCATAAAAATTTCAATAAAAAATCACATAATTATATATTCAAGATTACAATATTATCGATGAGCAATTTAATAATATTTATTTATTATTATAATTCGTTACTGATTTTTTTTTACTTTTGAAACTAATATACATAATAATTCTATGAAATTGCATCATTTTAATCAAGTGACGTTATAACAAGTAAATTAAATAATATATTGTAAATGTGCTTAATTAATATTATACATAATGAAATTACTAAATCTTAAATAATTTATTTATATGTATATATGTATATACATACATACACATATATATCGATAGAGTAATAAGTAATAAAAATACAAAAAAAATATATCAAATTTAGTTACACACATATAGTAGAAAAATGTCATAATTACAGAACTCTAAGCAAAGTTCCCAAAGATGCTTTTTTAAGGAAAGAAGTCGTTTAGTATTTTGTTTAGTGTATATCAAAATAATAATATATAATTCGAGAACATACGAGTGAAACCGGTGCTTAAAATTCATCATTAATAAAAGGCCCACTCATAATGCCCGCTGCATCGGTCTTCGAAGAGTTCGAAAACTTCGCCAATCAGAATTTTTCTCCTTTAAATATTCCACTGAAAAGTTTTTAAATTTATTTCTACAATTTTCGTAACCTCGTCGACTTGAACTTCTGATTGGTTTTGAAACTACAGAATTTAAGGTCCTATATAACAAAGTTAAAATATACAGATGCGTAAATGAATAATTTCATAAGAATATAATTACTCACCAATAAGAATTTACCTTTAATTTGTATTAGTTTCAATTACATATAAATAATTATTAAATGTTTTTGAGTAAACTATATTGTTTCTGATTGTTTTAATTTATTTCTTTTTTGCATTGATGTAAACGTCATCATTTGTGACAATGATTTAAGCATACGAAGCAAAGACGTAACTTAAAAAAAAAAGAAACAAATTGTAACTATGAATAAACCTCATTGGTTTAAATTATTATGAAACTACTATTATAATAATTTCTACTATTTTTTTTTTAATTTACGTTATAAAATATATTACGGTCGATGAGTAAAATCGCGTTAAAATATAAGTTAAGATATAAATAATTGAATAAAATAATAATCAGAAGAAACCATAAAGTATTTTTTTTTTAATATTTTCGCAATATCATTGCGTATTTTATATAATAAAAAGAAAGAAGAAACGTAGTATAGATATTTGTCATCGCGGATTTTTCTATAGGCTTACAAAAGACTAATATTTCCACTGTACATTGTTATGTTATATCTCAAATGTATTAAGCGGGTTTTTCGCTACCAATTCCTAGACGACTTGACTTATTCTGGATTTTTTTTGGCATTTTTTAACAAATTTTCACAAAACCTGAACAAATTATATACTAAAACATTCTTCATGAATTACTCTGTCTACTGGTGAAAAACGTATAAAATTCCCTAATTTTTGAGTTTCTTGCAAACAGACAGAAAAACAGCCAGAAGCGGCGGGGAACTTTGTGTTATAAAATGTACGATCACATACACGCAAATAAATGGTAGTTGAGCACTATTGCGTATTATCACTAGATTATGAAATCATACAAAAAATCAATGCATAGAAAACTTTTCTAGTCTACGTAGTCAGCCAATAATCTAATACTCCTAAAGGTAAATCTGGTTAAAAATAATCTTATATCATCTAAAGCCAGCGTTATCCTGTTAATATTTTAGCAATAAGTGTCTTTTGATGCTACCATCAGTTACACGGTCCAGTGGATAAATCAAATGTAATGGAACCAATAATCACGTTTTCAAATCCTTATTAAAGATTTTCTTTTTTCCTTAAAATGTATTTTGTTTTCAATATGAAAAGAAAACATCGTGGCGAAGCCTTATTCTCAGGAAAATTTTTGAGAAAAATTAAAGTCAATGAGCAGTAGAGCAGCGTGGCGGATTGTTTTCTTACGTCTTATTAATAGGGGATGTATAATTAAAATGTTACTATTATTACATATTAGAATTTTTAGTATAGTTTTAGGCGTTAAATTACAGTTTGTGATCGATAAAACAGTAATTATTTTATTATCTTATACTTTAAATTATAATATTATTAGACCGTTCTATTACTGTGTCGATTGATATATGTTTTCTAAACAAAATTTATACAAATCTACCGCTATACATATGCATATAAATTGATGCATGCAACAGTAAAATGCTGTCTCTAGACAGCGGTCATTGAACTGAAATATTTGCACCAGTTTCATGTACTATATATACTTAACACAGTTGTTTAATTTTAGATAGTAGAACTGTAGGTATACATCACGCTGTTAAAGCTTTAGAAATACCATACATTTGTATCAAAGTCTATGAATCCGATGCATAAGCAGAAAAAATTCAATTATCGAAAAATTTTACAAAATGAATACACAAAAAATAATAAAGAACAGTGTCTTGCTTTACAACGTTGACACGTCCGAAGTACTGAACAGAGAAATTTTAATGAAATTTTTTTAGAGTCACACGATAAAAAATTTAAAATTACATTTAATAATAAAATTCACTCGACATTTTCGCACCATGTATTTCAACCTTCGACTATTAAATTAAAAAAAATATTTTATAATGACACGTCACTTGCAGTGCTATAAAAAGTTTATTACGATTTTATAATATTTTTATCGTTAATGAAATTGGATTATATAAGAGTTTGAAAATCGAGTGTTAGCTTGAAATATATTTTACTAAACACTGACATCAAGTCGCAAATATAAATGTATTTTTCTATACATCAAAGTATTTGTCAAGAATTTATTTATTAGAAGTGAATTGAGTGTAAAAAAAGAATTCCAAATTCTAATCATTTTAAAGATTAGAGAGGTTGTACATAGATTACTTATAATGTGTTTGCTTATCGTAATTAAAATGTTTGTATTTTAAACGATAAGGATTAACTTTTAATGAGTCTCGTGATTTATTTAGTCTTAGAGATGAATCGGATATGGGTTTGGCGACTAGTTGATCAATCGGTCAAATCGATTGTCGTTTGTTTTGTTAAAATTGTAATATTTTAGGTTCTGGACTGACTTAAATAAAAAGTAATATTTTCTTACTCTATACTATTTTACAAGTCATTTGACTTTCAAACTATAAGAACTTAAGTATTTCCAGCTACGATTCCTTTAATAAAAGCTTTCGCCACCATCGATGCTGCCGTTCTTTTTGAGCCTAACTGAATATGTACGTGATAGTAAGAGATAAAATGGATTTACTTTCTTTGGAAAAGTGGACGAACGTTTTTGTGGTATGTAAGTTGCATCGACTACGGGCTGCTTTATTGAGACAAAAATTTCTAAAATAATAATTGACTCTTCCACTCATAGCCTTCATTTCTATCAGATGGCTTATTTTCTGTCCTGAAATTGCGATTCAACGGTGTCATATTGCCAGCATGGATAAAAATTATACAATTATTCCATATTAGTATTGTTTATATTTTTAAATAAGTATAATGATGTATTTTTATTTTTAAGTGACTTCAAAAAACGATGAGATTCTCAGTTCCACTGTTCTTTATTTTTTGTATGTTTGTTTTGCAATTATTCCTACTATAATTATGAATCGATTTTGATGATTCTTTTTTTAATCAGTAGGTCATACTTCAGAGGTGGTTGGTTTGGAAATTTTTTAGGAATAAAGTTACCGCTTATTAAGGAAAATCAACAAAAAAAAATGTTTGTTCATCTGGGTATAATACTAAAGTCGATTTTTTTAACCTTTAATTATATTGAAATTTATCGGGAAAATCCGAGATCCCTTTATCACTAATTGTGTCACTAATCTCACTCCAGATTGATATTGTACAAATATCAGTATGTACTTATTAAGAAGAATCAAAAAACAATCAAAATTGGAATATTCTAGAAAAAATTGAATACATAAATTCATACAAAATAAAATTGAGTAGTGTAAATAAAACTC
Organism: Euphydryas editha; assembly: GCA_036937285.1. NCBI lineage: Eukaryota > Metazoa > Arthropoda > Insecta > Lepidoptera > Nymphalidae > Euphydryas > Euphydryas editha. Next base: position 20,126,035 of record JAUPFZ010000005.1, on the reverse strand, counting down.
TTCTGTTTTTTCGTCGACAAAAATTCAAGTCTATCAGAAAGCTCCATGTATGAAGAAAAAGATTGTCTATATCCCATGTATCTTGAATAACATTCCCCGATACAAATCGTATATCTCAACTAAATTTACCGACTAAAACCTAAGTAAGTCAGTAAAAAATTCATTAATCAGTGTCTTACTTGATCGAAGCTAGTTCATCTTTCTTAATTTATTTTTTATTGAAAAGGGAATACAGTATCAATGTTAGTAGAGTACTCTATAGCTGAAACGAGTAAGAAATGATATTGTAATAATAATTAAATAATAATAACCAAACTCTATCAAGTACTAGGATGAAATGAAATAATAAAAATCGGCTATAAAAAATGGTACAAGAAAAATAAAATCAAAATTGTATTTATTATTGTATAGACATTAGCATATAAGTTGGATAGCGTCGCATGGTGGCCATATTTTTCTCCAATATTTCTTAGTGAATCATATATATATATATATATATATATATATATATATATATATATATATATATATATATATATATATATATCTTATATCTTTAAACGAGCAATTCTTGTATATATATATATATATATATATATATATATATATATATATATATATATTAATTCTATAGAGGAAATTTTACAGTATTTTACTTGATGTTAATAAAATTAGCAGCTTAAGTCAGTCCTAGTGGAATACTAAAGATAATATAACTCCTGTAGCGACATCTATCTCGCCACATACGAACTAGAAAACTGATGTATCATATCATCGCGCTATCAAAGTTATCAAAAGCAATTGAAAAAATATACAAGAACCCGACAACAACCTTCGGGGCAGTACCCCACCAGACACAACACCCGTCTGGTCGGAGGATCCGCTCTTTTCCTTGGTGGATGACCTTCCACCCTGTACCTTATACCCTCAAACTGGTGACCCCAACGTGATCTGAACACGCAATCTTCAGATTATACCCTGCTTAACACCCCCCGTCCCCCAAACTGGTGATCACGAGCATGAACGTCAGTGCAACCTTCGCAAAGCTATGTCATCGTGACGTCATAATTACTTCCTCAAGCTTTCGAGCAGCGAGTCATACAGCCAGTCAGGCTACTACGGGTATCCTGACCACAAGCATGCAGCGGACGCGCATTCCTGGTCATCACCCACAGCCTTCTCGACCTCTCTTAATCTCTTAACGTTCTCAGCGACCATGGCACAGCAGAGACGCACTTCTCTCCTGGTCGACGCAGCAGCCAGTCCCTACACGCAGCACTGCTCCACCCCGACTCACTGAAGCATTACCGCAGACAGTTCCAACTCACGTTGAACTAGCGTGTCACTACGCAGCACCGATATATATATATATATATACATATATATATATACATATATACATATATATATATACATATATATATATACATATATATATATATATATATATATATATATATATATATATACATATGTATGCAACACATAAATGAGTTGGCTGGGCTAGTTTCAGGTAAACTTGTTTATGTTCATGGGCGACGTCGACCACTTACCATCAGGTGGCACGTCTGCCAGTTTGCCTATCCAACTAAAATAGCACTTCATGAACTAAAATCCTCATATATTAGAAATATTAGTTCGTAACGGGAATCGAAATCGCAACCACCTACGTTGAGGCGACTAATCACACCAGAACGGTTGTCGAGATTGTTAAAGTTAACTCTAATTATATAGAAAATTTATAGTAGTCGCACGATTAAAATAGTAATCGAAATCTATTATTAATTAAATAATAATTGGCTATAAAAAACAATACAAGGAAAATTAATCGAAATTGTTTTTATTATAATCGTCAAATCAATAAGTTACAAGTTATTATTAGAAACGTGAAAACATTTACTTTAATTTATTAAAAATACCACCCTCTTGTAATTTTACCCAAGTATTTTATTACTTGACCATTAAGTGACAGTTTTTCAGGACATTATCCTCAGAAATATTCAAAAACTAAAATAATTCGCTGTATCTGAATAATATTTTCAATAATTTAGACCAAAGATTATGATGGCGGGACGATGTATGAAAATTAACTTCGAAATAAAAAATTTAACTTCGCGCCGTTCCCGCTTTATTTCTTACTATCTGTACCCGTTACTTCATTCGCGATTAGATGTTTTGATTTTCATTCACTCTCCCAAATAAATCGTACTGAATCTTGAGACCAAATATATCCAGTGATGAGCTGGTAGCGTGCTCTCAAATCATGCCATTATCGGTGTGATTTACGGCCAAAATAATATAGGCAAACAAATAAAAATAGTTACAGTTTTGCATTCACTATCAATCATAAAATTCCCTTAAAAAAATCAATGTTCAGGAATGAACCATTATCACCGTTTTATTACGAGTATAAGTAAAGTTGATTAGTGCTAAAGCGCTATTTACTGACAACAAAGAAACTGTAATTTGATTAAAGTTATGAAACTCGTTCTTTGAGTATAAGTTTACGTCAATATACAATTTCAACGCTCCTAGTTAGAAATTTCGACCAGTAACTTACATAATATATAAAGATATATAATAATTCTGTAATGAAGTTAGTAGACTGATTTACCGAAATTCGGCTGAAACTAAAGGAGGTATAAACATGAAATTCGAAGTATCGATTACTTTTATGACTTGCTTAGAAGTGATTTTTTGAATTTGCTTCCTAGTCGATTATTGTCACCTCACGGTTATTACTTTGATACTGTGGGACATAACATAATGCTTTACAGCCTTTCTTAATAAGCTAACTTTCGAGCAGAAAAAAAGCAAATAAATAAAAATTTCACTAGATATTAACTAACATTCTGAGTTTTTATTTTTATCCTATTTTTTTTCTGTGTTCCTTGTTTGTAAATTTCAAATGAGTCCAGTAGTGAAACAAACTAAATAACAAAATAAAATGTTAATCATGATATAATCAAAGCATACAAAGCTTAAAAAGCATCTCCAAGTATCCAAGTTATTCCGTCGTCAGACGTGGATGGTAACAAACTTTGTAGAGAACATCTCTTGTTCAATAGCAAATCTCAAGTGCAGTACCTAAGGTTGTCACTAGCAATCGTATCTAATTAAATGCTTTGTTTAAAATTCCGTTGATACGTTTAATATCAACTAACTGACGGACTAAATCAGTATGTAAGCGTCCTACTGCTGGGCAGAGGCCTCTTCTCCATGTAGGAGAAGGGTTTGAAACAAAATTTGATTTTAAAAATACTTTTAAAATTGTAAATTTCTGAAATTTTTGACGAATATTTTTGTGGGGGCTTAAAAAACGAATTGTGAGATAGAAGAGTATTTAAGTTAATAAATTTAAATGTGGTCAAAAACTGCTAATAATATAATTAATAAAATTTATTAATTAATATTCTTCGGTATATCGAAGTATTGCAGTGTTTGTACAATAATGCCAATTTGTCGGTCCGAGTACATGAACATAGCACGAGAGCGATTCTAATGAAGCGAGATGTGAGATAGGGAGTTGTTATCCCTCCAAGACTGTTACCTTTTTTTTAGGGCTTTTGGAATAAAAAGGATTTGGCATCAATATTACCGGCGAGTAAGTCATTCACATTTGGTTTGCCGATGTACATGCGTATACCTTTTTTTATCGCTGGAAAAATCATTTACATATCCCGCCACCCGAAAGAGACGGGTATGTGGGACTCGCTGACACGGCAGAACGTGCCAGAATACCTCACTAAAACCCAGCGGTGCTCTCATCGTCGTAGTGGGACGCCACGGGATCGCTCGCGCATACTACCGTGACGCCCCGACGGTTGGCCTGCCTATGCGGACCTCCTTCGCATAAAAAGCGCTCGCGGGCACCGTGAGCACTGTATTACCGCTGCGCCAAGAACTGGCGCTTGGTTCAGGGAGTTAAAAAACGTCTTTTCATCCTTAATACCTTAGTGCAGTGGTTCCCAAAGTTGTTTTAGACTACAACCTATTTAAAACAAGTAACCAAACTCGGGACCCACCTCTAGGCAATTTAACCGTTACCAATATAAATAAAGAGATTTTTCAAAAAAAAAAAAAATTGAAATGCAATTTTTAAAACTTAATCAAATAACTACATCAAAAAGTTATTTCAATGGGAAGGATGATGGAATGAATGATGGGAAATTGTTTCCTGTGTATATGAAAAATATCCCCCCTCCCTTCGAATTTGTATTTTACTGTATCATTATTATTATTAGGACTTATGTCGGACCTCTGGGCTCAATGTCGGTCCTAACCCCATGTTAAATTAGGTCCGACTTAGTGCCTCCGACTTAAAAAACGAAAATTTGTGCCATTATTGGGTGCTAAGTCGGACTTAATTTAACATAGGTTAGGACCGACTTTGAGCACAGAGGTCCGACATAAGTCCTACCGTAGGCGGCGCTAAATCGGCTCTAAATTTCGGTTTGGGTAACCATGCCGACTGAAGTATTTGAAGTATGTTTATTTTTATTTTAGAGCCATAATCCTGAAATTTGACATCGACAACCCTATATGACAACAATTTAAAAAAGCACGATTCTCCGTACAAGTTCGCTTGTGATCATTCCTGGAACTAATTTTTTGTCCTGGACATTTCCATTTGTTTTCTTTCACCTATGATAGCATGTTGATAGAAACAGAATTTATATATTTTTTAACATAATATCATTTTAATAAATAACTTTACGTTCAACTTTTATCCCTTAGCATTAGATTTAAAAAACATTATTTTACAGTAAAAATTATTCATTTAGAAGTACGAATCAACATGTTACTACAGAAAATTTTATTTGTCAGCGTTTGAAAAATCATTATCTCTGACTCACTGATAAGCCAAATTTGAGTAAGGAAAAGTTATAGATAGGGCAACATATTAATATCATCTTTTTTTTTAATTTTAATAAAAACTTTAATGTTGTACCAGTTGTTGATAACTAAGTATTTATTTTATTTCAAATTCAAATACTGTGTAAATAAATAACAATCAACAACACTCTCAATAAGTAGGTATCCAAGATTTTTTTTTAGAAAATTAACAATACCTGTATCATTAATCATAGATTCTGTAATTTAAAAAAAAAAGAATAACGATTTTTCACTAACCAAAATTAAATAAGATAAAAAAATTAATACATGGAACTAACTAATACTGGATTTTTTTTCAAGACTAATATCGAATATTATTTTACTTTTCTCAAAATCAAGCGTCTTTAGCAGTATAATAATAATACATATAATATATTACATAACGAGATTTTACCATACTTAGATTTTACCGTATATTGAATGCTTGAACTTTTAGCAATAGATATCAGACATATTCAACTCGAGTTCTTTCGCAGTTTCCTTACGGGTCGAAAGCAAACAGTGAAAATAAATTACTGGTCCGTTAGTGAAGTTGACGGTGACCCTGTTTTCTCCTACAGGGTTGTGGGTTCGATTCCCGCTCTGTTTCTGTGAAAATTTAAAAATAAATAAACGTCTCACACTCAACGGCCCTCAGTAGGATGTGAATCCTGTGTCGGGGGTCCGGAAACACACACAATACACAAGCACAAACGCTCAGATCACGACAAACATCTGTATGGCCCATACAAATATTTGTCTTGTGCGGGGATCGAACCCGCGACCGCTAGCACATCAGCCAGTTGTTGTGACCACTGCTCCAACGCGTCGTCAGATCTACATAAAGTTGCTAATATACTTATAATTCGAAATGTGTAGTTCGCCTTATGTTGATATTTGATCTCCTTTTGTACATTTTGCTGGAATGGCGTGCCGTAAACAACCCTTAAACCAATAGAAGTCGTACAACGTGCTATATTAAAAGTCTATAAAACAATTTTTATCGAGCCATATAGCTTATCTCAATCGCAAGCTACTTATACTAAGGAAACCTTTTATAGTAGACAATATTATTTAGGAACATCATAAAGAATTCTATGTTATTAACAGAATTATCCAAACATTGAAATAATAAATTTTGTGACGTACCCTGTTCAAAACTTAAATTTATAAAAATTTTACTACTTGAGTCCTTATTGTTTAAGCATCTCATTCAAAACATTGCCACTCACATTTATTTATCATAACATTATTTTATGTTATAAAGGAACATACTAATTATCCTTAACACAGTTTATTTTAATAACCCAGATAAGATAAGAATTCAAATAACATATCTGGCTATAAAAAATAATACATGTAGTGTTTAACAAATTAAAGTTCTTTGCTATTTATATTCTAATAAATGTTCATACAATATGAAATATTACCTTTGCAAATGCAAAATATGAACCAGATAGCAAGATTTTGTAATCCTCAAGCTTATTGAGTTAGTCCTCTGTCAAATTAGGATAGCTTGCATCTGTATAGTCTAAACTAAATAGGAGGAGAAAAATTTCCAACATAATTTTGGTAGGGATTGGTAGAACAGATTTGAAGCGACGAAATGTTATAATATATAATAATTTTAAATTTATTACATTATACGTATACTACTATACTAAGGTTAATATAGGTATAAAGTACAGTAAATGTAGATATGTATGAAGTGAATTTGAAGTGTTATGTTCAATACCAATATTACAGTCATTAGAACATGACGCAGATACTTAAACATAAACGTAAGAAAATACAGTAGAGCGTCGATTATCCGAACTAATTGGGGGACATGGGTGTTCGGAAAACCGGTATTTTTGGATAATCGAACTATCTATATGTATAATTATTGATTCAGTCATACATATTTACGTACAGGTAAATGAAAACCATATTTACATTTATATATAACAATGACACAAAAGATTTTTTTTTTACCAAAATAAAAACCGACTTCAACAGGCATGTTGTTACAGTATGTGATTGTGTAAACAATGCATTTACATGTGATGTCAGTAACCACAGCTAATTTGCTGTTATTTATTGAAGATTTCCTTTACATATCTCTGAAGATCATCATCAGAACATCACTAAACTAAAAAGACACCTCAAGATGTACTTCCTAATCATCCTACAGTTTTTTATTTTTATCCAAAAGTATCGATATATTTCATTCGATAATTATCGATATATTTATTTTTGCCTTGTGATCTTTCTTGATTTAAAAAAGGCGTTTGACACGGTTTCCATCTCTATTCTTTTGGACGAGCTTGAGAGTATAGGTATAAGAGGAGTTGAGCTCTCTCTCTTTCGAAGCTATCTCGTGGAGAGAAAGCAGTCAGTAAAGATAGATGGTTTTGTCAGTGGGGAGGAAACCGTTACTTTCGGCGTGCCTCAGGGTAGTGTCCTCGGTCCGACCCTCTTTTTAATCTATATTAATAAGTTGTGCAATCTGCAGGGTGTCGGGGGGAGGATATTCTCCTATGCTGACGATACGGCCATTGTCTTCGCTGGCAAAACTTGGGGGTCTGTCTACGAGGTGGCTTCTATAGGTATGCAAAGGGTGGCAAACTGGCTGCGAGATAATCTCTTAACTATTAATGTACAAAAAACTAATTATATCTGTTTCTCACCATACACATCCTCTCAACCAGATAATAGCTTACAACTAAAGATTCATACTTGCCCAAACCCAAAATGCAGCTCCTGTGATTGTCCGCGGATAAATAAGGTAAATGAAACTAAATACCTAGGCGTCATAGTTGACCAAAGGCTGAGCTGGTACTCCCATCTTGAAGCTGTTGCAAGCAGAATTAGAAAACTAATATGGGTTTTTAAATCCTTACGGTCAGTTATGTCCAGCTCCTTGCTAAATAATATCTATACAGCCCTAGCACAATCCATTATCTCGTATTGTATCCCAATTTGGGGGGGTGCTGCAAAGTCCTACTTTTTGGATTTGGAGAGGGCACAGAGGTCACTTATAAAAGTAATGTACTTTAAACATTATCGTTTCCCCACAGACGCCTTATATAGAATTAGCAATCTGCTATCTGTAAGAAAACTGTACATCCTTAATTTGATTATTAAATATCACAAATCTCTTCCATATAATAAATCCTTTTTAAACAAAAGAAGGAAGGATATTGTGGCTCCCACATACCAATCACGTACTGATTTTGCTAGAAGGCAATATCTATGCCAGTCCCCTTTCTTATATAATAAAATAAATAGAATTTTACAAATTTATCCTATGCAATTATACAAGTGTAAAAAATCCTTAATTGAATGGTTAGACACTCTCTCCTATAAAGAGGTAGAAAATCTGCTTACTAGAATAAATTAATTCCAATTTTAAAAATAATAATTCCAATAATAAATAAATATATTTATAATAAGTAAATACAATATAACACAGTAAGACTTACAAGTAAAATAAAACAAAATAAGACAACATTTAAAATAACATAACATAACATATCACACCTTCAAACACCCCATTCACAAAACTCACACATCATACACACAACACACACATCACACACACTTAACACCTGGTACCTACACTAATCACTGGCTTAATTCTGTTTAAAACACACTTTTAGCTTTAGATTCTAATTTAAGATGTTTTAGAATTTGTTTAAAACTTTAGATTTAGTAAAGATTTTGTTGTACTACCTATTTCAATAATCTTAAGATAAATGTTTGGGAAGTAGCGGGCCATTCCCGACACAAGTGTCATTGATTACTTACCGGGAAGACTCGGCATTTGTAACTAACTAAGATTTTGGAAATAAACTATTATTATTATTATTATTATTTATCCGTTGTATCAGATCGAACAAAAATATCGATATATTTTTTTTTACATATTATATATATCGCAAAGTATCAATACAACGATACGATAATTATATCGATACTTGTTTTACATGAACATAGGGATGTTTCGATAGGGAGCGAGCACTGTATCGCGAGAGTGTAAGGTGTGTGGTCGAGCGGGAGCGGGCGCGGACATAGTAGTTCGGATAAGCGGTCGTTCGGTTAACCGACGACGTTCAGATAATCAACGCTCCACTGTAAAACAAGTAATAAAAAAAGTTTTTAATTTATCTTGTAAGTCAATAATTGTTCTTAGATGTACAGCTACTTTTTTTTTATCAGGACGAGTCTTTGAATGTCAAGCATTACTTGCAGTTAATTTATTAACGACTGAATTGAATTCCGATTGTATTTGATGGCATTATATGCAGGCAGCGTTTTAAATTAGTATATTACTTTATTGAATACCCTAAATTATTGTTGCTGTTGTTATTAAGCAAATAAACATACCTGGAACGCGTAATAACTTAGGTTAGTTATTTCCAAAGTAGTCTATATCGACCTGCAGGGCTCTAGATTTGCATTTCACTGATGTCAAATTTAATTAAGGATACATAAGAAATAATTGGTTTCTTATATAAAGGATCTTTAACAATTTGACTTTTAAAACAAAAACTTCTTCAGCCTTTTGTTCATATATTTTTATACACACAATATACTTTTCAAAAAGAAGTAATATATCACAATTTTCAGTTACTAACAATTATTTACTGTTAAAATATTTTACTTATTTTAATTTTTTAAGCCTTCACCGACAATTATAACGTTGATCGTAGCTTAACGTATAATAATTCCAAATCAACTTCAAAAATAAGAATCATGTCTTTTAATGTTCCTAAATTATAGAATATTAGGTAAATCAACGGTTATAAGGAAAAACTGGAACCAAAAACCAAACACAAATAATCTACAAGAGGTTTATGAGAAAAGGTTTGGGTGCCTATAGACGTTAAGTTTGAAAGGTAGTGTCCACAATTTATATAATACGGAAACAATTTTCAAATCTAGACGTTTTCTACCGGGTTTTCTACCGGCTCCTGCGGGGCTCTCTGAATATAAGTCTACGCAAAGAGCGAGTCCGCTTGATGAAATCTATTATCCGACCCACGCTGCCCCAAATACTATGTGGTTCCGAGCAGTTCCAACTGGAACTCCAAAACCGATTCGATTCGCTGGAAACCACTGGCGACGTGGATCAGATGACCGACAACGTGGTGAAGACGGTGTATTCACTGGGTCGGAGACATTTTACGCCGACGAGACCAGATAAGCAGTCCAAAATTTCTCCCGAAACCTTGGATCTGATGAGGCGGAGGCGCGAGATGCCCGCGGCTCAAGCAGCTTCGCCAGAGCAGAAGGCTCTTTCCAAGCGGGTGAGGAAACTCATACGCAGAGACCTCCGCTGCTCAAATACAAGAGACATTACGACTCTAATTGAGCAGAATAGGGGGTCAAAGGTTTTCCGAAAACCATTGGGAAGAAGTCTTCTTGCGAAGCTAAAAACAGCTGATGGCAGAACCGTTTGCTCCCGCCCTCAGATCCGAGAAGAGGTTGAGAAATTTTATGGGCAGCTGTACTCGTCGAGCGTACAGAAGTCTGAGACCCAGGGCGCCGAAGATCCACGTGCACCACTGCTGCGCCATTATTCGGAAGACGTCCCGGATTTCGAAGTCGGCGAGATTAGTGCGGCGCTCGGGCAGCTTAAAAACGGGAGGGCCCCGGGGGATGACGGCGTTACGACTGAGCTTCTTAAGGCCGCAGGGCGACCTGTCCTGGAGGCCTTAGCTAGACTCTTTAATGCCGTCATCCAACGAGGTACCACACCGGAGGCGTGGTCCAGGAGTGTGGTGGTACTGTTCTACAAAAGAGGCGATAAGTCTCTTTTGAAGAACTACAGACCTATCTCACTTCTGAGCCACGTCTATAAGCTCTTCTCGAGGGTCGTTACGAATCGTCTCGCCACAAGGCTCGACGACTTCCAACCACCGGAGCAGGCTGGGTTTCGAAAAGGCTACAGCACCGTAGACCATATACATACTGTTCGGCAGATTATACAAAAGACCGAAGAGTATAATCAGCCGCTGTGTATGGCTTTTGTGGACTACGAGAAGGCCTTCGACTCCATCGAGACCTGGGCTGTTCTGGACTCTCTGCAGAGATGTCATATCGACTGGCGATATATCGAGGTGTTGAGGTGTATGTACGACGCGGCGAAGATGACCGTTCATATCCAGGACCAGCAGACAAGACCGATTTTCCTTCGGCGCGGGGTAAGACAGGGCGATGTCATATCACCGAAACTGTTTACCACTGCGCTGGAGGACGTCTTTAAAACCCTGGACTGGGGGGGACGAGGCATCAACGTCAACGGCGACTACATCTCTCACCTTCGTTTCGCTGACGATATCGTCATCTTTGCGGAGACGTTGGAGGAGCTAGGCCAAATGTTGAGCAGCCTAAATGAGTCTTCCCGACGAGTCGGTCTTGGTATGAATCTTGATAAAACGAAAGTTATGTTTAACAAGCATGTCATACCGAGACCGGTATCGGTTGATGGTATCCTCCTCGAAGTTGTTCAGGATTATATCTACCTAGGCCATACCATCCAACTGGGCCGAAACAACTTCGAGAAGGAAGCCGAGAGGAGGATTCAGTTGGGCTGGGCGGCATTTGGCGGGCTTCGTCGGGTCTTCACTTCGAAGATTCCGCAAAGCTTGAAGACGAAAGTCTTCGAGCAATGCGTCCTACCTGTGTTGACATACGGTGCTGAAACGTGGACACTGACGAAGGGACTGGTCCACCGATTTAAAGTCGCTCAACGTGCCATGGAACGGGCTATGCTCGGCGTTTCTCTCAAAGATAGGATCAGAAATGAGACTATCCGCGAGAGAACCAAAGTGACTGACGTAGCCCAGAGGATTAGCACGCTGAAGTGGCAGTGGGCTGGTCACCTGTGTCGTAGGACCGATGGCCGTTGGAGCAGACGTGTCCTGGAGTGGAGACCACGTATTGGCAAACGCAGTGTGGGACGCCCTCCGACCCGCTGGACCGACGATCTTCGCAGGATTGCCGGTGTTGGCTGGATGAGGATTGCGGAAAGCCGGGATGTCTGGCGCGAGCTTGGGGAGGCCTACGTCCAGCAGTGGACTGCTATAGGCTGATGAGATGAGATGAGATGAGAGAGACGTTTTCTAAGATGAATGCGTTCAAATTAATTATCACAAACGTAATAAGGCCTTAGTTAATAATTTTTTTTTGTTTAAATTTTCCTTGATTATTTGTTTATTTGAACGCAGTATTTTCGGAATCCACTGGTTCGATACAAACAATTATTTTTACGTTATACAGTCTGTTTATCAGAGAATTTTGGTCAAGCAGGAAACATAAACGCGATAAGATACATTAAATATCATATATTTATCACTAAATTAACTACTAATAAATAAATTAATACTAATTATTAAAAAAATAATGTTATTGAATTAAAACACAATATTATGTAATAATAAAAAGTTTATTCATCTACGAATTTAACTATAAAACGATCATTGTCTTGGAATAAACTCGGCCGTGTAAGGTCTCGCGCTCGAAATGAGTCCAATAATCGGTTTCTCTGAAGGTAAGACACCATTACTGCATTCGATCCTGAATTTCTGCATAATGCCGACAAACACTATGAATATAAACGACTTGGCGAGAGAATCACCCGGACATCGCCTGCGTCCTGTAAAAATTTAAGTTCTATAATCAAATAATATTACAATAGCGCTGTAAAAGGATACACGTGCCTATATTTAAGTAAAAAAAAACGCACAGATACATAAAGTATAAGTAGCCGTGTGTGAAAAAGTATATTGCAGTGTGTTTTATACATAAGATTAAAATTTGATGATATTATTTTTCGTTTTTATACAATTAGGTTCAATATTTATTTGTTATTTATTTATTTATTCATACTTTATTGTACAACACAAAATACACATTTGAATCGAAACGAAATAAAATAACATTTGTGATAATGACAAATATTTGTGCCACAAGTCTAATCTAAATGTATGTAAATGTTGTCTTTTTTTTTTTTTTTTTTTTTTTTTTTTTTTTTTTTTTTTTTTTTTTTTTTTAGTATGGATCATCCTTCTGTTTCTTCAATTTACTGATGGTAGATATTAATACTGATTGAGATTAAAGTTGCTCTTTTTTTATAAAGTAATATACAATTTATTCGTTTTTCTTCCTCTTCAAAATATCGAAATAACACTAAAATTATTCGCATCAAAACGTTTATTTGACACACTAACGTCCGGCCCTACATGAGTGAAATTACAATACAAAACTTGAAACAAAATTTTGCACGCCACAAAGCGAGGCGTTGTGGTGTTTTCTACTCTCCTCACGTCTCGCGAAACGAGTGATTTTTCGAACTTAAAATATCTGTATTTATCATATATTGCACTTTTATAATAATTTATATACACACACACACACACACACACATATTAAAAAAAATACTCTTTTTAACACTCATGATACTTTTAATGCAATTTTTGTAATTTAAACTAATTAAAAAAGTGTTTAAAAAAGTTCTGTCTTGGACGTTCGAGAGTCTGTATATGCGGATCCTGTATATAGTGGTCACGATATCTACCGAAAGAATTCACTAATCGAGTTCTTTTTTTTAATGTTTCAATATAGTTAGGAATAAAATCCTATCTAATTTCACGGTCTAAATCGATGTGCTTTAATTGATACAAGCTTTTTTAGTTTCACCTGTCCCGATGTTTGTTATCAAATGTTGCAAATTAAATTTGATCCACTTTCCATTTACCGATTGAGCTAAAATTTTGCATACATGTGTAAATCGAGTGACAATGCAATATTATGATGACTTGGTATCTGATGATGGAGCTGGAAGGTGGCCATAGGAACTTCGCAATGAAACGACACAACCTCATCGAATTAGAACTCATTTGAATCGTCTTGACGAGTAGGTTATCTTGCAATAGTAAACATCGTCTGATGATGGAGCTGGAAGGTGGTCATAGGAACTTTGTAATGAAACGACGCAACCCCATCGAGTTTCGGCTTGCTTAGTTCGGCTTGACGAGTACTTTGTTTTTAGATGGGTAACAGGATCTGATCTGATGATGGAGCTGGAAGGTAATCATAAGGAATCAAAGAGAGAGGAATGAGTCTCGGCTCATTTGATTTATCTTGACGAGTACTTTGGTGCTAGATAGTAACAAAGGTCTGATGATGGAGCTGCAATATGGCCAAAGGAACTCAGGAATTAAACGATATAACCCCATCGAGTATGGGCTCGTTTCATTCGTCTTGACGAGTACTTTGGTGCTAGATGGTAACCAGGGCTTGATGATGGAGCCGGACACAACTACGTCGAGTTTGATTCGTCTTAATGGGTGGGCCGTTTTTGATGGGTGGTGGTATTAAATATTTGCGTTTTTATCACATACCCAATTTTTTATAAATAAAAGGGTGTTACATTGTGATTGCGAAATAAAAATAATGACAGCGTAATAATGCTAATTGTTTTTTAATGTTCCGTAAGAAAAAAAGGTTTATTTTTTCTTTTAATTTTATTTTTAAATAATTAACACATAAGAACAAGTGCATCTACGTACTTATATACACTATTACAAATATATTTTTTTTTGTGAAAAATGAGATTATGTGGCGTGCACTTTTGGATTTTCTAAACTATATTTATTCTATAAATAAATAAAAAATTACCGCTTCCAAATGGATACATATGTTCAATATTCTTTAAATTCCCTTTACTATCTATAAATCTTTCGGGCATAAATTTTTCCGGTTCCTCCCAAATGTTCGGATCGAAATGCACATCGCCCACCGATATCAGTACCGTTGTCTCTTTAGGTATCACAAAACCATCCATATGTATATCGTTGAGCGCTCTCCTCGGCCCCGCTATCGGAACTATAGTAAAATATCTCTGTATTTCAGATAAGAACGCCATCGTATACACTAACCTGAAATCAGCAAAAAAAAAAAATTAAGTAAAACTAGTATCATATCTCATTTTTAAAATATATAAAATACAAATTTAAATATACCGATTCATTTTTTTTTTCATTTAATCAAAATGTATGTTATTTTAATTGCAAGAAACATTGGTCGTAATTGGGTGCACACAAAAATGATTTCGCGAATATGTAATTTAAATCTCATCTATTCTAATGATAAAATTATAACAGGTCCAATTCTGTACATTGTAAATATAAAAATAAAAAAATCGAAAGGCACTATGTAATCGATAATGAGGCCAAAATTGTATATATATATATATTTTTTTTCATTTTCATCTGTCTATCTGTATCTCGGTCGCGATTCGCGCCTAAACTACTGAATAAATATGAACGAAACTTGACTTGATTTGAGTTCACGTTATGAGTTAGGACACTGGAGACATATTATACCGTAATTCAGAAGATGAAAATCAAAATATGTATTCGGGAACTAAATAGCGAGTACAGCTTGTATCAAATGAATTTCATAGCCATGTGGCTTTGATCCGTTTGTCAAGCAGACGTGTTTAACCTGCTTAATAAAGCATTTTTTACACAGTTTTTGTGAATAAAATTATATAAAAGGTAATCAATACAAAATAAACGTTTTTCTTTAGTTTTGTTTCGACTCAACTTTCAAACCAAAACTTGTCAACTTTGATGAGATTGACAAGTTTGATCATTTTTAAAAGGGAGGTAGTCTTGTTTACGTGAAGAAATATATATATTTGCTCAGTTTCTTTTTAAAAAAATTCCATACCAATCCGTAACACTGGACGACGTTGGTAGATATTTCCAACCGACTATCTCATTTTCAGTTCGCGACTAGTACCTACAAAATATATAAAGAGCGTTCTCTGATGTCACAGAAATTCTTACTAAGTGAGAGACAAAAACGACAAAATATCGCAGAAATGTCAAATAGTCATTGTTTGCATAATAGGTACAACGTTGTTGGCTTCATAATCGTCGCTTAATGTATTGGCCGTATTATGTGACGTCACTTCTCATCGTCTCTACCATACCGCATGTGATGACGTAATGACGTATTTTATTGCGAAATGGTAATTATTTCAGCAACTGTAATAAAAATGTTAACTAACGTATGCAAACAAATGCTTGCAAACAATTACGTCTCTCGCACACCAAATCAAATATACTTTTCGATATATTCTATATTCGATAGAATTTGGATTGCTTCTCTACGAATGCGTATAAAAAAATAAACGTGTGAATTATTTCCATTAAAAATCCCTATAATTATGAGAAACATACGTAAAATTATTCATTAAAAATATGAAATAAATTATATTGAAATTGATTTTCAACTGAACACAAAAAGTTTAATAAAAGTGAGATTATGAAATATACTACTTTTTATTTTACTATAATAAAAGTTTAATTAAGATTATTCATTGCAAGTTGTTTTCAATAGCGTATTAAGTATCATAAAATATTTAATGAATGGAACTTTTTTTTTTAAAAGGCCAATCATTTTAATTAAAAAAAATAAGTTGTATAGCAAGCGCGCCTACTAACGATCTATCGAAAATATATGATGTATTTACAAAAATTGGCGTAATGTGTATTAAAAAAAAAAAAAAATCAATCAAAATTCTGACTATAGCACTTTCATATCTGTTTAAATGAAATTAATCTCAAGGGGAATTATCGACTAATGACGTTGGGTTCGTTAAACGTTCGGTTTTTTAATGGTAAAAGATTATATGTATTGATTTAAAAGTACTTCCTGGTAATTACTCCCGATTCCAATTGTAAATTGATTAAATTGATTGAAAAACAATTCCGATCGCTCTTCTCACAATAAATGTCAATCCACTACTACTTTGATAAAACATTTATTTATTTTATTTATAATTATTTATTGTACACCATCTTTGAAAGAAAAATTACAGATATAACAAACATTAAATATACCTAAAGATTATTGCACAATAAGGCGCTCTTATTCTTACTAGCTGTGCCCCGCGGTTTTACCCGCGTTAATTTGAGGAAAAAACGTACTCAAATATTTTTAAACCATTAATAATAATTTAATATACAATTAACCAAGACATCGAACTAATCTATGCTCGTTCAACTACTATTAGTCCAATATAACACTGGTTACGATATAGTTTACTATCGGCAGCAGATTCACTATGGAACTACGGCTAGACACTTTAACCTTCGCGCTATGTTAAATCTTTCAGACATTAGATTGATCAATGTAAACAGTTATCTGTTGAATGACTTAAAATACCGTTTTCTTCTTTATCGTGAGTCTTATAGCTTTTTGAATCTAACAAAACATCCATTAATTATTTAACGGTGAAACAATTCTTCCCTCGCGGTTTTACCTATTTCACCAGTGGCTCACTTCTTCTACGAGTCCTGGTCTAATATTTCATAGTTTAAGCAACGTCAATAAGCAGGCTATCTAACACGATAAATTTTTCTCGTATTTTTCTGCATTTACATTGATTGTATTTAAATAAGATAAATGACTTTACCTGCTAGTGTCTGTCCATGACGGAATATTGTCACCAAGAGTATTAAATATTTCATTATAAATCTTCTCTTGTATATTTTTATCTCTTAAAACCGTCAATATAGCGAATTCTAGCACATTGCTTGTCGTTTGTGAACCAGCGATCAAAATGTCGAGGCATATAACTTTCAATTGCTCCTCTAAAAAAAAAAAAAAGGTTATTAAAAATTAATTTTTCATCTACCACAATTCTCTATCGCGCATTTATATTATTATAACCTTCATTCGAGGAAGTCTTGGAATCGTTCGTAACAGAATTGAGCGCCAGGTTATTTTTTGACTTTTTATCTCATTATACATATCATTACATGTCACGTCAAAACGTAACGAATACTTGATCCATAACTGAATGGATATACTTTAACAGATAGATTTTAAAATATTGTTAGCTAAACGACCCAAGAAATTCGGTACATTCTGAATTTTTATTACAAAAAAAGGAAAAAAAATGCGACTCAAGCCGGGAAAAAATTGTGACGTTTATGGATTAATGCAGTTCAGTACGTGTAGCACAAAGTTGGTTTAAGTGTTTTTAGTCTGGTAATTGAGGCCATTTTCGAAAAAGTGAAGCTAGATTAGTGTACTAGTAGTTACGACATAGCCTAGGAATTGACGATTGACAACAAAACAGCTTTGACCCATTTGAAAAAGTCTGGCTATACCAAAAAGCTCGATATTTGGTGCCACACGTCGTGTACTCATTTGTGAATATCTATTAAAATGTGCTTGGAATCCTCCTCATGAATTAAATCAGAAATAAAATTTTCCGCGAATGAACCAAAGTAAGAAATATAATCCGCAGAATCAACAAGTTGAAGAGGCCCTGAGCTGATCACGTGTGTCACAGGATCGATTACCACCGTAGTAGATGTGCCATGGAAAAGAGACCGTCTCTTGGGAAAGAACGCAATGTGGGCTAGATCGACGATCTGCACAAGATTGCCGGTGGGGGCTAGAGAAGAACTGCGGGATACCGCGATATTAGACGCGAAATGGGGAAGGCCATTGGCCATCAGTGGAGTGCGATAATTTAAAGTGAACCGATTCATATTTATTACATATGAATAGAACGTCTAGTGAGTGCCTGTATTCTAAAACATAGATAGCAAAAAGAAAAATGTTGATACAAGAAAACCTACACGGTTTCAACCCCATTATCGTCATGTATCGTACTGTTTCAAATCGTGTTTTGAAATTTAAATAAAAAACGTTTCAGAAATTGAACGTGTAAGTAAAAAAAAACTTCACAGGACAATAATATCAATACAACTGGCATAATATCGTGTCTTCAGTACACTTATTGATAATATTTATTATTTAAAAAATTATTTATGCTTTTCGCTACAAAACAATTTGCTACAAAAATATATCTAGATAATTTATTTTTTTGCTCATTTTTATATTAACATGAGATATTTTAATAAGCTTGTAAGTTATTAAACTATGTTATAATAATATGCACTTTTAAGGTGCCTTATATAATATGATTGCTAAAAAAAATTAAAATTGGTTAGAGGAATAATTTAACAAGGTGCCTTGCTAATATGCCTATCACAAACTTATCTGAAAATCTTAACTATTCATTGTTGCACTAATTGTTTTTCTTAGAACAAAGAATGTCCTTAAAATAATTTTTATAATTACGTGGAGAAAAGAGACAAAATTTGAATAAACCAAAGTTAAAACAATTGAAATAATATTCCAAAAATGCAACGAGACACGAGTTGGAGTATCCGAACAGATGCGTATTTTTTTTTAAATCACTTATCTTAGTTTAGATCGGATTTTTTTTAAATTTAATACTTGTTGGATTTTCAACATTTTTTTTAAATAGTAATTTAAAATATTGTAGATTCAGTATATTAGGTACCTGTATCATATATTTTCATTTTTTGATTGTTGACAAATAAAGCCGCGTGATATCAAATGTTTGATCAAATACATAACAACGATTTTGAAGGCGTGATAAACGATTTTATCCTTTACAAATATTCTTAGAAACAAACTCTTTATCGTCTATCTTTTTTCAAATATACAGCTGTGTTTTGACTCAAATAGTCTTTTGTCATATAAAAATAAGTGACAATTATGGCCTTAGGAATCTAACGGAAGAAAGGTCTGTCATTCTATATGCTTATATACCTACGTATGTATTATAGTATTGTTGTTTCGATTTTTAATCTTACGATCTACTGGATAAGAAAAACATTTTTTTTCTTTTTTGTTAAAAAAGACATAAGTTAAAAGACATCTGTCACTGTGTCTGCTTGTCAAGAGGTACAGTCGAATACTTTTTTATTAATATAAATGTATTATAATAAAAATAAAATAAAATCATTCCATACCATCATTTTGATACTTTACTATATTTTTCAACATTTTTACTCACACCTAAAAAAAAAAAATTAAACAAGTGCGAGTCAGACTCGCCCATGAAGGGTTCCGTTGCCGCAAGTAACATCATATAAAAGTTCTTGTACTCGTAGTTCGTTGTAAGTTTGATCGATGTTTTAATAATAGCGTATTTTTTTTATAAAAAAAAACCTATTTACTAGATTTCGTTCAATCCAATTTTAGGTGGAAGTTTGCATGGTAATGTACATGATATATTTTTTTAGTATTATGATTCTCTTATTTTAGAAGTTACAGGGGGACACACACATTTTACCACTTTGAAGTGTCTCTCGCGCAAACTATTCAATTTAGAATAAAATGATATTAGAAACCTCAATACCATTTTTGAAGACCTATCCATAGATAACACACACGTATGGGCTTGAAGAAAAAAAAAATTGAGTTTCAGTTCTAAGTATAAGGGGAACCCCCAAAATTTATTGTTTTTTTTTTCTATTTTTGTGTAAAAATCTTAATGCGGTTATAGTAACAATATAGTTCTTATAGTTTCGGAAAAAAGTGGCTGTGACATACGGACGGACAGACAGACAGACATGACGAATCCATAAGGGTTCCGTTTTTGCCATTTGGCTACGGAACCCTTAAAATATCATCACTTTTAAATATCACTATAGCGGATGAAACGTGTCTATGGTAACCTACGCATAATCCTAAAAAAAGGTCACTTTGTTATCGACCTATCGAAAATATTACCTACGATTCTTAAGTCGAAAATTCGAAAGCTAGAATCAATTCTCGATCGAGTTCGAAAATCAGGAATTGACTCTCAATTATTGATTATTTCAAGAGAATCGACTTTGCTATTCCTATAACAAACAAGCGTAATGTTTCTTACCTGTAAATGTTTCCTTATTATCATTCATTTCTTCCAAAAACGAATATATGAAATCTTTGCCTGCTGTTAATTTCTGTTTGTGTTTCATTATACTTTCCTGAAAAAGTAAAGTAAGCTTTTATCGAGAATATTCGTAATTAAATTGTGCTTCCATATATATAAAATATGTAAATAAGAAGACGTATATCATATTTGTTGATAACTTTAAAATCCTATAGTAGTAAAAAGTTTTAGATACAGTGTAAATAACCTATTTGATAAATCCCGGTCGCGTTGCGTTTCTCAATTACTTTGGACAACGGGTTATTTATACAACTTCGAAATTGTATAAAATAACTTATAAGTATTATATTGTACTACTAGTGACATATTAATATAAAAAGGCTATACACAAATTTTAAAAAAAAACCCTTTCAACACTTTTACTAAAAATAAAAAATAAAATAAAAAGAGTAAATAAGAAAAAACGTGCTTTTAGTGAGTTTGTTTTAGAATAGATGTATAATATAGACAATTTATACATAGATATTATTAAGTATTACAGACTTTTCTCCACAATTGCAACCTTAATATTATATTTCATACGGTTTTGTCAGTATAAACAATCTAAGTGCAGTAAGTAATTAAGTAATATCTTTAATAATTATTTTTCGACTGAGAAGTTTATTTATATTTATGTTATATTTTTACATAATTAACTATTTTATTGTGGTAATAACAAAAATAATAATAATTCAAAACTTAAAATAATTATTTACAAACAGTTTTGGTATAAATTATGTCTGCGTGGAATGGTGCCAAGAATACTAGCAGCATTTCCCCGTTGAATTGCAATTCCGATTCTTTGGGCAAAAAATGCATTTTACGACTCGATTACAAGTATATTTACAACATGGAAACTTAGTTTACCATATATACTGCCACCCAAAATATTTAAAAAACGTCATCAGTTATAAGGTTTATATGATAATCGAGAGCTGACACGCCGATTAATTTTGTTATTTATCATTCAGAAATGTATTAAATATATATTCGAAGACCTTTATTCTCCATAAAAGTTAAACAATCACGAATAACGTAAGTAAAAGTCTTATTTTAAAAAGCACACTCAATTCATAAAATTACGCAAATGCATGAATAGTTGGCCAATTTGAGTAGATTCATCAGAAATCGGTATCAACTGATCATCCAATAGCTGCGGGCGATGTGCATGCAACGGATATTTAATTAAGCGTTCCTGGAAATACGTTTTCATCGCCATAAAATCAACCTTAGTCATAATCGAATCTGTTTAACAGTAAAATTTATAAACGAGTAAAACATTTTATCTATCATTTATTTGAAGCGTATCATATTACTATTATATCAAGTTTTATTTTTAGAGTGTAGTTAATATTGATTTCTGTTCGATATTTTCTATTCGTTATAATACAATATATCGAACAGAATACTATGCTAGCTCCTAACCTAAGTGTTGTGATGAAAGATAAATTTGTAACTTCTAGAATTTCAGCCCTATAATTATTTTTTGAAGATTGCTTAATAATAAACTTACTATGCGTCATACGTACTTAAGTAATTATTGAGCTACCTGCCACTTAGACTTTTACTTATAAATTAATTCAACCATACAACTTAAGGTCAAATTATATGTTTTATATGGCTTTAGTATTAAATAGGGTATATTTAACATCGAAATTATTTTTATATAAATTTGAAATATATAGGATTCGTTGTGTGTGTGTGTGGGGGGGGGGAGAAAATCCAATACTGTACTGTTTTAATCGTGGTTTTTAACATATTATATGAGTATTTCACGTTAGTAGTTGAGGTGTTCTTTTATTCGTTTCAATTATCGTTATTAGTGACATTGCTTAGAGTAAGAAAAGATGTAAAAATCATTTTTATCAGTGTCTTCTAGGGGGTGGCAGCTGCCCCCCCCTCCCTGCCTGTACCTCGCTACGCCCATGTGCAGCACTAAGCGCATACACCTAGACCGCGACCCCTCTTCGTTCCCCCGCGTTTAAAAGAATTCCAGTAACGCCTGTAGTCTTAGCCTTCGACGTACCAAATTTGATGAACACCATGTGCACTAGCATGAGTCATATTATAATCGTATGAATTTTTTTTTGTGTTATTAAGATCCAAGCTCGTTAAACATTACTAATATAATAATTACCAAATACATATCAATTAAAAATAAACATAAAAACGTTAACATAATAAACATTAAAAGGAAACCATATCTCTTAAGTGTTCTAGGAAAGAAAGTGACATTTAGTCGTCGGCTCCCTCTGGGCCGTCCAACACAGGTAGTCACCAAAGCAACCGTGTCCGGTGAGAACCTGCGTCAGACGGAAGGTGAGGGGCTTGCGTTTCCGACGCATCCACCGCTCAAGGACCGGGCGAATGGCAGCCGTTACGCGTATGCTGTACGGCTGTCCCGCCAGGTCCCCCCCCACCTCCACATAAGCGCTTCCTGCCCTATCCGACGCACCCGTAGAATTCCGTACAACGTAGGGTTCTCACCAAGAGCCCTCCTACCCGAGACGTATGAGTAGGTCTCGGCAAGAACCTCTGCCACGAGCTCCCACGGGGGGTCACCGGCTAGAGCAGTAGCTGCAGCCCACGATACCGTACGGTACCCCCGAATCACCCTCACAGCGATAAGGTCCCCTCCATGTGGCATAGCCGTGGGACGCCTGGTATAAATATTTAACAAAAGCGTAAATGCCGACGAAATAAAAATTCAGAAATTTCAACAATTTACGAGTACAAATTTACTACATATGGAGTATATCTTAAAAAAAAAATGTCCATAAATAATGCCATACTGACATAATTGGTATTTCGACTCTTACACAAATCCAGCAAAATAATTGGACGAGTGTATTCAGTTCGAGTTTCAGTTAAAATTAAAGAGGAACATTATTCATAATCCCTCATAAAGTATTCTTAGCAGACCTTGAATCAGCGAATGCTACTGATACTTTATTATTCAGGACGTCACACAATTGGCTAGTGTGTTTTAAATATTATATCAAACCACAAAATACCTTATAATAAAAACATATTACATTACCTTTATAATATCAGATATTTCACGATTCATTTTTTTTATTAGCGTGTATCCACTCCGCTCCGGTAAAAAGAATCTGATCCACGGCCACTGGTTCAACCAACCGCCTGCCATAGAAAATGCTTCAGACCTCGTATTTAATAAATCCAAAAGAAATTTTAAACGTTCCTCTTTTATTCGCTCACCTGCAACGAACATTTTCCGTGTTAATATCAGCGTTCTTGTTTTTTATCCGCTAAAGAGAAGTTTAATATCTATGTTAATTCCTATAAAAAGTAATTAATACCTTTTTATTTCCAACCGCATGAAAGCTGAGATTTTTCCATAAAAACAAATCTTATATAACTATTCATATAAATGTCATTTTTACAGACAGTAAAATTTAAATTGAAAAGAAATCTCTTATATTTTAACGAGCTTCTTTAAAACGATTAGTGGTATAAGGAATAATTAAAGCGGAATGCCATACCGGTGCGGCTATTACGTAACTTGCGCGATCGCAAGAAATCGCTGTGTTGTCGAATTTCAACACTAACTGAGCCTCAACAAGTGTTGAAATTTGACTCTGGAGGGATCCTGTTGCCTGCAGATCCGGGGCCCTCCAATTAAAGCGGCTGAAGGCCGCAGGGCTTTAGTACGGTATTGCACCCCCAAGTGCTAAGTCCGACATACGGTCTAGGAATACCTATCCAGGCGTCCTGAATATTACCCATTAAAATTCGACACCACAGCGATTTCTCGCGAACACGCAAGTTACGTAATAAGTGACTGATCCAGTAGTTATAAATAAACGGGTTCTTTCGAATTTATTTATCAATGTTATGTTATTTTAAAACTTTAATTTTTAAATAACCATTACGCTCGGCTAGAGCTCGTATCGAGGACCGCAGAAATTCACGGAATTTCGATTACGTATCGTTCCTTTACCTACCAACTAGCATTGTATTAAATTGATATGTATTTTAAGTGGGTATTATTTTTATTTACAGCCTTGTACTAAGAGTACGGAAACATGAGTTAGTACCTACTAAGAAACTGGCTTAATTTGACGGCTAGTGTAATCGTTATCCTAACGAGCTTGCTTATCAGTCTATGTTAAATCGTTACGATCTGTGCACTATAAAACATCTGTCTTTATTCATACTCCAATATTCAATGGGACCACAATATAACATAAGATATATCCCAGATTTTTACTGTTATTCTTTAAACTAGGGGAATTATGCTTAATACTAAAGAGTTTCATATGATTTGTTTTTTCCATTATAAAAAAAAAAAAATCAATTCTAAACTCCTATTTAAAAATCATTGACCGATAAGAAATCCTCACCCAGCGAACGTAATAAATATTTATACTTCCTAATAACTAATTAAAAACTAATTTAAAATTATCTAGTGATAGTAATAATAATAATAATTAACTACTAATAACAAATTAGTAGTTAATTATTATTATTATTACTATCTTAATATAAACTTTTAGAGGACTTTTTTGACATACGTCTAGAGGTCTCTATAATACTTTATGCATGAGTTTCGTCTTTTAAACATTCAATCGAACATTTTTGTAGAGAAACTCGATTATATCAAACTTATTTTTGAAAATGGTTGTAGTTGTATTATAAGAAACCTCCAACGAACTTACGGATGTCTATTAGGCCGATAAAAAAATCTGCAGTGTTTCAATTATTCGATACTAGCTGCTGTCCGCGACGTCGTCTGCGTGAACGCTATTAGATTACACGTCGTTACAGAATGCGTTGAAGAAATAAAGGTTCACTGTTCCGTTCCCCGTAGGCGATAGCGTGATAATATGTAGCCTATATGTTGACCCGACTTCTAAATAATATTCGTGCCAAATTTGAAGTAAATCCATGCAGTACTTTTTGAGTTTATCCCGGAAATACATACAGACAAACAGATAAAAATTCTAAAAACTATATTTTTTGCTTCGATATCGATTGTAGATCACACCCCAAGTATTCTTTAAAAAAATATTCAATGTACAGTTTTGACTTTCCTACCATTTTGTTATATGTATATAGATCAAAGGGAAAAAAATACATGTATAATGGTTTGTATACATAATAATAAAATTATGTATGTACTAAAAATGGATGCGCAATCTGCCTCGCTGTTTAACTGCATATTGGTGGTGTGGGGTGTAAGAATTTTTCCCGAGAGATGCACATGCCTGACGATTTTTCACCGACTTCCAGAAAAGGAGGAATTTCTCAAATCGACTGTTTTAATTAATGTATTTTTTGTGTATGTTATAAAGTTATAAAGGTAAATTTCATTAACGTGTGTTTTATAGAGCTGGCTAATTTAGTTAGATAATTTATCACAAACGTTGGAAAATTTTGGACTAAAAAGTACGTAAATACTTTACTATTTATAAAAATCCGAACACACGTCGAGCAACGTTTTGACCACTTTTGAACCCAAGCTATCGCTTTGAGAGGTACGAGTATTCTTTCCTGTATAAAGTAAAAATTTATAACAATAACCATTAACTCCACATAGAGCCCAAAGTTTGTACCTGTTCGTTGCTGCTCTACACAGTATTGAACATGTTTTCGCGCCAAATAGTATACACGTATTCCCAGTGTCATATTTATAGGACGGCTCATTTAAAAGTTATGTAACTTGTTTCTAGAAAATGTTTTGTTTTTATATTTATTTATAGCATGTTTGTATAAGGTCTCACAATTGATTTCAGGTATTTTGAAGTTAATAATTTCTTTTCTTAAACATCATATAAAATAAAAAAGTATCACTCCTCTTAAACCAACAACATTGAGCAATTTA
Source organism: Euphydryas editha (assembly GCA_036937285.1). Classification (NCBI taxonomy): domain Eukaryota; kingdom Metazoa; phylum Arthropoda; class Insecta; order Lepidoptera; family Nymphalidae; genus Euphydryas; species Euphydryas editha. The sequence goes on along the minus strand of JAUPFZ010000005.1, from coordinate 20,099,507 downwards.
AAAAATATATATTAAAATGAATTAAATATGTATGACATCCAAAAAAATTTATTTAAATAGAAAAATTCTGTATTAATACATATTTCATTATAAGTAATAGAAAAAATATATATAAATTTGTAAAAAAAAATTCGAATATAGTGTCCTAAAAATAGGACAGCAGTAAGTAATGGGTTAAGATGTAGTTATAAAATTGATAATTGGGTACATTTGTAGAATAACAACTCTCGAAGTACTCGTACATCCACCTACTTTTGTTGTCTACGTGTGATGACATTACGTTACGTCACATCTGTGAGAGCACTGCTCAGTGCTCTACAAAAATGGCGGCGATTTATGACATCATATATTTCTCTATGGTACTGCGGCAGTGTACTGGCAGTCGATAAAGGAACGAATTTTTCACCAGTGAGAGCACTGAGCAGTGGTCGCAGTGTATATCGGAAAACGGCCTACATGTAAAATGTCATCATGTTTGTATATACATATGTCATTCATCATGATGTTTGTATATACATATGTCATTGTCAAAAGGGATGCCAAGTTGTTGCGATTTTATTTCGCAAATTATAAACTACCTCGTAAAAAGGGCCTCTTCATGAGAAATAAAGAAAAAAATATTTACTATTTCATGAACTTTTTAAACATTTTAAAATACTTGAACATTTTAAAATACTTTACAAATATCTGGCTCAGGCTCCATTTTATTTTGAAACAACCCCTTTTCGATGTTTGTGTTCGTACTGTGTGATGTGAATGGAACAAAGTAACGATTTTGTCATTTTAGAATTTAATGTACAATGCTGGTTTTTTAATATCAACTAAGACTAATACTTAATATATTTTTTTAAATGTGCATTTAAATAATACTTAATAGTAATATAAATCCAGATTCGAGTCGGGATTCGAACCCACAATCCTGTGGGAGGGGAAATCACTATTACTGCCAACTGCGTCAACGGGCAAGTCATTTACCCATTATTATATAAGCTAGCTATTTATAAATTTCATAATATAAATTACAGTAACCTTTCACGTGTAATTGGAAGTTCAAGATCAAACAAATATGTCTAGTAAATCTAGATCTTTTTACACTTAGACGACTTCAGATCTTACACAAGTAGAATATGATAACGTTGGCAAATACTATTTCATTTATTTAAATTAAAAGATTGATCTATTTGAATTTGAATAGTCAATCTATTCAATTTCAAATTGTTATATAGTTTTGGTTCTCAATTACAAAATTAATCTGACAAAATAAGTAACAATATTATTCAAATAGAGTTGACTAAACTATAATCAGTTTAAAGTCACTCAAAGTGCTATGGAACGAGCTATGCTTGGAGTCTCTCTCATGGATAAAATCAGAAATGAGATTATCCGCAAGAAAACCAAAATAACCGACATAGCTCGTAGAATTAGCAAGTTGAAATGGCAGTGGGCTGGTTATGTATGTCGCAGGACCGATGGCCGCAGACCCCGATGTGGGACGAGGTCGCACGCATGCGGGGGCAGGTGCAGGACACCTTGTTGCGGCGGTGGATGGAGGACCTGGCCCCGCCGGTCCCAGGGCAGTGGATGGTGGACGCGCTCAGGCCGGTCCTTCGTAAGTGTAGTCACGCGTGTGGGGCACCACAGGATACGGCGCTCCACACGCTTTCAGTGGTCCTCGGGCGGTATCTCTCACTGCAGAGCGTCGTAAGCGCCATGCTCGACAGTGGGAGATTGTGGCAGGCGACGGTCTCCTTCTGCGAAGAGGTAATGACGCAGAGAGAGACCGCGGAGCGGGCCAGGGAGAACGACGCCTCTGCTGACCCACTCCGACGCAGACGCACGGGGGTAAGATGGGACGGTTTGCCCACCTCCTCCCCCTCTCGTAATAATGGGGTCGCTGGTCGATAGTCGGGGGTGTTCGGCCAACTTAACATCGTGACCCCACATGTCTGAGGGGTGGCCTTTGTTGTGAGCACGGCCACCCCGCCTTGTGCCGGGGCCCCGGATGTTCGTCCGGACCTACCGCCGGGACGATGTGGTGAATGCTAGCGCGACCCCATCTCGCCCCACCCAGGTGGATGACTGCTCACACGTGGGGTTTTTAGCCCGCGGGAGTCGTGCAGAACCAAATTCGGTGCCTCCGCGCCGAAGTGATATCCATAATGGATTTTCCCCGCATAAAAAAAGACCTATGGCCACTCAGTTGTATTTCGGTATCTGCCGGAGTATGGCGACGTACGGGGACCCAGTTTGGGCAGATTGCCTCACTACAAAGAATAAGGCTGCGCTGTGCTCTGCGCAGAGGGTCATCGCGGTGAGGGTGATCCGGAGGGTACCGTACGGTATCGTGGGCTGCAGCTACTGCTCTAGCCAGCGATCCCCTGTGAAAGCTCGTGGCGAAGGTTCTTGCCGAGACCTACTCCTACGTCTCGGGCAGGAGGGCTCTCGGTGAGAATCTCACGTTGAGTGGCGGCGGTGGACTCAGCCCAGCACACCCTCGAGGTGTGCCCGAGGTGGGCGGTGCTGCTTCACGATCTGACGTCAGTCTTTGGAGGGGCCTTGTCACTCCCGAGCGTCATCACTGCGATGCTCAGGGACGACGAATTCTGGAAGGCGATGGTCTCTTTCTGCGAGACGGTAATGTCCCAAAAGGAGGCTGACGAGTGGGTGAGAGAGGAGGCCGCTGACGTGGCTTCCTCCTGCGGGTGACAAATCGGAATAGATGTATCGTGGAGTGGAGACCGCAAATCAGCAAACACAGTGTGAGGCGTCTTTGGGCCCGCTGGACCGACGACTTACGTAAGATCGCCGGCGGAGGCTGGATGAGAATTGTTGAAAACTGGGATGCTTGGGGCGAACTTGGATAGGTCTATGACCAGTAGTGGACTACAATAGCCTGAAGTAAATCAGCGTCCACAACAACATGCAGAAAATTCATCTCATTCATCGAGTTCCTGGCCAAACCTCAGTAAAAAATGCTTTTTTACCGGAGATGGAACTCGATTAAGCCGAGTCAGCCATGTACATCAGGTTGTCTGGAAGAAATGGCTAACTAGACATAAGACCGCCCTTTGTACTTTACATTTTGTAATTAGCAATCTATCTTGTTTGTATATTATTTTGTGGTGTATAAAAAAGTATAAATTAATAAAAAAAATAAATTTACAATAACGACACCTACAAGTAATCAAGGGCACACGTCAGGATTGTATATGGCTACTTATAACATCACAGCTGGCTTCGTGGAAGCAGTCGAGGCTGAGGGATAGAAAGAAGAACCTCAGACATTTAACACGCCTAAAGGGGACCCAGTGGTGGCAGTGGCCAGGTGCACGAGGGTAATGCTAGGCAACCGGATTGTTGAGATGGCAAAAACTATCACGAGCGATCCGGAATAGGATGCTACACTCGCCATCAACGAGGTCAATAAAAACATCTATTTCTCAAACTCCATCGTCCGCTCTCTGAGAATGGAGAGTTTCACTTGCACTGAAATCACTGAAAGACAGGACCGGACCCTATACCTACTTTTCACACAAGAGGAGAAGACGCTGATAAACCAAGGATATGGTACCAGGCGGGGGTCGTGTCATGACTATCCATGAGACACAGATACAGACACGCGAGGGAGTCATCATCGTTCGGACCAAGGCTAGGAGGCTGCGGATTCATGACAGTATTCCGCATGCTGTGGTCTCGGTGACTAGACACATAAAGATCTGTGTCTACTACACAGACGACGGTGGTGAAGCAAACGGTCGTTTTGTCAAGAGGGCGGTGGAAGTTACAGCAAAAGAAATACTCGAACACACTCTCAAGATGGCGATACAGAAAAGAGACACCGGCGTCATTGAGTATGTGCTCGAACAGCTGAGGAGTCCCTCGGGAACAACTGAGACGGAGTTAGATATAAAAAAATTAGGATCGCGAACCAAGAATGATGGTGAAAATCTGATGGCTGTAACTTAGACTTAATGATCTGGCATGTCAGTTCTTAAAATTAGCTGAGTGTAGACTGTTTAGAATGTAATAAATAGGATAAGACCAAAAATTAAAACGTGTAACTAATTGTATAAACGTGTATATTATTAGATATATATTAAATAAGTAAATGTGGTCAGTGTTAGGACTCGTGTTATATAGGGATTCAGAGTTTAATTTAAGTATTGTTGTCTAAAATAAGTAAGCATGTAAAGAGAATGACAGTATAAAAATGTTAATAAAAAAAGCACGGGGAAATAAATCGCCCATGACTATTAACATCGTCGGAACTGCAAAAACGATTTTTTTTTTATTGATTTCATAAAACGTTCCTAAATAACCAAGTCTAACATCAGCTGAAAAGAAAAATATTATTTTATGCATAGTTCTTTAATCACTTAATTTATAAATGTCGGTATTTTAAAAAAATATGTAAACAGACGCATTCAATTTACACTTTGCATCGCTCTCCTGTAAAGTTATTTTTTTTTCATATCCAACATTTTTAATAGTCATGGGCGAAATGTAGATATATTGTTCCTTAAAAAAAAAAAAAAAAAATAGGCTGAAACGAAGAAAAGCAAAACTATAATCAAAAGATCAACGAAAGTAATATTTGTTAATTTGATTATAACTGATAGCCTCTAAACCTACTGAAACGATTTATAAGATTTTTTCACAATTATAAAAAAATATATACATTGCAATATACTTATTCCTTGTGACACTGCACACACAGCACTAAGTCCACGAATTTATCAATCTTAGGAAACCACTCACTAAAATAACAACGGTTTGACAATTATTTTAATAACACATTATAACGCTAATTAGTTTATTAAATATTAAATTAACATAACGATATTAATAGCGATACGTCAGATAAATTTAGCTGTTAATCATATAATACTCACGCCGCATAACCACAACGTTAAAGCATTGTACACAGAAGCCACAGAGCTATTACTTACTGAATCTAAATAGCCTATTATCATCGGACCTAGCTACTTAATTAGACGATCTACGGATTTTTGGTAATTGCGGTAGCAATTTTCGGTAATCGCGCAGTCATCACGCTATTTATGGTTCTAGACCATTTATAGTCATATTTTTAGATCACACAGAACTTCCTGAAATTTTGCTGATAAGTTGATATTATGTACAATTTTATGGAACCTGTGACAGAAACTTTGGCCTCTTGAAGACCGTTCAGTTGTTCAGTTATAATAGAATAACTTCTTCAAGTCACCACTTATTAATTTAATAATAAATACCACGTGGTAAGAGGCTCATTTGCAAATTCTTTAAACTGGCTTAGAAATTTCCGGCAAAAGAGCGAGTAATGATGTGAAGTGATGACCGATCCACACAAACATTTAGCCGAAAGAGACCGAAGAGACATAGAATTTATTGAATAATGCGACCGAGGTAAATAAAAGGGAGCTTAGTAAATGAAAGGTTAGAAAAAGACCCTCAAAGAGAATTATATAGCGCAAGAATAGACTCACGTAACCTCACAAAATCAAAATCAAAAATATTTTATTCGTTATTAAGTGTTTGATTACACACACTCAACGAACGTCAAAAAAAAAAAAGTCTCGGTAGACATCTACAATTTCATCATCTATTTCATCATCGGCTTTACTAAATATTACAATAATATAATAATGTTCCTAGTGTAGGCCGAGGGAAAAAAAACCGGAGGAAAAAAACTCTCGGTACTTATACTTAAAGTACTCACAATACTTAAAGCTCATAATGTAACATATAGTGTAGTTATATGTACGGTACAGAACTGCAGCCACAAAACTGCTGATCCAAGACAGCAAACTGAACAGCTCAAGCTGCATTTATTACGCGAACGAGTAAAAAAATGTAATCATCTCTTTCGTGCAGAAGGGGAAAACTACTGCGATGGATAAAAATTGGAAAATACTACAAAGCTATTATTAATAGTGATCTAGATAGAGATAAATTGGTCGTGCAAGAAAAAAACGACAACCAATCCGAATCCATAATAATCTAGTCCATATTCATTAACTCAGCGTTAAGTTCACACAAAATGTAGGTGTGCATTTTATTTGTTTTACTTATAATTAATTAGAATAACTTTTTCTGCACGTGTCCCGTATTTCTACTGAACTCAGAATAAAATGTTGCCTTTACATTAATCCGGATTTATATTTCCGGTACATTATTTTCAAAGTACAGAGCTTAGTTGCAAACGCTAAAGTACTTTTGGCGTTTACGAATAACGAGAATTCATCAAATGGTTCTCAAAAACTTTCTCTTCAAAATATTTCATTAATATTTAAAAATAATAATGATTTCGACTGGCAGATAGCGACAAGTCCGCAGACAAATCTGCGTGTGAATGTATTTCGGCGTCCGGCTCCCCGGCGGTAGTGTGTGGACGACGACGGATTTGTCCACGGATGGGTGCGCAGATCGGTGCGCCTAGTGAATGGTGGGCTTTAGAGCGAGCGTGCCTCTGTATCGCTTGTTCGCGCTCTCGCTCACGGAACGTGACATCCTTTTTCGTGCGTGCAGCATTGTATTTACTGGTTCACTAAATATTAAAAACAAAATTCCCAGCTGCATCTATCTGTTTGTCAATCTCACTCAATCAAACTCAAAAACTATTGTACAGATTTTCATGCAATTTTTATCAAAAATATAAGACGTTATCACGTCAACAACATAGTATTTAAATCCTATTTATATGACAGTTCAATATTTCTTACCGGCTTTATCTACATTGAAATATAGTATGGTTTCACATCGTATTTTTCAACAAACTAACAACAGTTTTCCCTTTGTTAACGATATTAATATAGAAAATTTTAAGACTGCTTACAAAACTCTCTTTTTACAATAGATATAGGTATTCGTATAATAGATAATGTAGTTAGTTAACTTCAACGACGGATCGGTGAAGTGGTCACAGCGACTGGCTATAATGTATTTAATTCCCGCAAGTGATACATATTTAGTTTGTCGTGGTCTGCGCAATTGTATCTATGTTTTTATGTTTTCAGACACCTGACACAGAATTTCATCTTACTGGAAACTGTTTAGTGTGACGCATTATATATATTATTTCTCTCCTCCTCCAACCGAATAACAATATTCATATAAAAACTTAAATTGCACTAACCTTACTAATATAAAATCATTACTCTCATTCAATTTACATGATATAATAGTATTAATTATGTACTTACCAGCCGTAAATTTCCATAGAATATTTATAACAGACGTTGCAAGTATGTGTTTCGGACTGAACGATTTATTTTTATGTCCGCTGATATATTTTAAGATGGAAAGCATCTCTTTCTGTATTTCGGCTTCCATAGCTGTCCTTCCAAAGCCAACATTCTTAAGATGTTTCACCGTAAATTGTCTGTGCTCTCTCCAAAGTGAGCCATCAGCGAAGGTTATACCTGAATTGGAAATGTAGTGTCATTAATATATGATCCCGTGTGAAAACATAAACTAGCCGCAACAGCGCTGCAACAGCGCCGCACGGATTCTAAATGCCCGCAACAGCGCCGCACGGCTAACCACCGCCGCAACACCGCCACACCACAGCCTAGAATCTCTAGAGAATAAAGATTTCGTATTGCGCCAATTTTGTCTTCCAAACGGCTGTGGTGTGGCGGTTTTGCGGCGGTGGTTAGCCTTGCGGCGCTGTTGCGGCGCTGTTGCGGGCATTTAGAGACCGTGTGGCGCTGTTGTAACGATGTTGCGGCTATTTTACGTTTTTGCTCGGGAATGAATTAGCAAATTACCGAAACGGTTAAAGCCAACTATTATGCCATCACAATAGCTACACACTATCATTCTCTTGTAGGTAGTGTCGAGAATCCAAAAACACATACATGATAGTGAACATAAATGATAGACTACGACAAACATCTGTATGGCCTGTTAAACATTTCTCTTGTTTTTTTCTTTATTGTATTGTATCAGCCTGTAAACCACCCACTGCTGAGCGAAAGCCTCTTCTCCATATATAAGGAGGGTTAGAGCATAATCCACCAAGCTGCTCCACTGCGGGTTGGCGGATCATTTCCCTACCATGAGTAACGATCGTTATCAGGTGTCTATAATAACAACCGGGAGCGACGACTTTACGTACTCTCCAAGGCACATACATCCAGACCGGAAACAAATATTTGTACAAATACAAATACCTGTCCCAAGCGGGAATCGAATTTGGGGACTGAGTCACCCTCGTCCGTAGGTATATACTCCGTTGTGAATCCCTACACGTAGTCCCCGGGTGGTGCTAATCAGGTGACACACTGGTGGTAGGCTCTGGCCAACAGCTTGCGACCACCCACCGAACAAAGTCGTATCGTCAAGCGACTTTGTATTTCGATACGTTGATCGATGTAGACAACTGAGAAGTTGGGTCGAAAAAGTTGCTTGGCGCAAATTGGCCAGTCTGACTTGCGCTGGCACCACTGCGCTGAAGTGATTGGTTCTGCAGGGTAGCGGGATCTGAGGCACGGTGCACCAGTGGCCGACCGCAGGTAGTTGGGGGCCCAGTTAATGTGCCAGCCACACACAGGGTAGGTTCCATACAAACTTTTCCCCCATTTTTACCCCCTTAGGGGTTGAATTTTGGAAAATCCGTTCTTAGTGGATGCCTACGTCATACAAAGAACACACCCTCCAAGTTTCAAGTCTATACGATTAGTGGTTTAGGCTTTACGTTGATCCGTCAGTCAGTCAGTCAGTCATTCAGGACAAAGCATTTTATATGCATAGATTTGTTTTTGTTACCGTTGCTTTATTACTTTGTCTTTTATATAAACTGTACTGTAAGTCTTCTGCCTTTTGTAAATATTGAAACCAGAAATAAAAGTTTTAAAAATAAAAGAGTAGATTTTAAGGAAAATTGTTACTATAATAAAACTGTAACCACAGTCTCACACTCATAAATGTGAGGTATAGTAATAACAAAAAAAAAAAAAAACAGGCTTATGCAACATCTTAGTGAGGCGGCCGATGTGGCTCACCATCGGTATCCTACTGCTCAATTGGTAATGCTGGGGGATTTTAACGCCCACCACCAAGAGTAACTATCTCATACCAACACACTGACCACGCTGGTAGGGAGATTCGCAAACTCGCTTTAGCACTCAATCTCACCCAGCTGGTCCGGGAAAGAACTAGAGTAACCGATGTTGACTCGCATACTGCCAACTATTTGGACCTTTTGCTGACATCAGATCCTGATCGCTATTCGATATTGGTCTCATCGCCTTTGGGCAGCTCCGACCATGGTCTGGTGAAGTCTGTGTTTGTCCACTCACCGCCCGATCCCTGCACCAAAGGCACGCGACGAATATGGTGTTACAAGTCAGCAGACTGGGATGAGATGTCTTTTTTCTTCGCATCGTACCCGTGGCGGCAGACTTGCTTCTCCTCTAATGATCCCTCATCTTGTGCAAATGCTCTTGCTGATGTGCTGCGTCAGGGAATGGAGTATTATATTTCATTCACTGACAGATCAGCCTTAATGGCAGCTCGACCCAAGTTCAATATTGACTGTTCGTGTCCTGAAGCACAAAAGAACATTGCTTACCTGGCCTGGGTCAACGCCCATAACCACAAGGCAGCAGACGTGTATCAGAGGAAGAAAGCCTATAACAGAGCCACAAAATCCTGCAAGAAAGCTCTACGGAAAGCTCGATTTGACCAGATTTGGCAGAATTGGGTCTAGACTTGCATCATAACCACTAGGTAGTAAAGCCTTTTGGTCCCTGGGTAAGTCGGTTGAATCGAACTTCTGTCGCCCCTCACTACCTCCACTGCTAAAACCCGATGGATCACTAGCTCATACTGCTGAGCAGAAGGCAAACCTGTTTGCAAATCTCTTTGCGGAATCCTCACGTTTAGATCAAGACAGCGCCACTCTTCCAACCTCTTCGATTGAATGCAAGACGTCTATGTCAGAAGTCCGAATTCGACAAAAGAGGTCCTTAAAACCTTGCGCAATCTAGAGATGAATAAAGCTAGTGGTCCTGACGGAATACCAGCCATAGTACTCAAAATATGTGCATCTGAGTTGTCTCTAATCCTGACATGCCTGTTTCGCCTTTCTCTAGCAACAGGACATGTACCGGAAGCCTGGAAGTAAGCTAACGAGCAGTCTGTGCCCAAAAAAGGCAGTCGAGCTGACCCTGTCAATTATAGACAGTTCTCATGAGCGGGAATCGAAATCGATCGTTACTGTGACTATCCGCCAAACCGTCATCACAATGTTTGACATCATTGTCTTTACCCTAATCATATTATTATTGCAATTAAAGAAGTCTACAATTGCAATACTTTTACAATTAATATGCAAAATTTGCTCGGTTAGTCGTCATAATATATGAACTTGCTAACTCAATTTCACCACTTTTGTTTCGTTTTATAAAAACATCTCTAATTTTTTTTAATCTAAAGTAATGTACAGGTCATACATAACATTGTGAATAGCAAAATGTATTGGTTAAGGTCTTATTGTATAATCAAAACTTTATCTGAGTTATATAGCCTAGTCAAAATTGCTCCAAGAAAGGAAAAAAACAACTCAAATTATAGTTTAACAATTATCACACTTACAATGTAAGTTCAAGCAGGAAAAAAGTATTAATTAACTATTGCATAATTAATTGAAAAATTCTAATTTCAATTTTAATCAGGCGGATTATTGTTCATTTATCTATCTATCCAGTAAGCCTCTGATTTTTTTTATTTCTTCTATTTTATATTTAATATGTTAAAATATTTTTTATAAATAAAATGTCCAAAGTAGGCGTGGCTTACGTAAGCCAGAGCAGATGCTCTAGGTGTTTTAGGTCGTATTTTTATCCCTCTTATTATAGATATTGTTCCTGCAGTTCCGGAAGTCGGCACTTTTTTTAGGAAATTTCCTCATCTTTTTGAGTCTTGTTTCAAATTTTAAAAATCTTTTAATTAAAAGTCTAGATCGGATTTTATCGCGTTTATTTGTTTAAAAAACTTTACAGTTTAAAGATTTTTCAATCAAATTAATTCCCGACGTTTAGGACCCTTTGCTGCGTCCATGATCTCGGGGGACTGAGGTGGCGGGTGTCCGAATAATGAATTAATTGTTACATACCCCACTTTTTATACAAAAAAAAATCTTAATTAGTTTATGAGATATATGCAAAAAACTAAGCCCCTTTTTATTTTTTTAGTTATTCGTTATTACGGAATTTGATTTTTTTTTTAAATTATGTAGATGCCATTCCCGAATCGAATGACATTTCAATCATAATTTTTGGAGACTGTTGAAAAAAGTTGAACAAAATTACACTTGTTAACTAGACTAATAAGCCTTCACCTCTTTAAAAGGTAATAAATTAAAATTCAATTAAAATATTTTAGAAATAGGATCTGTTGATGATGTTTCTTAAAATAAATTAAAAATTAAAAAATAATTGAATTTTACTCATTTACGATTCAAACATGTAAATATTAAATGTAATAATTATTACAGTGTAAATAAAAATATATACCATACCCATCCTCTTTCCGAGGCAGCGTAGTTTAATAAAAAAAGAATCAGGTCGTCCCTCAAACTCTTTTTCAGTGAAAACTCGCCGTATATTATTTTCACCGAACACGACAACTATCGGTTCCGAGCCTAGCTTTATGCCGAGAACTTTTGTTGAATATTCTTTCGCTATTTGGGATAAGCCTTTCCATTGTGACCCGTACTTCCTTGTCATTTTCTGGACGAGCGCGCTGCTTCCGAATATTGGATACCATTTTGGACCTGTAATATAAAATATTTTTATAGTTTTGAATGTCTTATGTAAAATTAATATATATATATATATATATATATATATATATTAATTTTTTTTTAATCTACGGCTTATCTAATATACATAATATCTAATATTTATCTAATATAGAGAAAACCAAATTTATCTTCAAAGATACTTTTATATTTACAAATTTTAACTTATTTTTTTCAGTAAAATTATTTTTTCAACGTTTTAAAAAAAAAAAAAAATTTTCTCTATAAATTTCATTTTGGTTTTAAGTAAAAATACTTTAATATTATATTTAAGTATAAAATACGTATGTTATCTAATATAATATATTCAAACTCTGTTAAATGTTTATATTGTATTTGTTGTTCCTAATACAATTTAATTCGAAGTACCTGGATGACCGAGCTTTGCTCGGTTAAATTATATTTAGATACATTATATACTGATGAAACATAAATAATATTTTCGATCTTACCGACATAATAGTAAAATATTAGGAACTGATTATTTAAATAAAAAATAAAAAGAGCTCTCAATAATAGTTTTTCTCACAAAAGAAGAAACTTGAAAAAAAAAAGGAAAAAGTAATGGTCTGTAGACACCTGGATTCGAACCCGGGTTTTCTGATTTCGAATCCGCCCGGTTCCTTTCCGAGCTATTATAAGATTGTCAATGACAGCGAAATTTACCTTCGTATTCTAATGATATTTTTTAATTGCGTAAAAAAAGGGATAAAACGACATTTTCTAAAAATAAATCCTAGCTAGATCGATTTATCGTCCCCGAAACCTCCTGTATACTAAATTTAATGAAAATCGTTGGAGCCGTTTCCGAGATTCAGATTATATATATATATATATATATATATATATATATATATATATATATATATATATATATATATATACAAGAATTGCTCGTTTAAAGATATAAGATTTGAATCTACGCACGCGCAAACGATGTCACAGGCACAGCTAGTACAAATTATAAATGATAGAATAGTGAATGCAATTTAAAAAATTAAGTGATACTCTAAGCCGATAAAATTATTGTAAATGTATATGAAATATATTATTTAAATTACCGCTTTGGTATAATCTTGACGAAAAATACCGTTAGCCCTGACGGTAGCGAGTTCGACTCCCGCTTAAAAAGGATAGTTATATTTGTACCAATATTTGTTCCCTGTTTTGGGTTTTTGTCATTATGGGTCTTCAATCACCTGGTAAAGATAGTTACTCTTAGAAGGAAAGTTATCCGTAAAACCACAATTTTACAGCGTGACGGAATAAACTCAAACCCGTGTACAGGAGAATACCTATATTCCAAGAACACTTTTACAGGCGGTTTCTACTCGAATTAAGTTCAGTTCAACTAATTGTACAATATGTTTTGTTTTTGGACTGATTTATTTTTCTTTGATTTATTTATTACATTGTTTGTTAGTTTCTTAAATATTAAATTTCCTAAATACTTTTATTTTATTTTACATCGCTTTTCTACCCCTAAAATCATCCCGGTGTGACTTCAAAGGCAGCCACCCTAGACCCCTACAGTTGGGACTCATTTGATAGGGGAAGACACCAGAATTTACCCCCCACCAAATACCCCCCCCCCTAAATTTCGGACCCCCCCTAAATTGATCCCCCATGAGAAGTCAATCCCAACTTGGTCAACCTCACTCTCGCGGGTTTGGTGCAATAAGCAATAATAAGCAATATTTTTTTGGAGTTTACTCCTTAAGAATCGATTTTCATATATAAGGCGCCCGGTATGAGAAAAATATGAGAGGTAAAATCTACTATTGAATGACCTCGTTACTTTTTCGGTGCGCGCGCACCTATGGTGCGGTGCGAAAGTAATGTTGCTCTAATTAATATTGAAAAATAATATTTAAAAAATAAATGATAATTGTCAGATAATAATAATTACATAATTTATCAACATTCCTAATGAAATATTTGTGCACATCTGAAATTGACTATTGTGAAAAGTTTAATGTAAAATATTTCGCCGATTAGTTATAATAAATGTATATAAAATGAATAAATATATATTTATATATGTATATTATTTTCATTAATTTGTTAATTTACCCTTTCATATGGTATTAATCTTATTTTCAGTTGGATAAACTCTTTTTGCGTATGTTTAGACAATCGTACTTAAGGAGTAAACTCCAGTCGTGCGTCGGAGCTGACACACAATTTATTTTTCGCAAATTGTGTTGCTTCTATATTATCCGAAGGAACTTTGTTTGTTTGTGTGCTATTTTCTTAATTTATAGTTGTTCGATTTCAATAGGAAAATGTTACATACGGTATGTGAACCGGTCCTGAATTCCAGTGTGGTTAACGTGTGTATTTTATTATTAACTTTTTCCTTGTTACAGATTTACTAATACTTATTACTCAACATTTTTAAATGTTTTATTACTTTTACCGCGTACAATCCACGCTGTATCGCGTCAAGTACCTTTTCGAGGTTTTGCGCGGTCAGACAAACAATACAACTATCCTGAACGAAATGTGGCGGATAAATGCGTGGAGCGAAAGTGACACCGTTCTTGCTGGTATTTCCACACTCCACAGACGCAGATCAATCCGCTGCAACGCGCGCCACTACATGAGTGCGCAATTAATTTGGTCAGGGAACACATCCATTTATTATCATTTTTAAAATAATACATATATAAATACTAGGATTTACATGAGATTTTGACGATTTATATTGTTCTGATCATTAATGAAGTTTAGTATTTCTACTTTTCTTTGGGAATTATGATATACTAGCTTCAGTAGTTTTTGCGTGAAAGAGTAACAAAGATACAGATAAACTTTCGCGTTTATAATATTAATAGGATTATTATTTAGAGTATTTAGATTAGTTGATTATGCATATTTAATTTGCTCGAATTTTTTTTTTAATTTTCATTTAAATAATTCATGATTTATGTTATTTTTATTTTTTAATTGATGATTTTTTGATTTCAGAATCTATATAATAGGTGTTATAATTTATTAGAATAATTAACTACACTAGTGCATTCGGATAAAACTATTATAATAGTGGATAAGTTATGTTTTATGGAAAAATAAATAAATAAAAAGTTTCTGAAGATAAATCTCTGTCACCGACAGATTGGCGACAAGATTGAGGACAAAGGATTCTTAAATCTTTGGCCTCGTTTGCATCATTAGCTTATCTAACTCTAAAATTACACCTTTAAGAAAATATACATATAAAAGTCTCCCAAAACATCAAGAGTTCAAAGTCGAAGAATGAAGCAGCAGCAAATTAATTCTTCGAATAGCAAAAATATTCGTATCCTTTTAAGAAATTCCCTTTTACATTTTCCATTCGAACGTTAACCTTATATCACGAACGGATATATCCAGTGTTCTGCAGGTAAAAATCTTTTTTTCCGCTGTGAAATACGTTTACGCATCCTGTTGCACAAGTTAACGGGTATGTGGGAATCACTGACACGGCAAAACGTGCCAGAATACCTCACTATAACCTAGCGATACCATCATCGTTGTAGTGGGGCCCCACGGGATCGCTTTCGCATGCAACCGTGATGCCCCGACGGTTGGCCTGCCTATGCGGGCCGCCTTCGCCTATAGAGCGCTCGCGGGCACCGTGAGCACTGCGACAGCGCACGTATCGCCTACAGGCCTCCATGTTAGCCGCCCGAAAATTCGCTATTTCGGGCGACCACCAGTAGACCGCACGCCGCTGCCGCGGACGTCGCCGAACCCTCATGGCCGCATCACAGACGTCGGCAAGTGATCTGCGCATGCGGCCAGCCAGCTCCTCCACGAGGGAAAATCTACCCAAAAAGGCGTTTAACTATTTGGTTTTTGGGGGCAAAGTTCAACATATAGAAAAATGTTGCCAATCAATCGCAACACGTATACGAGAATTTCTTACATACGTCAATGTACGCAACAATATTTAACACTAGCGGCCCGCCCCGGCTTCGCACGGGTATTTAACTAAAATTTTAAAAATTATAAATTTATATTTTTTATCACCTACATGCGCCATCTATCGTATAATAGTAGAATATCGTTTTTATATTTAGTGACATTTAACATAATATTACCTTACCTTAGGCCAGATGGCGTTGGCGGCGTAGATATCTATTTCTATTTTCTTAAATATTTATTTTTTAATTTAATTACAATGAAACAAAAACTAAATTATACTGTGAGTTATGTTAAATTTTTATGTATTAAAGTTATTTACATTGGTTTTGTACTTTTTACGTGATACGTGCACACAAAAAAATGATAAGAGATGGCGCTGATACAAAAATAAACGCGCTATTAAAAATTTTTCTTGATGATATATAGTGTATTAATAAAACGGAGGTTTTAACAGATTTATTATTTGTATAGATTTTAAATTATTTCGAATCCTTCTACTAGTATTTACAGTTGGACGTCAATTTTATCGGTCTAAATTCTGGAATAATAATTTTATTAGGGTTAAGAACTAAGTAATGCATTATAGGAAAACAACCTTATTATACTTAAACAAAATAAACATTTTTAATTTTTCCTATCTTCTTTAACTATCCCCGAGGCCCGAACTATCCGTTGGTACTTGCATTCTAATTCTGTATATTGTATGTATTAAAAAAAAATTTTTTTTTGGAGGGCATAATATCTATAATAATGACAAAAATGTAACTTTTATATTTTTATCTACTAGTAACTACTGAATGAATTTAAATGAAACTGGTGATTGAAATTGAATGATTGGAGTTAATATAACAGGCTAGGACACTAAATACTTTCTTTTTGTTCCGAAATTCAATACTGTTTTTATCCTTTGTATAATCTCAAAATAAAAAGAATATTAGAGGCTCATTTTAAGCTGGCGTTCATACTTTATATCTTTAATGAAAGGGATGACAATCGCGAACAAAGTCGTAGGTACAGCTAGTATATATTAATCGTACGTTACACAATTATTACACGTGGAACTTCAATATAAATAAAAACTTCTCCACTCAGCGCTTTAGAAGTACCCTCGATATTAAATAATTGGGATAATCGAATGGAAATAATCGCTAAATAAATTAAATGGTGTGTATTTGAAAACTTCAATATTCACTCAATTTGATATTGTTAGGAGTAGTTTTTTTCGTAGATTGTAACATTGGTTTTATTTAAAAAATGGTGTTTATTACTAAATTATAATTAAAGTAACATTAAATGATTACTTTTAAGTGAAATAGGTATGTCTTTTGTCTCTAAATATGACATAATTATATTTATATTTATTTATCAGTATATATTGTACATTTGTATTGAATCTTTCTTATATACCATCTATCTATTTCTTCAAATTTTAAGCGATAAGGCCGCCTTTTTGTGCATTTTTCGTTTTCTTCCACTGTCTAATACAAAAGCTAACTATAATATTAGTAAATTAAAATTAGTTTGCATCCTTCGTACTAGATGGCAGCACTTCTAAATTGCATCGCGCTAACATTTGTTTTCTGATAGATAAGTGTTTTCGTTTTATTTTTGCCAACACATGTAACTAAGTGTGTTTTATTTATATCCGTGACGAAGCGTGTAATAGTAGTGACATCTACTGTATCATATTTTTGTATCATAATATTTTCTGTGTGGTGTACAATAATATCTATATATTAATACGTGAAGCAAAAACTTTGTACCCCTTTTTACGAAAATTATGCGGACGGAGAAATATGAAATTTGGCTCAGTTAAAGTTTATATGGAGAAGAAGTACAGAATGCTAATATTTTCATTTCATTCATTCATATATACACAAATTTTGTTTATTGTCATAGTCTGTTATCAACATTATTTGAAATACAGGTCTTGCAAATGTCTTGCAAAAAAATTTTTATCGAAATTTTTTAATCACAGATCAGGTTCAATTACTGCTGCATATGCTCACCATGTTATGCGTAATCATATTTTTATGATGTTGACAATGCTGTTATTTATAGATTAGGTCGAATTTCGATCACTGGTTGACCACTAGTAATAATAAATATTCTAAGATCGAAGATATATTATTATAAGGTTGATGGATTATCCTTATATTATAATTGATTCGAAAACAAATATTATACGTGGATCTTAACCGAAACTTAGATTAATTTAGCAGTAAATCTAATGATCACTGCATAGATTATTTTTTTATTGTAACATGTGTTTGAAAGGCTTTTTATATAATTCTAAGATATACCAACTCTTTAGGATATAATAAAACGATGTACTATTATCATTAGTTTCACAAATTACGTGTGCCTTATGTTTACCTCAGAAATAGAACAATTCGAATTTATCTAGATGAGCATGGATTGCTACATTTAGTTACGTCAAGTCGTAGAGACTGTTTATCCTGTAGACTTACAGCGACGGCGCTGTAAATCTTAAAGAGTATGTTTATCAAAGTTCACCAGTATAATAATAAGCGTCACATTTTATTTATTTAGGACAAACTATCTCAATAAACGACCAATACTCCAAAGAAATAGATAGAAGAATAAGCAACACTTGGAAGCGATACTGGTCCCTTAAAGAAATAGTTAAAAATGAAGCAATCCCTATAGCAATAAAAAGCAAATTATATAACATATGCATACTCCCTTGTCTTACTTATGGATGCCAAACTTGGCCTAGTAGAAATAAAAACAACCAGAAACTTATAGTTTGCCAGCGCAATATGGAACGAAGCATGCTAAACATACGATTAAAGGATCGATGGACAATTTCAAAAATAAGGAAAAAAACAAAGGTCAATGATGTACTAAAAAATATAAGAAAACTAAAATGGAACTGGACTGGACATATAATGAGAACTAACAAAGAAAAATGGACGAAGGATGTAATAGAATGGTATCCTAGGAATGGGAAAAGGCAAAGAGGAGGTCAAATCAAAAGATGGGAGGACGATTTACCAAAAGGATGGAGAAGGTCAACTGGAAATAGAGAGAAATGGAAGAAACTGGGGGAGGCCTATGTCGATAGACAACCTGACCAACAAAGTGATTGCTAAATTGTTGTTGCTAAATTTATAAGACTTATTTTAATTATTTTAAAAGTGTTATTTTACTTTATAATGTTAAAACTGTAATACGGTCAGTGAATAAAGGCTTTATTATTATTATATATTATTATAAGCGTCACATGCTATCTGCCATTATAAATTATACTACGATCAACTCCTACCATCTGGACTGCACCGCATCACACTGAAACGAGTTCACTAGAAATTGACCATTACAAAGAATTCCTATGCCACTACCCTAATAACAACTTAAATGAACTCTACTACGACTCTACTACTTTCAAATCACCTTAGGAGTCCTCTCATACTACGTGGATTAATGTGAAGTATGAAAAATATGTTTTATTCATATTTCTAGCATTCATACACGTCATGACACTTTAATCCACTGGAGTGTGTCCCCCCTAACCTTAATAACTGCATAATACTAACACGACACCCCACACCAATTTAGTACATTTCCAACCGACCTCATCGTATATTATGTTAAGCTATATACAAATACATTTCTACCATTTTGTTCTTTTTAAAAAACTGTTAGTTACGAATATTTGCTAGAAATTATTAAATTCTTTAAAAACTGGGATTCGATTCCCGCTCGGGACAGATATTTGTATTTGTACAAATATTTGTTTTCAGTCTGGGTGTATGTCCTTGCGGGTTTTCCCACCGTGCCTCGGAGAACACGTAAAGCCGTCGGTCCCGGTCGGTATTATAGACACCTGATAACGACCGTTACTCATGGTAGGGAAATTATCAGCCAGCTACCTCTCCGCGGCGGGATGCGTAAATGCATTTCCCAGCGATAAAAAAAATTGTAGGGATATTATCAGCCAACCCGCAGTGGAGCAGCGTGGTAGATTAAGCTCCAACCCTTCTTCTATATGGAGAAGAGGCTTTCGCTCAGTAGTGGGTTGTGTACAGGATACTGCTATCGACGGAATTAAATTATAATTTTTTAAGAATTAGGAAAACTTAAAACTTAAACTTGTAAGATATCCGAAATAAAGGCTTCTACTGTTATTATTAGATAACGATAACTCCTAACATATTCATTTCAATTATATTATGTAACAATTATCATAATGTGCATGAAATGCTTAAGATAACTAACATATTTAAGTTGATAAGGAATAATACTCTATCCCTCTAAATGGCTTTCCAATTACCGCATTTTTTATGACCATTTAAAAAAAAGTTAGAATTAGTTAGTGCTTACTAAGGATAGGATAAGGATAGCTTTATCCTTTAAAGATAGATATACACCAGAGCAAACTTTACTGTAAACCTTTGAAACAGGAATATCGGCTTGACTTATTCCGACATTTTCAACAATTATCATATTCTCACCAATTTACACAAAACCTTAACAAATTATACTTTTGAAACTTACTCATAAATCACTTGTCTATTGGGGTAAACGGCATGAAAACCTGTTCAGTAAAAAAATCGATTCAGCTAAGGACTTTGTCTTATAATTTGCAATGATGAAACAGAAGGCAACAACTTGCTTTTTTTTTTAAATAAGTGAATGTTTATTGACTTAAAGATAAATAAACAATTTAACGATCACTAGATCAGTTTTGTATTTCTTTTTTTTTTTGTTAATAATTTTTTATAGTCATCATCATCATATTATATCTTTAAACGAGCAATTCTTGTATATATATACTAGCGGCCCGCCCCGGCTTCGCACTGGTATTTAACTAAAATTTCAAAAATTATAAATTTATATTTTTTATCACCTACACCTGCGTCGATACTGGAAAATATTATATAATAAACGGATTGAGTTGTCAAACATGTGTCAAAATAAAATGTAATTTAAAAAAAGCACTAAGGAGTATTTATATCAAAATAACTTTCTACCCCGTTAGGGGATGAATTTCGATAAAATACGAAATAAGTTTTCAATCAATTCTGTTAAATAATATTTATGCAAAATATGAAGTAGATTGGACCAAGGTATCACGTTGTTCCATACAAATTTTGCCTCCCTTTTTCATCCCCTTAGAGGTAGAAGCGACGACCCCGTTGGCGTAATGGTCACCATGCCGGACTGCCAACCAGAGGGTCCCGGGTTCGATTCCCGGCACGGCCAACATCTTTGTGATGAGCAAATTTGTTGGCTGTCGGTCTGAGTGTTCAATATATATCGATATAAAGTATTTATGTATGTATATGTAGTATATCAGTTGTGTTAGCACCCATAACACAAACTATAAATAGTTTAGCATGGGGCTAACCAGCCGTGTGTGAAATGTGTCCTAATATTAAAAAAAAAAAAAAACCTACGTTCAGTAGTGTACATCCAATGTCTTGTATAATGCTGAGTACCTGAATGACCTAGCTTTTGCTTGGTTAAATTATATTTAGATACATTACATACTGACGAAACATAAATAATATTTTCGATCTTACCGACATAATAATAAAATAATAAGAACTGGTTATTTAAATAAAAAATAAAAAGAGCTCTCAATAATAGTTTTTCTCATAAAATATGAAAGTTGAAAAAAAAAAGGATAAAAACTTATTCTGTCGACACCTGGATTCGAACCCGGGTTCTCTGATTTCGAATCCGACCCCATCCGAGCTATTATAAGCTTGTCAATGATAACGAAATTTACCTTCGTAATCTAATGATATTTTTTAATTGCGTAAATAAAGGGATAAATCGACATCCCCTACATACTAAATTTCATGAAAATCGTTGGAGCCGTTTCCGAGATTCATATTATATATATATATATATATATATATATATATATATATATATATATATATGATCACGATATCTCTGGAACTATGAGACTTAGAGAATTGAAATTTAGTAGGAATATTCCTTTTGCCGAGTAGAGGTCAGCTAAGAACGGATTTTACGAAATTCTACCTCTAAGGGGATGAAAAAGGGAGGCAAAATTTGTATGGAACAACGTGATACCTTGGTCCAATCTACTTCATATTTTGCATAAATATTATTTAACAGAATTGATTGAAAACTTATTTCGTATTTTATCGAAATTCATCCCCTAACGGGGTAGAAAGTTATTTTGATATAAATACTCCTTAGTGCTTTTTTTAAATTACATTTTATTTTGACACATGTTTGACAACTCAATCCGTTTATTATATAATATTTTCCAGTATCGACGCAGGTGTAGGTGATAAAAAATATAAATTTATAATTTTTGAAATTTTAGTTAAATACCAGTGCGAAGCCGGGGCGGGCCGCTAGTATATATATACAAGAATTGCTCGTATAAAGATATAAGATGATGATGATGACTATAAAAAATTATTAACAAAAAAAAAAGAAATACAAAACTGAACTAGTGATCGTTAAATTAGATGCATTAAAATAAACAAATTAAGCAAAAAAAAAAAAAAAAACAATGCATATATGCATTAATAAACTCATAACATTTTTTATGAGTTTTCTTTAAACAATATATCTAATTAAATTGATATAATTCAAGTTATGATTTGTTATTCAACGCTATGATTTGTTATCCAGAAAATCTTACTCTACATGTAATATGTCGCAGACAGCCCTAACTGTAATGGATATAAAAATATCCGATGTACAATTCTCAAATTATGTGTTTAAGCTTTTTTTATTGACCCCTGAAATCTAAATTTTACTCGTCAGACTATATATAGTTAACTCCATAATAAAAAATTTAATAAGCCGCACGGTATTATCTGCGGTTATACTCAGTGCTCCTGGTTCGATGATTGGGTCAAGGTGCCCAGGTGGATAGAATACGTGGTACTGGATAATCAAGGGTTCAAAAGAGGGCTGTTATCGTTGATTTTGCTTACATTACACGTTGCATTAGTTACATTCTAGATAGATTTCTTTTTTTATCTGACATCCGTCCGATAAAGTTTTAAAAATACCACAATTGAACAACTAACAAAGTATGTAATATTTTTAAACACCAATTAACCTAACACAAATTTAGGAGTAAATATTTTGAGTTCCTTTAAAATTCTAGAACAATCAATGTCACCTGATATTATTTTTTATATGTTTTGTATTGTATTGTATTTATAAATATTTAAAAAAAAATTAAAGTCCTGTTATACATTTTCAAGATCAATTTCAAAAATTCATTCATATTATGTTTAATATTATCATAAACATTAATTAAAATTCTCGGAAGATTCTTTGTGATATCGAGACGTTTCCTGTGAATGCATTGAAAAAGACAATACAGCTGTTAGTTTTAATGCTTTATCGTACGTCTGGCAAATTAATTTTCCTGATTTAGTAGAATTTGTAACAAACATAAAAACTCACACATACAAACACAAAATTATAATTTTATTAAAGGGACAATGTTCAAATCTGCCCCACGTGCACAGAAAATTGATATATTCAAGTATCCTTTATTATTTTTTAATAATAGTCTTAAAGTGATCAAAGCCGCGGTTTATAATTAAATAAAAAAAAAAAAAAACTTTTATTTGTCGTTCCGATTCCGTCAATTTGATCAGTAGTGCCAGACAGGTGACTTAGAAAGTTTAGTAAGTTTATTTTTGATTTTTATCTACTACAAGATAGCTTTTTTAGTTTATATTTATTTACGTGTAGTGAATAATTGAACGCGTCCTAATTGTAGATTTTTAGATAGATGATATAAAAAATATAAATATATAAAAATGGCACTGAAGGTATCGAACTTTGTATAGGAGATAGAAAAAGAAACTTCATTTACGAGATTATGTTTTTTGAGGAAAGTTGTGCAGTATGACCAGTAGATCATGTGGTTAGAATATCATCGATCGTCTGAGGTTAACCCAGTATAATAGAGTAGATTTATTATGGCTGTTTTACTAATAACATACATACTTATTAATGAATTTAAAACAATGTTTTTAACATGTTTTAAACAGCTGCATAAAAATATCATAAATATTTGTTTAAAACTGTTTTTTTGTTGTATTGATTTTAAAAAGATTGTTTTGTTCTTTAAAAAAAAAAACCGTTTTTTTCCAACCTTGGTCGATTGCATTACTCTCGATAGTATTACCTACTCAAGTTTCAATAATATCAGTACTATCGACCTGATTGAGTCTATCGATAATACTGTAATACTGTCATACTATCGATTGTATCAATATTATCGTTTAAGCAATATTATTAATAGGTACTTTTAACAATCGATTTTATCGACAGTATCTATAGTATTATCACATGCAAAAAGTATCGACAGGACTATCGATATTAGGACTAATTTTCAAGGTCAACTATTGATAGTTTTTCAACACAATTGATAAGTGACGATGCAGTCTAAGATGGAGCGGGCTAACCTCTTCGGAGGTGGTAGTTATATTAAACTCACCCCTCTATCGATTTTTACACTGTATTGTAGCAAAACGCTCGATCGCTTGGTGGCACGTCTTTGCCGATAGGGTGGTAAACTAATAGGTAATAAAGTATTAGATGGTAACTAGTCACGACCAAGGATTTCCACCAAAGCAAACCATAGACAAAAATTGACCCTGCCAGCCTGTCATTATTACAATGCATCTAATTGATTAAATGAGTCATAACAGTAATAACTGTTAATCGATTAATAATGAATTAATTAAATGAATTAATAAATAAAAAATAATAATTAAATTAATTAATTAAATTAATAACATGAATTAAATAAATATAGAAAATAAATACTCAAAATGACTTTTGTATTTTTTTTTCTAAATCATATTTTTGTGAAGATTAGGGTATGAAAAATCTCCAGCAATCTGACAACACCGTTTCCGGCTAAACACACTTCACTTCATTCATCTCTCTTGTTAAGTAACTCAAGTTGACAACTTGATATCACAATATGTATGACATGTGAATCAAATAAAAGATTTTTTTTTATTTATTTATAAGTCTTTGATCACTTCTAGACTATTATTAAAAACTAGCGGCCCGCCCCGGCTTCGCACGGGTATTTAACTAAAATTTTAAAAATTTTATCACCTACACGCGCCATCTATCGTATAATGGAAACATATCGTTTTTATTTTTAGTGACATTTAACATAATAGTACTTATATTAATTGAAAATGATGTTTATCTAAAATATTAAAACGATTTCTATTCTTATCCGACATATTTAGTAAACTTTTAAGTTTAACAAAATAATAACTCAAAAGTAAGTTTTGTGAGTTTTTAAGATTCCTTAGACCAGATGGCGTTGGCGGCGTAGGTACCTATTTCTATTTTCTTAAATATTTATTTTTAAATTTAATTACAATGAAACAAAAACTAAATTAACTGTAAGTTATGCATAATTTTTATGTATTAAAGTTATTTACATTGGTTTTGTACTTTTACGTGATACGTGCACGACCAAAAACCATAAGAGATGGCGCTGATACAAAAAAAAAACGCGCTATTAAAATTTATTTTTGATGATATATAGTGTATTAATAAAACGGAGGTTTTAACAGAATTATTATTTGTATAGATGTAGTTTCAATTTATAAAGGATACTTTAAAATATTAATTTTCTGTATATGTCATGAGAGATTTGAACATTGTCCATCGCAATATGTATAAAATCACAATTAAATAAGTGTTTTTTTTTTTATTTAGCTGTAAATAGCAGCTTTGATCACCTCTAGACTATTATTAAAAATGTAGTTTTAAATAATAAAGAATTTACTAGATATCATCATATTATGATAGATTGCAGTTTCACTTGCACTATCTTGTATGGATGCAATTCCACTACTGTAGGTCGTAAATCGATTCCTTCTATATATCCAAAGTATTAGATAAATATAGCCTACATTATAATACTTTGGATAATACTTATTTGTGGATAGCTTTGTAATGTTGTTTTTAGAAATTTCAAGAGTTGACGATGACGAACAAATCTTTTCCTTTCATATTATTAGTATACTCACAGGGGACACCCCTCGTTAATTCACCTGCGTTGAACATGTTAAACAAGTCGGCAGTAATTTCATGTTTTACTACCAGATATAGTACCTAAAAATATGTATCTAAAAAGAATTTTCCGAATATAAGATTGATTTAGTACTTTTATTAATTTTCGTCAAAATTTAGAGCCATTTGTATGATATTTTTGGCATGTACCCATATACTAGATATGGTCTACGATTATACTCGTGAAGACTCCGTATTAACATGAATTTTAAAATAAAAATTGCCCATGTGTCAATCCAATATCTACGTTTCAAATTTAATCTTAACAGTTTCGAAAATTTTGTCGTAAAAGTATAAAATCTTTCAATTGTTCTATGTTGAGAAGAAAGTACATTCGTGAGCAATAATATACGTCCATGACACGATTTGCTTATTGTTTAAAAATATTATTGAAGTAAAACTTCTTTAGTTGTGACTAAGGGGTAACTGAATTCTTTGGACGACGACAATGCAACGGAAACGCGTTACGGCGATAAATAAATAAATAAATATTAACCAACAATCACACCACGTTAACCTAGCCCCGTGCTAAGTTCGTAAGAACTTGTGTTACAGGTACTAGGAACGGAAAAAAATTGAAGAAATGTATATAAATACATATATACATAAATACACATCCATGATCCGGTGCAGACATCTATATTCATCATACAAATTATCTGCACCTGGCGGGATTCGAACCCGCGACCGCTACGTTAAGTGTCCAGTTGCCTGACCACTCGACCAGCTGGCCGTCATGTCGATGATGTGTTTATACAGAACTAGCTTCCGCCCGCGGCTTCGCCCGCGTGGATGTATTGAGAAACTAAAACGAATCAATCCAACGGGAATCGTACGGTTTTATAGAACATTTTTATAAAATACAAATTTAAGATCTATTTATATTTCTGACATGAATTTCATTCAGATCAGTTCAACCATTCTGACGCAAATAACAAACATCAATCAATCCAAACGTTCACATTCATAATAGTAGTAAGAAGTTTTCGTTTCAATAACCCTAATTATCCTTACTGAATTTATTTATTAATTCGATTTATTCATTTCCTTTAATCATAATATAACAAAAAGGGTACAAATTTATTCCTTCATCTAATAACAATTATGTGTTACAATACATAGGCTACGGAGTGTTGAGACGGACGCATTAGGATGCCCAGGATCGCGTACGTCTAAGCTAGTACTACCTAAGCCCCATCCCTCGGCCGTTTAATCTCCCCCTCGGGGCGTAACCCTCCACACGCTTGTAATTATTTATCTATGTAAGTTTATGTAAATCTATTCTATAGATTATATAAGTATTTGATTACGTAATATACATATATATGTGTGGAGTGAAACGATTATAATAATGTAATACTTAGATTATAATTACATAGGTATACATTATTTATTAAAATTACTTAGAAATTGACAAATTAAAAGTAAAATAAATATATAAATAATTAGTTCAGTAATAAAAAATATGGCTTTTTTAATTTATTTCGAATGTATGAGGCAAACATCTTGCTTCAAAAATATTACAAAATTGAATTTTCGTTATTTTGCAGATCTGCCTACATTTTAATAGACGAGCAACGAAATTTAATAAAATAGTGTTACTTTTTTATTGTTATTTTTCCAAAACTATCACTTTCAAAAATGAAAATTTTAATCCCGTCTGCATAATTTATAAATATTTTCATTTGCATTATTTTTGAATTAGATAATCTGTTTACTGAGTAATGGCGTACTTAATATAATAGGAGTAAATGAAATAAAAGGGGATTGATAGATAGACGTATGTTCGTTCATCTTGAGATTTTACACTGATTGCAATGAAACTTGGTAATGTAAATAACCAGACATATAGATATTTATATTATCGAGATATACATATTAATAATACGTATAGTATATTATATTCATAAATTCACATAGGAACGATAATTTCGCAGACAAAACCGAGCGGCATAGCTAGTATGGTGTAACTCACCATGCTCAGTTCAAAAATATAGCAGTAACCATTAATTAGGAACAATCTATGATTTCAAACTTGAACGCTAGCAACATTAGTTTTTATTTTTTATTTTTTTATTTAAAAAATTGTTAAAATATTTCGAGTCTTATAAGCAATAGAGTTAATTATTTTATATAAGGTTATAATAGTATATTTATATATTGCAGCTATTCAATTTATATAAAATGGCATCGCCTTAATAGAGGAGAAGATGATCTACAATGTAGCTATAGATACAATGTGTGGGACTCGCTGACACGGCAGAACGTGCCAGAATACCGCACTAAAAACGAATACATCTACCTAGGTCAAAAGGTCCAACTTGGTAGGTCCAACTTTGAAAGAGAGGTCAATCGTCGAGTCCAGCTAGGATGGGCAGCGTCCGGGAAATTAAAAAAACATCTTTTCATCCGTCATACCTCAGCGTTTGAAGTCGTAAGTCTTCGACCAATGTATGTTACCAGTAATGACTCTGACTGTGGGCCTTTTAAACAAGCTCAAAGTAGCACAGCGTGCAATGAAGAGGGTTATGCTTGGTATTTCTCTGCGAGATCGAATCTGAAATGATGAAATCCGCAGACGAACGAAGGTTACCGACATAGCGCAAGATTTGCAAGCTGAAGTGGAAATGGGCAGGGCACATAGCTCGTAGAACTGACGGCACGGAACTGAAAGGTTCTCGAGTGGAGACCACGTACCGGCTAGCGCAGCGTCCAACGGCTGTCAACGAGATGGACAGACGACTTGAAGAGAGTCGCCGGAAGCCATTGGATGGAGACTACTTTCAACCAGTCGCTCTGGAGGTCGACGGGGACACATACGTTCAGCAGTGAACATCCAATGACTATGATGATGACGATGATGATGAAGACGTAAACTTGTAATCCCATTTCACTATTTATATCTTTCATAATATAAAATAAAGTATGTTATCTGTCTAACTGGACATGCATTACACGAAAACCATGGAAACAGAGCATCGTAAGTAATTGATGAAAATTAAAACATGAGAATTTTCAAAAAACAACAGTTACTACAGTACTATTCATTATAAAAATATATTTAAAAATATACGAAATTTTTGACACGAGCCCTTAATAATAATGACAATCATATATAATACAACCTTCGTAAAAAACAATATCGCTATAAAATGTAATTATTTTATATTATTAATTAAATAAAATACATAACAATAAAGAATCACAATTCGACACATACACATAAATAGTCGCTTGGCAGTTAAACAGTATACGTTTGACATCGTTAGACAATTTATAAATAAACACTAGAATGACAATCATTTGACTAGAATAGTTCGCTATAATAAGGTAATGTACCTGGAGGAAAGTTCTTCGGCTTGGTAACTGATTTTATGATGTACACAACTATAACTACAACTAATAAGGCACAAGTTAATAAGCACATGTTTTGTACTGACGCGCACACCGCCGTCGGCGTTCAAAGCAAGACTATTGATGGTGTATATAAAGCACATTCTTTTTATGTTTCATTATATTACGTAAAACCATAGTGTCAACTTCGCTGAACAGTTATACGGTGAGACGTTTCATCGATATCCTCTGTATGTATGCTACTGAACTATAACATCAGATCTGTGCCAAATATCTATGTATATAAATCATTATGTAATTTATAATGTACGTCAAACGTTCAATTTTTTATTGATTTTTTTTATTGATTTGAATATTATTCGTACTAATATGATATATTATAACAATACCAATTGTTTCTTAAAAATTATTTATAATTTTTGTCTAACGTAACATTCTTATTGGTGAAAGAATTATTAAAATCGATTCAAATATTATCTCAAATAACAAACAAATAAATCGTAATCTGTTAGAATAAGTTAATCATGAACTTTAAACAAATACATTTAACATTAAGATTGCACTGTATTAAATAAAATAAAATGTATTCCATTCCAGCAATAATTTTCCATAGATCGTTGTCAATCATTAATTTTATGCATTATTATTATTTTATGCGTTAAAGATAAATAATTATAAAATTATTAAAATATTTCGACTAAATAAATATCTTTCTTTTTTTCCTTATTGACACGTTAGGTACGTTAGGTACAATAAATTTTACCATTGAAAACAATTAAATAAATAAAAAGACGAAGAACAACAACAAACATAAATAAATTCAATTCAAATATTTAATACGTAAATAGATTAATTTTGTAACATTATAAAATTATAATCAATATACTTAATGTCAAAAGTCTTCGTAACATGTTTTATATGTCCGATAGCAACAGAATAAAATAATAAAACAATCACACATGACATCCGAGTGTAAAAAACACATGACAAATGAAATATTTGCGCAGTGAGTAATGCAATCCATTGTTGAAAAAATTATCACGGGTTCGACACAAAATCTTGTCGAAAGCGGACCGTAGTCTGACAGGTGTAATTGAATCTATGATGCAGATGTAATATTTGACTGCCCCGTTGGCGCAGTTTACAGTGACCCTGTTTTCTTCTCAAAAGGTTGTGGGTTCGATTCCCGCCCCGAGTCTGGGTGCTGCTGCTCTTTTCATTGTTCTCATCTATCCATCTAGGACAATCAAATGAAATAAACAAATTCTTTATTCGAGTACGCTTCTAAGGGTGCCTGTCCATTGAAGCGGAGATTTTTTGCAAGATTTTTTTCCAATGTAGATGCACCCTAAAGCACTTATTTATCATTGTAAAGTATATTTAAAATTAATTATAGTTTATGTGAAGCTATCACCGATTTGGAATGTAGATTTCGCTGAGAAGAATTGGGAAAGTAACTCAATAGTTTCTCTTTAAAAAAACCGTCACTATAATATTCAATTATTAAAAAATCAGTCATATAGTATGTCCTGTATGAAAGATAGCGTCATTAAACTTACTACCACATCTTTATCATTTATAAATATAATCCTGAACATAGTTATATAATTTGGCTATTAAATACTTTATAATATAAACTTAAAATTTATTAATTGATAATTAAAATAGTTTGTGGAATTTATTTTTATTATAAATGAGTACACCTTTCTCCATAAAAGAAACGTTTACTTTGCAAAAACTACTGGGGCTTTTTGATTATATGATTATATAATCAGTAATTATCTGGTTTAAATAAAAAAAAGGAGTTTGACTTATGTAAAACTCGTGTTGCATGATTAAGACAAATCATAAGATCAGAGAACCGACTTTAAACGTCTATCCTTTTTTTATTTATTTAATTAATATTTAGTACATTTATATAAATATTCAATTGAACTTGGACAAAATAAAAGCATGCACAGGCCGTGTCGTTTATAATGATTTATTAAAAGTAAATTTGAAGGAAGAGTAATGTAAAGATTACGCAAACGTAAACGAAATACTAAAAAAAATAGTCGTTAATATTATTATCATAAATAAATATCTTATACATTATTTAATGTAACAAATACTTTTATTTTTTATACTTTATACATTTAAAAAAATTGCTGTTATATATATATACTAATGTCGTCTTTTTAATATTTTTATTAATCCGCAAAAACTGGATTACGCAAAATAGCTAGAGTCAGTAGCCGTATTTAAATATTTTCTGTTAATTAAGCTATCTTTTCATTAGCCGTCGAGATGTCTATATATACCCAAACAAAATTGAATAGTCGGACTTCCTTTTTTACAGAAGAGTTATATTTAATAAATAACAATTTTAACGTAAACCTGAGCGAATGAAAGGCGGCCAAATGCTTAGTCGGGCTTTAATTGAGAAAGATAGGTTTTTTCATTAGAAGGATAGAGATATCCATTTTACCTTATTTAAGCATATATATAGCAAACTATATATATATATATATATATATATATATATATATATAGTTTGCTTGCTTGTATCTTTATAACGAAGTAAGTTAAATAAAACATATATGGAAGTTATAAATAATAATAAACACTGGTCGGCAATTTAAAAAAAAAACGGGAGCAAAAAGCTTATAGTGTGATTTCTATTTGCTTTGATCTACTGAATCCAAATCTGGTTACAGATTTCAGCTATGACGTACAGTTTTTCAGATATTTACATTTAAATAAAATACCGATAGTGATATATATTAAATATGTATGTATTTATTTTAGAGAGAAAAAAAATACACTGATAACTTTTACAATACACATTAAAATAAAATATAAATTCAATAATAATAAAAAACCATTTAAAAAAATGGTAACTATTTGGTAGATCACTTTTTTTTTATAAATTTTAACTGTTGTTTCTCGATTTATTTCCTAGAAAATATCAGTAATTAGCATTGCTTGTCCAGTTTCCGCTGTATCTTTTTTCCATATGTGTAATGTCTTGGTGGAATCTTTCACCATGCTTATCAGACATGACACCAAAATTTTTTGGGAAAAAATTTAAATGCGAATACAAGGAATGAATTGTTTGAAGACATACATCAAATTTGATGATACAACGAAAGCAGTTCTTCTTTCAGTTTCGTATAATTTTCAGCATTTTGATTGCCAAGAAAATTGTGATAAATATTTTCAAAAGATACGCTTGTTCTTCTTTCTTTATCTACCAATTTTGATTTGAACAGTTAGTAATTAAAGATTTCTCTTATTTCGAGGCCAATCAATATATTCTCTTTTAATTTCGCGTCGCTATTATGAGTAGTTTTTGCATATTTAAAAGCCTCTCCATCCCTGTTTATTGCTTTGACCAATTTTTTTTACGCCTAACTTTATTATTAACTTAAACTATTTTTTTTTTAGCTGTCAACTAAAGGCTCGTTTGATATTTTAATCTAAAATAAATAAAGTTGCCTAACAAACGTTTTCAAGTAAGTATTTAATAAGCTTATCAACATATTAATTTATTATAGATATATAAAATGCAAACCTTAAAAATTAAACAAGTGTGAGTCGGACTCGCCCATGAAGGGTTCCGTGGCACTAAAATACTTCGGAGTGCCCCCGTATCTAAGGAGGCTGTTGGAGGCGTACCTCTCTGATCGGAGGGTAGGCCTCGAGAACCGGTCGGGGTCCGTGGAGTGGCGGCGAGTTGGCTGCGGTGTCCCGCAGGGATCGGTTCTGGGTCCGATCCTGTGGGACATCGGGTACGACTGGGTTCTGCGAGGCCGTCTTCTCCCCGGGATGGGTGTCATCTGCTATGCGGATGACACCCTCGTTTATTCCCGGGGACGAAATTACAAGGAGGCGGCGCGGCTGGCCGAGGTCGGACTCGACCTCGTGATCAGCCGCATAGAGAGTTTAGGGCTTCGTGTCAGGATTGACAAGACCGAAGCCCTACTCTTCCGCGGGACCGGCCGTAAGGGACCTCCACCGGGGGCTACCCTTCAGATCGGAGAGGGGAGAGTCAGGATGAGCCCCCAAATGAAATATCTCGGGCTCATCCTGGACGGAGGGTGGACCTTCGGCCCACATTTCGCGATGGTGGGCGGCTTCCGCAGGGGTTTAGTACGGTATTGCACTCCCAAAGTACCGAGTCCGACATAGGTCTAGGACTGCCGACCCGGGCATCCTGGGTATCATCCGTAAATGGATGACAAAAAAAAAATGAAGGGTTCCGTAGCAGCAAGTAACATCATATAAAAGTTCTTGTAGTTCGTTGTAACTTTGATCTAAAACTACTTACTAGATCTCTTTCAAACCAATTTTCAGTGGAAGTTTGCACGGTAATGTAGATCATATATAATTTTTTAGTTTTATCATTCTCTTATTTTAGAAGTTACAGGGGGGGGGGGGGGGACACAAATTTTACCACTTTGGAAATGTCTCTCGCGCAAACTATTCAGTTTAGAAAAAAATGATATTAGAAACCTCAATATCATTTTTGAAGAGTGTGAGGTATCTATGGATAGGCCATAGATACCTCACATGTATGGGTTTGATGAAAAAAAATTTTTGAGTTTCAGTTCTTAGTATGGGAAACCCCCCAAATTTATTGAATTTTTCTATTTTTGTTTAAAAATCTTAATGCAGTTCACGAAATACATCTACTTACCAAGTTTCAACAGTATAGTTCTTATAGTTTCGTAAAAAAGTGGCTGTGAGATACGGACGGACAGACAGACAGACATGACGAAGAATACTCGGAGCATTTCACCACTGAATCGCTATTCTGATTCTGTGGACAAAAAAATTAACCAGCCATCCTATCACCAGTCGAGCCTATGCGACGTGGGGTCATTTATTTTAGATTTTTTTTTTTAATACCGCTACTACAAGGTCCAAGTGTTTCAACTGCAAGCAGCGTAAAGATGTAATTTGTTAAAGTTAACTTTCAATTCATATTTTAAAGTTTCGGTTTCAAAACGTCGATATTTCATTCTGTACGCTTGCTTAAAATTACCTTTGATATATGGGAGACACACGATGTGTTAATTGAAACTGTGCAATGACAATCAATATTTGAAATTGAAACAAATTGATCGATCTTCTGCCGAATCCGTGAGTTAAGATGAATATAACCTTTAATACTATACCCACAAGATGCCTTTTGAAATGTATGAATAATGTGTTCTTAAACAAACTAATTGTTGTCAATAGATGGTGTAACTGTTAAACTTTGCCTCTCGTGCTAATGAAATACTTGATCGTGTACGTTACAAGTTATAAATGATTCAAGTTTTGATGTCTATTCTTTTATACGAAATGGTTTTTTTATAATTTATTCTATTTTTTTTTGTCGCAGGGGAATCCATTTACGGATGATATCCAGGATGTCCGGGTCGGCAGTCCTAGATCTATGTTGGACTCGGCACTTTGGGAGTGCAGTACTCTCATCCCAAACAATTAATTTCGTTTTGCGTTTGTTTGGGTATAGTGCACAAAGAGGTTTCGGTTTGTATCAAATTAAAAGGTACTTTAAACGCGGAATGTGCAGTTTTACCTCCTTCCAGCAGCGTGGCAGCAATCCCGGACAATGCGACCGCTAAGGCGATATCACGATTGCTTCTCACTTTGGCCAACACTAAATTTCACCAAATAATTTCACCTAAGTTCCAACAGGAGCATCCAAAAAAAGATATCAAAGATACACCTTCGTCGATACTCGAAAATATTTTATAATAGACGGATTGATTATTCTACTTTAGGGGTAGAATTTCATAAAATCCGTTCTTATCTGACCTCTACTCGGCAAAAGGAATATTCCTAACAAATTTCAAGTCTCTAGGTCTTATAATTCCAGAGATATCTTGATGAGTGAGTAAGTGATCTTTCGCTTTTATATATTAAGATTTAAACAAGCTGTAATAATCCCTAATGACCTTGAACCACATATATCACGATTACATTAATGCAATAATAAATATAAAAAATAAATTAATATGTAGCACACACACATTGTCGTGGCAACTTAATGCCTGTGTTTTAGGTAACCCATAACCCAGGAGCGTATAGCAAGGTCACTGTCAATTACGCTAACAGACCAATTAAACTTGCTACATTGTCATATCCATGTATTTATAACAACAAAGCTTGCACTAATTAAACTGTGGATGCACAAATTGGACATCGATATGATAGCATATATCGATAACCAATATAAGGTTTGTCACAATGTAGGTTAGGGATAGGTGATATATTACATGAAGTGTCATGAAACTAAAATGACCTAAGTGACTAATAACATTGTTTATAGATGATGTACAGTCTCTAAAGCGTAAAGCTATTGCAATATATTAAAATAATAAATAGCATAGCAATAGCAAATAATAAATTTGCTTAACACACACACACGGTCGTCTGTTCCTAAGGGAGGCAACTTAATGCCTGTGTTTTAGGTAACAGCCGACTGATATACTTTTTTTTAAAATAAATATACATATAAATAATACATATATAAATAAACATATATTACACCCAGACTCGGGGCGGGAATCGAACCCACAACCCTTTGAGCAGAAAACAGGGTCACTGCAAACTGCGCCAACGGGTCAGTCAAAGTAATAAAATACTATTACTAAAAAAAAAAAAAAAAGTTCGTGCCAACTCCGGACTGCTCCAACTCGGTTGGCTCTATTGTAGAAGCCGCTCTTTTGCGGATGTGAGGGCCCCTCTTATGTGAGGGCCCGGGGCAGTTGCCCCGCTTGCCTTTCCCTAAATCCGGCCCTGCCTAGCATCACAGGGAAAAGGGAGTAGCCGAAAAACAGCGCTGCATGGGACCTTTGTCCTGTGTCAGGTGAAGCCGAACCACTTCCTATTGTCTACTCATATTTTTATATTATATTTTGTCAAATTTTAATACGTTTAATGTTTTCATATTTGCTTTACGTACCTATGTTTATTTAACGTGTTACTTTAACGTGTATGTGGCAATATATTGAACTTATCATTAAATGTTTTAAAATTTCTATAAAAAATAGTAATCAAATCATTCCTCTGTAAAATTAATTTTTTGACTGGCCCTTTTTTTAAACGTGGCAATACACGAGAACTCTAAATAATAATAAAATAAAGTGTAGATTTAAATATCTCTCAAACGTAACCGTGAACTTGAACCATAAAATACGGATAGAATTTTTATTTTTTATTTTCATTTAGCAATGCAGCGTGTCTGTTCGATTTTAAACCAGAGCAAAGCATGTGCACTAAAGCTCACATATAAAATATTCAGCCTTATCAATCTTTGAAACAATCTAGTTACAAATTAATCTATTGAAACTAACGATGTGTTTTTTTTTCCTTTTTTTTCTTCATAATTACTTGTGTAATAAAGTATTACGAATACATTAATCCAAACATGAAAAAGGTGTGGATGCGATATATATTATGCATACTTATATAAACCAGTGGTCGCCCAATGGTCGAAATTCGACCTAATTATAATTAACAGCATTATCAATATCATAAAAATATGATTGCGCATAACATGGTAACTCCATAGCATATGGAGCAATCATTGGCTCATCTGTGATAAAAAAAATTCGATAAAAAATTCGTCGTAAGACCTGTATTTAATAGGAGTCTTGACAACAGACTTTGACAATAAACAAAATTTGTGTATATATGTGGATTATACATATGTGTGTGTGTATCGTAGTGTGTTTAAAATAATATAATGTATTTTTTGAGCATTATTATTAAAAATATTAGCATTCTGCACTTCTTCTCCATATAAACTTTAACTGTGCCAAATATCATTCTTCTCCGTCCGCGTAATTTTCGTAAAAAGGGGTACAAAGTTTTTGCTCCACGTATTAATATATAGATAATACATCAAAACGAGTAAAAACAGGGTCACAGGCAACGGCGCCAACGGGTCAGTTTATTAATTTATGTTGTCATGTTTAAGTTTTCAGTATGCTATGAAATTTAAATGTCTAACTAAAACTAATCAGTTCAAAATTTTACTTTGTTAGTGAGGTCTTGCATTAGTTAGTACGTATAAGGACTCTCCTCATATAAGGGCGTTTCACATAGTTCATAAAAATATCATAACATTTTCAAACTACAAACTAGTGGATTTTTTTTTAATATGTTAAATATGTAGCATATAATTATAAAGACGATCGTCTAAACTTTTATACTATTTTCTTTCCTTTTACGAATAACAAATAAATTTCTACCCTATAAAATTGAGAATAAAAAGTGAAATGTTGAGGAGGTAATTGAATTTAACCCATTAGGAAAAATAAAATGTGATTAGTAAAGAAAATGAACTTAAAATAATGAAACAAAATACTTATAACAAAACTTATTTTTATTTTTATTAACTTAATTGTTGCTGTAAAGTTAATCTTTGAAATAATAATTATAATATATTATGATCATTTTAACTAATCTTTCTAAAAATTAATATTAATTTGTGGTTAATTATTTGTGTACATGGAAACTGAAATCTAAGTTAAGAAAGTTAAATCTTCATTAGCAAAAACGAAAAAATAAAGGGTTAGAAATTATTACAAATTTTAAATAAAATAATATTCATTTGATTAAAAGTCTATACCGGATTTTATCGCGTTTATTAAAAACTTTACAGTTTAACAATATTTTTTAAAATTATTTCCCGACGTTTCGGACCCTTTACAGCGTCCATGATCTCGGGGGACTCCCCGAGTGAGTAAACGCGATAAAATCCGGTATAGACTTTTAATCAAATGAGTAAAATTCGCGTAAATATAAGAGAACAGTAAAATAATATTATCACACAAAATATGAAGCCATGGTTAACCTCTGGCAGGAAAATAATCTTTTAAGAATATTGCTAATATCATAACACAAACTGTAATCTTTATTTTTAAGATTAAATATTAAATAGTGTCATAAAAATATAATTTAACTCGACCTTATGATATTTACTCATAAAGAATTAAGTCTATCGACAAGGCTGCTCTTAAGCTGTATCTGTATGAGGTATTATAACATCGATCGGCAGTAACACGTGTAACCTAGCTTGTAAAATCTCAATAAATTTGTACAGGTGTGTAATAAAACACCACCCGCTAAAGGAGATTCTCGGAGAATCACGTACAACATCAAAGCTTGCATTGAAAATGGATTTTATTATATCTTGTTCAGAGAACGGTATTAATAATAAAACTAATAAGCTATTTAATACGAATAACATTTATCAAAAACCTCTTTATAACGAATTTTTAATCGTTGCTGAATATAGGTAAAAGGTATTTACCTCTATTTAACAATTTTTTTCAACTTAGAACCTTGATATAATGTATCCTTTTAATTATTTCCACTTCATTCCACTTTCTTACCTTGTCAAAACGAATCGTAGTCCAATCTAACCTCTCTATAACAAACCTCATTATGACGAATTACTTGATATAACGAATATTTTCTAATTCCCTTCAGTTCCGTTATATCGAGGTTGCACTGTATATATATATATATATAAGTGTGTGTATGTGTGTGTGTGTGTCCACTCGGAGCTGATATACATATTTCTATCAATATTAATTTTCAATCGGAGTAATTTTTCCTTGCAGGTAGGTGCATTTGCATCCCCGCCATACCTAGGAGAGCACGTACAACTATTGATCCTAGTTGTTATCAAAAACAAACCTGATAACGATGGTTACTCTTGATACGGAAATTATGTGCCGACCTGTATCGAAGGAGCATCAAGGATTAAGCTCAAATCTCTTCTGCACAAAAGAGGAGGTTTTTGCCCGGCCGTGGGACGTTTTATACTATGTTACAATATTACATTACAATGGATCACTTTTCGCGCAATTAGAATCACGTGATCATATTTTTTGATTTCAGTTATACTGATAATCACTTATGTTAGATAATTCTTCGAATATTCCAGACCCTTAATGCACTCGGAGCCTACGAATTAAACCAATGGGTACTATTAGGAAGTAGATTATAAATGCATAGGGAATAGTCCATTAGGTTTCACCGCTAAGCAGATTAGTTGATTTTAATGGTTCCATGTATATTACGTCTAAGCAGGATTGAAGGTCATATTTACATCAGTAGATATGTACATGCATAATATCTTTTATATTTTGATTTTATTTTTGATATATATAAAACTAAATTTGTTAATTAAAAATGTTAAATGCAAAAGTAGCATTTCTGCTTTACTTTCTCGACAAATTCATTAAAATCAGCTATGAGATTTGGTCCGAAGGTAATTTGAATACCCAGCAAGCATAAGAAGAGAAAGTATCGACAAGTATAATTATATAGAAATCTGGAAAAATAATGACGTGACTTATCAAAAGTTTTGTAAATAAGTTGTAGTAAACTTGTTTATAAGCGAAGTTAAGGATCACTAAAACATTTTGTCTCCCTTAAACTACACTCTCCAAAAGTTTTGCTTCATCGGTATAGAAATTAATATTAATTAAATTTTAATACAAAATTTCTTCAAATATACTGTTATAAGTTATTTTGGTCCATTTATTACTACAACATACTAAAAATACTATTGTAACGACAAAAATAAAGTTTCAGTAGATTTAAAAAAAAAAAAAAAAACTACAAATTTTTGAAATTATTCAAATTCTATAAAAACTATTTCTTCGACTAATTGTAAGAGAAGGACTGGCCGAAATACACTAATAAAAATGTAACTGAAATAATATTTGCAATATCTGACATACGAAAATGTGGCCTGATAAAAAAAAAAAAAACACACACACACACGATTCATCACGATCCTTTAAATTCTATGATACCATTTTAAACTCTTAAGCCTGCTAATCCATTGACTGCAGCAAGATAATAAAATTAAGTGCGATTATTTTAATATAAAATAAAAGAAATAAAATATAATAAATTTTTAAGTAGTAACAAGCACACAAGCTATCAAACCGCATATAGATACTCACACACATAATATAACACGTACCCTAGTACACGTACGTTCGAAAACGCATTCCAAGTGCGGCCTAGCCCTTTCAATCTACTGACTGTGTTGAAAAAAAAAACAAAAAACAAAAAAACAAACATGGGCGCCGACTGTAAACGTTATTAGCTTTGACCAAACTGTTGTATATTTTGGAATACGTTTCAAACGTATTCTCTTCGATATTGGAAGCAGAAATGCTTAAGCAAAACAAACAATAGGTAGGTCAAATATAACTTTAGATCGAAATATTATTAATGAATGAACATGAAAATTATCGTCGAAAATAATTTCTATATTTTGAGCTAGAAATTTTTTATTATAAAAGTACTATGAAGCGCTGTTAACTGAAAAATTTTAAAATTAAAACGTTTCAAATAATCATTCCTTAATATTATAAAGTAAGTGACACTTTAAAGACGTGAGATATACTTTGAAATAAATTAAATTACTTATAAAGAAACTATATACATATATTACATATTATATACTATATATACAAACTAGCGGCCCGCCCCGGCTTCGCACGGGTACTTAACTAAAATTTCAAAAATTATAAATTTATATATTTTATGAACACGAAGCTCGGCTTTTGATCTGGAAAAAGTTACGAACGGAGGTATAACGAAATCGAAATACTACACCTTCGGTAGTATTTCTTTATAAACAATATTTTTTGTTTTTCCTTTGGGGTGCTAGAATCAGCAGGCTACTCTGGAAAATGCCATATACAACTGCTGGCTGTGAGAGAAGCAACTTTCGCATAAGTATACTCCCGCTACATAAGGAGTTTGACCTTAAGCTTTGTTTATGGTAAATACATACTCATATACAATCATACATTATTATTATTGTCCAGTTCCCGGAAATCACCATTTCCTATTTTAAGCAACAGATTTGAGAACAGTCCGGCAGTAACATCTCCCCTTAGATAGACTAATATTTATGGTAAGGTTCAGTTTCGTCACTGAAGGCCACAAATGCTTCTGTACTGTACTGTATAGTATCAGCCTGTAAACAATCCACTGCTGAGTGAAGGCCTTTTATCCATATGGAAAAATGGGTTGGAGCTTAATCCACCACGCTGCTCCACTGCAGGTTGGCGGATAATATCCCTACCATAAGTAACGATTATTATAAGGTATCCATGATAACAAACGGGACCGACGGCTTTACGTGCTCTCCGGGGCACGGTGGGGAATCCCACAAGGACATACATGAAGACCTGAAACAAATATTGGCGCAATTACAAATATCTGCCCCGAGCGGGAATCGAGCCCGCGACCACCAGAATTGAGGCGAGGCGTTGAGGCGACTACTCGCACCACTACACCAGAACGGTCAATGCTTTTTTCGTTGTATCGTTGGTATAATTACACAACAAGTTAATACGATTTTGTCTCTTAGATTTGAATAAACCCGCAAGTAATAATTTTTTAATTTGATCGACTCGGCACAGTTGGTAGTGACCCTGCTTTCTGCTCCAGGATCGTGGGTTCGATTCCCGCCTCGATTCTGGGTGTAATATGTATTTATTTCTATATGTATATTTATAAAAAAAATGTATATCAGTCGGCTATTACCTAAAACACAGGTATTAAATTATACCGGTATAAGTATTACCTTAGGAACAGACGATCGTGTGTGTATGTCAAACATATATTTATATTTAATAATAATCCAAGACAGCTTTTATCTTCTCCTTCTTAGATTTGGTACATGATTTATAATGTTTTCTGATCTTGTTCCGACATTAGTCCGTGGTGCCAATCTGTACTAATTGGGGTGTTAATGCCGTATAATTCAAAAATGTTTGCAAGTTCACTTCGGTGTCAGCTATATCTGTATAATTGTGAACTACAGATGCCTTGCTGATGAGTCATTTTGTTTAAAACCCTTACTTAATCCCTACCCCTACTTAACACAACACCAACATTGAAGTAAAAAATATTATATAAGACATTATTTTACAATAAAGCAATCACACGGTATATTTACAACACAATTTTGTTATGTT
Organism: Euphydryas editha; assembly: GCA_036937285.1. Taxonomy (NCBI): domain Eukaryota; kingdom Metazoa; phylum Arthropoda; class Insecta; order Lepidoptera; family Nymphalidae; genus Euphydryas; species Euphydryas editha. The sequence continues at coordinate 20,057,339 of JAUPFZ010000005.1, read as the reverse complement.
TAATATAAAGTCTTGCCTGTTTCATCAGGAGCACCCAAAAAAAGATATCACCTACACGTCAGACGGATTGATTGTCAAACATGTGTCAAAATAAAATGTAATTTAAATCAAAAGCACTAAGGAGTATTTATATCAAAATATCTTTTTACCCCCTTTTAACCCCGTTAGGGAATGAATTTCGATAAAATACGAAACACGTCTTCAATCAATTCTGTTAAAGAATAATTATGCAAAATTTGAAGTAGATTGGACCAAGGAATCACGTTGTCCCATACAAACTTTGCCTCCCTTTTTCATCCCCTTAAAGTTAGAATTTCGTAAAATCCGTTCTTAGCTGACCTCTACTTGGCAAAAGGAATATTCCTACCAAATATCAAGTTTTTAGGTCTCATAGTTCCAGAGATATCGTGATGAGTGACTATATCTATAGAAAGTCTCCTATATATATATAATAAGATAATTAAATGTTTTACTAATTTATAAGAAAGATTTTTAATTAGGCAGAAAGGCAAAACTAATTGTTAGTCCAAAAAAACCTGAAGTGTTAATTAATTAGTGTATATTGTGTATATTTTGTTATGCCATCAAAATTTATTTTTGTAGATAGTCCTACTTTTTTCCCTTTCCGGTTCCTTCTACTTCTTGAATACCAACAACGGATTTTAATAATAATTAATTATTAAATTATTTAATTATATACAGATACACAGTTTTTTTATACAATGCCCGCTTGGTTACTGAAAATTCAGGCTTCTATCTTTATCCACAACGAAGTTATAGGGGGGTCGAAAATGGCGCGAACTGCTTCGAGAAAAGGATGGTACAGCCACGGCCGTGCCGCTTTTTTGATCAACTTGGTGGTTTTGTATTTTTGTAATGTACCTATATATTTTATTTATTTATGTTATTTATTAACTAGCTTTTAGTCCGCAACGTCGTCCGCGTATAAGTCGAAAATGGTTATAATAGGATTTTTGTTTTTTTACGTTATTAATTTTGTTATAACATATAAATTATTATGTTAAAATATTTGAATACTTATAAAATATAACAATCTTTATTATAGAGTAGGGATTTAAATTTTAAATAAACATTAAAATAAAAATAAAAATTGTTATATTTTATGAATGCGGAGCTCGACCTTTGATCTGGAGAAAGTTACACAAGGGGTCTCTTCTTAGAATCTTTTTAGAAATCGAAATCGAAAGAAATCGAAATACCTTCCGTAGTATTTCTTTATAAACAATTTTTTTGTTGACGGTAGCAATAAATTTTTTAATGGTTTCATTCAGGAAGCCGTGGCGGGAAAACCTACCTGAACTCTTGTTGCATGAAAGGCCATGGAGTCCAAAGGAATCAACCTCCTTTCCGCACGGACCTCTGTGTTCAAAGCACAGTGGTGCTTCCAACTAGAAACCTACAGTAATTCGAAAACTTTCATTATAAAGCTATGTATATTTATTTACATACTTTTATTGATGACCTTCCTAGTGTAGCGGTTCGAGTAGCCGTCTCAACGCCGGCGGTCGTGGGTTCTTGTCCCGCTCGGGGCAGATTAGTATTTAAGTAAATATTTGTTTCTGGTCTGGGTGTATATCCTTGTGGGTTTTCCCACCTTGCCTCGGAGAGCACATAAGGTATACACACCTGATAGCGATCGTTACTCATGATAGACAAAATTCTATGCCAACCCGCGGTGGAGCAGTGTGGTGGATTAAGCTCCAAGCCTTATCTTATATGGAGAAGAGGCCTATGCCCAGCAGTGGGACGTTTAGAGGCTGATTCAGTTCAGTTCACTGCACTCAAATTGCAAGACAGTTATTCGTGGCATTTATTTTCATTAATAATCATCCAACCATTTAAAAAAAAAGATTTTAATTTCTTGTACTTTATTACTCATAACCTATATAAATTATAACAATATATATATATATATATTTATCTGATCTTATCAATCTGACTCTCACGTCGATAGGCTATTAGCCTTGTCGTGTCAACAAATCACATTTTCGGTTCATAAGCGGCCTCCTTAAACAATTTTAACCAGTGATTTCTCGAAATCGAAACCGAGTTGGCACTTATAAATTTAGGGCTTGATTGGTACCACTCTATAAGCCCGCGTAATGAGGGCCCGTAACTCGATGCATCTCTCTGGTCGTCCCCTCGTGAGCGTAATGCCTAATAATTTAAGATATGTCATTTCTTGCTTGTTAATGTACTGGTGTAATAAATGAAAAAAAAAAAACAGCTAGCAATAAGTCGAGGGAAACCTCGTCAGCTGGTGCATTTAAATAGGCGATAGATGCTCCCACCTAACTGTTGCGTCAACATTTTAAAAGTTTCAGCTGACGGTCTTTCCATCGACGGCCAGCTGACATATACATTGACATATACATATAGTTGCATATAAAATATCATCAGGTTCATCTTCGAGCGAAGAGCTGAAGTATAATCCACCATGTTTTAGTCAGCCACTTGTTTTCTTTTTTTTCAAGGTATTAGGTTAGCTACAATTTAACAAGTTTCTACTTAGGAGGAAATAACTGAATATATATTTTTTTCTTCGTGCGTGGGAGGGTACCGCCGCCCATCCTCCTAACGAAACCGCATCTGACGTTTACGAGGCCTTAAGATGCTATTCCCTGATGCGTCTCACCAGTTATCGTTCGAGAGGAAATGATTAACCAAATTTTTACCTGGCTCTCGGACCAATAACAGTATAAACACGAGAAGGAACGATAAAGTTGTAACTACGAGTTAAGTTTTAGACTTTGCAAAGTACACGTTTCATTTACGGCCCAAGGTGTACGCATATATTATAAAATCTCACAATAGACAATAATATGATATAATACAATTGCCGATAAATAAATTTAAAGTTTATATATAGTAAGAAGACTTTAAGGACCAAAGCATTTAGTATTATATAAATTGCAAAGATGTTTTAGTATAGTGGCGATATCTTTATGTCAGACAAACTACTGGATTTGTACCTAATAGTTATATATTATGATGACAATTATTTTTAAACGAGTAACTGTTAATTTTCTTCCCGATTCAGAATCTACATTCCGAATCGGTAGTACCTAACTTCACAATAACTAAAATTAATTAATTTAAAATGTTTTACGAGTATACCTTGTACATACGTAATGATGATTGAAAAGTGCTTTTCAATTCTACTTGAATAAAGAAAATTTTGAATATTTTTCTTTCTCGAAGTCTTTATAGGCACTATATTATTTCATTTTTTGAAAACATTTTAGAAATTAATTGTTAAATTCTCTGGATTTAGGCATAGTAAACTGTGGATAACGCCATTGGTTGTACAATTATTTAGTTGATACATAGTTTAAGTACTGTTATGTAACTTTATTGTGCAATTGTTTGTTGTCCTAAATAAATAAGTTAACTTTACGATTGTGTTTGAGATTATTTATTATTTATTATATCTTAAGAGTTTTTATTTTCATTTTTGACTTGAGATACATTGTCTTACTTTATGTAACGTGGGGTGGAATTGACAGGCTTTGCCTATTAAGTTAATTTTAAATTTTCGTTTTTTTTTCTTTTTTGTGTTATGTAATATTATAACTATATTTAAAATTTTAAATGTTCAAAATATTAAGATATCAATAATATTTAAAAAAATTACATTGATATTATACCTAAGCTCCGTGTACTACTTTGGATGATTTTTCAATCACTTGGTGAACCCATGATTGATCATATAACTATTCTAATATATAGAAATGAAAAATAAAAACACATTTTAACTTTATTTTATTTATTAGTAATCAACATCGATAATTATAATAATAAAAAAATACAATAATACTTGATTCATTAAAAGTATTTAAGCTTTCTGCTTGCTACATCTGTCAAAGATTAGGAAACTAAGCACGTCTTAAAATATTATACCCCATCAAATACTTTTTTGTTCCTTTATTTAATCAAATAAAAATAAAACTATTCGAATGTGTTTAGCATTCCGAATGACGGATGGTCCTTTATACAGAATGAATGGTATGTTACTATCAATATTTAAGGAGAATACTCAGTACATGATTCTCATTCGAATAATGTAAAAATATAACATAAATATTAATAAACTTCAACATAAAGTTACTTAACAGTTATCTAATTATTTACGCGTCTTCTGGACACCCTAGCAGCTAGCTACATGTTCAACACAAAACAGTTAGTTTACCTACGTTCAAACGCGACTACGTGCTAACAGGGTAGTAGGCTACCTTTGATAAACAAGCATGATCCAATCCCCCTTAATACTTTAATCCTGGCTTAGTATAGGCAAAAATACTAAGATATTTTACTCGTTTAAGCAACAAATTTGTTGACTAGGTAAATGATGTGAACTTTGGCAATTTTTAGATGTGAACAAGCGGCACAGTGCAATTCCTGTACACGCGCCGCCGGCATGACTGGAAAAGTGTCCATGCTTCATTTATTTGCATTGAAATTTATGGCAATTAGGTCAAAAATTAAGTACCTTTTTTCACATAATTCGAATGAGAATCATGTATCGAGTATTTTTCTTAAATATTGATGGTAATTCACCAGTCATCCTGCATACTATTAAATTATAAAAAGAAAAAAAAGTATATAGCGTATATAGCCCGATCACAATTATTTTTTCTTTGAAAAACATTTCAATGCAGTACTCGTATGAGTAAACACTCCTCCTTTAAAAACCTCCTTCTCCCCAAACTTAGGTAGGTACTATAAAAACATTGAAGCATTCATTAAAATGTTTATCTAAATATATCAATCGGAATGAAATTAAATCATAACTGAATAATGAATTGTAAGGTGGATAAGTCTTTAGAAATGTATTTCATAACATTTTATAACTATTAATGTTACTCATAATCCGCTCTATTTTAAATGTGTTATTTTAAAAATTTATTTTATTATGTAATCTCAATTATTAATCGATGTCATGTCAATGTCAATCGACATCATGTCAAAAAATTAAAATATAAGGACGCGTGAAACCGAGCAGATCGTATTTTCATTATAATTTCGTCATAAAAATCTATTTAAAATCATTTCTTATGCACATATTAAACCTGTATAAAAATTAAAAAGCATTCTTTTTAAACAATGATATGATTTGCATAGCTTGGAACACTCTCTGTGTAAAAATTATTATCTCTATTTCATTAGCTGCTAAAGACTTTTTTTTCGTAAATTTGTTTAAAACGACAACCTTATATCAAAACGAGCACAAATAATTACGATATCAATTTCTATCACAATGTTACTTATTATACATACAAATGTTATTAATAAGCCGTCATTATTGTTTTATTGTGTCCAAAATCCCTTTTTTCTCGTAGCCATTTTCTTGAGACTATTATGAATAAAAAAGTTACCGAACACCAGTAATTATAATTGTTGTTAAAATGCCTCTATATATTAAGAATTGGTTCATTTTCTTCTGATAAATCGCGCTGAAAATGGTCGTGGTTCTGCCAGTATGCCAACGATTGGTTCTTCTGAGGGAAGTACTCCGTTGCTACATTCAATTCTATATCTCTGCACAATAGTCACTAAGGCAGATATTAAGAAAGGTCTGGACAGTGGTTCTCCGGGACATCTACGACGACCTGAAAATGAAAAGATAGAAACGTTAATATCTATATAATACTATTATTTTAGTCCACTTAATAAAAGTTTAACTACCGTTTAAAGAAGAAGGAGAAAAAAATAATTTGTGTCCAGATACATAAAAAAAAAACTTTTGAAAGGAAATGTTTACATTTAAATGCAGAAAAAAGATTCGTCACAATTTTTTAGGTTTGATCCATCCTTATATTTATAAATTACAATAACAATAATCTATTTACATTATTGGTCTAAAAATAAACAAATACTTAGATTGCAGCTATTCGAGTCATTTGAGTTGAAGAAAAAACGCATATTATTATTATTACCTTTTTAATTGACTCAGCCTACAAACCTCCCAATGCTGAGCAAAGATTGCTTCATCGTATTTAAGAGTATTCTACTACTTATTTTTAAAGTCTAAAAACACAAACACTAAACGTAACAAGTATGCTTAATTAAAAAAAAAAAAACAAAAAACCCGACTGCGTAAAATACTCTTATTAAAAAGTAAATAGAATAAAACAATTTACTAGCTTTCATTTGATACCCATATTGCTACAGTAAGAAAAAAAAATCAACTTCAAACCCCTCCACATTCCGCCATTTGCGGGCGCCATTTTGAAAATTTACATAGCCTATGTCACTACTACAATCCAACGACACCTCATATGTCAAAAACTGTCCAGCCATTTGGGCTGTAGGGCGTGCCAAAGAAATCGACATACATACATACATACACTCGAAAAACATAACCCTCCTTCTGTCGCAGTCGGGTAAAAATTAAAATAAAGGTGAAATGATAAGACAAAAACATAACATAATATTTTATAATAACATCCATAACTCCATACCCCATTTCACCCTCAAGGTTAAATTTCAAGAAATGCTAGCTATATAGCACATATTTACTTATTTTCTAATAATAATTTAATCACCTTAAATAAATTTTTCTAACTCAACATAACAGAAATCTTCTACTTAATAGCCTCGGTCGGCGGCACCATCTTATTTATTTATATTATACCGTGTATAAACTTTCGCCACGTTGAATACGTAGTTTGTTACTCCATCTAGTGACAATGAGTGTAAACGACTACACTTGCGACATCTAACAAAAAATACAGAAAATATTTAGAAACGTTCATTTAAATATAGAATCATTTTTTTCTTTATCTAATTAATAGTTAAACCTACTCCATCTGCGTAATGTAAATATTGTATATTAAAGCGCTAAAAAAGATTAAAGAATAATGTCCAATCTTTGTTATTAATAAGATTCTACACTAAAAATTATTACACGTGGGCTAGCGCGTCTATGGCATTCAAAACAGATATCCATAGACTATGCTCTCTAAACATAAATCAGTGGAACCGTAAAATGGGGTGAATAGACACAACTTTCAACTTCAACACCGATTTTCTTTCATATTTTGTATGGAAGCTTATTATTAAAACATTATTAAATCGTGAGTCGTGTTGTAATATACCAAATATGTACCCTAAAAATAAGTAAAAACATGTCTATTATTTGTAAATTAGGAAAAAGTAGGTCGTTTCTATTTACCTGGAAACTGGGGTCAAAAGATACGAGTGAGGGGGTGAATAGAGAAAAAACGCTAGGGCTGTCAAATACAAATTATTATATATATATATATATATATATATATATATATATATATATATATATATATATATATATATATATATATACATAAACTTCTGGCAAAAACCGGTTCAGACATGTTGTCTTTAAACCGTTTTTCTGTTACGCCTAATTTGTCCAAATAATTTTAAACTAATAATCTTAGGTCATAAAGTTCAAGAGGATATCCCCATTAAGCACAGACATTTATGTATTTTATAAATAATAATTCCACCTCTTCATATTTTTTATAGTATGTCTTTTTAGGACAGATTTGTCTATTTCAAACTACTTAGCGATGCAATCATGCAACTTAAGGAACCGCTACTATCATTATATTCCTGAATAGCCTGCTCAATCAATTATTTAGGATACCTTTTATACTTCTTACCACGAGGATCTGGTTTATAAATACCCGGCATGGCGAGCGCAATACGATGTAGCGTACATGTTTGAAATATATATCAAGTATTCAGACTGATATTATTATTATCCACTGAACAACAAATACAGATAAATATTTCATTTATTTTAATGTTTGAATTTATACAATAAAAAGAAGAACACATAACTACTTAAAATGCTTTTCTAATAATTGATTGAAACTAATATAATTTTTTTTTTAATATGTTGTTAGCTAAGTATGACGAACTAGTCTACGATAGACAACCCTAAAAAACGTCTTTCTATTAACCCCTTTTTCGTTTCTATTAACCTCTCACTCGTATCTATTCACCTCTTTCTTCGTGTCTATTAACCCTAAGGGCGTTTCTATTTACCCCTTTCTCGTATCGATTCACCTCGAAATTGCAGAAAAAATGCCTGCATTCTAATTTTACCAGAAATAAGAAAGAAATAATTGACTATTAACACTCATCTTTGTATTCCTAAAAGATAAGAAATATAACTTCCCAAATAAATCAATTCGCTTGGTGAAATCTTCAAAGAACTCAATATTAAGCAAAACTTTTTACAAGGTCTAAAATCACTTATCACACACGTTCACTTTAACGGCTTTTTTCTTTAAATCATTAAACTTGACGTAAATTTGTGTGCAGCCAGCATAAAGGAAAAATATTGCCGTGTAATTAATAGAAGAAATAAACCTTCTATAATAAGCTATAAGTAATCTAGAGACAAAATAATAAAACTTCCAGTTTTGTTTCTATTCACCCCGCGATTTCTATTCACCCCATTTTACGGAATGTCACTAATTTTATGTGACTATTCACTTTTTTATCAACGTGAGCATCAATACCACGCAGAATTGTGACTATTCAATATATGAATATGAAACCAGCTGCCATCTACGGTATTTCCGAACCGATACGACTTAGGGACCTTCAATAAAAGAGCATACACCCATTATTTTAAAAGGCCGGCAACGCACCTGCTAATCCTCTGATTTAGCGGGTGTCTACGGATGTCGCGTACACTTAGGTACACTGATTTGATAATTAAATATTTGTATATGTATTAGTGAGTATTCACTAACTTGTTATTGGAATTCTTTGATATGTAGTGAAGACAGCTTCACAAACTTAATTAATGATAATTCTGTTGATTCATGATTAGAGAGTGTACTACCATACGATAAATTATCAAGTGAGTACCTACTATCAATTACAGACTTTAATTACTTTATCTTGCAGTTAATTATATCTATACTTCTATGCTAATATTATAAAGCTGAAGAGTTAGTTTGTTTTGTTTGTTTATTTGTTTGAACGCACTAATCTCAGGAAATACTAGTTCGAATTGAAAAAATATTGTAATATAGGCTATATAACATCACGCTGTGACCAATATGGGTTGATCAATAATAAGGAACTTTACAAAAATGGTAAAATATATAATTTTTTGAGAGATTTGTTGCGTCCTTGATTATTCCTGGAGTCTTGACAACAACCGGGACCGACGGCTTTACGTGCTCTCTGGGGCACGGTGGGGAGACCCACAAGGACGTACACCCAGACCGGTAACAAATATTTATATAAATACAAATATCTGTACCAAGCGGGAATTAAACCCGCGACCGCCGGTGCGCGGTTTGAGGCGACTACTTGCACCACTATACCAGAGCGGTCATCAGCTAGTACATATTATAAAACAAAGTCCTACGCCGCATTCGTTTGTCTGTCTGTTCGCGATAAACTCAAAAACTTCTGCACGGATTTTCATGTGGTTTTACCAATAGATAGAGTGATTCATGAGAAAAGTAGATTCCAAATTTTATCATGAAATTTGGCACGGACATTCCATTTGAATTGAGTTTTTATTTATTTATTTAAAGGTTAGGTTAAGTTTTTTTTTGCGAGTCGCCAAAAATACTTAGAAGGGGCCTTTTAGATAGTTAAATGGAACGTCCGTGCCAAATTTCATTTCGGTAAAAAAAAAAAACAATATTTCGAGGAAAATTGCGAATCGCCAAAAACCCTTTGACCCTTAGATAGTCAAATTGAATTTCCATGCCAAAGTTCATGAGAAAATTCGGTATTCACTTTTCGCTTTCTTATATAGAGCATGCTAAGCAGCGTACACAAAAAATTCAATATTTCCAAAAATATTCCGAAGCGCCAAAAATCCTTTTAAGAGTGCTCTTACAATTATATAGTCAAATGGAATGTCTGTGCCATATTTCATGACGAAATTCGGTAGTTTATCCGGATGTACGAGTACATCCATTTCACTATCTAAAAGTCCCCTTAAAAGAATTTTTGTACTTACCTACTTAACTTAACCTAACCTTTAAATCGTGGGCTGCAGCTACTGCTCTAGCCGGCGACCCCCCGTGGGAACTCGTGGCGGAGGTTCTTGCCGAGACCTACTCTTACGTCTCGGGTAGAAGGGCTCTTGGTGAGAACCCTACGTTGGACGGAATCCTACGGGTGCATCGGATAGGGCAGGAAGCGCTTATGCGGAGGTGGGGGGAGGACCTGGTGCGGCAGCCGTACGGCACACGCGTAACGGCTGCCATTCGCCCGGTCCTTGAGCGGTGGATGCGTCGAAAACGCAAACCCCTCACCTTCCGTCTGACGCAGGTTCTCACCGGGCACGGTTGCTTTGGTGACTACCTGTGCCGGACGGCCCAGAGGGAGCCGACGACTGAATGTCACGATTGTGGCGCGGCGGTGGACTCTGCCCAGCACACCCTCGAGGTGTGCCCGAGATGGGCGGCGCTGCGTCAAGGTCTGACGTCGGTCCTCGGAGGGGACTTGTCGCTCCCGAGCATCATCACCGCGATGCTCGGCGACGACGAGTCCTGGAAGGCGATGGTCTCCTTCTGCGAGACAGTAATGTCCCAGAAGGAGGCCGACGAGTGGATGAGAGAGGAGGCCGCCGACGTGGCCTCCATCCGCGGGCGACGAATGGGGGTGCGTAGGAGGCGCTACTTAATGCGCCTCCAGTAACGCCCTTGGGCCCGTGTCGGGCCGGGATGGGAACCCGATCCTGCTAGACACGGCGTCGTCGGGACTGTTCAGAGGTTAGCCGGACAGTCCCCATGGAGGAGAAGTCTGGCCTTTTCGCCGAGGCCAGCCTGTCGCTGGAGGGATCCTGTTGCCTGCAGATCCGGGACCCTCCAATTAAAGCGGCTGAAGGCTCCCGCAGGGGTTTAATACGGTATTGCACTCCCAAAGTGTCGAGTCCGACATAGGTCTAGGATTGCCGACCCGGGCGTCCTGGATATCATCCGTAAATGGATTCCCCTGCGTCACAAAAAAAAAACCTTTAAATCAAAATAAAAACCCTAACCTTACCTATCCTAGAATGCGTAAATGCATTTCTCAGTGACAAAAAAAAAAACCTAACAACCTAATGTAACCTAAACATGCACTTTGACGCTCCCTTTGAAGACACTCCAACCTACTACTCCTTTTGATCGACTCACTTTTTTATATACAGCGTGCTAAGCAGCGTTTTAAAAAAATCAATATTTCAAAAAATATTGCGAGGCACAAAAATCCTTTTAAAGGTGCTCTTAGATAGTCAAATGGAATGTGTGTATCAAATTTCATGACGAAATTCGGTATCCACTATTCGGAAGTTTATCCAAACAAGTTATCGCTAACCAGTAATAACTGTACAAATAAAATAACAAATTAAAAAAAAAATGATGTAGGTACTATGCATGTCAAGGAATGAAATTCCTTTAAGTTTTTATTTAAACTATGGTTTGCCTCTTCAATAGTAGTAGTGACACGTATTTTTTATGAAAACATTTTGACACTTCATTATAGTCAATTACATGGATTATTATAGATACTAAGGAGTACCATCTTCTGTTCCGAATAGTGTCGTCGAAATTCATCAAATTAGGGTGGCGTCACATTAGCATGAGGGTAAAGCTTAAATGAAGCGCCCAATAACTAAGCAGTCATAACACAGATTGAACACGTAGTAAATAATATAAATTAACAACAATAAAAGACATAATGTAATATTAACATTATCAATAATAAATTAAATATTAAAAATTAAAAAAAAAAAGCACAAGTATTGATTTAGTCGACTATTTCTTAACTACAGAAGTCAAAAGAAATACTAAATTTTTCAACCCAGATCATTTCCATTTGCTACACTAGCGCTATTTCGGTGAGTATTCGGACAATAATTTGCTAAAAAAAAGTGGACACTTTATCAACTAATCGTCCTTTAATTCTATACTCCATGGTCGATTATTATCAAGGAATTTGTATACAAACTGGAATGCGCACGAGCACTCAAAAAACGTTTCTAAGAGAGGGATTGCATCTCTTTTTACCATGGATTCAAGGCAACTCGTAAGAAAGAGACAAAACACCAATAGTCAACGAAATGCTCGGAACGATTTTTTCACTTTACATGTTCGAAAAAAATATCAACCTTATGTCAGTTATTTCAAGGTGCATATTTGAATATACAATATTATTAAGTGAGCGTTCCAGTTATGATATAAATTCCTTGATTATTATAAAGAAATACATTATTTTGAATTATTTAAAGGAACAAAATAATAAAATTTTACTTTTATTTTTTATTTTTTTGGTAGGTTTTTCTCACTATGGGAATTTTATTTTAAATCAAAAAGTGTAAAATAGAAACTACTTTTTTTTCATATTCTTATTCTAAGTAAACATCAAAATGTTTATTTTTTATTTTAATGAGTTGTCTAATGGGTATGTATATAATTATGTTCAAGCTGTAACCTTTATTTTTAATACTTTTATTATTAAAAGATAATGAATTCAATAAAATTTAACGATTTTAATATTAAATTTAATCGTAATTTTAAAGACTTTACTCTATAAACATAAATCAGTGGAATGTTCATTAATTATTACGTTTAAAGCTGTATTCACTACATGTCAGTGTATTTTAATAATTAGTTAGTGAATACTCAATAATACACATACACATATTCAATGATCAAGTCAGTGGACTCTGATATTCACATATTAATACATTGAATAGTCACTAATTCTGCGTGGTACGATTCTCATATGGATAGAAAGTGAATAGTCACTTAAAATTAATGAAATTCTACTGATTCATGTTAAGAGAGTAAATACATAGATCAAACATAGATTCTTTTATTTTAAAGCGTTTTCGTACATATCAGGCGATTATGGTAAATTGAGATAATAACTGATTAAATCTTTTAATAAGGCAATGCAAATAACAATACAATTTAGTGACATAATTATCGAATAAAAACCCATTGGTGAGTAGAAAAAATTCAAATAATTAATGCACTAATTTTACAGTGTAAAATATTTTTCGTGTGTTAGTGACTTCTTAATTGTTTCATAATAATAAATTTATTTTTCGAAATAGTTCTCATAACAATTAAATAATAATAAAAAAAAAATATATATATATATATATTAATTAATTAAAGCAGCATTTTTCTTGCTGCCCGTTTCAATAAAATACACCCAATACGTTAAATTTCGGAAGATCATAATGTTTTAAATTCGTTAAAAGGATGGTGTTAATAACTCGCCGAAGCATATCATTCAATCACAAGAAATTAGCAACAGAGCAAAACTAACCCAGACCAAACGGGTGAAAGTGTGGTGCCATTCTAAATTTGCCATTTTCATCAATAAATCTTTCAGGGTTGAATTTATTTGGTTCATCCCAGTGTTTCGGATCTGAATGCAAATCACCGAGTGATACGAGAACAGTTGTGCCCGAAGGAATTGTATAACCATCCACTACGACATCTGTAAGTGTCCGCCTAGCACCGGAGAAAAGTGCTATCGTGTGATACCTTTGGGATTCAGCTAAAAACGCGTTCGTGTAGACGAGACTGAAATAAAGTAATTAAACGTTAATGTTATTTAATTCTGAGAATTTTTCTGATAATATACATACATGGAAAATTTTATTACAATGACGTCAATTCAAATTGGCTTCAGGATATTTTTTAAATTAATTCACGAGTTCAAATTATATCTAATATTGAAATCTTACAAAAAGTTATTTATTGGTTAATATCAAAAGCAAAGAATTTATATCATAACAGGTTTTTTTTTTTAATAATATGTTTGTATATAAATTCCTTGATCAAAAGTAATAGTCAATAATAAATTGTCAATATTTATGTGAATGACAATCATTGACATGAAGAAAAGACTTTTTTTTGCTTTAGTCAATTAATTGCTATTTTTAATAATATTCTGATTTGAAAATAAAATATATTTTAATAGTATTACCGTCCAAGATCCGACCAATCAGGGTTATCTTCGCCAAAAATCATGTTAATTTCTTGATAAACTTTTTCTTGCATGTCTGGATAGCGTACTAATGCTAATATCATAAAACCGAATGAATTGCCCGTAGTTTGTGTCGAGGCAATAAGAAAATCTAGGCATATACCTTTCAACTGATCCTCTAAAAAAGAAATATATATATAACAGCAAAAAAAAGTCTATTTTTTTTGTGTCGAGTAATAAAACTGTTAGTTTTAGAGCCCCTCTCTCTCTTTTTGTTTTAAAAGACCTCTCTAAAGGACAGCTCATAAAAAAATTTTAGAGGGAGTTCAATTTTTTTTTTTTATTTTTTTTAATAGCCGTGTTGTAGTTGATTAAATAATTATATTATAATAATAATAGTATATATTTATAATAATTATATAAAAAATATGTGTTCTATATTATGCTTGATTTTGCGTTCATCTCGTGGCGTATGTTCACGATATATATATTTATAAATTAGTATTAATACATACTTTACACTGATTTTCAAAAAGCCTTTGACAGAGTCGATCATAAAATCCTTTTAGAAAAGCTGGCATTCAATGGTATTCGTGGAAACTTATGGCGCTGGTTTAAGTCCTACATAACCAATAGGACTCAAAAGGTTGTTTTTATTGGTTATGAGTCGGAGTTCGTTTCTATAACGTCTGGTGTTCCTCAGGGCTCGATTTTGGGTCCCTTACTTTTCCTATTATTTGTAAATGACGTAAAAACCTGTTTTAAGTTCTGCAATATATTGCTGTATGCAGACGACTTAAAAATTTATCATACTATCGTCAGTTTTAACGATCATCTCCAATTTCAAGCAGACCTTGATAAATTTTCCACATACTGTATCGACAACAAACTAGAACTCAGTATAAACAAATGTAAGCAGATTACTTTTACCAAAAAAAGAAATCTTAGTCACTTTCAGTATGCATTATGCAATGTACAGCTGCAATCGGTTAAAGCTATCAGAGACCTTGGAGTTCTGATGGATTGTAAGCTACATTTTGATATGCACGTAGAAAATATCAGAAGTAAAGCTCTCAAAATGTTTGGCTTTGTTATGCGAGCATCCATTAACTTCAAACAGCCATCCTCTTATATCACTTTATATAATGCTCTGGTTCGCTCTCAGGTTGAATATGCTGTGCTTGTATGGAACCCATTCTACAAAAAATATACAGAGATTCTCGAAAATATCCAAGCAAAATTTTTAAAGAGTATGCATTATAGATGTTGTCTATGTCGACTGCCATATTCACAGTTGCTTAGGAGGTATAAGCTCATTACCTTAGAAGCTAGACGTAGTCTACTTGAAGCTATGTTTGTGTATGATTTATGTCATAATAAATTTGATTGTCCTAGTCTTGTGAACCAAGTATGTTATGGAGTGCCAACTAGAACCCACTGTCGCAGTGCCTGCAAGATTTTTGCCACTTCTCGATGTCGTACAAATGCTGGTAAAAGGTCTCCCTTGCATCGAATTTTGAATACCTTTAACAACCTGTTTAACGCATTAGATATTGCAGCAACGAGTCCCCGCACTTATAAAAAACTTGTGTTACAATGTTTAGACTAATTTACTGTATATTTCTTTTTTCTTTTTAAATTGTATAGCTGTTTGTCCTAATTATTATGATCGATTAATTTTTTGTACTGAAATTAATTTGTGGTAAACGGTGTTGGTGTTGCAGTAAGTGATTTTTGTTTCTATCACATTTATGTATTCATACTGTAATGCTGTTTGTTTACCTTAATAAAGAGAAAAAAAAAAAAAAAAAAAAGTATTCGTATTTAGTAACTAATTAAATATTATCTCAAAATATTGTTTGAAAATTTTAAAAATTATTCAATTAAAAATAGTTTCTTATTTTTACCTGTATAAGTTTGTTTTTGATTATATATTTCATCCAAAAATGTGTAAATAAAATCACTTCCTTTTACCAATTTATTTTTGTGTTTGTTTATGGATTCCTGCAAAAATATGGCTATTTAGGTGTGTATTATTGCATACAAAAGTTGATTAATTTTATTTAATGACAAAAGCACATCCTCGCACAATTATTCACAAACGCCCAACAAATTATCAATTCTCAGCGTCAGACTCGCACGACTGTACACGAAAAAACAAACATCACATAGGTTAAATGTATGTAAGTAGCGTAAATTTGTCATTTGCTGCCGCCGCCGGTTTGAAACTAGAATAACCAAAGAATTTATATCATAACTAAAACGCTTACTTAGTAAACTTGTATATTCAAATATGCACCTTGAACTAACTGACATAAGGTTGACATTTGTTTCCAACATGTAAAGTGAAAAAATCGTTCCGAGCATTTCGTTGACTACTGGTGTTTTGTCTCTTTTTTACGAGTTGCCTTGAATCTATGGTAGAAAGAGACGCAATCCCGGGTTAAGGAACGTTTTTTGAGTGCACGTGAGCATTCCAGTTTGTATATAAATTCCTTACTAATAACATAACTATGACAACTAGATTTTTTACTCACGGTAACATTTATGCCTATTACTCTGCTACCAAGTGTAGCGAAATCTATCTCGACACTTACGAACTGATGAACTGATTGAACATATAGACAAAAACCCGACAACAACCGTTGGGGGGACCCAACAGCAACCCACCACACAACACCCGTCTCGTCGGGGGATCCTCCCTTTTCAATGGTGGATGAGGAACTTAACACCTTGTTCCTCACCATCCTCAAACTGGTGACCCCGACGTAATCTGAAGACGCAACCTTCTGATCTTCACACCCCCAAATAAGAACGATTGCGTGACATTTTGCAGCCTATCTTACTTCTGTATTTTCTTATAGAAAAATAATTATAAGAATCGTTTTAGCAGTTTCAGAATTTATCGATTACGAGTATAAAATAACGTACTTCAATAATATGGGACAATTCCTTATTCATCTTCTGAATGACGTTGTATCCGGTCCAATTCGGTGCAATAAATCTCAACCATGGCCACTGGTTAAGCCATCCACCGGCCATTGTAAAGGCTTTTGATCTAGCGCTCATTAGATCTATTATTTTTTTAATTTGTTGTTCTATTATGTATTCACCTAAAATATGATATTAAAATCACGTTTAATCTAACAAAAAATAAATAAATAAATAAATAAAGAGTTAGCTAAAAAGATAATAAAAATAACTTTTTGATAAATTACAATAATTGATGTATAAAATTAAAGTATAAAATATAAATTACTAGCTGACCCGACAGACGTTGTCCTGTCTTAACTACGAATATTGAATTCGAATTTGTATCTCTAATTCTCTCTATCACTAATTCTTTTTTTCAAGTATTCTTAAATTTTCAAATTTTCTGCGCAATTTTCTCAATTAAGGTTACATTATAAAAGTTTATATTGTCATAAGTGCTAAGGTTAGATTAGAATTAATTTTATATGGTGGTGTGTATGTGTGGTGATGTAATGGTAATTTTCTTAATTTATTCTTTCATAAGAACCTTCTCTTGACAATAACAAACACAACAAAAAAAGAATTAGTGAAATCGGTCCAACCTTTCACGCGTGATATATATATAGATTGTCAACACGTCTCTCTCGGTTCCTTCTGTGTTCACATTAAACCTTCAGGAGCATTCGCGTGTAATGTAGATCCCCCGTCTGCTCGTCGCTCAGCTCAATGACCGCTTCGTCTGACATTATGGAATCAACGAAATCATACGTGAATGCTCGAAAAGTCAAATCTATTTATATTACACGCAATTGCTCGTCAGTCAGGGAGGTAGTATTGTAATGTAATGTTCAAATTCGAATCTATAATGTTACATTATACGCGAATGTTCGTCAGTCAGGGAGGTAGTATTGTAATTTAATGCTCAAAGTCGAATCTATAATATTACATTACACGTGAATGCTCCCGGTGAGGGAGCACCTTTAGACATGATTTGCGGCTGATTCACTAATGAATAGTTGTAGTCATTGTATTATCTACTATTAATATAAAACGCTTAAAATTAATTTGACGATTTCAAAGAATTTAAAAACAATTTAATAGATAATATTAGAAACACGAGTACAGTTTTGTAAAACCTTGTGAAACATTTTATATGAAATATTTTTATCTAAAAAACTACCTGCTGTAAATTTCCATAAAATGTTCGTTATAGACATTGAAACCATCGTTATTAAGTTAATTGGAGATCCATTGCTATTGTCGATGTAATTCGTAATATTCTTCAAAGCATATTTTATTTCCTCATGCATCAACTGCTTTCCATAACCTTCGTCTTTCAAGTGTCTGAATGCGAATTGTCTGTGTTCCTTCCACAGCGGTCCCTCAACAAATGTTATTCCTGTAAAGGCAATGATTTAACAGTCACGTACAACGCATTCAATTATTTTCTCATGCATGAATTATGATGCATGCAGCTGAATTTAAGAAAAAACATATGATTGTTTATTTCATTTAATTATACGCTTTAGAAGTAGTATATAGGTTCTCAGCCTTTTAAATACCGTCCTTCAAATATACAGGTTCTCCAAGTGTTTTAGTTAATAGATTAAAAAAGTTCCTAGCTTTCTTTTAGTTTTACTTTATCTTAATATATGAGCTACTCTGCTTATGTCTACTTCATGAAACGAATTCCAACGGCGTCTAAATAAAGTGAATTAACAAAACAACTAAAAATTGCGTATTGGAACGATATTTTCGAAATAAATATATGTAGGTATTTTCCTTCTAGATTATTATTCATTGTAATGTAAATCTGTGGTAATGTACTGATTTGTCACTACTTAGCCTATAAACACACAAACATGCGCGTGCGCACATATGCACAGGCACACACACACAAACACACACACACACACACACACACACACACAGTAGGAAAACTTTTAAATTAATCAAAACCTTTAAAACTTACCAATTCTCTTTCCAAAACACCTTAACCTTAAGAAAAAGCTATCAGGACGAGCCTCAAACTCTTTGTCGAAACTGACTTGTCGTATATTCTTTTCGCCGAACACAACAACAACTTTCTCATTCGCCATCTTTAATCCCAATACATTTGTGGAATATTCCTTCGCCATTTCTGATATAACTTTCCATTGTGACCCGCACTTAGCCGTTCTAGCGTGTAAAATATTGTTACAGCCGAAAAATGGATACCATCTTGGCCCTGAAAAAAAAAACGCTTAATAAAAGCGGTATATAAAAAAAAATCATTCTCGATACTGAAATGTTTTCAAGTGTAATGTACAAGGGGACAGAACGAAAACTTTTATTTAGGAACATTTTTTGCGATTACGAGCGCAGAGTCCTTGTTAACAGGCGCTTTGCGAATAAGTGCAACCTTTGGAAACGATTTATCGCTAAAGATATATCGTCTCCAACGCAGATTTAACTATATCATAGGGGCTGTAAGTTTAATAACATAGGGCGTTGCTTTTTCATTACATATTATGGTGTCGAAGTATCGGCGACAGCAGATTATAGTAGGATAAAATAAAATGTATGTAAAGTAAAAAAAAAAATGTATTACACGCTGCCGCTGGTAATGAATCTGTACTTTCGCAACGCGACTCGCTCAACATTTTCATCCGTCTAGCTTTTGTTATTTAAAAATATCGAGATAAGATGATCCAGGCAAATAGCACAAGTTGGTAACTAAAAGGTTAAAATTCAGAAAGGCACCAATGAGTTTTAAGTTAAGGTTTTTTTTTTATTCTATATAAATAAAAACGAATGTTGCTAAGCGCAAAACTCGAGAATAGCTCGACCAATTCGGCTAATTTTTTTTTTTGTATGTAGGTTATATATATATATATATATATATATATATATATATATATATATATATATATATATATATATATATATATATATATATCAATATATATATTGCTTGGACAATAGTAAAAGCTATACTTTTTTTTACATAAGATCATAATTTACGATTATCCGATTAATATTATAAATTCGAAAGTTTGTCTGGAAGTTTGTTACTCTTTCACGCAAAAATTACTGAATGGATTTAGATGAAAATTTACATTAACATAGCTTATATTTACATCAGAATAACATATAGGCTACAATTTATAAAGATTTTGTGTAATTTGGACATAATATTACATAGTTTAAAAAATATCACGCGAAAACGCGTAAGTGATACCCATTCCATGGTGCTTACGACCTTCTTTTCGCGAGAATTCGATTGACCAGAATGGAGTCAGCGCGGTACGCAGAACCGAGTAGAGGGGCGGTCCAAGTAATGACGCGCCATGCGGCCCGAAAGCGGGCAGACACGTGAGGGCAGACGTCATAGAGAGTGGTGTTCAATTTGGGGTTTTTGCCTTATAGCTATTGCTTGGAGCGTTTTATCACTTACGATTAGTACACCAGGCATAATTATTATTTTTAGTTAGCATATTTCAAGTAGAAATATAGATTACTTTTTATTTTTATTTCAGTCGTATTAGAAATGTTTTTTTTTTTTTTTTTTTTTTTTGATTATAGGATTGTAGTTTTATTTATTTAGTTTGTATTAATTGTTATTGTTTAATTTTTGTAGTTATATGTTTCTCTTCTTATTTATGTAAATTATGTTTCGTGGCTAATCTGCTGCGCTGTTTGTGATGAAATTTGATAGAATATAGGGCGCTTTTTATTAATACACAATCTGCGGGTTCCGCCCGCAACTTCGCTAGTAGAAGAAAAAAATCTTAATGGTATAGTTCCTCCCGCAGTTTCGTTAATAGAAGAAAAAATCTTAATGGCAAAATTTTTTATAAAAAATATCAGTGCTAAATGACTTTTATTCTCTATTGAAAGAAATCTTTCTCCACTTCATAGAATATATTCCACGTACATTAAAAAAATAAAAAATAAACTACAAACTTCTTTCTCAATAAACATTTAAATTTACTATATAATAAAGTTTAGATGGGTTTTTTTATGTATGCACACTTAGCATCATTTTTGCATCATCAAGGACTTCTCACTAAGGATTTTATATATAAATCGTACCTATTATAGTTTATAATTACTGCAAATTAACTGCTTCTAAAGTATTTTAAGCCTTATTGGTGTTAATAAAACTAGTTATTTATGATTTGTAAAAAATACTATGAAACTTGGTAATGTACTTGTAAATATATCATTAATTATTTTGTTCTAGTTATACGTGGCTAACTACAAAACAATTTATTTACTCTATATGAAAATCAAAACTGATCGTGCCTTTGATATCGATTCTATGATTCTATGATTGATCGAGCCTAAGAAAAAACAATATAATTAATAAAAAAACCAGACAAGGATAAATAATTTCGATGCTTTAAAATTAACAATGTTTAAGTTGTTAGTTAAATTGTCTCTACATAGTAAATATTTAAACACATAATAATAATTAAGTGAGAAATACAAGAATATTATCATAATTTAGCTTAATACATAATTTTACGTCTATTTATTTTAAGAATACCTTTTGTCAATCGTAAATTAGACCACAAGTATATAAGTATTGATTAAATAATAATATTGTTTTTATAACTGAACTTATCGAAAAAGCTTCAGTTATCTTATTAACTTAGAAAAATACATCTTAGAATAACTGTAAATATTTGTAGAACGAAGTGATATTATATTTTAGTCTATCTTTATTAAGTATGACTAATGTAAATAATGTCGAAAATATTAGAATGAGAGCTGGCACCGATTTTTGGGTAGGTATTTGAGGCAGGCTGAAAACTTCTATTTTTAATAAAAATCTTCTATTATTTAAAAATTTTCTATTTTTTTTACTCCGAAATTTCGACTAGAATCCTCTTGGCTGTTGTAAGTTACATGACCTCGACAGAGCCAATAGTAACGCGGCAAGCAAGAACGCTGACAGATGCCGATAAAAGCTCTCTCTCACACTACGGCTTGCCTATAGCGCTACTCACTCACACCTATACATAATTTGTTAGATTGCCTGGCAGGTAGAAAGTCCCACCAAAATGATCTGTCTTTTTGGGAAACTTATTTTTTAGTTATAAATAATACCCTATTAAAATTTCTAGTTGCCTTTTTTATGCTTTTTTGCAAATTATTTTTGCACGCGTCTGGCAATGTTAAAGCCCCGACAAAATCATCTGAATTTTTTTTTTATTCCTTAAACATAAAACTACAACATATAAAAATTGCATATTGCCTCTAACATATTTTTAGAAAAAAAAAATATATTTTTAAGACTTTATGGGTTCATTTAGCCCCGCTATTCATCAGCCAGGTCTGCAGATCCAAGTTCAGGTACAATAGGAGAAGTATGGAACAAGTTTTCAGCTTGCCTCAAATACCTACCCAAAAATTGGTGCCAGCTCTCGGACCAATTGCTATATAGAAATACAAAATGTTGTTGTAGTGATAAACGTAAATCAGTATTAAAAAGAGATATGTTAAAAAGTAAAAAGCAAGAAAGTTATTTTGTTTAGAAATATACTAATACATAGTCACTAAACAGCGAAACCTAAGTACACTCATTTGCAAAAAAAACGGGCGGTTTCGATTTTCTTCCTGGCTGAAAAAAATAAAATACCAAAAAGGTTTTAATCATTTGAACATGTTACTGGCCAGTTATAAAAGTGCCATAATGTTTATAAGAGTACATTCCAAATTCAAATTTTTGACTGAGCCTGGTTTTCAAAGAAAATAACTTTTAACTACATTTTGTGGCGCGAATTCCCTATAGTTAATATCGACTCTAATTAACTTTTTGTAAATTTTTATTAAATTATCTGGTGTCCTTGACATTTAAAAGTATTGTTATTGCTGTTTAGCAATCTCGAAAATGGTAGATAAAGTGATAAAAGCGAGCAAAATTATTGCGCTGCTTGAAGAAGGTTGCAGTCAATGCTTCGTGGCTCAGAGGCTAAATGTGAGTCGGTCGACAGTTCAAAGGACCTGGCAGCGCTATCAAGAGACCGGTTCCGTCAAGAGAAGGCCTGGCTCTGGCAGAAAGACATGTACCGAACCACGGGATGATCGTTTTCTAGTTAGTCAAACGTTGAGAAATCGCAAATCTTCTTACGTGGACCTCAAGAACACCCTCGAAGAAGTAAGAAATGTGCAAATTAGTCTTTGGACGGTCAGGAGGAGGCTTCTCGCTGCTAATATACACAGTCATCGCCCGGCACGCGGCCCTAAATTACTCCGTGGACATCGAGTTGCCAGGCTTAGCTTCGCTCGAAATTGTGTGTCATGGACTCATGAAGACTGGGATAGGGTATTGTTCTCCGATGAAGCCAGGATATCTCTGGATGGTGAAGACCGACGTCGGCGAGTGCTACGTAGACGAGGAGAACGCTTTGCCGAGGCATGTTTTGAAGAAATCACACCTTATGGAGGGGGCTCTGTTATGTTTTGGGCAGGAATAAATTCTATGGATCGTACGGAGTTAGTCTTCATCGAAAACGGTACACTGACTGGACACCGATACATAACGGAAGTTCTAATTCCTTATGCACAACCCGCTTTAACCGCTCTTGGCGAAAACTCAATTTTTATGGACGACAACGCTCGCGCCCACAGGTCTGGCGGTGTGGATGCGTATATGCTAGAAGTCGGAATTCGTCGTTTGGACTGGCCAGCTAGAAGTCCGGACCTCAATCCCATAGAGCATGTCTGGGACGTTCTGAAGCGACGAGTGAGATCAGTGCAGCCGGCTCCGCAGACCATCAGAGAGCTAAAGAATGTGATTACCGCGGAGTGGGAACGTATTCCCCAAGAAACCATAAAAGATATACTCACTAGCATGCCCAGACGAATGCAAGCTGTGATTTCAGCAAGAGGGGGTCACACTCAATACTAAACTTTTATCTGCTTTTAATGTATTCAAGAAAAACAAAGAAATTAACACGTTTCATTTTTATTTAGCGAGCAGGTACAATCATAGTGTTTTGAGCTTAAACATTATTTCTTAATAATTTAATTAAAATGTTATGATAAAACTGATGAAAACTATTCCTTCCTAATTAATTTATAAAATTCTGAGGATAAAAATACCTAAAATTGTCAAACAAACTAATAGTAACTATAAAATAGTTCTTTGCTTAAGTGCCCGTTTTTTTTTGCAAAAGAGTTTATTATGTTTAAATTGTGTGTTATATTTTTTCTAATCACTTGATTTGTCTTTTATATTAAAGAGTTAAACAAATGTCGCTATTAATTAATACACAACAATAAGGTTGTTAGTTGTTGAGAAACCTAAATAACGGTGCCTGACGGCTGGTCTTAATAATAATAATAAGTCTAATGTCTCTCATTTATCTACTAGTGATAGATTCCTAACAAAAATGGTACCGAATAAACTCCTCACGTATTGTTTAAATCTACTTTTAATCTTACTCTGTCTCTAATATTTAATCATTCTTTAGACCAACCGTAAAACAGTTACTGTTCTTTTTTATTCTGTGACTACACCACTAAGCAAAACATCAACTTGTTTTTTTATTATAAATTTTTTTTTCTGTGTCAGGTCTTTAGTTTTTAACATTATTTTAATTAACCTACCTACTTAAAGTTTTTTATCGCTACAACAAATGTTTTTCGAAGTCGACGGATCATAGCGCTTATTAATAACAACCTGATATTGTCACCATTTTTGTCAATAATAGTTTTTAAAACTATCTACTTTTTTTACAAGAATTTTTTTTTCTGTCGTAGGGTTTTTCTTCTTGTCGTAGGGGATTTAGTAAAATTATGTTGGTTTCGAGTACAGGAGCACAGCACGAGGGCAAATACAATGCAGTGAGGTGTGAGACAGGGAGATGTCATCTCTCTGGAACTGTTTACCCCAGCATTGCAATACGATTTCAAGCTTCTGGAATGGAAAAGATCCGGCATCAATATAAACGGCGAGTAAATCACACACCTTCGATTTGCCGACAATATTGTTCTTATGGCAAAATCCCTGGAAGACCTCAGCATTATGCTCACCTCGATAGAGTTTTCCAACGGGTTGGCCTTAAAATGAACATTGACAAGATGAAAATCATATCGAATGTTTATATCATACCTACCCCGATATTAGTTGAAGATTCTAATCTCGAAGTTGTTGATGAGTACATCCACCTAGAAAAAAAGTTCTAACTTCGAGAGAGAGGTCAATCATCGAATCTATTTAGGATGAGCAACGTTCGGAAAGTTAAGAAACGTCTTTTCATTAGTCATACCTCAGTGCCTGAAGTCGAAAATCTTCGACCAATCTGCGTTACCAGTGATGACATACGGATTTGAGAATATAAAAAAAATGATAATTCAGTGTTAATAATTCAATTCATAAGAGTATGTAATTTTTCATTAATTTTTTTATGACTTTATTACATAAAAATAATCGTCTGTAAACCGTCTTTACAAGCAACCAATTTTTTTAAGATGTCATCAAGATTATAGATACTGTAATTGTATATATAATATAAGTATGTACATTATAAAACGAAACAACCAATCAAATTTCAACAATTCTAAGATAAATCATTTCATAAGATTTATAGGTTCCTATAAAACATGTTGAGTACGAAGCGTTTATTTTTTGCATATGTAAAAAACTAGCTGCTACCCGCGACGTCGTCTGCGTGAACGCTATACAGCACCAAAAATACCTACGATTATACCTTTTAAAATAACATTCATTTACCCGTTTCTTCTTTACATTCCATATCTACAGAAAGTACAGTAACAGAGGGAGACTGTCTTTTGTAAAATTGACTTTCAAAAAGTGCTTATTTTTAGCCTGCTTTGAATAAATGATTTTATGGTGATTCTGCTGAATGAAGTCATAAGTTGTGACTGAAACGGATGGAGAAAATAATAAATAAGGAATACATAATAGGGTAAAAATACATATTTATAGGACTTCTCGATAAACAACATTAGTAGTTTGGCTCTCCGCAGCCAAAATGTAAAGAGAGTCAGGACTGGTGACGCGGGAGCAAGCGACGTACAGCTGCCCGTGTGAGAAGCAGCTCGTCCTGAGGTCGACACCAGCTACCCTCAGTGTCTGCCCCTGCGACTTATTGATGGTCATTGCGAAGCAAACACTCACGGGGAACTCTACGCGCTTGAACTGGAACGGGAAGTTATGAGGTATGAGGGGAATGCGTGGTATAAATACTGCCTCGCCGACGCCACAACCCGTAAGAATTTCCGCCTCAATGGTGTGTTTGTGGAGCGAGATGACTTTAAGGCGGGTCTCGTTACACAACTTTGGAGGAAATAGGTTCCAGAGAAGCATAAGCATTTCTTATTTTTATGATATATATGGCATGCTCAATTTTCCTCTTTCTTCGTTATTTAGCTCAAATTGCTTACAGCAATAGCCTGCCGTTTTTGAGTTTAAATTTTGTTATACATCTATGCAGTTCTTTTTGAGTTCTGTTTGTTATTACATACAGAAAAACTCGATGAATTTTATAAGACGTAGATGACGCTGCTTAAAACTTATATAAACACGTTTTTTTAAATTGTCTTGCTCATCTCTGAAACGAATCAACGATACATTTTTTATTAAAATGCACAACTCCATCTATGACTTTTATAAACAACTATTAACCTCGCCAACATGATCAAATTTAAATTATTTATATCCAAAAAGAGTTTACACACGTAATTCGACTTGATGTTTTTGGACTCTCATAGATGGCGCTGCTCTAAAATTGTCTTGATACTACTTATATTAATTTCTTATATTATTTTCATTCTTACATTAATAATGTTTATCAGCCTAAGTTACTTATATTTCGTGATTTTTATAGTGTGAAGATAGCTTATAGCATGGTTATTAACATAATAACAACATTCAAATATGCGTCGTTAGATTACACGCTGTTACAGAATGCGTTGAAGAAATAAAGGTTCACTGCTCGTTCCCCGTAGGTGATAGCGTGATAATATGTAGCCTATGTTATGACCCGACTTCTTAATAATATTCGTGCTAAATTTGAAGTAAATCCATGTAGTACTTTTTGAGTTTATCCCGGACATACATACAGACAAACAGACAAACAGACAAAAATTCTAAAAACTATATTTTTGGCTTCGGTATCGATTGTAGATCACACCCCAAGTATTCTTTTAAAAAAATATTCCATGTACAGTTTTGACTTTTCTACCATTTTATTATATGTATAGATAAGATACAAGACTCATAAAATCTTGAAAAAGGCGAATGAACTTCGTCATTGACTTTGACATTAGTAACAATTAGAAAAACTTTAGGCTTTTAGAGTAATTGTAATGTTTTAATAAACTCTTTTGCAAAAAAAACGGGCACTTAAGCAAAGAACTATTTTATAGTTACTATTAGTTTGTTTGACAATTTTAGGTATTGTTATCCTCAGAATTTTATAAATTAATTAGGAAGGAATAGTTTTCATCAGTTTTATCATAACATTTTCATTAAATTATTAAGAAATAATGTTTAAGCTCAAAACACTATGATTGTACCTGCTCGCTAAATAAAAATGAAACGCGTTAATTTCTTTGTTTTTCTTGAATACATTAAAAGCAGATAAAAGTTTAGTATTGAGTGTGACCCCCTCTTGCTGAAATCACAGCTTGCATTCGTCTGGGCATGCTAGTGAGTATATCTTTTATGGTTTCTTGGGGAATACGTTCCCACTCCGCGGTAATCACATTCTTTAGCTCTCTGATGGTCTGCGGAGCCGGCTGCACTGATCTCACTCGTCGCTTCAGAACGTCCCAGACATGCTCTATGGGATTGAGGTCCGGACTTCTAGCTGGCCAGTCCAAACGACGAATTCCGACCTCTAGCATATACGCATCAACACCGCCAGACCGGTGGGCGCGAGCGTTGTCGTCCATAAAAATTGAGTTTTCGCCAAGAGCGGTTAAAGCGGGTTTTGCATAAGGAATTAGAACTTCCGTTAAATATCGGTGTCCAGTCAGTGTACCGTTTTCGATGAAGACTAACTCCGTACGATCCATAGAATTTATTCCTGCCCAAAACATAACAGAGCCCCCTCCATAAGGTGTGATTTCTTCAAAACATGCCTCTGCAAAGCGTTCTCCTCGTCTACGTAGCACTCGCCGACGTCGGTCTTCACCATGCAGAGATATCCTGGCTTCATCGGAGAACAATACCCTATCCCAGTCTTCATGAGTCCATGACACACAATTTCGAGCGAAGCTAAGCCTGGCAACTCGATGTCCACGGAGTAATTTAGGGCCGCGTGCCGGGCGATGACTGTGTATATTAGCAGCGAGAAGCCTCCTCCTGACCGTCCATAGACTAATTTGCACATTTCTTACTTCTTCGAGGGTGTTCTTGAGGTCCACATAAGAAGATTTGCGATTTCTCAACGCTTGACTAACTAGAAAATGATCATCCCGTGGTTCGGTACATGTCTTTCTGCCAGAACCAGGCCTTCTCTTGACGGAACCGGTCTCTTGATAGCGCTGCCAGGTCCTTTGAACTGTCGACCGACTCACATTTAGCCTCTGAGCCACGAAGCATTGACTGCAACCTTCTTCAAGCAGCGCAATAGTTTTGCTCGCTTTTATCACTTTATCTACCATTTTCGAGATTGCTAAACAGCAATAACAATACATTTAAATGTCAAGGACACCAGATAATGTAATAAAAATTGACAAAAAATTAATTAGAGTCGATATTAACTATAGGGAATTCGCGCCACAAATTTTAGTTAAAAGTTATTTTCTTTGAAAACCAGGCTCAGTCAAAAATTTGAATTTGGAATGTACTCTTATAAACATTATGGCACTTTTATAACTGGCCAGTAACATGTTCAAATGATTAAAACCTTTTTGGTATTTTATTTTTTTCAGCCAGGAAGAAAATCGAAACCGCCCGTTTTTTTTGCAAATGAGTGTATATATATATATATATATATATATATATATATATACCGGGTGTATTTGGATCGCTTGAAAAGATTTAAACCTAATAATATACTATTTATATACTATATAATGCATATAACCATTTATCTCAGAAATGGTTTTTTACGAACATTTTAGGACTTATCTATTTTGCGCACCCGCCATGTATGCATACACGCTGTGAACTCTCGTTCACCGCGAGACAGGCGACTGCCGACTAGCAGGCGGCGCCGCGGGCGGAGGTAAAGTACAGAACCACTTACCTGTTTACATCCTTCGGGTGAAATGAAAACCTCACCTGGTTCAATTTATGCTCCATTTCTATGGATGTAAATCTAGGTCGGGGCATTAAAGAGGGATCCACTACACAATCTTCTCGCAACTTCGTAAAAACACTGCAAATCCGATCACGCATTTCGATGAAGGTATCACACTCCCGATCAAACATCCTTTCCTTTACACACACAC
Organism: Euphydryas editha; assembly: GCA_036937285.1. Classification (NCBI taxonomy): domain Eukaryota; kingdom Metazoa; phylum Arthropoda; class Insecta; order Lepidoptera; family Nymphalidae; genus Euphydryas; species Euphydryas editha. Next base: position 20,027,978 of record JAUPFZ010000005.1, on the reverse strand, counting down.
AAAAAAAATCTAATGGGGTTAGATCAAGTGAACGAGGCGGCCAGGCGTGAGACCCTAGTCTCCAATCCAGTAATCGCCTAACAACTCCGTTAGGCGCTGTCTTACTGATCTAATGACGTGTGGCGGTGCACCATCATGTTGGAACCACGTTATCCGATACTCTGACAGTGGAATATTGTCTAAAATTGTTTGAATATTGTCATTTATAAACTCGAGATAACGTGGTCCATTTAATCGCTCCGGCAAGATACTGGTGCCAGTACCTGGTTATTAAATATTCCAGCCCACACGTTCACAGACCATCTGGTTTGATGCCCTATTACCTGGTAGGCGTGTGGATTTTCATCTGACCACAAATTAAGGTTCCGCCTATTCACATAAATAAACACAAAACGTCCTTCACACCTTCAAAAGTACAAATAAAATAATAATAACAAATACGAAACAATAATACGTGAATTAAATTTTTGGTCAAACCACATCCGACACAGACACTCACGAAACCTCGTACCGACTGCCACCGATTGCCACCGACTGCGAGTGCGACACGTGATTTGCGAATATTATAGGGCGCAGTTTACACTTGCTTAGGCATTCAGTGCTATTTAGCATTATTTATTTATTTTTGTTATTTTTGGTTTCTAAACTAAAAGAGTGCTAAATAAAGTCGATGTACATTTGCTATCCTATTTTCATCACAAGTTGTCTCAAAAAAAGCGACGAAATCATTCGCATCGCAAGTCGAAAATTACATTAAATTTATTATTTTCAATGTTTGCATATGCATTATCTTTAAGGATTTTGTTTTTATAAGTTTCACTGTATGAATCCCACAAGCACGCATGTTTTTCGTATTCTGTTAGTAATTTATTTGTTCCCGTGTCCACTTAACTTGCGACGCCATTTTTATTAGATACTTTTTCAAAAACACACATAACGACGACACACATAGCGTGCTAAAAAGCATAGCACATTCACGTTTGCTAAATACGTGCTTATTTAGTATGCTTTGAATGAACATGCTAAAACGTATAAAAAAATAGCAAATGTAAACCGGCCTTTACGCGCAGCGGCGAGGGCGCGGCGCGCGGGCAGTGGAATAATGGAATTCGTGGAAGTCGCCATTCGAAAATGGCGGCATATGTCTTTACAAAAGGTCGCCGCGGCCGCGCGAATAAGTAAACTTATTATTACTATCAGTATGTACCTACTAAGTAAAATCCGTAAAAGTTGTTTCATTATAATGAGTGAAATTCGCGTAATTATTAGAAAACAGTGTTTGTATTTATTTATTATTTTTGTAGTACTACGTAAAGATATTTTTTATGAATGTTAATAAAGTTCGTATGAAAATGTATAAGAACCTACCAGTGTTTATTGTTCAGCGTGCAGTTTGTATGTTACGCTCAAACACCAAAAAGACTTATTGAGCGAAAAAAACAAACCACCATACAGAAAGTCCACAACTCGTTGTGGCTGTTTGCATAATTTGTATGTTCTGTGTTTCGTGTGTTTTATAGTGTCCACAACGCGTTGGGGCTTTATTTTTCGCTCAATGAGCGTTTTCGGGTTTTTTGGTGTAACATGTACACTCATAACAAATAAGAATAATTATTGTTGGTTGTTATTGAATTTATTTGTAAAAACTAAAACGATGAACGACTAAAGCGATAAATCGCACCGGAGACGCAAGCGGAGACGCGAGCGCGCGAGTGGTGCGGGAGTACGTTAACCTCGCGCCGCCGCGTTGAACAATGAACTCTGTCAGCCGTTGGCGCGCTTGATTACGTAATCGTAGCGTACGTAACGATGTAGTATTCAATTAAATACAATGCAGATTTTCTTAAAACACGATTATTTTAAAGCATTATCTTAAAATTTCTGTTTCAATACTTTTCCCAAACCGGATTATGTCAAAAAAAGTTATAAAAAGAGCCAAAAAAATAATAATTCCTTTCGCGTTTTTTTCACTTGCATCATGTCAGGTCATGCCAACTTTATCATACCTCTTCGTTTTTTCAAGCGTTCCAAATACACCCGGTATATATATATATATATATATATATATATATATATATATATATATATATATATATATATATATATATATATATATATATATATATATATATATATATATATACGGGCGACTCCGTGTAATTATCTGATATATTATATTTAAATTCTTTAAAATGTTTATATTGTAGTTTTAGTTTCAGTTCAGGGTCATCCATTTTCTGGATAACTTGATCAATCAACACGTCTGAAATGTCCTTACTATTTAATAAAACGGTCTGCACTTTCTTATCACGAATCTTTAAGAAAGTAACTCGTATTTTGACGATAAATTTGGTTTTCACTATATTAGATAAGAAGGCAAAAAGAAACTTATTTAGGATATGACACGACAGCAAACTGCAAATAAATGTCAAACACATTAGTTTTTTAAATTTTTTAAACTAGAAAGTGCTATGGTGTTTTTTTTTTTTTAGATTTTACTCGATATATAACGATGGTTTGGCTTGTTTTTGCAGTTTTTCGATTATTCGCTTTTGTTTTGGCATAGTGTTGATTGTTTTTATCCGATGATCGCTTGATAATGAAGATGGGATATCATGAGGTAAATCATTATTGTATTAATATAAGAAGAAATAAATGATTAAATTGTTTGAAATTAGAATGTTTTTATTTTGGAACAACAAAGTCATAGATTTAAAAAGATTTTTTTTATTTTATATTTTTTGAAATAGTAATGCATGAATGCTATACCCGAGCTATACTTAGCAAGTTATACATTCTCCAATGCTTTATAGATATGTAATATTGTACTTTGACAGGCACTCAATAGATGGCGCTGGCTTTAAGGTCTATACCCGATATTCAAATTACTCTATGGCTATGAGGCATTGTCAAAAACATAACGCTTGCGCCTGTCCAGTAATTTTTGAGTGAAAGCCGGACAACAGACAGACAGACAAAAATTTCAATAGGTATGATATTCCGATTTTCAAAATAAATTATAGCCTAATATGTAGCTGAGGACAATAGCTTTATAACAAAAAAAGTTTGATCAAAATCCGTCCAGTAGTTTTTCCGTGAAAGCCGGACAACAGACATACAGACAAAAATTTTAATTTCTTTTTTGGCTTGTGTTACTTGTATGAAGACCCCTAGGGGTGATTTTTTTAGTTTTTATTCAATGTACAGAATTAAACTCTTCTACAGTTTTGTTATAATTATGTAGAATGTAGAATGGATGTAAGAAAAAAAATTTTAGGTAGAGAGTGGTTTTTAGACACTTTATTTTTTTTAAATGTCAGATTTTAAAATAAATATTATCTTAAAAATTATTCATCCTTTCGACTGTCATGTTTTTTTTTTACTTTCTAAAATAAGAACTGTTAATTAAGTGAAACTAACCTTCTTTCTTACTTCACATTAGTTCTTTTAAAATTATTATTAATTATTATAAACAATGCGTTTTTTTTTGCAATTGGTTTTGTTTCTTTTTTTTTTGTTACGAAGTGAATTATGAAAATAAAGTGTACAAAGACACTGTTCCTCAAAGTCGGCCTGCTACTGTGGAAAAGTATATAAAACTAAAAAAAAGAAGCATTTTGTTATGATAGTAGCACATTTTCAAACAATTATTTAGAAACGACATGAAGAAGACCTATAGGACAAGTTTATTTTCTTAATATTATGTAAACTTTGATATTGCCTTTGCAATCATAAAAGTACAAAATTTTGAAAACTCAACTGAACTGAATTGAATCAGCTTGTATAGATCCCACTTAACTGTTCCACTATGCTGCTTTAGTGCGGGTTGGCGGATAATTAATTTTACTATAATGAGTAACGATTGCTATCAGGTATATGATAAACAGGCGAGACCGACGGCTTTATGTGCTCTCCGAGGTATGGTGGGGAGACCTACACGAACATACACTCAGACCAGAAACAAATATTTGTTAAAATAGAAATATATCCTATCTCTCGGCGACTACTCTACACCAGTCGTCTCTACGTCTACTATGAGTTTTTGTTACAAACGCACATGACATAACTACAGTAGTAAACGTAGAAACGCAACAGGAATAGTTATGTATCTATACCATACCTATTATAAGTCTCATACTCATGGTAGCAAATTGTATGTAAATATCGGCGCTCTAGAATGACATTTACGAATGTAATTAACTATCATACGAAAACTTATGGTAACAAAGATAGTAATGACTAATGATAGTATCCGGTAGGGGCGCTGCTCAACTTTCCATACAAATTGTCTACTACACTCGCTAACGTGTATCGTCTCTGGAAACTCATGGTCGACGTACAGAACGGTTATCAAATCCCTAAAGTTTTCTATAGTAAGTCAAATAACCTATCGGTCGATCTGTCCTAGTTAAACAAGGTTAGCTGGAAAACATATTATAATCATTGGCGATTATTTTTAATCGCAGTTTAATAGTATCTACAATCAATATATAATTACATTGTTATATGGAAATGCGACTACCTTGACAGCTTACCACATTACGTTAAAGGTTAATCAGCGGTTTCGATTCTACCAAGTTCAGTATTCAGTTTAACGTTTAAAAGGAAAGGTCTAAAACAATCCTGCGAAATATAAGCTTCAATGAGACATTATCGAATTATCTTTAAAACGAGTAATTCTTGTATATTTATATAATCTGATTCTCGGAAACGGCTCAAACGATTTTCATGAAATTTAGTGTGCAGGGGGTTTCGGGGGCGATAAATCGATCTAGCTAGGATTTATTTTAAGAAAATGTCGTTTTATCTTTTTTTTTCCGCAATTAAAATATATCATTAGAATATGAAGGTAAATTTCGTTGTCATAGATAAGTTTATAATAGCTTGGATGGGAATCCGGTGGATTCAAAATTAGAAAACCCGGGTTCGAATCCAGGTGTCTACAGACAATTTTTTTCCTTTTTTTTTTTTCAAGATTCTTCTTTTGTGAGACAAACTATTATCGAGAGCTCTTTTTTTTTTTATTTTTTTTTTTTTTTTTTTTTTTTATTTAATTATCGAATACAGAAAAAAACAATATTTACAAATTTATAACTCTAGGTAGCAAAAGAAAACCATTAAGGTTTGTACAATGCTACTATTATCTTTTTTTATAGTACAATTTAAAATTAAAAAAATATATATAATCTTAGTTGCTAAATTAAGACTATTGCAATATAATTATACAATAAACTATTTTTTATATTTTTCTTCTAAATTTAACAATAAATATAATAATTAAATAAAATAATTTAATAATAAACTATTTTTTTTTATTTTTCTTCTAAAGACTTAGTCAATAGATAGTACATTTTAAGTTTTTGTTTAATATTATTTTTTTTTATACATTCAACTAAATCAGATGGTAGTGAATTTAATAAACGAGGGATTATGTAATTGGCCGTTCTCTCACCATATAAATTGTTGGCACGAGTTGTGTTGAGTTGGTTTTTCGCTACGGCCCGTGTAAATGTAGGGTGTATAACACGCTGTCTAAATTTAGTTTTCCAGAAATTTTCTTTTAAAATAGTATACTGAAACTTATGTTGTATTGGTAATACTTTACAATAAGTAAAATATGCCATTTCGTTGTCATGAAATTCAGTCCTAATTTTCTGTGAGACAATGTTTTTTAATATTCTTAGTTGTAATTTATATATTTTATTCAGATTACTGCTGTAGGTGCGACCATAACTACTGAGGCCATATTGGATATACGAGTCAGCGAGAGCATAATAAAGTAACAATTTAATTTTGAATGGGATTCTGTTTTTTAAAATGATAATGTTAACTAAAAATTGTCTTAATTTGTCACATACGCGATCTATATGTGAGCTCCATGAAAATTTGCTGTCTATCATCAGACCCAGGTACATTTGTGAATTAACAACTTCAACAGCTGAGCAAGCACAGTTATTTTTATCTTTGGTATGCAAACAACTATGATTATGAGCAATCAATTTGGTTGTCATAGTTTTTCGTTGGTGTGGTGATTTTATTATTAGAAGTTTAGTTTTGTTTACATTAAGAACAATTCCTACATCATGGCACCACTGTATCAATGCGTCGAAGTCATATTGTAACTTCTTTTTGGCCTCGTCAGGATTACTATCAGCCACCATGAGACACGTGTCATCAGCGAATTGATAACATGTACACTTTTTTATACAGTTACTCATTTCGTTTACATAGGACAAGAAATGGACTGGACCAAGTACCGATCCTTGAGCTGTACCGACTGTCACATTGATGTGGCTACTTAATGTTTCATTAATTTTTACGGTGAATGTTCTATTTTGTAAGTAATTTTCACACCATTTCAATAAAGGTCCTCTTATACCGCAGTTATCTAGTTTTTTTATTAATTTCTCGTGATTTAAAGTGTCGAAAGCTCGTGAAAAATCAATAAAAAGAGCGAGTACCGTTTTTTTACTATTGAGAAGTTCGTTCACATCATCAGTAAATGCAGACAATAAGTCTATAGTTCCTTTTCCTTTTTGAAAGCCAAATTGATTCTCGGATATTATCATGTTTTTACTGTAGAAGTTACTAATCTGTTCACAAATAAATTTTTCGACTATTTTGTCAATTGACGAAAGTAGCGTTATGGGTCGATAATTAGAATAATCGTCGTGTTTACCTTTTTTGTATAAAGGTCTTACACATCCAATTTTTAGTTCATCTGGGTAAATTCCAGTTTTTATACTGCAATTAATTAGATTTGCAATAACAGAAGAAATCTGCTCGCCCGCGTATTTAATATCAGATATCCTTATATTGTCATATCCAGGTGCTTTATTGGTATTCAAATTTTGTATTATTTTGTGAATTTTGTCACCTGTTGCATTTTGAAATAATATACTGGAATCAGCAGGGTGACAATAAGATTCAGGATCTAACAGAGATGTACTGCATTGAGGAACAACATCTTTAACGACTTTATCAAAACATCGAGCAAAGTTCTCAGCTATGGTTTTATTAGTAATTCTATGCGTCTCGAAAGCTTTTGAAATAACGTCATCTATTGAAAGCTTTTTACGGCCTAGCATCTGATTGATAATTTCATACATTTTTTTTGGGTTACTGAAATTTTCATTTATGATTTTTATATAATAAGTATTTCTTTTATGTTCTAATAATTTGTGTAATTTATTCCGGGTTTTGTTGTATTCTAATCTTATTTTAGGGTCAAACAAATTGTTCTTCCAAGATTTATATAGCTTATCACGTTTCGTCATAAGTTGAATGACATTATTGTCGATCCAAGGCATTTTTACTGGTTTTGACTTATTTTTATATTTACATGATTTTTCAGCAATTTTCTTTGCATTATCAAAGCTCAGTTTTAAAAAATTATATATTTCATTTGGATTCTTCATACTAAACGTGTCTGTCCATTTTATTTTTTTAAGTTCGCTTTGAAGCAGTTCAAAATCAATTTTTGTTTTTTGGATACTTTGCGTATATCGTGACGGAGTATCATCAACGCAGGCAAAGATACACGCACGATGGTCAGCCAGTACGACATCAAGCGCCGCTGAATATGGATGGGAGCTGTGAATCCGTGCAAAAATATGATCAATACATGATTTTGATATTACGTTTAGCCTAGGTTCAATTCTAGTGTAGTCCGTGACGCCACATGCCAATCCCAGCTCGCTGAGTACTTCTAAATATGAATTTACGTATGTTGTTTTGTATTTAATATCAATGTTAGTGTCCCCGATTAAGATTATGTTTCGTTTATCGCTAAAATTAGAAATAAAGTTTTGTAATTCTTTCACAAATATTATTTTGTTAGTAACAGGTGGCCGGTAGATTGCAAATAGAACTATGTCTTGTCCTGATGGTAATTTTAATATACCCGATAGATTCTCAAATGTCATTGATTTATACTGTACTGTAGTAAATTTTAAATTATTCTTAATATAAACTAAAATTCCACCTCCTCTTTTCTTATTTCGTAACTGTGAAAACATATTATAGCCCGGTATATTATATAGATGAGAAATATTCGTGGTTATACCCACTTCAGTAATTATGATTGCATCTAATGGTATTGAACAATTATGAACAAGTGATAGTAACTTTGTAAAATTTTTTACTATTGATCTTATATTTAGATGTATGCATGAAAAATTTAATTGACTATTTACAGGTAATAATTTTATAAAATCTTTCGTAGAAGAACAGTTGAAAATTTCTCTGATCTGACTATCCATATTAAAATCTAATTATAGTTAAAAAATTATAAGTATATAACTAATTATAGTTAAAAAACAGAATAACACTAATAAATAAGCTAGTCATTTAAAGGACAAATTACCATTTTCCTCTGCGTTAATTTTTTCTAGTTTTTCTATGTCTTGAACAGAACGAATAAGATATATTTTACTGTTATTTGTTTTCCTAGCGAATACTTTACCATCTTTGCACCAGATGAATTGAAATTTATCTTTTAATTTGGTCTTGGTAAGGAACAAAATTTTTTTTGAAGTTTTTGTTAGGGCTTCACGAATGAATATCTTTTTGCTGCCTTTATCCTTTATCGTATCCGGTAATAATTGTTCCACCCTTAATCCTTTTTCTTTTCCTGCTTTTAACCATTTAATACGCTGTTCTTTCTCCTTCATTTCAATAATAATCACGCCTGGTTTTTCTTTGGTACCTGGTAATCGCTCGAATGATTTAATATCTTTATCTGACACATCTAATTGTAAAGCTAAGTTGTTTAAAACTGGTTTTATATTTTGTGGTGATATATTTGGTAAACCTGCTATTTCTATGGAAGATGAGAGTGCTTTTTGTTCGATATTTTGAATTTCTTGTTCGAGTACAGATACTCTTAACTCTAGATTTATATTTTTGTTAGACAAGTCTTGATTTTTGTGTTCAAGATTTTTGATTTTTGTATCTTGGTTTTTAACGGATTGCTCTATGGTTAGTATTTACATATATATATACATATTTATATGTATTGACGGTATGTTGGGGCCGTCTAAATAAATATTGATATCGACATTGAGTCGTATCATAATAATGGTGATGCATGGCAATATTAAAATTTAAGTAACCAGTTCCTATTGTTTTATTATTATGTCGGTAAGATTGAAAATATTAATCATATTTCATCAATATGTAACGAATTACATACTGATGAAATACGAATATCTAATTATAATTTAACCGAGCAAATCTCGGTCATCCAGGTACTAATAATAAAACTCGTATATCGCTATATAGGAATATTTTAATACAAAACGAATATCAAAACTTCGAATATGTTTTAACGTTTAAATATTTGTATCTTCTCCTTTTACATTGCATACGCTATTCGAAAGTATAATCTATTTAGTTCTACACTTGTTAGAAAAAAAATGTTATTATTAATTAATTAATTCTTTGTATTATACAAAATAATGATAACTCAGTGATAATAATTCGATTCATGAAAATATGCAATTTTTTACCAATGTTTTCTTATGACGTTATCACGTAAAATTATCGTCCGTAAACCGACTTTACAGACAAACAATTGTTTTTTTGCTAATTATGATGCTTCGCGAGAGATGAGATGAGTGCGTGGGGCCGAACGTCAATTTCGTCGTTTCGCATATATAGGATGAGTGTTCGCGCCGAGGTCGTGTTGAGCGACACCGTGGTGCGCACCGCTCACACACGTGGGATGGAGTTGATGTCGATGACACGTGTCATAGCGATGGCGCCGTCGCTAGGGCGCGTCTTCTGACGTCTGTTCTACACGTGTGGAAATGATACTGTAGTGGTGCGGTTTGACGGGACGACTCGAAGACTGCTAACTGTAGTTGATCCCCTAATAATGTTGATGCATAGCAATATTTAAATATAATAGGAGATGCTACGAACGTCTACCTTAGAAATATGCATATTTATATGTATTGACGGTATGTTGGGGCCGTCTTAATAAATATTGATATCGACATTGAGTCGTATCATAATGATGGTGATGCATGGCAATATTAAAATATAATAGGAGATGCTACGAACATCTACCTTAGAAATATACATATTTATATGTATTGACGGTATGTTGGGGCCGTCTAAATAAATATTGATATCGACATTGAGTCGTATCATAATAATGGTGATGCATGGCAATATTAAAATTTAACAGGAGATGCTACGAGCGTCTACCTTTGAAATATACATATTTATATGTATTGACGGTATGTGCGGCCGTCTAAATAATTATTGATATCGAAATTGGTTCGTATAATAATATATGGTGCATGACAATATAATCATAAAGTTGGAAGTTGTTTCAGGCAACTACCAAACAAATAAATATTATAAGAGTGGCAAATAAATATGTACATAATAGGATATTAACAAATAACATTAAATGTTATTACAGACGGTAATGGCAGCAGCCGTCTTATTAAATAAAAATATAAATGTGCGTGATGGAGCGACACGTACAGTGAGATGATTGAGAATCATCCCGACAAATAAATGTATTGTACGATACATTAAAGGGGCGATACAATTAGATCGAAGATCTGTTATACCTTGTATATTGTAGACCTGTCACGCAAATTTATTTGGGAGCTGGAATACAATATATGCAACTTGTAAAACTGTCTCGACCGCCGGACTTGCATAAAGTCGTTACGTCTAGTCATCGGGTTTCTGAAGTTCGATTAATCTTTCGTGTACGTCCGTAGGGTATTTCATACAGCACTGTTGTCATCCAAAACTGCGATCGACGAACGATATGGAAGGACCTCGTACTGACTTGATACGTAAAGTGATTCCGTGAGTCCGTTAAAGTCGCTCTGTCGACTCATCGGTCGTTCGAAAAACTCTGAAACGTTATCGAAACGTATCTATGTATGTCATCAAAAATAAAACATAAAACGACAAACTGGTACGATCACGTTGGCTCCGAGCGACGATTAATATGTTGACGATAAATTTGTAAGAAATGAGCATTGCGCAATAAAGAATCTCATTTCCAATTATTATTTTCGATCGAGTGCAAATGTTATTTGGTGAATTACCACTAAATAGTGTGAGCACTGCGTTGAATATACTCTAGCATTTTCTTGATGATTTGATACTGGAATGCAAGACGCTGTGGTTGATTTCGGTCACCGCAGATTATTGAGCCCTTTGTCAATGTCGTCTTGAATTTGTATAGGTGACGCAAAAGTGAGGCGCGATGCCCTATACGTTGCAATATAATTCGTGATACGTAGGGTGTCCCTCATACTGTGACATCGAGATAGAGGCTATTGTATACAACTTCGGTTGGAACACTGTGTGTCCCTCGCTCTGTCTAGCCTAGAGTAGTGTATGCGCCATGTGATACTGCTGTGCTATTTTTAATCGACGTTACGATGTCTCGGATGATGTCTTTCGTTGATTAACTATACCGGAACCACGACCGAATCTTGCTCAGCGTTGCTGACGCCATTAAGATGGTGGAAGTGATACGTTGCAGCAGTGTTGGACCCTCACTGTGGATTTCATCCATAGTGTTTAAGCATAGATCGCTTATGAGTGATGTGCATTGGTTACATTAGCCTCGCCTTTGTAGAGACGTTATTTCGTTTGAGATTAGTTAACACCTTCCTGATGGTATCGGTATTAGTACACTCACAATTTAAGCACTGAGTTCTATACCTTGATGAGAGTCACAGTTACATTAGAGAAATGTACTTGACTACGCCCTGAACTAATCTGATCCGAATTTAAATTACTATTAAAACGTAAACCTAGAAATATAAGTTTTAGATAATAAGGTATAGGAGGTATCAACAAAATATTAAAGAAAATATACTTTGCTACATGGTTTAAAATAAACTAGATATATAAGTTTTAGATAATAAGGTTTAGGAGGTATTAACAAAATATTAAAGAAAACGTACTTTGCTACATGTTTAAAATAAACTAGAGGTATAAATTTTAGATAATTAAGGTATAAATGTATCGATGAAACAAACCTTAAATATATAATAAGTAACACAACACATTTATAGGACCACACGGTTGTAGTTATAATACAAAAGAATATATACTTATATGTGTGTCTAGGGAACATATTCATTTAGTTGTAAGTGTAATATTACGGTTAAACGTAAAATGTGAATATATTCACGCCTTTTATATTAAGTTTTAAATTCGAGTTTATCACAATACTAGAAGAGGTTATTAATAAGGTTTAGTAAGGAAAAGTCATTCAATTATATTAGAATCGGCTGGAGAACATATGATAAATGTTTTTTTTAAAATCTACATATATGGATCCACAGTTACGAATTTAACATAACAACCTTGATTGCCATAACGAGTGTTGAAAAGAACTTTAACTTCACAACTATATTAAATGTCAATATAAGGCAGGAGTAGGAGCACAATAAGTTGTCGATCTCATTGAGGAAGGTTCATAAATAATAGGTCGGAAACTACTGTAAGCAGCGGGCGCGGGGCCGTTTACCTCCTCTCCTCCTCTTAAATTTTTTAAGTATTTTAATTTTTTTATTTTCCTATTTTAATAAAGTAAGGATGGAGGGGAGCTATTTCTATTAGCAACTATATTAACGAGGTGTTAATAGAAGATGAGATCGGGTCGTGATCTTTTATATTTTTTTTATCAACTTATACACATACTCATTACGAAGTTTTATTTAATTTCTTATAATCATTTAAACTTGTGATCACTAATACTCTAAAAGAACTTGGTTAATACAAAAACAACGTAAAACGGGTCCTAACTAACTAGACGACATAACGAGCCATACTACAAATAATTACTTTTTTAATTTTTTTTTAATCTCTCTCCATGGTGTGAGTAGAGAATAGTTACATTATAAAGAATCTTACCTTAAGCGCTTCCTACTTTTAAATTTAAATATAACAAAGTGTATGTGAGATATCATCGATTTTATTCGTTTGAAAGTTCTATCGATGCCATTATGTATGGAATATTACATCCTGATGCCGCTGCTGCTGCTGCTGGGGAGCGCGCATCCGTCTAATTTTCCGTGACTCTGGTGCATTAATTTAGGCTGAATTTGACTGATAGCATTGGTTATGTTGCCTTTGAGGACCGCTGTGGATGTGGTTTATTTGCATACAACTACGACTTAAGAAAACCCCACATAAAAAGTCTTTACGGGGTTAAATCACACGTTTCAGATACCTTAGAATACGTCAACTTTTAAGGACCTAATAATATTCCTTTGGCAAATATCGTAAACAGGACAAAAAAATCGACTAAAAAAAATTCCTGCAAAGGTCCGAATTTATACAAGCTATGGCTATATATAATAATTTTTTTTTTACTTTTTAGTGCATTTTTGGTATACATTTTTTTTGTTTTGAAGTCGTATTTTTTTTTGTTAAATTTTCGTTTTATTTCTTGATTTTTAGTGAATCTGTAGTTTGATAACTGATTTATTTATATGAAGCTGGGTGGTTATAGTTCACAAGCTACAGGTACCACATTCGAAAAAGCCGTAATCGATCTATATAAGTAATTTTTTTTACAAAAAAACCACACCAACTAGAAATACTATGATGATCTTACAAATCATCCTATAGATTTTTTTGTAAATTTAACATCAATATTATGATTATTATTTTTATGGCAAAATACATAATGAATGTATTAAAGTAATAATATGCACTAAAGTACCATAACCTTCGATCAATTATACCCTAGATTTCGCGTAAGCGCACCAAAAGTAACCAAACTAAACAGTGCTTACATTCATAATAAGCACTCTTTCACTGTCAGTGTCGCGCCGACCGTCAAGTGGAACGATGCCGAAGTGCTCTATGAAGTTACAAAGAGAAAACATCATGGGATTTCGTATTTTCGCTAAGTTTTATACTTTTTACAAATTCTATCTAGTTTATTCAATCTGGTTTTCATCTCCAAATGGTAGATATTTCAAGAAAATAATTCCTATTATTTTTGCTACGCAGTTGTCTCTTTCGCACGCATAATCGATTCCATGTTCTATCATAGTTTTTACTGTTAGGGAAATCAAAACGTCCTCAAGTCGTACGCGTCACAAGAAATTTTGAGCGTTAAAATGATTGTGTTAACGTTCAATTTTACTGGACACCACCGCGGACGGCAAAAAAACATTATGAGTTTTTGTAAAAGTCGCGGAGAAAAAGGGTAAAAATCGTTAGATGATAGTCGAAAACTAATCCCTAAATTCTTGCAATAAGGATAATTATTATTAAAATATTTAAGTGGCATTGTGATTTTTTTTTGTATTGTCCGTAGGATGTATGTATATTTCAATGGGTAGGTATAGTAAACTCAAGCCGTTTTTGTGCGTTGTGTCATTATGAAATGTTGCATCTACAACAAACAACCCCAACAGGATCTGTTCCACCATGTCTGTGTTGCAAACCAACCAATGTTGACATTTTTGAATATTCATAGAATAATTAAAAAGAATTGAATTATGAATGAAATGAATGAAATTATGGGAAATAATTCGGAATCAGAACAAAAGAGCGATTCGTCGTAATTGAATAAAAAACACATGTTTTGAATTATTAATTTGGAAATAATAAATAATTAAATTTGTTACCGTATTTTATTTAACATACCTATATAATAAAATATTAATATATTTATTAAAATTCAATTCTTTTTAATTATTCTATGAATATTCAAAAGTATCAACACTGGTTGGTTTGCAACAAAATAGATAATGAATGGGCTCGCAAGGTGGCTAAAACTTCGAAAAAATCTGTTTTTAGCTGGTACCTACATCATAAAAAGTATAATAATATTTCTTTTAAATTTTATGTCTTTAGATAATGTATTTAAAGAGTAAATAAGACTGGAAACTTCAAGTCTCTATGCCTTATGGTTCCAGATATATCGTGATGAGTCAATACATAGGTGGAAATCTCTTATATATATATATATATATATCTTATATCTTTAAACGAGCAATTCTTGTATATATATAATCTCAATCTCGGAAACGGCTCCAACGATTTTCATGAAATTTAGTATGTAGGGGGTTTCGGGGGCGATAAATCGGTCTAGCTAGGATTTATTTTTAGAAAATGTCATTTTATCCCTTTTTTTACGCAATTAAAAAATATCATTAGAATACGAAGGTAAATTTCGCTGTCATTAATAAGTTTATAATAGCTCGAATGGGTATCGGGCGGATTTGAAACCAGAAGACCCGGGTTCGAATCCAGGTCTATAGACCAATATTTTTTCCTTTTTTTTTCAAGTTTCTTTTTTTGTGAGAAAAACTATTATTAAAAGCTCTTTTTATTTAAATGACCAGTTCCTTTTTAACGAATTATTTTACTATTATGTCAGTCAGATCGAAAATATTATTTATGTTTCATCAGTATGTAATAATATCTAAATATAATTTAACCGAGCAAAGCTCGGTCATCCAGGTACTATATATATATATATATATATATATATATATATATATATATATATATATATAGAGAAAGTTGTCGACAGAAATTTCAAAATGATCTGTTTTGCAGGTGATCAATTGCCGAAAGCGTATGAAGATGTAGTCATAACACCTGATGTTCTTGAGGATACTACGGAATCAGGTATATCTTTTCTCCAATAATTATAAAACTCATTAATTGTTTAAAAAAGAAAGATATTGTTAAATATTGTAATGATTTCTTGTTACAGATACGCAATTTGAGGATGAAATCGAACCAGAATAGGAAGATGATTCTACCGATAAAGATAATGATTAAATAATAAATTAATTATAAAAAATATTTTTATTGAGAATTTTTTCAATTATTTTCTTATAAATACAAGTATTCTACTAAAAAAACATACACTTTTTTATTGGCATGCTATTTCCTGAGCTTTTCAATTAATTAAGTTCAATATTATAAAAAATAAAAATTTTTAATTGTTAGATTAGACAAATCCCTTTATATAATGGTCAGATTACTCGTACATAGAGCACGTCACGACATACATACAGACTAAAGGCCGCGAGTTTGCAGCACATCGAAATCGTCAGGTTATTGAATAAGAGCCTTTTTGGTAATTATTCGGAAATGTGGCTCCTCCTTCAGTCGGGTTGAAAAAATTTTTAAACGTTTTTTATGAATAATAAACATGAGGGAGATAGAGCAATAATAAAGTGGCGCACGCAAAAAAAAAACGAAAGGAATAAAATTAAAAACAATATTTTTTTATTGATAGGTTGTTAGGTCTTTATTTTTTTAGCGTTAATTCTAGTTTTAACAAAGGCAATTAGGATGAACTAGTTCTAACTAGCAAAAAAGAAAAAAAGACCTAACAAGCACACTCCATCGTACAGCGATTAGTGTTTTGTGTGTGTGTGTTTTTTTTTCAAAATTAAAGTCATGCGCACTTTAATATTGCTTTTTCTCATGTTCTTTATGCATAAAAAATGAAAAAAAAAAGTTTGCCCCCACTTCCGAATAATTACCGCCTTTTTTAGGTTCACTTAACATCTGCTTAGAGAATCTGACGTGCTCGAAATTTTATTTTTTATTTTTAACCCTTACGTACGACCACCCACATCATGCAAATGATCAGATTAACATACGTACATTATTAAAATACGTAGGACATTGATACTATCAATATCTGATGCGCTCGAGTATGTCCATGCAACAGTATTTTTTTACACATTTTTAAATCAATAACCAATACCCCCACCGATTACATCTCGATCATGCTCTATTTTTACCCGACTGCGACAGAAGGAGGGTTATGTTTTTCGAGTGTATGTATGTATGTATGTATGTATGTATGTACATATGTATGTCCATTTCTTTGGCACGCCCTACAGCCCAAACGGCTGGACGGTTTTTAACATATGAGGTGTCGTTGGATTTGTCTAAATTGTAGTAGTGACATAGGCTATATAAATTTTCAAAATAGCGCCCGCAAATGGCGGAATGAGGGGGGGGGGGGAGTTGAATTTTTTTTCTTACTGTAGCAATATGGGTATCAAATGAAAGCTAGTAAATTGTTTTATTCTTTTTAGTCTATAATAAGAGAATTTTACGCAGTCGGGTTTGTTGATTTTTTTAATTAAGCATACTTGTATCTATATAAGGTTCATTCCAAAACAAAAAACGTTAATAATTAATTTGGTACAGTATCTATACATATAATAAAATGGTAAGAAAGTCAAAACTGTACATTGAAGATTTTTTTAAAAGAATACTTGGGGTGTGATCTACAATCGATACCAAAGCCAAAAATATAGTTTTTAGAATACATATAATAAAATGGTAGGAAAGTCAAAACTGTAAATTTAAGATTTTTTTAAAAGTATACTTGGGGTGTGATCTACAATCGATACTGAAGCCAAAATTATAGTTTTTAAAATTTGTGTTGTTTGTCTGTTTGTCTGTATGTATGTCCGGGATAAACTCAAAAAGTACTGCATGGATTTACTTCAAATTTTGCACGAATATTACTAAGAAGTCGGGTCAACATATAGGCTACATATTATCACGCTATCACCTACGGGGAACGAGCAGTAAACCTTTATTTCTTCAACGCATTCTGTAATAACGTGTAATCTAATAGCGTTCACGCAGTCGACGTCGCGGGCAGCATCTAGTCATACATATTCTAGAACGTTTTCCTTTTCCTTAATTTATACTACATCAAAGAATCTTCTACGAAATAAAAATCATTAATAATTCATACGTTTTATATTTATCAAACACATATTTAAATAATATTTTGTTAGCACAATATGTAATATAATAATACTACTTCGTATTTTTTTTTTGCGTTCACGCTTCTCGTTTAACTAATTATTTCATCAGTTTACATTACATGGTATTCTTTATATCGATATAAAAATATATATTTTAGACCCAGAATGAAAATGAAAACCATCATACAATTTTTTTTTTTGTTTACATTACACCTTTGTTACAGAAAGTCGTGCGTGTAACAAATTTGAACTGAACCTTTTTATTAACAGTAGATACTAAAATATCATTTTACGTTCGGGTGTATAAATTTTTTTAACAAAGAGAATTAATTAAGCACTTACCAAAAATTTACATAAATGTTATTATATTCAACCATATAATATCTCATAATATGCAATATAATGAAAATAATAAGATATAATTATACATTTTTTTTTTACTTTACAGACATAATTTTAAAATTCACCAAAAATGTTTAAAGAGAATTAAGTTCCGCTTCAAACTTTTAAGATTGATTTCAGTAAAGGAAGAGTGTTAAAAATATGTAATTATTCTTCCTTCTTTTTCACAAATCAGTTCAAAACGGTCATATTTAAAAGTATCAATCAAATAAATGCAAAACATTATTATTTTTCATTTATAACAAATATCGCACGCATAACGCTAAGCATATTTTATCTGTCTCGATATAAAAATTAAAAATAAATATTACCTGGAGGATAATTTTTAGGTTTGACGGTCGTACTGACGAGGTACGATAACACAAGCACTATTATTATACATAAACATGGTAACATTACGACGACAAAAACTGCTCTCAAGCAACGCGATAACTAAGTCGCTTCATCGCTGTCATTCACGTTATATACCTCTACCCACTTTCCGTAACGTTTTTTTTTTTTTTAATTCTGACGTAAAAGTTAACGCTGCTCCTAAATATTCGAATATTCTTACTATTAATAGTTAAGATTTTGCGTATTTATCTATTGAATATACATATATTCATCGGTAAGCACATTACATGAAGACCACAGGGGAAAAACAAGGAATATCAATTTTAGTTAATTTGCGCAAATTAAAAATGCTGCTTATGCTTAAGCATAATCTATATTTTTATTTTATTTTAATGGCGTGAATTAAAATTTTCACTGCCATTTTATCAGTATAATTATATGTTTCAATACTTATTGTTAGACTAAAAAAAGAAGTAAAATATAAAATAATATTGTGAGAAAGCGTTATTACACTAAAACAGTCAATCAGAAATATCAATCACTCAGGAGGATCATAATCAATTAATAAAAATAAATAAAATAAAATATATATATCTTTTTGATAATCAACTGCTTTAGCTTCTAACTCAAAATTATTTTTTTGTTTTTAATGGTTTTTTTTTTTCTCACAAAAAAAACCCGACTTTGGTGAGATGTGATTTCAATCCTTATCCATATCTCCTTCCGTATATCCTTCTTATCTATCTTGTTTAGCTAAAGAATACAATTCATCGTTTATTTTATCACACGTGTTACAAGTGTCTGACGACATTAGACTTGCCATGGATAATCAGAATCTCACGGTGTTGACCTTGCTAGACTTTAGCAATGCGTTCAATACTATGGATTTTGATATACTACTAGCTAATATTATGTTCTCTTAACATATCTCCATTAGTAATTGATTGGTTTCTTAGTTACTTGTACGGGAGTTGGCAGCGGTTACGTGTCCAGGATTCATTTTCAGACTGGTCAAACGTAAATGCTCGCGTTCCACAAGGTGGCGTGTTGTCCCCTCTCCTATTTTCAATTTTTATAAATTCAGTAACTCTCCACATAATTTCTCTCTATCATTTGTATTCAGATGATCTCCAAATTTACTCTCACACAAAATTGACTAATCTACCGACATAAAGAAATAAGATAAACAATGACTCGAACCGCATTCACAGTTGGAGCAGCTCATACAGATTAAATATAAATTATTCAAAATGTCAAGTTATTGTTATCATTGGCAGTCCTAAACTAATATGTCGGATAGCATAGATTAATGACACTGCTATCAGTTACTGCGATAAAGTAAAAAATCTCGGAGTGATTTTGATAGCCATCTCTCCTGGACGCTTCAACTGAGTGAGTTAAGTCGTAAATTATTTGCTGCTATCGGATCACTTCGTCGGCTTCAATATTTTCTTCCTTTGCCCACTTCAATTGCGTTAGCACAGTCACTCTACTACCAATTCTTGACTATGCTGTTACTTGCTTTCTTGACCTTAAAGAGGAGCAATTAAATAAGCTTGAGCGTCTTTAGAATCTTTGTATAATTCGGTTCATATTTGGTCTTCACAAATATGACCATGTCTCCAATTTTCGCTACCAAATCAAGTGGCTCCTGATTCGCTTTCGCAGGGATACTCACATCCTTTCGCTACTATACTGTGTACTTTTTCATCCAGATACACCTCCTTACCTTAAAGAACGCTTTGAGTTTCTATGTAATACTCATGATCGTTCCCTTAGGTCAGACTCTAATTTGATTCTTAAAACTCCGTCTCGTACTTCTTCATTCTACTCTAATTCTTTTTCTGCTAAAGCTCTTCGACTTTGGAACTCTCTTCCCCTTCCCATAAGGCAAGCTCAGTCTCACTCTTGCTTTAAAAAATACCTTAGAGCGCACTGTTTGTCGCTAAATACGCCATAATCGCCATTGTAAAATTATGTAGCTCAGTTTCAGTTTATTTTCTCACCACAGTTTTTTACAGGCTAGTAAGAGACACCATAGAAACCTACGACCAAAAAACCAAACCCAAAAGCGAAAGATTCCCGTCCTGGTTCAGTAAGTCCTTAATAAAAATAATATCAGAAAAAGAAAAGAAGAGGAAAAGGTTCATGAAATATAAAATTCCACGGGACAGACTAGAATATGAGCTGCTTCGAAGGCGTAGTCAGAAACATACTGAGATATATGTCTTCACATTTATAAAAAAGAACAGAGGAGAGTATTCATAAAAACCCAAAACTTTTCTGGCGGTATATAAAGGAGAGAAGTGGTGCTGAGACTACTATACCTGCTGAAATGACACATGGCAGCCAAATTGCAAAGAATGGGACCCAGATAGCAGAGTTGTTCGCGGATAGCTTCGCATCAGTATACAGCTCCTTAATACTATCTGAGAAAACATCTGTTGTAGCAAATGAATCGCTTTATCTAAGTAACGTGAAATTTTCCGAGAGAGAAGTTATACGCGCTATTAAAAAACTTGACATCTGCAAGGGTGCTGGTCCCGACGAAATCCCGACCGGCTCTGGCACTACCTCTATCGATTATTTTTAACACATCTCTCAGGGATGGAATTTTTCCTGATGAATGGAAGAAAGCTGAAATTTTACCAGTCTACAAAAAGGGTGACTGTAACGATGTTAAAAACTATCAACCAATTTTGATATTGCCATGTTTCTCAAAACTCTTCGAGGCTCTTGTTTGTCCAATTCCGTCGACTACTAGTTGACAAGATCGAAGCGGTCCGGATATTCTCGAACAAAGTTATATAATAACCACCTTTGTCGCGCTAAGTCCGATTTGTGTTATTTATCTCGCTTCTTCGTAAAATTTGCTATATATATATATATATATATATATATATATATATATATATATATATATATATATATATATATATATACATATATATATATTCATAGTATCATAAACAAAAGAAGAGACGAGCAATAAGTCAAAAAACGGCGGGACACTTTAGCCAACAAGGAATGAGAGGCCCGGACATAGGAACGGTTATAAAAGGCCGATCTGTCCAAACATAAAACAAAATTTTAACAAAAAACAATAACCGACTTCAAAGCAAAAAAAAAGAACGGTAAAACAAAATTGCACTAAAAAGTAAAAAAATAATTACGTATCCTTTTGTCTGTAATCAAATTATTACGATAATATAATGTACAATTATTGTTGTTTTCGGAGTCGGTGTCAGCCAATGTAGTTTAACATTACAATAGGTGTACACTATTACGCACTCTTTTCCTTATTTCCTTGGCTGACACCGACTCCAATAACAACAATAATTGTACATTATATTATCGTAATAATTTGATTACAGACAAAAGAATACGTAATTATTTTTTTACTTTTTAGTGCAATTTAGTTTTACCGTTCTTTTTTTTTGCTTTGAAGTCGGTTATTGTTTTTTGTTAAAATTTTGTTTTATTTCTTGATTTTTAGTGAATCTGTAGTTCGATAACTGATTTATTTATATAAAGCTGGGCGGTTACAGTTCACAAGCTACAGGTACCACCCTCGAAAAATTCTGCCTATTGACAATGCCCAATTTGTTATCGATAAAGGGTTGCCACTCGGACGCAGGTAATAACGACATTAATTTAAGTTGTATAACATAATATAATATAGTTATTGTATTTTTTTTTTTTTTTTTTTTTTTTTTTTTTTTTTATAGTTGTAATGGAATAGGCGTTTGTCTTCCATCTCACCTGATGGAAAGTGTAGATGAAGACGAAGGTGATACACGCCCATCCAAAAGAAACCTGTTCACTCTACTCTTAAAGGCTCCAGAGTTAAACCTATCTGGAAAAATAGACCTAGGCAGGTCGTTCCAAATCTTGGCGACTCTCACCAAAAACGAGCTGCCAAACCGTTTAGTTCGACTTTTGGGTATGTCAACAACGTAAGGATGAAACCTTTGTCTGCGCCTAGTAGTCCGATAAAGGAATGGAGATGGCTCAATCAGTTCGAAAAGAGCCTTCGAGCACTCTCCAAAGTGTATCCTATAAAAAACCGATAAGCTGGCAACTCGACGACGATGCTCAAGAGTGTCTAGTCTGCTATTTGTGAGCTCTTCGTTGTTAATTAGCCTACGGGCTCTTCGGTCAACTGAGTCCAAAGCTTCCAGATGATATTTGGCTGCACCGTCCAAGAGGTGACTGCAGTACTCCTGACTGCAGGATCGAACTTGGGCAGTGTAAAGATTAAGCAGCTGTTCAGAGCTGAAGTACCGCCGTACCTTTGAAAGAATTGTTATTTTCTTGGACGCCGCTTGTGCCATAGACTCAATTTGTTGGCCAAAGTTGAGGTTAGATGTGATGGTAATACCTAGAAGCCCTAGATGGTTAGAAATCGGTAAGGATACACCTTCGAAAGTGGGTGTTAAATCGAAGCTACTCTTTTTCGCGGAGAAAAGACACGCCTGTGTTTTGGAAGGGTTGAACTGGACAAGATTGGCGTCGCCCCAATCGGACACCCACTGCAATGTCTCGTTCACCCGTTCAATCATAGACTCTCTCAAGGACCGTATCTCCTCAGAACTAGCTCGCGAGTTGGACATGTACCTCTCAATTACGGTGCTGTCATCGGCGTAACTAATAATACCGGGTGTTAAAAGATCGTTTATGTGCAGCAGAAACAAGGTTGCAGAAAGAACAGATCCCTGAGGTACCCCAGCATTGATAGCCATTAGATCGGAAGAGCAGCCATCCAAGACAACTCGAATTGACCGTTCCCTCAGGAAGTCACATATCCAGGCGCAGAGCTCAGTAGGTATGCCGTATGCTGGAAGCTTACCAAGCAGTGCCTCGTGCCAGACCCGGTCAAAGGCCTTTGAGATGTCTAATGAAACGGCTATTGCTTCGCCGTGACCCTCCAAGGCCTCGCTCCAAAGGTGGGTGGCATATATCAGCATATCTCCGGTCGAGCGTCCCCTGCGAAAACCATATTGGTTATCACTAAGGAGCTCGTTTGCCTCAAGATATATCAGGAGACGATTATTTAAGATACGCTCCATAATCTTACAGATTATAGAGGTAATCGCGACAGGTCTGAAATTGGCTGGGTCTGCACGGCTTCCTTTCTTAGGTATAGGCTGAACATTAGCAAGCTTCCAGGATCTCGGAACTTTGCCAGTTTTTAGAGAGAGTTGGTACAGACGAGTCAGAACAGGAGACAACTCGGGTGCACAAAACTTCAGTACCACTGCCGGAATGCCATCAGGACCACTGGCCTTATTAACGTCCAGGTTCAGCAAACATTTAAGTACCTCTTTTTGGTGGATTTTAACGTCGCTCATTTTAGGGCCAAACGGAAGTAATTGAGGTGGACATTTGCCGGTGCTGTCCAGACGAGAATACTCTGCGAAGAGATTGGCAAATAAATTTGCCTTCTCCTTGGCGCTGTGGGCTAGGGATCCGTCAGGTTTGCGCAGAGGAGGCAGCGAAGAGCGACAGAAGTTTCTCTCGACCGACTTGGCAAGGCTCCAGAAAGCTTTGCTCCCTGAGGGAAAGGAAGCTAACTTTTCCCCTATACGGCCAATGTGGTCAAAACGAGCTTTTCTTATCGCTCTTTTACAAGATTTAGCAGCTGCGTTGTATGTTTTCTTCTTAGCCTGGAGATCCAAGGCTTTGCTTTTACGAGCGTCAACCCAAGACAAATAGGCTTCACGCTTACGCTTTTCAGCTAAGAGGCATTCAGCATTAAACCACGAGCGAGCTTTGGTCTCAAGGGATACTTCAGCAAAAGGAATAAAGTACTCCATAGCTTGATAAATCACACTCGAGACAGCATCTGCGCAGCACGATGGATCTCTAGAAGAAAAACAGACCTGTCTCCAAGGATAAGAGGCGAAAAAGTGACGCATCTCATCCCAATCCGCTGACTTGTATCGCCACACTCGCCCAGTGCCTTTCGGGCTGGTGTCAGGAGGCGAGTAGTGCGACACAGATTTCACCACACAATGATCCGATGTCCCGAGTGGTGGTGAAACGGAAACTGAATATCTGTCAGGATCGGTTGTCAGCAGAAGGTCCAGACAATACGCAGTGTGGCCCACGACATCAGGAATACGAGTGGGTTCGTGGACGAGTTGAGAGAGGCCACAAGATATTGCAAATTTGTAGACCTCTCTTCCAGCGTGGTCAGTGTCACTATATGGATACAGCAACTCTTCATGGTGTGCATTAAAGTCCCCGAGAAACACCAAATGCGCAGATGGAAAGCGTCGATGGACCGAATCTGCAGCTTCACTTAGATGGTTCAATAGCCTTGTCGTCTCCTGGTCTCCGCTATGCGAACGGTAGACACTGGCGTAAACTATTTGATCAAGGCCAGTATTCACAAGAACCCATAAAACAGAAAGGTCAGGAACCTCCAAGTTACGAAGACGCTGACAGCAGATCACGTCCCTAATGTATACGCACACGCCTGCGTGGGCACGGAATTGGGTCTCCAGGATGTACCCTGGATAGTGTAGGTATGTTGGATCAGGTGGGTTACAGATCTGCGTCTCCGTTAAAAAGAGCATGTGCGGTCTCTCAGTCTCGAGATGGTGATGGACATCATTGAGATTTGAGTGCAATCCTCGGATATTAGAGAGATGCACTTTAAGGGAGAGGAAGTGCAACCGCTGGTTAAACTTACTTTTCTTTTTGGTTCTTTTCATAGTTAGAGTGAATAGGAGAAGGGGAAAGAAGTTGGGAAAAAGTACCGCACTAGTTGCCAAGCAGCCCGCAAGGAACAGTACACCGATGGGGAACTTGTATGGAGAGCGCGGGGACGCCCGAACCCCCCCGGGAGTCGCCATCGGGTCCTCTCCATCCGGTCGCCAACCGGCACGATGGAGCAACTCCGGGATTATGCGTGGCCGGCGGGGCAGCCTTTCACGTGAGGCTAGCACGCTAGTTGGGCCCCCTACAAACCACGGGCGGCTAGCGGAGCACCGTTTCTTCGGATCCCGCTGACCTCCAGGACAAGTAACCCAGTGCACCGATAACCTGCGAGCCCAAACGGCTGTCTAATACCCAGAGCACAAATACCCAGACCAATCCCCCTTTATGGGCTTCCGGAACTTTCACTCACCTGACGAAACACAGCAGCATTAATATGCTGCTGTTTCACGACGGTGTTCTGTGAAAGCGTGGTCATTACCCGGTTCGAGCCTGGCCCTTTAGAGCTACTGGTGTTGGTGTAGCTTGGCTCTACCACCTTAAAATGTATGTTTTAAAAGAGGATATTAAGAATATTTTGCATTATGTTTAGCATATTTTTAGGATGTATTTTTAAAAAAAGTCCGTTAAACAATTAGTAACAGTTAGTAAACAGTTAGTCTAGTTAATCACCGATGAAAAGTTATTCCTTTACACTTTTCCGTATAACTATTTTTGAGATAATATGATCTTTCAAATACAGGCCGCGCTTTGAAACGTGCTATCTCAAAGTTCAGCGCAACATAACTCTACACCATAGTCGTAATCTGAGAAACAAAATATAATATTGTGTAGTTTAACTCGTCGTAAACATAAAAAACATAACATGTGATAATCTTACGAAATAAATTAAGTCACAAGGAACGATTGTGTGCAACGTTGACAACGTTTGACACGTTGATACTGTGGTGAACCAGGATTCCAGAATGCTAGACGTCCTTAAAAGGTATACTAAAGGATTTCTGAACCCAGAAATAAAAATGATATTGTTTAACTCACTTGTGCGAAGCAGGCTTGATTTTTCATCCGTGGTCTGGAGCTCACAATATTCAACTCACTCACAGCGTATTGAAAACATTCAAAGATCTTTTACAAGGTACCTGGCATTTCACAGTCCTGGTATATCCCATAAATATATATTAGTAGTGCTTCCAGGTTCCTGGGTTTTGGCTTCAAGGAAACGGTGTACCGCTTGAGCGGCACCAAAGAGAATAGAACCCGTATCATCCAAGCCCAGACTGCAATCCAAATATGGAGGTAGCAGCCCGTTAGCTGCCTCAATGGCACCCCCCGTCGCAGCATTGAGGAGAAGACGGGAGAGTCGTGGCCTCTGTTCCAGAGGAGCGTTCCGGATCTCAGAAATCGCCACCTCCAAAATACCTCTCATCTGCTCTACTTTTTGGGAGGCTGCTTCTTCAGCGATCGCATCCACAGGCACTTCGCTACGATAGCTTTCCTGTTGCATTACAACTGCGTTATGCTCTGTAGATACGGGTTCGACCTCAGGAGCCTGAATCTGTTCGGGCTCGGCGGCTTTGAATACGCCCTTTCGTTGGATGTACCGAGCTCTATCTGCCAGGTTCTGTTCCGTGACAGTTAAATGTGGCTCAAGCAGCAAGAACTCGCGGTGCATTACTGCTCGGTAGCCAGTCCACCCGGTTTCCCTTCTTACAGCCTCCTACAAGCTCCTACAAATACGCACGCATGACATTTTCGTTCATCTTGTTTGTCCATTTCATTCGGCGTACTCCACTAGTGGCGGGCGCCGAATGCTGAGTCCCTTGAGATTCTGTCGGCGCCAAGCCAACTGGTGGGGATGGTGGATACACCGACCGGCTAGGTGGTGGTACTGGTCAGCGGGGGTTGCTGGCGGTCCGCATGCTGCCATGTCCAGCGCCCTAGTCTCCTTCTCTTACGTGTATCCATCATCAAAAAAAATTTTTGAGCAGTAAAACACTCACTCGGGGAGTCGCTCACGCTCCCTGAGGAGGCTGCGTCGGTGTTATACAGCTTTGATTGCCTTTAGTCGCTTTTTACGACACCCTAGGCGGAGGATGGGTTGGTCCTATTCTACTCTGCCGGGAACCACACGGCTATTTTATTATTATAATTTTTATTTTTATTGCTACACTCCACCCGTTCAATTTATACATATAAATAAATATAATATAATACAATATTTGTATAAGGAATATAATAAATTTACATAAATTTACTTAGATAAATATAAGCGGGTGGAGGATTACGCCCCGGCAGGGAGATCAAACGGCCGGGGGTTAGGGCTGTAGGCTGAGAAATCGGCGGACAATCCTAGCCGAGTCGAGTAATACTGCCTTTTGCATCCTGGCTGCGAGCGAACCGTCACGGATACCCAGCTGCCTCAAATGGTGAGCGAGGCTAACCGGAATCAAACCGTTGGCAGATATAACGATAGGGATGATTTCAGTGGAATCAACACCCCACATGTCGACAATCTCGTGCGCCAGATCTAGATATTTACGTTTTTTCTCTGTTTCGGCTTTCACGAGGTTCTCGTCATGTGGAATGGTGATGTCCACTAAAAACACCCTCGACTGTGCCCTATCCATGACCACGATATAAGGCTTGTTCGCCAGTATCGTCCTGTCCGTGGCGATAGGCAGGTCCCAGTAGAGCCGGACTCCGTCGCGTTCGAGTACTGGCACCGGTGTGTACTGGTAGTACGGCATCCTCTGTTCCAGGAGACAATACTTTAGAGCAAGCTCTTGATGAAGAATCTTGGCCGCTTGGTTATGTCTGTGCAAGTACTCAGTATTGGCAAGCGCTGAACACCCCGTAAGCACATGTCTGAGTGACTCGCCGGGATGACGACAAGCTCGACAGAAGTCGGGAGTGTCATCCTTCAGAATGTGCGTCCGGTAGTTGTTCGTCTTAACCACCTGATCCATCACAATGCACCCTGAGCCGCCAGAAATCAGTAAAAGCAGCGATCATCGTGTTCGGTGACAGTTTGGAAGTTATTCATGACCCCCAGATTGTCACTGAAAACGTGGCCGCTGTTTTCGTAAAGGCCGGTCAGCTTAGATTTGGGTTAATGTCTGTTTACTTCGAGGGGG
Organism: Euphydryas editha; assembly: GCA_036937285.1. Classification (NCBI taxonomy): domain Eukaryota; kingdom Metazoa; phylum Arthropoda; class Insecta; order Lepidoptera; family Nymphalidae; genus Euphydryas; species Euphydryas editha. The sequence goes on along the minus strand of JAUPFZ010000005.1, from coordinate 19,999,624 downwards.
ACCAGGACATGGAAGCGTATCTACAGCAGCTGAGAGTTGCCACCCAAAAAATCCCTACACAACATCTCATAGTGGCCGGCGACGTGAACGCTTGGAGTCACTGGTGGGGCAGCAGTTCCGAAAACCATCGAGGAGCACAACTACATGGCTTTATCTCGGAAATGGACCTACAAATTCTCAATAGAGGACAAACACCCACGTTTGAGACGTACAGGGGCGACAGGCTGTACTCGAGTTGCATTGACGTGACTTTAACTAGTCAGTCCCTTCTTGCAAAAATGGAGAACTGGAAAGTGGAACGAAATCTGATTACGTCAGATCACAACGCCATCACTTTTGCTCTGCGCGTCGAAGGTCCCCTAAAACCATTGCAACCAATCTCGACGCGCAGATACAACACTAAAAAGGCGAGATGGGCAGATTTCACCACAATCCTGAAGTCCGGTCTTGCAGAACAAGACGTGACTCTGAGCAGCGTCTCTAACGTCTCGAACGGAGAAGAGCTCGAGGAAATGTTGACCAGGTACACAACAGTAATTCATGGTGCCTGCGAAACAACCATTCCAAGGATAAAGCCGTGGAAAGGCGATCCCCGACCACCGTGGTGGTCAGCTGAACTACATTCCCTGAAAAGGGAACTACTAAAAACAAAACGCCGAATAAGAAATGCTGCACCCAGCAGAAGAGCAAGCGTCGTCGAAGAGTACATACTGGCTAGGGATAAATATAAAATGGCAGCAAGTGAAGCAGCTACTCAAAGCTGGAAGGAGTTCTGCACGGCGCAAGACCGTGAAAGCGTGTGGGACGGTATCTACAGAGTCATCCGGAAAACCTCTCGTAGGCAGGACGACATGCTGCTGAGGAGCGCAGCTGGTGAAACACTTACACCAGATCAGTCGGCTGAACTCCTCGCGAAGACGTTCTACCCGGATGACTCTGTGACGACCGACACCGCTTATCACAAGCAGGTCAGAGAAGCCGTCGACTGCAGAACTCCTGCGGAGTTACAAGACCTGTCGGACGATGACCCTCCCTTTACGACCGCGGAACTAGAAATGGTTCTCTCGAGCCAAAATCCAAAGAAAGCTCCAGGCCCTGATGGGTTAACATCCGACATATGCGCAGCGGCAATAAACTGCGACAAGGCGGTGTTCCTAGCGTTGGCAAATAAATGCCTATCGCTTTCGTACTTCCCCAAGCAGTGGAAGGTCGCTCACATATGCATACTCCGCAAGCCAGCCAAAGAGGATTACACCCACCCGAAGTCTTACAGACCTATAGGACTCCTGTCGATCCTAGGAAAGACAGTCGAGAAACTGTTAATAGGCAGACTCCAGTGGAGGCTCTTCCCAACGCTGCACCGTAGCCAGTATGGATTTATGCCACAAAAGGGAACGGAGGACGCTCTCTACGACTTAGTTGCGCATATCAGGAGGGAGATCAAACTAAAAAAGATAGTACTTCTGGTATCGCTCGACATAGAGGGCGCTTTCGACAATGCGTGGTGGCCAGCTCTCAAAAAGCAACTGGTGGAAAAACATTGCCCGAAGAATTTGTATTCCATGGTGGCATCCTACTTAAAGGACCGAAAGGTTATAGTAAACTACGCTAGGGCAACCAGTGAGAAGGAAACCACGAAAGGTTGTGTCCAGGGATCCATTGGTGGACCGACCTTCTGGAACCTTATTCTGGATTCGCTCCTGAGGGAAGTCAATGATATGGGAGTATACTGCCAGGCTTTTGCGGACGACGTGGTTCTCGTTTTCTCGAGTCATAAAACCAGCGACGTGCAGGTTTCAGCTGAAACCACCTTAGCTACCGTCCAAGACTGGGGAAATCGCAATAAATTGAGTTTCGCCGCACATAAAACAAAAGCGATGGTCATGACAAGGAAGCTCAAATACGATACCCCCATAGTTCGCATGTCCGGCACACAGCTGAGGCTTGTGGAAGAGATAAAACTGCTGGGGCTCATAATAGACTCAAAGCTCACCTTCAATGCGCATGTATCTGCAATATGTAAAAAAGCAGCAGACATATATAAACAACTCGCATGCGCGGCGAGGGTGTCTTGGGGTCTGAATGGAGAAATAGTGAGAACCATATACGTGGCTGTGATAGAGCCCATCGTCCTGTACGCGGCAAGTGCATGGTCTCCTGCAGCAGAGAAGTTGTCAATAAGAAAACGACTAGACTCACTGCAAAGAGGCTTTGCCCAAAAAATTTGTAAAGCGTATAGAACGGTGTCTCTAACATCGGCACTCGTCCTATCAGGCTTGCTCCCACTTGACCTTCGGATCCGGGAAGCCGCTATGCTCTATAAGACCAAGAAGGGCCACTGCGAGGACCTTCTATTGCCGGGAAGCGAGCTGGAGCGAAGAGTGGGACCCTTACAGAATCCCCACCCATCTCAACTCAAAACAACTGAGTATGAGTGCTTGTTGAATCTGAACCCCGAAACTCTTGAGAAACATCACATCGACGGGCCATTAATCTACACCGACGGAAGTAAAATAGAGGGTAAAGTCGGTGCAGCCCTGACGTGGTGGGACCAAGGAAGGGAAGCAAGATACTCCACATTCCGGCTCGAACCGCACAACACGGTCTTCCAATCGGAAATGTACGCGCTCTTCAGAGCTGTGGACATGGTGAGAAAGTCGAAAGAGAGCTCAATTAATATCTTGAGCGACTCAAGATCCTCGCTCGACTTGCTCAAGAGCCCATTGGCGACTCACCCTTTGGCCATGGAAATGAAGAGATGCATCAGGCAGATCCAAGAGGAAAATAGATCGGTGCGGTTCTTCTGGTTGAAGGCTCACGTGGGAATACCGGGCAATGAAAGAGCGGACGAACTGGCTAAAAAGGCGGCTCTCACGAAAAAATCGGCCCCTGACTACAACAAAGTCCCAATATCGTACGTCAGGAGGCAGATACGGGAAGAGACTGTCCGATTGTGGCAGGACAGATACAATTCTTCACAAACTGGTTCGGTCACGAAAATCTTCTTGCCAGATGCAAAGACCGCTTGCAAGCTGGTAAGAAAAGTGACATTAACACCCGTCGATACACAGATTCTGACCGGCCACGGAGGATTTGCGGCGTATCTGCACCGGTTTCACTTGAAGGACAGTCCTTCGTGCGTCTGCGATCCGAATTGCGAGGAGACAGTTCTCCACATTGTGTTGGAATGTCCGAGATTCGGTAAAGGAAGGCTAGATCTGGAGATTAAACTCCAGAGAAAACTAGACCAGCCTTCACTCCATACCATCATGGAAAACGAAGCCGACAGAACGTCTTTCCTCGCATTCGCAAGACATGCCGTCGTGATAGCGGCGAGAAGAAATGGATCGACCGCTCTACCACCAGATCCATTGTCTGTACCACAGGCCCAAAGCACGATCACAGCCACCCCGCATCTACATCCAACACAAAACTCAAATACACAGACAGGCAGCGCGGCTCCTCTTCAGGAATCCCCGACTCGAGTATCGCTGGGTCTCAGATTACAGGCCATACCGTCCGCTCTGCGGAAACTGTTGCAGGGGAGGACCACTCAAAACACACCTCCGCCACCCACCCAAAGCAAAACATTAGAGTCTCTGCTCAGAGAGGGAAATGGGAGCGGGGAAGTGGGTATAAGAACCAGATGCGTGGCCCTCTTCATGGATAGTGAAGCGGAGAGGATTGGAATAAGCTTTTGTCGCTCTGAAGGACTGGATCGGCTGGTGGTCTCGCCGGGGCTCGCCCTGCTGATAAAAGGCAGCACGCAAAAAACAAGCTTAAAGCGTAAAAAGATAGACGCACTTGCGCAGAAACAGGACGATGATTCAACCTACCGTCTGGTGCGGTTGCATAATAAGGCAATCGCTCTATTCGAGTGGGGAGAGGAGTCCGCTTTTGCGCAAGCAAGCTCGTGGCTGCAGCGGCAGAGCGAGCTCCCAGGGGCGACCCCCGGAAGAATAAGCGTGGATTCTATGAGAGTCGGTTATGATAAAGGCGACGTAGCTGATAGATACGGTTGCCTAATGGCCTCGAAAATACACGAGGTCATAGTCTACGAAGATAGGGGGGAGGATCTGGGATATCTAAAGGATCAGATTCGAACACCTTCACCCCCTAAAAGACCGGCTCTTGAAGAGACTATGCTCAGTGGATCGGAGCGATTACAGGCAAAGGTGGAGGCCCAAAGAGCGGAGCTCGAGTCGCGTACCTCCAGGGATGGTAATAGCAGCTCCAAGTCCCGTCTGACGGCGATTGCAACAGTGATCCAGGCAACGATCTCCCCAAAGAGAGGCACCCGACTGTCCCACCTTGCCCCAAAATCGGCATCTCCTGTTGAAAGGCAATCGGGGGCACTGAGAAGGTTTATGAGAGATGAAAGTCCGAAGCTCCCTCAAGTGCCACCAGCCAATCGAACGAGAGCTGACAAGGGGCAAGTCACACCACCAAAGCTTCGACCAGCGTCTACACCACAACAACATGCAGAAAATGCATACATTGAGTTCCTTGCCATCACAAAAGCGAACCGACAGGTAAGCCTGGCTATCTGCGAAAAAATCATGCAGACCTACCAGTACGGACATGAAGGCCTGCTGGAGGTGGAACTCAATGAAGCCGAGGCAGCCATATACAATAACGACACCTGCCAAGTAATTAAGGGCAACATGTCGGGATTGTATATGGCCGCTTATAACACCACAGCCGGCTTCGTGGACGCAGTCGAGGCTGAGGGACCAAAAGAAGGACCTCAGACATTTAATACGCCTAAAGGGGACCCAGTGGTGGTAGTGGCCAGGTGCACGAGAGTGATGCTGGGCGACCGCATAATTGAGATGTCAAAAACCATCACGAGTGGTCCGGAAGCCGGCGATGTCTTCGGGGCCTGGGAACTGCCGGCACTGAAATGGATCAATGGGGTTCCCGGGTGCGGCAAGACAACACATATAGTCGGGAACTTCGACGAAGATGGTGAAATAGTAGCCACCACCACACTCGAAGCGGCCAAAGACCTGAAAGAAAAGCTAGCGCACCGCTATGGCAAAAAAGCCAAATCAAAGGTGCGCACTATGGCCTCTATCTTAGTGAATGGTTTTCATGAGAGCATAAAAATAAACCGTTTAACGGTGGACGAAGCCCTCATGAACCACTTCGGGGCCATAGTGATGGCCGCCCGACTGTCGGAGGCTAAGGAAGTGGTCCTCGTCGGAGATATCAATCAGTTACCGTATATCGACAGGGACAACCTGTTCATAATGCGGTACTGTAGACCCAACATGACCATACACATCACATGTGAGTTGTCTTGCACGCATCGGAACCCCAAGGATGTTGCACTCGCCATCAACGAGGTCTATAAAAACATCTATTCCTCAAACCCCATTGTCCGCTCTCTGAGAATGGAGAGATTCACTGGCACTCGAATCCCTGAAAGACAGGACGGGACCCTATACCTGGTTTTCACACAAGAGGAGAAGAAGACGCTGTTAAGCCAGGGATATGGTACCGGGCGGGGGTCGAGTGTCATGACTATCCATGAGGCGCAGGGACAGACACGCGAGGGAGTCATCATCATCCAGACCAAGACTAGGAGGCTACGGATTCATGACAGTATTCCGCACGCTGTGGTAGCGGTGACTAGACACACAAAGACCTGTGTCTACTACACCGACGACGGTGGTGATGCAATCGGTCGTTTTGTCCAAAGAGCGGTGGAGGCTACATCAAAAGAAATACTCGAGCACACCCTTAAGATGGCGATACAAAAAAGAGATACCGCCGTCATCGAGGATGTGCTCGGACAGCTGAGAAGTCCCTCTGGGAGGGCTGGGACGGAGTCGGATAAATAAAAAAAAAAAAAAAAAAAAAAAAAAAAAAACGTAGATATAAAGCTTGTAAATAGCTAGTATATTAAGGAATAGATGTAAATAGAAAGTAAGGTACCTTATCATAATACAAACAAAAAAAAAAAAAAAAAAAAAAAAAAAAAAAAAAAAAAAAAAAAAAAAAAAAAAAAAAAAAAAAAAAAACTAAGTTAAGTTATTATTTAAGTTTTGGTTAAGTTTTATATTTATACATTAAATAAGTAAATTTGTGGTCAGTGCAAGGACTCGCGATATAGAGATCCTAAGCGTAGTTTAAGTCTCGTTGTCTTAATAAGTACGCACTAACGATAATAATAATAAAATTCTAAAAATGTTCATAAAAAAAGGCATGGGCAAATAAAGCCTATGGATGTAAAGTAAAAATTAAAAAAAAAAAAAAAAACCACCTGATCCTGTATTGCACAGACAAAACCTTCGGTTTCCCCAAAGAGGTCCCCGAATCGCAGCCACTGCACGGAGGCCTTGACATCCACGTGAGGTGCGTGGAGCGCCTTGTAAAACCGTCCATGCAGCTCCTTCTCCATCCATACGGTCTCCCGGTCGGAGGTGCTAAGTACAACCGGTCTTCGCCATTCCTCTTTGGCCAGGGATAAGGGGTTGAGACCTTTGTCACATACTACAACATCACCATGCATAGCGCTCTCCCTCCTCGTTTCAAAGTAGGCCCTGAGGCTGCACACCTCCCGGTTATGCATGGACTTGGCACTTAATAGGCCTCGGCCACCACACTTCCGTGGGATTAAATTATTATTATTATTATATTATTATAGGAAAAAAGTAAATTATGATGACGTGAACAGTTCATTGTCTCGAATTCAGGATTGGTTTAAGACAAACAATCTCGTTTTGAACGCCAAAAAAACCAAGTGCGTCGTATTTTCGTTGCCTAATGTTAATCGTCCAAATTATAATTTAGAAATAAATAATGAGAAGCTTATTGTTAATGATACTACAGCATTCTTAGGGATATATTTGGACTCAAAACTTCAGTGGAATTCCCATTTGTCATCCTTGAATGGTAGACTCAGCTCCGCAGCATTCGCAGTTAGAAAAGTGCGATAACTGACCAACGTTGCTACTGCGCGTTTAATATATTTTAGCTATTTCCACAGTATTATGTCTTACGGTTTGTTACTGTAGGGTAATGCTACAGATATTGAAACTGTATTTATTTTGCAAAAAAAGGGCTATTCGTGGCATTTACGATCTTCGAGCTAGAATCTCCCTCCGGGATGTTTTTCCAAAGATATATTTAATATGTCTAATATTAACAATTGCGTCGCAGTATATTTATAACAATATTATATACATATTTATTATGATATTCATTGTTTTGAAATAAATAGTATTAATCGCACTGTAAACACTAGAAGGAATAACAAAATTGTAACTCCAAGCTTCCGACTGCGCAAAGTAAACGTCTTCTTTCTGGGTAATGTTATTCGCATGTATAATAAAATTCACAAACAATTTTGGAATTGTATCATAACAAATTTAAAGATTTTATTTAAAAAAATAGATAAAGCGTATTATTCGGTGCAGGATTACTTAGTCGATGAAGATGTGTGGACTTAGTGGCGCTGTATTTCATTCAAGATATTACTAATTTTATACTAAAACACAGTTTATATTATTTGCAAAAGAGTAACGCGCGGAGTTTCTTGCCGATTCTTCTCTGCAGGATCTACATTCCGAATCGGTGTTAGCTTTACTATTACAAAATAATAATCACTTGAAACTGTTAATTTGTAAAATGACGATTCAAAGGTGCTCTTGGGGCCTATTTGAATAAAGTTAATTTTGATTTTGATTTTGTTTTTGCTTCCCAACATGAAGGTCTTCAAACACCTGAACGACTTCAGCCTTTACCAGGAGTGTACTGTCTCTGAGTGTTAGTATGAGTTCCTGTCGGGATCGGGCACTATGGACGCTATTTTGTCCTTAGAGCTTTAATTGAGGCTTACATGGACACACATAGAGCTCTGCATTTGGTATTCTTGGATTTGTAGAAGACTTGACTGTGTGGTCCGTCAATGTATCTGATGGACGTATCGGTTTAATGGCGTAGCTAAAACCTATATTGAAATTATCAGAGACATGTGTCGTAATCCCACTTGGTAAGGACTGTTGTTGGCGATACCAATCCCTTAATAATCACTGGAGTTCACCAGGGCTTAGCAATGTAGTACTGTTGTCTCGGCACACATCTCGAATTAGCCTCCATGGTTAATTATGTATGCTGATAACATGGGCCTCAATGACGAAAGCCAGTTGAAGCATAGGGCGAACCTGTGGAAGGACACGCTCGAAAACGGCGGTGTCAAAGTAAATATGCCAAAGATCGAGTATCTGCCTTGCAAGATTTCAGATTCTAACACCGTTTAAACAGATCTAAAACCAGTCGTTATTCGAAGAAGTTCAGACATCTGGGATGCGTCCTACACGAGTCCAATAGAATTGATCATAATATTTAAGCACGGATAAGCAATCCTTATACAGGTATATGACGTAAAAATATGAATCAAACTTTCCGGACATCATAAAATCAAAAACTTTTATTATATTTCTCAAAAGATAAAGTTTTTAACATTTCTGGCGTATCTTCTGTGTAGAAGATCTTTAAAAAGTTTTAGTGTTATGCCAATTATACCATGTCTATTATTTTTTAAATAATCGTAAAGTAAGCAAGTCACTGAACTAAGTATGGAAACAGTGCCAAAAAGTATCCTTTGGATTTGCATCCAGTACGATTTTTTCAAGTATTTAAATTAAAATGACCACAAGAAAGACTTAATCAGCATTACACTAATAAGATCTCTTGCTATAAACATACTGACTATAAACAAATGATATAAACTTATAACTTAATTTGGCTGACAAAGAACCATTTTAAGATTCAAATATTAATTAATACATGCATTATATATACACTAACAAGCTCCCGTTATTTTATTACAAATAAAAAGTTCGCTACTGTACACTAGAGATATTACACACAAACGAGTAGATTACGTTAGTGTCACTGCCACGGTAATTTCCTTACTATGGTATTGCTATAAGAAGAAGACATAAAAAACAGCTGGCTGTTGAAACAAAAAAGAAATTTAATTTACCAACTAAGATCAAGTATACAAGTACTTTTTAATTTCAAGATCAGCTTGTGGATCAACTAGATTTTGTAATAATATGTAATGTAAACGTGTGACGACCGTTCTAGTGTAGTGGTGCGGTCTCAATGCCGCGCGCCGGGGCGGTTGCGGGTTCGACTCCCGTTCGGGACAGATATTTGTATTTGTACAAAAAAAAAATTATTATTTCAACACAGATATCCGTGCGGAAAGGAAGTTGATTCTGTCGGAATATACGGCCTTTCTTGCAACAAGAATTCAGGAAGGTTTTTCCGCCACTATCCCCTGAATGAGACCATAAAAGAGCTCTTTCCACCATCGACGTTCCTGCTCTTGTTGAGCCTACTAGAATAAGTCGCAAAGATGGTAGGAGATCTGATGGTTTAACACTGATTCCATGGGAAAGGGGACGGGCGTTTTCGTGGGACGCAACCTGCGTCAACACATTAATTCCGTCTCATGTCAGGGAGACAGCTTTAAAATCGGAAACCGCTGCGGAGAAAGCTGAAATGACTAAACGGCACAAATATTCGTCAATTATTCCAAGTTATGTTTTTGTGCCGTTTAAAGTCGTAACACTGGGACCTTGAAGTAGCAGTGTAAAAAAAAATCTAAAAAAATTGACCCCACGTCTGTTGTTGCCCAGAGAATCGGAAATGTGATTCAACGGGTAAATTCTGTCAGTATTCTTGCCACCATTCCAAGCGGACATGATTTATAAATAAATAAATAAATAAAACGTTTATATCGGACAAGAAGTCTATAAAAATCAACATTATTTTATACTAGGAGTCAAGTAGAACACAGAAAACAGAAAATAAAATACAACAACATTATATCAGAAGTGAGCAAAGAAAAATAAAAAAAAAAACATATAATTTAACATTCAATTAAATAAAATCATGTAAGTCAATAAGGTAATGTCAGTCAGTCAATTTAAATTAATAATAATTAAATTACATTATGTCAAAGTTAATATTCAAAATTAAATGTCATGATTAGAAAAATAAAAATAAAATAATCGAATAAAATTAGAAAAATAAAAATGTATACCAAAACTGTCTGTAAATAATTAGTTGAAGTTTTGCATTGTAAATATGTAAAATATTGTAAAATTTAAAAATAAGTTTATTGTTACAAAAAAAAAATATTGCCCCATAAGACTAGTAAGTAGTTCAAATAGACAATTAAGATAAATGTAATGTAATATAAATGTAAAGAGATATAAGAACATATAACTTTGTAAAAGAAAAAAAAATAAAACATTTGGCATTCTGTTTATTAAAAATACCTTATTTAAAAATAATGCATAAATAATTACAATAGGAAAAAAAAAGAGTAGGAAGGGAACTCACCCATAGTAAGAAAGAGGACTAATGATAGTAATAAAACGTATGAAGAATGAAAGTGCGAGAAGCATAAAAGCGAGATTATGAATGAATGAGTAGACAAACCTAATGTTAAAAAAAACCTACGATAATTTTGGAGAGATAGAACAAAAAAAAAAAACTGCTGCCAGAAGGCCTCTTCTCTAGAATTATATAAGAAGGATTGGAGCTTAATCCACCACACTGTTCCACTGCAACTTGGCGGATATTTACCTACCATGGGTAACAATCGTTATCAGGTAAAATTGGGACCGACGACTTTTACGTACTCTGCGAGGCATAGTGGTGAGACCCACAAGGACATTCACCCAGACAGAAAACAAATATTTCTGCAAATACAAATATCTATCCCGAGCGGTCGGGAATTGAACCTGCGACCGCAGGCACGCGGCGTTGACGCAACTACTCGCATCACTACACCAGAACGGTCGTCAAGAGGTGTTCCGTCTGATCGTAATTTCAGTAAGCAGTTGGTTAATTTACTTTAATACTTAGGTAACTCGGTACTTTCTTTTTGGCGGGTAGACACGAAAGTATACAGACGTATTCTTATGTGATATTAGTGATTTTTGTTTTAAATTGGTTTTAGATACATATATATGTGCATAATTTAAGTTAGCATAGTGTAAGTTGATTCTCACCACACACTTTCACACAAAATGTAAAACTCAAAACATCAAGATGAACACTTCAGTTGACCATCTTCAGAAGACTATGGAAGAACTCTCTTCAAGTATTAATAGCAGGATGGACGAATTTGAGAAGAATCTTAATTTACCTAGTACTGCAACTTCCACTGTCAAATCCCCGGCAGCGGATTTCTGTACCTTTAAGTCCTTAGTATGGAAAACTCTTGGCTTGCTTAAGTCCCAAATTGAACTAGTAGTTCTAGGCATGGATTAACTGGTGACACAGTTCCATAGAAAACGGCTTCTTTTCCATGAGGTCAAGGAGGGTAAGGATCAGGATATGCGCAGGACTGTCATTACATTGCTATCCAACCAGATGAAAATACTTGATATACTCGTAAGAATCGAACATCTTAGTTTTTGCCAAAGACTGGGTACAAAAAAAGAATCTGCTTGCCATATTTGCTTTTCCGATTTACAACTTCGCTCTAAAGTATGGAAAGCCAAAACTAGCTTGAGGGGGGCTAAAATCACAATAACTGAGTTGTTGAGGTTTAACAAAACCCCGCTAAGAGATCTTTGCGGCAGCTCGTAATCATTTCGGTATGAAGAAATGCAGGACAGCTGATGGTGTTATTGTGATTTTGCTACCAGATAAGTCCTGAAACAAAGTTACTACTTTATCGGAGTTGAAACAAATCGTTTTGCCCAATCAGCGAGCAGTCTTGCGATAATAATAAACGATTACATTGTATATGTATAGTTCATACGGTCATCTAATATCGATATAACTTTGTAAATTTATGTATTGGGTAATCGTAACATTTTCTCATGTTATCTATTTTGCATTTAATTTAAATTCACCGTAAGAAATTATATATAACAACAAACATAAAATTGTATTTTATTGTAATTTGTCAGTTGTTAAAATAGCTTAAGGCATTGATCTATTTTAGATCAATGGTTTAAGGTAACGCAGTGCATATTGCGTTTAGTTTCACTGCAAATTTTATATTGCTTCTGTACATTTAATTTTTTTTTAATTCGGTTTTTTGAATAAGTGTGTATATTAATCTTACATTTAATATTTAAGTGTCGATTCAACTTATGCATGTGAAAAGTGGTACGTATTTGTAGTTTTGATATATATTTTTTTTCGATCTCTGTTTTTATTATTAATTTATATATCCTGTATATATAAATTGAAGAATAATATAAAGGATTCGCGAATCGATACCACCGTATCGATTCGCGAAACTCACCAGTTTCGTCTGCAAATCAAGGGATCAAGTGTCGAGTGTACAAAAAACAAGGGACAATGGTCGGGGTGAAAAAGACAATAGCAGTAGTAACCAGTGTTTACGCTGCAAAAGTACGAGAAAGGAGGTAGTCCGGTATGGACACTTCTAATGCCGTCAACATCTACCCGCAAACTTCAGTATAGTGAACAAGACATTCGTTGATAATGTCGAAATATCGAATCCCCCCAGATAAAAATAAAAAACATGGTAAATATCCCGTTTTAAATAATTATGATTTTTGTCAGATGTGCTGCATAAAAATGAGTTCTAATAACAAGACGCAATTTTATCATTTATATAATGTTATACAGTTATAATTCTATAACTAGTTAACTCTTATCTGTGTTTGTAACACAGTTATAATACACGGAATCCTTGAGACCACGCACAAGTCCATACTCACCTTAAAATTTTACGAACCTTCTGCGTGTAATAATTTAATAATTTTAGTTACGTTTTCAAATATTTAACCTTTTCTAGTATTCATGTATAATATATTTAAAATTAAAATCACTGAGGCGTAGGATTTTTTTACGAGTTATTTAAGCGTATATATTATCTATTTTACTAAGAAAAATAAATTGAATTTTTATATAAACAATTCTATGGAAAAGATTTTAAATTGTTATAGTAACATTTTTTTAAGAAGCGTACAACAAAAAAAAGAGACTATATCAGAGATACTTTTTTGCTCACATATAAACAAACATAAATTTGTCAAGAACTGTGATCGACATAATATATATTTAAGAAATAAAAATAAATTGGCTAATCCAAATTTTAGGCTCCACAAAATAAGTAACTCCTTTGTAGGTACGTAGGTAGGTAGGTAACTGTATACGCATGTACAATACACTGCCTGGCAATGTGCAAGATTTGTCCTTAAATAAATTTAAACGCTTTATTAAATCTAAATTATGTAGTAAGGCATATTACAGCATTAAAGATTTTTTAAATGACAAGGCTGCTTGGCAGTGACACGATTTGCTCGTTCTTTGTAAATATATATTTTTTTTGTATGTACAAAATATGATAAGTGTTAAAAAGAGTACCGACAGATTTTTTTTTCCTCCGGCTTTTTTTCTCTCGGCCTACATTAGAGACATTATTATATTGTTGTAATATTTAGTAAGGCCGATGATGAAATAGATGATGAAATTGTAGATGTCTACCGAGACATTTTTAATTTTTTTTTTGACGTTCGTTGAGAGTGTGTACTGTGTAATCACCTTATAACGAATAAAATATTTTTGATTTTTTTGAAATATTTTTGATTTTGATAGGTAGTTTTATTTATTTTTTTCTGGTGAAAGATTTCAAACAAAAAATATTTTCTATAATACCCTTATACAAAGAACTATAGGTTAAAACTTCAACAACAATATTATAATTAATTATTTTTAATCATTTTATTTTGTTTTTATTTTTTCACAGGAAAACATTTTCATTGCAGAAACTTACTTATTATATCTGTATTTAGACTTTCATATGATTTTTATCTATACTATCTATACTAATATTATAAAGGTGGAGAGTTTGTTCGTTTGTTTGTTTGTTTGTTTGAACGCGTTAATCTCAGGAACTACTGGTTCGAATTGGAAAATTATTTTTGTGTTGGATAGCCTATTTACCGAGGAAGGCTAAAGGCTATATAACATCACGCTACAACCAATAGGGGCTGAGCAATAATAAGAAATGCTACAAAACCGGGAAAAAATAATCTTTTTTTAGAGCTTCCGTTGCGTTTTTTGTTATTTATCTTCTCGAGACATTTTTTAACTATAGTTCCACTTCTAAAGAAAATATAACATCACTCTTTTACTGAGAATTTTCGAAAAATAAAAAATAACTCAATAATACGTTGAACGACTAGTAATCAAACCCGAGACTCCTTGCTCGGCAGTAACGCTTGCGACCACTCGACCAACGAGGTGGGTACCTACTCTTAGAGTAATTGTTTAAAAATATTTAAGTACGTTTTTCCCTCAAATAACGCGGGTGAAACCGCGGGGCACAGCTAGTTAATAATAGAAGGTGTGGGTATAGTTAATTTATATGAGTAAATATTAAGTATATATATGTATGTGTATCTGTATTATGTTCCTGTGAATGTGTGAAGTGTAATGTACTTCATCATAGATTAGGCTGTCCTGATTTTACGTACTGAATCTTAATTGAGTGTGTACTATTTTAAAATAGTAAGTAGGAAAAAACACTATTTTGTATTTATGGCTTTTAATGGTGCCAAAAGATCACAGATAGTTTCGTCATCATCATTATCATCACAATCCGTTATTTATCCGTCATATAATTAAAGTATATTTAATATTTTGAAGTCTCGAATACGGGAAATTTATTTAAGGAGCTTTTTTTCCTTTCGCCAATCCCAATCTAAGGCCAGAAAAAAATCACATGATATAAAATTCACATTAGGATAATCTATCTAAAGAAATCAATTTGACGAGCCTTATTTCAATAATCTTTCTATATTAATTGATTTTTCTTAATAGCAATAGCTTTCTAGCGTGGATTTTATATCAAAATTCTATATATATTTTGAAAACCCAGTGATAAATATATTTGTGAAACCTGTCCGAAGTGTTGTAAAGTTGAAATTACTATTACTATTACCATAAAATATCCATACCATTACCATAACCGAAAACGATTTTCGAAAACATTTTATTTGAATATTATTTAAGACTCAAAAAAAAAATATAATAAAATAATAGCCCCTGTCAAAATTCTTGATCATGCGCTGAAAGCTCTTTCTAGATCGTTCCCAAGGAATTTATATCATAACTAGAACGCTCACTTAATAAAATTGTATATTCAAATATGCACCTATACCTACTTAAGCCAAATTCGATGTGGAATTTTGTAAACAAACCAAAAGTCATCGTATATGTGCTATGTCGTGAATGAAAAATTATAATTTATCACCAATTTCCTAATTATACATTAAGAAATTTACTTTAACACTGTTTCCTAGACCTTTACCGCCAAATACGTAATATGCGAGAAATTTTCCTTATTGTTATAAGGAATAATAAAATTAACAAATTTCTATTTACTAATATACATCTAACAACTTAAAATTTTAGCACTGACAGGAAAATTTCGCAGTGAAAGCAACATTAATTTGGTCTTTTTTGATCAGTCATTATATTGTAAAAGGTAAATTCTAATCGATTTTTATACACAACTTTAATTATTATAATTATTATGTTTATTCAAAGAAAGCTAAGTAAAATAAATAATAAAAGAGAATGAGTGTCTGAACATAGATTTTTAATCATGATAAATCAATTTTAAAACAAATGTTGTTTTATTTTGAATGCTATTCATGGATAGTGTAGCTATTTTTAATATAGGCATATACATATTTATGAAAATCATTCAGTGGGAAATTAGTTACCTATACCCACGTTATCAAGTAAATTTTACCTCTATAACAGATAATTATAGATAATTTATGAATACATCTAACTCCCTGACTTATTTATTTTTAAGTTTTATGTAGCTTGTAGCTACTACTGTGTATAAATATTATAAAATATAATAATAAATAGTAATTATATTTTAAATAATAATTATTTTCCAATAACTTGTTAACTTCTGCCTATGGTGACATGTCAAGTGAAAAAAAATCTTTCCGAGCATTTCGTTGACTATTGGTATTTTGTCTCTTTCTTACGAGTTGCCTTGAATCCATGGTAGAAAGAGATGCAATCTCTCTCTTTGAAACATTTTTGAGTGCCTGTGCGCATTCCAGTTTGTATATAAATTTCTTGATCGTTCCTGTATATCACAAAGTAAATGTGTATAAAAATCGCGAGAGAAAGAGCTATTGTTACAACGCCGTATACTACGGGTTAGTACGGATATGCTTGTTTAATAAATATATGTCGGAGGAGTTGGGTTGATTGTTACTAGCATGCATAACGTATAATATTATTTGTTTAGCTTAATATTGTGATCGGAGCAGAATACTTGCCTCGAGTGGGGTCGAGGCATCATCTTGACTTTAGACATTTTGTTTGGAGTGCTAGCGAGGTAGCTACGGTTGGTTTGGAGTGCTAGTATGGATCGAGTTGAATGATTATACAGAGCGCAGTGTATTCGGTAGATTAAAGTGAGATCGGTGCCTTGAACTCGCTGCTCAGTTTAGTTTTAATTGTTCATTTTCCTTGTGTTATTATTATTAAATTGTTATTAAGAGACCTAATATTGTGTAATCTTAATTATAATAGTGTGAAACCGTGATCATTTGTGTTTTGTGCTCGCATCTTACCCCGATGACGCCCACTAAGCTCGCAACCACTAATGACGATGTCCACGGGAACGATGATTCTCCGACATCAGAAGTGGGATCGATGCAGGCACAAAACGTGAGCGAACGACCAGTGGCAGACGACGGATGGCGCGCGTTATTTGAGGCGCAACAAACCAGCATGAGGCTACTCGAGGAGGCGCTAGCTAACACACCGTATAACGAGGATACCTAATGACATGACGCTGCCCAGATTTAAGCCGGAAGTTGCAGACACTGATACCCAGACCTAGCTGACAACGGCGAACATCTGCTTATCGGATCGTGGTATAAAGGGAAGTAAATTAGTTCTTATACTTAGCAAGGCCATGAGAGGCTCAGCCGCAAAATGGTTTTCGCAGATAACTTTTCTTAATATGAAGTGGGTAGAGTTTAAATTTTTTTTTTTCGCTTTGTTACGTTAGAAACATGTGCAGCAACCTTTGAGGAATTATACTTTTGAGGAATTATACTATAGAGTAGATGCTGAGACTTGGTTGTTTGCAATAGGAGTTATGGTATGTACTTAAGGGTCATAACATTTTTAAACAAATTTTAAATAATAATTTAACTAACGCATTTAATAATCACTTTCAATAACTTGTAATAAACCTGTTCCTAAATCAAAAAAAAATGTTGATATTTTGTATATTTTAATAATCAAAATGCTTATTTTTCAAAATACTACCATACATTTTCAATTCGTGTAAATTCTGCTCCAAAATTTCAATTTATTTTATACATTCTTGCACTACGTGGTATATTAATAATATAAATACAAAATTTCAAAGGTCATTTCATGTTGTATATGCAAGATTCAACTTTAACGTTACTTATTTGTGATTTATTTGTCTTTTTTGTGACGTTCCCGAAAATGATGGAGGTGTTCCCAAAATGACAGCGAAGTTCCCTAAATTACGATAACGTTCTCTGAATGAGCGCAACACCCTATTTTCAACATATTTTATGCATAAAAATAATATACGTTTACAGTATTATAACTTTATTTGTACTTAAGGAAAGACGAACATGAGTATCAAATGTTAATCTTAAAATCTAATAATATTAAATGTAGTAGATTCAATCAACAAACATTAGGAACGAAGAAGGAATTAAAAGTCTATAACGGATTTTATCGCGTTTATTTAAAACTTTACAAGACAAAGACAGAGTTACACAAAGACAGAGACAAGTTTAGAAAAAGTTTGCTGTGTATCAACATACTCAACAAGGTACCAACCACTACATCAGATTTGATGAGCCACAAATTCTCGCTAAAGAACACCGATTTTTACCAAGGATGATTCGCTAGGCTATTGAACTAAAAAAAACATCCTAATTTCAATAGAGAGGATGGTTGGAACGTACCACCAGCTTGGGAGCCAGTTCTGAAATTTATTAAACCCGAGGAAAATAAGAACACAGCACGACTTCCAGACACAATAAGTTTAAATAAACGCGATAAAATCTGTTATAGACTTTTAATTAAACGAGTGAAATTCGCGTAAATATAAGAGAACAGTATAATATCACACTCATTAAGATTAGTTGCATATCAATGCTTGAAATTAAAATCGAATAACAATAGCTTTTGTAGTTTAAAAATAAACAGACATTAGGCATTAGTAACATTATTACTACATGCATGATTGCATCATATCACAAAGTAACATTTTTGAAAAGCCTCTCGCTGTTTGGAATTTTTAAGTAATTTGTCAACGGTTTCTTTTAGTTGGGCTGTCAAAACCTCGCCAAATAATAGACGTTTACGAACTTCCGGAGTAACAGAACATCCTTTTGTCAATTCATATACTTTGCGAGTAGGCGTATCAGCACTCTTTTGGGGTGCTCTTTCTTTACGTCTTCTGCTTCTCTCTACTTTTTTTTCGCAACTTATCTATAGTTCTTTGTATTTGTTGTTTCTGTTTCTTAACAGTTCTGTAAGCCTGCGCTTTATCTTTTTAACCTGTTTTCTTCCCGATTTCTTCCTCAACACGCGAATATCGTTTTCCATCTCATTTTCAGAATCTAGCGGGCTGTTAGCTAAAATATTTGACATCCTCTTTATTTTTTCTTCCTATACTTTTGAGAATTTTTTCTCCATGACTTTCTCTATCTCTTCTTGTCTCTTTCTGTCATATCACTTTCTTTTTTTTCGTCTTAACTTTCTTTTCAGCTTGCTTTCTTTGGTAATATTCCCTATCTTTTAGTCTCTTCATCATAAGACTTTTCACGAAGCTCTTTATAATCTATATTGTCCTGTTTTAATCTTTTTTTCGACTTCCTTTTGTTTCATTTTTATCGTTTTCCATGATACTCGTACTAAATTGATACCTAAAACCAAATTTAGCATGGTTATAGTTTTTAACGAATTAGAGTATCATTTTGAAAAAATGATTAATCGATAAATATTTTCATGTCACGTTTGACGCCGCCATGTTAGACATTGGTTTTAGAGGTTATGAACAAGTGAGCAAAGATGTTTATAAGCATTTTGCAAAAAGTAAGCAAATTTCCGAAAAACTAATCAACAAACAGCGTTCCCGTAATGACAGGGAATTAAAGTACGCTACACAAATATCAAATTAAATGGTAACTTACCAACAAAATTAATAATTTGTTTTCGTAAACACAAAACACGCCATTTACTTAGTCAAGTGAACTTCACACTGCAACACCCTAACGCCATCTAGGGTTTTTTTTTTTTTGTGACGCAGGGTAATCCATTTACGGATGATATCGAGGACGCCCGGGTCGGCAGTCCTAGACCTATGTCGGACTCGACACTTTGGGAGTGCAATACCGTACTAAACCCCTGCGGGAGCCTTCAGTCGCTTTAATTGGAGGGTCCCGGATCTGCAGGCAACAGGATCCCTCCAGCGACAGGCTGGCCTCGGCGAAAAGGCCAGACTTATCCTACATGGGAACTGTCCGGCTAACCTCTGAACAGTCCCGACGACGTCGTGTCTAGCAGGCCGGGTTCCCATTCCGGCCCGACACGGGCACAAGGGCGTTACTGTAGGCGCATTAAGTAGCGCCTCCTACGCACCCCCATTCGTCGCCCGCGGATAGAGGCCACGTCGGTGGCCTCCCCTCTCCTCCGCTCGTCGGCCTCCTTCTGGGACATTACTGTCTCGCAGAAGGAGACCATCGCCTTCCAGGAGTCGTCGCCGAGTATCGCGGTGATGATGCTCGGGAGCGACAAGTCCCCTCCGAGGACCGACGTCAGACCTTGACGCAGTGCCGCCCATCTCGGGCACACCTCGAGGGTGTGCTGAGCAGAGTCCACCGCCGCGCCACAGTCGTGACATTCAGTCGTCGGCTCCCTCTGGGCCGTCCGGCACAGGCAGTCACCAAAGCAACCGTGCCCGGTGAGAACCTGCGTCAGACAGAAAGTGAAGGGCTTGCGTTTTCGACGCATCCACCGCTCAAGGACCGGGCGAATGGCAGCCGTTACGCGAGTGCCGTACGGCTGCCCCTCCAGGTCCTCCCCCCACCTCCGCATAAGCGCTTCCTGCCCTATCCGACGCACCCGTAGGATTCCGTCCAACGTAGGGTTCTCACCAAGAGCCCTCCTACCCGAGACGTAAGAGTAGGTCTCGGCAAGAACCTCCGCCATGAGTTCCCACGGGGGGTCACCGGCTAGAGCAGTAGCTGCAGTCCACGATACCGTACGGTACCCCCGGATCACCCTCACCGCGATGATCCTCTGCGCAGAGCGCAGCGCAGCCTTATTCCTCGCAGTGAGGCGATCCGCCCAAACCGGGGCGCCGTACGTCGCCATACTCCGGCAGACACCAGAGTACAGCTGCCTGCAGGCGGCGCTGGGTCCTCCGAGGTTCGGGAGGAGTCTGCCCAGTGCACTCACCACCTTTACGACCTTCGGTCCCACCATAGAGAAGTGTGGGCCAAAGGTCCACCCTCCGTCTAGGATGAGCCCCAGATATTTGATTTGGGAGCTCATCCTGACCCTCCCCTCTCCGGTTTGCAGGGTAGCCACCGGTGGGGGTCCCTTGCGTCCGGTCCCGCGGAAGAGGAGGGCTTCGGTCTTCTCAATTCTGACACGAAGCCCTAAACTCTTTATGCGGCTGATCACGAGATCGACTCCGACCTCGGCCAGCCGCGCCGCCTCCTTGAAGTTACGTCCCCGCGAGTAAACGAGGGTATCATCTGCATAACAGATGACACCCATCCCGGGGAGGAGACGGCCTCGCAGGACCCAGTCGTACCCGATGTCCCACAGTATCGGACCCAGAACTGATCCCTGCGGGACACCGCAGCCGACTCGCCGCCACTCCACGGACCCCGACTGGTTCTCGAGGCCTACCCTTCGATCGGAGAGGTACGCCTCCAACAGCCTCCTGAGATACGGAGGCACTCCGAAATATTTTAGTGCCTCCCGTATCACCGTGTGCGGCAGACTATTGAAGGCGTTCGCGATGTCTAACGACACCGCGACCACCACCTCCCTCCTCTAGGGTATTTTGTTTTAATTAAGTCAACCAATGTCAACCGCGTTCATGGAATGATTTGATAAACGTCAGACAGCATTTGAATCGCCAAAACAGGAAGAAATTAAAATGATATAAAATTATTTTATACATATATTCTTAATTTAATGATTTTAAATGCTAATATTAAAATATGACATTTTTAATTTCTAATTACGAGTATATACATTTCTGACTTGTCTGAACTACGAAACATGGTATAAGGATACGTTCCCGGAATGACTATTTAGGCTTTTTTTTGTTTAAAATCAAGTAAAGCATTATTATTAAAAATAAAATATGCTTAGTGCCTTGTAATTAGGCATAACACCTATATTTTGAAACAAATATGGTAGTAATATCATGTTATTTTATTAAGAAAAATTTTGTCAGAAGTATAATACTCACCTCTCTGATTTTGACCCTTAAACTCAGTCTGAGCAAAGCGCCTGTCGAAGTGAGTTGTGACCTGCTTAAGTTGTTATATTCAAAATCTATTAAATTTTGTAATGTGTGATTTAATGAGACGTCTTGTTTGCTCCAAAGTTCGTTTATTAATCCTCTCTATTAGAGTAACACATTGTATATATACATATAGCCGGGACGCTTACATACACACACTAAACCTTCCACGGCATTTAAAAAAAAAAATTAAAAAGAATTTGGTTTATTTTTTACATTTTTTTTTTCATTCATAATAAGCATTACAATAATTAATGTGTAGATAGTATATGGATGGTACAATGAATATAAACTCTTTTGCAAAAAAAAACGGGCACTTAAGCAAAGAACTATTTTATAGTTACTATTAGTTTGTTTGACAATTTTAGGTATTGTTATCCTCAGAATTTTATAAATTAATTAGGAAGGAATAGTTTTCATCAGTTTTATCATAACATTTTAATTAAATTATTAAGAAATAATGTTTAAGCTCAAAACACTATGATTGTACCTGCTCGCTAAATAAAAATAAAACGCGTTAATTTCTTCGTTTTTCTTGAATACATTAAAAGCAGATAAAAGTTTAGTATTGAGTGTGACCCCCTCTTGCTGAAATCACAGCTTGCATTCGTCTGGGCATGCTAGTGAGTATATCTTTTATGGTTTCTTGGGGAATACGTTCCCACTCCGCGGTAATCACATTCTTTAGCTCTCTGATGGTCTGCGGAGCCGGCTGCACTCATCTCACTCGTCGCTTCAGAACGTCCCAGACATGCTCTATGGGATTTAGGTCCGGACTTCTAGCTGGCCAGTCCAAACGACGAATTCCGACTTCTAGCATATACGCATCCACACCGCCAGACCGGTGGGCGCGAGCGTTGTCGTCCATAAAAATTGAGTTTTCGCCAAGAGCGGTTAAAGCGGGTTGTGCATAAGGAATTAGAACTTCCGTTATGTATCGGTGTCCAGTCAGTGTACCGTTTTCGATGAAGACTAACTCCGTACGATCCATAGAATTTATTCCTGCCCAAAACATAACAGAGCCCCCTCCATAAGGTGTGATTTCTTCAAAACATGCCTCTGCAAAGCGTTCTCCTCGTCTACGTAGCACTCGCCGACGTCGGTCTTCACCATGCAGAGATATCCTGGCTTCATCGGAGAACAATACCCTATCCCAGTCTTCATGAGTCCATGACACACAATTTCGAGCGAAGCTAAGCCTGGCAACTCGATGTCCACGGAGTAATTTAGGGCCGCGTGCCGGGCGATGACTGTGTATATTAGCAGCGAGAAGCCTCCTCCTGACCGTCCATAGACTAATTTGCACATTTCTTACTTCTTCGAGGGTGTTCTTGAGGTCCACATAAGAAGATTTGCGATTTCTCAACGCTTGACTAACTAGAAAACGATCATCCCGTGGTTCGATACATGTCTTTCTGCCAGGACCAGGCCTTCTCTTGACGGAACCGGTCTCTTGATAGCGCTGCCAGGTCCTTTGAACTGTCGACCGACTCACATTTAGCCTCTGAGCCACGCATTGACTGCAACCTTCTTCAAGCAGCGCAATAATTTTGCTCGCTTTTATCACTTTATCTACCATTTTCGAGATTGCTAAACAGCAATAACAATACTTTTAAATGTCAAGGACACCAGATAATTTAATAAAAATTGACAAAAAGTTAATTAGAGTCGATATTAACTATAGGGAATTCGCGCCACAAAATGTAGTTAAAAGTTATTTTCTTTGAAAACCAGGCTCAGTCAAAAATTTGAATTTGGAATGTACTCTTATAAACATTATGGCACTTTTATAACTGGCCAGTAACATGTTCAAATGATTAAAACCTTTTTGGTATTTTATTTTTTTCAGCCAGGAAGAAAATCGAAACCGCCCGTTTTTTTTTGCAAATGAGTGTATTAAATTGTTACAGAACAATGGAGTTAAAGCTAATTAATATATAAACTTATTATAACGACTTATTCTAAACGAATACAAGAATAATAATATTATAATAAATGCTTACTTAACTAAAATATTATATCAAAAAACTTGCAAACTTAATTGCAAAATAAATGTCAATCCAGGAATATAATTTTATATAGGTACATACTCTTATTACGTATTTAAGTAGTTAGTCAATAGTCAGTTAATTAGTTATAGTCACAATACTACAAGTCATAATAACTTTACTCTTAGTACGAGTACATCTTGAGAGTCTTTTATCATTTTTGTTTCATATATACTCTTTCTAGGCTTCCATCCGGCCAGTTTATTATTTATATTTTATATGTTTAGGGGGGTTCTGACCTCTCCCATACTTTTTTTTTCATTTATATTTTTAGAGCACTTTCATTATTTATATTTTTATTAAGCCTTTTGCACTATTGCTCTCACGCAGACGACTCGCGTACAGCATGATCGAGATAATAGGCTGCACATCATCATTGTCACTTATTATAATTCATATTCAATTGTTTCTATATATTATTTAATTCTCGAACCATAAGCAAAACACTTAAATTAGAACTTATTAACCGATTAACAGTTTCACGATTTTCGGTTGATCAGACCGATTAGTTATTGATGAAAAAGCTAATCTATAATATAAAAATAAGTCGGGTTTTCCTTCCTGACGCTATAATTCCAGAACGCACGAACCGATTTCCACGGTTTTGCATTCGTTGGAAAGGTCTCGGGCTCCGTGAGATTTATAGCAA
The DNA here is from genome assembly GCA_036937285.1 of Euphydryas editha. NCBI lineage: Eukaryota > Metazoa > Arthropoda > Insecta > Lepidoptera > Nymphalidae > Euphydryas > Euphydryas editha. The sequence continues at coordinate 19,975,335 of JAUPFZ010000005.1, read as the reverse complement.
ACAAAATTCTGGAAAAATTTCAAAAGAAAAGCAGGAAAACAGGGAAAATATTTTTCACATACAGCGCCATCTCTGATACATAGCATGTACTATTTCATCTTTTAATCCCCAAACGAAATGTTACAAAAAACGAAACCATCTGGTGGCGAAACGGAGTTCGCCGGGTTTGCTAGTGGTTAATAGAATTTTTTTCCTAACCAATTTCCAACAGTTAAACTCAAACCAATAATTATCTTTTATTTATATATTTTTTTCATAAACCATCATATTCTTTCTACAATCAAATAGTTTCCCTTAAAAATATTTATAAGTCATATACCTTTTTATTTTTAATTTACGTATAAAATGCGGATTTGCAAACACTGTTCTTTTTTTTAACTTAAAATAAATTGTAATATCATAAAGCAATTTTAATACTTTATTTTAAATGTAATTAACAATGGAAATTTACTAAGTATTGCATCAGATTGAAATAAGATTCAGAGATTCATATTAGTGTACGAATACCTTACCATATACGTAAAAGTTTTGTGTCATGTAAGTTCAAAATGCGATCTACGTATACTTTATAGGAATGTGTTCGTATGAAATCGTTTAATAATTATGTTTATAATATTATCATTAATCGATAATACAATCTTTATTTTTTCGAAGTATTACAATAGAAGTATGGAAGTTACTATAAATATGTATTACGACATTTTAAATACTGTTATATACCATGCAAAGTTTTGTTTCAAAGATACTAATATATATTCGAATATATAAAGATCATAATATCACGTAATTTAGACCTCTTTTTTTCAGAATTTTTCTATTAATTAAATCTTATAATATTTATCAACATCTAGACAAATAGTAAAACAGTGACAATAAGATAATTAGCGACTAAATATTTTATTATTTTAAAATTTGAAAAAACTTTCAAATGATTTAAAACGAAACTAAGCGCATCTTCCGTATATATTTTTTGTTTGCGCATAACATTCCCAAATTCGGAGCAGCTTTGATATGTGCAAGAAATATGAAACGATGAACTCAGATCTATTCTTAGTAGAATTTTATAACAATGCTTTTTAATACGATTAAAGCTAGTTGAATACAAACAAAATGTGATATAGTTATATATTTATCATTGCTGCATATTTAGTATTATTAAGTAATATTTTTAGTATTATAAAATAAAAAAAATATAGTGATTGATGTATATCCAATGTCATTTGGAATGAATATTAATAACTGTATCCGAAAAAACTATTTGACAAATTATACACTTTGTTGAGAATACAAAATATTAGTTATTTTTAGGTACTTTTCTCTTATATTTACGCGAATATTACTCATTTAATTAAAAGTCTAAATCGGATTTTATCGCGTTTATTTGTTTTAAAACTTTACAGTTTAAACATTACAAAACTTTACAGTTACATATGTCTAAAACGTCAACGTCAGTAGTAAATATTTCAAAACAAACTCTGGATGCAGCAACCGTTAAAGTACTTGAAAAAGGCCTAAATTTTGCAATAACACCACGTAGAATTCCCTTCGAAGAAATAATCTGCAATGTCGAGGACTGTTTGACGGAAAACAACTTACGCAAAGAGGATATGGAGGCTATACGTCAAGACATTTCTTCCGTCTTACGTCGAAATAAATTGCCGAAACCAAACCTCTCTAAGGAAGAATCAATTGCTCTCAAAAACTTGCGTGCGAGGTCAGATATTACAGTACTCCGTGCAGATAAAGGGAACGCTACGGTAGTCATGGACACATCAGATTACAATACAAAAATAGAACAACTTCTGTCGGATAAAAGTACGTATAAAATCGTTAATAAAGATCCAACGAATAAAATATTAAAAGAAACTAGTGACTTAATAAAGAAATACTCCGACAAATTAAAAATTGATGTCAAACTACCCACATGTGCAAAATCACCACGCTTATATGGCCTACCAAAAATACACAAAATAAATGTACCTCTACGTCCAATTGTAAGCCAGATCGACAGTCCAACTTACAAACTGGCTCAGCACGTAGCAAAGGTACTGTCACCACTCAGAGGCAACACAACAGCATATGTGAAGGATTCCTACCAATTTGTGAGTGAGATTAAAGACCTGCAACTCACTCAGAATGAAACAATGGTGAGTTTCGATGTACAGTCTTTATTCACATGCTTACCGGTACAAGACTGCATTGAAATTGTACGAAGGAGACTAGTGGAGAACGACATGCCAGAAGAATATGCAATAATACTCAAGCACTGCCTTACAACTGGCTACCTGTTGTGGAACCACAAATACTACATACAGGTGGATGGCGTGGCTATGGGCTCTCCAGTATCCCCCATAGTGGCTGACATCTACATGGAGGACTTCGAGGATCGAGCCCTAAGGACAGCACCTATCTCTCCTAGATTTTACAAGAGGTATGTAGATGACACTTTCACCATATTACCAACAGACAGTACTTGCATATTCCTAGAACACCTTAACTCCATAAATAACAATATTCAATTTACCATGGAGTTAGAGGCAAACAACACACTAGCTTTCCTAGATGTACTTATAATCAGGAATCCTGATCATAGTTTAAGCCATTCTGTGTATAGAAAATCCACCCACACAAACAGGTATTTAAACGGTGCTTCTCACCATCATCCTAGACAACTCTCTGCCGTTGGTTTGTCTCTGTTTCAGAGAGCTCGCGGGATCTGTGACGAGAAACACCTGGACGCAGAGCTACAGCACGTCAAGCAGGTACTGCGAGACAACAACCTCCGAGCACCGCGTCAGCGTCACAGATCCCGGAGAAAGAAGACAGCCACAGTGGAGCGCCAGCCTGCCGTACTACCATATGTCAAAGAAGTCACTGACAAGATTGGCTACATCTTGAAGCGAGCTTCAATAAAAACTTACTACAAGCCGCCAACGAAGATAAGTCAATTATTACCATCTGTCAAGTGTCAAATACCTTTACAAGATGCAGGGGTCTACAAATTAGACTGTGAATGTGGTCTCTCATATATAGGGCAAACTAAGAGGAGTATAGAGACACGCGTCAAAGAACACATAGCTGACATGAAACACCAACGGTCGACAAAGTCTGCTGTGTATCAACATACTCAACAAGGTACCAACCACTATATCAGATTTGATAAGCCACAAATTCTCGCTAAAGAACACCGATTCCTACCAAGGATGATTCGCGAGGCTATTGAAATCAAAAAACATCCTAATTTCAATAGAGAGGATGGTTGGAACGTACCACAAGCTTGGAGGCCAGTACTAAAATTAATTGAACCCAAGGAAAATAAGAACACAGCACGACTTCCAGACACAATAAGCTCATTCTGCATGAATAGGAACGGTAAAAAGTAATAATTTATAATTGTACAAAAAGCGGGGTATATAACAATTGATTCATTATTCGGACACCCACCACCTCAGTCCCCCGAGATCATGGACGCTGTAAAGGGTCCGAAACGTCGGGAAATAATTTAATTTAATTAAAAATCGTTAAACTGTAAAGTTTTAAAACAAATAAACGCGATAAAATCCGACTTAGACTTTTAATTAAATATTTTTAGGTAATTAAAAAAAAAAAGGTACTGCAGCTACAACAATTACTTTACTTTATAATATTCGAATCATTTTGGATGATTACCTTGTTACTGCATAGGAAGATGTATTTTGGTGTATGTGGCAGCTAATTTTCACGGACTTGCATCATTTTGGGTACTTCTTTCTTCTCAATCTTTTTCTTAAGTTTGATTGACATTCTTTTTTTTTTTTCATTAGGCCGAAGTCGAGGTCGTTTGTCGTCACAAATCGAGCATTTTCACTATGTATGTCCTTTTTGAGGAGACATTATTCATCAAGCTTGCAATTTTTATTTCATTATTCGATATTATATTTGATATTAAATTTATTTTTCTTCTTTAATATTTTACTTTTCGTTACACCATATTTTTTTCTTTTTCTTGTCTTCTTAAAATTTTTTCTTTTTATTTCACTTTCACGTTTTTCGTTTTGCAGTTTTATTTAATTTATTTCATTTTTATTTATATGGTAGTAGACGGTGGTGCGGTGCGCGTGCATTGTATAGCGCTTGCACGCGCACCGCCTGGCAGGGTCGCCATGTAATGTGTGATTTAATGAGACGTCTTGTTTGCTCCAAAGTTCGTTTATTAATCCTCTCTATTAGAGTAACACATTGTATAAATGTATATCGCTGCTTGAATACAAAAGGGACACAAATCAAACAGACACTATTTTACAGGAGAGCCATTCAAAGTTTAGAAAATTTATATTTGTCTGTAACTTATTATTCTTTCATTAATTATATGCATGTTATATACCGCTAAAAGCGTATTTCAAAGCTGCATTTAATGGTACGTAGTATTGTAGTACAAGTGTTGCCTTGAAAGATATATTAGCACATAAGTCCCTTTTGTTTAAAAAAAAATCCCTCGTTTTATGGTAAAAAATAGAATAATTAGACACAATTCAAAAAAATTGATGTTTTAATCAAAATATTTTTCCACTGACTTAGGTAATCTAGAAAAGTTATGACATAAAAATTAAAATGGCAATGCTAGTTTATAAAAATAAATGAAATAACTTCTTTAAGTGAAAATAAAAAAATCTGCTTCAAAAAAAAACTAGAATTAAAATCTTCCTCTTAATAAAGAATTGAAAAAAATATATTCAAAAATCATTAAAAGCTTAAAAGCAATTATTTTTATAAAAAATTTAGTTAATTGGCTCATTACTACAAGCATTTTACATCAATAATAAGGTTTTGTTAATTTATTATTTACAAAATTAAACTATCCATCATAAAAAAATATACCAAACTAGACTTATAGCTTAATATCAGTCTCGAAATAGATATAATATGAATTCTACTAACTAAACAACAATTAAGTAGGATATTCTAATGTAAAAATGTAATTGTACAACATAAATGTCATTAGAAACAGTAAGAAATCGCAACCATTCTTGAGCTAACAACACTATAGAAATTATATTTTCAAAGCTAAATTTTGAATGTGAATATATCAATAACAACTAGTCTGCATATTTCTATTTAAATAACAGGTTTATAAGCTAGAAAAAAACTCCTCGTAATAAAAATATGTAATCTTTCTTCAGTTGTAATTTTTTTACAGCATTGAATCTCGCATTTTTTAGAACAAACTGGCCCTATTTTTTTTCTTCTATATTTTTCTTAGTTTTTGACAAAGATGTGTATGCCTTACCACTGTTCTTTAATAATTTTGTAAGGTTCCTTTTCTATAAATTAGGATTTGCTTTCCTATTGCGACCTTTTCTTTCATAGCTTTCATTTTCATCACACGGAGATGCCGTATCAACACTCGACGTAACTACACTGGGCACCTGAGTCAGTGTTAGCATTATTTGCTGACAGTATTATGTATTTTCGGCCGTAAAATTATCGTTTTCGTTCCAATGTATCGTACAAATACAAAATTTTTACACAGATACTTTTCGACAGTAATAATACATATATCCTGCCTCTGAAGTGGAGACAAAATAAAAAAAAAGTCATCACCTGTACATATCCACTACATCTAATCTAGAAAGCTACAGTTAAGTAGTTAAAATTTCCATTTCGATGACATTTGAACGGAATAAAAATGTTCGCAAAATTATGTTATGCACGTTGGATTATCGTACAATTTTGACACCTCTATGTTCGATCGTACCAAGTGCTAAATTATGTGATTTGTACGATAATTATGTGACGAATGCTAACGCTGACCTGAGTGTTAACACTGTCACACCGAGAATCAAGGATAGATGAAAAATCGAGAAAATTAATCTTTTCAGACTGGATTTCAACAGGAGACAGTACCTAATGCTATCAATTTGTTATTTTGTTCTTTAAACCCTTTATTATTTTTATTGAAACCTGGAGGTTCAGGATCAGAAGGTAACAGCTAACTGTTAGTGAAAAAATTGAATTTATATAATTATCTTCATCGGAATCTGTGTCCGTCATCTCTAGGTCATTTTTAGTTATAAAGTTTAGATCTGCAACGTTGTCGTGTGAAGAAAAAACTGAGCTAGAATTTGTCAAACATGTAGACACAGAAGTGTCACTATAAATATAAATATAAATAAATATAAATATTAACCAACAATCACACCACGTTAACCTAGCCCCGTGCTAAGTTCGTAAGAACTTGTGTTACAGGTACTAGGAACGGAAATAAATTTAAGATATAAATACATATATACATATATACACATCCATGACCCGGTGCAGACATCTATATTCGTCATACAGATTATCTGCACCTGGCGGGATTCGAACCCGCGACCGCTGCGTAAAGTGTCCAGTTGCCTGACCACTCGACCAGCCGGCCGTCAGATATCCGGCTATCATAATCAGTTTCCTGAAAATCACGTTTAGTCTGGTCTTTGATCTTTGTAGTTCAAACCATGATTCTCTATTATCTAACAGGGATAAACTCAGATTGTGTTGACTATCAGGTATGGAATTACTGTTGGAGGAGTTATCTAACAGAGCAGCTGGTTCATTCCATGTTGGGTTTTCAATTTGTGCCTCAAATCGGAGATTAACTGTCATCGATAAAGTTATAATTTATAGCACTCATCTTTCTGCCTCATTTGGTGTGTGGTGTTCAATTTCCTAATCCTTATTCGTGTTTTTGTTGGATTTTAGCATTTCAAATATTCTTTGTACTCTACTACTCATTCTATTATCAAAAAACGGTGATTAATTATAATAAATTCCGTATATCAAATAACAATATACATTAAAAAATAATAATAATTTACTAAAATATTTAATTTTATTTTAAGTTTTATATTAAATTTATAATTATAATGAATTTACTCCCATCTAAAGAAATACAAAAGTAGCGCATTCCAAAATATGGCACTAACGTTTATCAAATAATATTACAACCTCTAAAATATTATAAGCAAAGCGGACGCTATGCTTAGTAAGGCCCTTTTCATTTAAAAGTGATTTTATACTTCTCTAAATCTGTAATACAAAATGGGCAATTTTGAAATATGGCACTTTTTTTAAAGAAATGAGGAATAAACTTACATGATTTCTTAAGATCGAAACGAACATATTTCACTATATGGCGCTTTTGTTTATAAAATTACTAACGCAAGTTAAGGATTTTTTGAAATATGGCACTTTATCATAAAAGAAAAATGCGTTCGCGTCGATTATAGGGTCGCAACTGAGAAAATGGCAGTTTTGCTCATATTTGGTCCCCGAAACTCGAAAATACTAAAAAGGCGCTAGTATTGTTTTCATATATTATAATGAGAAATCAATGGGAGTCTCTTTTAAATACAAAAATATGACCTATTAACATCGCATTTATTAAATAAAAACGATTTCACTTTTTTTCCATTTATGTCCCTTTTGTATTCAAGCAGCGATATATACATATAACCGGGAGGCTTACATACACACACTACAATTTATATACTTGGGTATGTACTGAGGTACTGAGTAAACTACTGAATAAATACAAGTAAAAGCCAATGAGTTACTTTTCACAAGTAATTTCACTGCATTATTGGTAAAACACACGAAATTTAATTATGTTTATAAATTATCACTCGTCACTATACGTAACTGCTCTTGCTGCTGTTTCGGTGAAATTCATAGACTAAGAAACTACGCAGATGTGACACAATTGATACTTAAAATGCTAAAATTATTTTAACTACATAACGTCATTAATTATGTACATGATGGACCACCACTAGGTGGTTGTAGTAAAAGAGATGTGTTTAATAACCCTTTTTTAATCGCTATTTTGTTTATTTAAATGTTTATAACATAATATATTATAACTAACAGTCGGTGTATGTGAAACAATGTATTAACTCAGAAAATGCAACAAATTCCAGATCGATTTACGTTACTGGAAGAATATCACTCATCTCTACCTCAACACAGAGTAGAATGCTCTGGAAATGTCGTCGCCGCGACTGCCATCGGTGGCCGGGCGAGTTGCGATCATGTTTCGGGAGAGCACTTAGCAGGCCAAGTCAGTCGCTCCATTCTCGACAAGGCGTCTTGTGAGTGCCGCTGCCGACGGTGACGTCTACCCGACAGATCGTATTATCGACGCGATAAGATCGATCAATAAGATGGTGAGATCTAACCAATATTCGTATGTTTTGAATTTCGATTATAGCAACGAACAACGACGTAGAAACCTGGTATGAAATTATATAACTGGAACGGTTATCAGAGCTTATCTCGCATCAGAAATTGTCTTAAAGGTGATAGGAACTGGTTAAATGACTAGCTGACGAATAACCATCGTTGTAGTAATTTAAAGACAGGATCGATGAGGAGAAATATTTTAAACGATGTCATCAGCTAATTCTGATAAGTACCAGACCAATAAAGCATACGTTTGTCAATTACTTTTTAAATTGCATATTGTCAAGGACATAAAATAATTTTTAATTAATTAAAATCAATATGAAAGAAGTAAGTGAAATTATTCCCAATAATTTATATTAATACAATTACTTTGCCTATTAAAAGTAACGGAGTGCGTCACGATCATTCAATATGGTAAATGTTTATGTGTGATAAACACGGGCATAATATGCGTTTATATTATTTATAAAAAAAAATTCAAAAAAAAAACTAGACTAGATTCGATTCTAGCAATAGTAATAAAAATAATCAATTTGTTTATAGCTCTAACAAAACTTAACCATGTAGTTTATATAAAAATCCCGGCCATAAGATCGAAGCATGCTTTGTAAAATTAAAATCGTAATTTTATAATGCTTACATTACTTATAATGTTAATTTAAGCGATATCGTCGTAGCAGTTGTTCAGAGAATATCAGTCGATAATTATAATCAACAGTGGTTCAAGCATTCACTTATCTCTTCTTCTTTATTAAATTATTTCAAATGTGCGCGCAAGAAAACCTTTAGAAGTTTTAGAGGTGTTAAGTGTTAACAAAATTGAGTTCTTTGTGATTTTGCTAATCAAGTTTAACGAAAGAACTCTAGAAATAGACTTGCACAAATTTCGATACTGTGATAACTGCAATTATACAGTATTGACGTATTATCGCAAGTGACACAGACGGCTCGGGTCATGTGTCGATTATCACGGATGGGCTAAGTGTGGTTATCCCGTTTAAACCGTTATTAATGTTTTGATTTGATTGACTTTTGTATTCCATGTTTCGTCGTATCCTACGAATAACTACGGCCGTTGTGTCTTTTTATTTTTATTGCATAATTAATATCAGCTACACCTTTTACATTACCTTAATTATAAAAATCACAGAAAATAACACTTTATCCACCAGAAAATAAAGGTTTAAAAATAGCCACTATTGTTATCCTCTCGAATCATCCGACTAAAACAGCCACAACAGTCGTAGAGTCTTTCTCGTCCCGGGAGCATGGGGCACGCGTAGGGGTGAGGCGAGCGCAAGCACCTCTTATATATTACAAGCATTATAGTTATAATGAACAAGTCACCGTGAAAAAAAATGTTTGAAATAAAATTGTTCTTGTATTAATATAAACAGGCAAATTATAACGATTCTTTAAATTAAAACGATTAAAAAGCCCTTAATGCTCTTACGACCCGGCTTCTTTCACCGGCATCGGCCGGTGAAACAAGTCGTAACGTCTATTGTTTCCAAGTTTTCACATTTTATTCCGAAGAATAAAGACATAAAGGACAAATTTGACAGAAATATTGTCAAAAAAGTCATATTTAAGATTTGATTTTACAGTTCGGTTCAGTTCAACAATCCCCGAACAAGACAAGTAGAAAGTTATTTTAATATAAATACTCCTTAGCGTTTTTGGTTTCAATTACATTTTATTTTGACACATGTTTGACAACTCAATCCATCTGTTATAAAATATTTTCCAGTATTGACGCAGGTGTAGGTGATATCTTTTTTAGGTGCTCCTGATGGAACAGACAAGACTTTATATTAAACGCAACAAAATTGAGTTGTAAATATACCGTGTGGTCGCTTTATTGTAAAATAGTGTCTTATATAATATTTTTTACTTCAATAGTGGTGTTGTGTTAAGTCAAGGGTTTTAAACTGAATGACTCATCAGCAAGGAATCTGTAGTTCACAATGATACAGATATAGAAGACACCGAAGTGGACTTGGAAACATTTTTGAATTATACGGCATTAACACCCCAATTAGTACAGTTTGGCACCACTGACTAATGTTGGAACAAGATCAGAAAACATTATAAAAATCATGTACCCATTTAACTTTATCTTACACTAAAACTAAGAACGAGAAGATAAAAGCTGTCTTGGACTATTATTAAATATAAATATATGTTTGACATACACACACGATCGTCTGTTCCTTAACTTCCTTAAATTAATGCCTGTGTTTTAGGTAACAGCCGACTGATATACATATTTTTTTTGTAAATAAATATACATATAAATAATACATATAGAAAAAAATATATATTACACCCAGACTTGAGGCGGGAATCGAACCCACGATCCTGGAGCAGAAAGCAGGGTCACTACCAACTGTGCCGAGTCAATTAAAATTTAAAAATAATTAGTTGCGGGTTTATTCAAATCTAAAAGACAAAATCGTATTGACTTGTGGTGTAATTATACCTACGACACAACGAACGATGCATTGATGACCGTTCTGATGTAGTGGTGCGAGTAGTCGCCTCAACGCCTCGCCTCAATGGCGATGGTCGTGGGTTCGATTCCCGCTCGGGGCAGATATTTGTATTTGTGCCAATATTTGTTTCAGGTCTGGGTTTATATCTAGGTGTATAGTGGGTTTCCCCACCGTGCCCTGGAGAGCACGTAAAGCCGTCGGTCCCGTTTGTTATCATGAATGCCTTATAATAATTGTTACTTATGGTAGAGATATTATCCACCCCCGTGGACCAAAACCAGCAACAGGAGGGGGATGACTCGCTCTCCCCCTCTGTTGGGTCGCGCGAAAGCGCAGTAGTTTGGGCGCGGAGGTGCACAAGCCACCGTGGGACCCCTGGACCAGTTGATGTGTGGCCACATCAGCGGGGGTTCGCTGTCTGGGGTAGCTGGGCATCCAGTGGTGGGCTGGGCGCGAAAGCGCGGTAAGAGTATGGCCACGGGAGGTGCACTCGGAGAGGGCGTGGCGCCGGGAGGGCGTCGATAAATGGGGGGAAAAATTTTCCCCCCATTCGGTGACAGGATCGGGCGGGTTCGGTCATCCGTTCCGTGCAGGTGGGCGCGAAAGTGCAGTGGTTAGGCGCAGAGGCGCACAAGCCACTGGGCCCCTGGACCAGCTGATATGCGGGCCCAGCTCAGGGCTTTCGCCGTCTGGCTGCTGCTGAAGCTGGGATCCAGTGGTGGGCGGGGTGCGCAAGCGCGGTGAGAGTGTTAGCACGGGAGGTGCGGCTGGTGACGGAGTGGCGTCGAAAGGGCGCGGAGATTTTGGTGGTGGGGCCGCTCCTGGTACTTCTCCGAATTAGCAGAGTGGACCAGTCGAACGGCCCCAATCACATACGGAGGGGCTGCTGGGCCAAACGTCGGGGTGTCACGGTTGTATGCGCGAGCGATCCTGTGGCTCCCCACTATGGCGCAGATGGTCGATAGGTTTTAGTGGGTATTCTGGCTTCGCAGCCAGCGAACCCCATCTACCCGTCGCCTGTGGGCGGCGGGATGCGTAAATGCATTTCCCATCGTTAAAAAAAAAGGGATTACCCGCCAACCCTTAGTGGAGCGGCGTGGTGGATTAAGCTCCAACCCTTCTTCTATATGGAAAAAAGGCCTTCACTCAGCAGTGGGTTGTTTACAGGCTGATACAATACACTACAGTACAGGAGCATTTGTGGCCTGCAGTGACGGAACTGAATCTTACCATTACTATGACAGTCCCATCTAAGGGGAGATGTTACTGCCGGACAGTTCTCAGACCTGTTGCTTAAAATAGGAAATGGTGATTTCCGGGAACTATACCATACACAGTTACCATAAACAAAGCTTAAGGTCAAACTCTTACTGTAGCGGGAGTATACTTAAGCGAAAGCTGCTTCTCTCACAGTCAGTTGTATGTGGCATATTACAAAGTTGCCTTGTGATTCAAGCACCCCGAAAGAAAAACAAAAAATATTGTTTATAAAGAAATACTACGGAAGGTGTAGTATTTCGATTTCGTTGTAATAAGATAATAGCCCCGTATAACTTTCTCCAGACTGGTCTTTGGGCGGAGCTTCGTTTTCATAAAATATAACAAAATTTTATTTTTTTAAATGTTTATTCAAACTTTAAATCCCTACTCTATAATAAAGATTGTAATATTTTATAAGTATTCAAATATTTTAATATAATAATTTATATGTTATAACAAAATTAATAATGTAAAAAAAAAAAACAAATAAAAATCCTATTAGAACCATTTTCGACTTCTACGAGGACAAAGTCGCGGGCTAAAATATTATGTTTGACAACTCAATTCATCTATTATGAAATATTTTTCAGTATCGACGCAGGTGTAGGTGATAAAAAATATAATTTTATATTTTTTGAAATTTTAGTTAAATACCCGTGCGAAGCCGGGGCGGGCCGCTAGTGTTTAAATAAAACACAAAAAACCTCCTGTAAAGTTGTCAGTTTGTAGTTACGCCTTTATTCGTAGGATACGACGGTTTGTTCAGGATGCTAATTCGCAAAAACGTTTTTAAAGAAATGTAAATCCTTTAATTGGGTATTTCCAATCTAATTGTTGCAGATTATGATCATATGTTCCAAAGTTCAAAGTTTTATAGATTTGTGACAAGAGCTGTACATTGACTTGCGTCTCGTAATACCCGAGATTGCACCACTCCAACGAACAAGTCGAGCGATACTGCTGATTTGCTGAACTTTACTAAACGTAGTCTGTATACCGTCGACAGAGAGGTAGCGTGTGGTAGTACAACCACCAACGGAGCGAGTGGTTCAGATCTCGTTTAGCGGTTAAAATTAGTTTTAAGTATGACTACTCATAACTTTGTTGCTATTAATGTTGCAGCTGTGAGTGTGAGGCATGACAACTAACGATTAACTTTGCTGGTAATACTGTGCGGTCAAACGGGCGTGAGGAGTGCTCCGAGAATGGGACTGTCTACGCAGAGCGAGTTACATGGCTGGTGCTGCGGTGCTTGTCAGATGGGTGTGCACTGTGTGTGACACACCCGTGAGTAGAGCATGATTGGTGCTGCGGTATTCGATTTGGTGCTCGTGACCGGTGACACGCGCTGCGGTGCGGTCCGATATATGTAGTAGGACAATTACTGCGGTAGTACTATGCACACATCACTTAATATGCATCGGTGTGCGCATGTGTGTGTGGCAAATACTAAAGACTCTTTTTACAAGATATTCCAGCAGCGTGGTGGTGGTTAAGGTTTAGTTAAGTCTTGTGAGAAGCAATGTGGCTATTGAAAGGCGAGGTGGCCATTCAATAGAATAAAAGGCGAGGTGGCCATTGAAAGGCGAGGTGGCCATTGAAAGGCGAGGTGGCCATTGAAAGGCGAGGTGGCCATTCAATAGAATAAAAGGCGAGGTGGCCATTGAAAGGCGAGGTGTCAATTGAAAGGCGAGGTGGCCATTCAATAGAATAAAAGGCGAGGTGGCTATTTAGATATTGTTAAGTAATAAACAGCGATGTGGCTGTTTCGATACTATGAACTTAATTATGTAGTGTCGAGTTTAATGGGATTCAGATTCGGTAACGAAAGGCTTACTATTACTAAAAGATGTAGCTGTTGCACAGAAGATAAAATGCAATGGTGTACACGATATCCTTGGTCAGGAGTGGCCGAACTATGTAAAAACATCTTTTTCTTTTCTGCAGATAACGATGGCGCGCGGCTTTCAACATCACACAAGGGAGTGTAATACGTCAGGACGACCGTGTCGGAGGAGTTGTTGTCGGGTTGATTGTTACTAGCATGCATAACGTATAATATTATTTGTTTAGCTTAATATTGTAATCGGAGCAGAGTACTTGCCTCGAGCGGGGTTGAGGTATCATCTTGACTTTAGAGAGACCGAGAGTTTTTGCGACGCATTTGTTTGGAGTGATAACGAGTTAGCTACGGTTGGTTTGGAGTGCTAGTATGGATCGAGTTGAATGATTATACAGAGCGCAGTGTATTCGGTAGATTAAAGTGAGATCGGTGCCTTGAACTCGCTGCTCAGTTTAGTATTAATTGTTCATTTTCCTTGTGTTATTATTATTAAATTGTTATTAAGAGACCCAATATTGTGTAATCTTAATTATAATAGTGTGAAACCGTGATCATTTGTATTTTGTGCTCACATCTTACCCCGATGACGCCCACTAGTAAGCTCGCAACCACAAACGACGATGTCAACGGGAACGATGATTCTCCGACATATGTATATATAAAATATTAATTTATAAATTAAATAGTAATAGTTAATAAATGTGTAATACAAATAAATATAATATACATAAATAAATGATAAATGCTAGGTAGCCTACAGGACCAACTTTTTATATTATACCTACAGTGTACCAATAATGGACTGAAATGATTAAAACTCCTCTTGTTAGTGTATCTTTAAGAACAATGAAATCATTAATTTCGCACGTTTTTGCTAATAAGTTTAATTTGTTCAATTACGAGTAGGTACCTACATATTGGTGGTACTAAAGACGCAGTCAACAACATTATACAAACGAAATAGTCGCAAATTACTGTTCCGCTGTAACCACGTCTCATTAACATCTGCATGACGTCAAGATTTACCTTCAACAAACAAATATTTTAACCGATTTTTTTTATTAATTATTTAATAAAATTAACTAATTTAATATTATAATAATAATTATAGCTGAGATTTTTATCTTATGTTTTAACGGTTTAAATACATTTACATCAGAAGGCTGAATCAGTAGTTCATTTTATGTACTACTAGCTTCTGCCCCCGGCTTCGCTTGCGTGGATGTCGGTTATCGCGACCAAAAAAAGTATCCTATGTTACTTCTTTTTTTTTTTCTTTTTTTCAAAAATACGTGTACAAAATTTCGTGATGATCTTTTAAGTAGTTTTCACGAGAAAGCGTAACAAACAAACTTACTTTCGCATTAATATTAGTATGATAATATATATAAAAGTCCTAAAATAAGGTACGGATCCTTGATACTGGGGCCACACTAGCGGGAAATGCCGTTTACTGTGGCGATGAACGTAGGTGTGGCCACGACTCATCGCGATAATTTGACAACGGCATTCACATTGCCGTTTGACGTTGGGCGATAGTTGCGGCCACACTAGCGGGAAGTGCCGTTTACTATGGCGATGAACGTAGGTGTAGCCACGACTTACCCTGGGGCCACACTAGCGGGAAACGTCAATGCCTATCATCGCGATAGACATTGCGATAATTTTAGCGCGATGAAATGAGTGGCTACACTTGAAAGTTTAACGTCAACGCCCATTCTTGGCGATAAAATTGGCGCTAATTTTATTTGAATTTCAAGCAAGATAGACGTTGACGGTGCAACTCTGTATTTGATGAGTGTATTTTTTTTGTATAAATAATAAATAAATAAATATGTTTAACGCACACACACGGTCGTTTGTTCCTAAGGTAGGTAACCTAATGCCTGTGTTTTAGGTAACAGCCGACTGATGTACATTTTTTTAAAATAAATATACATATAAATAATACATATATGAATACACATACATTACACCCAGACTCGGGGCGGGAATCGAACCCACAACCCTTGGAGCAGAAAACAGGGTCACTGCAAACTGCGCCAACGGGTCAGTCATCATGAACATATGCATGCCATCAACTTCCCGGCTATCTGAGATTAAATAAGAAACATATAATAATAAGTATTAATTATGTATATCTATAAATATTATTGAATGGGTGGAGTGAAGCAGTTAGATAATAATAATATACTTTATTGCCCACCAAAACAGAGAACTAAATTAAAAACATAAGCTAACTATGCTGCTGCTGTTTTGCCAGACAACCTGAGATTGACAGTAATATTGCATTTGCAGATAGGCAGATGGTATAACAATAATAATATATTATAAATATATGTTATACAAAATAATGATAATTCAGTGATAACAAATAATTCAATTCCGTTCATAAAAGTATGCAATTTATCATCAATGTTTTCTTATGACATCATCACGTAAAAATTATTTATCGTCCGTAAACCGACTTTACAGACAAACATTTTTTATTAAGAGTTATTATATCTATTATTACTATTATCTATTCAATTAAATTGAAACAACATTTTTATACTTTACAAAATAAAACAACATACTCTGTATTTACCTGTGTCTTTCATTTATTTATATATTATATATTTCAGGCAATTGGAATAATATTAATGATGCATGTGATTATATTACTGTTCAATTTTAAGTGCAATAAAGAATATATTAAAGTAATTAATGTTTCTTTTACATAATTTTTCGATTTTTTTATTATCTTTATTTCACCGAAAGTTAAAGTTGTTGGTTAAGTTGTTTTAAATGGTAATAATTCCGTTATTCGTCGCCAAGCATCATTTTGCGACGTACGATTCTTATAAATTTTGAATGTCGAATCCGTAAACGTAATTACTTTTTCGTTACTCCACTCCATAGTCATAGTATGTATTTATCGAAAACAAACACGTGCGATTCCGTCGCGCTCACGGTGCACAATGACATTTATGTTCGTAGTGTGCCGTGTGGCCTACCAGTATATAAGTGTATAATCTATGGTGTGGCCGCTTCAACGTATTAAGGGGTCTGGCCACCCTGGATAATTTTTTTTTTTTAATTTTTTTTAATTTATTTTTTTAATAAACCCTGAACTGTAGTGGAGATTTTAAGACCTGTTGCGTATCGAAACACTTAAAATTGGCCAAGTTACAGGCATCTTAATTCCTGTCTGACCATTCCAGTCCTTCATTCCAGTCCTGTCGTGACTACGATCCATGCAACTGGGTCGAAATATTGACGCAAAATCACTGTGTTATATCGTGGTATGTACCCGTTTACATAATAATATGTCTTCAAACCACGAAATAAGTCTTAAATCATCTTAAGTTATATTATTACACATTTATTTTTTAATATTTTCAAATAAAATTTTACAATGTTATTTTTGAAGGCCTTTGTGATATTGAGTTAAAAAAAAAAGTGCATTTTTTGTTCCGCCAGGGTGGCCAGACCTCTTAACTCTAGCGGTTATCTCTTTGATGTACCGCCACTTGAACTATCGCCCAACTTCCAACGGCAATGTGAATGCCGTTGTCAAATTATCGCGATGAGTCGTGGCCACACCTACGTTCATCGCCATAGTAAACGGCATTTTCTGCAAGACTATTATTATCTGATATTATGAAATATATGTGAAAGGATTTTTTAATTTTTTATTTTATCGCCTTATCCATATGCCACTTAAAGAAGTGAACCAAAGTTAAGCTAGATTATTAATTGTACAATTAATTCGAAAATTTAACTTGCTTTAGGCGAAGATATGAGCTCATGATGGGGTGTTTAAGATCCACAATTTATTTATTCATTCATTTATTTCACTACATTAATTTACATTGTACTCATAAAATAAAAAATATAATTGTGGACCCCGCAGGGGCAAGAAATATTTTGGTAGAGAGGAAGCGCTTTGTCAGAAATCCTCGAGGATGGGGCCGTTATAAGTGCGTGACAGTCTGGCTAACGGAAAATACTTCCCTAAGTTTGATCTGTATAAGGATATATTTAATAAGGCCTTTGTTTGTCTAGATAGTCTTGATCGCACATTAAAATTAAATAATTTTACTATTGGTAGATAGTCGATGCTGTTATTGAGTGTTTTGAGTAGGAATATCATGTCTGAGATACTTCTACGCGGTTGTAGTGATGTAATCTTATATTCTAACCACATTCGTCGTTCGTAAGAATTATTAGTTTCATTTCTCTTTGAACGGTATGTAAGATGACGCAGCAGTCGCTGTTGTAATCTTTCCATTTGAATAGTATGAGTTTTGTAGTGAGAATTCCAAATTTGACTGCTATATTCTAGTTTACTTTTAAATAGCCTATTATAAAGCTTAATTGTAGTAGATGGCTGTCTGAACTCTCTGGAATTCCTTAATACAAAGGCTAGTGACTTTACAGCTAAGGTCATTATCACTCTAGTATTACTCCTAAATCACGCATTGCTTGAACAGCAGTGACTTTTTCAATATCAACTTGGTATTGACTCTGTACTTATTTATGTTTTCTGATAAATCTAACGAGGAGCCATTTTTGTACATTGAAAAATATTTGGTTGTTTTTACACTGGCAGCTGGGGCAGGGGCGGCAGCGGGGGCAGCGGCGACAAACAGGGCAGGGGCGGCATCCGGGGCAGGAGTGGCAGGCGAGGCAGGGGCGGCAGAAGTGTCAGCGGAGAGGGCGGCGACGGGATGCGAGGGAAGCTCAGTCCAGGTCACTAATCGCACGGGAGTGTCATCACCCTTCCGTGTTCTTGTTACGCACCTGGTGCAGACCCAACTCTTGCCAACAGGTGACGTTTCCGGGAGCGTTACGTAGCCCTTGTGGTACTGACTCGGGCACACGCTGCACTTGGCCGCATTCCCCACCCCAAGGAACTTCCCACAGCCGATGCACTTTGCCATACTAATACGCCTACAGTAAAATTAAGGCAAGCCCTCAATACAAGTAAGTGCCTGTCAGGTAATTAACGGCAATGTGCACGGTGCCACCAATTGAACGTGATTTGTTGTTTGGTGGGGAACAATAATACTATATATTATACTATGACGTTTTGTAAAAATTATCCAATTTTAAATTGAAATAAAAGTTATTTCCCACTTTGAATTTCAATCACTTTCCTGCACAGCACACACTATGGCCACAGCCTACTGTTCAAAAATATCTTGCGGCCCAATTGGTGCTCTAGACACAGTTAATAGAAATAACTGTAAGATAAAAAATATAATTGTGGACCCCGCAGGGGCAAGAAATATTTTGGTAGAGAGGAAGCGCTTTGTCAGAAATCCTCGAGGATGGGGCCGTTATAAGTGCGTGACAGTCTGGCTAACGGAAAATACTTCCCTAAGTTTGATCTGTATAAGGATATATTTAATAAGGCCTTTGTTTGTCTAGATAGTCTTGATCGCACATTAAAATTAAATAATTTTACTATTGGTAGATAGTCGATGCTGTTATTGAGTGTTTTGAGTAGGAATATCATGTCTGAGATACTTCTACGCGGTTGTAGTGATGTAATCTTATATTCTAACCACATTCGTCGTTCGTAAGAATTATTAGTTTCATTTCTCTTTGAACGGTATGTAAGATGACGCAGCAGTCGCTGTTGTAATCTTTCCATTTGAATAGTATGAGTTTTGTAGTGAGAATTCCAAATTTGACTGCTATATTCTAGTTTACTTTTAAATAGCCTATTATAAAGCTTAATTGTAGTAGATGGCTGTCTGAACTCTCTGGAATTCCTTAATACAAAGGCTAGTGACTTTACAGCTAAGGTCATTATCACTCTAGTATTACTCCTAAATCACGCATTGCTTGAACAGCAGTGACTTTTTCAATATCAACTTGGTATTGACTCTGTACTTATTTATGTTTTCTGATAAATCTAACGAGGAGCCATTTTTGTACATTGAAAAATATTTGGTTGTTTTTACACTGGCAGCTGGGGCAGGGGCGGCAGCGGGGGCAGCGGCGACAAACAGGGCAGGGGCGGCATCCGGGGCAGGAGTGGCAGGCGAGGCAGGGGCGGCAGAAGTGTCAGCGGAGAGGGCGGCGACGGGATGCGAGGGAAGCTCAGTCCAGGTCACTAATCGCACGGGAGTGTCATCACCCTTCCGTGTTCTTGTTACGCACCTGGTGCAGACCCAACTCTTGCCAACAGGTGACGTTTCCGGGAGCGTTACGTAGCCCTTGTGGTACTGACTCGGGCACACGCTGCACTTGGCCGCATTCCCCACCCCAAGGAACTTCCCACAGCCGATGCACTTTGCCATACTAATACGCCTACAGTAAAATTAAGGCAAGCCCTCAATACAAGTAAGTGCCTGTCAGGTAATTAACGGCAATGTGCATGGTGCCACCAATTGAACGTGATTTGTTGTTTGGTGGGGAACAATAATACTATATATTATACTATGACGTTTTGTAAAAATTATCCAATTTTAAATTGAAATAAAAGTTATTTCCCACTTTGAATTTCAATCACTTTCCTGCACAGCACACACTATGGCCACAGCCTACTGTTCAAAAATATCTTGCGGCCCAATTGGTGCTCTAGACACAGTTAATAGAAATAATTGTAAGGAGCTTGTAATACATGTATTCACCCTCAAACTCACAATATCGATAGATATTAGGTATATCTATATAAATCATATGATATACCATACTATAGGTATAATAATAACATTAAGAGCGTTTATATATATATATATATATATTAGTAGACTCATGACGTTCAGTGAATAATTGTAATAATTTTATGCTGAATAAAATATTTTGACTTTGACTTTGACTTTGAATTTATTTGTTTGTTTTGTTTGTTTGTAGGTTTATTATTGGTCCTTTTAATCGGAAAATATGTAGGCGCCGCCATCCTTACCCCAAGGCACAATCTAATACACGGATCTTGGAACGACAGTAGTGGGGGTACGCCGGTTTAATGATAGCTGTTCTTTTCAAGTTATGGCCGCAAAAGGCATGACGATAGATGGGTGTGCTGTGCAACGAAGTCGAATCATGTTTATAACAATGTCAAATCCAAACAAAACAGTTAAATAACAAAAGGAAAATCACAACAAAATCGCAAAACAATATTATTAAATGTTATTTAATACTCGGGAGAGAAAAATATACGCTGTATGATGGATAATGATACATGAGACTGAGTCGCTTACAGTCGCTTGTCACTCAACCAGTGTGCGCAGTGCCAACTGTGCACCGCAACCATCGATAGCAATGAAAAATTATAAACACGCTCGTACTAATCAGTCAGTACTGAAATTGGGCTTCGTTGCAAGACCTGTATTTAAAACCGTGTCTCAGAGTCTCCAGACCAACAAATCCTGCCCTAAGAACACTATTACCTTAGTAATAGCCCAGTATAGTAGTAGTAGCCAGTATACCTTAGTATACCCCTTTCCGACTTTCATCCGTATGTCACATGGATATTTTCAACGAATATGTATTAGGTACTTTTTATTACCGCTGTGACGAAAAATAATAAAAATAAAATAAAGTAAATAGGGAACCCCATACAACAAACGGGTCTATTCATTTCTTCGTTATATTATGTATTTATATGTATATTGTATAATTGTATTATGACTAAAAAAAGTTGTATAAGTATATCAGTCGGCTGTTACCACAAACATAGGCATTAACGTCGAGTTGTACCAAACCGTCGCTAAATTCCGTTAGCTAAGTTGAAATTAATTTAAAGCTATTGTTGCCGCCGGCGCCGTTCTTAACGCCGAGTTGCACGAATCCGGCGCTGATTTTCCGTTTTAAATCACCATTCTTGTGATTAAATTAGTTTAATAAGCACTTAAATTTTAAAATTTGTTTCGTGCAACTCGGTGTAAGTTACCTACCTTAGAGACAGATGACCGTGTGTGTATGCTAAATATATTTATTTATTCTTTTCAATTTCATTGTATCATCATCATCATATATTCAGTAAGTTAAAAGTTCATGTTGCAGAGAGGTGGAGGCAAAATAATAATAAGTAATTAATATGTTAACTGAGAAAGATTGGTAAGGTAATAATAATAATATACTCTTTATTGTACACCACAAGGAAACAGACAATAACTATCACATAGAAATAAGATGTACAAAGGCCGTCTTATCGCTAAAAGAGCGATCTCTTTTAGGCAACCTTTGGGTATAGGTAATAGGACACGGCATAAAAAACGCGGTAAGAAAGTGTACAAAAAGTCAATCTCTTTAAAGCGTGGCTTGAGTATAAATGATAATAATAAATTATATAACCCTTTATAAAATATTTAAAATAAAAATACGTGGTAGGTGTAATAACTACACGTTTATAGATAAAGTATTTAAGTTTATCTGGAATTCTTACATTAGATTTTCGAAGGAGTGTGAGAAGTAAATATAAAATAGTTCGAGCGTGCCTATATTAAGAGAGTAAATTCGGTTTGAAAAATTATTTCTACATAAATAGCTTTATTCTTAAGGAATCTTGTATTTATGAACCAAGGTTTATGATATGTATGATAATGAAGGTTTAAAACCCATTGCGGATGAAACCACGTAAAACGTCTCATCATTTCCTTTTTTTTTTTCTTTTAACTTTATTGGAAATAATGAACTACTAGTTCTTACCCATGTTGAAAATAGCTAATATTGATATTATTGATTTTCTTTAACAAAGCAAATTAATTATTAAGTGGTTTAGGAATGTTTAAGCGTTGTATACAAAATGTCAAGCAAAAGCCAATCAACCTAATTTAAACAGTCGTTACTAGGCAACACGATGCCCAAACTTTTTCTTAAGGCCAGTATATCCCAAATCACCTGTTTTTGATAGAGTTTTAAACATAGTAATATTCATTTTTTTGATCCGTTAAAAATATATGTTATAGTTTAACAAACGTTCTTGATTATTCAACGGTTCAAAACACGATAATTGTAACTTGACTCGATAAAAAAAAAACATAAAGAAAGGATGTTTTTGATTATTTTTCGAGTTGTATTCGAAGAATATCAGATTTTAAGTTACAATATTCACATGTAAAAATAGGTAATAACTTTTAGTAGAACATTTAACGGTTACTTTTTTAAATAAATGTTTCTATTTTTTTTAAATATTAAATATTTAAATTATATAAGAAAATGGCCCGCGCGCCTCGCTTTAGTTGCCTGCGAGGCGTCATCGAAGTAGGACCTGTATCTCTGCTGTCTGGCGGCGTCCCCCCCCCTCTAAAGATTGGATTTTTTTTTTATAACAAAAATATCCACGGGCTTATATTTGCCCGTGCCTTTTTTTAATTAAATGTATAAGATTGTTAATACAGTTTCATGCGTACTATTTTAGACTTACATTAGTTAGACTTATTGTCAGGATCTCTATGACGCGAGTCCGTATACTGACCATTATTTATTTATTATTATTATAATTTTTTTTAATACATATAATCATATTTACATACATATAATCATTTTTAATAAACATAATCTTTATTTACAAATATAATTTACATATACAAATATACACACATACATACATATACATATACATATACACACACACACACACATATATATTATATATATATATAAATATATATATATATATAAATATATATATATATATATATATATATATATATATATATATATATATATATATATATATATATATATATATATATATATATATATAATTTTATTTTGTCTTTTTTTTTCTTACATCTATTTACATCATGTTTCTTATTTTCTATGTACATGCGTTTATTCCTTGATCTAATATAATCTAATATTTCATTGCTTGTTAGTACATACATACCAGCCACCACATTTTTACGGCTTGTCTACATATACATTTGGGCTCTTTATTTTTGTATTATTTATTGGAGACTCTGCCGCAGCCATCCCCCGAGGGAAGCTGTTCGAGCACATCCTCAATGACGGCGGTGTCTCTTTTATGTATAGCCATCTTGAGGGTGTGCTCGAGTATTTCCTTTGTTGTGGCCTCCACCGAGGCCGACAAAACGACCGATTGCATCACCACCGTCGTCGGTGTAGTAGACACAGGTCTTTGTGTGCCTGGTCACCGCGACCACAGCATGCGGAACACTGTCATGAATCCGCAGCCTCCTAGTCTTTGTCTGGACGATGATGACTGCCTCGCGTGTCTGTCCCTGTGCCTCGTGGATAGTCATGACGCTCGATCCCTGTCCGGTGCCGTATCCCTTGTCTATCAACGTCTTCTTTTCCTCTTGTGTGAAAACCGATGTATAGGGTCCGGTCTTGTCTCTTAGGAATTCGAGCGCCAGTGAACCTCTCTATCCTCAGAGAATGGATAGTGTGGTTTGAGAAATAGATTGGATAATTTTATTTAGTACTAACTGTGCCCCGCGGTTTCACCCGCGTTAATTTGAGGGAAAAACGTACTTAAATATTTTCGCCTCGTTGGTCCAGTGGTACCAAGCGTTACTGCCGAGCAAGGGGTCTCAGGTTTGATTCTTGGGTCGTTCAACATATTACTGAGTTTTTTTTTCGAAAATTTACAGTAAAAGAGTGATGTTATATTTACTTTAAAAGTGGAACTATAATTAAAAAATGTCTTGAGAAGAGAAATAATAAAGGACGCAACGGAAGCTCTCAAAAAAGATTATTTTTTCCCGTTTTTGTAACATTTCTTATTATTACTCAGCCCCTATTAGTCGTAGCGTGATGTTATATAGCTTAAATTCTTCCTCAGTAAATGGACTATCCAACGCAAAAAGAATTTTTAAATTTGAACCAGTGGTTCATGAGATTAGCGCGTTCAAACAAACAAACTCTTCAGTTTTATCTATTAGTATAGATATTATTGATTATTTTATTAGATTAGTTTAGTTAGTACTCTAACAACGTTGGAAGTGTTTTTACTGTATAGCAGTGTAGTGTAGATATAAAATGGGGAATAAAACTAGAAATAAAAAGAAAATATCTAGACGTGAACTACGTAAGCTTAGAAAAGCGATCAGATAAGTACTCGTAAGTTTAATGAACACTCAATCTATTTTTAGCTAGAATATAATGATTGTCATCGATATCTTAGACCGATATATTAGCATATCCAAAATTTCAATAAGTTATATTAGTATTTTCACCTAACAGCGGCTAGCTAGCAGCTAGCGGCAATTGAAGATTCTTCGACGGTCAGCGAATGGCGATGGGTCCCAACCAGGCTAAACGTAGCCGACGACGCGGCGCGGGACGTACCAGCGGGATTCAGCAGTGGTCACAGATAGTACACAGGTCCTGAATTTCCTTATCATCCGGAGTCCACCTGGCCCACGGAAACGTCCGCCTTGTCGTCGTCAACCGAACCTACAGGCGAAGAAAAAACTCATCACGTCACCGATCGTAAACAGCCGCGACTCAAAGAAGGGTTACCAGACTGCACACGGTACTCCAGCTGGAACAGACTCCGCTACACGACGGCTCGAGTGCTACAGTTTATAGAACTCTGTCGAGCCAATACACAACGAGTCAACTATAAAAGGACTAAGAAAAGCGCGTTAAAAGACCCAGACTGGAAAAGGACGAACAAGAAGCTGAAAACACGCCAGAAAATAAGAGTAGAGCTCAAAGAAACTTTGGAGGTTCGTCCGGTCTCCGCGGAACTTATCAGGAAAGCTGAAGGCCTATTCATGAGAACAGTCCAAGAAGAATCTTTCCCAAATGAAGTAGAAAGCATTAAAGACGGGAAGTCGTTTACCCGAAACAGTCGCCTCAAGCAGCTGAGCATCGAGTGTGCAGAGAGAGCCCTCCGAGTCCGTAGTCGTATTAACGCCGCGGAGCAACTATCAACGCCATCTAAAAACCCGATGATACTAGATAGAAATCATCACACAGTGAAGTTGTGGATCATAGCGATGCATAGAACGAGGCATCACACGGGAGTCGAGGCGACTGTGAACGAATGTCGACAGCACTACTGGATACTACGCCTGCGGCCCGTCACAAGAACGCTCTTTCCACAGTGTCTACACTGCCGGATTAGGGCAGCGATCCCGCCACACCCGAGAACAGGAGACCTACCTGCGTGTCGCCTAGCTCACCATCAGCGACCCTTCACATACACAGGGGTGGACTACTTCAGACCATTAACAGTCACCGTGGGACGCAGCCAACAGAAACGTTACGTGGCAGTATTCACGTGCCTCACTATAAGAACGATCCACCTTGAGATAGCGACGTCACTGAGCACAGACTCAGTGATAATGAATTTAAGAAGAATGAAAGCTCGACGAGGACAACCTGCTCAAATCTGGTCCGACAATGGGACTAACCTGCGAGGTGCCGACAACGAATTGAGACAGGCAATGTACAGAGCGACGTCCTCACCTTCGTCGCTGGGTCAACAGGCGGCATAGGGTCCTTACGTTTCGGCTGTCGCCGGTGCTTACCGGGCACGGTTGCTTCGGTAAGTACCTGCACCAAATCGCTAGGCGAGAAGCCACCCCTGATTTTGCCACGAGTGTAGCGCGCCAATCGACTCGGCGCGTCACACCCTGGAGGAATGCGCCGCTTGGGAGCCCCAGCGCAGGGCCCTGGTGGCAGTAATAGGTGGAACATAAACATTTAATACCTAAGAGAAGAAATAAAGTTTAAATCTACTTCTCTTAGGTATTAAATGTTGTAAAGTGTATTAATTAACAAAAAAAATTACTGATAATTAATATAAATTAAAATATTAATAGTAAATTTTTTTTTAGCTATAAACCCATAAAAAATTAAATAATGGTTTTTATCTACTTCTCTTAGGTATTAAATGTTTATGTTGCATTTTATACTGTGCCTTCAGGATCGAAAACAAAACTGAATTATGAAATAACCTAAAGTAAAAAAAAAAACCTAGTAAGTTACTGTTAAATTATATATTTAATTATTTCCGTGCGCCGTCGCCGCGCGCGGGGTCATCGAGAGTTCATTTGATCGGAGACTTCGCGTAACTAGTCGCGCGGGGAGGGAGGTAGCGCTAAATACCTACAACGCTCGAATATACTGGCCTTAATACATTGACGAATATAAATCTATAACCAATTTTTTCGACATAGCTTACATAAAATGCGCACAACCGTATTTCGTTGTTTTATCCGCATTTCAGTCTATCTACTTCAATCCTGAATATTTACTATACACTAATGTCACTTTATAATTATTATATATGAAATATCGTAATACTTTTAGTGAAAATAACGTGTAATAATTGTCACCATTTGACATTATAAGATCATGCGCAGTGAACATTTTCGCAGAAACTTTAATTTGACGTCAGACAGAACGATATTTTATTGATGAAACTTTAATGTTTAAGGCATTTAGTTATTATATTCGAATAAATTCTATCCTCCATATAGGAGAAAGGTTGGAGTTTATTTCACCACACTGCTCCTCTGCTGGTTGACACATAATTTCCCTAAAATGAGTAATTATTGCTATAATATGTCTATGATAACAACCGGGACCGCCGGCTTTGCGTGTTCGATGAGGCACCACTGGCTCGATCTACAAGGACGTATACCCAGACCGGAAAAAAATATTTATACTAATACAAATATCTGCTACAAGAGGGCATCGAATCCGCGTCCGCCGGCTTTGAGGCGACTACTCGTACCACTACACCAGATTGGTCGTCAAGGAAGTCATTAAAAGGGCTCTTGCCACCATCGACGTTCCTGCTCTTATTGAACCTACTGGAATTAGTCACGATGATGGCAAGAGGTCTGATGGCTTAACACTGATTCCCTGGGAAAGGGGACGGGCGCTTTTGTGGGACGCAACCTGCGTCGATACATTGGCTCCGTCTCATGTCAGGGAAATGGCTGTAAAAATGGGAGCCGATGCGGAGAAGGCTGAAATGACTAAACAGCACAAATATTCGTCACTTATCCAAAGTTATGTTTTGTGCCGTTTGCAGTCGAAACACTTGGACCTTGGAGTAGCAGTACAAAAAAAATCTAAAAGAATTAACCCCACGTCTCATAGCCTCCACGGGTGACAAGAGGGCTGGTGCATTTTTTGCTGAAATGCTGCTAGTATTCTTGGCACCATTCCACGCGGACATGATTTATACCAAAACTTTTTGTAAATAATTATTTTAAGTTTTAAACTGTAAATATGTATAATATTGTAAAATTTCTTTAATAAATTTACTTTATATTAAAAAAAAAAAAAACTACTTAAAATATAAAATGTAGTAGTAAAATATTAAATATAAAATGTAGTAGTACAAATAGTTAAGACTAGTTCTTTTAAGAAAAGAATCGAGCATATCTTGTTTCAAGATGTAGCACTGAGCTAAAATAACCTGTAAATGTTCTACACTTGGACAATTGTTTTTTATTTTATTTTTATGTAAGAGGCACAAAGAGTGATAGGTAGTAGCTTACGTGGTTACAGTTTAAGTCTTAATTAATTTTAAATTTACTGCATGCGAACTATTGTTTATGAGATCATTTTTTATCTCAAAATGTATACTGTTATTAGTTTATTTTGAATCGATTTAAAAAAAAGAGGAGGTTCTCAATTCGACTGTATTTTTATGTGTATTTACCTCATAACTATTTACTGGGTGTACCAATTTTGATGATTCTTTTTATATTTTAAAGATGATGCTTCTCATGTGGTTCTATTTAAATTTGAGCGACACTGATAAGTATTTTTTGAGTGAGTAGAGAAGCCCTTAAAAATGCGTATTTAATTGACTTCGACTACGTTGATGATGGTTTTTTTTTTTGGAATCGGTTAAAAACTGTGTGATTAACACTTTTATTACGTTAATAATAAAATATTTGTAAGTCTATAGTATTAATGATATGCAAACTTTCGAAATATAATTTACAATTTAATGTGAACCTATTATTATTATTATTATATGTATGAAATATGCCTTGTTATGCCCATACAGTTGTCATGAATTATCTTTTTAGGTACGAATACGAAAATTTCAAGTGTGTTCGCATATTTCACCTGTATTTTGCATAAATATTTACCATTTGTACTGTACCGTATGTAACTATACCAATATTGAATTCGTAATTGTCCAAACTATGGTAGTCATTTTTTTCAAAAGAGTAAATTTTCTTACGGCACTTTTCTTCAAATTGAGCATGAGGTAAATGTAATATTAACACTTCTAAACACAGCTGTTCTCGTTCGAGCTTACTCTGACACCGACGGTCCACTGAGACCGGAAATCCACAATGTTGTCTGCTGGTCTCCATTTAGGTCACTTTACTCCATTTTTTTAATTAAAAAAAAAAAAAATCTGTTCAAATTTCAGTCTTGAAATAAATGGTATTTTTAATATGGTTTGGCTATCAACGAATCGAATCCAATCGATCAATGTTCATGAGTAATTATAAATATTAATTTTAACTGATTAGATGACTATTTTTTTAGGTATACCAGTATACTTTAAACTATGACATATCGCAAAAATTGACTGGCCCGTTGGTGCAGTTGGCAGTGAGCCTGATTTCGGCTTCAGAGTTGTGAGTTCGATTCCTACCCGGAGTATTGGTGTAATATATATTTATTTATATATGTATTATTCATATGTATAACACCTTGAATCATCCGATGACGACGTCAACTCGATCTTTGAACTGAAGTGTTGCTTGTAATGTTCGTACTATATGTTTTTAATAAACCGATTTTTATAAGCAAAAAAATAAAACACGTCAAAATCAGTCCCACATAATACAATTTAATGCTTCAACTTGTCAAGTACGCTATTACAGTATTGGAAAAATAAATAATATTTGTTTTCAAGTCACAGCATCATTTAGCTTTGTTGACCATAACCGACTTTTTTCGAAATATGCGGATATATTTTATAAGATATTTACAAAAAATTATATCACATTTACGAAACGATATCTTTATTTCTAATAAAAAAATATTTTGATATACTTTTTGATCATATTATAGTATTGTTTCAGTAATACCTATACATTTTATATGTACATATATAAATTTTGTATCCGGCCGTTTTTCTGAACAATAGAAGATATTTAGTAAAAAAAATTAGTAATTATTTTAATAACCTCAAAAGAAATCATTTTTACCTTTGTTCCAACATAAAACAAAAAGTGGACGAAATAACATACAAATGTCCTAGTTGTATTCATAAGAAAATAAACTTTTGTATTATTTTTAGATTATTGTACCCTTTTTAGGGCTCCGTAGCCAAATGGCAAAAATGGAACCCTTATGGATTTGTCATGTCTATCTGTCCATCCGTATATCACAGCCACTTTTTTCCGAAACTATAAGAAATATACTGTTGAAACTTGGTAAGTAGATGTATTCTGGGAAACGCACTAATATTTTCACACAAAAATAGAAAAAAAAGAGTAAATTTTGGGGTTCACCATACTTAGAACTGACATTAAAAAAAATTTTTTTCATCAAACGCATACGCGTGGGGTATTTATGGATAGGTCTTCAAAAATGATATTGAGGTTTCTAATAATATTTTTTTCTAAACTGAATAGTTTGCGCGAGAGTGACGAGACACTTCCAAAGTGGTAAAATGTGTGTCCCCTGTAACTTCTAAAATAAGAGAATGATAAAACTAAAAAAAATATATGATATACAATACCATGCAAACTTCCACCGAAAATTGGTTTGAACGAGATCTAGTAAGTAGTTTATTTTTTTTTTATTTATTTTTTTTATAAAAAAATACACTATTATTAAAACATCGATCCAACTTACAACGAACTACAAGAACTTTTATATGATGTTACTTGCTGCTACGGAACCCTTCATGGGCGAATCCGACTCGCACTTATTTAATTTTTGTCTTATTCTTTTCTGAAATAAACTGTCCAGTATCCAGTGACACGGTAAGCATGGCACAGAAAAATTAGTCTTCTAACGGCGAGTTGCACGAAACCGTCGCTAACTTTCCGTTAGTTAAGTTGCAATTAATATTAAAATTAGTTGATCTAATGATTAATTTAAAGCTGTTGGAATTAATCATCCCTTAGATAGGTCTTTAATTAAACTAAATATTTTTGTTAACTTAATCAGATGTAGGTTTCGTGCAACAGATAATAACGATTCTTGTGATTAAATTAGTTTAATAAACACTTAAATTTAAAATTTGTTTCGTGCAACTCGGCGTAAGCATTTAATAACTATAATACCATTATAATACTTGCAATTAACGTTATTGACATGAATATTTGATTTTATTTTTAATTCTAAAAGTATTTTTAGCAATTTTTATAGCATATGTTAATTGTTTTACATGTTGGTTTAAAACTTAATTTTTAATTTGTATGATATGTTTAAAGAATTAGTAGTAGTAGTAGTAGTGAAGAAATTATGTAGTTTTTTTTCTTTCTTTTTTTTGTTTATGTAGGCATATTCTAATGTAATTATTTAAGATATTATTGATTTTGTTTAAGTAAATAAATTTTTATTAAATTCCCTATTTGAACCGTCTATCGAGGTCTATTAAGTATTTCAAAGTTATTTTATTTAGGTACTTAATCTGTTTTAAATAAAATTAAATAATCACGTAGAAATAAGACATCGTATCATAAATATGATTATATTGCAATCTAATAGTATTATTCACAATTTAATTAAACGTAATAAATAAAACATGTGTTGTATTTCATTCTCTATTGCTATTTTTAGTTTGTTAGAAAAAGAAAAATTATATTTTTTTATACTACGTTTAACCAATGTTTATGAATAATATGATATCTATTTACATTGTATCTTTATTATAGAAATCGGTGTAGATACATTATTGTGTATTGTTCGTATTTCTTATGGTTATATTGAACAATCTGATAGGTGTGTAAAGATAGTGCCCGAAAGTTACCCGTTAAAATAAAGATGTCTTTTCTTTAATCTAAACAATATAACCGATAAACATCGATACAATACCTAATCGATATACATCTTATACGTCATAGTTAGAAAATATAATTTAGCGAAAGACGGTCGATTTGAGAATATTGATCGACAGTCGAAAGTAATAGTACACCAGAAATCAACTGTCTTATATCACAGTTCATAGAGATTCATTATTTGATATTTCTCGACATTTGGCTTAATTATAATGTTATTTAAAATAATGATATTAAATCCTCGTTATCATTAAATGAATTATTATATAATAAAGTGTTGTTAGTACCGCATTATCACTTAGTGATATCGAATCATTTTCTCTTTAGAATGTCATATGTGTGGTTAAACATTTAAAAATTTATATCCATTATTGTAAGCAAGGCAATGCAAGGCTTTGTGTGTGGAAACAACCTGGTTATTATTAAAAACAACATATATATATATATATATATAGTATGTAATTGCTTGAGGCGACAGCGTTTATTAGCTGTATAGATATCGATTAAGATTCATGCAGAAAATCCTATCTACCGCGTACGTATATTTTGCAAAATATTGCTATATCTATTGTCGAAGATTTGAGTTATTGTTACAAATTAATATATATATACATATATATATATATATATATATATATATATATATATATATATATATATATATATATATATATATATATATATATATATATATACTATAATGTTCAACACGCTTTCAAACTGTTACAAAACATTTCACTTTAGAATTCCACGAGTACGTCGTCCAAAGACTAAATAACTATATCGTATGAAATAACATGTTCTGACTGACTTACTGATTGATTCTTGATGAGCTATTGAAGCTAGACACGTGAAAGTTAATTTGGAAATTTTACACATAAGGGGGTGAATAGTGATAAAAGTGTGTATAAACGGCGGTTGGTTTTGAAGTTATAACTATGAAATTTTACTTAGATTACAGTATTTTTAAATATCATCTTAATAATTTTTTTTTCTATGATTTATTGCAGTTTTATTGATTTTGCAACAATTTTAAACATTATTAAAAAACTGAAAAAAAAAACAATTTTTTTTTATTTTTCCAACGGGGATTTATTCTGAAACCTTTCAAGAATTGCTCCAATGAAGGAAAATAATCTCAAATTTATAGTATAACAATGATCGCATTTGCAATGTTCATGTTCAAGCAGAAAATTATTTTTAAATAACTATTGCATAACTAAAAAATTGAAAAATTGTGATTTAAATTGTATTCAGGCGGATTATTGTTCATTTATCTATCCATTAACCCCCTATATTTTTTTTATTTCTTAAATTTTATATTTAATATGTTAAAATAATTTGTATATCTAAAGTAGGCGTGGCTTACGCAAGCCAGAGCACCCGTTTTAGGAGGTATTATCATCCCTCTGGGAAAATTATAAATATTGTTCCTATAGTTTCAAAAGCTGGGGAATATTTTTTTTTTGGAAAATTCCGCTTCTTTTTTAATCTTTTTTAAAAATTTTAAAATCTTAATTAGTTTTTGAGATATTTGCAAAAAACTAAACCCCTTTTTATTTTTTTAGTTATTTGTTAATAATGCCAATTTAACAAGCGGACCTTAATATTTTTTTTTTCAGGAATCATCTAGATGCTATTCCGAGACTGCTAAAAAAAGTTGACTAAAATGGCACATGTTGCCTAGACTATAACATGCAGTTATTATAATAGACTACATTTCCTTTAGAACTTAAGTTTAATTAAATATATATTATTAGTTTTTATTATTCTTTATTATTTATTCGAATGAACCAATATAGACTTCGTAGTTGGAGCTCTTAATACGTAATGTCTTCAATCCAATTCAATAAGCCTAGACCAAATGTAATTCAATTTTTTATAAGTGCGTACTTTATATCTATTCTATTAACTTCTCATATTAATTTGTAAGAAACTTGAATTATATTTTAATAAAACGATAGTACGAATTTGTAATACAATTTGAAAAATTAATGGACCTAGTAATCAGTTTTCTGACGAAAAAATAGTATTATTTAACATGTAGACTTACATATAGGTTATAAATTCTTTCCTTAAAACACTAGTAGTATTATAATTTTAAATTGTGATAGGATTTTCTGCATATTTACCAAAGTTAAGAGGGAGTTTCACAGTCACTTAGCGTCTTTTTTAATGTTTGAGCGTTTATAAAAAGGCAGTATGAGGTATAAAATGGAATTAGGCTACATTACTTGAAGGCTTACAAACGTGACTGTTATATAATTATAATATTACAATTTATAATATTACGATATAATAAAATCTGTCATTCTCATCTAATGATGATGATTCTGTCAACGAAATTTTTATTTAAGTTTTTTAATAGTGACGTTATAAGCGTTTCCACGCTAAGAATCTGTGAAGTTTTTTTTATTTATTACATAAGCGTGAAAACGAAGATAAATTAAGTTTCGCTTTGTTATTTTGCTTTATTCTATGTAGATGTCTTCAATCGGATACGCAGTTTCAATGAACTTCTGATAGAACCTTTGAAACGCCCTCCTGAAATAAGAATGATACAAAATTATAAAACTTTGTATCAATTATAAATATTATACTAATACAATTATTATATTATTAAAATGTAAATATAAAACGAGACGTTATCGTTCTTTCAGGGTTTTATTAATAGAAATGATTGTACGAATCTGGCTAGTCTTTAAGCTTAACATGAATTACTGTTCTCTTATATTTACGCGAATTTTACACATTTAATTAAAATTCTATATCGGATTTTATCGCGTTTATTAAAACTTTACAGTTTAACAATATTTTAAATTATTTCCCTAGACTTTTAATTAAATTAATATAAATTGTTAGATAAAAACCTATTAGATCTCTAACACAAATGGAATTATTTTAGAAAACAATGATTCATCAGGCATACTTTAGTTACTAGTTTATTACTAGTAGATACAAAAGCAAAAGCAGTAACTGGTGCCATTTATAGTTATAACATATCATCTTTACCTGATTTTTAATGTTATTTTTATCATGTTCCAAGTTGAAATAATGAAAGTATTCATATTTTTAACATTAATAAGATTATTATAAAATATTAAACATAGTTTATATATAACTAAAATTTGATTTAACAATTTAAATTTATCCATTTTCAGTCGTTTTGTGTAAATGGAAGTATTTATCGGTATATTTGACAATTTTAAGAATAAACTTGTAAATCATATTATTAAAAACTAAACTCAGTCTGACAAAAAAATAAAAGGTAAGTAGGTACAAAATTAATCAAATAAGCATTGTTTGGCCCGTTTGGCGCTGTGACCCTGCTTTCTGCTCCAGGGTTTTGAATTTAAGCAGAAAATGAGATATTAGAGGAAAGCTTCAATTTTAATGAAATTCAGTTTCTGCTAAAAGATAAGTACTCAAGTAAGTCTCACCCAACAGCTTCCGCGACAGGCCTCGTTGATTCTGTTCCTCTGAATACGTGACAGGCAAATCTCTGCAGTGTTGGATGCTTTGTTATAAATCCCAAGTACCGATGATCGCGAGGATGAAAAGCGCAGAAGGAGACATTCTTGAGAGAGTAAAAGTAGTCGATGCATGGAACGCTTCGACTCCGCTGGTGGGTGAGGATTTGTATTAAAGATAATTGAACAGCAGTATTAATTATCGAATCATTCTAAAAACATTATTATGAAATAAGAAACTATGAGTATAAGTGTAACTCACATCGATAAATATAAGGGTACATTCCTATTATTGTTCTTGTATTTACTCTGACAGTATCAGTAATATGGACCGAATAATGGAAAATTCGATCACCATATAAGCACATAGAAAGGAATAATGAAAAAAACAACAACAAAATAAACATTTTTGTTTTACTACAGTTACTATACAATGTGTTGGTTCTGAGTTGTTTTCAATGTTAAATTTGTTTTTATGTTATTTTCAATGGCAAAAACATTATGTTGTAAAAAAAAATTAAAAGTTTTTAAAATTTTATAAGACATGCTTATCCGTAAACATACATTTGATTTGCGTAGTGGATTAACGAAACTCAATTTCCAATTGAAGTTCTTTACAGGCAGTTCCAGTTTAGTTGAGTTCATATTTTTAATGAAAATTATTTACCTAAGTAAACGCTATAGCTACATATATAGATAAAAAAAAGATAGTCCTGATTCTGTCAGAAGAAATTAGGACACTACACGGCATACATAGATACAATTAATTCAATCACGCCCATATTGATAATGCTATAAAATAATATTTATGCGAGTGTCGCACTATTATGATGTCATAGCATTATTTTTAGCATGACACGTTATTTAATCGTCATAACAAATAAGGACCTTGGTGATTTCAGACATGTCTTAATACAAATTGAATATGCTAAACAAGACTTAATCTTGTATTAATTATATTATAATAATTACTAAAACTTATATTAATTTATATCTTCAAATCAAGTTAGACTTTTTTTTTGTTTATGTGAATTGTTGAGTTTGTTATTAAAGAAAACTTACGTCAGGTTTTGATCGATCGACCATTCGAAGACCTTGATCTGATACTTCTAATATGCAAGGTTGTGCTCCTGGTTCGCCGTTGCATTCGCCTACGATTTTTTTAACCGCCTGACAGACCACTCCTGTCCCTTTATGTGCTAAAGTTTCAACTGATCCCATGTATCTGTAAATAAAGTTTCTATATCGATATATATTAATAAAACAAATTGGATACTTAGTATTTCGGTAGAACAACAAAGCGTTACGAATTTCTAGTGTAACAGCGTTGTCTCATACAGTACAAATAAGCACTACACGGGGTCGGAAACACACACGACACAAACATAAATGACCAGACCAGAATAACAGAAATAATAAAATTGAAACTAAGCATGATTTGTGTCCAAAACTAAAATCTAATAAATAAGTATTTTACGAAGTTAAATCTCTAGAGGCAATCGCAAATCACCTGTGGAGAAACTTTTCCCTGCAATTATTTATGTAAAACCTAGTAAATCACACATATTTTTCTACGTTAGCTTGATCTGGGGTATGACGTCCATGTTGTTGTTTGTATTTATTTTCTACATTATAATTAATCTGTTACCTGCGCAATTTTTCTGCGTGTGGCGTGTTTATAGTTCAATCGTTTAATTTATTAGACGTATTATTTTTATTTTTATTGTGTAATTTTAATCGTCTTTTCAACAACACCAAATACAAAAAATCTATTAAAGAGTACATATAATTTAGACTCATGTCATAACACTATTAATATCAAGCTTTTTGCAATTTTTCCTGTAAATTTTGCTTATATATCTTAAAATTAAATTATATACTTGAAAATTTACCGACACACGTTAATGTTAAATAAATAGTTAAAGTCACTAATTAAGGATCGGGTATAAATTAAAAGTACAAAAGTTTTGTTTGAATTTTTTATATGTAAATGTTTAAAATATTTTAGGTATACTTTTAAGTAGTAAACAGTATAATAAAAAAAATAAAATACTATAATATAGGACAGTGGATTCGTTTTGTTGAGAAATTCATCGCGGTTCCCATTAGAGAGGACCTGATAATCAAAATGTGTACTTAGTTGTAATATGAAACAATGACGCATTGGAAGAAAATCGTGACATCAATTTTGTATCAGTGTACTTTTATCAGCTGACGTCTACTAGTCTTCTACTGCGACGGATGTTGGCTTAAATATTCAACTTAAAAGGTGTCAAAACACATTATTACTTTTTAATTTTTAGACGTATTGCTTAAAACAGGGTTTTATTTATTTTTATTGAGTAAATATTTTACTGTGAAATCTGTATCATCCTGAATTTTGTCTCGTATTAAAAGAAGTCAATGTTTAAGAAGAATATTTTGTTGTACAACGAAGCATACTTACCCTAATAAGTATCTTTCTCTTTTAACTTTGGCATTTGCTGGATCAAAATCATTATAATCCATATCTACAGCATAAGCTGATGGGAATATACCTTGTTGACCTGTCCGTAAATTAACACCTGAAACAAAAATTATTACATACATATTTAAAGTTTTTATTTTTTATTTTTATGATGCGTGCAAAGGAGAGAACGTTTTTGTCTAGCAGCAGAACAGCAACTTTTTGATAGTAGGTATCAAGACTTGAATGAATATTGGAGTATATTTTACATCTGTATTTTATAACATTTACTTAATCGCGTATTTTAAGTATGTTTCAATTACAATACACGACAAGCTGACGATACATAACGAGCTTTACCTTCGAATTCATTTAGAATTGCCATCTCTTTCATTATGCCTATAGGACAAAAGTATTTATGTGAGACAGCTTAAGACGAACCGTATGTTAATGTTTAATTAATGAACTAACAAACAAAATATCTTGAAATAATTACAAGACAATTTAAAAATATGATACCTAATACAATATCATTCATTGTTTTTTTGTTAGGCTATTAAACGAACCTAACAAAAAATAATCAATTATGTTGGACAAGTCGTTAATGTATTGCAGCTACGTACACATTTTGGATGACCGTTATGGTTAGTGGTGCGAGAAGTCGCCTCAACGCCGGCGGTCGCGGGTATGATTCCCGCTCGGGACCGATATTTGTATTTGTACAAATATTTGTTACCGATCTGAGTGTACGTCCTTGTGGGTCTCCCCACCGTGCGTCGGAGAGCACGTAAAGCCATCGGTCCCGTTTGTTATCATAGGCACCTGATAACGATCGTTACTGATGGTAGGGAAATTATTAGCCAATCAATGGCTTACAGGTTGATAAAAGTACAAATTATAATAGCTCAGGTGGGAATCGGGCGGATTCGAAATGAGAAAACCCGGGTTCGAGTCCCAATGTTACCGGACCGATTTTTTTCCTTTTTCTTTCAAGTTTCTTCATTTGTGAGAAAAACTATTATTGGGAGCCATTTACTACCTGGATGACCGAGCATTGATCGGTTTTTTTTTATATATATCGTGTTTTTTGGAAATTATATTCGGATACGAATTACAAACTGATGAAATATCTGCCGTGCAGTGAATTAAACTATGTAATTTAATACAATATGTATTACTTGCAAGATACATTGTGTTTTCATTCGATGGCCAAGTCAATCTATTTATTTAAAACATAAAAGATTTTTAATATTGATATGGTCACTATAAGATGTTGTTAAGATAGCTAATTACGCAATAACTTAAGACAGAAGGACCCTTAAGTAGGAACTGAATAAACTAACCGACTTGGTATTGCATGGATCTCACAACTTTTTACGGCAGAAGAACTGGGTTGCGAGACTTGGTATTTTTTTACAAGTTATGTTTTTAATGGGATAAATAATATTTTCGATCTTACCGACATAATAATAAAAAAATATGAACTGGTTATTTAAATAATAAATCATAACCGCAATTTATTAAAAACTGCTAGAGCTAGCTATTTGTATTTAAATATATTTCCAGGTACTAGGTATATCCAGGTACTTAAATTATATCCACCAACCCGCAGTGGAACAGCGAGGTGGATGAGGCACCAACCGTTCTTCAATACGGAGAGGAGGCCTTTACTAAGTAGTGGGATGTTTACAGGCTGACTTACTTCAGTTCAGTATCAGAGAATTTGCTGATTTTCGGAAGTTGAAAAAACATTTATAATTTTATTTCGAAAATTGTATACTTCATGTTAGTTAAATGGATCTAGAATATGAAGGATGTGTGCATCATATGTCTTATTATTCAAATGTTACTAGATCAGATCAGTTAGATCAGATTAGAATCAGATAATATTCTAAAACGTTACAACTTCTTCTTTATACCTATTCAAATTTACTTTAATATTTCTTAATTGTTAATAATAATAAAAAATATTATTATCATCATACTACTATTACTATACTTACCTTCACACCATAGATCTTCAGCTTCCTTCTGTACGTAAATTGGATCACCAATTTCAACTTCGATCTCATCGTGATGTCTCGGATTGAATTTATGTAGACCTCTGTGCGTTGCTTCTAGCATTTCAAGTTGACTGTGAGGAACTGTTGTCATGTTACCAGAAAAATTGATTCCGCTAATACTGCAACTCGATGAGGGTGAAACTGAAATATACTTTAGTTTTTAGAAAAAAAAAAGTTCCTCTTTAAATATATATAAGAAGAAATAAAATATATAACGTTACAATTGTGTTTTAAAGAAGAGTTAATTAACCATTTCCAAGCTTCGTTCGAACTGATTATTTATCTCTAAAACTGTTGTTTTTATAGGAGAGGAGTTGATATCATAGGAGATTATTGATTTTACTAAAAATAAATATTTCGACGACTGCTCAGTCTGAGTATATTTTCTTTAATTAAAACGACAAAGCGGTAAGAGTACAAGTAAGTGATTTTAACGTTTTATTATATCGACTTTTGATATGACTATTGTATTAATTATTACTCCATTAGTAAGGAAGTTGCATCGTTCGTTAGGGAAATGTTTTCATAAATTATTTAGAAGAGTATTTTAGTGGCAATAATATTTACAAGTGATAAATAAATTATACATGGAAGAAAACTGTAACCGGCCGATATCAATAATTATATTTTCATAGCTCCATTCTTCAGATATAGTATTACCATGTAGTTTCCCTAACGTACTAGGTAGTGTCGCACTTTAAGATTTATATCGATTGTTCTTACTCGAATTTTTAAACTGTCATCTATCGCCTACCCATCACTACCCTCTAGCGATTTGCTCATTCCTTTTTAGTGCGCGGTAGTGAACGCACGTCGCTTAAAGTTAAATTTCAAATATGCCGAAACGAAAGGCTGGAGATAAAATAAAGCGTTATAAAAAAAAAGCAAACGTTTAGAAGAAAAACAAAAAGGGCTTAAACATAGACGAAATACACTCATTTGCAAAAAAAAACGGGCGGTTTCGATTTTCTTCCTGGCTGAAAAAAATAAAATACCAAAAAGGTTTTAATCATTTGAACATGTTACTGGCCAGTTATAAAAGTGCCATAATGTTTATAAGAGTACATTCCAAATTCAAATTTTTGATTGAGCCTGGTTTTCAAAGAAAATAACTTTTAACTACATTTTGTGGCGCGAATTCCCTATAGTTAATATCGACTCTAATTAACTTTTTGTCAATTTTTATTAAATTATCTGGTGTCCTTGACATTTAAAAGTATTGTTATTGCTGTTTAGCAATCTCGAAAATGGTAGATAAAGTGATAAAAGCGAGCAAAATTATTGCGCTGCTTGAAGAAGGTTGCAGTCAATGCTTCGTGGCTCAGAGGCTAAATGTGAGTCGGTCGACAGTTCAAAGGACCTGGCAGCGCTATCAAGAGACCGGTTCCGTCAAGAGAAGGCCTGGTTCTGGCAGAAAGACATGTACCGAACCACGAGATGATCGTTTTCTAGTTGGTCAAGCGTTGAGAAATCGCAAATCTTCTTATGTGGACCTCAAGAACACCCTCGCAGAAGTAAGAAATGTGCAAATTAGTCTATGGACGGTCAGGAGGAGGCTTCTCGCTGCTAATATACACAGTCATCGCCCGGCACGCGGCCCTAAATTACTCCGTGGACATCGAGTTGCCAGGCTTAGCTTTGCTCGAAATTGTGTGTCATGGACTCATGAAGACTGGGATAGGGTATTGTTCTCCGATGAAGCCAGGATATCTCTGCATGGTGAAGACCGACGTCGGCGAGTGCTACGTAGACGAGGAGAACGCTTTGCAGAGGCATGTTTTGAAGAAATCACACCTTATGGAGGGGGCTCTGTTATGTTTTGGGCAGGAATAAATTCTATGGATCGTACGGAGTTAGTCTTCATCGAAAACGGTACACTGACTGGACACCGATACATAACGGAAGTTCTAATTCCTTATGCACAACCCGCTTTAACCGCTCTTGGCGAAAACTCAATTTTTATGGACGACAACGCTCGCGCCCACCGGTCTGGCGGTGTGGATGCGTATATGCTAGAAGTCGGAATTCGTCGTTTGGACTGGCCAGCTAGAAGTCCGGACCTCAATCCCATAGAGCATGTCTGGGACGTTCTGAAGCGACGAGTGAGATGTGCAGCCGGAGTGCAGCCGGCTCCGCAGACCATCAGAGAGCTAAAGAATGTGATTGCCGCGGAGTGGGAACGTATTCCCCAAGAAACCGTAAAAGATATACTCACTAGCATGCCCAGACGAATGCAAGCTGTGATTTCAGCAAGAGGGGGTCACACTCAATACTAAACTTTTATCTGCTTTTAATGTATTCAAGAAAAACAAAGAAATTAACGCGTTTCATTTTTATTTAGCGAGCAGGTACAATCATAGTGTTTTGAGCTTAAACATTATTTCTTAATAATTTAATTAAAATGTTATTATAAAACTGATGAAAACTATTCCTTCCTAATTAATTTATAAAATTCTGAGGATAACAATACCTAAAATTGTCAAACAAACTAATAGTAACTATAAAATAGTTCTTTGCTTAAGTGCCCGTTTTTTTTGCAAAAGAGTTTATTATAAGTTCCGACTCAGATTGTGATATTGAAAACCAGGGTAAGCATTTTTTTATTTATTTACAAGTGTTAACGAATTAATAATACGAAATAAATGTGTGCAATACAGTGTCTATAAGTCTGCCTGGAGGGTAACCGCGAGTTATACACGATGGTTAGACATGACACAAAAATCTCCCGAGATAGCCGCTGCTGTCGCAGAAGCAGTTCGGAATAGAGACAAAAAGATGGAAGTTAAACAAAATCAATTAGGAATGGGAATTACTGCTATTTCAAGAGCTATGGAAACAATAATTAATGACGGAAGTAAAATTACAGCTATAAAACATCTTTCTGAAGGTTGTAGAATATTGACAAATCTTCATGATACAGAAACACAAATTCGCACTAAATGTATTATTCCTTGTCTAGATAAATCTATACTGAACATAATTTAAGAAGAGGAAAGAGATGAATTATTATTTTCACCGCAGTCACAGGCGAGGACAGCCACAGGGGGGGGGAGCATACATGACGAGTAGAGTACATCTGAACAGACAATTTCGCCCTCAAGCACAGCAGCCGCCGCCACCGCAGTCGCAGGCGAGGACAGCCACATTTTCCAAACAACGTGCCCAAACGCGGCAATAGTTCAGGTACATGCAGGTCGATTAACTTTTTATTATGATTGTTGGCTACACATAACAAAAAATAAAACTGAGTTAGACCATATTTTAAATGGCTATCGTATACCATTAACAAATAATGTTACACGGCCGCATATACCGAATAAATCTTTATCATATAAAGAAAAACAAAAAATGCAACTTGCTATTAATAACCTTCTTGACTTAGGAGCTATTTCTGTATGCGAAAATCGCACTGAACAATTTCTCTCACCGATTTTTTTGATTCCAAAACCGAATGGGACAGATCGTTTTATTTTAAATTTAAAATATTTCAATAAATATGTAGATAACGAACATTTTAAGATGGAGGATTACAGAAGTGTATGTACTTTACTATCAAAGAACAGTTACATGGCTAGTATTGACCTGAAAGAGTCGTACTTATTAGTTCCAATACACCCAGAACATAAAAAGTATTTAAGGTTTCAAATTGAAAACGATTCACAAAATTTAATCACATATGAATTTAATGCAATCCCCTACGGCTTATCATCAGCACCAAGAACATTTACAAAAATAATGAAAGAAGTAATAGGTTACTTAAGAAAACATGGTTTTAGTTCAGTAACATATTTAGATGATACCTTGTGTATCGAGAATTCTTATGAAAAATGTATTTTAAACGTAAATGAAACTGTGAGAATTCTCGAATGTTTAGGTTTTATCATAAATTTCGAAAAAAAGCTCGTTAGAACCAAAACAAACATGCAAATTTTTAGGTTATATGTTTGACACAGAAAATATGACTATGTCCTTACCAGAAAACAAACAAAGTCATATATTACACTTGTTGAAAAAA
Source organism: Euphydryas editha (assembly GCA_036937285.1). Lineage (NCBI taxonomy): Eukaryota > Metazoa > Arthropoda > Insecta > Lepidoptera > Nymphalidae > Euphydryas > Euphydryas editha. The sequence continues at coordinate 19,931,632 of JAUPFZ010000005.1, read as the reverse complement.
TTCAAAACATTACAAAAATGTACCATTCGGAAATTCTCTCAATTTATAGGTGTTTTAACAGCCGCATGCCCGGCAATAAAATACAGTTGGTTATACACAAAGAAATTTGAAAGGGAAAAGTATTTCGCCCTCAAAGAATGTAACAATAATTATGATGCAATTATGAAACTGACAAATAACATTTTACCAGATTTAAATTGGTGGGAAAGAAATATTTTAATTTCAAAAAAAATTATTACACAAATTGACAATTTTCTCGGACGCGTCAAGGTCAGGCTGGGGTGCTGTCTGCAACAATATGCGCGCTAATGGCCACTGGAAAGAAAGTGAGCTAAAATATCATATTAATTATTTAGAGCTTCAAGCAGCATTTTTTGACCTTAAATGTTTTGCCCAAAATGTTACCAATTGCGCTATATTGATTCGGATCGACAACACAACGGCCATTAGTTATATCAACAGAATGGGTGGTATACAATTCTCATACCTTAATGAATTAACGAGATCCATTTGGCAATAGTGCGAAGAACGCAACTTGTGGGTATTTGCATCTTATATAAACTTGAAAGAAAATAAAGAAGCTGACGCGGAATCGCGCAGAGTTAATCCCGATACTGAAATAGAACTATGTTCAAATGCATTTCAAAATATTATTAATAAACTAGGTAAAGTTGATATAGATTTGTTTGCATCTCGCACCAATGCCAAGTGTAGGGTATACATATCCTGGAGGCCAGACCCAGATGCGCTTACGGTAGATGCTTTTACGATATCATGGTCAAAATATTATTTTTACTGTTTTCCTCCTTTTGCAATAATTCAAAAATGTTTACAAAAAATTGTCAGCGAACAGTCTACTGGAGTTTTTGTTTTTCCTTATTGGCCCACCCAAGTGTAAGTGTGCCGTTTGTTGAACAATATTATAATATCAGATATTATTTTTCTAAAAAACGCAATCCTGTCAGATTACAGGATACATCTACCCACGCAGACTATCCTGGCAGCAGCCATTGTCTCCGGGAAACCTTCACAAAACAAGGCATTCCATCAGAAGTGATATATCTAATGATTTCTTCGTTGGCGGCAAACACTATTAAACAATATAACACAACGTTTAAGCTTTGGTGGAATCATTGTTTAACAAATCATATAAACTATTTAGAAGCAACAAAATCAGAGGTAATTTTATTTCTTACTAAGCAATATAAAAATGGAGCTTCATATAGCACATTAAATAGCCATCGTTCAGCTATATCACTGCTTCTAGGCAACAATATAGGTTCTGATGAACAAGTGACACGATTACTAAAAGGAGTCTTCAAATGTAGATCTAATATACCTAAATATAACACCATATGGGATCCACAGGTAACCTTAGACTTTATGGATAAATGGTTCCCTCATACAAATTTTTCATTATGTCAAATATCAAAAAAGTTGGCAACTCTTTTGGCTCTTTGTACAGCGCATCGCGTACAAACATTGTCTTTAATAAAAACAAATAGTATTGTAGTTCATCAAAACCAAATCATTATAAGTATTTCAAATTTAATTAAAACCTCTGCAATCAATCGTGAGCAGCCAACCTTAGTTATACCTTATTTCACTGACAATTAACCTAGTATCTGTCCTGCAAAATGTTTGGAAGATTACTTAGAAATTACAAAAAATATTAGAAATGATGACTCTTCTAACTTATTTCTAATTTACAAACGTCCACATAAGCCGGTGACGTTACAAACCATCAGTCGATGGATTAAAAATATGTTAGCAGAGATTGGCATTGACGTTACGAAATTTAGCGCTCATAGCACGCGTCACGCCTCAACATCGGCCGCCCGCGCCGCAGGTGTATCACTAGACGCAATTCGGAAAACAGCTGGATGGACGACTACATCACAGACGTTTGCAAAATTTTACAATCGCCCCATTATTTCACAAGAGTTAGCTAGGTCTGTCTTTGAAACAAACAATTAAGTTTAATTGATTATTAACAATTTACATAAAAAATTTATAAGATTATCAGTTAAGTTAAAAATTGATATTTTGTTATTGCTTTGAAAGTTATTGAAATAAAAATCATTTTAGTTTCAATAAACTTTGTTTTATTTTATACAATTCCTACCAAAACTTTTAGAATAATATTCTTCACTTCAGTTCTCTGAAGATCTACATGGTAATACTATATCTGAAGAGATACAAATAGAGCTATTCATATAATAATGATCGAACTTCCTTCTAGAAGTTCGTTTGATCATATATCAGGAAAAACTAAATATAGGTTTTCTTTAGAGCAATACGAGTAGAATCAAAATTAAATATTTTTATAAATTTTATTACTCTATCTGTCTGTTTGTTTCGGCATCACGCAATATTTATCACAGTTATAATTGATTATAATAAATTGAATATAGCGGTCTAAATTAGAGTCTGTTGTTCGGTTTTACCTTGATACACCGCCTAAAATTTGACTTTATAAACAATTGTAGTAAAATCGTAATGAAAATATTTTAAACATACTCTTTTTTTTAATATCGACTTCTTCGAAAAAAATCTTTTTCTGTCTATTCATCTGTTCTTACATGCGTACATCACACCCTTGCTTATGATATGTTTTATTTATTTCTAAACAAAATTACATTGCAATTCAGAGTAAGTTGGTTGCCTTAGTAGATAGTTAAATTAGAACAATTGTAAACTATCATTTTATTTCATCATCATCATCATATCAGCCACTGGATGTCCACTGTTAAACGTACGTCTCCCCCATTGAACTCCAGAGCGACCGGTTCGAAGCAGCCATCCAACGGCTTCCGGTGTCTCTCTTCAAGTCGTCTGTCCATCTCGTGGGCGGCCGTCCAACGTTGTGCTTGCCGGTACGAGGTCTCCACTCAAGAACCTTTCTGCTCCACCGGCCGTCGATTCTTTCCATCGTGATTCCGATAGAGAGTGATTTACTCGCCGTTTATATTGATGGCGAATCCTTTCAATTCCAGAAGCTTGAAAGCGTCTTCCAATACTGCGGTAAACAGTTTTGGAGAGATGACATCTCCCTGTCTCACACCTCTCTGTATTAGAATAGCTCTTGTGCTATGCTTCTATACTTGAACCGACGTACTGCCGGTATTCTACAAGCTCTGCCCCCTTTAACGCTGGGTCTATGAAGCCGGCTCTCGACTGTATATACAGTATTCATTAACCTGTTTTTTATATTATCGACCACAGAAACGCAATCGTCCAGGAAATCGAAACGATTACATAATTCGAACTGAAAGCTATCGGGGTTTCGGATATGTCAGTTAGATGGTCGGAATGTAGACTCCATCAGGAGTGACCGTTCCAGTTTATTACTGATACTTAATATGCCTCTAACCAATAGGTGATTACTCCCGGTTTTCACCCTAAGGAACAAGGTGACGTCATTGAATATCTGTCATCAGGTAGTCATAATAAAGTCTATTTCATTCTTAGGGCAACCATCAGGACTAATCTAGGTCCATTTCCTATGAGGCGGCTTATGGAAGAACGAGTTGTTCATAAAGAGTACCTACTTTTCTACAATTTTTTTATTTAAACAATTTAAACATTTAGATTTTGAACCTCGAAGTAATCATAAGTAATGTAATATCTACTTGTATATATTATTTATTGTAAATAACGGAATCATCTTTTATTCCAAAAGAGATTTTCTCTATATAAAATTGAATTAAAATGCTTTTCTAGTACTTTTAAATACAGGCACGATTTTCATTTTTTATACGTTGAATAACCCAAAGAAGTTGGTACGGTACTTATAGTTATATACTAAATATGATCCCGCTTTATTATTAAAGATAACAATGGGTATATACCTTAGCCTAAATCTAAGCCTAAAAAGATTGAACACGCTTTGTCTTATTTCAAAATAAATATATAAATATCAAAAAATAAATATATAAATATGAAAAATTAAAAAAAGTGTCGAAATAAACATTAAATATCTATCAAAGCATAAAATATCTATTTCAACATAAAGTATCTATTAAATGTTCTTTGTTAACTGACCATTTTGCTGCAACGGAGTAGGTGATAAACTCTTCGGACCGGTATCGATGGGTGAATGCGCTGTACTGTGCCCGCTGTCGACATCTCCGAGACTTTGTAACCTTTCAGAATCAGGACTAGAATCTTCATCGAGGAGATAGCCGCACTTGAGAACGAGAAGTGGCCGTCCTTGACATCCTGGTCGTATAAGTACACCAGTTAGTGCTCCTAATTCATCAGCTAATGACGCTGGCTGATTGGATGGAACTAGTGTCGCTGGAAATAGTGAGTAATTGGTTAGGGGTCCGATTCAAAAAGGCCTAAAGGAAACGGCTACATACACACGTGACAAGTACATGAAAATTTGTAATTATACTTAAATATTTGATGATAAAAGCAAAGGACTGATATTTTGTGTATTTTATTTTCTTATAATTGAATTATTATTATTTATCAGTTAATATCTGTACTCCACATTAAGGAAATTATAATAAGTATCATTCAAGCATTGGTTTAGGGTAATAACTATAATTTCAAAGCGACTTCTTCAACTTTATTTTTAAATTATATCTTTATTAAGCATTAAAAAATTAAATATTTGTATCGTATTAAATGTGTTTGCACTATCTTAAGTTACATTAAGAAAAAAAAAAACGATACAAAAAAAATAATAATAAAAATAAAGAAGACAATAAATTATTCAGTTACAAAGTATAATGACATAATCATTATATAGAAGACTATAGTGAAGTAAGATACATGTACCTATTTAAAACACTGTCACTTTGAATGGCGAGCGTAATTCTATACTTGCTTATTTTTCTTAATAATATTTTGTTTGTTAAGTATATATACAATGTTTAATTATATTATAACATGAAACAAATTACAAACAAATACGTGTTTTAATAGCTCAGTCTCAATTGAAAACCTTGTTCCAATGAACTTTCAGATGTTTTAATTTTAATTTTCTAGAAACCAAAAAAGGAAAATTAACTTCAGCGTAAAAAATAATATTTTTTTTTTTTGTTTATCAATGACTATAATTTTATAATAAACACTATTACAATGACGGTGTAAACATAAATTCATACGAATTCTACGTACACCAGTCAACTCGAACTGTATTAACAAATAAAATTAAATATAAATAATTTATAATGAAACCCTATATACCTATTTCTCTCAATTTATTTAAATTTTACTGATAAAATTAATTATTCTTTTTCCTCTTTAGAATCTGAATAATAACTTATTCTGAGATTTTGTATGTATTTAAATTATAGTATAGATTTATATAATTCTGGTGTAAAAAATAATATTCATAATATATAATTATAATACTATAAAAATAGCATAAAAATAGACTATTTTACTATTCAATGTGACTAGATATTTTTTTTAACAATCGTATTGTTGTCGGACTAAATAAAACGATAGTGAGAAAATGAATATTGCGTGTATGTATGTAATTGTAAAATATCAACATCGAAATAAATATAATAAATAAATTAAAAATATGAAATTTCATCCATTTATTAACATTCACAATATAAAACGCAATCGCAAGGCTTTTGCTGGAATTAAACAAATTATTGAAAGAATGAAAAAAAAACGCTCTAGCGCTATAGGCATGTTTTAAAATTTTCGCCAGCTTAATAATACTAACTAGAGAACAACTAGAGTATGTTTGTTTGTAAAATTAACACTTTTAACTTACGTTTTCTTGTTTTTGGTATCTCAGGTAATTTTCTCCTCCTTCTTTCGCCATTTGCGAATGTTTGATGATGTGGACTGCGTTGTGCGTCGGTCACATCTGTTTGATTTACCGGAGATGAATCTGTTTGCATCGCGCTACCCTGTTCTGCCTCGCCCATCTCCTCATCAGGTGTACCCTCACTTTTCGACGATGGTGATTCATCTTCCAAACCGACATTTGGCACTAACCTGTTATTAAAATTTCCAAATCTATTTAGCAACTTTGGTTATTTAGCTTACTTAATTAACGATTTCTTGAGTGACATGTTGTGGGAATAAAATTCGTGGTACGAATCGATAGCAAATTTCTTTGTATTAGTAGGTTTACTTACGAATAAAATGGTGTTGGAGCCTTGATGTGCTGGGGTAGTTTATCGAATACCCGGCGAAATTCTTCAAATTCGCTGTCGGCCATGTCGATATTACACCTGATATTCGGATGCAAGGGGTGCATGCGCGACGCGCTCCGACATGAAGTTTATCGACCAGTGTTTAGACTTATAATGAATAGTGCAGGTACTGCGCATGCTCAGGAAGGGTGCGCGCGCATAAATCCTCTCTTATGCGTAGATGTCACCCTAACCAATGCTTACGTCACACAATTCAATTTGTGAATCAGCGGGAAACCCTTAAGAAGTTATATTAAGAAATATATTATTATTAGAAATACATTCATTTATATTTTAATATTTTTAAAAGTACTTTTTTCGTTTACCAAAGATTTGTTTAAAAGTAATAATATATAATAGACTTTATAACAAAAATATAATAATTATTTATTAGATTATTTATTTTTGACGACCGTTCTGGTGTAGTAGTGCGAGTTGCCTCAACGCTGGAAGTCGCGGGTTCGATTCCCGCTCAGGGCAGATATAGACATATATTTGTATTAATATTTTTTTCGTGGTCTGGGTGCATGCTCTTGTGGGTCTCCCCACCGTACCTAGGAGAGCACGTTAAGCCCGAGGTCTCGGTTGTTATCATAGACCTGATATCAATCGTTACTTATGGTAGGGAAATTAACTGCCAACTCGCACTGGAGCAGCGTGGTGGATTAAGCTCCAACCCTTCTCCTATATGGAGTAGAGACCTTTGCCCATCAGTGGGATGCTTACAGGATGATTCAGTTCATTTCATTACGTTATTTATGTGACAACATTCATTTAATTAAAGCAACGATGTCATATAATGTTTGTAGGTTGGTGTAGAGGTAGATTTTAATATAGTACGAAAAGTCTCGTACTATTTTAGAATCTTCTTTTATAACTTATCGATTTATAAATGTCTGGCGGGAGTCAGATGTTGCAAAAATATCTGTCAGTATCGAATTTTATTTTGTCGTAGAAGAGAAATATATATATATATATTTCTCTTCTACGACAAAATAAAATTATTACAAAATAAACGACAAAATAAATTATATAATTAATTATATATAATTAATTATATACAAAAACATTTTGTAAAAGAAAATCGAACCAGATTGTGGCTTTCCCTTACTCTGACAGGATTTTCTCTAGATCAATAATGATAATTTTTTCGGTTGTACATACCGTTATTGAAAAAATTAGTTTCATCAGACCATAGTATGTACTTTAAAAATCATGATCTGTACTTATTTTTCCTCTAAGCCATCTCCAAAAGGTAAGTCTTCGAACTTCTTTTTTATAATTTTTTTACTTTTTTATTGGGAACAAATAAGGTTGTTTGGCGATAAAAAATATTACGAGTTGATTTATCGTTTTTCAGTACAAAATGCATGGAAAATGTTTTTGGCGATTTCTGACATTTCTAGTACTTATACCTTAAATGGTCCTATAGAGTCTTTTGATCCCCATTTGAAGTAGGATCGATAGGCATAGAAATATTTTTTTTTGGATTTTAGCACTTTTTTCGCTGACTGTACATTTTCTCAAAAATCTGTGAATGCAGTTCAGAATATCTTAAAAAGTTATGGATGGTCTCCTAGGAACGTTTTCTTGTAACGATAACGGTTAAGGTACCTGCCCTTACTGACCCGTCTCAAAATTCCTCCCTGTATATATACTGGTGAAACTCAATATTAATATAAGGCTTTACATGCTCTTCGAGGCTTTGGAAACAATTTGTTTTTACAAATAAAAATATCTGTCCCGAGCGGGAATCGAACCCGCGACCGCCGGCGCGTGGCGTTGAAGCAACTACTCGCACCACTACACCAGACAGTCGTCTTTCATACATCATGTCTCGCTTATTGAGACTCACCGGTACAATAAGTGATGACCATTATGATATGCACATAACACATTACACGATTGTGGGATTTAATTGTTTCGATCAATTCTGAACTATGTATTCCACGTCCATTTTGGAACAGCCTATAAAGTTTAAACGTATCTTATTGATAGTCGTAGATATAAACAAGCTGGTGTAGTTTAGTACTAAAGACCACAAGGTCAGATGTCGAAAGCAATTTAAAAATAAAAGTACCGGACAACATCGGTATGTTTGCTATGCGCCTTCATCCCGCCGATTCGAGCCAACGCACGTCCTAAGAGGTCTGTAAACAATCTAAGCCTTCAAGACGACAGAGTGTCTCGGAACCCACTTGAACTAAATGTTCTATAATATCGTACTGTCTCTCAGTATACTAAAAAATGTATATAAATAGCTATGTGAAATTTATAAGGAGTTGGTTGACTTTACTTCGCTCGATTTATCATTGTACAGCCAAAATACTGAATGAAGAATAATTAATATTTTGAAATGAAGATATTTTATTTTATTATTTATTTTTTAGTTTGTATCATGGAGTTGTTTGATTAAAAGTCTATACCGGATTTTATCGCTCGACCTCAGTCCCCCGAGATCATGGACGCTGTAAAGGGTCCGAAACGTCGGGAAATAATTTAATTTAAAATCAAATGAGTAAAATTCGCGTAAATATAAGAGAACAGTATCATGGAGTTAGTTGACTACTATGTGATCAATCTTGACGGATTTATCATTACGCAACTAAAACTACTGTAGGCAGAAAGATATTATTTCTTTTAAAGAAAAGGTAGGTAGGTTAAACATTTTTCGGAAATCAACCACTGAATTCAAATTTCGAAATGACTTGCCCGTGGCCCAGTTGGCAGTGGCCCTGTTTTCTGTTCCAGGGTTGTGGGTCTTGGGGTGTGGTGTGGGTTGTGGGTTGTGGGTCACCTAGACTCGGGGCGGGAATCGATCCCGCCCCGAGTCTAGCTGTATTATTTATTTATTTATATATGTATATTTATTTAAAAAAATGTATATCAGTCAACTGTAAGCTAAAACACAGGCATTAAGTTGCCTACCTTAGAAACAGGCGACCGTGTGTGTATGTTAAGCATTAAAAAAAATGTACTCAACTATGTTTCGTCATAATTAAAATTGACATTATATGTAGGATTGATACAAAAATAGTACTAGAATGCATATTTAAAACAATGAAGCCAGTTTATTTTACATCACCTGGTACTTTAAAATGATTTTTAGACTCTCCGGACACTTTAAGGCTTATTTTAGTAAGTTTGTTTCTGAAAATTTTAATATTACAGAGGATAAAAATATAGCGCGCGCAGAACGCTTTTCATATTGAGTAAATGTTTTTCTAACAGACAGGATATTTTTCAATTATATATATATAGAATATTTTTCAGCACACGATATTACTAAAAAGTTCAATAGTTTTGGTTTTGAATTCTCTAGCATTCTGATAAAAAACAAGAAACTCATCGTATAGACACGGGGTATTGAGTTTCACCAGTATGGAGTGTGGGCGCGGACTAGAATTGTTCGTTTTAGCTAGGCGGTAGCAGTAGTTTTGCGTCCCACTGATTGGAAATTTAACTACTTTTTCCAGTTGCATTAATGTATTAATTAATTTTTCCTGTATATTCTTAGGGACATATTGAATGTCGACGTTTGAAGAATTCGCATGCGGACTCGTTTGAGCCAGGCGAGATGATAACGTTTGATTTGTAGCTCTTAAAGTTCTGGTCACAGATTTTAAGGCCTGAACTATTTTCATATTCTTAAGCTTAGTATTAAAGTAAGCCATCGAAGCCTCAAGGGAAGATATAGCGTTTCAAAACTCTATCATTTCGGACTGAATTTTTTTCGTGAATTATGTTTATAGTACTTTTCGGATGTTATCCGTTTATGTTGTACGTTTTTAGTAATATTCAAATTTTTCTTAGATATTAACGCATTTTTTACGTAATTTAATTATAAATAATTATTTAAAAATAAGTGTCTTTATTACAATAATTTTCGACCGTTCTTGTGTAATGGTGTAAGTAGTCGCCTCAACAACGGCGATCGCGATTTTGATTTCTGCTCAGGGTAGATATTTGTTTTTGTGCACATTTTTGTTTGCGGTCTGGGTGTATGTCATTGTGGATTTCCCCACCGTGCCTCGAAGAGCACGTAAAGTTTTCGGTCTTTCGGTTCTTATCCTGATAACGATCGTTACTCTTAGTAGGGATGTTATCCGCCAACTCGCAGTGGAGCAGCGTGGTGGATTAAGCTTCAACCCTTCTTCGTTTACAGGCTGATTCAATTCAGTTCAGTTTAGTTATTAAAATATCACTGACATATACTTGTAAAAAGTATAAGAAATGTAAATAGCTAAGGACTAGGCCCGGAAAATTGGTAATAAGTAGAGCTCAGTTTTTAGCCATTTACTGTTGTTTAGTTGGATTTTCACATAAAAAACAGCCAAATTGATTCAATGGTTATGATTTGTTGAACTTTGAAATATGCGTATTTATAACTATTTTCTAACATGAACTTTTCTATTCATTACAAGTGAGTGTTACTTGAAAATAAACCGAACTATAGTTTGGTTATCTTAAAAAATAAATACTATACTAAATTCAAACTAGATTATATATTAAGACGTGATATTAGGAGAGAAGTGATAGTTTCATTAGCTTAAATGAATGGAATAAAGTTTCATCTAACTAGCAGTTCAAGCCGATTTTATAAAATCAGTGCAAGGCTACCGAGTCCCTTAATAGCGCGACAAACGATTTTTATTTATGTAGGCTATAACATTATAGCTTTGAAGTGTATAAAATGAAAATAGACATTATTAATGAATAACGAACCTTCAATACTACAATCAGAGAGCGCCGACGTCTCCGGAGAAATTGAGTTAATATCTCTCCCCTATACAGTGTTGTAAATATATTTTTGTTTTGTTTATTCAAACAATTTATAAGAATAGAAAAAAAAATTGTCCATGACCTAATTTCAGAATTGTAGAATAGTCGATTGTATATTATAATTTAATTTTTTCAATTATTTTTAGGTTCAGTGGTCAATCATTTTTTATAGATCATGGGAGTATGAAAATGACGAGGAGATATTTTTTTTTGAATGGATGGATTTTTTATAAAACTTTTAGTTAATTTTATGATTAAGAATTATTGTAAATAAAAATTATTTGCATTATCTCATGAAGACATTTACTTTACGGATGATACTGAGCTTTCGCTTTGAATTATAAAGTATACACTCGTATATAAAGTTGAAGAGAATCAAAAGCCTTTTTATTTGTTCAAAAAACGTAACACGTTCTTTTTTAATATTGTTTTTTTTTTTTTTTGTTTTGGAGCAAAAGAAAAATTCTGCTAAGTTTACCCAACATCAAGTTGTGGATCAATTCCATGTTTTTTATGAGCAGGTAATGTACAAGCAGACGAGGATTTAGTTTCAAGATGTCATCGAAACTCTTAAGCACTTGGAGCATAGGATCATTACTATTTAAAACAATGAAAGGAAAACAATGACGGCTGATGATGCGAAATAGTTGCGAAGGATGTTGGCTTCCGGATAATTCACTCACCTTTGTTTTTTATTTTTTAGGGATGGGAAATACATTTACGCGTACCGCCTGGAAGTGGCGGGTATGTGGGGCTCGCGGCCGTTAGCCAGAACTGCACGTCAATCAGGTAGGCCGGAAACCCATTAAAACCCAACGGTACCGTCGGCGGGTAGTGGACGCCATTAGATTGCTTTCGTATACAACTATGAAGCTCCTGCGCTTAGCCTTGCGCCCCTTCTGAAGAGCCGCTTGACCAATTCCCTACTCCACGAGGCAGGGAGCGACCCAAATCCTGAGGTCAGGCTACTCATCGCCGACTCTCCTCCGCAAAGAGAAGAGTGCCAGCATTGAGCGACCCAACCCCCGTCGCTGGATCGTAACACAGGCAGCCCCGCAAGAACTGCAGGGATCCAGGTTTGACCCAGCCTGACGCTAGCTTGACGCGCCTGCCGATCGGTCAGTAGCCGCAGCCAGCAGTAAATTAGTCGAAAGCTGACTCCATTGACAGGATGCACAACGTGGAGGTCACCGACATAGCACTCCTTTTTTACATTTACCCTACGAAGCTTAAAAAAAAATTACTATTTTACACCAATTTTTTTCAGTAACACGTTTATACGTGGATAGTAATGGTCCAGTCATTATTTTTAAGCTCAAGTCAGGTCAAATTACAATTATAGGCTTAAATTTTCAATAGCTAGACTTATCATAATTCGATCTGATATTAATTTTCGAGCTCAAGCGCAGTCGATATGACCTACATTTCCTACTTTATATTCTTGGGACTTTCGCTCTTTTCTTCATCATTTTTGCTTATCACGCCTATTGACTATTTCTCTGTAGATAGTTTTCAGATGTTTGTGATTATTTTATTCTTGGGCATCTCTGATTAAATAGGTATACTAAAAATACAATACTATATAGCTATTCAAACAATAGATTGTAAATAATTTCAGTGTTTGACTATATTTCTATAAAATAAGATATTTGTACATGACGCTTAATTTTCAATAAAAAAAAATCATTTTCACAATTTATTGGTTTAATTTATATTTTAAACTAACAGTAGTTTATTGTGGAAGTGTATATCTAGGTTGTTCAGCGTTCAGGAAGTTAAAAAACATATTTTTATCCGTCATACCTCAGTACCTGAAGTCGAAAGTCTTCGACCAATGTGTGTTACCGATACGGATCTGAGACGTGGTCTCTGACTGCCTTTTAAACAAGCTTCAAGTCGCACAGCGTGCAATGGAGAGGGTTATGCTTGGTATTTCTCTGCGAGATCGAATCAGAAATGATGAGATCCGCAGACGAACGAAGGTTGCCGACATAACCCAACGGATTTGCAAGTTGAAGTGGCAGTGTGCAGGGCACATAGCTCGAAAAACTGATGGCCGATGGGGCAGAAAGGTTCTCGAGTGGAGACCACGTACCGGCAAGCGCAGCGTCGGACGGCTGTCCACAAGATGGACTAACGACTTGAGGAAAGTCGCAGGAAGCCGTTGGATGGAGGCTGCTTTGAACCGGTCGCTCTGGAGGTCGATGGGGGAGGCCTACGTTCTACAGTAGACATCCAACGGCTGATATGATGATGATGATGTTATCTAAACCAAAATCAGATTTTCACAAATTCATTAAGTTTTTATGATTTGTTGCTAAAAAGTTCGCAACAAAAAATCTGTCATTATATAAATTTCCTAATTTATTTTTTCCCAATATTTCCTTAAATTACTCGTAATGCTGAGATTTTGTATCCTTTAATTTTATATGTTTTCATACACAGATCAAGAAAAAATCCTCTCTATACTAGACAGTTTCAAAGCAACGAATTAATAATATAATTTATAGCGTACGTGAAATTTTAAGAATTTAAAAACCAAATCGATCGTTTTTGAGGAATAAAGTTTTGTTTAAAAGAGGCTTAAGTATAAAATAAAATATAAAATTCAAAATGAATTCCTGTATATTGTTATGTCATATTTTCGTCACCGTTATAAACCTCATTTTCAAGCAAATTGCAATCCAATTTTTATTCTTGTAACAATTAAATTTATTAATATATATATGAATATGTATAGGAGACTTTCTATAGATATAGTCACTCATCACGATATCTCTGGAACTATGAGACCTAAAAACTTGAAATTTGGTAGGAATATTCCTTTTGCCAAGTAGAGGTCAGCTAAGAACGGATTTTACGAAATTCTACCTCTAAGGGGATGAAAAAGGGAGAAAAATTTGTATGGGACAACGTGATTCCTTGGTCCAATCTACTTCAAATTTTGCATAAATATTCTTTAACAGAATTGATTGAAGTCGTGTTTCGTATTTTATCGAAATTCATCCCCGAACCCGATTAAGCTCCAACCCGTCTATATGGAAAAAAGGCCTTCGCTCAGCAGTGGGTTATTTACAGGCTGCTACAATACACTACAGTACAGGAGCATTTGTGGCCTGCAGTGACGGAACTGAATCTTACCATTACTATGACAGTCCATCTAAGGGTAGATTTTACTGCCGAACAGTTCTCAGACCTGTTGCTTAAAATAGGAAATGGTGATTTCCGGGAACCATATAATAATATTTTATATAACGTATAAATCTATCGTAGTTATGTATTGTATTTATTTATTTTTATGTATAATCTACCTATGTTATTAATGTATCTACGTTTATTCACTACGCTTATTCATGTATTTATGTGTATATGATATGTATATATATATGTATGTATGTGTATGTGTGTATATGTGTGTGTATATATGTATGTATGTGTATATATTTTAGTATGTATTATTACTATTTGTATTTATGCATTGTATGATACAAATTACTTCTTGTATCTTTATTATTATAACGCTTGTTCCTTATAGCAATTCTATGTACACTACCTAAACCGCTTTTACTATTGACAAGTCCTATACCCAAAGGTTGTCTGGAAGAGATCGCTCTACTAGCGATAAGACCGCCTTTGTACATCTTTCTTTGTTCATTACAAATATTGTATCTTTTTGTGGTGTGCAATAAAGAGTATTATTATTATTATTATCTTATTGCTACACTCCACCCGTTCAATATATACATATACACATATAAATAAATATAATATAATACAATACTTATATAAGGAATATAATAAATTTACATAAATTTACATAGATAAATATAAGCGGGTGGAGGATTACGCCCCGGCAGGGAGATCAAACGGCCGGGGGTTAGGGCTGTAGGCTGAGAAATCGGCGGACAATCCTAGCCGAGTCGAGTAATACCGCCTTCTGCATCCTGGCTGCGAGCGAACCGTCACGGATACCCAGCTGCCTCAGATGGTGAGCGAGGCTAACCGGGATCAAACCGTTGGCAGATATCACGATAGGGATGATTTCAGTGGATTCAACACCCCACATGTCGACAATCTCGTGTGCCAAATCCAGATATTTACGCTTTTTCTCTGTTTCGGCTTTCACGAGGTTCTCGTCATGAGGGATGGTAATGTCCACTAAAAACACCCTCGACTGTGCCCTATCCATCACCACGATATCAGGCTTGATCGCCAGTATCGTCCTGTCCGTGGCGATAGGCAGGTCCCAGTAGAGCCGGACTCCGTCGCGTTCGAGTACTGGCGCCGGTGTGTACTGGTAGTACGGCACCCTCTGTTCCAGGAGACAATACATTAGAGCAAGCTCTTGATGAAGAATCTTGGCCGCTTGGTTATGTCTGTGCAAGTACTCAGTGTTGGCAAGCGTTGAACACCCCGAAAGCACATGTCTGAGTGACTCGCCGGGATGACGACAAGCTCGACAGAAGTCGGGAGTGCCATCCTTCAGAATGTGCTTCCGGTAGTTGTTCGTCTTAACCACCTGATCCTGTATTGCACAGACAAAACCTTCGGTTTCCCCAAAGAGATCCCCGAATCGCAGCGACTGCACGGAGCCCTTAACATCCACGTGAGGTGCGTGGAGCGCCTTGTAAAACTGTCTCCCGGTCAGAGGTGCTAAGTACAACCGGTCTTCGCCATTCCTATTTGGCCAGGGATAACGGGGTGAGACCTTTGTCACTTACTACAACATCACCATACATAGCGCTCTCCCTCCTCGACTCAAAGTAGGCCCTGAGGCTGCACACCTCCCGGTTATGCATGGACTTGGCGCTTAAAAGGCCTCGGCCACCACACTTCCGTGGGATGTACAGCCTCATGACCGACGATTTCGGGTGATGCATGCGATGGTGAGTCATAGTCGTGCGGACTCTTCTGTCCAGGGCGTCGAGCTCGGTCTGAGTCCATCTGAGCACGCCAAATGTGTACAAGAGAGTGGGCATGACCCAGCCGTTATAAGCTCGGACCTTGTTGGCGCCCGACAAGTAGCTCCGGAGAACTTTTGTCAGTCGTCCAAAAAAGACCTCGCAAACCGCCTGTTTCATATCCACCTCCTGCACCCCTATGCATTGTGACATGCCCAGATACCGGTATGATTCAGCCTCGGAGAGGGTCTTGAAGTTAGAAAGCTCTAGGCTAATTTCAGCCGATTGCGTCACCTGTCCCCTGTCTACATGCACGACCGCACACTTATCCACTCCAAGCTGCATCCTGATGGAGCCGCTGAACTCAGTAGTGATTTTCAGCAACTCCATAAGGCGTGCAGGATTAGGTGCCAGCAGCTTGAGGTCATCCATGTAGAGAAGGTGGGAGACTTTAGTACCTCCTCTCCGAAACTGAAAGCCTGTCCCCGAACGCTCCAGCAGAGTGCTTAAAGGGTTCAAGGACAAGCAAAACCAAAGTGGGCTCAGACAATCACCCTGGAAAATACCCCTTCGTATCCGGATTCGGTCATCGGCACCCGTCGTCAGTCTCTCGCCCTGGAGACAAAGGATTGTACTCCATTGCCCCATGCATACTTCGAGGAAGTCTCGAACTGCACTGTCGATCTTGTACAGCTCGAGGACCCTCAGAAGCCATGAATGAGGCACCGAGTCAAATGCCTTCTTGTAGTCGATCCAGGCAGCAGAGAAGTTCCGACGGTTGCGTTTGACAAGCTGGCCCGCAACAGAGTCAATGATAAGGAGCTCCTTTGTGCCGCGGCCGCCTCCACGGCATCCGTTCTGAGCTGCAGACAAGATGTTAAATTCGTCAATATGACGAGAGATCTTGCAGCTCAGAACGGATGTCAGTGTCTTGTAGATGGAAGTCAGACACGTTATGGGGCGGTAGTTGGTAGGATCCGCGGTGTTGGTGGACTTAGGAGCTAGGTGAGTGATCCCAGTAGTGAAGAGGTTCGGAAGCGTCATCCGCTCTATCGCCTCTTGGTATTGTCGAGCCAAGGTCGCATGGCATACCGAGAACCCTTTCAGCCAATAGTGATGCAGGCCGTCGGCCCCCGGACTCTTCCAGTTCGGTGCCCGCCGGACCGCATCAGCTACGTTCTCCGAAGAGATGGCGATTGGGTTCATCGGTTCGATTCTAGCACATGCTTCCTGAACCGCCGCAATCCAAGGGCCCTCCTCATGCTCTACCTCCCGTGACCATATATTTCGCCAAAAGGCGACGAGGTCAGCCGTATTCGGTTTTTGGAAAGTAGAGCACGGCGTCGGGTTCTCCAACTTCCTGTAGAACCTCTTCTGATCGCTCACGAAGAGGCGATTTTGTCGGAAGCGCTCAACTCTCTCAGAGTACCTACGAATACGCTTCCCCCATGCCGCAATTCTCTGCTTCAGGCCGTCGATGCGCTCCGTCAGTTTCTGAGCTATATCAGGCTGGTCAAGCCTGACACCTAGCCTGTTGAAAGCTATTCTGACGGAGCGCACAATCCTTGGCCTAAAGTTGCCCGACCTGAAGCTTTGCAGTCGGCCAATGAGGGCCCTGGCCAGGCTGATACGGCGTTCTATTCTCTTCTTCCAGGCTGGTACGTACGTTATTATTATTATTATTATTAATATAATGTATGAGTGTATATGAGTATGTATTTACCATAAACAAAGCTTTCGGTCAAACTCTTACTGTATCGGGAGTATACTTAAGAGAAAGCTGCTTCTCTCACAGTCAGTTGAATGTGGCATATTCCAGAATAGCCTGGTAATTCTAATACCATGGACGAAAAAAAAATGTTTGTAAAGAAATACTACGGAAGGTGTAGTATTTCGATTTCGTTGTAAAAAGATAATACCCCCGTGTAACTTTCTCTAGATCAAAGGCAGAGCTTCGTGTTCATAAAATATAAACTTTTTTTTATTTTTATTTTAATGTTTATTTAAACTTTAAATCCCTACTCTATAATAAATATTGTTATATTTTATAAGCATTCAAATATTTTAACATAATAATTTATATGTTATAACAAAATAAATAACGTAAAAAAAAAAACAAATAAAAATCCTATTATAACCATTTTCGACGTCTACGCGGACAAAGTTGCGGGCTAAAATATTATGTTTGACAAATCAATCCGTCTATTATGAAATATTTTCCAGTATCGACGCAGGTGTAGGTGATAAAGAATATAAATTAATATTTTTTTTAAATTTTAGTTAAATAAAGCGAAGCCGGGGCGAGCCGCTAGTATAAATATAAATACTAAGTCCGATTTTGCCCCTATCACTACAACTAGATGACTTACACAAAAGATACATCTCCCTGACGTCACCGACAGAACCATTTTCCGGCTCGTTAACTAGATGTTTTAAACTAATGTTTAATATACGCGTGAGATAATAAGATGATTAGAAATTAAAGAGAGGTTTTTATTATTTGCTACTGTTGGACATCAACAGAGCCGTAGTCATCATCAAAGAATGGACCTATTATTAGGTCGCCTCAATGAATTTCCACTTAGATTTAAAAAAGTATTTAGGCGTTACCAATTATCCAATGAAGGATAAACATGACAAGAATGCATTTATTAGTATAAATTGTCATGCGTGGTGAGTGTAATTTATGATACGTAAAGTATCTGTCGTACTAAGTGACAACAAGTTGTTTCTCCTCGCACGCCTGAAATATAGATTATCAAATTTGTTTTTCAACTGATAATTTAATAACAATGTTAAATTTAATTAGGCTAGAAAAACTACTGATGGCGTATGCAATGAAAAAAATGCTTTTTATTTAATCAGTCATAGGATACCTCACCAATTTGGCTGATTATTTTGTATAAAGATATTTTTTATTTTTTATTTTTCACAGATGGTTTCAGAGATGGATGGGAGGGTACGTAGTAGGTACAGAGCTCGTAGAACTGAAGGCCGATGGAGCAGAATGAGTCTCAAGTGAAGACCACGTATAGGAAAATCCAGCATCGGACAGCCATCCATGAGATGGACAGACGACTTAAGGAGAGTCGCCGGAATCCGTTGGATGGAGGCTGCTTCGAACCGGTCGCTCTGGAGGACGTTGGAGAAGGTCTACGTTCAACAGTGGACATCCAAAGGCTGATATTATATTATTGATTAAGGATTTTTTAGAAAATTCGCCGAAATTATTTTTATCTTCTTTTAGGAGATTCAATTTTATAACACCCCTATTTTCGAAAAATACGGCATTTAATAATTGACAATAACACCTAAGACGGGTATTTTTCTGCTAGATAAGAAAAAAATAATCGTAAAGAAATTTTGTATTTGTTTAAGCGCACTAATCTGAATATCTTCCTCTTCTTTTCTTATTCTCTTAAGTAGCATTTTTAAAATTCGATATACATAAGAAAACCTGTTTATTGAGGAAAGTTATAGGCTATAAAACATTACGTTACGACAGATAAGAGCCGAGTGACCGTAAAAATCGAGGCAAATAATAGTGCGCTTGTCATTTACTGAATTAGATGTGAAAAAAGGTTTTAGTTATCGTTGTTGTATTTAAAAGTATACACAACTTGTTCTGTGCAACACACTAACACCTTAAATACGTATTTATTCAGTGTAGATACAAGTAGTGAAGGTCCGAATAACGAATGATAAGGGATGCTCTCTCTGCTAAACAATGGTAATAAATACAGTGAGTTCAGTTTAACACCCGTCAGACAGATGTGGGCGAAAGAGAACACGTTGCCACACTTGTTCATAGCGATCAAATAATAAGAAAAAAAAAGAAGAAAAAATTCATTTTTTACGCTTTTCATTAAAATTATTAATATATATATATATATATATATATATATATATATATATATATATATATATATATATATATACATATATATTAATAATTTTAATGATATATATATATATATATATATATATATATATATATATATATATATATATATATATATATGATATGAACACAATAGGTACAGTAGAATTTTATAACTGATATTTTTATTGTGATAGAATGTGTTTGCATGGAGAGGTTGAAAGCTATATGTATCATTTCAACTTTTAGGTAAAATAGTAAATAATAATAAAAACAAAAATAGTTATTAAATACGATTATAAATTAAAACAGAACCCTTTTTGTATCCAGTTATTATTACGTCACAAATAGGGATTTAAATAATAAAGCGTATATCGGTATACTTAATATGCGAACATAATATTGATATTTTAACAAAAAAAAAAATCAACGTTACTTTTATTTAAAAGTTTCTTAATTAATAGTACTTGAGTTTATTGCATAAATTAACATTATTAGAAAAGTTGGAAATGAAAGGTATAAATGTGTCCGTGACTTTATGGAATGAAAGATTTTCCAAGTTACACTGAACACTTGATTCAGCCAATCAAATATACCCACCCTCCGTCCATCTCCCACGCCTCTTCTCTTTAAATAGCGCGATACGCAGGGAGCAGACCGCAGTGTGTATTAGACAGTGTGCATCAACTTTAGCCTGTACCAAAATATATACACAAAAAAGTCACTTAAATATAGACCATAACATAAAATTCACCAAATTTTCTTAAGACAAAAAACCAAAAACTAAAACAAAAATGAGTGGTTCCGGAAAAGGTCTTCTGGGTTTATGGCTGTACAGAAATGGTTCGGATTGGCAAGTCAAGAATGAGTCGCCCCATCATCCAAAACTAGCTGATCTTCACGCGAGCCACCAGCAAGCTCAAGAAGGGGAGAGGATCTCTGTGATATTCACTGTGAAGAACCAAGTTGGAGGTTTGGTTAGGGTTCTTTCTGTCTTCCAAGACCTTGGTATCAACGTTCTTCATATTGAATCTAGAAAGTCTGCAATGGAACTGTCTGCTGTAAGTCTATATTTTTGCAAAGTTCTAGTAAATAAATTTATTGTTTATATTACTGTAATTATTCTTAAATAAAAGTTAATCAAATAGACGTACTATTTAATTAATTTTTACTATATCAAAAGTTTTCTGTTACAAGGTTTCCAAAAGAATTATAAAATGTGCAGAAATTTTACTATACCTGTTGCATTGAGCGAATACTTTGAAAGATTTATTGCGTTTTAGTCCGACATTCTGGTCGACGTGGAATGTGATCCTCGTAGAATGGATCAGCTCAAGCGAATGCTTAAGCGCGAAATTCAAGATTTCGAAGTGGTTTCCTCGCAAAGTGGTGAAGAATTTCCACCACCAACACCTTTATCAGCAGCTGCTAGCTTTGGTATATAAATGTTATTTTAAACTAGAAATAACGTAATTTGTATCACAATTGCTTGAGTTCTTGCATAAAAAAATGTCTAAGGTATGTAATAGTAATTTCATTTCTTTATGGACGACAGAAAAGATTTATGATAATTATTTTGATCCGAAACTTTTTTACAAAGTTTGTCTAAACTAATCTTGATAAATATCTTTGTAATTAAAAACTGAACTTAACTGAGCTGAATCAGCCTGTAAACGTTCTATTGCAAAGTAAAGGCTTCATGTTCATATAGGAGAAGGGTTGGAGCTTAATCAACCACGCTTTTTCGCTGCATGTTATTTAAATGAATTATCGTAATTTGACTAATATATTGTGTAATGTACACACAAAAAGTAATGAAGTATAAAGTATGGTATAAGCTGAAATGATTCTCGTTAAGGTAAATGTAACATGACTGCGATTGTTTCAAAACTACGTGACAAAGTTGAAAATCTTAGTATTGACCACGACAAGAAGGGCGTTTAGGTCTCATGTAGAACAGATTATAAGAATAGCTTGTTGAAAGTTGTTATAGTAGAATGTTTATAACAGATATAAGTAGTTGTGTTATATATTATTTATAATGACTACAATCACCGAAATTTTTGGGCTAGTTAAATATGTTTAAGTGATTTAAATTTATTTTGTCACATATTTAGATTTCGGTGAGATGCCTTGGTTCCCTCGGAAAATTTCTGATTTAGACCGTGCTCAGAACGTTCTTATGTACGGTTCTGAACTCGACGCTGATCATCCTGGTTTCAAAGATCCAGTTTATCGCAAGCGACGGGAGCAATTCGCTGCAATTGCCAATAATTATAAATAGTAAGTAAACTATTATAAAAATAAAATATATGTTTAAGTTGTTAGTGATAGTGATGATGGATTTTTATTCGCGTAGCGCTATTAAAGTAACAATATGAATTAAAAAAAATGGATAATAGAACGAACTCGAACTTATTATTAGTTAAGTTTTATTTCTCTTCTTTTAATTCTATCGAAAATCAAATTGATTTTTGTCAGTTTTAGAGATAAATATTCTCTCTAATAAATAGGCCTCAGAAACCATATTTTATTTAAAATTATAAGTTGTAAAATTAAATTAATACTTATCTATGTCTTATTGTATTTTGAATAGCTGGATGTAATAATTTCTTCTTTTCTTCTTTAGAATAAAAGTACATAAATTAGCAACACTGATCAAATTTGAAAGAATTCTAGAAAATATCTAATGCATATCAGCTTCATAAATTTCATTTTCAAGACAATTATAAATTAGTATATATTTATTACTAAGCAACCTGAACCCACGGCTTCGTTTTTGATTGTCACCCCTTTTATAAAACCTTTAAGATACAATATGTACGCCATCTAAAGAATAGCCCTTTCAAGGTTTCTGTACATTTTGGATTGTAAGTTATTTGGACTTATTACATAGGGTTATGATGTCTGTGATTCCTGAAATAACCAAAGATCGTAAAGGTAATTTCTTTAAAATATGTCTAACTAAAAATTAAAGAATAAATGGAATCGGACGAAGCATTGTCGAATTACAACAAATTACATATTATAACAGCTCTCAAGAGTCTAGCGTAATGAATTTCAGGAAAAAGTATCCAATGTCCTAGGTTGTAGTATGAACTTAAATCGTGTACTGTATTATACTGTATCAGTATGTATACAACCCACTGGTGAGCGAAGGCCTCTTCTCTATATAGAAGAAGGGTTGAAGCTGAATCCATCACGCCGCTCCACTGCGGGTTGGCAGATGATTTCCCTACCATGAGTAGCGATCATTATCAGGTGTCGATGATAACAACCGGGACCGACGGCTTTACGTTCTCTCCGAGGCACGGAGAGAAAGAATCACAAGGACGAACACCCAGACCAGAAACAAATATTTGTACAAATATAAATATCAGTCGTGTTCAGTTACTTTTAAATTTATCCAGTAATTTTGGTGTGATTTGCGGCTAAGATACATTATAGATATACTGCCAAAAAAATGACTTCAATATCGATTATATAAAAAAATAAAAATATCTCAGTTAAGAACAATAGATATATTTTCTCTTCTTTTTATTAATAATTGTAATTAAATAGTTTGTTAAATAAAATTATATGAATGAGTTTTAAATAAACGTTAGAAAATTTATTTTATCAACGGATAATTCAAACGCAAAACCATTAGTAACGCATATTAATTACAACAAACAAAACCATTAGTAACGCATATTAATTACTAAACGTTAGCGTATACTATTTTTTATGTAAGCTTATTCTTAGCGTTCGGTGGACTATTACGTAACTTGCGAGTTCGCGAGATGTCGCTGTGGTATCGAATTTCAATACTAGCTGAGCCTCAATTAGTATTGAAATTCGACACCACACCGATTTCTCGCGATCGCGCAAGTTATGTAATAGATCCAAGGGTTACATGGCTTCAGTGTGGTGTCTAATGCAAATTAATATATTTTAATGTGTTCTTATTTGCAGTGGACAGCCCATTCCGAAGGTACAATATACAGAGTCAGAGATCAAAACTTGGTAAGTAAAGATTTCAATTACTAATAATAAAATTGTAATAATGCAGATTTATTACGTATGTCATGGTTACATATGAAAATAAAAAAGTAATTTACGATACAAATACAAATGTCATTAGTTTTATGTTAATAGAATTACTTAATCTAACAGTCAAAATGGTTAGATACTTTCTTCTGAGATTCCTTCCCCTTCTTTTGGTGAAGATCTCCCACAACTACTTTCCTAAAAATCTGTCCTAGCTATTTTTATCCAATCCTATCCTGCAATTCTTATAATGTCATTAAGCCACTGTAATTTCGGTCCATTTTCGGTTAAGTACACCGAATCCTTATAAATGATAACCTATTGATTATCAAAAAAAAGGAGGGGGGAATTTCATGATACATCTTCACCGATAATCTGTTCTGAGTTTGATATAAGCTAAATGCACTATGTTTTGCATAATTATGTTCATATTATATGTTATAAACCATATTATATATAACACTGTGATATAAAGTTTCTGTACATTCCAGTTTTTAAGTTATTGGTAGGTCCAATTAGTCCAGTATTTCAATAAACCTCTTCTAGGTCTTTAAACTTCTATAATAATACAAATTGTTTGATTGTTAAATTCATATTAATGTTTTGTGAGTAGGACCACTTTTTTTGTAAAGCTTTTCAATTATTAAACGAAATGTTTGACAGAATAACGTCGCCGTAATATTTTTCCATCCTCAGTTTACAGTTCATCCATCACAAGCTACAAAACTGTAATTTAGATTATATTAGTTTTTTGTTAGACTTTTAAAGACACTTAAATATTTTAAAGAATTTTAATCTTATGTAAGTTATATACCTCTACTCAATTTAAGGTAGTTCCAGCATGAAATCACTTTTCGACAGATTCGGTTAAATTTTTTGTCACGGGTTCAGAAAAGCTTTATTTATGAATTCCTAAATTTTCATAATTTTAGATCGGTTTAGATCGCGAGATATTTAAAGACAAAGTTCTCGATTTTGTGGGTAATGCCCCATTTATGTATGTAAAATGTCAGATTTTTTATTATTTTAAAAAATTCTCTCGACGGAATTGAAAAAAAAAACTAAGAGAGTGTTGAAAAATGTTTTTAGAATAAGTTAAAAAAATAAAAATAGCACCTCACCGTTTTGTTACCGTGATCTTAAAATTATAAATATTAATTTTAATTTTAAACATATAGTGATCTGGCAACACTGTGCACAACGATCTCACCTTTTTAATTTAATAAAACTATTATTAGAAAGCGCAATACTATTTGTACGAGTATATATTAAGACCATATAAACAAAAATATATAAAACACTCAGAGCAACGTTGCCAGATCACTATAACTAACGATATAAGGCAAAAGGTATTAAGGTAGGACTACACTTCACCACGCTGGAACTACTTTAAAGGTTTGCAGTAGATAGGTTAGAAGCAAGTATGAATATTACTTCTAGTGTAAGTGTAATAACGTCTAGTGTAGACAATGAACTTCGTACGCTGAGCGGAACTACTAATTGATAGATACGAAAAGTTTTGTTGAAACTATGATCAGTATTGCAGTTCCATTTAAAGTTCATGTAAGAACAATTTAAGATATATTACAAACTGAGATTGAAATAGAGCTAGATAGTTGGTATGGATTTGAAATTCAATTTCAAGAACTTAAACTAGATTTTAAGATGCTGTTAAACTTTATATCTAGTATATTCGACCCATATGTAAGAAAACTGGTGCATTACTATATTTCTTCCTTTTTTATTGAAATAAAACTATAGTGAGCAATGGATAAGGTAGTGACAATGTCATTTCCCATCGTTAAAAAAAACGGTAATGAAAAAGTAAATCGAGATAAAGTCAAAATGTTTTTTTTCTAAATAGCATTGACATCACTATTATTTTTTTTTTCGAACTAGCAGTACTAGCTAGCCCGCGGCATCGCACGCACATAAGTTTAACTTTAGTTTTTATTTTTGTGATTAACGGTACTAAGTAACCGCGTTCCAGAAACCGTCATAAGCGTCATCTATTATGATAAGATTGTATTTCAAATTATTGTACTTTGCGCAAAAATAAATCCAAATCCGAAACGTTGACGTTTTTGTTTATTTTTTTTTTATTTTTTTTTTCATTTACTGAGTATTGAGTTTGAATATTAATTATTAATTAAATTATTTATATAAAATATCATTTTTAAAAGTTATCGTAAATTTTAATTGGTATTTAATGAAAATTAAAATAAAAAAATTCAATAACTTTTGGTAGAATTAAGCGGCTTTGATAAAATAAAAACTAAATGTTACCTCAGGATATGCTTTATAATTTCCATCCAAGTTATTCAACCTACACTTAGTAGTTTGGCTGTGATGCGTGTTCAAACAAACAGACAGACAGTAATTTCTAAAAAAGAATAGAAATATATATTAAAAAAATAATTATAATCATCTATACTTACCTACAATAAAATTTACAATTTTATTGTAGGTAAGTATAGATGATTATAATTATTTTTTATCAGGTACATATTTGTTCTTGGTATTTTTCGGTTTTTATTTTATATTATTAAATAATACTAAATAAAATAATTTCCATGTTATATTTTTGACATCATTAAGCTAATTTCTATAACTTGGATTTATGACTAATACCTATCTATCTAAATATTAACGTGGTTCGCGTTACCGGAGATGGAAGGTAAGCAGTATGCACGGAGGAGTTTTGGCATGTTTATACGAGTTGATCCGTATTTAAACTTTTAAGTCTTCAAAGTCATTTTCTCAGTTATAAAACAACTAAGCTAGAATTTGTTCATTTCATTCTCTTATATTAAGCTGCGTATGGAGTTTTTTAGTAATAAGTCATCGCTACGACAGTGAAGCTAAAAAAGGCTTCTGCAATAAATATCCTTAACTATATAAGAGTTGTTTTTATAAAAAAATATAATAATAATTTTAAAAAAAATCTTTAGAAATATTCGTAAGCCTAGAATAAAATACCAACAAATCACAAAATTTATTTCGGCCATACTTTTAAAATTATTTTTCTAAATAAAACCAGAAGATGTGGAGAAAAATTCTGAAACATGTCTATCCGCAATAGATAAATATTGAATTAATTAACAGATAAGCTGAGGTCGAATTTGAGGTTCTAATACCTCAAATTCGACTATATCCTGTAGGTACTATCCTAAAACCGTATAATTTTCAGGGGCATCGTGTTTAGGGAACTCCACAAACTCTACCAGAAACATGCTTGTGAGGAATATCTCGAAAACTGGCCTCAGTTGGTCAAGTATTGTGGTTACAGAGAAGATAATTTACCTCAGGTACATAATTGTTACTAATATCATCTCTTATTACTTTACACTATTATAAATTTGTAAATACGGAGGTATGTTTTAAAGATTCTCGTAATTTAAAAATGGAACGCGTCTGTATTAGGTAGATATTTTTAAAAGAAAATTTATTTAAAAATAGAAAGAAAGTAGCCAGGTTGCTGGTTAAAAAAAATGTTCCAGTCATTTCACAATTTAAAATTGACGACCGTTCTGGTGTAGTGGACTTAACGCCAGTGGTCGCGGGTTCGATTTCCGCTCACGGCAGATATATTGGTACAAATATTTATTTCTGGTATGGGTGCGTGTCCTTGTGGGTATCCCTACCTTGCCTTGGAGAGCACGTAAAGCCGTCGGTCCCGGTTGTTATAATATACACCTGATAGCGACCGTTATTTATGGTAGGAAAATTATTATTATATAGTAGAAAATGTTATAGGTATTCTTATTGTATTAAGACTTATCGGGCGATTTGTCTTAGTAAAAACTTATTTGAAAACTTTCATTCCTCGTTTATATTAATAACAATTGACAGATAAATAATTGCGTGACCAGTTTTAACTTATAATCATGGAGTACCTATAGAGGTATAGGAGCACTATCTTGTGTTACCAAGAGTAACCCCGAAGTAACGTTAAATAATTATGGCGTTGCAGTACCAGAGGACCGTTTGTAGGTTAGATAATTTATTTAACACGCTAGCCGTTTAACTTCTAATTACAACACATTTACTAAATACCCTAAGAAAGTACTTGAAATTATACTTACTCCCACTCAGCAAACTTCAAGTTATCTAAAACAATTAAGTTCAGATCATATTTTCAACTACACTAGCGCCCCTTTTTTAATGCTATTTTGTGGACACTTTTTGTGTCAAACAGCCATATGAGATAGTGCTCCTTTAATAAAATTCTATACACCCTGCTTATAATAGTTACAATCTATTACATTCGTGTGTGTGCAACGCGGAATCGTAATAGATAGCACTATTACATTTTCAGTTACTGTAGGTCAAATTTGTTATTGCGTGTCAGATGCATTAGGAAACTTCTGATAGATGGCGCTAGTAAAAATTAGAAGACAAAAAGTGTAGTGTGAAACTTTTCTCAAGTTCAATAATAGATGGCGTTACTATACGTTCCAGGTTATTCATTTAAGCGTGGTTGTTATTCGCAATTCACAGTTACGTTGTTTGTGAATTTCAGTAGATGTCCCTAGTTGACTGTCTGTAAAAAGTTTTTCTAGTATAATTGTAAAAGTTTCTCCACAAACTTTATCATTTTATTCTCGATGCATTTAATTTGTATTGATAATTGTAATATGTTGAATATCGAAACGTATTAGTAAGTCGTGACAAATAGATGATTTATTTCTAAAATATCATTTTAAATTTTATTTTACGATATTTATTTCGTTTATTTTAACTTATTTGATTTCAATTTTAGAACAGCTCGTCTCGAATTACCTGTAAAGTATATTTTTATGTAAATAAGCAACAAATTAGAAATAATAGTTAATTATTATTGATTATAATTAATATATTAATATAATATTTACTATTAATAAAATTTTAATTTATAAATATTTTTATAGTAGTTATGTATGTCAAAAATTATAATAAAAATAATGTTCCTTTATATTTTATTTCTACAGTTGGAGGATGTAAGCATTTTCCTTAAACGCAAGACTGGATTTCAACTGCGTCCCGTGGCGGGTTATTTATCTCCTAGGGATTTCCTATCCGGTCTCGCATTTAGAGTGTTCCACTGCACTCAATATATTCGACATTCTTCTGATCCCTTCTATACCCCTGAACCGTAAGTATTCATAACTTATTTTGGATACGTTTTCCGTGGCGCAGTATATTAAAACGTCCTTATATAAAATTTAATTTTGATTATTCATATTTCGATTATTTATTGAGATAGTTAATGAATTCTTATAATCATTCAGTTATAAGTTGAAATATTTTTCTACGATCAATGCCTAAACAGATTATTATGGTTAAAGCAGATTATTAGGTTAATGAATTAATATTTGAAATTCAAGTGCTGTCCACTACAAGTTTAAAAAATGTATTTAAACTTGAGTAGATGAATAATAAATAATAGTATAATAAAACTAAAAAACACGCTATAAAAGAAAACCAAACTAAAGCGTGGGGTGCTGTCACTCGCTATCTGGGGTCAATTTTTAAAATATTTTATTGACAGATAATGATAAAAGTAATGTTATTATGGAAATAATATCTTCGCTATCGGGCTATCCTCGCTTTTCTACAATAAAATAAATAGTTTTGTTAATCACACTATTCTTAATTTAAATTTATTGAAAATTATTTTCTACTTTTTAATTTAGTTTTCTATTAAAGCGTGTCTCTTTTCTAAATTTTCTTTACCTATCATTTATTTTCTATTTTTTATTTCTGATAACTACAAAAACGTGATTTTCTTTTTTTGCTTTTTTATTTATTTATCTTTGCTGTAGTATAAAAAAATAATTAAACAGTGAAGATGTCTGCACGCGCCCAAGTTTGCCTCAAAGACTCTACCGGGTGTCAGATATGAAAAATCGCTAATCCTGAATTTCCTGGCAAGAATAATGGGACAAAGTATTCATAGAATTGCTATGTCATCAGTCCTCGATAAGTGTGAAAAGTTTCAAATCAATCCGATGCTTTGAAGGGAGTGAAAATCACGTTCAAAGAATAATTTACATAGATACATACCAAGCTAATAAAAGCGTGTTAATAAGTATTTTATTTACCTATTATTTTAATAATAAAATTATATTTTATTTAATAATAAAATGGTAGGAAAGTCAAAACTTTACATTGAATTTTTTTTTTAAAGAATACCTGGGGTGTGATCTACAATCGATACTGAAGCCAAAAATATACTTTTTAGAAGTTTTGTCTGTTTGTCTGTTTGTTTGTATGTATGTCCGGGATAAATTCAAAAAGTACTGCATGGATTTACTTCAAATTTGGCACGAATATATTAAGAAGTCGGGTCAACATAGGCTACATATTATCACGCCATCACCTACGGGGAACGAGAAGTGAACCTTTATTTCTTCAACGCATCCTGTAACAACGTGTAATCTAATAGCGTTCACGCAGACGACGTCGCGGGCAGCAGCTAGCTTAACTATATAATAACAAATATAGTTACAATAACAAAGATAAATTAAAGTCAACTGTTTGAATTATTTGTGTTGATTCAATAATTGTATTTAATCCTAAATCAACAATGTAGATTTACATAATTAATCAAACAATTACGCTTTGAAAATACGAAATTATTTAAATACTATTATTTATTACAATTTAAAGAGTGCTATTCACGATACGAACTTTTTTTAGTCACTTCGTCCTTTAAGGAATTTAGAATATTATTTATAATTCATTAACTTTGTAGTTAGAAGAGCAATCAAAAATTGAAATAAATAATATACAAAATAACTCGTCTTCCTGCCAACTGGGAGATACGCACGTGTATTGTTATTTTTGTCATATGAAACAGTTTATTTAATACAAAATCAAAGCAAAAATGATTCAAGCAATAATTTCCTATTTACAAATTTTAATTACTTTCATACAACAACTTACTTTTATATATTTCATAATAACAACTGAGTCTAGACTAAGCCATTTTTTCTGTAAATAAAATTCTAACAATATGAATGACAATGCGATTATCGTAATTTGAATGGCCTCATTAAAATATTCTCATATATTTTCAGCGATTGCTGTCACGAGCTCCTAGGGCACATGCCACTTCTTGCCAACCCGAGCTTCGCCCAGTTCTCCCAAGAACTTGGATTGGCATCGCTCGGAGCGTCAGACGAAGATGTTGATAAATTGGCAACGGTGAGATCGTGATTAAGAAAAGTTTTAAATAAAATTTAAAACGCCAGTCACAATAATATACTACCCAATTTATTAGCTAGATATTTTTAGTCGTCCAAAATCTTATTAGATATCTAAAATATAACCGTGACAGCAAAATTAACTTTTAGAAACCTTCTTTTTCAGTCTGGCATTATTTATCCCGGCTATTGCCAAGATCTACCTTCCGATAAAGTCTCCTCTACATTGTACGATTTTTAGTATTTTTTTTTAGTCCGTTGCCTCTTATGTTCTTCTTCACAACGTCTATACATCGCTTCCTTTAGCACTCGAGAGGTCTACTTTTAGAGACAAATATGTCAAAGCACTTTGTTCAAACATAGTCCTCACTTCGGTAAACGCCATGGCTATTGGCCATACTAAGTAGTACGTAAGATACCACTCTTGGAACTTATCCGCTACGCCGCGGATCCCGAGATAATCAGGATGAACGTGTTACTTTCAATAACGATTTAATAACGATTATTAGTATTACTGAGGTTAAAAACAATATGAATCGTACAATTGTCTTTAAAATTCAACTTATTTTAAGGACGCGTTTATTTTATATAATAACGGTATTCAGAATTAGCTTCATACTCTATCTTTATTTGTGACTACATATTCAAAAAAAAAAAAAACATAACATGAAAATAT
This sequence comes from Euphydryas editha, assembly GCA_036937285.1. Taxonomy (NCBI): domain Eukaryota; kingdom Metazoa; phylum Arthropoda; class Insecta; order Lepidoptera; family Nymphalidae; genus Euphydryas; species Euphydryas editha. The sequence continues at coordinate 19,900,007 of JAUPFZ010000005.1, read as the reverse complement.
CTTGTAAAATTCTTACAATAATGAAAATTACATAATTAAAAAATATGATATAATATTGTTGCATTAGTTAAGCTACACATACGACCTTGATAATAATTATCATATTATTAGCTTTGTTTATATGAAGCGTTAAGCATGAGCCATTAAACAGTACCGACATCTCTTTAATATCTTTCTTGAAAATTTAGAACCATTAATTATCGTTTTTAAAAATAAATTAATATTAAATTAAATATTTGCTGGTTAAAATCTAGTACACCTACGTTCGTTGTTGGTGAATTTCATAAAAAATCAAAAAAAATCGTATGAAATATTTCTGAACGTATAGATTTTATCCTATAAATAACATAATAAACAAACACAATAGGTAAAAATAATCTCTTTCTCGAGAAATTTCGTTGAACAGTATAAATTATTGTCAAGCCTGCAGTTTATATTCCTAATAAATTATTCTGAAAGTATTCTCAGCTTACAAGTGGCGTTTTCGCTTTTAAAAATCCAAACAATGTTTACGTAACGTCAATATAACAACGAAGATATTAAGGGTATATTTAAATGATTTAAGTAATTTAATTACGAAATATGAAACAGAATACCTTTGGATACTTTACAATTGATGACGCCCTTGTTATTTTATTAATGTTAGAATTATATATATTTTTTTAATCTGTATCAGCCTGTAAACAACCCACTGCTGATGGCTTCTTCTCCATATAGAAGAAGGGTTGGAGCTTAATCCACCACGCTACTCCACTGTGGGTTGGCGGAAAATATCCCTATCATGTGTAACGATTATTATCAGGTGTCCATGATAACAACCGGGACCGACAGCTTTACGTGCTCTCCGAGGCACGGTAGGGGACCCACAAAGACATACACCCAGACCGAATACAAATATTTGCACAAATATAAATATCTACCTCGAGCGAGAATCGAATCCGCCACCGCCGGCGTCGAGGCGACTACTCGCAACACTACACCAAAACGGTCATCGGTCGGTCGTTTTTTTTTTAAATAAAAGTATGTAAAGAAATGGTTCGTTTTCCTTGACTGGATTTGTGATTAATCTTCTAGGTCCATTTCCTAACTCACGTCAAAGTGACAGCTGTTGATTGATAGATTAAAGAACCTAAATTCGCCAAAATATTCAAATTCAAATTATAATAACATACCATTTCTGAAACTTTACTTCAATACATTTTAGTAGATACTTATAACATTTACAATTTAAATGTATAAAAAGTATTTAAAGTGATAATTTGTTCCAATCATTCGCGTAACCACAAATAAATAAAGCGAAATTCAATTAAATTTTATGTTCCGGAATTGATACGTTAACATGTTTCACGATATTTGGTATTTTAATGCAAAAAAAATAAGTTATTATAATTACGTTGGTATTTTCGAGTATACATTTTTAATTTTGCGTTCTTGGATGTCCGATAATTTTAGTCAAAATATAAATGAAGCTTAATTTATAATTCACAAATGGTAGTATATAGTTCAATGTAAATATCAATTATAGTGTTTGTTAATGTTTTAGCTCTACTTCTTTACGGTTGAATTCGGCCTGTGCCGTCAAGCTGATGGAAGCTACCGAGTATATGGAGCCGGTCTCCTCTCATCTGTGGCAGAATTGCAGCATGCTCTCACCACTCCCGAAAAGATCAAGAGGTTCGACCCGGATGTCACCGTCAATGAAGAATGCATTATAACATCATACCAGAATGCTTATTATTACACTGATTCCTTCGAAGAAGCAAAGGAGAAAATGAGGTCGGTCATAAATATGAACAAGGGAATGAATGTTATTCGTATGTTTAAGAATTTTTAATTTACGGTACGGATTTTGATTCACTTAAAGGAACAATTCACACCAAATGCGATTCAGTGCAGTATGATAACTGCGTCTGCAGACTTATAGATACTTGTATGTTGTATGTATATAAAAAAACGGGACACGATTACGTAAATATTGCTAAACCAAAAAGATCCTTGCCGCACCGCATTAGGTCTGTGGATCTGTACAGATTTAATAAATCTCTCAGATTTAAATATTTCATTTTATGCTTAATTTATTAGCAATAAATAAATTTGTCAACTCGTTGTTTCTAATTTAAGATAAAAAGAAAATATAAATTTTCTGACCTAGAAACAGAGAGTACGATGAAACACACATACACAAACACAAAAACACACACACACACATATATATATGTATATATATGCAAATATGCAAACAAAACTTCTACTCCAAATAAACTGAGATATTTATAAACAATACCTGTCGATGAAAATATCAAGTAACAAAAATTTTGACATTTTCTATTCTCGTTCCGACTATCGTTCTGGTGTAGTGGTGCGAGTAGTCACCTAAGCCGCGCGCCGGCGGTCGCGGGTTCGCTCGGGACAGATATTTGTATTTGTACAAATATTTGTTTCCGGTCTGGGTGTATGTCCTTGTGGGTCTCCCCACCGTGCCTTGGAGAGCACGTGAAGTCATCGGTCCCGGTTGTTATCATAGACATCTGATAAAGATCGTTATTCAGGGAAATCATCCGCCAACCCGCAGTATAGCAGCGTGGGGGATTAAGCTCCAACCCTTCTTTTATATGGAGAAGAGGCCTTCACTCAACAGCGGGTTATTTACAGGCTGATACAGTACAGTACTATTCTCGTTCATTAGTTTTGATATAGTACCGTTCTTTTAAAATAATTAACACTGAGTTTCATGGCTTTATCGTTTATTTTCGTTATATTATTTGTTGGTATAATCTAAAGCTAATTGAGAAGAATAGAGTAAAATCTTAAATCCAAGCTCAAAATTCAACTACATAAGGGAATGTACGCTACGTGTCCCGTTTTTTTTTTATTACTATTTTTATCCTACTTCCCTCCTCCGTCGTAGTATTTGCTAAGACCCCTTCCCCTAGAGTTTTCACGCAGTAATTCATAAATATGGTTTTAAATTATTTTTTTGCACACAGAATTTATAAAGTGTAGTCAGTAGTAATAGTGGTAGCGTAGCATAGTGTTGCCACCTGTGAGTTTAAAAATATCCGCTTATCGCTGCGCGCCATGTTTCAAATTGAATATAGCTCGAAAAAGCGCGAAATTTTTCTAGAGGATATTTTGTCTACGTGACGAAAACCTAAGACCACCCTCACCCCTGTGACCAAGCGTGGTATTTTTGAAGCGTGTTATTCCCCCCTCTGAACAGATCAATCTTAACATAAATCATCGATTCGTTTTTATCAATTTAAAAATAGAATTATTGCGATTTCATTCAATGGAAGTAAGAAGTCGCTTACAATTGTTTATCGCTACGACAGAAATCCTTCCTTTGTTGCCAAAAATCTAAAGTTTGATTCGAACACGGAACAGGAACTTGTATTGAAATTTAGTTTATTGTATATGACGGCATTTATATGTGACTAAGAGACAATTTAAAACTGCTGATATGTTACATTTATACAGTATATCAAACAGTTTACCATTTTTAATATTATATTTCATTTGTCAGAAGTAAAACATTTTTGGCAAACTCAATTTAAAATTTATTAATACTAATAGTTAAATGTTCTATTACTTATTTACGCGTTGTTTACGCGTTGTAAGGATACGCGTTGCTAGGATACGCGACATCACACTATCTCATTCTCTCCTACACATTTTTGTATTTGTGTCTCTTACCTGTAGTTTTTTCCGTCGCATCCCATTTTAAATCACAACGATTCTAAAGAAATTTCACTTCAAAAACATAGGTAGTTTTTTGGTGTACACTCAAGGCCATCCATTTTCACGGTAGGCAACTTAATATCTGTGTTAGGTAGCATCAGACTGTGATACATATTTGTACTATTTTTAAAATAAATTAATAAATATGCTTAACATATACACATGACCGTATGTTTCTAAATGTCTTTTCTGACTGATACAATTTATTTTAATAAATAAACATATAAATAATAAGTATGTAAATAAATAAAGATTATAGCCACGCTTGGTACGGGAATCGAACCCTGGTTCAGAGAGCAAGGTCACTGCGCCGACCGACCAGACGTTGTGTTTGTTTGTAAATAACATCAAGCCAAGTATTTATTAGATAAAAATATCAGGCTGTAAGTGACCCTGTTCGGCGAAACGTCACGCTGCTTCGCTTGACATTGGCGGATATAACAACATTCATAATTTCTGCCGAACATACATCATAATATGTAGTTTTCTTTTACTAGTAACGACGACATGAAATTGAAGTTCAAATTGAGAACATAAATTGGCAAATACTTGAATTGATTTTTAAATTGCTGCTGTAAATCGTGTGTTCTAATATCTCTGTTATTTCAATTTTAAGACATATTTTTTTTATCTTTTAGGGCCTACGCAGACAGTATCCAACGTCCTTTCGGAGTACGCTACAATCCATATACTCAAAGTGTTGAAATATTAAGCAATGCCCAGAAAATAACTGCTCTTGTTCGTGAATTGAGAGGTGATATTTGTATCGTGTCTTCGGCGATAAAGAAGATCTCTGCTCAAGATTCTACTCTCGACGTAGAGACAATCGCCAACATGCTTCATACTGGACTTCAGGTATTTTTTTTGTATATTAATTTTAAAGGATAGCTGAGGATGAGTATTATAAAATATTACTGTACATACTCGTATAATTTTTACATAGCTGTCGAACGGAATAGTATTGATTTTCACAAAAAAATATTAATTTATATAGTACAATACTTTTAGTAACCTGTAATACTTTTTGTAATACCTTTTTTTAATAATTATATTATATTTTTAAATAATTATATAATTAATTTTTTTTGTAATACTTTTTTTTCAACTTATTGTACCCTTTTAGTCGTTTTTAGTTACCTGGTTAACAAAGGTACTACTATATTTCAAGCCATAATGATATTTTATTTCGAGAAATATCTAATCTTAAGGACTTTTTGTGTCTTTCATGGAGTTATCTTCGAAAAAAAATGTGAGCATATTTATACAAGGGAAAACATTCAATAATTTGAATACGATATCTAATAATCATTTACAATGAAAAATCTCAAGAGAGTTAACACTTTATACAAAACGTTAACTACACTTATTTTTATACACTATAAAATAATGCAACATGACCAAAACCTGTCATATTATTTTAGGAGCCATCTGGTGAATTCAATTAAAGTCAGAGAATTAACATTTAAAATCAAATTTTTTAATATTTTATGACGTAACTGTAAATGTAAATAATTCCAATTTTAGTTGAATACCTTTTTCTCTGCTAAGTATTAGGGTGATTATAGACCCTTAACAACACACGTCCCCGCCGCGATTTATTTAATGCATATGTCTCAGAATATCTACCGTTATATTTAGATTTTCTTACGTTGTTTTCCTTCAACGTCGAACTCGATTTAGTGCAAATTTAAACTCATAAACTCAAACGTACTTGCTCTGATTCGATCCACTTGTTACATTAAACATACTTCAAAGCATTTAGAATTTCATAACATTTTAATAGTCCAAGATAAATAATGATTCGAATGGCGGACGTTAATATGACTTTTACGTCTAAAATAACTTCACTTATTACCATTTACAAGAGCCCAGTAAAAGATTTATACGCTCATACACTTTCATTGATGTGAATAACCGCCTTACGAGTAAATTACTTGGATGGTATACACTTCGGATGGTTGTGAAAATAGTACACGTAATCGGCTTTTATACTGTCTGAGTTTTCGTCAAAGTTGGCATCTCGCCAAAAATAAAGTCCCTCGTTCTATTTACCTAGTATTTCAAAACATATTTCGAAACGTTCTTGACCCAAGTATTAAGGATAGCTTGACACCTTTTCAGGGTTGAAAGGTCGAATTATTCCTTCTTTAGAAATATCTTTTCGAATTTGAACAGATGACCTTGTAAAATAATTATCTTGCAAAGTTTTTGTACCCCTTATTAAAATAATTTTTGTCAATTGACATCAATTTTTTTTTGCCTATATTTATAACTATTATAGTCCCCCGGACATGAATTTTAGTTTAGTATATAATTGTGTAAATAATAAACGTGATCCAGAAAGCGCCGTCTTTTATGATAATGTCATGCTTCAAATTATTTTTGCGTTAAAATATGTTGCAATACGAAATTTTTACACTTTTCGCATTAAAACTTTATATGTATGTGCATGTCATAAAATTTCAAGCTCATTTTATATGTAAAGATAGATTTTAAATATATCGATTTCTTGGTTTTCCAAAAATAATACACCATCCTCGCATCTAATTACTTAAATTTGTTTTTATTGACTGTACTTGTACAACAGAGCAATAACAACACGTTTTGCTCGGATGGCAACAGCCGCGTTAGGCCCGGACTCCACCAGAGAGGAGATGTGCGGAGATGTGTTTAAACAACCAATAGAATTTCGTTATTCGCACACCTCGTCTACCCTCCGCTTCAGTGGATACCACTGAACGAAATTCTATTGGTTGTTTAAAACACATCTTCGCACATCTCCGCTCTGGTGGAGTCACACCCTTACTGTCACAAAAATCAAAGCTATGTAATTACGAGTTACAGGCACACAGAGCAGCACTCCAAGATGAGTTGAACGATCTATATATTATGATGTTACTCATCGACACCTATATTCACCATTGTGCGGCGATTATAATAGTAAAATGGTATATCAGTTTCGCTATTTTATAGTTTTTATTATATTATAAAAATCACCCTGTTTATAGTACATTGATACTTGAGGTGGGTATTTTATTTGAGTTTTGGGTTTTGTATTTTATTTTAGTTTTGACAAATGTTTTATTGGTGATGTTTATGATTATTTCTTGGCTCCTGACAAATAATAACAGCGTAAAGTATTATAGCGTTTATAATTTTCTTTTAAATAAACATTTCTCTAGATCTTACTGGAATTTCGCTTTTTTAATTATAGATTTTAATTATTTTTTTCGTACTGTAATTTTTACAGGTAAATGAAAGGAGTCCACAGAGCACTTCCGGTGGCAGTTCACCAAATTCAGAACGAGGTCTGTCTCCTCGTCCTGACGTACCTAAATAAATAAAATGTTATTGTCTATTGTTCAGTGTATATCATATATAGTATGCATTTATTTTTTGTTAAACCATAGCTTAATTTTCGTAATTTAATGATAACTTTACCAAAAAAATAAAACAAAAAAAAAAAAAATTGCAACATGTTGTATGAATGTACGTGATAAGTGTTAAAGTTTATCGATAGGTTTTTGTAGAAAATTTTACGTTTTCATGGATAAAAAAATATCTAAAATTAATATTTTTACTAATATTATGAATTAAGTACAATTTTATTATTAAATTTATTGTAATTAAATTATACAATAATAATGACAATATGCTTATTAGTGTGTGTAGTAAATGTTTCTTATTAATTTATTAGAAAAAGATAATAATATTATATAATCATTATATTTATAATTATTCTATTGTTTCTAATTATATGTAGGTATGTGTTAGTTGATGTCCAATATACTATGAGATATACCTATTGGAAACATATAATCACAATAGAATAAATGATTAAAAATAAATCTGCAGTTTTTGTAAAATTTCATTTTTTAACAAACAAACCAGCAAATAAGCACTCAATAATATTATTTATAATTCTTCTATACAATTTGAGGTATCTTAAATACCCTTAAAAGTTTTTGTTATTGATATCAAATCAATACATAAATATATGTTTAACATACACACACGGTCGTCTGCTCCTAAGGAAGGCAATTTAATGCCTGTGTTTTAGGTAACAGCCGACTTATACACATTTTTTTAAATAATAAATAATTAAAATAATACATATATAAATAAATATATACTACACCCAGACTCGGTGCAGAAATCGAACCCACAACCCTGGAGCCGAAAGCAGGGTCATTATCAATTATTCAAAATATTCTCTCTCTCTATAGATGTTAGGTAGTAATCTAAAGAGAGAAAGAGAATATTTGTATACAATACAATTTTATTGAATAATAACTAACATAAAATCTGTTTTCAAAGTTTTAAGAATAATAAAAAGTAAAACTAAAACTATGATATACCCTTCAAAACTTTGTAATTATATTATTGTTGTAAATCGTAATAAAATATAATCATTTAAAATGGAAAAAAAAATTATAAAAACGAGTGAGCTTTAGACCACACGACTGAAGTAAAAATTCCTTAGCTCCATCTCTTATTAATTAATAAAATTATTTAAGAACAAAATGAAATTACGACGACGATAATATATATATATATCATTTATAAATATTTTTAGGAGCCGAAATTATAGTTAGGGGGAAAACTCATAATTAGATTATGACTATATTTCCGTGGAACTATTTAGTATAAACTTCCCAAAATTATTCAAATTTACACAAAATGGTCCACAAATATCAGAAAATTTCGATATACATTCAGACAAAAAAGCAGTATCCTCTCCTCTCTCACGTTCCTCGATTTCTCTAAGATTCCAAAATTATACCCTATTTCATCACCAGCTCTAGAATTAAGCCTAAAGGCCTATATAATGGCTAAACGGCTTCTTAAGGCTTAATTCCAGAAGAAGAAGAGTTTTTTTTCAAAAACGGTTCGCAACAGACAAAGACATCGGTGACTATACAAACAATTTTTTTTCTTTTTTGACGTCTGTCAGATTTGATTTTGGTCTGGCTGTATGTGTGTGACCCTAGTGGATCGCCCCATCGTGCCTCGAAGAGCATGCAAAGCCGTCGATCCCGGTTCTTATTATGGACACCTTATAGCAATCGTTACTCATGTTAAGGAAATTATCCATTAACCTGCAGTGGAGCATCGTGGTGGATTTAACTATAATCCTTCTTCTATATGGAGAGAGGCGTTTGCTCAGCAGTGATTTGTTTACAGGATGATTTACTTCAATTTAGTAACGTGTTAAAAATTAGAAATTGCGCTTAATATAATCGGTTTATAATATTAAAATAACGATAAAATTAACATCCCATTAGTGCCTCATCAAAATCTCTCAGTAACAGTTTTTTGTTCTTTTCATTTTTATTTTTTTATTTTTATTTAGTAATAAATCTACCATACTTCGCGCTACTCAAAATTTCTTAAGAAAAAACCGTCAATACCGAAATAATTATCAATATTTACAGAAGCACGAATAAAATTCGATTATTATTATACAAATTGAATTAGAATTGTTAGGAACATTAGCATACACGCGTTTTTAATCAACACATGCTTAATATTTTATGTGCCTACGAGTAAATTTATGAATAACGAGTGAAATTGTTAATTGAATCTTTTATGAAAAAGTTCTTTAAATTAAATTGTTTTTACGACTGATTTGTGTTTGTTTGTGTAATCTATAATAAAGTTTACGTTTTTTTTTTTGATTATAAGTGTATGTACTTGTCAAGCTATTACGAGTACATTTGTATACAAATTGATATTTTTGATTTCATATCTATATATATAAATTTCATATGAATACCAATAAACTCAACAACCAGAAGACTGGCTGCCAATAATAATTTTTCTCACAAAAGAAGGAACTTGAAAAAAAAAGGAAAAAAAAATTATCGGTCTGATAGACATCTGGACTCAAAACCGGGTCTTTTAATTTCAAATCCGCCCGATTTCCACTAAACTTAAAAAATATAAACTTGCAGACTATGGCGAAATTTACCTTCGTATTCTAATGATATTTTTTATTTACCTGAAAACACGGATAAAACGACATTTTTTAAAAATGAATCCTAGCTAGATAAATCTATCGCCCCCGAAACCCTCTGCATACTTAATTTCATGAAAATCGTTGGAGCCGTGTCTCTAATTCAGATTATACAAGAATTGCTTGTTTAAAGATATTTGATAGATAATTTCATCGAATTATAATACAGCGATCGCTTCATTATAGTCGAGACACTTCTCTTTTGTAAAAAAACATCTTATGTTATAAATCTCTTACAGTTTCAAAAGAACGTGTCGGATTGGTCAAAATTCACTGTTACCAACATTTCATTTCCTAAGAATTGCGGCATCAAGCTTTATAAGCGTAAGCCTCGCTTAATAAGCATGGCGTAAAAGATTGTCGAATTGGAATCCCTAGGTATATCACGTTTAAGCTAATAAACTTTATTTTCAAGTATTATCAATAAAATCACGAATTCCGAAACATGTGCGCACTAAAATCTTGGTTAGCATCATCTTTTATAGCAAATAAACCGCAAATGTAAACTAGTATGCTATAAAACAAGCAGGATTTAATATATAAACAGTTTTGAGTTAAAATAGATATGATTTAATGATCGACGACGATGGTCAGTGACTCATCCACGTATCTGAGCTGCGAATTTTCATCGATGTTTATTATTTTATGGAGTGTAAAAATAATCTTTTTTTATTTTGCAAACGGAAGTTCTTGACATTTTGTTGTCGAGTGGACTTTGCTTAAACTTGTCGTTGTGTTTTTCTTTTTCGTGTTCCAAGCACTCTTTTAATTGTTATATATTATAGTTATATGGCTGAATCAGTGTTCAAGCTGATAGGTATATTAGCTGTAAATTTCAAAACTGCAGAATTTCTTGGCCAAAGCCATATTCATTTAAATAAACAAATTCCTCACACTCAACGCCCCCCAGTAGGATGCGAATGCTGTGTCGGTGGTCCGGAAACACATACAACATACAAGCACAAAAAACCAGACCACGATAATCATCTGTACAACTTTTACAAATATTTGCTATGTACGGGGATCGAATCCACGACAACTAGTGTATCAGGCAGTTTCTGTGACCACTGCGCTAATGCTTCATCATACTATCATCGTTAATATTAAAATAATACAATATCCTATTAATAATTAACAGTTTCTCTATTTCATATTGATCTCAAAGTTTTGGTGTGTTAATTTGAAAACTATATGACTGTCGTATGTCACACTTAATTTGCTTATACGAAGTCTTTTGACATGGAGGATAAAGTTCTACTCGTTCTCTTTTTGCAATCCTTTTTTTACGATGGGAAATGCATTTACGCATTCCGCCGCACGAAGGAGACTGGTATGTGGGACTCGCTGACTGCGAAGCTAAAATACCCACTAAAACCCATCGGCCATCTGCACCTTATTATGGCGCCACGGGATAGCAAACGCATAGAACGGTGACGCCCCGACGCCTGGCCCGGTGGCCCCTCCGTATGTAATTGGAGCCACTCGACCGGTCCACTTTGCTAATGGCCACTTACCACCGGGTCCACTCCGCAGAGCAGACGAGCCCCGCCCACCGCTCTACCGGTCTACTCTGCGCGAGGCAGAGAAGAACCAGGACCTCCCCTCACGTCTCCGTGCCTTCTCGGCGCCACGCCCTCACCGACCGCACCTCCCGTGCCCACACCCTCACCGCGCTTTCGCGCCCCACTCACCACTGGACCCCAGCTACCCCAGACGACGAACCTCGTTTACTGGGCACGCACATCAGCTGGTCCAGGGATCCAGCGGCTTGCGCGCCTCTGCGCCCAACGACTACCCTTTCACGCCCACCGCTGCCGGTTTTGGTCCGCGGGGGTCCGAAGACCCCTACCACTCGCTGGCGATCGAGTTGTGTTCTTCCTATTCGCCACCCGGGGACGCGCCCAGTAGGAGACCAGCAACTCCCGTGGGTCTTTTTTCACCCCTCTTTCATTCTTCTATATAGTAGGAGAGGCGCAGCAGTGGGACGCATGCATACAAGTTGTAACAGTCTAACTTAGTTCACGTGCATATTATTATGCATATTTTAATTACAAACCTTATTTTACAAACCTTATTACTATTTTCTCGATTAAAACGTTAATAAATGCTTTGTCTGTACTTTTACTCGTAGTTTAACACCACTAGCAACCAACTACTTTCTGAAGGGGTCAGCGTTAACCCGAGTTGGTGCTATAAAAGACCTGGGAGTCATCTTTGATTCTAAATTACGGTTCGATAATCACATTGACACGATTGTTTCTAAAGCATCAAAGGCTCTAGGCTTTGTTATGAGACTATCCTCGGAATTTAAAAATATAAAAACATTAAAAATACTTTATTGTGCATTTGTGCGCAGCCACCTCGAATATGCGTCCGAAGTTTGGAATCCCGCTTCCGCTACATACATTAATTGCATCGAAAGTATCCAAAAACGTTTTCTTCGCCATCTGCAATTTAAATGTCAAATATTCGACACTGGTTACGAATCAAGATGCAGACGTCATCATATCCTTCCTTTGTATCAGCGCAGGCAAGTGAGTGACATAATTTACCTTTTTAAATTGTTGAATGGGGTACTAGATTGTCCTGAGCTCTTGACAAAGGTTGGCTTAAATGTACCATATTACACACACGGGAACAAACATATGCTTTTACACGTACGTTTCCGTTGTATAGTTATAGCGTGTTAATTTCGTACGTAGGCGACTAATGTATCACCCCTACATAATCATGTTAATCAATTAACTAAATTGATATTCGGTACGAATGATCCTGTATTTTCCTATACTTACACATAATGATATTCTAATTATTTATAAATACATATAATATTAATATGATTATGTATTTATATTATATTCATATAGTCGCATTGTGTGGCGTCCTCTGGACCGCTGGACCGACGATCGGTACATGATTGGCGACAACCGGGACATTTGGCCTACTTCTGGACATAGGCATTAATGCCTATGTCCAGAAGTAGACCGCCGTAGGTCGCAGAGAGCGATATATTATACAAAAAAACTTCATATACAATTATTGCAGGTAACTTTTATTCAAGCCGTCATATCCTGTCAGATTAAGAGAAATTAGCAGAACTTGGTAAAAGAGTCCAGAAAAACGCTAGAAAAAATGTTAGAACATTATTACGCGGGTTTTGGGTAGTTTAAATAAAATTTCATTTTGATTTATTATTATTATTTACTTCAAACATTACGTGATTCCAAATTATGAAACATACACATTCAAGTCATCTACTAAAATACACACTCAAGAAATTGAAGAATAGTGTACACAAGAATCATACTTATAATAATATTTAACTGACTTTAACTAAACAATTGGTTTCTTTCAAGGTAGCAAACCATTTAAACACGTAAATCGAAAATAGCAATTCATATCTGCATGCATTAGCGTTGACTACATACTTTTAAGCAAAGATATTAAATTATAGCAACAAAATTATCTGAGATATAAACATTTTTTAATCTATTAGTATAGTATCTCTAGTAATATTTATGGGAAGTTCCCCTACTAGCAAAAATCAAAATCAAAATTAACTTTATTCAAATAGGCCCTAAGAGCACCTTTGAAACGTCATTTTATAAATTAAAAATTTAAATTTGATTATTATTTTGTAATGGTAAAGCTACCACCGATTCGGAATGTAGATTCTGCAGAGAAGAATCGGCAAGAAACTCCGCAGTTACTCTTTTGAAAATGATATATAAACTGTATTTTAGTATAAAATTAGTAATATCTTGCATGAAATACAGCGCCACTATGTCCACACATCTTTGTCGACTAAGTAATCCTGCACCGAATAATAAGCTTTATCTATTAATTTTTTTTTAATAAATTCTCTAAATTTATTATGAGACAGTTCCAAAATTGTTTGTGGGATTTTATTATACATACGAATACCATAACCCAGAAAGGAGGCGTTTACTTTGCGCAGTCGGAAGCCTGGAGTTACAATTTTATTATTCCTTCTAGTGTTTACAGTGCGATTAATACTATTTATTTCAAAACAATGAATATTCTGGTGAATATATATAATATTGTTATAAATATACTGCGACGCAATTGTTAATATGTCTATCTTTGGAAAAACATCCCGTAGGGAGACTCTAGTTCCAAGATCGTAGATGCCACGAATAGCCCTTTTTTGCAAAATAAATACAGTTTCAATATCTGTAGCATTACCCCACAGTAACAGACCGTAAGACATAATACTATGGAAATAGCTAAAATATATTAAACGCGCAGTAGTAACGTCGGTCAGTTGTCGCACTTTTCTAACTGCGAATGCTGCGGAGCTGAGTCTACCATTCAAGGATGACAAATGGGAGTTCCACTGAAGTTTTGAGTCCAAATTTATCCCTAGGAATACTGTAGTATCACCAACAATAAGCCTCTCGTTATTTATTTATAAATTATAATGTGGATGTTTAACATTAGGCAACGAAAATACAACGCACTTGGTTGTTTTGGCGTTCAAAACGAGATTGTTTGTTTTAAACCAATCCTGAATTCGAGACAAAGAACTGTTTACGTCATCATAATTTACTTTTTTCCTATCAACTTTAAATATAAGCGATGTGTCATCTGCAAATAGCACTATATCACAAATATCCTTAACATAAAATGGCAGATCATTTATATATATTAAAAAAAGAAAAGGACCTAGAATCGATCCTTGTGGAACGCCCATTTTTAGCACAGATCCAGAAGAATTTGTTCCGTTTATTGATACGTGTTTTATTCTATTAGATAGATATGAAGCAATGAGATCAAGAGCTTTACCATTAACACTGTAATATTCTAGTTTACTTAATAAAATTCCGTGGTCCACGCAATCAAATGCCTTTGATAAGTCACAAAATACACCAATAGCATTTTGTGACCTCTCCCAAGCATCATATATATGTTTGAGAAGTGCCACACCGGCATCTGTCGTAGAGCGACCTCTAGTGAAACCATATTGTTCACTGTGAAAAATTCCATTAACATTAAAATGGAAAAGAAGTTGATTTAATATAATTTTTTCAAAAATTTTACTAAAGGACGGTAAGATTGATATGGGTCTATAATTACTGGGATCACTACGTTGTCCCTTTTTAAAAATTGGTAAAACTTTGCTACATTTTAGCAAATCTGGAAAAGAACCCACATTAATAGCATTATTAAAAGTTAATGCTAAGTACGGAGCCAGAACATCAATGATAGTACCAATTAATTTAACTGAAATGTCCCACAGATCATTGGTTTTTTTAATATTTAGACTCTTAAATGCTTTTAGAATATCTAAAGAATCAACCTGCGAGAATGAAAAATCAACATTACATTTGCTAACGTTATTTTTTAGAAGTTGGGTAGAATTGGTTGAAGATGAATTCAGTCGGGAAGTTAGATCAATGGGTATTTTATCGAAAAAGGTTTCAAAGACGTTTGCCAACTTTTCATCTGAGCTTACAACAGTACCATTTATATTTAATTCAATTGGTATAGTTTGTTTATTACGTTTCCCACAGATACTATTAATTATATCCCATGTGCACTTAACTTTATTATCAGAATTAATAATTTTATCTTTAATATAGTTTGATTTAGCAGCCATACAAACAGCTTTAAAAGTTTTAGAATATCGTTTTACATAATCCAGAAATCTAGTATCCTGATTCCATTGTCGCATACTGTACAGTTCGTACAGCCTATTTCTACTCTTATAAATACCTTCAGTAGCCCATTCACTAAATTTTAATTTTACATTTATATCTAAAGTTTTAAGTTTAAAAATGTTATAGAATTCTTCTATTAATTTGAAAACAGAATTATAGATTGCATCTGGATCCTGTGCCATCACATCTACATTACATATTTTTTGCGCTACAATATCCCTAAAACAATTTGTTTTCTTTACCGTTATTAGTCTACATGTAATTCTTCGAGAATTTATATTAATTTTCTCATTAAGAGAGAATTTTTGACCACAGTGATCGGAAGTTAATACAGTTATAACAGATTTATCATAAATTTCAATATTACTAAATACGTTATCTATACAAGTAGAAGATGTTTTAGTGACTCGAGTTGGTTCACAATAGCTTTATTCAGTTGGCTGTTAACGGCCATCAAAGTATATCACGTCACGTATCAGTAGTCTATTCACGTGGTACCAAATTGTTAGTCGAGTATATTGGTTCTCGCAAGCGTCAAAAGCTGTCCAGGTGAGTAGTTGTGTATTATTGAGTTCATATGTTATTATATGAATTCAAGGTAATAATATGGTGCTCATTTCAAATCATAGCGAGTCATTTGAACTGAGAATTTCAAGCGGCTAATATGACAATCACTTACAGTGAACACGAGATGTCAAATGTGGCCACCTATAAACATGAAATTCGTCTTAGACGTAAAAGATTTCTTGAAATATTTTCTCTCAGAGCTGATCATTTATATCTAATATTATATCCAATATATTTTAAATGAACTTAGCACTTGAACTCCAAAAAAATCTGCAGTATTAGTCCGCATTTTAAGCTTTTACAAGATCAGTTTAGATCACCTTTTTATCTATAATATAAAAATAAGTCGGGTTTTCCTTCGTAAAGTATCCCCTATAGGTATATAATAAACATTTATTTAATATCAAGTAATAAAATATACAATAAAATTAAACCTTATAGAATATAAATGAATTATTATTACAATATAATATAATGAAAAATTAAAAAAAAAAATGTAATATAATAACTAAAATGTAATGTAATATAATAACTAAAATATATTATTAAATGGAGTCCCTTTAGCCAAGTTTCCAAATATACTGGCAGCGTTCTCTCCTTTGAATAGCTAGACTAATTTTTTGTCCGAGGTAGCTGCCAGCTCTTCGGTCTCTTGTGACGTCGACTTTTTTTGCTATTTCCTTAAAAAGTTTTGTTAACTAGACCAAATTTAATTACTAAGGTTAAATTTTAAGCACGTGTATATTTTGTTATTTTATATTAACATTATATTTTATTTGTTCTTGTTATTTTAGTATCAAAAAGTAAAGAATTGTGTCAAGCTCTTAAAAGAGTTCTGAAATTGACTCGAAAAGATACAAAAGATAGAAAATGTACCATTAGGTATGTTTTTAAAATAATTTGACCTAAGTATATTGGTGTACGAAGAAACAAGTGTCAATGGATAAATATGGCTTAAGTCATTAGTAGCTTGGGTTATATTCAAAAGCGTATAATTACTTTGTAGATTATAATAGTTATAAATCTACCACCACTGGATCCCCTTTTGGCGTGTTAAAGGTTTGGGGTCCTTATTTTTGTCCCTCAGCCTCGATAGCGTCCACGAAGCCGGCTGTGGTGTTATAAGCGGCCATATACAATCCATATAGGCTGCCCTTAAGTACTTGGCAGGTGTCGTTATTGTATATTGCTGCCTCACCTTCATCAAGTTTCACCTCGAATAGGCTTTCATGTCCGTACTGGTAGGTCTGCATGATCTTTTTGCAGGTGGCCAGGCTTACTTCACGGTTTGCTATTGTATTGGCTAGCAACTCGATGTATGCATTTTCTACATGTTGTTGTGGTGTAGACGCTGGTCGAAGCTTTGGTGGTGTGACTTGCCCCTTGTCAGCTCTCATTCGATTGGCTGGTGGCATCTGAGGGGGCCTCGGATTTTCGTTTCTCACAAACCTTCTCAGCGCCTCCGATTGTCTTTCATTCGAATAAACAGGTTTTGGGGCAAGGTGGGAAGGTCGGGTACCTCTTTTGGGGTGATCGTTACTTGGATAACTTTTTCTATCGCCATCAGACGGGGCTTAGAGCTGTTGAATTTTATTCCTGGAGTTATGTGACTCGAGCTGCGCTTAGCGAGCCTTCGCTTTTAATTGTTCCGAGCCACTGGACATGGTCTCTTCGAAAGTTGGCCTTTTGGCGAAGGTGTTCGCATCTGGGCCCTTAAGTAACCCAGATCCTCCCCCCTATCCTTGTAAACTATGACCTCATGTATTTTAGTCATTAGGCAACCGTATCTGTCAACTACGTCGCCTTTGTCATAGCCAACTCTCGTAGAGTCAACGCTTATTCTTCACTCAACTAAGATAAGTACATTAGACAAATTAAATATAATTTACTTTAACTATTAATATTATTATTATCATATATAACTAAAAAATATAAAATATAATATAAGATAAATATTTAAAAAAATATGAATATATATATATATATATATATATATATATATACACCTTATGACTAAAATATATTATTAAAAGTCCCTTTAGGCAAGGTTCCGAAGATACTGGCAGCGTTACCCCTTTGAATAGCTAGACTAATTCTTTGTCCGAGGTAGCTGCCAGCTCTTCGGTCTCCTGTAATGTCGATTAACTTTTTGCTATTTCCTTAAAAAGTATTATAGCACTAGGACCCCACGGACCAAGGGACCGAATGGGACAAAAACGTATTCGGAGCCTAGACCCCTGTATTTGAAAATTTTAGCTTTTTCAGCCGCTTCACAAGCCGCACCAGCTCTGTTGCTGGTTTCATGTAGATGGGAAGGTGCCAGTGTGTCTGAACATGTTGCATCCCATACCAGCACCCTGCCCATCTTCCATGGAATCAAACTCATACCGTCCGGTCTCTTGCCATCGTCTCTTGCAATACCAATCGGCTCGAGTATACTTGGCATGTTGACGGTGGCAAGGGATCAGCGAATGATGTCGTTAAGTGCGGCATGTCTCGAGAAGCGGCCTGCACGTTTTTGGCATAATAGTCTGTGATGCCCTAGCTTGCCCCTCACTGCCACAGAGACATTTATGAGGAGTGCAGATCGGAACCCCAAGCCGTAGACAAGTTATGATTCGGAGCGTGTCAGGCTCGAGAAATGTTCCTGTATTTGAAGAAGGGTACGCGTGAAGCCAGTAGCCGGCCTCATGCGTACCCACGGCCAAAAGCCTAGCACGTGCCGAAGCTGTACTAAGGCTCAAAAGATTGTTATAAGTCAATTTAGAGTTTATGTCGTCCCAGCTCCTCTGTGAATTTGGATCAAATGGAAAATTTTGACCTGGGCATGCAATTAAGAAAGTGTTTCTAGCTTTTTCCAAGCCAGCAATCTCAAAGTTTGAAGATATTATATATTTATTTATTTATGCATTTTTAATTCTTCGAAACGTTTAATAGTTTAGCTATTCTCAGTTTCAAAATTACCCATCAATAAAAATAAAATATCCTACGTATCTATCAATTACCTAACAAACTTCTTTTGTATATAAATATGAAAATAATAAATGAAAATATAATATAATAAATATTGTAACGTAAGATTTATTTTTATAAATATATTTCGTTCAAGTTTTGAGATCGCAGAAATATTTTAGAACAGACGTAACCCTCTCATAAAAGTAAAGATCAAAGTTGTTTAGACACGATAGAACTAATATTGAACCGAACATCCACTTTGATCACGATTTTTTTTCTAATCTACAACATCATACGAAAAAGTACTTAGGTACTTTAAAAAGGTGCATGTTCGATTTTTTTGAACAATTTCTTTGTATTTTTTGTAAATAAGCCGAGCGAAGTGAGTCCTTTTGTAATTATAATACTCAGTCTTGAAATTGTACAAAATATATTGTAATATGGTCTTGTAATGTAACATATTAATCAATCAATTTTCTTTGATATATACAATAGTAAGATATACTAAGTCTTACTTGCAGGTGAATATAATATGTTATGATTGAAGCCAGTCGAGCTGAATCATGGAATCTTTCACTAAATGGTAGATCGTTTGCAATGAATCACAATGTAGATACGTTTTGCATTTCATCGCCTAGACCGAGACAAGCGTCTGTATTGTCTTTATAATACATACATACATATATACATACATACATATAATATCCGTATCTTTTTTTAAATCACATTTAAAGGCTTTATCGCAAGAACGATTATGTTGCCCCTGCTAGGAGACTTATATTCAGAGCCGGATTCAGGGGAGGGCAAGCGGGGCAACTGCTCCAGGCCCTCACATAAGAGGGGCCCCACATTCGCAAAAGAGGAGTTTCCACAATACAGCTAAATCAATCGAGTTGGAGCGGTCCAAAGTCGGGATGACTTTTTTTTAGGAGTAGGAATAGGTACCTTTTTTTCTAGGATTATGTTAACAAATAACCGCGGAACAATGTTAATATTATTTAGTTCCGTGCGAATAATAATATGTGGAATGATAAAATTCGTTTTACCAGGGTCACATAATGGCGTCAAAAAAGTGACCAAACAAACGAGAAGAACACGAAAACTTCAACTAAATCTAATTTTAAAACATCGGTAGCGATCGTCACTAAGAGCACATAGTTGAATGGAAGTGCTAGGAATTGAAGTTGAATGTCAATTAGAGAATTTGACGGCGTATTACAGACAAAGATTGGATAAATATCATTTAACAACAACTACAACCTTTGGCAGTGACATATTAAAATTATAAGAAGTACGAAACAAATACATAGAAGTATTTTTTTAAATAAAATTATAGAGAATGATCACGGTATTATCAAGCACTAATAATGTAAATAAAATTATGTCTACTAGTCTAATATTGTATTTTATTGTAGGTTGTCGATACAGGTTCATATAGTCCTACCAATATTATTTTACATATTTATATTATCAAATACATTAAAAGAGATGACACTATCACACTTTGTAGATAACTTTATAATTTTTTGATAGCTTTTAATAGCATAACTAGATAGAGTATAACCTCAAAATATAATCACAAAAGTATAAAATATATCACGATCAGAATTTTTAACAACTTGATTTTCGAAAACTGTTTTTTCCTAGGTTCGATTTCCTCTCGGAGCCGATATTTTTATTTTTATAAATATTTGTTTCTGGTTTGGGTGTATGTCCTGGTGGGTCCCCCCATCGTGCTTCAGGGAACTCGTAAAGCCGTCGGTCCCGGTTGTTATCATAGACACCTGATAGCAATCGTTACACATGGTCGGGAAATTATCCGCCAAACCCCAGTGAAGCAGCGTGGTGGATTAGCTCCAATATATATATAAGGTTGGGTCGCCTAAGATCGGACGCATTAGCCGAAAATTTTAGATGTACTGCATTTTTATTTTATTTCTCATGATTCGATGTCGTTTTTCTGTTGCGGTCAACTGTAAATTGATGACAAAGAAATATTGTTTATCCCCTAATTTTTAGGTTTGCGTAAATGCTATCTATCTAAGCAAATTAAGAGTTTAAAAAGCAGACTTTTTCAATTATGGTAAGTGAAGAAAATAACGTTTCGGCCGAAGATCGGACTACGTCGTATCTTCACTTCTATATGTTTAATAATAAAGTACACATTAGGAAAACATCCGGACTTATGTCCATTCATTATCAATGATCCGGTCAGGAAGTTCCTCGAAAGATTTGACAGATACGATTCTTTTTCTTTTTTTTTGCGTTTTTATAGTCCGGTCTTCCCTCCTCGTCCTAATTAAGTTTCTCAAACTTTTATCTATCCTTAAATAATGAAAAAGTACCTAACTAAGATCGAATAGTCATAGCGTCATTGCATAGGAGGTATAAATAAACTTAAAATTAAAAATTACTTACGCACATATAGACTTAGTTGAAATATTGAGAGTATATTTAATTTCGAAAATTTTTTTTTCGTTGTAAACTGAGAAAAGTACCTACTTATGTACGTACATACCTACCTGAGTAGTAGTAGGAGTAAGGAGACTGACTTAATATTTTACTTTAATTAAAATTGTGATGCACAGAACAATAATAATTGTGGGAATTGTAATAGGATCTACTACAATAGAAATGATAACTACCTAATAGGTTAATCAATTTTATTTAGAGAATGTTCACCAAAAAAAAAAAACAAATAATTATTACTGTAACCTTTTAACTATTAGTTTTAACATACAATAGAATAAGATAGTCTCAACAGAGCATATCTGAGTTGACTACGTCTTTTTAGCCTCTATCAAGTTTGGTACAAAACAAAACAATTGGTCAGGAAAAACAATCAGTCTTAACTAATTAACAGTCTTTATTATACCCTCAGATAACTGATAATGTAGCTAACTGAGCCTACTAAGCCTACTGATTCAGCATACGTTATTAACTTTGACACAAAATAAGTGTTAACTAAAATAAAATCTAAATAGTAAAGTTCTTATCATATACTATTGCAATTTTTGGTAAGTAATTACACGTATAATTTACTTAAATTAAAAATAAACGCTGTCCTCATCATTCAGCAGTACATACTGAAGAGGATTCTCATTTATCTGCAGTAACTCGATAGTTTTTACTATGTTTTCTTCAGGAACATAGTCCTCATCTATTCGCTTAGGTACAACAAACATCACATTTTCATTTTTTCCAACAGCTCTATGAAATGAGATAGTGTATTTCCTCTCGTTCGTGTCCACTCTTTTAATTGTACCTACATAATAATTCCAGACTTTTTTGAAATATCTGGCAAGGACTGTGTCACCAACATCGTAAAGGTTTGACTGTTTCGGATGTTCAGTTGTATTTTTCTGTTCATCTCCTTTCATTTGGATGCCTGCGAAGGATTTGTTTGGATTTGGATTATGAAGGTCACTGTTGAGATCGATCATTTTTAGGTTTCGGATTGAATATTTAGCGAAAGCTGATTTATTGGGAATCACTGGAACCGATGAAATTACATTAATTTTCTTTTTTGACTGATGTGAATCTTTCTTGTTTGGATATTTTGTGTCATCCCTATCTTGAGTTTTTTCTTGTGTCATTATATTATTATTTGTTTGTATCAGTATATTTTCTTTTTCTTCATTTTCTTTTCTTTTTGAAATTTCCTTTTTCATTACTGTATAGTTTTTTGTGTCGTTTTTTGTATTCTCGATTTCTTTTTCTTCTGCGCGAATCTCTTTTAATATTCTTTCAATCTCTTTTTCTCGTAGTAAAAATTCTTCTTTGTCCTTCGGGATAGTGGACATAATGAGTTCTTCGTCAGTAAAAAAGTCGCTTGGTATATTTTGCAAATCTGAATCACTATGTAGACTGATTTCATCACTGTCAACAAATGTCGAAGCGATACTTGGTGATCTTTTAATTTTCTTTGACGGATTTATCTTTGTTATTCTTTTACTCTCTTTTGTCTTTTTTCTTTTTGATGTTTTTATCAGTTTGTTTTGTTCTATATCATCTAAATGCTTTTCTGTCTTTAAATTTATTTGCTTTGTAGTTCTTCTTTTTATACCAACACCTTTTCCTTTTCCTGTGGAGGTGCTATTGTTCTGGCTTTGGACTGAAATTTCTGCCTTTTTATTTACGTTCTGTAATTCAGATGATCCAGTGTTTTGTTCTATATCGTATGAATTCTTTTCTGTCTTTGAGTTATTTGATTGCTTTGTAGTCTTTGTCTTTTTACCAACACCTTTTCCTTTTGTGGAGGAGCTATTTCTTGTCTTGGTATTTTTAGTTATTTTCTGTATTCCAGATGATCCAGGTTTCTCATTGTCAGCAGTAGATTGACTCCTACGTAATATTTCTTCGTTTGCCGCTTTTTGTTTTTCTAAATATGTCCGTGTAATAACCTCTGACCCTTTGGCTACGCGAGTTAATTTATGAGCAGTCTTGATATTTGTTTGTTGTTTTATTTTTTGAAGTAGTAAGTCTTCAAAACTCGATGTTTCGTTTGATTCAGTTACTTCTGCAAAACCAGGTCTCTCATATACAGTGCAAAAAGAGGAGCTGCGGTTTGATGCTTTGTTTATTACATCCAAACAGAATTGCACAAGCGATTTGACGCAAATCTCTTTAGAGACAGAGTTTTGAGGATTGCCACCAATATGTTTTTGCCACCTTTTGTAAGCAGCTTGGTCAAATTTATCTATTGGAACGACATTTGGATTGTATGGGTGGATCTGTCCCTTTTTGAAGCCGTTTCTTATAACGTCTGGGCTTGTTTGCTCCCAAGCTTCTGCAAATAATTGAACGAAGGCTTGCTTACGTACTTTCATACCAATATTCTCTCGCTGCCAAAGCACAAGTTTTCTGTCCCATATACTTTTAAAGGATTTAAATACCGCTAAATCTAGTGGTTGTAGCAGATGAGAAGTATGTGCTGGTAATTTTAATATGGTCAGGCCGTTTTCTGCAGCTAAGGCTATTACTCTCTCATCGACATGAGTCACATGGCCATCGTACACCATAAGTTGAGGCCTTTCCGTACCTATGCCCGGTAACACTTGATTTTTCATGTAGTTCAAAAAAATATCCGCCTCCATCCATCCGCGTTTACTAGCAGCATATGCAATCTCGAAACCAAAATTAGTTTTTTCTTTCAACATCCATTCTTCATATACGTTTTTCCCTTTGAATACAATCAAGGGATTTAATTTCTCTCCTGCCGCATTAACAGTCGCTAATACTGTGATATTTTCTTTACCTGGGCCTGCTGTAGTCCTTGTACTTGGATGACCAACTGCACCTACGACTTTGGTTTTTGATGGGTCCAGTGCAACAGATGTTTCGTCAAGATTCCAGATTTGTCGTGGATCGTCGATTTTTAACTCTGTGAGTAATTCTTTCAAAAGAGTAAAGTACTCGTCAACGATAAATGGATCCGTCATTTTTTTCCGAAGAATCTCCACAGCTTGTGGTTTCTTCACAGATAATTTGTGTCGTTCTCTAAAAGATATGAACCACTTGATACCTGGTCTGCCATCCTTAAATGGAGTTTGTAATTTATTTACCTTTACAAATGTTGCCACTGTATCCAGTACTTCCTCTTTAGACAATCCCCAACCCCATTTTTCCATCGTGCGCAGACCTACAGCCAAACGAGCTTCCATTTCTGGGGGAATCGCTTGTGATCTTCCTAGAGTTTTACTTTTTAGTCCAGATTTTCTCAAAACTCGATCATTAAGAGTTGAGGTAGGTATGCCGTATATTTTGGATGCTGCATAGTTTGTCAGTTCTTTGTTTCTTACCCTCTCAACTGCTTCTTTTAAGGCTTCTTCAGTGTAAGAGGTCGCCCGAAGTGAAGTTCTTTTGTATTTCGTAGGCATCTTTTATCTGTAAATAACAATTTTAATGTTTAATGTAAAGTTGTTTTAAGGCGAAAAAAGTGTAAAAATGTGTTTGTGACTTCAAGAAATATAAGCATGATATTTAAAACAAATCAATTGCATTTCAAACAAAATTTGCCCAAAGCCTCAAGCAGAAAAAATCAATCGAAATGAAAATAATATTCTTACTAGATGTTGCCCGCGCCAAAGTGGATTTTGATAAAACCATGTAGGGATAAAGGTGGGTGGGATAAAGGTGTGCCAAGTTTAAATTAAATTCATTCGGACATTTGAACGTGCAAAAGGCAATAAACTTACACTCACGCACGCACACACACGCAAATACACATACACACACACACACACACACACACACACACACACACACACACACACACACACACACACACACATACACACACTAACACACATACACACACACACACATACATACAGACACACACGCACACATGCACACACACGCACACAATCACACACATATACACATACACTTACTTTCGCATTTATATTATTAGTGGGATAGTGGGACTACGTAGTTACCTACTTGAACTAATTTCAATAAACGAGTTATTGGGCTTGAACATTTGAGAGCCACTGATTATTTCGGACATAGTCCGATCTTCGGCATGGGGAGGGAAGACCGGATCTTGGGCTGTGAACGTCCTAGGCGTAACCAAAGTATACAGACTGAAAGATCATTCGCTAATTTTGTCCCAAAATAACTAATTACATTAATTCAATGAAAGTACTTACCACAATGAGCCATCAAATATTTGTAGGTAAGACCGGATCGACGATTTTTCCCACAAAATACACCTTTTCTGCAGAATCACCTGTGTGCACGTCCCGTCTGGTCGCTGGCCGACCGCAGTGTGAGGAGAAGGGCAGAATAAAATGGCGGATCTAGTATTGTTGCCAGCAGTAGAAAATATTGCCTAGTTTGTGAGTTATTCCATGCAACCGATCTTATGTCACATCCGATCTTAGGCGACCCAACCTTATATATATATATATATATATATATATATATATATATATATATATATATATATATATATATATATATATATATATATATATATATATATATATATATATATATATATATATATATATATATATATATATATATATATATGTGTATATGTATGTATATATATATGAAAAAAAGGCCCTTACGCAGTAGTTTTTAAAGATTTCTGATGTTATTTTCAATACGTTCACCGCTCTATGAATATTTGTCGTTTACTTGCCAACATTCGTATACATTTGACAGACACGTAGGTAGTTATAATTAAATTGAAGGAGCAATGCCAAGGGCCGAACCCCGTATTGCATTGCTCTATGTGTGCGTGTAATTGATAAAACACGTCTATAATTTGTATGACAGTGATGTTGCAGTCGCCATTCAAGCAGCACGTGTTCATATCGCATTGTTATTTTGTTTTATTATATTTTGTCGCAAAGATATATTTTTTATTTTAAATATAACAAGCATTTAATGCAATAGTTATTTAATTAACGGTTTGTCAGTTTACACATGCAATTGTGTATATATATACATTTGTATGTAAGTTCATTATATAAGTACACCACTACCGGACCCTGTGGTAGTAATTCCTTTTCCCATTTGGGTTGTTTGGAAGAAATGGCTAATTAGCCATAAATGGCGGACCCCGTTGTACTTACAATCTCTAACTATCTTTAAGCTATGTTTATTAATAGGTAATGTATTTGTGGTGTAAAATGAAGCATAAATAAATAAAATATTTTATGTTTATTTAATATATCAAATAGTCAATAGCTATTAAATGAAAACGATTGCAGAAATTTTTAAACAAGTTTCAAAATGTCGTTATAGTATCTCAGACACTATAATGTTACAAAATTTTACATAAAACGTTCGATCGAAAAAATAAAAATTTGTTTTATGATTAAAATGTCTATAATTTTGTTTGAGTTTCGACAAAATAAATAAAGTAAAACACGTAGGCTTTAAAGTATCAGTGGCAAGAAATTCCAAAAGTCTAGTGACTTCCATTACATACATTTAGTGAAGCACTTTGCTTGCCGATCGCTATTGAACTGGAAAGCGCTTCTAGCATTCTTGTCGCCATTTCTTGCGTTTAGTGGAATATAATAATATATTTATTATTATAATATTCATATCAGTTAGCACTTATTTTAAACTAGCTGCTGCCCGCGACGTCGTCTGCGTGAACGCTATACAGCAACAAAAATACCTACGATTATACCTTTTAAAATAACATTCATTTACCCGTTTCTTCTTTACATTTCATATCTACAGAAAGTACAGTAACAGAGGGTGACTGTCTTTTGTAAAATTGACTTTCAAAAAGTGCTTATTTTTAGCCTGCTTTGAATAAATGACTTTATGGTGATTCTGCTGAATTAAGTCATAATTTGTGACTGAAACGGATGGAGAAAATAATAAATAAGGAATACAGAATAGGGTGAAAATACATATTTATAGGACTTCTCGATAAACAACATTAGTAGTTTGGTTCTCCGCAGCCAAAATGTAAAGAGAGTCAGGACGGGTGACGCGGGAGCAAGCGACGCGACGTACAGCTGCCCGTGTGAAGCAGCTCGTCCTGAGGTCGAAACCAGCTACCCTCAGTGTCTGCCCCTGCGACTTATTGATGGTCATCGCGAAGCACTCACGAGGAACTGTACGCGCTTGAACTGGAACGGGAAGTTATGAGGAATGAGGCGAATGCGTGGTATAAATACTGCTTCGCCGACGCCACAACCCGTAAGAATTTCCACCTCAATGGTGTGTCTGTGGAGCGAGATGACTTTAAGGCGGGTCCCGTTCCACAACTTTTGAGGAAATAGGTTCCGGAGAAGCATAAGCATTTCTTATCTTTATAACATATATGGCATGCTTCATTTTCCTCTTTCTTCGTTATTTAGCTCAAATTGCTTACAGCAATAGCGTGCCGTTTTCGAGTTTAAATTTTGTTATACATCTATTCAGTTCTTTTTGAGTTCTGTTTGTTATTACATACAGAAAAACTCGATGAATTTTATAAGACATAGATGAAGCAGCTTAAAACTTATATACCTAAACACATTTTTTAAATTGTCTTGCTCATCATGGAGTTGTGCATTTTAATTTTTATTAAAATGCACAACTCCATCTATGACTTTTGTAAACAACTATTAACCTCGCCAACATGATCAAATTTAAATTATTTATATCCAAAAAGGGTTTACACATGTAATTCGACTTGATGTTTTTAAAATCTCATAGATGGCGCTGCTTGTCTTGTTACTACTTATATTCATTTCTTATATTACATTCATTCTTACATTTATTATGTTTATCAGCCTAAGTTACTTATATTTCGTGATTTTTATAGTGTGAAGATAGCTTATAGCATGGTTATTAACATAATAACAACATTCAAATATGCGTCGTTAGATTACACGCTGTTACAGAATGCGTTGAAGAAATAAAGGTTCACTGCTCGTTCCCCGTAGGTGATAGCGTGATAATATGTAGCCTATGTTATGACCTAATAATATTCGTGCCAAATTTGAAGTAAATCCATGCAGTACTTTTTGAGTTTATCCCGGACATACATACAGACAAACAGACAAACAGACAAACAGACAAAAATTCTAAAAACTATATTTTTGGCTTCGGTATCGATTGTAGATCACACCCCAAGTATTCTTTTTAAAAAATATTCAATGTACAGTTTTGACTTTTCTACCATTTTATTATATGTATAGATATTTGTATATGAATTTTAGATTGTTATTATTAAAATTACTAACTAACTACTACTAAACCCTTCTAATTGTAAATCTACGCTTTAAATACTACATTGAATTGATGTAATTATATAAAAGCACTACGGCTTTACAATTTTATTACCAAGAGTAATGATCTCTATCAGGTGTTCATAACAACAACAATCTGAACCGATGGCTTTAAGTGCTATCCAAGACACGGCGAGATAACCTCAAGGACAAACAGTGAGATTTGATTTTTAAAAAAATATAAATACAAATATGTATATACTAGAAGCTGAAATCGATCACGGAACGGTCAGCTTTAATAAAAAAAATTGCACTATTACACCAAAACACTAAATTATTAACAATTCTCTTATTTACTTTGTCGGTAAACGAGTAAGATTATAAAATTATCTCATCAGCATTTATTCATTTAATATCTGCGCTCGAGCTAAAATTGATATTTTAAGGCTTAACTAGCGGTAGTTATTCTGAAATAGGTTCATAATTTGATAAAATAATAATAATAATAAAAAAATACAGATGAATTAACAACTTATGATTATGAATAAAAGTTATTCTATTTCTGTTCATTGTCAAGGTAAATATAAGCGCACGTGAAAATTTGGCGCAACTACCCGGTAGATGTTCAGTCTTATAGTTTCATTACAATGTCTTCTCAGACAGATAATTAAAAACGTCAAGGTTAAATTGAAGTTTCAATATACTCTTTCAATAAAAATAATATCAGTGTCAAGCATTACAGGGTTGATAAGCGAATAAATAATTTGTATAGATTTATTTGTAATACATATTTAAAAAAATGCATAGATAAAGTGCTTATTTCATAGAATTTTCACCATAGAAGAAAAATTCTTTATTATTAACAGACAATAGATATTCAATGACATCTCCGTGATCCATGTGGTGAAAACCGGGAGTGATCACCTATTGGTAAGAGGAACATTAAATATCAGTGTTAAACTGGAATGGTAACGCCTGATGAAATCTACACTGCGAACATCTAACGCACATATCCAAAAACCCGAGAGCTTTCAGCTCGAATTATCTAATCGTTTCAATTGTCTTGACAGTTGTGTTTCTGTGGACGATATAAACAGTAGGTTGGTGAACACTGTCCATGTAATCAGGAGCCGATTTTACAGACTTCTTCCCTGACCAAACCCGAGATCTCATGGCAGAGTAACGCTTATTAAACTTTGGTGACGCTGAAGCATATAAGCGGAACAACAGACGGATATGGAAATCTCTCAGGTATGGTATATATGTTTTTAATATTAAACGTATTAAAGATACAATAAACTGGAATCAAGGGTCCTAAGGGTTTTTAAGGGATTCGTTTGTTGGTCAAAGGCAGCTGTCGAAGCTGAAAACAAAGAATAGAAGTACACCGTGACCAGAGCTGCAATATTAAGGGACGTCGAGAAGTTTTACGGAGAATTAGTTCACAGTTAGAATGAATTCGTTTGAAGATCCAAGTGCCGAGCTTTCCCGACATTATTCCTAAGATATCCCGGACATCAGCTGGCACGAGATTAGTATGGCTCTGGGACAGCTTAAAAACAAAAAGGTAACGGGTGAGGATGGTTTTACGTTAAAGCTTCTGATAGCAGGTGGAGCATCGATACTCAAAGCCATTCAAAGATTTCAAGTCTGAAACAGAAGCGTGGTGGTGCACTTCTTCAAAGAGAGCAATAATAAGTATAAATACCTTATTAAAGAATTACAGGTCCATTTCTCTTATGAGCCACACTTATAGGCTGTTCTCAAGAGTAATTCCGAATTGTCTGATGAGCAAGTTTGATGACTTTTAGCCTCCCGAACAAGCCGGTTTTCAAAAAGGCTATAGCATCATAGACGACATACATACGCTGCGAAAAATTATACAAAAGACCGAGGAGTATAATCGGCCATTGTGCTTGGCGTTTGTGAACTATGAGAAAGTCTCTGATTCCATCGGAATTTGGGCGGTGCTTCAGTCTCTCCAGCGGTGCCACACACTACCGGTATATCGGAGTGTTACAGTGCTTATACAATAACGCTAGTATGTCTGTTGAAGTAGAGGAGCATAGCACGAGAGATACCCTGGAAGACCTCAGCATTATGTTAAGTGACCTCGATGGAGTTCCAGACGGATGGGCCTTAAAATGAATATGGACAAGACAAAATTCATGTCAAATGTCTATGTCATGCCCATTTCGATATCGGTTAGAAATTTTACTCTCGAAGTTGTTGACGAATACATATACCTAGGACAAAATGACTGACTTGGTAGGTCCAACTCCGAGAGAGAGAGAGATATCAATCGTTGAATCCCGCTAGGATAGGCAGAGTTTGGGAAGTTAAAAAATCTCTTTTCATCCGTCATACCTCAGTACCTGAAGTCGAAAGTTTGCGAATAAGCCACACAGCGAGAAATAGAAAGGGCTATGATTGATATTACTCAGCGAGATCGAATCAGAAATGATGAGATCCTCAGACGAACGAAGGTTGGCGACATAGCCTAACGGATTTGCATGCGGAAATGGCATAGAGCAGGGTACATATAAAAGCTCATAGGCCTGACGGCCGATGGATTAGAAAGGTTCTCGAGTGGAGATACCATGTACGTGCAGCTACGGAAGGCCGTCCGCGAGATAGACAGATTTCCATCTCGGTCACTCTGGAGGTCGATGGGGGAGGCTTACATTTAGCAGTTGACATCCAATGGCTAATATGATGATGATGATGACCATAGATAAAACCTATCAAAATTTTTGCGACAAGATTCGTACAAATTAATTAAAAACATGTAAAAACGTATTATTCTTTTATCAAAAAGATGTGAAATAAACAGATACCATAAAAATACGTAAAGAAAAAATTCCACAGACCTCTGAAAACAGAGCTATTGTTATATTAATTGAATCGGTTTTAATTACAGTTTATGATTTTTTAAAGTTCCAATATAGAAATAATAAAGTAAAACATAAAGTAGGTTATCTATACTATGTGTACATAATAAATAAATATTAACCAACAATCACACCACGTTAACCTAGCCCCATGTTAAGTTCGTACGAACTTGTGTTACAAGTAATAAGAACGGAAATAAATTAAAGAAAGGAGAATGCCCAAATCCTTAGGAGTCTTGGCCCCCTAGCCTCGCAAGACAAAAATTGTCTTGATGAAAAGTACTCAACAAAACATGAAAAACAGTCAGCATAATCAAAACTGTCTGGGCTGTTCTTAAGAAGATATAGGTTGACAAAGTCTCAGTTCTTTTATATAAATTCACTTTCCAGCTTGACAAAATGAATGAATTTGATACAAGAATGAAATTTTACTTTATTTTAAGTCTTTGATTATTAATTAATAGATTTTTAATTAATATTTAACAAAAATTAAGAATTTTAATCCAGATTTTTCTTTTACGAGATGTTTCTAGGCGCAGACGCGAGTTAGACGCAAGCGCGAGCTAAGCGCAGGCACCAGTGGTGTTTTTTTGAGTACTCATAAAGATCAATGGGTGGCGCCACATATTCTATTTACTAATTAAAATTCCTTTGGCTACATTGGTTTAAACTAACGCCTTGTACTTTATATTTTTCTTAATTTAAAAAAAAAAAATTAAAATTCATAACCGAGGTGACGCTTGGGTTTTCGCTTAACTTTAAACACATGACATTGGTCTCATAGAATTTTTTTATTGTCTTGATGAGCTGAATCGATTGCCATTGGTTTTCTTTTGCGAGGACTGGGGGCCGATTTGGGCATCCTCCTTTATATAAATACTAGCTTTCCGCCCGCGGCTTCGCCCGCGTGGAATTCGGTTATATCGCGCGACATGGTAAGCCTACTGCCCGATACGCCCCCCCCCCCTTTTCCCGTGCACGCTTTTTTGTCTTTGTCTTAAACAATTGAACAATCTTACATGATTTATTTTTATGTTTGACAATAAGGAACTTCAATTCAAATTTTCGTCCCCTATTTCAACCCCTTCTACCCTTATTTTCGCGATAAAAAGTATCCTATGTCTTTCCCGCACGCGCACCCCAGCCTTGGTGACGCCCACTTCGCAACGGCCCGTGCAGCAGAAATTGCAATATTTTAATTTCGCCATAACTTCAAAACCAAACGTCAAATTTTAATCATTCAATTTTAATCATTCAGACCAAATATTATCTACATAAACTGTACTTAGTGATGAAATAATTTATTTTGATAAGGATTAATAGCATGAGTAAAATAAACGCGTTTAAATGTAGTCCAAAAAATTCAAGATTTTTTAATTAAAAAATGGTTGTTGTGCCTCACTCGACATAGATAGGTATAGTGTGTCGCGGACTTTATTGTAGATATTTATAAGATCTACAATTAATTGGAACATTTTATGGATCTATCTTTTATAGTTTAGGCAGCGTACGCAAAATAAGTAACTTTTCTGGTTAATTTTTTACACCTTGTGTCCGAAAAACCCAAATATCTTACGGAACCCTATTTTTTTTCAAAATAAAATATATCCTATGTTACTCGTAGATAATCTAGCTTTCAAATGGTGAAAGAATTTTTAAAATCGGTCCAGTAGTTTTTGAGCCTATTCATTACAACCAAACAAACAAACAAAGTTTTCCTCTTTATAATATTAGTATAGACATACACGTCCA
This sequence comes from Euphydryas editha, assembly GCA_036937285.1. NCBI lineage: Eukaryota > Metazoa > Arthropoda > Insecta > Lepidoptera > Nymphalidae > Euphydryas > Euphydryas editha. The sequence continues at coordinate 19,866,715 of JAUPFZ010000005.1, read as the reverse complement.
TGACCCGATGCAGAGATCTATATTCGTCATACAAATTATATGCACTTGGCGGGATTCGAACCCACGACCGCTGCGTAAAGTGTCCAGGTACCTGACCACTCGACCAGCCGGCCGTCATAATATATTATATGACTTTTTATATAATTATACACGTTATTTGTGTTTAGTATATAGGTGTAAAATAAATATTTGTATATATCATTATATATTTTAAAACAAAATCCCCCGTCGTGTTTTTGTACCTATCTGTCTGTTCGCGATAATCTAAAAAATTATTGAACTGATAAATTTTGGTGCTTTTATAAAAAACGCTGCCTAATACCTAATTGAGGTATAGTAAAACCATGTATGGTGAGATATTCCTCTTTTATAGGTCTGCAATGGTATAATGATAACATCCGAAAAATAGTCATATACTGTATATATATATATATTAAAATACTTCAGTTACTTTAAACATTTCATGGACATTATGATAATCGTTTACACCGTATAATTTAAATGAATATCTTTGGAGATATCGTAGATTAAAAGACAAGACCGTTTCAGTTTAATATTTATATTCAATGGACCATGAATATCGAACTATCGGGACTCATCTAAGTCCAATTCCTGAGGCGGCTTTTGGAAGAAAGAGTTCATCATATCTTTATGATACTATGATTTTATGGAGAAGCTGGGACTCTTGTCCCAGCTTCTCCATAAAATCAGCGAGACTCTATCTTCTGCGGATCCTCTGCCTATATCAAAATTGATCTACTCTCAGTCTCTTTCTACGGATAAATTTGTGTATTTTATACATTGTTATTTTTTATATTTTTTTTTTCAAATTTATATGTACATAATATATATTAGTTATAAATTACGGCGAGTTATATTTTTTTTTCTTTAAATTGAGTACCTCTTGCACAGTCTGTCCCACTGTACGACACTCTTTCTTATAACCATAGGTTGTAAAAATCTTTTTAGAGCTAAGTCCACCTTTTCCATCAATATTTCTGCATATTCTTTGGAAATTAAATAAAGTATATTATAATAATATTATGGACATAATTGGTAGACCGACTAAACTGACAAGCTGCAAATTAAAAATTGAAATTTAATAGAGTTGTCCCTTCAAAATCATTTTACGTTAATATTGAGTCGCGCTTCTCGATCGTAATTGGACAATCTGATTTACTAGTGGTGGATGATTTTTTTTATTGAACGCTCAATTGCTTTATCGCTTCTACGTTTCTGCAGTTGATATTGAGTTAGGACATCGATTATTAAATTTACCTCTTGAAGCTAGGATACGTTTGAGCGTTAAGAAACTATTCTTACTCTAGAGTTACACTAATAACTGATATTGTTACTCGAATACCCCGTGTAAATTTAAAAACAATTATAAAGATTTTAAATTAAAAGGAGAAACTGTAATCATAATCAGAGCGGTTATTTTTTTCATATAAATCTATAATCAATTGTGTTTGGGATTTCATATCAATATAATGGATAATAAATCGAAATTCGATCGCAGAAAGTTAAACTTAATATTATAATGGAATGATATCTAATTTACTTCTTTTTCTATTTATTTTTCTTTACTTGTTTTTCAGTTGTAAAAACAATATGTCTCATAAAGTTCGTTTGATGCTTATTTATTCGTTTGTTTGATGTGAACGATATGAAGTTATTATCTCTCATAAAATAAAAAGTCGGATAAGGACTCAGTGTTTTCTTACTCATTGTTCTTGTAACTCAGCGGTTCAAAAACAAAAGACATAGAACAATTCTTCAGTCAGCGATCAACTACGGTTTCGTAACGGCGCGAGCCTTACAATAAAACCAGTGTCATGCAGTAGGCTACAGAAAAAGCTTCTCTGCTCATACTGCGTATCAAAGAGAATATATTTAGATGAATTGAAGTATCAGATTATGCTCAACAACTTAAAACCAACTGGCTTCGAGACTTGTCTTAATAATAAGTATAAATTACCTTTCCGTAAAACAGATCTCAAAAAGCTATTTAGTTGAATAAAAACTGAAAAATTATTGTTAAATAACTTGTTTCATATTGTAACAATTATTTAACAAAAACTACATATGAACAAAAAGAGGTTGAAGACGTAAATTACTAAAATATCATCACGGATAAAGTTAATATACGAGTAGGTATCAAAGATTATTATCAAAATCTTATTCCACAATCGGACGTTGGTGCTACCGCAATAAGACACATCCCGATAGCTCGATTAATTAAGTCGGTTATGCGTAGTTTCAGACGATTTCCCAATACAAGAATGATTGCAGACACAGAATTGCTACGATTAGAGAGAGTTTGATCGATACATGGGGAATTGTGATATTTAATACCAACCTGATAACACTTAAAATAGAATATAATATCAGTTTGAAAATTTTCTATGTGATATCTATATTAATAATACGAGTAATTGTTAATTAATTTAAACTATATCGAGGTTTTACTAATGTGTCGGAAGTTTTTATACCTCAAAGAGTGTTGTACTTCAGTGTGTTCTGTACTATAAAATTTGAGACATTTAACTTTGGTTAGTCATCATTGAATTTTCTGAACCTACATTTTATTGAAGACGTAAAATTATACAGTTTGAATAACCATCGATACTAAAAACTATTGTTGTACAATATCTTACAAACTTATGAACTCAATTATTGTGCTACTCTATCAGGCTTATTTAATTTATAATCTAACTTTCGGTATGTTGTTTATCCAAAGGTAAGAAGAATGCCTTTTTAGCCAAGGGTCAAAGCGTCATATTAATAATTCACTGGGGCTCCTTTGTAAAGCTTTAAGTTACGATAATTGTAAGTTTGCTTGACATTTTTCTAATCCCATCGTACGAAATTTATCAGATAAGAAAACTGACTAATGCATTCGACAACTAGTTTAAGCAAATGACTAGTTTAAGCAACTAAAAAATCTCTTTAGAGATTATAGGAAAAAAAAAAGACACATTCAAATAATGAATACTTTGTAACGTAAGATTTATTAGCTAATAGTTTTTCACAATAACGTTATTTATGCCGATCAAAGCTTATAATAAATTTAGTAACATTAATCCATATATATTATTCTGTTTTGAAATCAAATAGACTGAATCTGACAGTTGTGTGTCAAGGTTTTACTAAAATGTTCTACACAAATTTTTATTAAAGTTGTGAAATATACGACGTATTCGATTTTATTTTTATACTAGCTGCCCGCCCCGGCTTCGCACGGGTATTTAACTAAAATTTCAAAAAATATAAATTTATATTTTTTATCGCCTACACCTGCGTCGATACTCGACAATATTTTATAATAGACGGATTGAGTTGCAAAATAAAATGTAATTAAAATCAAAAGCACTAAGGTATTGATATCAACTTCGAAGCAAATAACTTTCAATCCTCTTTTAACCCCGTTAGAGGATGAATTTTGATAAAACACGAAATATGTCTTCAATCAATTCTGTGAAAGAATATTTATGCAAAATTTCATGTAGATTGGACCAAGGAATCATGTTGTCCCATACAAACATTGCCCCCCTTTTTCACCCCCTTAGAGTGAGAATTTCGTAAAATCCGTTGTTAGCTGAACTCTACTCGGCGAAAGAAATATTCCTATCAAATTTCAAGTCTCTAGGTCTCATAGTTCCAGAAATATCGTGATGAGTGACTATATCTATAGAAAGTTTCATATATACATAGAAGATAACAATCTTTTTTTACAGAGTAGAGATTTAAAGTTTAAATAAACATTAAAAAATGAAAAAAAAAAATTATATTTTAGGAACACGAAGCTCGGCCTTTGATCTGGAGAAAGTTACACGGGGGTACTATCTTTTTAAAACGAAATCGAAATACTACACCTTCCGTAGTATTTCTTTATAAACAATACTTTTTGTTTTTTCTTCGGGGTGCTAGAATCACCAGGCTACTCTGAAACATGCCACATACAACTGGCTGTGGGAGAAGCAGCTTGCCCTCAAATATACTCCCGCCACATTAAGAGTTTGACCTTAGCTTTGTTTATGGTAAATACATACTCATATACACATAGGTACATTATATTATTATGCAGCATATTATTACCCAGTTCCCGGAAATCACCATTTCCTATTTTAAGCAACAGGTGTGAAAACTGTCCGGCAGTAACATCTCCCCTTAGATAAACTCTAATATTTATGGTAAGGCTCAGTTTCGTCACTGCAGGCCACAAATGCTTCTGTACTCTATTTTATTGTATCAGCCGGTAAACAACCCACTGCTGAGCGAAGGCATTTTTTCCACATAGAAGAAGGGTTGGAGCTTAATCCACCACACTGCTCCACTGCGGGTTGGCGGATAATATTACTACCATAAGTAACGATTATTATAAGGTATCCATGATAACAAACGGGACCGATGGCTTTACGTGCTACCCGGGGCACGGTGGGGAAACCCACAAGGACATACACCTAGACCTGAAACAAATATTGGCACAAATACAAATATCTGTCCCGAGCGGGAATCGAACCCGTGACCACCGGCATTGAGGCGAGGCGTTGAGGTGACTACTCGCACCACTACACCAGAACGGTCATCAACGCTTCGTTCGTTGTATCATTGGTATAATTACACCATAAGTCAATACGATTATGCGTCTTAGATTTGAATAAACCCGCAAGTAATTATTTTTTAAATTTTGATTGACTCGGCAGAGTTGGTAGTGACCCTGCTTACTGCTTCAGGATCATGGGTTCGATTCCCGTCTCGAGTCTGGGTGTAATTCGTATTTATTTCTGTATGTATTATTTATATGTATATTTATAAAAAAATGTAAAAAAAAATAAGTTGCCTACCTTAGGAACAGACGATCGTGTGTGTATGTCAAACATATATTTATATTTAATAATAGTCCAAGACAACTTTTATCTCCTCCTTTTTAGTTTTAGTGTAAGATAAAGTTAAATGGGTACATAATTTATAATGTTTACTGATCTTGTTCCAACATTAGTCCGTGGTGCCAATCTGTACTAATTGGGGTGTTAATGCCGTAGAATTCAAAAATGTTTCTTAGTTCACTTCAGTGTCTTTTATATCTGTATCATTGTAAACTACAGATGCCTTGCTGATGAGTTATTCAGTTTAAAACCCTTTACTTAAAACAACACCAACATTGAAGTTAAAAATATTATATAAAACACTATTTTACAATAAAGCGATCACACGATATATTTACAACTCAATTTTGTTACGTTTAATATAAAGTCTTGCCTGTTCCACCAGGAGCACCCAAAAAAGATATCACCTACACCTGCGTCAATACTGGAAAATATTATATAATAGACGAATTGAGTTGTCAAACATGTGTCAAAATAAAATGTAATTAAAAAAAAAGCACTAAGGAGTATTTATATCAAAATAATTTCCTACCCCCTTTTAACCCCGTTAGGGGATGAATTTCGATAAAATACAAAACACGTCTTCAATCAATTCTGTTAAAGAATATTTATGCAAAATTTGAAGTAGATTTGACAAAGGAATCACGTTGTCCCATACAAACTTTGCCTCCCTTTTTCATCCCCTTAGAGGTAGAATTTCGTAAAATCCGTTCTTAGCTGACCTCTACTTGGCAAAAGGAATATTCCTACCAAATTTCAAGTTTTTAGGTCTCATAGTTCCAGAGATATCGTGATGAGTGACTATATCTATAGAAAGTCTCCTATACAGGGTTAATTCTAAAACACCAGCAACCTCGCAGGACAAGATAGCTAACATTATGTACAACAACATTTGTTCTACGACTTTTGACATAACTCAATACATTAATTAAAAATGATTTTTTAAGCTTTTATTGTACTGCTCTGAAATTTAGAGTCTATGTTTCATTCATTATCGAAAGGATGACGCGACGCTCGGGCGCGCTTGCATAATAATAGTAATAATACTTTCTCTGCCCGATAATTCTAGTTAATAAAATTAATATAAATTGCTTGGTGGGTTTGTGGGCAGTATCATAGTATGTATATCGCAGTGACTTAAGTGAATAATCAAATTTCGGTTTTGTCATGTCCCTGCAATACGTAAACTGAGTCCACAATCCCTTCATACTTTACCAGGCTTAGAACTGGCTATATTAAACGATAAAAAACAAATAAATCGTATGTATAGGAGGGCAACACATCTGCATAACCTCCAGAGGTTACAGCACAACCAGTTGTGCGGTAGACATCCGGTACCTAGTCATCAAAAGGCTTCGACTGTCCGTGTGCCCGTCAATACTATAAAAATGTAGGTATGTAGATTAGGTATCTGAATTCTGAACATAAAAAAATATGTGAAAATTATTAACGTAGGTAATTATTCTTTAACGTTTACTAAAGTCTAATTAAACCAATTTAATATCAAATATTGGTAGCTAGGTATTATTCACTTTTTATTGTTAAATACAGGCGGGCATAAGTATTTCAAAAGTGAAATCAGCGTATTTACAATAATTAAAAAATTAAAAATAATTGACAATAAAATAATATTTACAAACGAAATATTACCTCTAAGGTTAAAGTAACGCGCATGTCGGTGCGTATCGCGCAGATAGCGTTCAAAATAGTCACCATCACAACCAACACACAGACAACACCTAAAAATCAGCTGTTCACTAACACGTGCTAACACTTCCGAATTAGTTTTAATTTGATTGAACGCACAAATTATTTTAGTTAACCGAACCAGTTACAAAAATTTACTCGTGCTAGTTTGTCAGATTCGGTGAGTTGGCATTGTCTCACGGCTCGGTGTAGGTAAGTTCGAATATCTAGCTGCATATTGCCGACAGGCTTCCGACACATTGTCATCACACTTAGCCAGTATCCTCACCATTTCCGTGTATTCGACATTAGAATAGCGGCGGTACCATGGTTATAAAATAACTTTAGTACAGGTACAATACATCGATCGATACGAATAAAATAAATACGAGTAGCACACAAAATCATATGACGCGCGCGCATCAAAGTCGCCCGCCGCCGACTGCCGCGGCTGGCTAAATAGGTCAAGTTCAAAGGCGCTAGCGCCGCCCCGTTCCTACCTTTCCCCTCACATTAGTACGTGGTCGTTATTTACCTAATCTTTGGGACGCGCGTAGAGTTTATTGCATTCACGCGTAAAATTAAATTAATATTTATTTTTGTATGAAAATAAAATCTAACAAATTAACAAAAGTGGTAGAACAAATGTTGTTGTACATAATGTTAGCTATCTTGTCCTGCGAGGTTGCTGGTGTTTTAGAATTAACCCTGTATATATATAGATTATACTAGCGATGAAACCCGGCGTTGCACAGGACAAAATACATCGGAGACCTAATGTTTAAAAAGTCAGTTTTTATGTCGTATATATATATATATATATATATATATATATATATATATGTATATATATATATATATATATATATATATATATATATATATATATATATGTGTGTGTGTGTGTTTGTGGAAACATATCTCGGTACCATGAAATGTACATTGTATATTATTATAGTGTACACGTGTTGAATGATTAAATAATTTATTAAAAATAATTAGAAATCATATTCGACAGTAGGTTTTTTTCTTCTTTGAAATAAAAAAAAATGTATTATTGAATATTTACAATTTTATAAACGATTATATTTTTTCAAATTTTGTTTACAACACTTTCTTATATACACACTAAATATTTTTTTGTTTTATTATTTGGACAGTAAATGAACAATCTTCGAGGTGATATAACTCGTGAGCATGCGAATGTACAATTGACCACGTGAATTAGAGTAGTGTGTTAGTTGAAAAAATGCATTTTTTTAAACAGTAACTTTTTTGACATTGGTAAAAAAAAAATATGACAATTGTTTTTTGATAGGGAAGACCAAAATTACAAAGGTTCAGCCAAATCAAAATAGGGTCAGGTTAAAATTGGTCGATTTGATATACCTATTCAACGTATTGAGCAAGTTCAATGAGCGCATACCGGTTAATTTTCTCTAGCGACATATCTTAAAGTCATTGAAATGAATCAAATCAGCCTGTAAACGTCCCACTATTAGGCTAGAAGAGAAGAGGCCTCTGTCTCTTCTCCTTATAGAAGGGTTGGAGCTTAATCCACCACGCTGCTCCAATGTAGTTTGGCGGATAATTTCCTTAACATGAGTAACGATCGGTATCAGGTATTAATGATAACAACCGGGATCGACGGCTTTGCATGCTCTCCGAGGCACGATGGGGAGACCCACAAAAATAAACATTATGCACCCAGTAGAAACAAACTCCTACATACTTGTACAAATACACATATCTGTCCGAGGAATCTAACCTGTCACCACCGGCGTTAAAGCGACTTTTCCATCACTACACCAGAACGGTTGCATTTAAGTCATTACCAATAATTATAAACAACGTTTGATTTACTTTGGCCTAAAGCAGTTTATGCATTAGTGAGATTGACCATGGTTCAAGATTTGACAATTTTTTTATAAAAAATGTATCATTGATACAAATTTCATTTCCGTCTTATATACCTAGGTAACGAGGAATCTAACCTGTCACCACCGGCGTTAAGGCAACCTTTCCATCACTACACCAGAACGGTTGCATTTAAGTCATTATCAATAATTATAAACAATGTTTGATTTACTTTGCCCTAAAGCAGTTTATGCATTAGTGAGATTGACCATGGTTAAAGATTTGATTATCACCGGCACACAAAAAAAAAAAATGTCTGTACTCCGGGCGCCAGCTATCTACGGGCATGTTTTTCAACCTGCTGAATACGAATTCAAGTAAGTTCAGTGTTATTATTTAATAAAAATGGTAACATTGATAACACTAATCTACACAAATTTATATTTCATTTTCGTCTTATATACCTAGGTAACGCATAAGAAAAATTATGTAAAATCGAACTTTCATTACTAATCTCTCCCCCGTTTTTTCTATATTTATGAGGATATGAAACAACTAACTACATAATTTAAAAAATGCGACATCTATCATGACGTATTTTCTATTTTTGATTGAACAAATTACTTAATTTTTTTTTTCTAAAACATTTAATTTATATTAGTCTATGGACGCGCGTAATTAAAAGCGTCTGTCCGAAATACGGCTACCACTGTGGGTTACAGTCAGAGAGCTCTATCCATGAGAGAAACGGAAGCCAGAGAGAAACAACACACAACAAGAAGTTATGTCTTCAAAATGTATAGTTTTTCTATCAGAAATTATCACAAAATACAATTTGATTTTCTAATAGTGATTCAAAGCTAAAATACGAATGATTTGCAGTTTTGTGTGATTGATTACATATAAACGTGGATTGCTCACCTACACAATCACAGAGCTCACAGTTATAAGCAAGCAGTACGTTACGAAAACAAGCTTAAGAGACTACAAACATTGGTAACAAATATTGGACCAACACACCCAACCTATATAAATATTTATCTTTTATTAATTTAACGGTAGTCTATGACTAAACATCAATTCATATATAACTCTACCGTAATAAACGAAATAAACGGATTACAATATGTATGTATCGTTTTCGAAGAAATAAACTGTGAAAAATACCTAATATTTGTTTTTTTCTTCAATCGTTACATATAAAAGAGCCCTAGTATAAGAGGTTAGTAAATCTTAATTACGGTAACGTAATTATTAATTAGGTTTCTCTGAATGAAGACTAACGTATAAAAGTAAAGGCTCTGGTTACGATGCATCCTGAAGAATTGTACCTTTTATAATACCTTATTCCTCTAAATCTCGTGGACAAAACGTTAGCAATTGAGACTTTCATAATACAAGTATGTTGGCAAGATATAAAAATAACAATGACATGACAATTTTACGTTGTCATACATTTTGACTTGTTAGTAAATGAATTTGACAATCGCAAATTATTGGTATCAAATACATATTTTTTTTATAAATAAAAGAGAATAATGATAATAAGAAGTTAAAAAAAATTAAAAGACAAAAAGTGTTTAAAAACGAGCTTTAATTGTGTTCTTCTTAATAAAAAGAACTAAAAAATTTATACTTGGTAAGAAAAATATCATTAATTAGGTACCCACATTGCCACCTTTAACGATAATAAAGCATATTCGTCTACGTTACAATAATCCAATATCGTAAGTAGGTACATACCTATTGGATATTTTTATTAAACCCTTAAACTTTACACTTTGTATTAAAACATTGCGTTTTTATCACATACCCAATGTTTTATAAAGAACAGCGTGTTACTTACATTGTGATTGCAAAAGAAAAATAATTAATGTGTAATAATGCTAAAATGTTCTTTAAAGTTCTATTTAAAAAAAAAAATTCTTTCTTTTAATTTTATTTTTAAATAAGTGACACAGTCATGAGAACGGGTGCATCTACGTACTTATATACGCTTTTACAAAAAAAAATTTTTATAAAAAAAGAGATTTAAAGGGGTGCACTTTTGGATTTTACAAACTATTTTCTCATTCATGGCTTGTTCACACTAAGCTTGTATTTTAGTAGAGTAGCGAGTAACTTATCAGTTTTTTTTTTTTTGGGTAAGTACTATCCCCTAACTAGCAGACGTCACTGCTCTGTGGATCATCGTTAAACAAGTTTGTAAGTATATTTTTTTGGAATTAATTAGTTAACAAAATTATTTGTAAAATGTCACTCAATTATGTACAGTATTCGCCCAACACTTAAACTATTTAGGGGCAATAGCGAAGACTTGAGTTACAAAATTATTCGCTACTCGGTTGAGCTAAATAGCTTATACCCTTGTGCGAACGGGCCATCAAGTATAGTTGTATTCTGAACAAAGAAGACATGTCGGCACCCAGTTCATAAGTAGATTAAAATATAAACAAATACACTTAATATCAATTTATAACAAAATATCGATATGTAATATTTTAATTTAAATTTTTGTAAAAAAATGCTATCCCTATTTTTGTCTTGAATTTACAAAAATGTTCAACAATTACGGATACAACGAAACAAAATTCCTCTAATTCTGTTGGATCTCAGTTAGTCGGAATCTATTCTCGAAGTAATTTATTAAATTCTTTCTCTTTTTATATTGTCAAAATAAGTCAATACATATTATAAAACAAAGTCCTCCGCCGCGTCTTGTATCTGTATGTCTGCTCACGATAAACTCAAAAACTACTGCACGGATTTTCAGAGTGATTCATGAGGAAGGTTTAGGTATACTTATATTAAACCCCGGGTGCATCCGGGGCGAGCCGCTAGTTTAAATATAATTTTATCTCATAGCAAAAACATATTTAATATAAATTTTTGAGACAGTTCATAAACATTTATAACAGAAGCATATATTTTCAATAATTCAATTCTTGGTAAATATAGTATAAGTACTTTACACTCGTGATTTAATAATAATTAATTTAATAATTGAATTACGTTATTGTTATTACGTTGGTTGTATTGATTTAAATAATATTTTTTTGTAAAAATGTAATAATGTGTAAGTATGTATTATTAGTTATAAATTTAAGAAATGAATCGATGAATTGGATTCTTGTACTCTAAAAGTATTTAAACTAATATTAAACTTATTGAGAAATAGATCCACGTTAATAAATAGGTTGTATTACACCAAGAAATTAGTATGAGGCTAAGATATGAAAGCAGAACCGGGACACACTTTCAGTGCTTATATATATATATATATATATATATATCATACAATACATCAATGCAATTTGTCGAAGCGTTCGATCAACAAAGGTGTAATTACTTCATGTTAATCAAAGTGACATTCAATTTACGTTGTAATTTCTCCCTTCCCAAATTTCGATCTGACATCATAAGCTCTCTGCAATTAAACGGAATAAATAAAATTCAAGCGTAATATCGAAATAGCGCTGTCACTTGTCGATACCGTGAAATATTGCGTTCGGATTTTTTTTATTCGATTACAACACCGTGAAAACTTTTTGCGTCTATCAAAAGTGCTTCCGTAGAAATCGTTTACGAATTTAACTAACAACTACGTTAGCATTTTAAAAAAATATGTTACACTGTAACAATTTGATCACCGGTTTTTACACAATAAAAACTATGCTTTTAAAAATTTATAATTCTAAATGTCACAAAATAAAATAATTGAATAATATATACATATTTATTTTGAAATTTTACAATATTATATTGAATTACAATGCAAAACTTAAAAACTAATTTTTACAGACAGTTTTGATATAAATCATGTCCGCGTGGAATGGTACCAAGAATGCTGGCAGTATTTTACCGTTGAATCGCAATTCCAATTCTCTGAAAAAATTAAAGAAAAATAAATTAATTAATTAATAATTAAAACATGTATATATAAATATAATTTTTCTATGAAATAATTTCTTTTGTAAGGACTTGCTGTACGTATTTGACAACAGCTTTACAACAGAATATGATTACAGTAGCATTTGATTAGCTTAACCGAAGTAGTGAAATACCCTCAGAGAATATCAATATGAAGTTCAATTTAATTAAAGTTGCGTCTCATATAGTAAATAAGGGAGAGGAAAGCAAAATATTTGGTGCTTTCTGTTCAGTATAATTTTTCATTCAGAACGAGAATTTGCTGCAAAAATGTTAAGAATTGATAACAATACTTATTACTAATAAGTTTAAAAATTATATTTTTATTCTAAGTTTTAGGAATCTCATTTCGATTTTTTTTTGTTTATATTTTTATTTCTATTAATTTATTAAGTACAATTATTTTCAAAAAGTCGCCTTTTTTCTTTTCGAACATCATATTTCTATTTATAAGAACAATTTATTGTTTTTTTTTTATTAATAACTATATGTTACCTATTTAAGCCTACTAGTATAGAATTATATCAAATCTATTTATATTTGAAATAACGTATAATATACGTTTATATAAGTTATAAAAATATTTTATTTCATACCTTCAGAGATAAATATTTACGATACGCTGAAACATGCACTTGTTGTTTTCTAACCAAAATACTAAATTATACTTTTTATTTTTATTTTTAAAATAACTTATAAACAACCACCACCTCATTAGCTGTTACATGTCCACTGCTGAATGTTTCATGGTTTCGGTCTTTGAATACCGATACTAATTGTACTGAATTGCTTAAAAGTTTATCGAGATTGTATCTGAAAAAAACATGGAATATTTGTAAATTAGCGTTTATTTATTTTATTTTTTAAGCCGATTTATATACATATTTTATCATCACCACATCAGCCGTTGGATGAACGTAGGCCTCCCTCATCATGCCTGAGGCGTTTGCCAATATGTACTCGCCACGTTTGATAGGCGGGTTGGAGAGCGCAGTGTGTCGTGGCAGGATATGGTGACGCGGCTGCCCATTACCACCCTGATTACCCCTGTTCGCACGACTATTGCCTTAGTTGCCTTTTACGACGACTCGGTATGATAGAGATCGGGATAAGAGCCCCGATCTCTGTCTTATCTTATCGTTCTTCTATGCCGGTCATCGCATACGTCAATAAACAACACAACTCTCATACGATGTTTCATGGATCATTTTCATTTCTATGAGAAGGGAATTTTTAAAAGCTTTAAATAATTAACGTCTCACACTCAACGGCCCCCAGTAGTGTATGAATCCTGTGTCGGGGGTCCGGAAACACACGCAATATACAAGCACAAACGCCCAGACCACGACAAACATCTGTATGGCCTATACAAATATTTGCCATGTGCGGGGATCGAACCTATGACCGCTAGCACATCAGCCAGTTGCTGTGACCACTGCGCCAACGCGTCGTCGTACAATACGTATTTCGTAGTCATTTCTAATCAAGAACCTAAATATTAAGTTTTATGCTTAAAAATACAAGACTTATGTGCATTAATTTCACCCCTATGGGAGTAGAATTCCCAAAAATCATTATTTGTCGAGTCTAAATTCGTTAATATGTTTTAATTTTTTATTTATTTGTCTATATTAGTTTTTAGTTTATCAATAATTTAGACTCAATCAGTCTATCTGACGTATATCTTTATCATTTAATTCGTAATAGGAAAAGTTAGTGCTGTATTCAATGATAGTCACGAATGGGAAATCTGTAGATAAAAAGCTTAAGTCATTTAAATTCATTAATGCTTCTTTTAGTTTGCCGTGGTCAGATAAAATACATAAAGTTAAAAATTCATACAAGAAACGTAGCCTTCGGCCAACTTTATTAATATTATATAATTAATGGTAGCTTTAAAATATAAAATAAAATAATAAAAATTGAATGTAAATATTTATACTCGTATAACATTCAATATAGCAACTTGGCACGAAGAGGTTATAATTATATTATAAAGGTTATAGGGTTTCTTTTTTTTAAATCAGTTTTTAATAGGACGTAGAAAATATTCTAGATTTCTACCTTATTACTAACACTATCGGATAGTGTGATAATATAGTGTGTATACTTTTTTCAAAATTGATAAGTTAGATTTCCGGAGTATTTTGAATATTTTTACCATTCCCAATAGTTTCTAATTTGGCCATTTACATTCATCCGAAAAATTCACACATATATATGTGTGAGTCATTATTTTACATCGTCTTATAACGATTCAAAGTGTCATAAATTTTGAATATACCAGTCAGTGACTAAAATAGTCTACATTAATGACACTCAGCTAGGCTATGTTTCGTAAGCATATACGCGTATTAAAAATTAAAAACGAATTCGGTACTTCGCGCGTTGGTTTTTCAAATTATATCATTCGGGAACATTTAGAATAATTGAAGAGCGAAATTCAAAATTAACTTTTTCGAGCGGAAATTGCAATTTAGAACACGAATGAGGTCTGCAGTGTTGAGTTTATTTTATCAAAGGCACTCATTACTTTCATCACACAGAACCGCAAGAAGTTTAAATGCAATTAAAATACGAAAACTTGACCTACTTTCATACAATTCGAGTGGTCTCTGTTGGTTTTTTGGTCATATAACTAATATCCCTTTGACATGCTCGAATTTCGTAATATTTGCTTTCTATAAGGTTTTTTTTATTGTACTAATTTATATCTGCGCCATAGCGCGACATATGTAATGAATAAAGACAAATTATAGGCTTGAAGTCTAAAATATATACAGACCATATATCCATCATCATCATATCAGCCGCTGGATGTCCATTTCTAAACGTAGGCCTCCCACATCAACCTCTATATCGACCGGTTCAAAGCAGCCTCCATCCAAGGGCTACCGACAAGTTTCCTGAAGTCATCATAGATGATTGATGATTCATGACCATAGATTGCGCACCATTTTTTATCATTGGATTCTCATTGATGTGATCTCAAAGAGAGAAAGAGAGAGCAAGTCAAGAGAGTAAGTAAAGACTAGAAATTTACATTCACCTGCCTACTTAATTCATTGAAATGATTTACATGAGATTTAGAATATGACTTATGATCATAGTACCGTATTATTTTGAATATTTCTATTTTATAATTTATTTTAAAACATCAACTTGTGAAATAGGTTTAACTTGAATATCAGATTTTAAAATTTTTAGTTAACACTAGCAGACTGCTGAAGAAGCACGTTACCTTTGCTCGTTTGGCTTATGAGTCTTAAAAAAAAAATACTCAAAGTATATTTTCTTAAAATATTAAGGTTTCAGAATTTTACGATTTGCAATAGATATCTATACCAATGATGCTCACAAAAATGAAGCGTCATATACAATTAGTACACATACACGTTTAATACTTATGAAAAAAATAATGTATATATATTGACGACTGTTCTGGTGTAGTGGTGTGAGTAGTTGCCTCCAACCGCTCGCTGTTATTAGATCGTTACTCGTGGTAGAGAAATCATCCACCAACTAGCAGCGGAGCAGCGTGGTGAATTAAGCGCCAACCCTTATTCTATATGAAGAAGAAGTCTTCGCTCAGCATTGGGTTGTTTACCGGCTGGTACAGGTACAGCTGATACAGATGCAGTTACAGTTTATATGTACATATATCGTTCATCTTTCAATTGAATTATACATAACAAATTTAATTTATTTTTAATAATTATTTGTGAAATATAAAAGAGCTTATTTCATACCTACTACATCGTTAAACAACTCTTAGCAAGCAACCATGACCTTTCTTTGAACAGTTTTAGGATTCCATACATCCGATTAAAATATATAAGCTTCATATTTGTGCCCAATGTTTTGTTAAAAGTAACAAAACGTGAAATGAAAGGAGAATATCAAGAGTATTAATTATTATTATTTAAATAAAAATAAACGCAATTTTTAAACCAACTACAATTTCGAGTTCGATAAAGAGTGAGGACTTACAGTCCAATCAAAGAAAAGGTTAAAATGTCGGTACGGAACCATCAATACGTCAAATTCAGACTTGTCCGATGTTTATTTGTTCTAAGCTCGGCCCTTTGTAACAAATACTCGTAGCTTCAGAGTATCTAGTAATGTGTACACGCCCTACATGTTTTGAACACAATGTCCGGAAAAATGTGACACCAATAAAGCACTACTTTGTGACTAGTAAATAGTAACAAAAAATATGAAAACATTATTTACGTAATCTTGTATTAGAAGGTATACCATAAACATCCTATCTTCCTTATATCATCATCATCATCATATCAATCATTGGATGTCCACTGTTGAACGTAGGCTTCCCATATCGAATTCCAGAGCGACCGGTTCAAAACAGCTTCCATCAAACGGCTTCCAGCAAATTTCCTCAAGTCGTCTGTCAATCTCGCGGACGGTCGTCCGACGCTGCGCTTATAGGTACGTGGTCTCTACTAGATAACCTTTCTGCTCAATCGGCCGTCAGTTCTACGAGCTGTGTACACTGCCCACTACCACTTCAGCTTGAAAATCCGTTGGGCTATGTCGGGAATATTCGTTCGTCTGCGAATCTCATCATTTCTGATTCGATCTCACAGAGTAAGTTGACTTTTTATATAAGGGTATAAAATAGGTGTTTTAAAGGTATATTAAAGATAATTTTAATTTCTTATAATCTCAGAACAATATTCAATTTTAATTAATTTAAAAAAAATTAATAATTTTTGCAGTAAATATGAAAAGTTTTAATAAAAAGACTAAGAATGGCATAGGCTAATTTTTCGTAGGGGCGACAATCTAATTATTGGAATCCTATTTAATACGCAAATAATAAATTGAAATCCTAACTAAGTAGCTCTGCAAAGTTCTTAGCTTAGTAAGTTAAAATCTTCATATGATGATAATTATATTAATTAATTAATTTATTTAAAAATTAAAATGTAATTAATTTAAATTCAGATTAACATAGTAGGAATAACGTATTGTTCAACAATTTAATAAATATAAAATAAACACAATGATTAAGAACGAAATAAAAAATTTTGGTAATAAATATGTTGCAGTAAATTTTAACTGATTAGCTTTTCAATTAAAGCTCTAGTTTTTTACACCTTTTTAATACCGCGGCCAGAATAACATTCAATTAAATTTTTTTAATTGAATGTTATTCAATTTCCTTCAAAGCCTTTCAATCAAACGGCTAATCCCTAATGCTTGATGACTTGTTTTGACTTCGTATAAATAATTAGCAAAATAACCACCATGCTTTTTGTTTCGAGTTTGAATATCTATTAAAATTTTAGGGTTTCTAGAATAGGGTTTATTGTATGTTCTAAAGTATAAGTTTGTTTTTGTGAAGTAATGACTATAAACTGTTAATCTAAAACGGAGTGAAAGTGTCTTAGCTTAAATTAAAATCTTGTTTAACTTTTGTATAGTAATAAATTATCAGATACAACATTAATCAAGAACTTACAGCCCATGAACAAAGTTACAATAGCTGTGTAAAGTCGAAATGTAATCGGTAATAAATAGGTCACTAGGACACGAATGTTCGTGCTTGTGAATTGTCAGAGTGGTCACAAGGAAAATTGTATGCGCTGATGTAATAATGAATAAAAAATGCTTTACAAGGGTGTGGCTTGTGATGTATTACAACAGTCACAAAATGGATTGATGGATTATTTATATATGTACAAGAAATTAATATTAAGCCCGCTAGGACTTGCAATTTGATAATGGTCATATAATATTATATTTATATATATACATTATTGTGCTTCATTTTTAGCAACATTTTTTTTTTCTCAAAGTCCCACCTGACAATCTTATAGTCGATAAAAAAAAATTGAGCTGTAACAAAATTAATTTTGATTTCAAGACGTTGCTCATCAAGCAGTAAGTTTTCCATACAAAAACCTACGAAAAACCATGTTTTATTCATTTCTTCTTCCGCTTACAGAGTAGGATTTTTTTTTTCGTATTTTGCTATTCAATTCTTTAAGCAATATTCAATTACCTTAAATATACATATATATATATATATATATATATATATTATTAAAATAATTTAAGCCCCTCAGTGAAGATCATATTATGTAAACATAGCATATTCTCCTGAATAGATCTTCTCGTTGGATCCATAAGGCTCGGGTCTATCTAGTATTGGTCTGTCAAAGTTACGCTACCAAGCTCATGTGTTCGCTGTTTCAGGACCTCGAATCCCCAACGACGAATTGCTACTTTTTTCTTATGTGGATACTCCGGCTCTTTAAAAATTATTAGTATGAAATATCAAAATTGTATGTTAATTTGTATGCAGTATTACGGTGTTACGAGTTAATTAAATTTAACAACTGTCATAATATACCGTAAATAGATTAAAATAGATTATTAAGACAACACAGATAACCGTTCTGGTGTAGTGGTGCGAGTAGTTGCCTCAATGCTGGTGGTCGCGGGTTAGGTTCCCGCTCGGGGCAGATTGTATTTTTGCAAATATTGTGAAGTGAAGCAGCGTTGTAAATTAAGCTTCAACTCTTCTGTTTTATAGAGAAGATAGCTTTGGAAGAAGCTTTAAAGAGATGAGACTAGTGGGACGATTGCAGGCTAATTCAATTCAGTCATTATTAAGTTAAGCTTTATTCAGTTAAGAACACATTCACAACACGAATGTAAAAGATGGATACATAGTTTGTTTACAAAATAATACCTTTAATAGAATGTTTGTCCATAGCAAACCTTGCTTCGAAGGGATCAATAAATTCCTTGACTGTTCAAACAATAAAGCAATGAACGGTGTTTGTATTGACTTCAACGCAACTGCGGTACTGCCAATGCAGTAAGTTTTGTATTGAAGTTATTAATTGAAGTAATATTGTGATGACAATTGTTTTGAAAATTTTCATTCGAAAATTCGCCTATATTCATGTGACGTTCGCATGACCTTGAAATAATAATATTGTGTTTTACGACTCACTGGTTAATCGAATTTGTTGTTTACGACACGTACTTTGAACCAGATGATCGATCATGATGAATCCATGTGGAGGGATGTGAGTGTGACTAATGTTTTGTAACTTTTAATAAGCTTGTTACCAACATAAATACTTAGCGAACTTCTTACACACTTATTCGAATTTCTACCAATAGTACTCGTATTATTGTATACTAGCTGTTTCTTGCGGCTTTCTAGTGGTTTTGCCTACGAATAGCTTAAGTTTTTTGACTCATACTTTTAAATTATCTCTACGATAACCGCTATATACCATATTTTACCTATGTATTATACAAGATAAAGTATTTAGCTTGCTAGGACTCACAACTTTGAAATGTTCATAACATATAATCTATATATATATATAAAATCAATTGCTGTTCGGCCTGTTCGGTAGTCTCGCTAAAACACGAGAACGGCTGAACATGATAAAAAATATAAATTTATAATTTTTGAAATTTTAGTTAAATACCCGAGCGAAGCCAGGGCTGGCCACCAGTATAAAATATATACTTAAACAAAATATACTCGTAGGTCTCTTTACAAAGTGCGTGTTCATTCTACTTTTTAGTTTTTAAAAGTAATTTTTTTTTTAAATTTTGTACTTATTCGAACCTGGCTTGCTCTTGACCATTTTTTTGTTTATTTATTTATTTATTTTTTATTTCATCATTTCACTGTTTTACTTGTCCCGTGGCAAATGTTACAAAATAAAACGGATATGAATACTAAATTAATTTACAGATTTTAAATCCGTTAAAACACTTTCATTCTATCGATATTAACCAGTATTGTAAACATTTATACTTGTAATAATTTTGTACATTCTGTTATTATAAAAATTATAACGTTATGGGTTAAATTTTTTCAAACAACATTAAAAATATACGCATTGTCCTTGGAGGTGTGTGACCTCGTTATAATTTTAATTATAAAATGGACTGAATAAGACATAATTATAATATTTTATATCTCGTATTATCAAAAAAAAAAGTCGAATAGTATTTAAAGTTATTTTGAATAATCAAGTCTGTTCGGTAAACCGAAACCATTCTGAAGAGCCGACGGGTAATTGGCTAATTACTCGAAAGAACAAAGTGAAATAATTTTTTTTTTCTAATTATTCATAATTAATTTCTATTTGAGATCCCTTGATCTGTAATCATAAAAAGTTTTTGGGTACTTTATAGAATAATTTGAAAAAAAAAGATGAAAAAGATGAAATAACTGATTCTATTTGATGATTTCTAATTCCTCATAGCTAACAACAAAAGGTTCGGGCATAGTACCTAGGCACTAGAACGTAAGATCACAGAACACATCGATACATAGCATGTAGTATTAAAAGTATCAGTCACCAGTGGAAACGATCCTATATCTGAGTAAGTTAAAAATATATAATAACATTTTTTTTACTAATACTTATCATAATTATGTTAGTTGAATTTTATTAGTTTTTTCTTTAATTAATTGATTGTTTCTATATACCGTTAGAAGAATGAGAATAGATGTGTTATGTTTTGTTTTATTTTACTCTTATATATACTCGTAATCATCGTTGTTGTAATCATATTAAGTTGGAGTTTAATAAGCTGGATTTTTATAATTGCATAATATTGTGTCAATAATATTGATTTTTTTTAAATATATATATTATGTACTGTTTTCTATTAAATAAAAAAGGGAGTCTAATCTATTTCTAAATATATTTTTGTTCGACATGTCTATAAAGCATCGGGCTATGACTCATAAGCTGGACCAATTAACAAAATTAGCTCTCTGATCGGACACTCCAAGGTAGTGAAACCACGCAAATTGTCTAGTTAACTCGTGATAATTTAAATTGGTGTAATATGACACAAGCATTTGCAATTTGCAATCATTTTTCAAAATAATTCCTGTACAAGTACATATTTCTATGAATACCTTATATATTAATTATTACGAAATTGTATTACAAAGTTCGCTAGTTGAGACGACTTTTTTTTTAAATTTCGTTCTGTCGATAGAGCAATAAATTACGAATAGGTCGGTTCTGTTAACAAAGGAAAAGTATAAAAGTCCGTTATTTAATATTTAAAAAAAAAACTTCGTCCATTGAAACAAAAAAGAATCCACTTTGAAAGCAATTTTAAAAAGTTTTAACATCGACGATATTAATTACACGCTCCACAAAAGATTTTTAAAATTCAAATATTTAACATTTTCGAAGTTATAACAAGTTTATATTGAACCGATTTAATGAGAGAAGAGGTTTTTAAATCCCTTTTATGTAACGTGATTACGTCTCTTCACCTTCTTTTTTTTCATACATAACACATAATTTACGGGTTCATACACTTAGATGGCCTAGTATGCCTGGTCAAATATTGATATAATATTTCAAAAACACAAGTATTATTTTGTAATTTGTAGTATTTTGAAATCATTAGCTTTTCAAAACAATTTTTTTTCTTCTAAGTGATATTTTATATACAATAGTTATTAAATAATAAACTAATAGATTGCGAATGTCAATTGCTGATCGTGTCACTGTGGGTGTCACGGAGGTGTTACATTCGACCTTCGTTAAGGGTTTGATCAAATTATAACAAGGTAGTGTGGGTTGTGCAAACACGTGTACGTATTATGTGTATTACACATTATTATGTACTAAAAGCAAAATATATCAAAAGTGCTATTTCATGTACTATATATAACCCTAAGTTGAGGTGACTCGAAACAATGCGAAGCAACGCGATGGTATGCGACACATTGCGAAGCTATGCGGTGCTAAATGACGATGTTTTGCGTGACTTCGACGTCAACAGAAAACAGCCTATAAGAATTATGACTATTTTATATTTCTATTGCGTTGCGTCACGCTGAGTTTTGACACTGTAACTCACGATAGACTGCGGGTAAAATCAACGGTATACGACAAATACGACCAATACTTCATGGATTTATACGATAACGTAGAAAATATACATGTATAATACAAAAAAAAATTGGTTAGGCGTTTGGACTTACCTAGAATAATGGGTCATACGTTTAAAAAGATTGCTTGTTTCTTCCGTGAAACAGCTTTGCTGTGTTTCGGAAAGAAGGGCAAGACAGGCAGTGTAATTACTGGCACCGAGACTTAACATCATATGTCTCAGGATAGGCAACACATAAATGAGTTGGCTGGGCTAGTTCCAGTTAAACTAGTTTATGTTCATGGGCGATTTCGACCACTTACCATCAGGTGGCACGTCTGCCAGTTTGCCTATCCAACTAACATAAAAAAAATAAAAAAAAAAAGATTTAGGAATTATAATGTAATCTCTATATCTCTGTCAAAGACTGACCTCACTAGGCGTAACACAAGTTTCGTAAAATCTTCGACATGTTTTTTCCTATGTATGAGTAATGTAATAAAATAGAAGATTTATTTGTTTGAACGCGTTTATCTTCGGAGTTGATGGTTCGGCCTGAAAAAGTATTTTCATTCAATAGCCTTTATTGCTTTATATATATATAGGTATGTTTAAAAAAATGGTATGATTAATGACATTAATATATGTTTAAATATATATTTGTAACAAATTTAATTCAAGTCAAAAATGTAGTGATGATGAATGAGTGAGGTCGTTTGTCGAACAAAAAAAATATATAATAACCAGGACTGACGGGCTTAAGTGTCAAAGGAGCAAATCAACGGTAAATAATAACTGATTTGACGTAAAATGAAAATTTATGTGTGTCCAACGACGTGGACTATCTTGTGTACCTTGATATATATATTTAATGAACGTTACGTTAACGGTTTTCGTTAAATAAAAGGATCATTTTTTTTTCATTCTATATTAATAATATTAATGGAATATAATAATATTATATAGTAAATTAATAATATTTATGAAATTATTTACTTTTAATAAATCTTTTCATTGTATGCAAAAGAAGTATTTAAATTAGCATGTTTGTACGTATAATTATATCTACAGGGCATTTTCTTAAGAATGTTTTTCATCTCGTAATATATCGAAACGTAAAACAAATTTTACTGTTTTAATGTATAATTATTTTTATATATTTGTAATCACAATAAATCTGCGTTTACACGTGAGTTGGTTCAATACTAAAATCTGTCTAAGCCACTTATACATAAAATCTATACTAATACTATGCACGTCAATTAAAGTGCTTCCCTTTAATCTCTATTAGAGAGAAAAAGAGACAACATCATATTATTAAATAACGAGAGAAAGGAACAAAGAACGGCATAGTCTCATATTACTTAATCCGTATATAACTTTTTTTTTATTTCACAACGCTTAATGATATCTATATGTACATACATTTAATAGATCATTATGACGAGACTTAATAAATGTTTATATACAGGAAATCGTATTACAATTACAGGAATGATAAGAACGAGTGAAATGTGTTTTCCATTGCTCATTATGTAATCACAATATGTACCACTTTTCACTCGTAATTGTAGGTTGTGTTCTAAAAGGACATGGTATCAATTTATATCATTTAATAATTTTCACTTAATGTATCAAAATTGTATCTATCTAGTTGAATAATGATAAAAATCATATCATTTGTAGAAATATTAATCAATATTGTTTAGAGTTCCGTTTGCACTAGTTCGGGTTTTCTTATGAAGGAAATGAAAAGTCATCTAAAATTGTTATGTTAAAATATTGTTTTGGATGCGATAAAAAAAAAAATTACGTACTGTAACAGCCGATAAATGTTCCAATGGTGTATTCCAATTTAGTTCCAATGGTGTGTTCTTTGATAAAGAGGAAGAATTGAAAATATTCCACTACGGCTTTGTGAATATAATTATATTCACAATTTAAGACTCAGAATTTCTTCCGAAACGTGTTATTTTCCTCTTAATCTATCGCTGTATCACCGAGCGCAAGATGAAACTCCTATCTGATGATCAAGCAAGACACTTGCAGTACCAGACTAGCCACAAATTCGTCACTAACTGAAAAAGACGGGGATCAAAACAAAAAGGATACCCAAACTTATCGTCGTCAGTCGTCATTTATATTTTCAAATAATTACTTCTCTGGCGATTTTCCTAAAACGCTGTAGTATTAAATTTCTTATATAAAATCTTTTAATCCTTATTTCAACCCAAAATAACAAATTGTCCTTCTCCATGGTCTCATGTAAGCTATTAAAAATTAATTAAAATCGGTTTAGTGGTTTAAGCGTGAAAAGGTAACGATCAAATACACTGAATTATTTTCATATTAATTGTGTTACTATGAGCATGGATTCCTTTACATAGCTTAAGATTTTTTCATAGCTCATTTAATAAAACCCGTGCAAAGGCTTTAGCCGCCTTAACTTGTAGACATAGAGTCTATTACATAGATATTAGTAGGTATAAACTACAAAATGTACAACTATAGCGACAAACTACATTCTATTTTAATTAAAAGTTTCATCTTTCACAGAAATATAATTATTTAATATCATAATTGTACCTTTATGGTAATGTATTAAGCACTTTGTCGCGTCGTACAATTCAAGTAGAACTATTATCTTTGTTAGCCAGTTGAAAATGTTCTCACGGTTATTATAACGAAAAATAATTGTGAACCATTGTTTTATCGCATTACGATGCTTTCAGCTTGGTTGATTTTGATTGTTACTGTTTTAATTATGTATTCATAACGTGATGTTTAATAAACTTTTTTTTTATTGCACTACTTTACGCATAGTATTTGTTTTCATATACGACCAGATGTTTCTAAGATTAATTCATATACATATAAATCTACAAATAAATCTTGAATTTCTTCGTTATCTTAGTACAGGTAGTTCTGAATGACTTGCATATAACAAATAACATATTGTATTGAGGTAAAATATAATATAAAAGATTTTGTACGTTTCCCGTCATATTTCTCTTTAATAGCCCGAAGGGAGGTTTCCAATTTTTCTCGTCTTGTCGACACGAACGTTTTTTGATAAACTCGTATATTGAATCTATATTTGCAGAAATATGTACGTACTTATATTATCCAGAATAATACAACACGTGCAGTTTGACCTGTGATTTTATTTACTTTTCTTCTTCAAAATAGCGTTATACTTCGTACTCTATATCTGTATCGAAAACAGGATTTCTTATACAATTAATTATAAAGGAGAGTTCATTAACAGATATGATCGTGACACATTTTTACTACTTTAAAATATTAAGTACCTATAAAATTATTGCAAATTGTTAGAAATCAATTTGTGATTTTTATGTTATAATTGAGTTATACACTCATAACTTCTATTAGAGCTGTTCTTCCGAATTTCACCGGCGTGTTTTCCTGATTCTGTGAGAAATTCTTAGTGAAAAGTAGCCTTTTCTATTATATCCTATATTATAGATCCAGCTCTTCAGATTTTTTATAATTGGAACATAATTTTTAGCGTGTCAGTAAAAAAAAAAAAAAACGTTCCTCTCTCCGCTTTAATAATGAATGATATACAGTCTGAGCTTAAGCATTTAACTTTGGAAAGGTTGTCTCAAACAACTATTCACAAGATGTAATAAAGCAATAAGTAAGAAAGTGAATGAATGCCCAAAAAGTCACACGAGTCACAGGTCCATTCTCAATTCTCTGTAATTGAAGTAAACATGGACTCATCGTCCCTTTAGTCAAAACTATTATGTTATTACTGTAAAAAAGTATTTAAAGTTGTTGTTCTAAAAAAGAACAACAATAATTATCTAACACAACAGTTCATAAATTTTCTAAAGTACTAATTTATTTTTTACTATTTTGCTGCGCGGAACACACTCATCATAATTATGTCAGTTTTTGAAAGGAAGTGACTCCCGACCACAGATTTTACTATCTTTATGCTCAAGAGGGAAAAATATATTTCTATAGAGTTCTAGGAATTAATATTGTATTATTCGTTTTTAATTACGGTTCATTAAAGTTGATTTTCTTTGAAATTTTTCTTATTTCAACTTTACTGACTAATGTTTAAGTAACTTCAAAAAAGAATAAGCACCATGTTATTATTATTTTTTTTATTTCAACGTCAAGTACTATAAAAGTCTATAAATGTCTTACTGCTCTATAAAAACCTAATTACTAATTAAGGAGATGGTCATGAAGCTTTTTTATCATCCATCGCGCTTTCATGCGTGCTCTTTACGGCAGAATGATGAATATATCAAAATTTTTCCCGAATAAAGTCCTTCTAGTTTAAAAATAAAATGAACTGAACTGAATCAGCTTGAAAATATCCCACTGCTGGGCAAAGGCATCTTCTCCGTCTAGAAGAAGGATTGGAGATTAATCCACCATGCTGCTCTACTTCGGGTTAGTGGGTAATATATACCATGAGTAACTATCGTGTCTATGATAACAACCGGGACCGATGGGTTTACGTGTTCTCCAAGTCACAGGGAGGAAATCCAGAAGGATATACACTTAGACTGGAAACAAATATTTGCACAAATACAAATATATACTCCGAGGCGAAATCGAACCCGCGACCGCCGGCGTCAAGGCGACTACTCGCACCAATACACCGGAACGGTCGTCAAAAATAAAATTAAATAAAACTTTATCACTTGGTTACCCAGGTTTTTAACACACAACCGTCTGTTACGATTTACTGGGCCATTAACGCAGATGTTTCGCTACCAATGGTTATAATTAGAACGCACGCAATACTCTCACAGTTGAACTGCATTGACAATGTCAGTGTCGAACGTCTTGGCACTAGTAGCCATTTCCTGTCAAATGACTACTTAAGCTTCATTTTAAATACATATTAATAGCTATTGTCAATCGTGTTTATCTCGTAAACTGTCTTAGTCAAAACATTTATATCTGTTGACTCCGAAACAACTATAATATATTGATTATATAAATAATGTTGTACGGAATGCGATAAAACTTTCAGAACAAAAAAAAATTTCGAACCTTTCCCATTTAATTTAACGATTTACTGAAGTTATTTTAAATAAGTATTATTTAAAAAATAATAATTAAAGTTAATTTTACCACCTTTAAAAATGTCAAACAAATATAAATATTTTAAAATATATTAAAAAAAGTATCCAGTCATTACATGTTTAAAAATTGTATTAAATATTAAAAAAATATATATTTACAAGAGATGGTTCACTGGTCTTGGACATCACCTAAAATATTAAACCAGACAGTTATATGTTTGAAAATATTCACAAAATAAGCCATTCACTAATAAAAGGTAATAAAATGTATATATTACAAAAAGAAAACAAATTTATTTAAACAAACGCCGCGATAAATACATATTTAGCACCAGCGAAATTACTTTAATATGTAAAATTAATACTTAAGCTTTGGAATCGGTTCAAACGTTCTTAACCATTCGTGTAATCAAATATTGTTTCGTTTCATTATAAACAAATTTATTGCTTTCGATCGACGTCTTTTTTTTTTTAATACTTTTAATATAAGTGTATTTAATATTAAATTTAAAATGAAAAGTCACTTCTTGCGGTTTCATGTACTTCCGAAAATATTTTAATTAAAAAGTTACGAAAGGAAAAAAATGTGATATTCTAATCTCTAAACCTTACAATAAATTTAAATTAAAATGTTTTATACGTTATGCTCAATAAAGCGGTATTTCAAAATCAAAATCAAAATATTATCAAAATATAACATTCTCTCAAAACAATTTATTTAAATGGGATTATTATTGCTGTTATACATGAAATTATTTCAGGAAAAATTCTAATTAGCGAGCAAACAATAACAGCAATGATGCATGACTGCGCTAAAATAATGACTAAAACTACGTGCAGTATATTCTTAAATTAAACATTTCGTTCATTTTTATTTTCGTACAAACGTGTACGTTCATTAAATATTTAAGAAGATTAAAAAATTAAGTGTGGGTTCCACCTTAGTAATCCACTTACTTTGTAGAGCCGCAAGGGTCAGAAAGTTCTTTTAGGAGTACAGTTGACGGCGATAACGTATGAGAACATCACGAGACAAAAGTGAAGCAAAAGCAAGGGAAGAGTAGATATACTAATGATGATGTTATCGATGCCGTCTGTACGGCAGCTTCACGCGGGAAAGCCCAGCGACCGGCCGCAGTCGGGTAGCGCCCGTCGCGTCACTACGCCGCCGCCGCGCCGTTTTCTTGAATCGATATCACCGCGCCGTCAATGCACTTTTATTACACGTAAACATTTAACGACTGTTTCAAACTTTTATTGCGATCATCATACTATAACACATGGCGGTAAATATACAAATTTACTGAGGTATTTTTTTAAATTCAATTATAAAAATAAAAATAAATAATAATTGTCCTAAGATGTCGTGAATATAACGCGTGAAATATTCTCGCCGTGCGATAAACGTGAAGGTCACGGCTTGCGTAGCGGTTGGCAGCGGCGCGGGCGCGTCGTGACGTGCTGTCCAGTTCCGTCCCGTTCCGTGCGTCGCGTGCGAACCTATCGTTCCGACTATATAGTTAGTAGCGTCGCGGCCACGTCGGGACATGTCCACAGCATGGATTACCAATGCGTGGTCGTGTACACGGTCATCAACATCGCACCACCTCGGCTATCTCAAACCGATATATCAAACGGCTGCGTTGATTGGATCAAAAATAAAATCAAGAGGCAAGTTTGATATTATTTTCTGTATTTTTTTCCTTGGCGACAATTTATGTACACAAACAATGCAATTTTACTGACATTTAGTTTAACACGTATCAAATCCTATAGTATACATTTAAAAGCAAAACTAACAGCATATATAATAACTTTACAGAGTTTAGTCTGAAGACGACGGCGAAAAAAATTAAAAAATTTGAAAAAAAAAAATCAATTTAAAATCTCAAATATATAAATTTATTTCGTGTCTTAATAGTGAAGAATAGTGGTCGTTGAAGAGCGACTTGAGAATGGATAAACAGATTAGGCTAAGTAATTTTTCTATGATTTTTGAATAATGTATAATCAACCAGTCAGGCTACTACTCGTGAAAATCGTAATACCTTTCTCTAAGCTGTAATTATTCCATTTGGTTTTAGTAACTGTTGTTTTCTTTCAGTGGAAAATAACTTCATAAATAATACTACGTTAAAAAGCCTGTATAGAAATTTTTTACATAACTTTAAATTATTTTGTTATCGTTATTAATATTGAAACGTGCAATCGAAAACATAATTGAATTGATTGAGAGCGATTTATTTGACGCTGAAGAGTTTAATTATAAAGTTAGCCAATTTCCATCGGTAACCGCAATGATATTTAATCGTTTTGAAATGTTATCAAATAAAAAGTAATTAAATTCTCCGAGCAAATGGTTAATAATTGAAGAAAAATTTTTCGCTAAAAAAGGAACGTCAATTTATTATTCCTGACGACTTTATATCAATGTTTAAGTTTTATAATACAGTAGAATATTCTTAGCTCATACATTAAAATACCTTTAGAATACATTCTCTAGTTAACAAATAACAAAGTATCAATTTATAACAATGATAGAATATTTTCAGTTTCGAACAATCAACCATTGTATTGCATTCCATATTCCCGGACTTTCAGCAGAGTGCGCTTACTCTTCTTCATTGGAAAAAAAGAAAAAACAGCTCTCCATAACCTTTTTACATAATCTTATAAACGGCATAATTGATTGTCCGATCCTCCATATCACAAGTTAGTTTTAATGTGCCCAGGCTATCAGTGCGAGTTTGTAATTTTAAGCCCTTCAATGTTGAAACTAAAAAAGAAACTATAGCTTAAACTCACCTCTTTGCTATATGATGATGAGATACTACAATGAACTTTATGAAAATTGTGATCATCGATATCTATTACGATAGTCTGGGTACTTTAAGGAGAAAAATATTTGAAGTGTTCAGTACCTAATTAAATAAACCAATGCTTATTTACTTTTTCTTTAGTTAGTATAAAACAAAAAATAATGCTGTGCTTACCTATAATTGAAATACATATTTTTAATGATATTATTAATAATTTTAAACTATTGAAAGAATCTAATATGTATTTAGTTGGTAAGCCAATTTAAATAAATAAATAAGTAATAGTTATTAGTTGTCTCCTAGTGGATTAATTTATAACCCTATAATCTAGAATATTTTTCAAATAGAAAATAATAACCATTAAAAGAAGGATCGAATAAAATGTGTCAAAATAAAATTTGGTGAAAATTTCTTCGAATCGGCAATAATTAATAATATAGTGTAAGGTAAATGACTCTAAAAGTGACTGTAAAAATAACTCACAAACCAGAATATGTTGATTGTGAATTTCGTTTTATCCTAAGTTGACGTATGTTTACACCTAAGTAGAGCTTAACATAAGATTGCTGAGCGTGACTCCTGCTTACCATACAATTTACATTTACATAAGAGTGATTTCATATTAATTAATTTCTTCCATATTAATATAAAATAAAATAAAATCATATTTTTAAATAAGTATGTTTAGTAGAAATTGTCGTATTCAATGTTAAAAGTAAGAAAATTGAATACAAACTTATTTTTCCCGATTGAAATATATTTAGTAAAAATAAAAACCTTTACCAACACCCAATTCTTGATATCCAGTTCTTAAGTTACAACTCTTAGCAGAGAGTAACCTTATATGTATTTAACATGTATTTAATCTGATATCAAATTTGATGCAAGTGAAATCGAGGCATATTAATAGCTACATATAATTTAAGTGTCTGCTTTGCGATTTAAATATGTATATTGAATCAGCCCGTGAACGTTCCACTGCTGGGCAGAAGCCTCTCCTCCATATAGCAGAAGGGTTGGAGCTTAATCCATCGCGCCGCTCCACTACGGTTTGGAAGATAATTTCCGTACCATTAGTAACGATTGTTATTAAGTGTCTATGATAAAAACTACTATTATGGAACTATCGGCTTTGCATGCTGTTCGAGATACGGTGGGGAGACACTTATGTGTCATATGACATACACCCAAACCGGAAACAAATATTTATATAAATGCAAATATCTGCTAAGAGTGGAAATCAAACTCGTGACCGCCAGTGCAGCGTTGAGGCGACTACTATATAATTATGTATGTAAAAAAAATATGTAAATATGTATAAAAACTATTTATTTGCAATACGAAATGCTTGTAAAAATGAATATGTGTTATATTTAATAATGAAAAGTAACATTAATAGTGTTACTTTTAAAGATATTCCAATAAAATGTTAATTCAGGTTAAAATGTCAACAGAAGAGATAGAGAGCACGTACAGCCTTTGTCCCGAACGTTACGCTTAGCAAAGCTATTGAAGAATCATTTAGAATCTACTGGTGTTTCTTTTCCAATTTCATTACATTTGACGACACATTGGCGCAGTAGTCACAGCAACTGTCTGATGCGCTAGCGATCGCGGGTTCGATCCCCGCACATGACAAATATTTGTATAGGCCATACAGATGTTTGTCGTTGTCTGGGCGTTTGTGCTTGTGTATTGTGTATGTTTCCGGACCCCCGACACAGGATTCACATTCTACTGAAGGTCGTTGACTGTGAGACGTTTATTTATTTATTTATTTATTGTATTTTATTGATTCCACATAATTTTCTTACTCAAATATTTTCATACAAACAAAATATGTTTTGTCAATGATTAAAAATTAAACGTACGTATCAATAATTATACAACGTAGTTCGATCATTAAGTCCAAATAATCTATGAAAATATAATGCAGGTATTTTCATGGGGTCGTTCGTAGCTGTACTTACTCCAATTAAAATATGTGATAAGCTGAAAATCTAGGTAGCGACTATTGTTACGAATTAGTTACGACCATCCTGTGGGTTGAGGAGGGCAGATGGTAATCGTTGAGTGCTATAAGTCTGAGTTCTTAGCAGGTTATGCAATGTCTCTGTATCCCCCAATACTAAAGCTATGCGTTATCTTTGTACAGGAGACATTTATATATCAATAAATGAAACTTCAAATTGAAATATGTCGCAAGCTCTAAGAAGAACTAAATTGTATTGAGCTGTATATGTTATTTAGACGACGCGTTGGCGCAATGGTCACAGCAACTGGCTGGTGCGCTAGCGGTCGCGGGTTCGATCCCCGCACATGACAAATATTTGTATTGGCCATACAGATGTTTTTCGTGGTCTGGGCGTTTGTGCTTGTGTATTGTGTGTGTTTCCGGACCCCCAACACAGGATTCACATCCTCCTGGGGGCCGTTGAATGTGAGACGTTTATTTTATTAAAGTATTTAAATGAAATATTTAAATTATTTAAAAAAAAACTGAAAATCCCGACTACTTTTCTGTGTAATTTGAAAATGATATTAATTTGGTGTCAAGGATACGCCATTTTTTTTATATACCCAGTGTCACTCTCAGAGTAAATACAAATTTAATGACATCTCTCAAGCTAAAATCCATCGAGCCGTTCAGGCCACCGAGCGTGCCAAACACTTATAAATACATACATACATACTCTCGAAAAACATAACTACTGACTACAAAATAATTCATATCGTATCTGATAATGTTTCAATAACCTATTTATTTTATTTAAAAAAAAGACTTACCGGTAACAACCGATCTATACCTATAATAAATCTGTTAATACCTCCGTTTTATTAATACACTATATGTCATCAAGAATAAATTTTACTAGCGCGATATAATTTCAATCAGCGCTATCTCTTATAAGCTTTTTTTGTACGCGTATCACGTGAAAAGTACAAAACCAATGTAAATAACTTTAATACATAAAAATTATACGTAACTCACAGTAACATTTAGTTTTTGTTTTATTGTAATTAAATAAATATTTAAGAAAATAGAAATACGCCTACGCGACATAGACGCCATCTGGTCTAACGAATCTTAAAAACTCACAAAACTTATTTTTGAGTTATTATTTTGTTAAACTTAAAAGTTTACTAAATATGTCGGATAGAAATCGTTTTAATATTTTAGATAAACATCATTTTCAATTTATATACTTTTATGTTAAATTATGTTAAATGTCACTAAATATAAAAACCATATTCCACCATTATACGATAGATGGCGCAGAATACGTAATATAATTTTTTGAATCGCGCTGTCCAAAACTTCGGCTAAAAGAATGTCCCTTGCCCGTATTTAAAAAAAAAAACGTTTTTCATTTTTTGCATTTAATACCTTAGGGTACTACAGTCTTGATTGTTTGTTTGTTGTTAAAATATTTGGTCGTTATGTGTATGTTGATTGTACAAAGTTGGATGGTTATAGCTATTTAAGTTGTAATCTATATTTATAAAGAAAAGTCGTGTTAGTTACACCGTTTATAACTCAAGAAAGTTTTTGTGTTTTTGGATTTGTCTTCGTCGGGAAAAATAATGAAAAAATAATTAATAAAAAAAAATCAGTTCAAATTTTTCATCCGAACTATCTATACATATTATAATAAATCTGTTAACGAGTTTAATATTATATGGAATTACAATTTTTTACTAACGTGGAGAGGATTTTCGTATTTGAACTGCATTATTAATTGATCCGAGGCTTTTAACTTAAATTTATATTTTATATTTTTGCTTCTCTCAATAATTTTCGTAATACATAATATAAGGCTGAGCGATGTGAAAGATACGAGATTCTTTTTACCCGACTGCACGACGCAAAAGAGGGTAAAGTTTTTATCAGTCTATGTATGTATGTATGTTTGTTCCTATGTGGCCTTGTAAAGACCGCGACGCCGACGAAACGCGTGGACCAATTTTGATGTATGAATATACATCAATCAATTCGTCTTAACCTTGTAAGTGTCACTGAAGACAAGACAATAATCAAAAATTCACCACAGCAACAACGAGACGCCAAATTGTCAAAGTTAAAAAAAATATCTCGGCGAACTACATCAAGTGGGGGATTGTTGTATAGGTATTTTAAAGTGATTTTTAGGTTCCTTTCATCATTTTTGATTTTAAGTAATAATTTAGGACATATAACGATTTAAAGTAGTTTAAAAAATCATTCTCGCTAATTTTCATACATACTGTATCGGTGACTTCATTCGAGTTGGCTTTCCATTTCTGTACCGTATCAGCCTGTAAGCCACCTACTGCTGAGCGAAGGCCTCTTCTCCATATAGAAGAATGGTTGGAGCTTAATCCACCACGCTCCTCCACTGCGGGTTGGCGGATCCTTACCATAAGTAACGATCCTTACCATGAGTAACGATCGTTATCAGGTGTCTATGATAAAAACCGGGACCGACGGCTTTACGTGTTCTCCGCACGTTCTATTTCGTGATGTTGGTTGTCCATCGATTGTCATAATATCTCGTCATGTGACCAGCCCACCTCCATTTTAGACTTTGAGAGAAATGTAGAGCATGCTTTAGCTTGGTTACCTCCCTAATTTCTGTTTCTTACTCTATCTTTTAGCTTTATATTTAAAAAGCTCCTTCCCATTGCTCTCTGAGTTGTCTGTATTTTATGTCTCGCCTTGTGATCATAGATCCACGTTCGGCAACCATAGGTAAGACAGGGTAAAATTGTAGTGTCTACAATTATCCTTTTCATTTTAGTTGGTAGTTGTGACTTAAAAAATTTCCTTTTGTGCCCAGTATTTTTTTATGTTATAGATACTCTTCTGTCTATTTTCTCTAGATTTCGGTCTTTCCTTAGGTGTAATAAGTACTTATTATTATATATCGTGTTTGAAAAACTATTAATAAATTAATAAAAGAGCTATATTCCGATTCGTAAAATAAAGAGTGTTGATTGCCAAATTTCTTTTTTTTCTATCTAACAGATAAACATTTATTATGAACACATTCTACTTATGTAATAAATGATACAATAATGAAATAATATTGTATAAATACCAAATACTCTTTCAATATATCCCGTATTTATCTTTAAACATTTTGCATAAATACTTACTTCAAAATGTATCGCTTATGCAAGCTGTTTAAGGATTATCATCGATAAATAGTAAAGAACATTTATTATTTCAGAGCGGTAGCAGTATACCTCCAATCGTTGAAATTAACGCCAAACAACGGAATCATACATGGCAACTTAGCGTGTCTGTATTACAAACAAGGCTTAATAGATCTCGCTATCGACACGTACAGGCAAGCAATAGAACTCCAACCTAATTTCCCAGATGCATACTGCAATCTTGCTAACGCTCTCAAAGAAAAAGGCCTCGTCCACGAAGCGGAAGAATGTTACAATAAAGCGCTATATTTATGTCCTACACATGTCGATACCCTCAATAATCTTGGTAATGTTAAACGGGAACAGGGAAAAATTGAAGAAGCAACGAAATTGTACAGGAGAGCTTTAGAAGTATTTCCTAATTTTGCAGCAACTCATAGCAATTTGGCATCGCTTTTGCAGCAACAAGGTATTATAAATATTAATACGGTATAAAAAATATTTGGTACAGGAACGGCTTTGGTTCGTTGAGTTTCTTGACTCGACTGTGTTCCTGATTTTTAACCTCTTCCATTAATAGGATTATAATATTATATATACATAATTCAATTACATTAATACTTTTACCAACAATTAGTTTAAGTTATTGTGATAGTAGGTTAAATATCGTCGAAATATCATATCATTGGAGCTTATGATTGCCTTAATAGAATAAAAAATATATAGTAATTTTTTATTTATTTAAACAGTTAAAGTCAAACGAGACTCTTAATATACTAGATATTTGATTTCATTTTGATATTTATTTATAGCTCACTTTTTTTGTATATTGTTCAATTTTATTCAATATACAGTACAAAATTTATCATGAAATTAGAGAAAAAGACAGTTATATATATATGTCGATCATGTTGCAGGTAAATTGAGAGACGCCTTATATCATTATAGACAAGCGATTAATATTCAACCAAAATTTGCTGATGCTTATAGTAATATGGGAAATAACTTACGAGAAATGCAAGATAATAAAGGAGCACTAATGTGTTTTAAGAAAGCCATAGAAATAAATCCACATTTTGCTGACGCTCATTGTAATTTGGCTAGTATTTACAAAGACATGGGGAATATTCTTGAAGCAATTAACTTATACAAAATTGCTTTAAAAATAAAACCGAATTTCCCTGATGCCTATTGTAATTTGGCGCACTGTTTACAAATAGTTTGCTGTTGGGATAATTATGAAGAACGTATGCGAACAATCGTTGCGATAGTTGAAGATCAATTATATAATAGTGATAAATTATCCTCTATACATCCGCATCATTCCATCTTATATCCATTGTCTAACAGAGCAAGAAAAGAATTAGCAGCACGACATGCCAATTTATATTTAGAAAAAGTAAATATGTTTACTTCAATAACATTTAAACATAATAAAGAGCTCAAAGGACGTTTACGTATTGGTTACGTTAGTAGTGATTTTGGAAACCATCCCACGTCACATTTGATGCAGTCAATACCAGGGTTGCACAGTCGTTCAGATGTAGAAATATTCTGTTATGCTCTAAATGTAGATGATGGAACCACATTCCGTAGTAAAATAGTTAAGGAATCAGAACATTTCGTCGATTTAACTCTTATTCCGTGTAATGTTGAAGCTGCTAGAAGAATATATAATGACAATATAAATATTTTAGTAAATATGAATGGTTATACAAAAGGTGCTAGAAACGATATATTTGCTTTAAAACCTTCTCCGATACAAGTAATGTGGCTCGGTTATCCTGGGACTAGTGGTGCAGAATACATAGATTACTTTATCACAGACGAAGTATCAAGTCCGATAACAACAGCTGCGGATTTCAGTGAAAAGTTTGCCTTTATGCCATATACTTACTTTGTTGGGGATCATAAACAAATGTTTCCTCACTTGAAAATACGATATAATGTTAGAATTAAAGAAGAAGAATGCTTAGGTGATAATATTGCAGTAATAAATGCAGCAGAAGGTATTAATATGAGTCAATATCTTGATGTAAAATGTTATGAAGAAGTTATATCCTATGAAAATTTGGAACCAATAAATATAATTATAAGTGAAGTAGACATTCCTAGATACGTGTTTGAGACGACAATAAATTCTAAGCAAGAACAGGTAGTTTTTTTTATATATTTCCAATTTTAAGTTCGACTAAATTCAATGTTATTTCGAAGAGTTTCAAAAATACATTCAGTTTTAGTAAGTTATAACCTGACGTATTCATTTATGTTTCTCATCTTATTAACTTAAAATGAATTATTAGCTAAAAAATTTTGAAATATTATAAGCATAAATGTTTTATCACTTACTTGTCAAAATGTAGGTATGACTGAGTTTAAACCAAAAACTTGTTATTACAGGTATACGTAAATAAAACGCTGATAGATAATGGTTTATCCATGAATTATGTCGATAAAAAAATTGCATCAGGGGAAGTAAAATACGACAATATAATATTTACTTCGAGAAGGCAGTATGGACTTCCCGACGAAGCTGTAGTTTTCTGTAATTTTAACCAATTATACAAAACGGACCCAAAAATTGTTGAAACGTGGGTTAAAATTCTGAAAAAAGTGCCAAATAGTGTTCTCTGGCTCTTAAGTTTTCCAGTTGCAGGAGAACCAAATTTAAGAAAATACGTGCAAAATTTAGGTTAATGTTAACGTTATCTTGGATATTTAGTATAATTATTTAAGTTCATGCATATTAATGTTTTAATTTCTTTTTTTTTCAGGAATTTCGCCAGGTCGTGTCATATTTTCAAAAATTGCATCTAAAGAGGAGCATGTAAGACGTGGGCAGCTTGCTGATGTATGCTTAGATACACCACTATGTAATGGCCACACAACTACAATGGACATTTTGTGGGCTGGCACGCCTGTAATTACATTGCCTGGAGAAACCTTAGCGTCAAGGTACAATATTTCTTAGAATTATTAAGTATTTCTTAAATTACTTATTCTAATATGATACAGTATTATTATTATTCTTAAAAAATTCCAGGGTTGCAGCATCGCAACTCAAAGCATTAAATTGTCCGGAACTTATAGCGAAATCTAGAAAGCATTATGAGGCGATAGCTGTAGAAATGGGAACTAACAATCGATAGTAAGTAGTAGATATACAATAGTAGGTAATGCATGAATATTCAAATTCACAAAAATATTACAATAATTTTACAGCAGATGTTTTACATCCTTTAAGTATTTGAATTCTTGGATAGAAACAAAAACGACCAAAAGTCGTTATTCCATTCACCGTTTTAAATATCGGAAATCAAAGTCTTGTTTGTTTTTTAATTTTTACCGTAGATTCAATTGACTTTTCAGCTCTGGAAACAATTAAACGAATGCTTGTTATTTTATTCAACGTTACTTTTGTAACAGAATCGCATTTTTATTGTTTCTGCCAGTGATTATATCCGCTCGTTACGATCAGATATAATGAGATGTTTCCGTCGATTTAAGATAATACGAAATGCTTATTACAACGTAATATGAGTGAATAAAAAAAATCTATACGTAACGTTCCGACAAAAATAAAATAAGAACACTAGTTAAATTGATTATTATTTTTTCTTAAAAGTGGCATTGAGTGATTTTTAAATTTTATAATTTTCAAAGTAAGGTACTAAATTTTGTATCTTTCATTTTAAATAGCGATCCTTAAACAAAATTGAGTAATATACTATACTATATCTATTTGAAATACAACCAATACTCTCTAATCTACAATAAACTAAACTAAACTGTTGAATCGTAACCTATAAAATATATACTTTACTTAAATTGTTTGAAGGACAAATGCGATATCAACGGTATATTAAATCAATACTAGATTTTACTTAATTTTAATACGTGTATTGGCTTTTAATATTAATCGTTATTGTTATGCAATTTATCTGTCTGAACTATTCATCACCATTAGTTCAATTTTTCAGATTCGTTATTTCCAATAAAGATATATGTTTAAAAATGTATGAATTATTGAAAATATATGTGCCTATTTAAAAGTATATACGATGTAACTTTAGGACCTGTCAATGATTTTATTCAGTGTTGTCAATCAATTAAAATTTTAATCGATTAATTTATTGATATAAAATTAATTTTGATTAAGTTAATTGCAGTTAAAATTAATTGCAATTAACTTTTAATATTAGGGGGCGTTCAAGTATTACGTAATGCAATTTTCTGAGATTTCCTCCCCCCCCCCCCATATAGGGCGCCGTGATGTTATTCTGTACAACCCTATTAATATTATGTAACATCCAAATTATCATTTTTTACCTAAAAACCTACGCAAAGTAGCGAAAAGTCGCTAAAATACTTTTGTTATTGTTTTAATCACGTTTGCGATAAAACAAGAGATTTCTTGCAATACATGTGTATATTTTTTATTTCATTTATTCATAGTGTTATTTAATAAACAATCACACATACTGTAATAAACATTTGCTTATGATTTAAGACTTATTTCGTGGTTTGAAGACATATTATTATGTTTAAAACGGGTACATACCACGATATAACACAAGTGATTTTGTGTCAATATTTCGACCCAGTTGCATGGATCGTGGTCACGACAGGACTGTCCTGTCGTGACCACGATCCATGCAACTGGGTCGAAATATTGACACAAAATCACTTGTGTTATATCGTGGTATGTACCCGTTTTAAACATAATAATAAAACATTTGCTTAGGTATAAAATATGTTAAAATTGGCTCAAATTTGTCCTAATAAATTTTAGCTACTAATCTTACATTAAATTATGACGTTCTCTTGACTTGGCTCTGTCCTTACATACACTTTTGGCTTCATTAATCATTCTTTTTCTAGTGCATTCTTCTATTTTTTTTTTCAAATAAACTTCAAATAACGTGTTTATCGAGGGACTCCACGTAAAACATAAACGAAAAGGGTTGCCAAATTGAGAGACTTTAATTTTCTAGATTTTTATTTAACATTAAAAAAATAGCAATGTTACGTAACGCGTTGTATGAACCTCTCTCCCATCCTTATAACGGATCGTAACGTTTTACAAGACATCCCGCACTCTCCTCAAATTGCGTTACGTAATGCCAACGCTCAAAAAAAAAAAGTAAACACACATAACAGTTTTATAAACAACATTTTTCAATAAGCAAATTTAAATATTATTTTCACTATCACCGCCATAGTACAAAATCTATATCTTCTTCTTCTTCTTCGTTACTAGACATGTCTTCAATTTCTATATCCTCCTAAGAATCTGACTCGTTTCCCAGGTTTATAATCAACTCGTCTATCACATTGTTATCAAAGTCTCTCAAGTTGGCAACCCTTTTCATTTATGTTTTACGGGGAGTCCCGATAAATACGTTATATTATTTTAAGAGCTTATTATTAAAAAATAGCTTATTAATACCTAGCTTATGTTTCAGTAGAGGGTGGTGTTAAAATTCAATCTAAACTATTATAAGAAATTATAATTCTAAAATGTGGCTGTCAATATTAAATTCAAATTAATATCTGATCGATAAAAATAACTTTAATTAACAAATAATTCAAAAAACTAAACCTAAATTAAGATATTATCGACCTAATTTGACATCATAATCTCATAATCTGCCATTAAATTTAAATATATGAAGAAAAAAAAAACACTTTTATTTGTTACATACCTACTTATTTTATTCATCAGCAATATTACACAAATTTATACGCAACTACGCTTTTCATATTATTATATTATAAGTTTTAATTGTTAGCTTTTAATTAAACATGTTAAAATGATCAATAACAAATTAATCGTTAATTGTAAAACTTGATCCCGATTAACAATTAATTGTTAATTGCGAGTTTTTACAATTACAACTAATTAAGCTTTAATTAGAAGTTTTAACAATTACAATTAAATAATCGTTAATTGAAACAGGTGTGATTAACAATTCGCACCCTTAATAAAACAAAGATGTAACTCAAAATTTGTGGATTTGGAGATTTTACAATAAAACGAATATGTAGACTTCGACTCCAGCGTTTTAACTATAATATGGAGAAAGATACGCGATTGTTACTCTCTTTTCAATTAACAGGAACTGACAAGCCAGTTCTTATAAAGTGGCGTGATTTAGTGATGCACCGATAGTTAGCGGAGATTGAAGTGCTGTGGTTTTGAGTAACATCAAATAATTCGGTATTGGATTAAAAGGAAAGTATGGAATATTTTATTATTTAAAAATAAAAAGATGATTTTTGTTATACTTCATTCTCTTAGAAAATGCGTTTGATGATGATGTGTAACATTTCGATTTACTTCGGTTACTACCTAAAATATTGTTCGTCTAATAAGTAATTTTTGCCATAAAGAGATTTAAGTCGGCATTTTTTTTTTCATCACCATTTTACAGCTATTATAGATTTTAACACAGTGTTTTTTCTATTATTCTATAAATCTCTATAGTTTAAACTAATTATATAAATAGTAAAAGTCATGAAGAGCTTTACAAATAATCGGTAATTTTTAATCAAACACAATGCGGAAAAAGTGCTAAACTTCAAACGTCAATTCCCACAAGTTGTAATTTTTGAGTTACATCTATGTTTTATTAAGGGTGCGAATTGATTATTTGTTAATTGTTTAACAATATAATTTTTCCCCAAACTGATTTTATTTATCAAAAAATTATTGAATCGGGTATGAAATGAACTCAGTTAGTATTTAAATGTTCCCCTCCGCAAATACTTCTCCTCTATATAGTGATAGGGTTGTAGGTTAATCCGACAAGCCGTGTTGTCGGATAACTTGCTTACAATGAGTAACGATAACTAACAGGTGTCTATGATAACAACCTGGTTCTATGGTTATATTTGTGGGGAACCCACACGGAAATACACCCAGACCAAATACAAATATTTTTTCAAATACAAATATCTGCCCCGGGTGAAATTAAATTAATTAAATTAAGGCGAACACCAGAACGAGTGTTCATATTTAGTCGGAAGTTGTTAAATTTATTGCGAAAATTTCTTTACCAATACACAAGTAAAGCCACATACAGATGAATTTAGTGACCCATTAAAAGTTTTGACTTTCGCTATTGCATAAACTTTGAATTTGCAGTCTCGCAACCCAATACCGTAAACAAACAGCGCCATCTGTTATGAATTACAGTCATCATTTTTTTAACCATGTATCGCCTTCGTTTTTAAGCTCTTTCTCTTCAAATCGATACGAAATAATAAATATACATATTAAAAATTATAGAGATTATTGAATATCGTTTTATTTTTATTATAATCAAATAATACAAATGACGTCCCATGTGGTTTTACCCTTGTTAAAGTTTAAAGCCATTCTGCTGCTTGGACATTTCTAGGTGTTGTATCCGTCAAATTTTTCACATGTATGGTCACTGCTCGAATCTTATATTTAAAGAAACATTAAAACCGTTCCTGTAAATAGTTTTATACTTTGTCGTTACTTGTAAAACTTACCTTTGTTATATACGATTTTCGATAGTTACTTTTTTATTTCATATATTCAATCTGTAATTCCGATTTGATCTCATATCAAATATTTAATCTCTACTTGTGTATTATTTCAGTCGTAAATATATTCGGAGTAAGATATCGAAAGCACGTTTGGATAGTACACTATTTGATTGTAGTCACTACACGAGAGCTTTA
This sequence comes from Euphydryas editha, assembly GCA_036937285.1. Taxonomy (NCBI): domain Eukaryota; kingdom Metazoa; phylum Arthropoda; class Insecta; order Lepidoptera; family Nymphalidae; genus Euphydryas; species Euphydryas editha. The sequence continues at coordinate 19,823,704 of JAUPFZ010000005.1, read as the reverse complement.
GAAAGTATTTATGCCAAAATGTGGGAGAACTATCAAAATGGATTTACGCCGGATCATATAAGGGCATTTTAAAAGTTTTGATGTATAATATATTATTTTTAAGGTAAGAGACTTACAATTTTATTTTATTGTGCTAATTCCTTGTCGAGGTTTTCTTTTTGAAACACAAATATGGGAATCATAGATAAAATAATTTTACGTAAGAAGGTTGAAATTTTTTTTTGTCTGGTAGGATAGTCAGATCTTTTTTATCTTTTAGACATATACTAGACAGATTAATTGTCGATTGTCAAAGTGTTGCCAACATTAGAAATTTATATATATATATATATATATCGAAATATATCACTGTTTGTATACCCTATTTTTCTTAGTTGTCTTAACTAGTAAACAAACACTACCTTGAACGAAAATCGCTTGTTTTCGGACAATCACACATTTTAGATTTAGTTTTATTGTTTATAACTATTTCAGAAACACACACGCAATGAATTACACTAATAAAAGCTGTTAGTTAATGATTTGAGCACATTATTTTTGCTAAAATTGAAATTTTAACAGAATCAACTTTAACAGATAAAATATGTACACAACATTTTGACGTTTCGATACGCTACTTTGTCTTTGAATCATAGAGATGTGACATTTAGAATGAATTAGCGAAAATGGAAACTGAACTTTTAAAAATATAAACAATATCTTTAAATTACACAGTACGACATTTTGTTCAAATTTTATTAGGTTTTAAAATAGTCTTCAGTAGAATATAGAAATTTTTTAATTGTTTTTAATCTACTTATATTTATTATTTATTGGTTATTATAATTATTATTATTTCGTATCTTATTGCACTGATTTTTAAAATACAGTGAGGGACTTCGCTCCTGACGGAGATCTCTCGATCGCTTATTTGCTTTATTAGTTTAAAGTAGGGTTACCAACCCCAAATTTAAAAAAACTAGGACTTGAAGTTGGAAAAACCAGGACAATTCAGTTTAAAAACAGGACAATAGTTAAATTAATATGTATTAAATATAGGTGAAATGAAATTCAAGTAATTAAAATAATCATATTTTTAATAAAATTATTTGAATAAAATTATACGAAATAATATAAAACATAAAACAAACACTTTAGTTTGTAAAATTTTTTTAAAAACTTAGGTTAGTTAGTATCTAATCAATTCTAATATTACAAACTTATTAATAAAAATTAATAAAAAGTAACGTAAAAATTTCTTGAGGCGCGCGAATTTAAAAATTTAAAAACCCAGGACGCTGCGTAAAAACTATTCAGGACATCCCAGGACACTACAAAAACCAGGACATGTCCTGGGAAAACAGGACGGTTGGCAACTCTAGTTTAAAGTTATAAAAATGAGTTTATATTATGGCGAAAAAGCAAATATAAAAAAAAAAAACTTTAAATCATTGATTAAAGACTTATAGCCTGTTTTTTTTTATCTCAGATACTATTTGACAGTTTTATTTTATATAATGACATAATTGAAATTACGTGGGTTGTCATTTATGCAATTCTTAAATAATTATGTGCCACAGGTTTTTTATAATAAGTTATCCTGTTTTCTATCCTAAATTGTATTGAACATGTAAAAAAAAGAAGAAGACAAAATGTTGCAACTTGACGGCTGAGATGCTGCAACAGATGCACCGACCCCTAGTTTTATAATACACGTGTCAGAAGAGTCGAGTAAATCGTCACCAATGTCCGAATGATAAAATTATTAAAATATCTTGTCGTATTATTTCTACGCAATACTTTATGTTCACTGCATAAAAACCATTAAGTTCAGTCGTTCTCATTCATTCTTCATTGTCATCACTATGAATTATCTCTGGTTACCTGTACGCCATATTTGTTAACTTTTTAAGACAGCTAAGAAAAAATAGAGTATACTAATCATTGGCGCTTGTTGTCAATTAATAATGCTAAAGATTATTTTAGGATGATTTATTTGGCTTTTTCTTAAATCTTATTAGCGTCATTGATGCTATGATTATGCGTAGCAAATCGAATCGATGTATTATAGATGTTTTAAGTAATTTAAAAAAAAAATGCGGTAATTAAAAGCAATAAGAATACGTGTTGCTCGGATAACGAATGCTGCACAAATCATAATCACTGCCACACGAGTCAAAGCTGGATCTTTAAAAGTACATGCATACATACATATAACAGCACGACAAGACGATTTAAATGATTTACACAAACTTTTAATCATATTAACTTGAAAAAGAATTTATTTATTGCGTTTAGAGTTTTTCACAAACAACAGGCCCTGTAGGATGGGAATCCTAAGTACCAAAATAAATCTTTCTATGATGCCATACAAATGTTTCTCATGTGAGTGATCGAAAACCCGCAACCACTTCAGCCAGTCACTGTTACAATTTCACCAAGTTGTCGTCACTTTTATATAGATCTCAATTTTCATATGGGATATGTAATAAAAATATTCGAAGAATTAATTATTTTGTATATTTCTTAATCAAAATAATTGACTAAATGCTCATATCGTTCTCTTATTTTACGGTTATCCGTTTCTACAAGAAATTGAGTAATAAATAATAAACATAATTTTAATGTTTTTATTTGTTATTTTTTACAGATGAATCATTGTCCTTTTTATACACATAAGGATTTAAAACCGTAGTAGTTTTTCCGTCCGGAAGAATTGTCAAGAGAAGTAAATGTTCAGCCACTACAAAGTTATATATTTACGTTTCAAAATATTGTATGTTGTGATGTATATTAATAAAATAATATTCCTTTAATGTATATTTATTAATAAATAAACATCTCACACTCATTCATCAACTCGGCCGATGCGTCCAAGTAGAAGAGCCAGTGCCAGCACGCAACCTACACGTGGACTGTTTTTAAAGAAGCTTTTACTAATAAAAGATGACTAGTATATATAATATTGGTATTGCATTTTATTTATCAGTTTTATTATTTAATCTATTAACTGTCAATTATTAGAAAATATGATGCATTGAAAAATTAATAGATAAAGCGTATTATTCGGTGCAGGATTACTTAGTCGATAAAGATGTGTGGACTTAGTGGCGCTGTATTTCATGCAAGATTCTACTAATTTGGTACTAAAACAGAGTTTATATATTATTTTCAAAAGAGTAACTGCGGAGTTTCTTACCGATTCTTCTCTGCAGAATCTACATTCCGAATCGGTAGTAGCTTTACTTTATAAAAAATAATAATCACCAAAGTTTTAATTTGTAAAATAACGATTCGAAGGTGCTCGTGGGGCCTATTTGAATAAAGTTGTTTTTGATTTTGATTTTGATTGCAAGTAGCCATTTTTGTTTGTCATCTTATTATGAATCATATTAGTTACAACATAATTATAGATAACTTAACTTTAAAATTTATATACAGAAATAGGTTTATTTTTTCAATGTGTTATTTTTATTAAATTACTTTATACTACGATCTTTTTTTAAATTTAAGATAAAATTATAAGATATTAAAACTGATTTCCATAACAACCATCTGTCGCTAGTTGCTAATAGCTTCAATAACAATTATGTTACGCTACAAGCTTCTAAGTGAAAACTACAGATGGCGCGCGCCACTAAATCCAAGCATCGTTTTATTATAAGTACTCGTAGTCTTATGTGCGTACATAATTACACACACACTTTTTTCATCAATGTTTTCTTATGACGTTATCACGTAAAATTATTGTCGGTAAACCGACTTTACAGACAAACAATTTTTAATAATTAATTATTATTTTAGTTCTTAGTTATATTTTTGTTTTTAACCAGTAAATTGCTTTTGACGATTATGTTTGTCAAGAAAAAGTATAACACATCGTAGTATCTTGGGTTCATGTTCAGAGTATACCCAGTAGTACCCAGAGCATAAAAGGGGTCGGTTATTCACCAGTAGAAACGTAAAAAAAGAGTTTCACGAGTAATCATAATGTTCAACTTTTACTAGTTATATTCTGTCACACGTTGTTAAGTAAAATAAGGGTAAAACTAAGAGTAAGGTTAATGTTTTCATTCATACTTTAATGTTCTTCGACCATTCTGACCATTCTGACCATTCTCATTATCAAAATCATCATCAATATCAGCCATTGGATTATTTTTAGATATAATTTAGTTATTTATTAACGTCAATAATATAATAATAAATTTGACTGGCCCGTGGCGCAGTTGGCAGTGGCCCTGTTTTCTGCTTCAGGGTTGTGGGTTCGATTCCTGCCCCGAGTCTTTGTATATAATGTATTTATTTATTTATATATTCATTATTTATATGTATATTTATGAAAAAAAATTATATCAGTCAACTGTTACCTAAAACACAGGCATTTAGTTGCCTACCTTAGGAACAGACGACCATGTGTGTATGTGTGTATATTAAACATATATATTAATTTTTTTTAATATATATTAATTTATAGAAAAGGGTATAAAATAAAATACATTTTTTTTTATTTTTTTTTTACACATGAAAAATTCCTTTATTATTGAAACGATTAGTTTTGCTAATTATTTTAACAAAAGATACAAGTAATAGATATATCATGAAAACAAAAAACAAAACAAAAAAAAAAAACCATCACATTAATGTCGGAATATATATATATATATATATATATATATATATATCATAGATTAAAAATTTTCACAAAAAATTAACACATCTTAAATTTTTAATAAAGCGTATAAAATTTTGAAGGATTGATTGTTAAGGCGCTTACAGGCTATTTTATCGCAGAAATAAATATGAAGCTTTATTTCAAGTGAGCTTTGTATTCATTACATGGTTATTTAGATACAACCTACAAGCTGTTCGCGTATTTTCACCTCCAAATCACTTTACAATTGAAATGCTGTTTTCAATACGAGATAACGTTCAAAATTTTAATATATTTACTATATTATAATAATAAAATAGTAACTATTTATCTGCAAAAAAGTTTTAACATGCCTGATTCCTTTACATCATCTAATAAACACGTAGCATCGGCCGACACATCTTGAGCTGTCTCTGCATTATGATATTTTTGACCACCGACTTATTTTAATATATTTTTTTACTACCTTCTTCTATTATTACTACAAGTACATTACATATTATCATAACTCTATTTGCGTAAATTCTATCAACCTACAACTATTGAATGCAATAATTGGTGCTATGATATTAATATATTGAGACTTTATTTATTCATATTTAAATCTCATCACGATAATAACTGATATAAAATATTATATATTAATAACCAATCATTTATCAAATCAAAGCCTTAGATTTGAGCCATTTTGTCATATAGTATATATCTTACTAACGAATTATATAATATTAAAACCACTATGAAGGTAAATACAGTCGTTAAATATTATAATATAAATAAAGTACAAAAACATACATGACTTTGGACTTAAATTAAATATAATCATCTAATGTTATTGGACTTAATGCTATAATAAGGGGTAAGTTTAATAATTTAGGTGTGATATATGAAAGAGAAAGATGAGTGTTAGAATATAAAGGGAAAAGGGTTTTATTTGACGATACGTTTTATGTTAAAGGTTAAGGTTATTATTACAAATACTCATATAGAATAGATACAATGAGGTTATATCTAAGTTTAATATGATAAAAGTCTTCGATATTCCATTTCGATAAAAGGACAAAAATGTGTTTTAGCCATTGTGATATATTAATATACTAACGATATAAAGTGATTTTAATGTTTTCTAAAAAATAATTGGGATGAAGATTTATATATATTATATATAACAAGGAAAAAATCATTAAACTGGTGTGATTGAATTTATTTTGTCAATTTTGTATTATGATTGAGCATAATGAATATAATCATTATCATCACGCAATCAAATGCTGTATCACAGGTTAATTTATAGGATAGTCTTTTTTTTTTGTTACTTTATTTATTTTTATATATAAAAGAATTTTACTCGGCGAACTGGCAATGATTCGATGAGTATAACTACCGGATAGTAATCGTTCATATTGCGTTCTTGCTTGTCGAATCCAGAGTCTTATATATTTATGTTTTAATTTCTTCGCTTATACATTGAAAGAAATTATTATATTTCTCAAAGTGTAAAGTTTTCTCAACTATTAAACAATGAGTTTTTTTTTGTCGTTATAATATAAGATCACACATTATTGTGAGATCTATTTTTAGTTTCAAAATTTTAGTAACGATGTCACACAAAAAAAGGTTCGCCAATTCTTTTTTATTTAACTTTATTTTTATAATCCACATTACATCGCCGCGAATGCGTGACAATAGTATTCTATAGTGTTATTTGTGCGTAACTCGGCATGTCAATTTACTATATCATGTTGTTTCATAAATATACATCATTTAATTTATACTCCTTAAATATTAAGTTTGAACAATTTTTTCACCGTCTATTTTTAATATTTACATTTTTTATTTCATACCTTAATTATACGATTATACCAAACGCTATTACGGTAGGAGTACCTAATCTCTCATTGAGAAAATATGTTTCCGAGTAATCGATTCACTCGTACATTTTTTCATAGCTTCATTTGATTTTAATAATATTTTTAACATGTTTTCGAATAACAGACTTACCTAATATTCCTCACAAAGTTCCTTATAAATCGTCGCGTCTATTTTAGATTGACTAACTATTCGATAATTAACGCCTATTTACTTATAATTACTGATTATAATGTTAGGATAATAAATATGGCTTTAAGTGATTGCCAGTCTTATGAATGTGAATTATAACCATTTTATCGTTAGTGTTCTGTTCTAGCCTAATTTTATTATCTGAAATGAAATAAGTGAATTCATATTATGAGTTTCGTCGAGGTAATATTTTTTTAGTTAACACAAAGTATGAATTTTCTTTGAACAGACTAAGAACTTAATTGAAAGTAATTGTAAAAATTGTAATCGAAATTGACTATGCAGAATGACTGGTGAGTCACTATCAATATTTAAGGAGAATACTCGGTAAATGATTCTCATTCGAATTATGTAAAAAAATAGATACTTAATTTTTGACCAAATTTACATAAATTTTAATTCAAATAAATGAAGCATGGACACTTTTCCAGTCATGCCGGCGACGCGTGCACATGTATTGTACTGTGCCTTTGTTCACATCTAAAAATTGTCAAAGTTCACATCATTTACCTAGTCAACAAATTTGTTGTTTAAACGAGTAAAATATCTTAGTATTTTTTGCTTATCCTAAGCCAGGATGAAAGTATTAATTAGATTGGATCATGCTTATTTATTCTGCTACCCTGTTAACACGTGGCGGCGTTTGGACGTAAGTAAACTACCTGTTTTGTGTCAAAATGCAGCTAGCTGCTAGGGTGTCCAGACGATGCATAAGTAATTAGATAACTGTTAAGTTATTTTTCTTAGAAGCTTATTAATATTTACCTATTTTTTTTACATAATCCGAATGTGATCATGTACCGAGTATTCTCCTTAAATATTGATAGTGACTCGCCATTCATCTGTATATTTGTATATATATTTTATATACAAACTAATATAAACGTGTATTAATATATATATTTATACACAGATATGAGTTTTATACACAGAGTATATCATATATGGTGCATCAAGAGTTTAAAGCATAATTTTCTACGGGCTTACGGGAGCATTATCAAAAGTTTCTGCCAAAAAATAGTCGCGACATTCCTTTTTAACGTTTTAAATTTTGTAAAGGAAATATTATCTTATATCTTTAAACGAGCAATTCTTGTATATATATATATAATCTGAATCTCGGAAACGGCTCCAACGATTTTCATGAAATTTAGTATGAAGGGGGTTTCGGGGGCGATAAATCGATCTAGGTAGGATTTATTTTTAGAAAATGTCGTTTTATCCCTTTTTTCAGGCAATTAAAAAATATCGTTAGAATACGAAGGTAAATTTCGCTGTCATTGATAAGTTTATAATAGCTCTGATGTGAACCGGGCGGATTCAAAATAAGTAGATCCCAGGTTCGAATCCAGATGTCTTCAGAACTATTTTTTTTTTCTTTTTTTTTAAGTTTTATCTTTTGTGAGAAAAACTATTATTGGGAACCTTTACTAACTGTATGACCGAGCTTTGCTCGGTATTTTATTTTTTTATTTTTTGTAATTAATGTTTTTGGAAACTATATTTACATACGAATTACGAACTGATGATATATGAATAATATTTTTCGATCTTAACGAAATAATAATAAAAAAATATGAACTGGTTATTTAAAAAAAATCACGAGTACAATTAAAAACTGTTAGAATATTATTAGAATACGAAGGTAAATTTCGGCATAATCTACAAGGTTATAATAACTTGGTGGGAAATCAGTATACCTGGGTTCGAATCCCGATGCCTCAAGTCCCATTTTTTTGCCTTTTTTTTTAAGTTCCCTCTTTTGTAAAAAAAATAACTATTATTGAGAGCCCTGTACTACCTGGATGTCCGAGTTTTGTTCGGTATTTTTTTTTTATTTATTTATTAATCGTTCTTTTTTTGGGAATTATATTTAGATACGATAGAACTGATGAAATATAAATAATATTTTTCGATCTTATCTATATAATAATATAGTATTTTGTGTCACAAGGGGATGAACGTACTATTTTTTTGACCCTCATGTGAAATTGCCGCCCGAGACGAAGGCGAGCGTAGCAAACATACGGGAATGGATGTAGTACTTTCGTCCCATGTTACACATACTTTTTTTTCCTCCCTAGGATGAAAGTTCAGGTTTTGTCCCTGTGAAGCGGGGACAGAAAATGTCACTTTTGTTCCGCTTCACAGGGACGAAAATCGAACTTTCGGCAAAGGTAGGAAAAAAAATATAAACTGGTTATTTAAATAAAAATCTCAAGAGCACTTAAAAACTGCTGGAATATCATTAGAATAAGAAATTAAGTTTCGCCACCATCTTAAATTTATAATAGCTCAGGTGGGAAATCGGGCGGTCTCGAAAACGGAAGATTTTTCCTTTTTTTCAAGTTCCTTTTTTGGTGAGAAAAAATATTACTAGGATCTCTTTTTATTTTTTTTATTTAAATAACCAGTGACTATTGTTTTATTATTATATCGGTAAGATTGAAAATATTATTCATATTTTATCAGTATGTAATTTGTGTCTAAATATAGTTTAACCGAGCAAAGCTCGGTCATCCAGGTACTATTTGATGATATGGCGTAAATATTAACAAATAATTTGTATAAAAACGTCGTTTATGACATTCACGACATTCGTTTTTAACGTTTAAAAAAAGGTGAATTACGATCTATTCTAATAGTAGAGCTTCATTTTTTTCGTTGACGTAAACGATATTTTATGCATAAAACTTGTACTATTTGCAAAAATGGCTAAGCTACGCAATTATATAGTGAGTTTATATTATTTCTAAAATGTCTCTCGATTCTCTTGCAATGTATATATAACATGTGACTTTAATAGAAATACTATTAACATATGAAATATAAGTTTTATAACAGTGTGTGTTTTATACAGAGTATATTAAAAACTTGTACAGACGTTTCAAATCATCTTGGCTCGTTGCTCTGTACTTTACGAGTGTGTGCATCGAGCTTGTACAGATAAATTAATGCATGTGTCATATTCCACGTAACTTTCACACCAATCAAAGTTGTTTATATGGAAGTACACGCACGCATAAAGATGTCTATACCGAATATGATCATTTAACCACTGACCACCTATAATTGTACTACAACATGCTATAAAGATGTCATTGTAAGGCAAATTCCATCAAATCAAAGATGCTTGAGCTTCTCCCCTACTGGAAAGTATGCTATTTTAAATTTATTCCTCATATAAAATATAACGATGGCCGGTCGTATTCAGAAGGCGATTATTAGCTATTAGGCTTTTATTTTTATTTGTTTTGTAATTTTTTATTATCTATTATTTACTTACACCATATTTAAGATTGCTTTCTATTTCTAACATTTTATATGAAGTGACTGACTATGTCTGAAATAAAGGTGGTTATATCATTATACGTCATATCCGTTTTAAAATTTTAATATTCAACATAATTCTATATTGTTTCATTCTCATCTTGTTGTACACTAAACAAAAGCACCTAAGTCCAATGTAACAGATATTATTAAGTCGTGTCTTGCGACAATATTAAGATAGTGACCTGACTTTATTAACAACAAAATAATTTTAATATCCGTTGTACTAATAAAAATACAACTCTATTAATAAATTATGTGATAAAACAACTATAAATAAATTTTTAAATTAAACGATAATATTGTATCTTTATTCGAGCCAATTTTTTTCTAAGGCATTTTATCAATGGGACTAATATACGTTATATAATTTATTATATACACAGATTAATATTAAAACTACTCTATTCAAGTATAAATTCTTTTCAATCGTAAATCTACGTCGAACATTGTATAAATTAGCTATAAATATTATCATGTGATCATAATCGAATGAGGTAATAAATATTCATTTGAAATATTTAAATGAACGTGCACATACTTGAAACTATATTAAATTCTATAATAATTATTAGTAAAATCACATCTACCAATAGCTTATTTACTAATCACTAGACAGATACTTTAGAATTTCGTTTCAGATAAATTTATAATACTACGTCGAAACTAGACCTAGTATTTTATTTATTATCTAGAATTTTATATAAATGATTGCGATTTAAATGTGTATTATATAATGCGTCCGAGTGTTACAATGTACGTCTTACCCTAGCTACATAATAATGACAAAATTGTCTCTTATTCTAATTTAGTAATTCTATTACAAAAATTTGTTATAGTAACATCTAAACTTAATATTGATCGAACATTGAATCCGAGAGAAACGAATAAAACATTGTCAAAAAATATTTAACGTGTTTTAATTGTGCCTAATCTATAAATGCAGATCGAATCACCGTTAAGGTCGTTTCATATTGTATCGTTTATTGCAATGAATTTCATTGGGTTTATGAAACGCTGTCATTTTTGTGTTTTTATTTATTTATTTTTTAATAAAATTATTGATACAATATGAATTCTGCATTCATAGAAAATATAAATGATTCAGTCATTAAAAAAAACTTAACTGTTCATATTTTTGTACACTACTAATGTTTACCTATTAAACGATTAATCGACTAGTAAATCTTTTAATTATAGTATAAATTTGCTAAATATTTACTACAAGTTTAATTTTTAAAATGAATGTGAACTGTTCCGCGGGTCCCGTAAGGCAAAATTATTTCTTTGTGTCAATAATTAGAAACATTTTCAACAATATTTAACATTTAAAGTCTATTATATTATATAATTATTATGGTATTGCTTTCTCTAATGAACTTTTGGTGTTTTATCGGCAGTGCTTTTGAACTGAATTTTGTTCAATATTGCATTTATATCTACAGTTAAACGTGTCTATTCCTTAAGGAACCCATTTAATAAATATGTCACTGTGTGAGTCGTAGCTGAAGACAGGAGTTCTGCATGTCAGATAATCGAGGGGAAAGAACAGTTGTCAAAATAGGAAGTGTTATTCATATTTCTTGTATTTTGAATGATTCAAAATACTAGAAATCGATTGATATCATAGGACACTGTCGATATGCTTTTTTTTAACTTTCCAATGTCTCTGAATGTCTATTTTGACCGTCGTTGATACAAACCGTTATTTATTGCGCTTGTTAATCACAGCAGTGTAAACCAGCCGCTATCGACACTGTCATGCGATATCAAACTAATGAAATTTGCTTCCCATATTAACAACTAATTTATCTAATGCTCAATTTGCGCAGAAACTACAAGAGCATTGGTAGGTAGAGTCAGCAAAAGAAGCTTATTTGTCTAATTTGAACTAATTTGAGAAGCCTTGCATGATCTACGTAACTGTGCAGCACTATTCTATTTAAATAAAATGTATCTTACGTAACTTAATTGGTACATGACATAAGCTACTGCACAAATGCAATATTTAAAGGAAATAATCTATCGGTAAGGATTTTATATCTAATATTGATATTGAAATTACTATATTTTTATTGCAAACTAATACTTTGACTAGAATAAGCATGAAAACATGAAACTAATATTATAATCAAAATTAAAAATAATTTTAGAGCAAATGAATAAATCGGAATGATTAATTTCAAATCATTTTTTTTAATGATTTTTATAAGGGGAAATCGTGAAGATTTTTAGATATTCCATCTTTAATTATTAGTGCTTGATATTATAAAAAAATAATTTATAAATGTTAATTTTTTTAAAAATATAGATAATGGAGATAATTTTATTTACAGCGGTGTGATTAAAAAACCAAATCACACATGCTCGAGGTTTTGCAATTGTCATCAAAACATGCACGCTATAGTGAAAAGTATTTTTGATACAATCTATGCCATTCGTAGACAACTCACGGTTTACTTTTTGATAAATAGAATCTAACTTAAATAAATTTTAACTCATTAAATGCATAGGGTAATAATATAAATGCAATCATTGTCAATTCTTCATACTTTTTTCACTAATTAATTAATAGGCTTGCAAATATCCTAATGAGAGCAATGCTACTGTATACTTGAATTTGTAATGAAATTGTGAGTAACTTGACAATTGCAATTTAGTGATATTAATTTATAATTGTATATTATTACCGTTTTAATTTTAAAATATATTTAATGTCTCATAGGATAAAAGCAAACCCAGATAGTTTTAATATCGTAATACGAGATTGACATGCATAATAATTTTCAATGAGAAGCGAACGCTTAACCAAGACATAAGATTTATATAATACATTTAACTTGTTAACAATGGAACTACGATATTTTTTTTTCAAATATGTTTTTGGAATGATTTGCGACTACATTTAAAAATAAAATACCTAATGACATAATAACAGTAGTATAGAATTTGCAAAACAATAAACAAGTATCTAGTTATTTAACAAAAGTACACAAATTTCTACTAATGAAATATAATAATTTAAGCAGAGAAGTTGAGCATCAGACTTATTTTACAATAAATGTGAATTATGTTCCACTTATTTTACCACATAATAATTTGAAACATTTTATATACGAAATAAAACTAAAGTTACAGGTTGTCATATGGTGGGACTGAATCCTAAAACTTAATTAGTAATTTTTTTAAATAGCTTTAACCAAATTTAGTTAGTTTTTTTCAAAAGGGAAAGAATAAAAATATTATAAAAATATGTTAATGTAGATGAAAATTTATTTTAAAGATTTTATTATTTTAATGATTTTATTCATCAAAATATGATGTTGAAAACAACGATCAATCCTTATGATAGTATACATATATATAAATTACAATTATACTAGTTTTAAAAGTGATAAGCGTAATTCATGGAATACAAAAAGTTACTTCTTAAAGATAAATAAAATTAATGTAACATGCAGTTAAGTTTTAGTAGTTATCTGCATCTTTCACTTGTGAGACAAAATCTCAGTTATAAATAATTAATAAATATGAAGACTTTATCTAAGCTACTCGTGTCTTTTTGTCTATATTGGGATTATTTCAAATTATTACAAGGCTTAAATGCACGGTAAAATAAGTGGATTTAATAAACGCCCTCTATTTATCCTCTTCCAGAAGAACCAAATCATCAGCCACGACGTCGGACACATGAAGGTATATGATCCAGTACATGAGATTAAAACAGACGAAGCAGACGGGAAAAACTATTCGAGAATACTTGTCTATATCCGAAGGCGTCATACCCAACAGCTTGCTTATATCCTGAAAATGAATATGGCAGCATTAACTCAGAATTCAATAAAATGTCCAACCACAAAATGTCCCATTTCGCTTTAATAAAACATTCGATAACATCAGCTATTTAATACACGAAACCATTAACGAAAGTAACCTTAATCATTGTAACAACTGAGAACTGTTACACTTTAATACTTAAGTAATTCAAACCTTTTGCGTGAATGTTTCAAATATAACATAACTAAAATAATTTTTATTATCAGAAGCAGCACGCAATGTTATTTCGCAAAGCATAACACAAACGCAAGTTAAAAAAGTCGCTCAGCATTTACCTCATGTAAAAAACAAATTATGCATTTATTAAAATTTACCTTTCCAGGGTGAATGAGATGAGGAGGAGGCCCTGAATTCTCATCATCTGTACCTCTGCCGCTACCATTTATTGTATTCTCCAGAGTTCCACCCTTCGAATGTACCTTAGGATCATGAACTTTGAAACGGACTTCCTGAAAATTTATTTAAACCAATTTTACTTGGACTATTACATACCAATATTAATATATCTCGTTCTTTAATAGAATTAGAGAACTTGATTGACAGCATAAGTATGAATGAGAATTTCTTTTTTTACTTACTGATGGCCTGCCTGGAGGGCATCTTGACAAAGTCCCCATTTTAGAAAGCGTATGTGGGTCTCCAACTGGAGCACAGTCAACGGGCATCTTTTTGTTCTCTGAAGCTATTTTTTGAATAGCTACAAATCTTTGTTTTCTCATCTGAATTCTTTTTGCCATATATCCAACCGTTGCATATTCTGAAAAGATTGAGAACTCCGTCCATATTAAAGAGTTCCTTTGCATATTTTTTTTTCGCTTTGCTAAACCATTTCTTATACTCATATTAATTATTCGCTGTGCTGATCGTTTAAAAAAATAATAAATAGATTGATAAACATTAAATTATAAATCGCATTGCGCAAACAAAATTAAACTTTTTAGCATATAATAATCAACAAAATATTTACCTAATAAACTGGCGAAGACCATCACGAAACATGTGCCAAGGTAAACGTCGATCGATTTCACATAAGAGATTTTAGGTAAGGCAGCGTTTGTTGATGACATAAGTGTAGTCATTGTCAAGACAGTGGTTACACCCAAAGCGACTCGAGCTGGTGTAGCATTCCGGTTTAACCAGAAAGATACCCAGGATATAATGACAATTAAACCAGACGGAATATAAATTTGGATTAAATAGTATCCCATAGAACGGACAAATTGTATTTCACATGCCAGTCTCGAGTAATTTCCTGTAAAAATTTTTCAACATTTCTTAGTTTACTGTAGTTTGATATTATATTAAATGTTATAAAATATAACTGTATTGCTTTATCTGATATTATATTGTAATCATTACGTGTAGGAAACAACAATTTTAATTAAATTTTGTGATTATTTTAATATTTTAAAGGATATTCACTTATATTTAATTGACATCACTAAAACAAACAACTCAGTGTTGTTAGTGCATAAATACAAAAGCAGGACGTGAAAAGAATCGTGGCTGTTTATGTTCAGTGTTTCACGTTTTGTAAATTTGAATTAAGTTTTTCAGTCGCCTAATTTTTGACCGCCCCATTTTTTTTTGTACCTGTTGTGAGTGAGATCTCCATAGCTCGTTGACGATGGCCGAGAACCTTGAACTGTGGTAGCGACACCTCGCTCGAAACACCAACAGAATTGGGCCCCTCGTTCCATTTGTATCGGATGTCCCGCATGGTGTAGCCGACTGTGCGTAGCGGATACATAAATGAAAAAACCCCAGGCCCATCGCAATGGGTTTTATAACTCGAGTCGTTATTCGGTCGGGGTAAGAGCGGGGAGTCGCGAGCTCGGCGTCACGCGTCTTGTCGTGCGGTTGTCATGTCGTATTTAGCGTGTGTGCTAGTGTCGCGGGTCGAACGTCTGCACACGGGCTGAGGGAGACGGGGTCGGATGCAGAGCATGGATGGACAATGCTTGGACAGCAGGCATTGCAAATTATTTACCTGTACTGAGAGTTACAACGGTTGCGCTTTGGCGGTGGCCCAGCACACGGAACTGAGGCAGTTGCACCTCGTTGCTCATGCCGACACTCAACAGCCCGTCCTTCCAGTGGTACCGAATGTCTCTCATTGTGTATCCGACTCCGGAGACATGCCAAACACACAAAACGCTATCACTTACGCTGAGAAGCATCGCGTATCCCTCACGCGGCTGGTGTCGGTGAGACTCGCGGGAACATAGAGCGAGACTTAATCGAGCTGAACCGAGTTTGATGTATAGCATTGCTCCAAAACTCGGATCGACTCTGAATGGATGATAGAAAAATATAAATCTACTATATATCTATCTATAGGTGTTGTAAGACAAACGTAAAATCTAAAATAAAAATAAAAAAACAGGTGAATAATTTAATAAATATTACATCGAAAAATCGAAGCAGTCAACGTGAAAGGCATGCAAGGAATATCGGTCAGTGTGCTATGGTAAAAAGCGTGCGTACAGCGATATTTCGCGGTGCGTAACGCGTACTGCTTGAGGGCGTCCGGGAAACCCTGGTGGGTGCTGATGGTGAGAAAAGCGGGGGTGTGCGGGTGCGCGGGTGATGTGGGGGTCGGTTGCGTGCGGTCCGCGTCTGCGGCACGGCCCTCGGTGGTTGAGCAGACCCCGCGGTCGCCGTACCCCGCCTCCTTCGGCCCACTCAGCTATCGCAGCGTCGATGTCTCGATATCAGTTCTTTCGCTTAATGCACGTGAGGACAAAGGCTTACTATTTTACGAGTCTGCCTTCTGCGGGTGCTGTATGCGAGAAGGAGACAATCCAATATATGAGAACACGAGGGTAATCACAGCACGTGTCGACGATTAGGTTGTACGCTTGTGCTCACAGGGTATCCCTGAGTAGCATCTGTGATACAAGAAAGTGGTCACAACACAATATCGGTAAGCCTAGTGATAATTTGCATTGTGGTAAGAATCAAATCAATGATTGCTTTAGGTGAACACACACGCATATATCTCTTAAATAAAATTAGTTATTTATATTATTTTTCTATCATCATCAGTTTTTATTGGGCTCGCATTTCATACGAGTTTTCAGACATAGTTAAAATGCTCTGATTTAAGTTACACCCAACGGAGACTCTTATTACCTGGCATTAGTAAAATACATATTAAACATTTGCACGATACATATTAAGTATAATAAGCGTGTCATTAACTTACACTCTTATTAATAGCATATATAATAAATAGTAATTAGTATATATATAAAATAATAAATATAATTAGTATGTTAAAACACCAAACTCGTATATTTTTTAATATAAATATTGTGTATAATTTACATAATTTGTATGAATATTAGCATTTACACGTTTTTGCATTTAATCAAACTATTGCCAAGATACTTACAACTCTCGATTTCAATATGACAAAGCTGTCGATCCATTGGAAAATATTGTAGATTCATAGGACACGATGCAGTTATAGTTAATCTGAAAAAGTCAATTTGTTATCTATAAGATTAGTTTCCTTTGATGTTAAAACGCAAAATATATACACGATATAAATCACTTTTTAACCCCAGCGATCTTCGATAGCTAATAAAATTGGAGGTAGTAAAAAACCATTCTTATATGCTCATAGTTCCTTATTTATCTTTATTTTATTGTAATATTTATGAAATATAAAGTTTTTGCTTTACCTGATACTTCTAGTGATAGAGCCGGAATAGTGAATACGAATGAATTCGTTGCTAGTTGTAGCGATGTGAAAATACGATTGTTTTTCGTTTACGAAAAAGGTATCGGGCACCCATATGTTCTTTATAAATTCAGAACCAACCGATAAAGTCTCAACCCCAGGTCTCTTTTTGTACGCCAATCGTGGATCAGTCCAAAACTGTCTGAAGTAAAAATCCAGCGTGAAATCCTGAAGAGAAAATAAAATAAACGTAGTATAATAAAAAATTAAAATAAATATATTATAAAGAAAAATAAAATGATAGCAATCAAAACATAGATCTCACTGTTAAATTTAACCGAATTGAAAACTATTTGAAGGAAAGTTAAGGAAAATTAATTAGTAATTAGTTAAAGTATCAGAGTTGAGAACTATGAATTAATTAGCAACAGTTTTATAATTGATTGAATAATATGAAATCAAAATACTATATAAAAACATCTAACACTTGCATGCTTTGATTTAGTAGCTTATATTAAAAGTGAGATAGTAAAGAGCAGTAGTGGGTTGGCTAATATCTTCAAATTTAAGAACCGATGCTGGTGTAGAGAATCCAGAAGAAAAGTACGTTTGATACAAAAAAAAATATACATTTTGATAATTGATTCTACATTTAGTGGACATATTGAGCGAAGCTTGAAACGTTAAAACAAAAAGTGCACAGTGTGGTGTGTGACACGAAGCCAAGGTAAATTTTGGTGAAGTCTAATTATGAAATGGGTGCTCGGTGGTGGGAAAGGGCGAGGTGAGTGGGTGGTGGCGCAGACTGGCACCCACGGCTCGATAAAGGCTATCTCATAAAAGAAGCTAACAAGCCGACAAGTATATAAATTGCCACGTGTAAATATTTGATAAATGTTTGAAGAACAAAATATAATTCATTATTGATCTCGGCTTTTTGAGAATCGTGTAACAAAAATAGACAACCTCTCCATGGCCATGGGTCACGTCTTATTGTGACCTTCTCAGCTTTGATTTGGTTTCCACTTCGGTGTCTTTACCCAAACGCCTAGCAGCTCCTACAGCACTATATTTTGGAAGACCGGGTAAAGTGGGCTTACGAGTATTAGTTTATTGTCTGTGTCTACATTACACTAATATGTAAAATATTAAAAGTAATTTAAGCGAGTAGAAAAAGTAGGACTATAAAAACCGGTGTTCCAAATTACTTGAGAGCGTGAAAGGTAACGAACATTTAGCAATTTCAGTAGATACACATATACGTACATACACATCAAACTACGAAATGAGTTACGAAGAATTAAACAGTCGTCGCAAATCCATAGATTATCTTTCTTTTACACCTATTTTGTATCAAATTTTCAGTGCATTGCTGTAGCAGATAAAAATAACTATTTACAAACGAAGTGTTGATGTTAACTTGGAATACGTACTCCGGATTAATTTAATTTATATATAATATATCACGAAAAATAAAATTAATACCCCCAAGAATTTATCCCTAGCTGTTTTAACAGAGGCTAAAAATAATGCAAAGGGAACGCCATCACCACTTCGCGATAAATAGGTTAATTTGTCTTTGGAGTTACGAAAACTGATGGACACACAACCTGATAACTTGTAAAGTTAAAACGGATTGCTATTCTTATTATGACGTCACAAAGCAACTTTTGCTTAACACAAGTTATAGGGTCTGGGGACACATAATAAGAAAGCAGGTTGGCTGACAAAGGGCGTTTGCTTCACGAAACGCGGACATGCTCGCAGCCTCGTATCTGGGGCTGCTCGGTCGCAGCGGCCATGGCCGGAGTGACCGAGTCAAGCGTGATCTGACAGTGGCGAGTACCATGAGCACTTCGGAGACGGAGCTGATAGAGAGCACATACATGGTGACGCCCACCTCCACTGGCGGACCTGCAATCAAGCCCAATCGTGAGTCGCGCGCGCGCCTCGCGCCGTGAAAACCAAACCAGAGGACGATGACGTGCCCCATCGCCAGAGCGTGGCGAGAGGCGCGGGGTGCGTGCAAAAAGATAACGCGTTGACATTTATTTTTCACCGCGCCTATTGTAATCGAACCGTGGACACGGGTGCTACAATGAACGGTAATGCTGGTGATTTTACTAAAGGACAAATCTTGCTATGTATGCGCTGTGTCTTTAATATTGCTTTGAATATGAGATACCATTTTCACTTCAGACAGAGAGCTGATGGAGAGCACGTACATGGTAACCCCCACTTCCACGGGTGGTCCTGAAAACGATATAATATACACATGACTAGCGGTAGTTTTATGCCGCGTTGACGTCCCTTGTACCTTATATAAAGAAGAAACTAATGTAGAAATGAAAGGAAAAGAAATATACTTTAAAATTTCATATTGTTGGTAAAATAAATATGAAATACCGAAAGAGAAACAAATTGTTTAATAAACTGGAAATTGAAATTTGGATTAAAATATAATTCAAATGTTAACTATTACGCAAGTAAATTAATTTAACTTTAATTAGAATATATTTTTGTTGATCCCAGTTAGTGAATGCAGCTATCTACTTGTTTTGTAGACAGAAATACGAGTAGTAATTGGACAAAATCAACGAAATTAAAGTTGAGACATTAAAATGAATTTCACATTTTTTTTCGTTGATAACACCTTAATTTCAATCTATGAATAGAAAAGCAATAAATATCGTCGGTTTTTTAAATTAACACGATTTATTTTTTATTTCATAAATAGAGTTTAATTTCCATTATTTTGTATATAAATTCGTTGATTGTATCTTAAAAACGTGTATAATTTAATAAAAAATTAAAATAATGTCTTAAAATTAAAAATTTTAACTGTAAAATAATTTTTCGATGGAAATGTTTTTAGTACATTCAAAAGCACGAAACAATAAAAGTATACATAATCGATAAGCGATTATTATTAATTTTGAATCTGTTATAACAAAATTCTATTATAATTCAACAAAGAATATTTTTACTCTTTGTATTTTTTTACGATACATGTTATGTTTTTTGTATCCAAATTTCAGATTCAGATCCAGTTAAGAAACATATTATTATAAATATCAAACAAAATAAACGGAATATTGATGGTTTTGATTTAGCTCAAAATTTATATCGGAGGAAAAATGGCCATTTCTTTTAAACAGTTATTATATCTAATATTGATAAATGTATATATATATTTGTTTTATAATATATGGGTACTAAATTGGTATTTATTTATTAATATTAAATAAATCTAATTTTCATTTTATGCTTAAAGCAACTTTTATTTTTATTCTAATTGTTTCTAAGTTATAAATTATGATAAGATAATATATAATGTAATAAGGTGTTTAATCATAGGTTATTTTAGGGAATACCTAACAATATCTTATTATTTTAAACAAAAACTATTTTTTATAATATTTACAAATAAATAATAAATAATAAACGTCTCAAACTCAACGGCCCCCAATGTGATGTGATTCCTGTGTTGGAGGTCCGGAAACACACACAATACACAAGCACAAACGCCCAGACCACAGTATTGATTATAGTATTGATTATTAGTGACAATAGTCGTAAGTTTAATTTGTTCAGTATAAACTATACATTAGAATAAAAGTACTGATTTTTGTTACTTGTTAATTAATGTCCACAAAGTTTTTCGAATTATAAGACAAAGAAAAAAATCTCATCGAATCATCGGGAATCGAACCCACAACCCCTGGAGCAGAAAACAGGGTCACTGTAAACTGTGCCAACGGTCTAATATATATTTAATGTAAAATAAACGATTATTTAACTACACTACTATATAGTGTGAAAGAAATTACGTTTTGCGATGGCAATTTCTTTAGCGATATTGACGGCTTTCAACAATTAATTCTCCGTTTGATTGTGATTTATATCGTTGCCTTTGGCGCCGTTCAACAAACAGATTCTCGGATTGTCTTGATTGACGTTCATTAGTCTACATTTCCAATAAGCAATGGATTTACTGACGTCAAGATTTTCTTGTTAACTTCAAGTAAGTAACGAAATGTTAATAGATTAATATACGGCAATCTTTGTTTTATAATGTGAAAATACGTACCTTTAGGTTTCTTTGTTTATGGGCTTAACTTTTTATGCGAAAAATAAAGATTATTAAAGAGATTATTATTTTAATTTTTCGAGTCGACTTTATTATTTTTACTTTTATTTTTTCATAATAAAGATTTAGATTTCACTTTTAAAAAACCAACATATTATATATATTTATTTATATAAGTATAAGATAATTATCTAGTATAGTTTAGAATTGTACGTCAGGGCTTTGATGTGATAATTAAATAAATGAATATGCTTAACACACACACACACAATAATGCCTGACACTTAATGCCTGTGTTTTAGGTTACAGCTGAGTGGTATATATATATATATATATATATATATATATGTATATATACTAGCGGCCCGCCCCGGCTTTGCATGGGTATTTAACTAAAATTTCAAAAAATATAAATTTATATTTTTTATTACCTACACCTGCGTCAATAATTAAAAATTTTATAACAGACGGATTGAGTTGTCAAACATGTCAAAATAAAATGTAATTTAAATCAAAAGCACTAAGGAGTATTTATTCCAAAATAACTTTCTACCCCTTTTTAACCCCGTTAGGGAATGAATTTCGATATAATACGAAACATGTCTTCAATCAATTCTGTTAAAGAATATTTGTGCAAAATTTGAAGTAGTCAAGTTTCTAGGTCTCATAGTTTCAGAGATATCGTGATGAGTGACTATATCTATAAATATATATATATATATATATATATATATATATATATATATATATATATATATATATAAGCGAGGACGATACAATTTTGTGTAGGTACACATGTGACGTTCACACAACGTTGACGATGTATCTCTTTTTAAACGATTATTTTCTTTCATCTTTAATATATTTTTTATGGTTATTCTACAAACATCGTATAAAAGATTAAAAAGGTCGAAGTAGAGGCGACGCGGAGGGAGTGTTGCCTCATCATTTAAAAATAGTGTATATATTACATACATATACCTACACATAATATGTTATATATTGTGGTGTTTGATACGTTTTTGTGAATTTGTGGGTATAAATAATTGTTTGCGTTTATTATTTATTTAATAATAATAATATTTCTATTAATTGAAAAAAATAGCCAATATACCTATCACATTACATTTACCGGATATTTAGAGATTAGTTTAAATATTCAATTATTTAATTTATTATAATATTAATTTTAAAATAATAAAGTTAATATGTTATTATAAATTGATCAACTATATTAATATAAACTTGTCTATTTTAGTTTAATCACACATTTCTTAACAGAGTTTGTATACTTATTATATAATAAAATGTTAGAGAACTCCATCGAAATGTTTAAAAATCACCGATTTTAGCTTTATATGGGATAGAATAGTTTATATAATTTACCAATAAAATAATATTAGTTTTATTGAAAATATTATTGTATTACTTGTTTTGTTGTATAGAAGATTGTAATAGATATTCATTTTTATTAACTTAACATCTTAAAAAAAGGATTTTTTTTTAAATAACCTAAAGGATGTAAATATATTTATTATTGAATTTAACTATCGTTATAGATATTCTTATATCTCTATTGATTTGTTCTTCATTACTAACCTCCATAATTTGGTCTTACTCTTTTGTCGTAACTGATACTAAATGAATCCAAAATGGCGGATATATTGACGTCACCAAACATTCCACCTCCGCCAGCGCCCCTGTGAAAAATTAAGACAAATCAGACAAAAAATTTGATAAAAGTTCTTACGCAACAAAAAAAAAAAAAATAGTTCTTGTACCAAAAATATGAGATAAGTTTTTTATTTTGCTTAGACGATTATTAGCAACGACTTGCATGGATAATACAATTATTTACTTTTATTTATTTATATTTTATTGTTTACTTCAAATACATTACTAAACATAGCTTAAAGATAGAGATTGTGTAATACAACGTGCGGACTAATGACTAATTTAGCCATTTCTTCCAGACAACCCATGTTTTTATTTTATCAAATAATATATACATATATTTATATACATTTTTGACTCCAGTGTCGATTAATTTGCGTCCTCCAATAAAAATTTCTAAATCTCTTCATTGTACAGATTTGGACTAATTACACTTTTAAAGTTTACAATTTACAAACCCACGATGGCCAAACATTAAATTTTTAAGCTGACTAACGCCGAGTTGCACGAAACAATTTTTAAATTTAAGTGTTTATTAAACTAATTTAATCACAACGTTAAGTTAACAAAAAAATTTAGTTTAATTAAAGACCTATCTAACGGATGATTAATTCCAACAGCTTTAAATTAATCATGAGATCAACTAATTTTAAGATTAACTGCAACTTAACTAACGGAAAGTTAGCGACGGTTTCGTGCAACTCGCCGTAAGACGAACGATAATTAACCTTATCTTAAAATATTAAAATATTAAGAAAACTACGCAACAAAAATAAATAAATAAATTAAAAATCACTCGTATAAAATATAATAATAAATAAGATATTATATTAGTCGTTCGAATAATTTATACATAAACACAACAATTGCATATTTTTTATACAACTGTAATAGAAATAACTAAGTTCAAAAGAGATTATAAAGTTTAAATACATTAACAAGTACACTTTAATAAACTCTAATAGCATGTCGAGGAAAGGAATAAAAGGAACGATAAAATTCCTTTTAAAATATTATTTTTCAAGCTCAGATATTATATACTCGGAATTCTTTAGATGGAAACGGGATTTTCTTTCAGCTTTTTCTAAGTTGTAAAATGCAGTTTTTTTTTTCCTTGGAAATATTTAATAAAAAATCATAAAACACTCAAGAAAAAGTGAGGTAAAATTAATGCTTTATTCTTTTAACGAATAAAACATGTTAAAATGCTTCTTCTAAATGCTTATAATGACTTCTATACATAAATACATCTATACTAATATATTATAGAAACTGATTTATTTTTGATGGAAGCTAAGTTCACGATTATAATGATAAAGTAAACGTACATAGCTGATCTGAGCTCAATATTGTGGTTATAATACGGGAAACTCTTTGAGGAGACCGAAGGTTGTGTAAGTGAAATTATAGAAAAAGCTATTAACGAATAATTACCGGAAATATATTATGAAAAAGGGAACCCCCGACATATGCTGGGCGTTCATCACCCAGGAAAATCCATGAGACAAGTTGTTTCCGGTTGTATTCGTCTTGGTAACGGCAGGTATTTGCAGAGACATAACCAAGTAGTCAGGATTATTCACCAACAACTTGCTCTTCAATACGGCTTCGTAAAAAAGGTGTTGCCTTACTATAAATACAACCCAACGCTTTTTTTTTTTTTTTTGATATACTGACCAGCATGCTAATTGATTGGCGCAATCGCATGAATTTTTGACATTACAAGTCCACATGATGATAATCTCGTAAAGGGGGAAAAATAAAAATTAAATAAATATTTAGACCTTGCCCACGAGAATAACCACATATGGAATGTGTTAATAATTGTTCCTATTTTTGTGTCAGTCAATGTGCCTTAAGAAACTCTCGCTAGACTTAGCTCAAGCGTCGGATACAAAAGGTAGTGTTGATTGAGACGACACGCATTGTGATGAGGTTCCCTTAGCCTAGACTCTAGAGCCTTAACTACCGACGGCGTGGACCTCAACCTACCGCCGGAGGAGAACTATTTTTTATATTTTTCAATATTTTTATTTTTGTTATATGAAAATATATTTAAAAATTTTAAAGTAAGTTAAATATAAAAATAAAAGTCAAATTTGATTTTACCTATCATAAAATATATTTGCTGAAAGAAATAAACGTGTTACAGTTTTTTCAAACATACATACGTGTAACAGAAACGCGTAAAAAATATTCATTTAATAAAGTGTCTCATCGATGTTTCGTAGAAATAAAAGTAGTTTAACACGTATCCAATAATAAAAAAAAAAAAAAACGGTGTTTTGCTCACAAAATGCATTCAAATCGAAAGCTGAAAAAAGTGTTATCGACATAGACGAATCAAAACGAAACGATCCGATTGTAAAACGAAAAATGTTTTCATCCATTATTTAATTTTCTTGGAATACTGAATATCCGACAGTTATTCGAAACTACGAATACGTATCGGATGAAAAAAAAAAATTCTGAATTGATTTACAAATGTTAAAAATGTTAAAAAATGAAAAAAATGTTAAAAAATGAAATGGAAATGTTAAAAATGCTTTGATATTATTTTATAGGAAATGTCGTTAAAAATGATTTTATATTCTTTTTTCGGAATTGTTGAACTCTTATTTGCAAAGGAAATAATATCATCCGAACTTTTAGTTAGATAATTAATATGAAATACTGATACATTCAGTTATTATAAGAATTATTTGTTTCCAATGTGTCTTATTGACTCTGTTTTTGTGGTTTATTTATTTGTTTACAAAACATTATTTTATTTTCTATACAAAAAAAAAAATTCAAATAGCACATTGATTTTATCAAGAGCATGTCTCATATTATACGATGATAAAATATATTTCATTTTTCGTTCATAAATTATGTTACGAAATGTATTTTAGTATTTATTTACAAAAAAAAAAAAAAAACGTCTGAACTAATAAATGTAAGAATAATATTATTTTGTATTCAATTCAATTTATATTATTATGTACTAGCGGCCCGCCCCGGCTTCGCACGGGTATTTAACTAAAATTTTAAAAATTATAAATTTATATTTTTTATAACCTACATGCGCCATCTATCGTATAATAGTAGAATATCGTTTTTTTATTTAGTGACATTTAATATAATAGTACCTTACTTTAGACCAGATGGCGTTGCCGGCGTAGGTACCTATTTCTATTTTCTTAAATATTTATTTTTAAATTTAATTACAATGAAACAAAAACTAAATTATACTGTGAATTATGTTAAATTTTTATGTATTAAAGTTATTTACATTGGTTTTGTACTTTTTACGTGATACGTTCACACAAAAAAATGATAAGAGATGGCGCTGATACAAAAATAAACGCGCTATTAAAATTTTTTCTTGATGATATATAGTGTATTAATAAAACGGAGGTTTTAACAGATTTATTATTTGTACAGATTAAATACCTATTTATTTCAAAGAAAATTCGATGTATTTTTACTCTAAGATAATTTTTGTTGTGTATTGAATTTATAGTTTCTCGTGATAGAATTTACAAGTACGCTAGAAATTGACTTTAAAATAAGAAATTAAAATTAAAACAACTACATTTTATATACACTTGTATATATATATATTCGTTCTCAAGTGTCAACAGTAGCTCCTTTTACAAATTAATAATAACTAAACATCAAATTGTTAATACCTTCAAGCTTAAATGTCTACAAATTTCTAGATGCATTTAATACCAAGTTTAAGTTACCAAGTAAGTAAATGACATACCTCGATGAATAGAGAATGTTTGATGGTTTCGGTCTTTGAATACCGATACTAATTTTACTGAATTGCTTAAGACTTTGTCGAGGTTGTTACTAAGAAAATTTAAATTCAAATATTCTTTGAATTTTAGCATATTTTATGTATATTTTGAATCTGATTCAAATAATTTACCAAGGATAAAACATTTTTTTTCGTAAAGAGAGTAACTTTTACTTCTAATATATTTTTATCGATTTAGTTACTCTGTAAAATAGTTTTACATTTTCATCTCGATTTCACTTTTCCAGTTGGTTTACGATAACTTTTATTGAATGCTGTTCAATTATTATAAATTGAGGCGGTATTTTATTTAGTCTAGAAACTTTCTCTATAACCGGGCTGCGTATGGCAAGAATAATGATTATGAAACAAACAAATAAATTTGTTTTACATGATTATCCACCAATATGCTATTAACAATTTATTTACAACTTATATACATGTGTGTTGTTTAAGATCCTCCAATTTTCTTTATTGTTTTTCATTTACAAGCCGAACACTTAGGCCGATCGCTTGTTGTGCGCTCTCACTCGCGACACGTGACACTTCTTCGTGCGTGCAGTAGGCATTCATCGATTTACAAGACGTTATCACGTCAAAAATAATCATAGAAAAAAGTTAAGTTACAGAGTACAGAGTTATACGATCTACGATAAAAATGTTTCAGTGAACAATCAATACACTAGTTTCATTCCCCGAGTGGTTGTTGTTTTAATTTCAATACTATTTTGAGGTATAATTTACTTAATGAAAATGAATCGTCTAATGGCCGGTATTCACAATTAAAATGCCTTTTAATTTTGCTCCGAAAATACCGCTATATATCAGATAGCTTTATCAGCAACTGGTGAAACGGGATCTTAAGGTGTGACTCCACCAGAGCGGAGATGTGCAGAGATGTGTTTTAAACATCCAATAGAATTTCGTTTAGTGGTATCCACTGAAGCGGAGGGGAGACGAGGTGTGTGAATAACTAAATTCTATTGGTTGTTTATACTAGGGGTGTGCGATAATTATCGATAATTCGTAACTACTCGATAATTTTTCATTCGATAATTATCGATAATTATCGATAAGTGTTATTCGATAATTATCGATAATTGTTCATTCGATAATTATCGATAATTATGGATAAGTTTTCATTCGATAATTATCGATAATTTTTTGCGATCCGATAATTATCGATAATTTTTTCCGATCCGATAATTATCGATATTTTTGTGTGATCCGATAATTATCGATAGATTATTTCGATACCGGACGGCGGATGACCTTTTCTTTTTTTTTTAGTTATTCTGATAGGGAACGGAGGATTATGTGGATACCGACGGCGGATGACCTTTTTTTTTTTTAGGTATTGTAATAGGGAACGGAGGATTATGTCGATACGGAACGGCGGATGACCTTTTTTTTTTAGGTATTCAGATAGGGAACGGAGGATTATATCAATACGGGACGGCGGATGGCCTTTTTTTTGTTTTTTTTTTTTCGTCGTCCGAAAATTGTGCCGATAATTATCGATAACTTTCGTGAACTATCGATAATTTTTATCCGATAATTATCGATAACATTCGTCACTATCGATAATTTTTTATCCGATAATTATCGATAACTGTTCATTCGATAATTATCGATAACTATCGATAACTCAATACGATAATTATCGATAGTAAAATTATCGATAATTTTTTCCGATGAACACCCCTAGTTTAAACACATCTCCGCACATCTCCGCTCTGGTGGAGTCCAGGCCTTTGTCTTGTCTAATTTTTTTTACCTTACCATTTTAATTTTTTAATTTTTAATCAATCAGGTACCAAATGTTGTACAGTGAATTTTATAATTTATAAATATAAATGTATTTTCAAATGAAAATAGAATTATTGAAATCGAACTGTCTTGCAAATAATTTAGCTATTTTCTGACGTTATCGCTTTCATTAATATGTGGCTATTAGATACAATGTATAAAAGCGCAGTAGTTCTATAATAACTTAATAAATGAGATAAATATAATACAAAAAAAGTAAATAAATCGCATTTACTGTTAATAATTAATAATATCTTCGTAATATCAAACATTGTAAAGTTTAAAATATGATAAATCTAACATAAAAGTACAAAAAGTTTTAATCAATATGGTTAGTAGTATGTTTAGTAATTAGTATTTTGTATATTATGCAATATCTAGGAGCTACTGATTTAATAATCATCGTTTAGCCGCTATATCTCAGTGAATTAAGGCGACAAGTTCTTATGGATAGTAGACTTGAATCATATTGACGTTCGTGAGTTCAAAGGGCTACCGATGAGTTTTAAAACGATGAATTTCTAATTACTCGTCTCTTAAAAAAGAAAAAAAAATACACTAGTTGGTTGAAATATATTTGTCGGGAAAAATTTCGAAATATGGATACGCCAATCCCGAATATTTCGAAGGCTATTCCCAGAATTGAAATTCCTCAAATTCACATTGAAACAGTGTTTCAGGTAAAAATATCATAGTAGGAAAATATTCATTTTAATAAGAGCGGTATACTTAAAAACTAAATACAATACATACAGTACAATTACGTTAATGAAAACCATACCGGGTTGTTCTTTTGTCTAACTTCGTGCAGCTATATTTTTTTCTACTTTTCTGTGGATTTAATCCTTTGTAAAAGTTTACAAACTATACAAACGAAGCCTTAACAAAATATTTATAACAACTTTTTTTACTGCAAAACTTTTATAGCGGGAAAATATTTTTCTTTTTTAATGAACAACTTCATTGAAAAGGCGTCTTCGAGTTAGCATCATATTTTATCTGCGCGAATGGAAGAATTTTTTTTTTATTCGCAACACAAGGAAATTAACTTGACTTGTCAAAAATAATGGAATAAAAGGATTTTGAGATTTTAAATGTCAAATAACTATACCATAGATCAAAGAACAATCTGAACTAAAACAGTCTGTAAACGCCCCACTGCTGAGCCAAGGCCTGTTCCCTCTGTAGGAGAAGGGTCCAAGCTTAATCAATCATGCTTCCACACTGTGGGTTGGCGGATAATTAAATGAGTTGCGATCGTTAGTAGCGATAGTTAGTAGGTTCTGTGATAAAAAACTGAGACCGAGGGCTTTACGTGCTCTACGAGGCTCGGGGAGAAGACCCACGAGGGCATACATCCAGACCAGAGGCGTAGCTACCACCGTATCAGCCGTATCAATAAAAAAAATCCGTAAAAATATCAAAAATATCGGTGTGAGATGACAACGACCTTTTTTTTTCGTCGTCGTACGCAAAGAAATATATTGGGAACTAAAATTTCATATCACGGGACCTCCACTCCTGTTTTGCCCCGGACCTCCATACCTTTAAATCCGGCCCTGAGAAGAAGAGGCAGAAATGTACAAAAACTGAAATCGTCTTTACTTTTCAATTACTTACAAGTTAAATGGTTTTGTTCCATTATTGAAAAATCTTTACCTTTCATTTGGGCCCCTTTACAGATTTTGATACAGGGCCCATCTAAGTCAAGCTACGCCGCTGATCCAGACCACACAGAAACTTTCGTAAAATACAAATATCTACCCCATTTGTAACATTAAACAGATGTTTTTTTTTTTTAATATCGACAGTCTTTAACAATAAACACCTGTTTCATTACAACGGCGTTAAATCAAGTGTCGACATACGATATATCTGTCACGAAATTTGTGTCTAACAAAGATTGAATATCTTTGTTGCGTCAGTAGATGATGTATGGCTTTTGTTAAGCTCGCGTCACACTGAACGCGTACCTTGGATCGTACTAACACACGTTTTCTATATTTTAACTATCCATAATACTATTTTATAGATTTCTAATATATTTTGTATAAGTATATTTTAAAATAAACCAAAATCGATAGATATTTTATAGAAACCGACCGTAAGATATAATAGCGTTGCGTTATTGCGCTCCATACTTCAGTCCGTTGTATCATAGCAATAAAATACAACACTACACTTTGGGGAGGCGTCAGATCGAATCGATAGTAAACACTTAGTCTGACCGAGGTATTAGAAGCTTGGTGACATTGCTACAGTAGGTACTACTATCTAAGTATGTATTTATGCATGATTTTAATACAAGTGTTTTTATTTAGAAATTTTATTAAAATGTTACTTCATGTAAGAAATTATCTTCATAATTTATATAAAATAATGTTTAAATATAAATCCTTCAGTTAAAGATTCAATTGACATCCTCTACTACAATAATCAGGAATTTGAAAAAAAAAATTGCATAGAATATATATTTTTTTTAATCTTTTATATTTTAAGCCAATCATCACGTCAGTTGGAGGACCGTTAAGTAAACGAATAAAATAAGAAGTCAATTTGAGCTATTCATCCTATAATGACGTCGTTTCGTGTGAGTTAGGCTGGCGTTTGACAGTCCCCAGAAGTGTTTCAATTAAATTTTAAGAATTCGATTTTTTTTTCTGTTTTACCGTTTCTTGAGGTAATGAGAAAGCTATTTTTAAGACAGTCCTCTAAAGGTTTATTATATTATATATAAATATGTATACATTTGATTAACGTTCTATCCCGGCTTAGATCGTGTTATTGCTTACTATACTAAATTTTTGAGTACTATCATAAGGTTATAACTTACTTTACTAGATAGTAAATCTCTCAGCTTTTAGTTTTCGTTACAAAAAGTCGTTGCACTAACTATTATTGTTAAAAATACTAGCTAGATAACTTTTGTTGATTTGATATCCGTGAGATATATTGCTATTTCTATTAGCTATAGCGATAGAGTAAAATAATTATTTAAATCATATTCATTGTTTCGGAATTTATCAACTACAAACAAACAACTGATTGTGTGCTAAACCTTTGCATCAGCCCGTAAACCACCTACTGCTGAGCGAAGGCCTCTTCTCCATGTAGAAGAAGGGTTGGAGCTTAATCCACTATGCTGCTGCACTGTGGTTTGGCGGATAATTATCTTATAATTTGTAACGACCGTTATTAGGTGTCTATGATACAACAGGGACCGACGGCTTTACGTGCTCTCCGAGTCACGGTGGGGAGATCCATAAAAACACACACAGACCGGCAAAAAAACATGTGTACAAATACAAATATCTGTTATGTTATTTATTTATTAGATCACAACAAAATACATTCTTAAAAACATTGCAGTTACATAAATAGTACAATAAAAGAACTTATGTACAATAAACAACGGACAAAATTTCTTAGCAACAATGCAAACAAGAAGAATTTATATTGTTTTACAATTTAAATAAAAAATGACATGTTCAGCTCAGCAAGAAATTAATATTTTACTATTTATTATCTACTATTTATTCACTCTCATCACAAGCACATAATATTATTCTACGTAAATTACAAAGAAGTGTTACCTGTCTATTTGTTTGAGTTACTACTATTCTAGCATCTAAACTAGGCCTGGCCTGTATTTTAGATGCCAGTCCTCCGTTCCATTACACATTGCACTTATGTACACAATTTAATACTACGCATTACAGTGAACATTAAACTGAGGGATTAGAAAATTAACTAAATAGCAGAATACAAATCCAAAAATATTAAGCGATAAGTTGCTTAGAGAACATTATTTAGTATGCGAGGGTATTCAAATATTAGTTCTATAGCGCTCGGCCCGAGCGCAACAGAGTGAGCACTAAGATTTCGAACTTACGACAATTGGTACAATCAAGTAGATTTGATTAATATTATAGATTACTACTATTAATGTTGTCATTATTATTATTATTAGTCATATACTATATAATATGCATATGCCATTAGATGTATGTATGTTAAATTTAGCTTGCATTTTTTATTATTCACAAAACATACCAGTGAATTATACGGTGCCCTACTAGTACCTGTACTAGGCCGAGCCTGTGTCACAGGTACTAGTTACTTCCTAATGACCTATATATTTAAGTTTTTTTTTTTTTTTTTTTTTTTTTTTCCTTTTGTCAACTCTTGCCACATACATGCATATACATACACATTATAAATACATACATATACATATACATACATATACACATATACATACATATATATACATATACACACACACATACATATACACATACATGAACATACACACAAATACACATAAACACACACACATCCCTACGCTTACCGACATATATATCAATGAATAAAAAGATAAGTATGTAATTATATTGAAATATTATAATAATAAAAAATCTTGCTAGTGTTTATTTATTTTTTTTTTTTCTTTTTTTTTTTATCTATATAATAGTGTTAAAGAATTTACCTGCTGCTGCTATCTTTGGTTATCTGACAATTTTAAAGAGATTTTCAACTTCATCGTAAGACAGCGACTTAAGCCAATTAATTATTTTATGTTTACAGTCGTATTGGTTAAGAGAATTAATGCTGAGTATTTTATTCACTTTGTTATATAGATGTGGTCCTATAAAGCACTGGAATTTTTTAATAAAAGTTGTTCTGACCCTAAGGGCTGGGCATACGTTTTTAATTCTACGGCTACTATATTTTTTAGAGGCTGTATATGATACTTTTTTGTGTTGAGCTAAAATAGTTTGCAGAATAAAAAGTTTTCTGACACTCAGTACTTCACATTCTGTATACAACTCCCATGTGGAAAATTTGTAGGGTTTGAATGTCATTACTTTTAGAAGAGCACGTTGGGCTCTCTCAACAACAATCATATTAGTTTTATTTGCACCACCCCATGCCAACAGACAGTATGACAAAATTGATTGTGCCAGGGCAAAATACACAGTTTTAATAAGGTTTGAATCGGCTACTTGACGCAGATATCTAAATATGTAAATTAACTTTCTAACTCTGTCAGCTATTAACTCGATATGAGGTTTCCAGGTGAGAGTTTCATCAACTAATACGCCCAGATATTTAATAGTATGAAGTCTTTCTATTTCGGTGCATTGACAAGACTGAGCTATAATATCACGACATCCATGAATTTTTATTGTAAAATTGTCTTCAGGTAATGTGGCTTTAGATGTTCCAAAAGTTAAAAATTTAGTTTTTGATTCATTCAAAGTCAGTATATTTGCCTGTAGCCATCGAGTTGCAATCCGTAATCCTTCCTCCGCTTTGGTTCTTACATCTTGCCATGTTTTACTATAAAATATCATCGCTGTATCGTCAGCAAATGTATCAAGCAATGTAATATCTGTCTCGAGCGGGAATCAAACCCGCGACTGCCGTGGCGCGCGACTTTAAGGCAACTACTTGAACCACTACACCAGAACGATCGTCTGAAATTAACGATGGTCGTCGAAAATTAACATTAATTGTTTCTTCAATTTTAAACTTAAGCGTTTATAAAATAAAATTAAATGTAATACAAAGGTGGTTCGTGAATTAAAATCTCAATAAGTTGTTCATTTTATTTTTACATTAGAAGCGGTCGGTCGTAAATTAATTTTCTGTAACATTTTTCTACCATTGTTGTAGCGAGTTAATATTGAACCTAATTATAACATTAATTCCTACGATTGACATAAAATATATAGACATCTGTAATACAGTTTGCCTTAAACCATTTAATTCTATGTTAAATCTCAATAAATGTCAATTCCCTTTCAGTTGTCTAAAATATATTCAACCACAGCCGCGTTTCAGGTCCAACGCCCAAAATCGTTATTAACACGCAGGGAAATTCCGTACATAGTATATTATGGCAATAAGATCCCTTTTCGCTTAAGTCTGAACGAATTCCTTCTGTCTTCAGCCTCAATATATTCTTAACTATTCTAACACAAGGCGTATAACGCACATAAATGAAGGATAAAAGATGCGTAATATGAAAGATTGCCTCATAGTGCGTCAAACTCAAGGAAGCAAATTATTGAATGATTACTCCAAGCGTTGATATATATATTACGAGTGTGAAGAAGAAATCTTCGATATTGTTTCGTAATGTGTCAACTATAAATAGTATATTATCAGTTGAAGTCTTTATGCTTATGGATTAGATTAAGGTTGGCATATAAATATCACATTTAATGACATAAGTTATAAAATAAATAAGCCCTTTAAAAATGAATCTGTGTTACCTTACTAAAATATTCATCTTCTGTGAAGTATAAGATCAAGTTTTTGAACCTAAGACATAAAGACCGTTTACAAATTTAAATAAATAAATATTCGAAATTTATGTTCTTGTGAAACTTAGCTATGAGCCAGTATTTAATTAAGAAAATGCGTTCCCAAAATAACCGATGTAAGTCTAAACGATGAAACGCTAACTTGGAAATGGGCGTGGTTCGTCGATTGCGATTGATCTTTGGGGTCCTATTGTATTGAAATTGTTGGTAAACAGATATCTAAGAAGTATGTCTGCTTATTAAATGTCAGAACCAAATGTAGCAAAAAAATTATAATTGTTTCATAACGCAATTTTAAAACGGCAACCAAACGAACGACACTGCTTTTTCGTGAGCCATTCTTGGTGAGATTTAACAAACAGATTAAGTTTTAGCTGGTATATAAACTCAACGAGTGATCAACGAGTGGAAT
Organism: Euphydryas editha; assembly: GCA_036937285.1. NCBI lineage: Eukaryota > Metazoa > Arthropoda > Insecta > Lepidoptera > Nymphalidae > Euphydryas > Euphydryas editha. The sequence goes on along the minus strand of JAUPFZ010000005.1, from coordinate 19,788,051 downwards.
CAAACGAGTGAAAATCAACGAGTGATCAATTGATATCTCAAGTAAAACGACTGTTCAGTAAAATCGATCACGCGGTGGCGGCACAATATTCGAAAATTCTTAAAATTAGCTAATTAAAAAGATGTTAACCACTTACATACCTATCGGAACTCTATCGCTGAATAAAAAGGCATTTAAAAATTCCAGTAATGAAAATGAATAATTTTCACAATAAGAATAAAACTCAGTTCAAGTGAATAGTTTAGCTGTAGATGTCTATTGAAATGTGCACTCTTAACTTGATTGGATTAAACGCGAGCAATTTGCTTCAGCCGTTTTATAGTTCCATTCAGCTCGGATGCCTGATCTTGATCAAATCTATATTAGATGACTCTGAAGCTATTACAAGTTAGCTTATTGAAAAAAAAAGTTCACATTTTGCACGCTTAATAATAAATAAACCGAAATAGGTAAAAAAAAAACACTTTTGTGCGCAATCGCTGTCAAAATTTTGAGCCTCTACCTTGTTGTAGGCATTCTGTGATCCATTAAATCGGTCATTTTGCTCTGTTTCGCGTGGCAGCCAGATTGTACCCATTCTTTGACCTTAGTTAATGTTATTAGAAAAAGTAGAAATCAACAAATTTTGACTTATTTCGGTTTATTATTAAGAGTGCGAGTTATATGAAAATATGTCAGGTAGGAAGTATTTTATAAAATATAGTAAATAATGAATATTATTATAATGGTAAAGTTTAACAATGAGAAATGTAGACATAAATAAGTGCAAAGGTTACAATAAGAAAATAGACATTAATTCACTTATATCTCTTCCGTTAGAGTTTTTATTTTCTTTTCTTCAGTTGTCAGTTAAAGTTACGAAGGCATATAATTCAACTTTGGTTCAGTAATAATCAGAAATAATAAAGAAAGCGTCGCTTGAAATGACTTCGGAAAATTATCTGTTGCTGAAGATTCCTTAACTTTGAGAGCTAACTAAAAGACTCTTTTGCGATTATTTCCTATTATCCTTAACTAAAAGAGTCGTTTGCGATTATTTATTGAAGTCATCATCATCGTTAAGTATGATTATTTTTAATAACAGCACTGTCTTGCAACAGCTTATGAATATTGCATTGATGGGCTAAGACATCTGTTTCTATAGAAGATAATGATTATGCGTGGCACGTACATATATATACAAGAATTTACCCTCAGCTACAAGCACGGATAAAAAGTGGCAAGGAAGATATTCAAAACTCACAACAACATTTTATTTCATAGCCAAGCAAGATATAAAATTATAACTTCAAGCCAGGATTTTTAACGAATTTCTGAAATCTCAAGTCAAGACAATTGTTACGTATGTACCTATATGCTAATCAAATCAAGTACAGTTATTTTACATTAACATGCATAGAGTATATATTTAAGAAGGAATAATATGAGTAAAAACATAAGCTAGTAATTTCAAATCAAATTGCTTTTGTTAAGTAAATTTATTGACTATCAGGTGGCAAAAGGAAAAAAAGGTTACTAGTGGATTTCCTGCAGCGGGTTTCATTTTAATTGAATTTAACTGAATCAGCCTATAACCAATGATAATAATAATAATAATATTATTTTTACACGAGATTGTCGACATGTGGGGTGTTGAGTCCACTGAAATCATCCCTATCGTGATATCTGCCAACGGTTTGATCCCGGTTAGCCTCGCTCACCACCTGAGGCAGCTGGGTATCTGTGACGGTTCGCTCGCAGCCAGGATGCAGAAGGCGGTATTACTCGACTCGGCTAGGATTGTCCGCCGATTTCTCAGCCTACAACCCTAACCCCCGGCCGTTTGATCTCCCTGCCGGGGCGTAATCCTCCACCCGCTTATATTTATCTATGTAAATTTATGTAAATTTATTATATTCCTTATATATTGTATTATATTATATTATATATGTGTATATGTATATATTGAACGGGTGGAGTGTAGCTATTGTGATAATAATAATATAATAATAATAATATAATAATAATAAATACAATAATAATAACCGCCGTGTGGTTCCCGGCAGAGTAGAATAGGACCAACCCATCCTCAGCCTAGGGTGTCGTAAAAGGCGACTAAAGGCAACTAAAGCTGCACAACACCAACGCAGCCTCCTCGGAGAGCGTGAGTTCCTCTCCGAGGGAGTAATCTAGCACTCAACTTTTATGGATGGACAAGGACAATAGAAAGCGCATAGGGCCGCTGCCTGGGGGGCGCCAGGGCACGTCTGGAGCTGGCGCTGGACGTGGCAGCATGCGGGCCGCCAGCAACCCCCGCCGACCGGTACCACCACCTAGCTGGCCGGTGTCTCCACCATCCCCACCAGTTGGCTTGGCGCCGACAGAGTCTTCAGGGACTCAGCATTTGGCGCCCGCCGCTGGTGGAGTACGCCGCATGAGATGGACACAGGAGATGAATCTAAATGTCATGCGCGCGTATTTTAGGGCTATAGGGGGGGAAACCGGGCGGACTGGCTACCGAGCAGTAATGCACCGCGAGTTCCTGCTGCTCGAGCCAAATTTAAATGTCACGGAGCAAAACTTGGCAGATAGAGCTCGGTACATCCAACGAAAGGGCGTATTCAACGCCGCCGAGCTCGAACGATTACGACGTGAGGCTGCTCCTGAAGTCGAACCCGTATCTGCAGAGCATAACGCAGTTGCAACGCAACAGGGAAGCGTTCGTAGCGAAGTGCCTGTGGATGCGATCGCTGAAGAAGCAGTCTCCCAAAAAGTAGAGCAGATGAGAGGGATTTTGGAGGAGGCGATTTCCGAGATCCGGAGCGCTCCTCTGGAACAGAGGCCACGACTATCCCGTCTTCCTCTTAATGCTGCGACGCGGGTTGCCATTGAGGCAGCTAACAAGCTGCTACCTCCATATTTGGATGGCAGTCTAGGCTTGGATGATACGGGTTCTATTCTCTTTGGTGCTGCTCTAGCAGTACACCGCTTCATTGGAGCCAAAACCCGGGAGCCTGGACGCACTACTAATAATAGTAGTGACGTACCAGCCTGGAAGAAGAGAATAGAACGCCGTATCAGCCTGGCCAGGGCCCTCATTGGCAGACTGCAAAGCTTCAGGTCGGGCAACACTAGGCCAAGGATTGTGCGCTCCGTCAGAATAGCTTTCAATGGATTAGGCGTCAGGCTTGACCAGCCTGATATAGCTGAAAAACTGACGGAGCGCATCGACGGCCTGAAGCAAAGAATCGCGGCATGGGGGAGGCGTATTCGTAGGTACTCTGAGAGAGTTGAGCGCTTCCGACAAAATCGCCTCTTCGTGAGTGATCAGAAGAGGTTCTACAGGAAGTTGGAGAACCCGACGCCGTGCTTTACCTCCCCAAAACCGAATACGGCTGACCTCGTCGCCTTTTGGCGAAATACATGGTCACGGGAGGTAGAGCATGAGGAGGGCCCTTGGATTGCAGCGATTCAGGAAGCATGTGCTAGAATCGAACCGATGAACCCAATCGCCATCTCTTCGGAGAACGTAGCTGATGCGGTCCGGCGGGCACCGAACTGGAAAAGTCCGGGGGCTGACGGCCTGCACCACTATTGGCTGAAAGGGTTCTCGGTATGCCATGCAACCTTGGCTCGACAATACCAAGAGGCGATAGAGCGGAGGACACTTCCGAACCTCTTCACTACTGGGATCACTCACCTAGCTCCTAAGTCCACCAACACCGCGGATCCTACCAACTACCGCCCCATAACGTGTCTGACTTCTATCTACAAGACACTGACATCCGTTCTGAGCTGCAAAATCTCTCGTCATATTGACGAATTCAACATCTTATCTGTAGCTCAGAACGGATGCCGTGGAGGCTGTCGCGGCACAAAGGAGCTCCTTCTCATTGACTCTGTCGCGGGCCAGCTTGTCAAACGCAACCGTCGGAACTTCTCTGCTGCCTGGATCGACTACAAGAAGGCATTCGACTCGGTGCCTCATTCATGGCTTCTGAGGGTCCTCGAACTGTACAAGATCGACAGTGCAGTTCGAGACTTCCTCGAAGTATGCATGGGGCAATGGAGCACGATACTTTGTCTCCAGGGCGAGAGACTGACGACGGGTGCCGATGACCGAATCCGGATACGAAGGGGTATTTTCCAGGGTGATTGTCTGAGCCCACTTTGGTTTTGCTTGTCCTTGAACCCTTTAAGCACCCTGCTGGAGCGTTCGGGGACAGGCTTTCAGTTTCGGAGAGGAGGTACTAAAGTCTCCCACCTTCTCTACATGGATGACCTCAAGCTGCTTGCACCTAATGCTGCACGCCTTATGGAGTTGATGAAAATCACTACGGAGTTCAGCGGCTCCATCAGGATGCAGCTTGGAGTGGACAAGTGTGCGGTCGTGCATGTAGACAGGGGACAGGTGACGCAATCGGCTGAAATTAGCCTAGAGCTTTCTAACTTCAAGACCCTCTCCGAAACTGAATCTTACCGGTATCTGGGCATGTCACAATGCATAGGGGTCCAGGAGGTGGATATGAAACAGGCTGTTTGCGAGGTCTTTTTTGGACGGCTGACAAAAGTTCTTCGGAGCTACTTGTCGGGCGCCAACAAGGTCCGAGCATATAACGGCTGGGTCATGCCCACTCTCTTGTACACATTTGGCGTGCTCAGATGGACTCAGACCGAGCTCGACGCCCTGGACAGAAGAGTGCGCACGACTATGACTCACCATCGCATGCATCACCCGAAATCGTCGGTCATGAGACTGTACATCCCACGGAAGTGTGGTGGCCGAGGCCTATTAAGCGCCAAGTCCATGCATAACCGGGAGGTGTGCAGCCTCAGGACCTACTTTGAGACGAGGAGGGAGAGCGCTATCCATGGTGATGTTGTAGTATGTGACAAAGGTCTCACCCCGTTATCCCTGGCCAAAGAGGAATGGCGAAGACCGGTAGTGCTTAGCACCTCTGACCGGGAGACCGTATGGATGGAGAAGGAGCTGCATGGACGGTTTTACAAGGCGCTCCACGCACCTCACGTGGATGTTAAGGCCTCCGTGCAGTGGCTGCGATTCGGGGACCTCTTTGGGGAAACCGAAGGTTTTGTCTGTGCAATACAGGATCAGGTGGTTAAGACGAACAACTACCGGAAGCACATTCTGAAGGATGGCACTCCCGACTTCTGTCGAGCTTGTCGTCATCCCGGCGAGTCACTCAGACATGTGCTTTCGGGGTGTTCAGCGCTTGCCAACACTGAGTACTTGCACAGACATAACCAAGCGGCCAAGATTCTTCATCAAGAGCTTGCTCTAATGTATTGTCTTCTGGAACAGAGGGTGCCGTACTACCAGTACACACTGGCGCCAGTACTCGAACGCGACGGAGTCCGGCTCTACTGGGACCGGCCTATCGCCACGGACAGGACGATACTGGCGAACAAGCCTGATATCGTGGTGATGAATAGGGCACAGTCGAGGGTGTTTTTAGTGGACATTACCATCCCGCATGACGAGAACCTCGTGAAAGCCGAAACAGACAAAAAACGTAAATATCTGGATCTGGCGCACGAGATTGTCGACATGTGGGGTGTTGATTCCACTGAAATCATTCCTATCGTTATATCTGCCAACGGTTTGATCCCGGTTAGCCTCGCTCACCATCTGAGGCAGCTGGGTATCCGTGACGGTTCGCTCGCAGCCAGGATGCAGAAGGCGGTATTACTCGACTCGGCTAGGATTGTCCGCCGATTTCTGAGCCTACAGCCCTAACCCCCGGCCGTTTGATCTCCCTGCCGGGGCGTAATCCTCCACCCGCTTATATTTATCTAAGTAAGTTTATGTAAATTTATTATATTCCTTATATAAGTATTGTATTATATTTATTTATATGTGTATATGTATATCTTGAACGGGTGGAGTGTAGCAATTAAAAATATAATAATAATAATATAATAATAATATATTTGATCCAAACCAAAATGGCTCAAGCGTTACTAATAATTAATTGAAAATTATTTATGTGTATGTATAATATTGACCAATCGGTAATCATACGTGTTGACAAGCTTTTGGTATTGATTTCAAAGTAAAATTCATTCACTAATTGGATGTTAGAAATACACCGAGCTTATTCACACGTTCTCGAATGCAAATATTGTTTCAATACTGACGCTTCGAATATCGTATTTGTATTTTTAGGTAAATATCAATATTTTGTCGTAGAAAATATGTAATACTTATGTCAACCTATTACATTTTTGTTTAATCTGTTGTTATAATTTTTTTAAGCAAACAAGACAACATATAAATAGGAAGTAGGATAAAAGTTTTGTAATTTTTTTAATGTGTATGTGTAGTGTGTTATGATATTGCAGTTATTAAAGGCTATAAAACATCACGTTTATGATATGCCGTTTATGTAAATATGACAATAATGAAACTGCTTAATAAGAAACTTTAAACGAAAATTTTTTTATATTACAAAACATTTATATATATAAATGAGACTTTCTATAGATATAGTCACTCATCACGATATCTCTGGAACTATAAGACCTAGAGACTTGAAATTTAGTAAGAATATTCCTTTTGCCGAGTAGAGGTCAGCTAAGAACGGATTTTACGAAATTCTACCTCTAAGGGGATGAAAAGGGGAGGTAAACTTTGTATGGGACAACGTGATTCCTTGGTCCAATCTACTTCAAATTTTGCATAAATATTCTTTAACAAAATTGATTGAAGACGTGTTTCGTATTTTATCGAAATTTATCCCCTAACGGGGTTAAAAGTGGGTAGAAAGTTATTTTGATATAAATACTCCTTAGTCCTTTTTTTAAAATTACATTTTATTTTGACACATGTTTGACAACTCAATTCGTCTATTCGGATAAACTTCCGAAGAGCGGATACCGAATTCCGTCATGAAATTTGGCACGGACATTCTATTTCTATGAGTCCCCTTAAAGGGATTTTTGGCGGCACACAATACAGGTTACAATTACAGGCTGATACAATACACTACAGTACAGGAGCATTTGTGGCCTGCAGTGACGAAACTGAGCCTTACCATGAATATTAGAGTCCATCTAAGGGGAGATGTTACTGCCGGACAGTTCTCAGACCTGTTGCTTAAAATAGGAAATGGTGATTTCCGGGAACTATATAATAATATAATGTATGAGTTTATATAAGTATGTATTTACTATAAACAAAGCTTAAGATCAAACTCTTACTGTAGCGGGAGTAAACTTAAGCGAAAGCTGCTTCTCTCACAGTCAGTTATATGTGGCATATTCCAGAGTAGCCTGGTGATTCTAGCACCCCGAACGAAAAACAAACAATATTGTTTATAAAAAAAATACTGCGGAAGGTGTAGTATTTCGATTTCGTTGTAAAAAGATAATACCCCCATGTAACTTTCTCCAGATCAAAGGCAGAGCTTCGTGATCATAAATAAAATATAACAATTTTTATTTTTATTTTAATGTTTATTTAAACTTTAAATCCCTACTCTATAATAAATATTGTTATATTTTATAAGTATTCAAATATTTTAACATAATAATTTATAAGTTATAATAAACTTAATAACGTAAAAAAAAAATCCTATTATAACCATTTTCGACTTCTACGCAGACGAAGTCGCGGGCTAAAATATTATGTTTGACAACTCAATCCGTCTATTATGAAATATTTTCCAGTATCGACGCAGGCAGGTGTGTATTTGTGTGTATTTTTATAAATAATAAATTCAGGGGGCGGGCCGCTAGTATATTTATATTTATATTTATTATAGCGGTTAAGAATGTAGACGCGTTTATAAGAATATTATATTAAAAATTTGGTACGTATAACAGTGGCATACTAGTGGGAGGCTTTATAGAAACTTATAGGGACTTAACTTCAGCACTTAAGGGCATACTCATATCTAGTCTATTCTTACGTACCTACTTTAATCCTTTAGAAGCTTAGAGCTTCTTCCGTGCGCTACAATATCAAAGACGTCCGTTCATGAAAATTTTATTTAAATCGGTATGTTATCATTTACTAGGCCATTTAAATTTAATAGACCATTTTAGTGTAAAAAATTCCCTATGAAGAGTTCCCTCTATAAGAGTAAGTGACGGTATACAAAACAATATATTTTAGATAAAAACAATAATGATATTTAAAATATATATATATATATATATATATATATATATATATATATATATATATATATATATATATATATTTATATATATAATAATCAATCCATGTCAATCGGATCAGTGCCGTATTTTGGGTCAAATTGTATCTCATAGACGTATCTTAAAGGTTGGTGCGGTTAGATGGACAAATCGAACATGGTGAATTTAATATGGCGGTCCAAAATACCATATGATGACCGAATTTTTGAAAATCAACCGATTTGCATCGAATTTCGTCTACGGGGGTTTTCGGGGTCGCTGAACACGAAACTGAGGTCAGACTTACAAATTCAAGATGGCGGATCCAATATGGCAGTCGCCTTTTTTGAAAATCAACCGATTTCCACCAAATTAGGTTTACGTTTGTCGTCTTTGATCATAAATTCGCTATCAAATTCTATAGCATAGAAATAATAAAAATAATAATATTCTATAAATTTGACAACGAATTTATAATACATACACAACAACACTTACAATGCAAGTTTTAATAAATTGAGTGTGCTCGATAGGGCGAAGCAATATTTCATGGCTTCACATCGCCTACAATTATACAAGGCGCAGATCTGGCCCCACATGGAATACTGTTCTCACCTGTGGGCCGAAACGCCTCAGTATCAATCCTTTCATTTGACCGCGTTCATCGCCGGGCGGCTCGAATCGTCGACAACAAGATTATCTCCAATTGGCTTCATTATTTGGCGCTGCGTAGAGATGTCGGACCACTCTGCATCTTCCACCGCATCTATCACGGGGAATGTTCTGCTGAATTTTTCGGATTAATACCTGCAGCAGAATTCAACCACCAGACATCGCTTGAAAATTCCAAATTTCACCCACATCACCTCGATGTCCGGAAATCTACAACTACTCGATTTTTACGACATGTCCTGCTTCGAACGACTACTATATGGAACCAGCTGCCACCTACGGTATTTCTGAAACGATACGACTTAGGGACCTTCAAAAAAGATCATAATCTTATTTGAAAGGCCGGCAACGTACCTCCTAATCCTCTTATGTAGCGGGTATCTATCGATGTCGCTTTCACTTACCATCAGGTGAACCGACTGGCCTTTTGCCACCTCTATCATAAAAAAAAAAAAAAAATTCGTAGTTTAAAGCTTAATTATACAAATATACTTTTCAGTACCACTTCTTCATTCTTTCACCTAAAGATTAAAAAGAACGATAAAAGACGAAACAAAAAATGGTATCAAATCAGAATGACAAAGATTTTATATCCGATTTAAATATACGAACTATGTATCAATCTATAAGCTAAGTACTTCTATTAGTTTTGCATTAACAGGTAAAATATTATGCTATATCATTTAAATCGACCGTAACTCCGGTAGCACCCTGAATTAGTTGTGGTCTAGATATCAAAGGCAATTTATTACGAACGTTTACTGTTTAATGGCAAACCACTGACAAGATTCAACACCGATATACATTTGTAGTAAATGTTCAGTTCCTTAATTAATATGTATAGTAGAACTTGTCTAACTTCATACATATTGGCAATCATAATCATATTTATTTATAGTATTTAACACAATATATGTCAAAAATGTTTTTATAGTTCAACTTAAATAAAACAGATAAAAAAACCGAATAATTTAATTATTACGCCTGATGTAAAATAGCGTTAATGATCGAATTTAAAACCAATCTAAATAAAATATTGATTACTTTGAAAATAAAACTGTAATAATATAAAATAAATGTAATGTTATAAAAACAAGAATAAAATATGATAAAATTATAGCTCCAAATTTCATTTCTCAGCGTTATCACACTTTATCACATATTATGTACCTTACATATGTGTGTAACTATAATTTATTAAATAACAACACATAATTTCAAAAGTGACAATAATTGAAAAGTGCACTTGAGGCCTACTTGAATAATTAAATTTTGAATTTTGATTTTTGAATAATTTTGATGTTAGTGATACGACAATATTTTTTGGAAACGCCAGACCTCAATCCCATCGAGCATTTACGGGATGAATTGGATAGTCAGATCCAAAAAAAAAATTAAAATGAAACTTATTTTGAAGGGTCTTTATTAGAACAATGGGCAAAGTTACGACAATAAAAAAAATAAAGCATCGAATCGGTGCCTAAAAGACTGTCAGCTGTATTAAAAAACAAAGGAGGAAACACCTGATAGTAACGACTTATGTAAAAAAAAAATAATATATTGCTACATTTAAAGTAATTTCAACTAACTTTTGGCACTAAATATTTTCTAAAATTCATTATAAATTCAGTTGTAATAATTTTATATATTCAATAAATATCAGAAAGTGTAGATAATCGAACAAGAAATTAATATGCTTTGTATGTTTAAATTTAATTTAATAAACCTTTATGCACGTTTCATATTATTATTTCTGATATTTTGTAGTTTCAACTGCCTTTTGCCGGCCACTGTAAACGCATAAAAAAGTAAGTATTAATTCTGTCACAATATTAGGAACTTAGAGCCTATACTAATGTAATGTATACTCTAAGATTTGGAATTTTCCTGTTTTATTTACTAAACTTTATTACATAGTAGCCTACTGTTAGTGACCTATTAAAAAAAAAAAAAAAAAAAAAAAAAAAACTATTAATTCCTTCTAGAATAACATGATTGAAGTAACAAAAAAATAGTTGTGGAAAATCCAAAAGTGCACGCCTCATAATCTCATTTTTCACAATAAAATTCTTAAAAACAATTAAACCACATCGAATTAGACAGTAAAATTAAACAAGATTACATTCATAACTAGGTATACTAAAGCGTAAGAAAAAAAAAAGAACTCGATTTGCGACGTATTTCGGTCGTTATAGTGACCACATACAGGATCCGCACATACAGACACACGGACGTCCAAGATACACCGTTCAAGATTCCAACTTTTTAATTAGTTTAAATTACAAAAATAGTATCAAAAATATCATGAGTGTTAAAAATAGTACGGTACTTACTACATCAGCCTATGACCCACCCACTGCTGCGCAAAGGCCTCTTCTCCATATAGAAAAATAGTGTTTTTTTCTTAATATGTGTGTATATACATTATTTTCAAAGTGCAATATACGATAAATACAGACATTTTAAGTGAAAATTCAGTCGTTTTGCGTAAAGTTATAGTAGAACCTTTTTTTTTTCGCTGGGAAATGCATTTACGCATCCCGCCGCCCGAAGGCGATGGGTACGTGGGACTCGCTGACACGGCAGAACGTGCCATAATACCGCACTAAAACCCAGCGATGCGCTCATCGTCGTAGTGGGGCGCCACGGGATCACTTTCGCATGCAACCGTGACGCCCCGACGGTTGGCCCGCCTATGCGGACCGCCTTCGCCTATAGAGCGCTCGTGGGCACCGTGAGCGCTCTATTTACCTGGTGGCGAGTGGAAGGATTATAGGTACCCCTTCCACTCTATTGCGGAGGGTGAAGGAGCGCGTAACGGCGTCTCCTTCCCCCCGGTCGTCTCCTGCGAAGCGGGTTAGCGTTAGCGTCTGCTTCACGCATGACCTCCTCGCAGAAGGAGGCCACGGCCGACCAACACCTCTCGCTGCCGAGCATGCAGCGGACCACGCTCGACAGCGAGTGAGAGTAGAACCTACCTCAACGCTTTGCTTATGAGGAGTGCAATTTGAAATAGACGTGATAGCTCGTGAATCGGACCTATAACACCTGTGAGTAGTTTTCATAGTAAAATTACAAAATTTAATTCTGATAATTTAGACGACTTTGACTATAAACTGTATTCGTAGACAGTTTTGATGAACTATCGTGTATGATTTCTAGACTGAATATTAACCAGATTTATCAAAAGATCTTTTTTGTATACATACATACATGTATTTATGTATTGTCTATATATGTATATAGACAATACATTGGATAGACAAACTACAATAAAAGACTTAGGAATTTTAATGCGCCTAGATCTTAGTTTTACTGATTATATTTTTGTAAAGTTGCTACTAAAGCCTACAAAAAATTAGGGTTTAACTTGAGCTAAACTAGTGGTTCTGAAAGTGTTGCGGTGATGAAAATATTATAAAATAGCTTCGTAAGAAGCATTTTAAAAAATAACAATGTTATCTGGAGTCCACATGAAGCATAAAGGCATACATACACATGAAGAGGTATGGATATTTTGTAGTCTATCCTTTTGTGAATATTTCTTTGTTTTTACAGGGAATGTTAGGATATGATTCTCTGGAATTAAGAAAATATGTATTCTTGATGGAATATTTCGAACGAAGGTCATTATGGGACGACGCGGAGGGGTACCCTAGCCGGCAAAAAACGTTCGTAACGAAAAGGCATGGAGTAAGATTTTTTGTTCAAAACTTTGTTTAAAAACCGAATAGAAAATAGAAAATAGAATTCTACAAAAGAAATATTCGAAGCTAAAAATCAATATAAAGTGAATGAAGAAAGTCGCTGAAAGCCGTTGGATGGAGGTTGCTTTGAACGATATGGAAGGCCTATGTTTAGCAGTGGACATCCATTGGCTGATATGATGATGATGACGATGATGATGGTGATGATGATGGTGACGACGACGATGATGATTATGATGATGATGATGAAAAATCAATTATCACTTCACTATTCATTCTTAACTGTAATTATTTAAAAATCAATTTTTTTTAATATTCAATTTATCAATGTTTTTTTTTTTTTTTATAATAGTTACCAATTTTGTGGTTTTATTTCTGAACTGGTAAAAAATAAAAATAGAACTTTAAACTAATGTTTATGTAACAAGGAACTGTCTGTGTCCTACGATACAATACTTTTTTTATAATTTAATCATGGGTAAATAATATAAATATAATTGAAATAAATAAAAAAAAAACATATATAATATTTTTGACCTATCAGTAGTAAGTCTGATACGTCATACTCTGTATGCAGTGCGGGGTTGCAGTTTGAGGTCATCGCTAATTCGAGCTTTGACCTTGCTTAATGCTGTGTTGGCGTGGTGTTTGACTCTCAATTTATTGTTTTCAACACCTGCTGTGTTTCGCAGAACGGTCGAGCGATATGTTGAGACTAGAGATTTTATATATATTTAGACTTTGTAAGATATGATTAGATTATTTTAAGATCTGTAATGCTTGCAATATAATTTGTCTATAATAAAGAAATATATTTACCATATTTGTGCATTTGATGTTGTTATATTTAAAAGTTATTATTGACGATAAATTCTGAAGCGTGATTACGCTGTTGTTGTTCATCATCATTTTTTTATGTTAATATAAGTAATGTATTCTATGTTGCATGCAATCATCTTTTATTTTTAGGCGTATAAGAGGATTTATTTTACGTGTGAATGGTGTAATTATCTCTAGTGAATCTCTAACAAAATAAACAAATAAATAAAAAAACAATTTTACTATCAAATCGTTAAGATCCTTTTATATTTTATTACAGTACAACATTAAAATAATGAATTTAATTTTGTAATTTATCTTCATTTATTTCGATAAATATAATTCTATCGTTTTAATCACTTAAGCTTCTAGTTTATGCGAAACGAGACTCATCAAATATTAAAGTAAAGAGCTGACTGCCTTCAAACTTGAACAAGTAACTGACTCAGATTGCCTTTGAATAATAAACCGTGTTAAAATGAGTGTCCTATTCTAATAATATAATAGTTTTAACAAGGTTTTAAATTATAAAAATATTGTAAGGTAAATGTTTACATATAAACTACTGACTATTAATTTTTTAAAATAATTACAGATAATTTTGGTATAAATTACGTCCGCGTGGAATGGTGCCAAGAATACTGGCAGCATTTCCCCGTTCAATCGCAATTCCGATTATTTAGGCAAAAATGCACCAGCTTTCCTATCACCAGTAGAGGCTATGAGACGTGGGGTCGATTCTTTTAGATTTATTTTGCACTGTTACTCCAAGTTACGAGAACTTTGACTGTAAACAGACGGCACAAAAACTTAACTTGGGATAGGTGATAAATATTTGTGACGTTTAGTCATTTTAGCTTTCTGCGTAGTGGCTCTTGCTCTTAAAGCTGTCTTACAGACATAAGAAAGAGTAGGGAATCAGTGTTGAACCACCTCTCTCTCTCGGTCTCTCGGTCTTTTTCCATCATCACGACTAATTTCACTAGATTCAATAAGAGCATGAACGTCGATGGTGGGAAGAACTCTTTTAATGGTTTCATTCTGGGAACCCTGGCGAGAAAAACTACCTGAACTCTTGTTGTTCTAATTTCCTTTCCACACGAACACCTATGTTCAAAGCAAAGTGGTGCTCCCAACCGGAGACCTACACAAATTCGAAAACTTCCATTACCTAAAAGTGGCCCAAGGTTTTTGACGGCATTGCTTGTAACAAGTGACCTGACTGAGCCTTGCACGGATTTTGTCACTTGTAAGATTTTGCGTCAAATTTTCACGAGTATTGTGAATTAATGACGTATCCCAAAGTTTTTGTTTTGTAACTTCCTTGGGGATATCGTCTTTAGGACACCTCCAGTTTTCTACTTCGATAGCATCTATAATTTAGACTGAACTTGATTTTAAAATTTCCGAACATAGGCTTTTGATACTATTCACAGAAGCAAAGCAGGAAGAGCGACACTAGAAATTTTTCTCACGCCGATGGCACCACTCTAATTAGTAACGTAGCTTGGGTCTAAGAATTTTCTTCAAAAGATACATTTAAATTTTTTTTCTAAAGAAACTTTTAAAGTCGCATCAAATTTATCAGTAAGGCCAGGAAATCTCCAAATTGGGCTCGTTCGAAGTAATAATAATACAATTGATTGATAACCTGTCTATAGATAGTCATCATAAATGGCGTACCGCAGCATACCGCGATCATATCATCATTGAATATGTGAAATCATTTACACATAGTTTAAAAATACAACGAATATTTACAAATAATTAATATTGCATAAATGATATTTATTGTATTATGCATAAATCAAGAAGTACAATATTTATATTAATTTAGTTTTTGGTATTTCACAAGGTATTATAAATGCTTAAAAAATATGATATGCTAAGCGGTGCCACTTTTAATCAATGACAGAGTCTAACTTGTTGGTATTGTATCTAGACAGTTTTGATATAAATATTGAAGTTGCATTTCTTAAATTTATTCTTTATCTTTTCTTGTCAACTATAACTTCGGTTACTAGAGTCAAAATTTAATGGGACGATGGTTATTCGCTAATGTCTGGGATATAGTGTTATCCTACCGAAAATTAACATTAAGAAGTAAACCCTTTCGAGTTCGCTTTTTCTAATAAATAATTTTTTTTAATAATTTATTTCGCTTTTTCTAATAACTTTTTTAAGAGTAAATAGCTTTAGCCACCTATTCACCTTGGTTGATGCATCGCTCCAGGAGGTCAGATTTTATTTTATTTTCTCACAATCTCCTCATAAGAAAAAAAAAATGATAGTTCAATCAGTTCCCGATAATCGTCACTTACAATGATTTTTGCAGTTTTGATTATAAAATGTCAATAGTAATTTTATTGTTGTATTACAAAAATGTTGTGTGACGATATCGATTTATTTTTCAATAGTAGCAGGAATAAGAGTGTTCCAGTTGTCTCTAAACATTTTTTAACATTGAGATATCAGTATATTACAAGTATGTAATTTGATGGATTTTTGTTTCGAATACATATTTTGAAACCAGTTTGTAAACATGATCGAGGCAAGCAAAGAATACTACTAATTTCCTGTCTAGTATTTCTTCCAAAAGTAGACAACTCCTTTCAATCGTCCTGTATTAGATGTAGTTGTTTGAGACACATTGGGTGGTTTACTGGCTGTTAGAGATTTTCAACCGTTCCAAAGCATCAGCATGTGTTATATCCAAATCTCCTCACGGTTCTTTTAAACATCTCGTATTTTTTTTTTGCAACTCCCTCCACGCATGGTGAAGATATGCGTTAGAAAATAAAAACTTTAAGAAATAAGGGACACCCTAGTATTAATTATGATATTAAATTTATTTTTTTGAAAATTGATTTCATTATTAAGTATAACAAGAAGCAAATACTAATAAATTCTTCAACATTTTTAGATCTATAAACAAGTGTTATTCAAAAATAAACAATTGATATTTTATTGAAATAAATCTTATACACTTAGGCTCGTTAATATGAAGTAGGATGAGGCACTTTAGTATAGTCACGATATTTATGAATTTAAAATAACTTCACAATGTTTTCAAAACGTAATTAAAATAATTATGAAATCTATTTTTAAATATCATTTAATTTTTGATGGTAGCTTTTAAAAAAAGAAAAGTTAAGCCGTTTACAAATACGAGTCACGTAATACGTGGCGCCAAGCAGATCTGCTACATATATGGCTTCTCACTCTGACATTATAAAATTGATGTTATCTTACTTGCTCAGATATACCACAATGAAGGAACACGAATGATATGGAAATATAGCATTACAGTGTGAGGAAGTGAGATGCAAATAAATCGCATTGTGCGGTGTAAAGTCAACCTTATAGTTTACGGAGACTAAAAAAAAACCTTTGTATTTGCTCAGCAATCTACTTGCGAACACAACACAAACTCATATAAAATATTGCACTTTTCCTACGGGAATTGACATTTCAGCATTACAATTTATGACTAGCGAAACGAAATGTATTTCTTTAATTGTAAATGTTATGTTTATTTTAATTTAATTTTTTTTTATGTTTAATTTTATAGATTAAATATTTCCCAAACGCACTTTCAAATATAAAGCAATTAATGTCAAGGTATGTTTGACTGTTTTACAAAAATCAAATATCAAATAAAATTCCTCATTTTACATAAGACTGTTTAGAATAATTACGATACTTAATGACAAATAATCATTCTGAGTAAAAAAGGCTTTAAAAATCAGACACATCAGTACACAAATAGTATAATCAAAGTTTTAAGCTTTATTGATAAAATAAAATTAAATATAGAAATCGCCTCCATTTTATTCTCTTCAAATAATATGCTTACTTCAATTCATAATAAAAAATGCTTTCTTCCAATGTTCATTCTCGTTTTGAACACAAAGGAATACAACTGCGACACCTGATTATTCAAAGATGCTCATTTAATCTCGTGATATAAAAATACATATCTATTACAAAAGTCGAATTAAGTCACGTAAGCTATATTAAACACATATGTAAATATATGGTAATATAAATTATCACGTATTGAGCGTGTTTGCTTGCTGCATGTTGAACAACGTACCCGGGAACATAGAATATTATTCATCCTTTACATTTTTAATGATACAATATTTGTAAGTCCTTTTTAAACTTAAAATATTTCAAAAATGTCTATGTACTGTTCAGGTTTACAATAAAATAAACTGCACCCTTTTGCACAATTTGCAGTAATCATGTTTTCCAACTCCAGGGTTGTGAGTTCAACTCCCGCTCCAAGTCCGAGTGTTAAATTAATATTGTAACATACGTATCTATTGTGTATGAATTAAATTGAACTAAATCAGCCAACCCGCAGTGAAGCAGAGTGGTGGATTAAGCTCCAACCCTTCTTCTATGTGGAGAAGAGGCCTTTACTCAGCAGTGGGTTGTTTACAGGCTGATAGATAATCAACCTGTAAACGTCTTACAACTGGGCAAAAGCTACTTCTCCATAATGGGGTTAGTTTGGAGATTAATCCAGCACACTGCTCCACTCAATGGGATGACGAATATTTTCCCTACCACGAATAGCGATCACGATTACGTGTCTATGAAAAAAGTTGTTATAAGCTTAGATTTATTTTAAAAATATAAAAAAATGTAAAACACAAGCAAAAAAATAGCCTATCTTATGAACATTCGATCGTGTGTGTATCTTAAACACACACATATCAATGATTATTATATAAAATGCTTATTTTTTACTAGCGAGAAATATACCAGTATATTATAATTATATAAAATATTCAATAATAATGAATAGGTAAACTTTCCTTGCTATGTTTGTTTGGTACATTTATATTTGTTTGCTTTATTGATCCCTTGAATATTCAAGTTTTAGTAATAATAACTAATGTCTAACACACGAAAGGCTGAAACTGAGTTATTTACGAAAGTTTTACACGGCTACTTTAAATTAATGTCACAGATGTCATTGAACTACACGTCAGTGTGCTCACTGGAGTTTGACATTTAATAAAAAAAAAAACTTCTACATTGAAATTTATATAGGCATATATATATACAATCCCATATATATATATATATATATATATATATATATATATATATATATATATATATATATATATATATATATATATATATGGGATTGTAACAAGTCAAACGTTTAAAAATAATTGATATTTCTTTAATACGTCCGGAACAAAAATTAACACGTCTACCATCGGCTTACGTTTCCTTTTTTTTTTTTTTTAATGTTCAATCACATAGTCGTACTCCTGTATACCTGGTCTGTACCAGTTTTAAGGTTAAAACACGCAGATGCTTTGAGCAGACATTCCGTATGCTTTATACTTACTGAAACTACGCTTCGTATTAAGAAAGCATAAGTAGAAGATGCCCAGATTAACCTATTAAAAATAATTCTAGGAAAAAGAACCTTTGAAAGACTACATTTATCGAAAATGGAATACTTACGTTAAGAAAAACGGAAGAAAACTAATGATAGTACCGAAGGATATGCAATACGACATTATAAAAAAGATTCACGAGAAGAGCTCTATGAACGCCTTCTCACAGCTTTCATCAAAGTAAAATTCCATTCTTCTTAAAAAAAAATTATAAGTGGCCTAGCTATTAAAGAGTAGTTTTTTTATAAATTTCCTAAAGTAGCCGGTGAGACTAAGAAATGCTTGTAATTATTTAATATTTTTAGGTACTTTAAATTTTGAAAGAGAATTTAGTTTCTCATTTGATTGTTGGTCTTTATTATTACTGATGATATATCCTAAATATTGTATCTCCTTCTTCATAAAAAGACATTTTATGCAGTTGAACTCCAATCCGAATTCTCTCTTCTTTCTTATCCTCATTTTTTTTAGTACCTCCTTTAATTTTAGAAGTCTTTCTTCTTCAGTCTTCGAGGGTATAATTAAGTCGTGGTGATAAACGAGAACAACACCTTTAGAAATAAGGTCTTGAAATATGTTGTTAATAAGCCTTTGGCATACGGATGGTGCTGTGCAAAGCCCGAGTGGCATCTTTGTAAGCTGGTATTGTCCTTGAGGGGTCACGAAGGAGTTGCAGTTCTGACTATCTTTGTGAACGTTCACGTACAGAAATCCATTTTGCAAGTCAAGTGAAATAAATAGTTTTGCCTCCTTTAACTGGTCCAATTGATCTTCTATCAATTGTAGTGGGAATCTTTCCTTTATTAAATTCTTATTTAATCTCCTGTACATGTTCATCTCACCATGTTCTCTAATCAATACACAATCAATACAAAATTATGATTATCTGACGATGATCTGATCTGATATGATGGTCTGATTGATCTAGTCAAGACCTAGTATCTAGATTATGAGATCTTTGAATAAAAATAACATAAATAAAAAAACTTTTATGTTCATAATATATCCTTCTGTAAAGAGTTAGAGTGAGGGGATTAAAGTTGTTATGGAACTTTTATTTCTGGTATTAAAGTATGGAATTTGGTTAGTAGTACTTTTTTTTGTATGATAAAATTATTGTTTTTATCTAAAATATATTGTTTTGTATACCGTCACTTAGTAACATGGACTTTTTACACTAAAATGATCTATTAAATTTAAATGGCCTAGTAAACGATAACATATCGATTTAAATAAAATTTGCATGAACGGACGGGACGGCTTTAATATTGTAGCTCACGAAAGAAGCTCTAAACTTCTTAAGAGTTTAAAGTACGTAATAATAGACTAGATATGAGTATGCCCTTAAGTAATGAAGTTAAGTCCCTATAAGTTTCTATAAAGCCTTCCACTAGTATGCTACTGTTATATGTAACAAAATTTTTTTAATTTAATATTCTTATAAACGCGTCTACATTTTTAACCGCTATAATAAATATAAATATATAAAAATAAAAAATTATGTAATATAAAAAACATGATGTATACAATTTAAGCGTCATTGATTTTTGACAATTATTTAATAAATATGTTATTGCTTGGTTTCTTATTTAGCAGTTTCATTGTTGTCATAATTACATAAACAGCATTTCATAAACGTGATATCTTATAGCCTCTAACAAGTACAATATTATACAACACTACTGCATATACAGATTAAAAAAATTACAAAACTTTTATCCTACTTCCTTGTATTAGTTAGTAAAAAAGTTTGTGAGTACAGTACGTCTACCATAAGTTTTTGTTACAAGCCGCGCACATGACATAACTACAGTAGTAACGTAGAAACGCAATAGTAATGATAGTATCCGCGAGAGGCGCTGCTCAACTTTTCATACAAATTGTCTACTACACTCGCTTACGTGTCATCTCTTGAAACTCATGGTAGACGTACTGATGTGTGGTTGTTTATTACTTTCACGTCAAAACTACCAATCTGATTGCGATGCCACTTAGTTCACATTTAAATGAAAGTTCAAAATAACACGTTAACTACCTTTTATCCCAAATTTCTAACACGACTGGAAATTACGAAGGAAAATTCGCAAATCAATATCGTGGTTTCATAAGATAAATAGAATAAATATTTCAACTTTCTAATCCAGCAGCGCCACCACCACGGTACCACAACAGCCAGCCGTTGCATGTCCACTGCTCAAAGCAGGTCTCCTCCATCATCTCTGGGGGATTTGGAATACTCGCGACATTTGTCAGGCGGGTCTGCGGGCAGTGTGTTGAGGCAGGATATGGTGACTCGGCAACAAAGGTTGGAACAATTCTTCTCTGGCGGCCACGGCACGGAAAAATTCTCCAATATCAGTATATTATAATGCAAAATTTATTTTTAAAAGATTAGAAAACATTGATTAAGTATACGAGCTTGTATGTAGTCACGTTAAGTATAGAATCGCGTGAGCTGCGCCCTCGAATATACAAAGATGTATCACTTATGCAAATAAGTACGGTCTGGAATAGGTGTACAACCTTCAAAATAATAAATAATTATACCTGTATCAAAGACCATTTAATTGTATGCACTTAGTTTGTATAATTTATTTATTTCTTTCCTTGGTATAATATGTGAAACGTTACAAATTTATTTTTATTAAATACTTTATTTTACTTAAAATTTAATATCATACTAGACTAGCCAATTACAATACAGAGTTAGAGACAAACTTGGCAGCTTTATCAACTGACTTGAAAGAAAGAGTTCGTCTGTATGTGTATCTGTTCGTTCGCCAATACCATCGTGAACGTGAACCGAACATACATTAACCGAGTAATTTTAAGTATACGTCCAAATCGTATCTTTCCATCCATGATCAGAACGCAGATGCTAAGTCCAAGAGCGAAGGGCGAGTAGCAGACGCCTTGAAATCTATCTACTCGGTAGGGATGATACCTGATACCAAAAGGAGCGAGGTTCGGTGCTTTGAAGTGGCACTCCAACCAAAATACTGGGGTACAGCGGGTTAATCACTTACTTGACTGAAGTAAAATAAGGTTATTGTGTAGTAGAAAAAATATTTTATACGTCTTATACTAAATTTTAATAAAAGATACAAACTGTCTTTGGGAGCATTTTAATTTACTATGCTATAAAAATATTTAATTCGGATAATATTATCGTATATAATATAAGACATGTATGTATTATATAAGAAAAATTCAGATTTTGTCTGATAGAAGTCTATATAGATATGTCTTATACATATGATTTTAAACTGAAAATTAAGTAGATTTTTCACAAAGGATATGGCAAGAACTTTCTTAAGTTGTTATTATTTGTTAAACTTCCATCCATTCCTTCTAAACATTTTATTAAACAAATGTTAACAATCATATAAGTTTATTTTGTGCCGTTTAAAAATTTAGTTCATTTAAATTCAGTAAAATTGATACAATCCGATAGAATATGCACCGATAATAATCAATAACGTAGTGCCTAGCTACGAAGTTTGTTATCAACTTTCGATTGACTGTTATTGCTTAACTCCACGGAATTTCGTTGCAGTATACTACATTATTCTCTTTATACATTTCTAAACTACATTAAAAACCTATAAAATTTATTATCCAAAAGATTTTTTGCAATGTTTTTATTCATAAATAAAACTAAAAATGTGAATCATTTATATCAGACGAAATGTCTTGAAGTAAATAAAAATGTTTTGGTGGAAAGACGCAAATGTTAGCATCTCGTTGACACTTTTTGTCTTATCTTCTATGAATATTTATATTGAATATTAAACAATACCAATGTGTTTTCAAACATTAAAATTTATTTACAATAATAAATATTATGTAATTGATTCAAAAGTGGTCAAATGTAATTATTCCTCATTTTTTTATTGTTATGTGGATATGTGATTTATTTATTTATGTTATATTTATTATGTAGAAATATTTTTTGCTGTGAAAAACAAGCTATAAATATACCCGTTTCTATAAAGAAATAATAATCTTATATAAATACTTAAAATTTTTATTGTTTTGCTCTTTTATTTACACACAATTTATTTAGCGGTTCTATTCAATAAAAAGATCATCTATACATATAATAAAATGGTAGGAAAGTCAAAACTGTACATTGAATATTTTTTTAAAAGAATACTTGGGGTGTGATCTACAATCGATACCGAAGCCAAAAATATAGTTTTTAGAATTTTTGTCAGTTTGTCTGTTTGTCTGTATGTATGTCCGGGATAAACTCAAAAAGTACTGCATGGATTTACTTCAAATTTGGTACGAATATTACTGAGAAGTCGGATCAACATATAGGCTACATATTATCACGCTATTACATACAGGGATCGAGCAGTGAACCTTTATTTCTGCAACGCATTCGGTAACAACGTGTAGTCTAACGAATGAACTTTGAATGTTTTTATTATGTTAATAACCATGCTATAAGCTATCTTCATACTATAAAAATCACGAAATATAATTAACTTAGGCCGATAAACATAACGAATGTAAGAATAAATGTAATATAAGAAATGAATATAAGTAGTATCAAGACAATTTTAAAGCAGCCCCATCTATGAGATTTTAAAAACAACAAGTCGAATTACATGTGTAAACCCTTTTTGGATATAAATAATTTAAATTTGATCAAGTTGGCGAGGTTAATAGGTGTTTTTAAAAGTGATAGATGGAGTTGTGCATTTTCTTCTTAAAAATTGTATCGTTATTTCGTTTCAGAGATGAGCAAGACAATTAAAAAAAATGTGTTTATATAAGTTTTAAGCTGATTCATCTATGTCTTATAAAATTTATCGAGTTTGTCTGTACGTAATAACAAACAGAACTCAAAAAGAACTGCATAGATGTCTAACAAAATTTTAAACTCGAAAACGGCACGCTATTGCTGTAAGCAATGTGAGCTAAATAACGAAGAAAGAGGAAAATTAAGCATGCCATATATATCATAAAGATAAGAAATGCTTATGCTTCTTCGGAATCTATTTCCTCCGAAGTTGTGTAACGGGACCCGCCTTAAAGTCATCTCGCTCCACAGACACACCATTGAGGCGGAAATTCTTACGGGTTGTGGCGTCGGCGAGGCAGTATTTATACCACGCATTCCCCTTATACCTCATAACTTCCCGTTCCAGTTCAAGCGCTTACAGATCACCGTGAGTGTTTGCATCGCGATGACCATCAATAAGTCGCAGGGGCAGACACTGAGGGTAGCTGGTGTCGACCTCAGGATGAGCTGCTTCTCACACGGGCAGCTGTACGTCGCTTGCTCCCGCTTCACCAGTCCTGACTCTCTTTACGTTTTGGCTACGAAGAGCCAAAGCCAGTGCCTGATTAAGGTAACTTGATGCCCTAAGCAATTTTCCCCTGTGGGCCCCCCTATCCTTAAATGAACTACAAAGAATTAATTGAAAAAAAATGTGAATACATATCGTAGGTAGAATATGTATGTGTTGTTCCTTTTGCCCTTATCCCATCCCATCAGGGGTGTTCATGGGAAAAAATAATTATCGTATTGTGTTATCGATAATTATCGAATGAACACTTATCGATAATTATCGGATAAAAAGTTATCGATAGTTGGGGACAGTTATCGATAATTATCGGATAAAAATAATCGATAGTTGACGATAGTTATCGATAATTATCAGTTCAATTTTCGGACTACGAAAAAAAAAAGGTCATCCGGCGTCCTTCAGTATGGACATTTTCCTCCGTACCCTATACGAATACTTAAAAAAAAAAAAAGTCCTCCTCCGTACCATAATTATCGATACTTATCGGATCCAAAAACAATTATCGATAATTATCGAATACCACAATATTATCGATAATTATCGGATGGCACAAAATTATCAATAATTATCGGATCGCAAAAAATTATCGATAATTATCGAATGAAAACTTATCGATAGTTATCGATAATTATCGAATGAAAAATTATCGATTCAAAATTATCGAAAAACACTTATCGATAATTATCGAATGAAAAATTATCGAGTAGTTACGAATTATCGATAATTATCGCACACCCCTATCCCATGCTAGGTGGGGTCGATACAACATGATTTCGTCGCTGTCATGTCGTCTCTGGTGCCCCCCAAGACGGGATGCCCTAAGCAATTGCTTAAATAGCTTATAGGCTATTCCGGCACTGGCCAAAGCACTAATGTTGTATATTGAGAAGTCCTATAAATATGTATTTTTACCCTATTCTGTATTCCTTATTCATTATTTTCTCCATCTGCGTCAGTCACAACTTATGACTTAATTCAGCAGAATCACCATAAAGTCATTTATTCAAAGCAGGTTGAAAATAAGCACTTTTTGAAGTCAATTTTACAAAAGACAGTCTCCCTCTGTTACTGCACTTTCTGTAGATATGAAATGTAAATAAGAAACAGGTAAACGAATGTTATTTTAAAAGGTATAATCGTAGGTATTTTTGGTGCTGTATAGCGTTCACGCAGACGACGTCGCGGGCAGCAGCTAGTTCATATTAAATAACTATTATCGGTTAACAGATCATGCCCAATTTACAGATCATGTCCAAAATATTTCATGGAAGATACTCTGCTCCTTTAATACATTAGCACAAATACGCTAGCGGAAGCTACAATTTTTAAATTTAATATTAAAAAATATTTATATTAATTGTCAATATAAATAATGGCTTTTCGTAACATATAATATTGTGAAATTAAACTACCAATTCTAGCTATACAATGACATAATATTAAATTATTGGTAAAAATTTCATAGAACTCCTCTTTCATAAAATCGGTAGCGTTAAAATAACAAGATTAACGCTTATCGAAAAGTGTCGATGTTTTTTGCACACATATTATTACGAGTATATGTATTATATAATATTTTATGTGTGTATTTTTAAAGAGGTACAATATGTTGTGTTCAATAAAATGATGCCCATAGGTTTCGAGTGAAATATAAATAATTAGGTCAACAAAAAAATATTATTCATAATTTGTGACTATGGCGAAATTATTTAATTTGACAAAAAAAAATGATAGAAAGTTTTGTTACCCGAGCGTCCAACGCACACCGCTAATGTTGGCAAATACCAAATCGAACAAAATGTATGATATGCGGTATTTGTTGGAGTTCTCTATTTTTAGATACATTTAAAGTGCCACATAAGGCACCAATTTATATCAGAGTTGGACTACTCTGAAAATAGTTATGCATAGGCTAACATAAAAAAGAAGGGGAAGGGAAGTTAAAAAACATCTTTTCATCCGTCATACTTCAGTGCCTAAAGTCGAAAGTCTTCGACAAATGTGTTTTACCAGCGACATATGGATCTGCGACGCGGTCTCTGACATGGGCCTTTTAAACAAGCTCAAAGTCACACAGCGCGCAATGGAGAGGGCTGCTTGGTATTTATCTGTGAAATCGAATCAGAAATGATGAGATCCGCAGACGAACGAAGGTAGCCGACAAAGCGCAACGGATTTGTAAGCTGAATTGGACATGGGCTGGGCACATAGCTCGTAGGACTGACGGCCGATAGACCAGAAAGGTTCACGAGTAGAGACTACGTACCGGCAAACGCAGCGTCAGACGGCCGTCCACGAGATGGACAGACGACTTGAAGAGAGTCGCCGGAAGCTGAAGGATCGCTCTAGAGGTCGATACGGGCTACGTTCAGCAGTGGACATCTAATGGGTTATATCATGTTCAAGATAAAACATAAAAAAGTTTGTTTGGGTTTTTTCAATTACAAAACTTGTGTTTACGTACGAACATTTAAATGTTTTTATACTTAAAAAATGGTTGTCTGTAAAGTCGGTTTACGGACGATAATTTGTACGTGATAACGTCATAAGAAAACATGAATTGAATTGAATTATTATCACTGAATTATCATTATTTTGTATAATATATATATATATATATATATATATATATATATATATATATATATATATATATATATATATATATATATATATATATATATATATATATATATATATATATATATATATATATATATATATATATATATACGTGTGTGTGTGTATATAAGCTACAGGTAATTAATTGTATTTAATATATAAGCGAAATAAAGTAAAATACTTTGATATGTCATACAAAAAATAATCAAGTTTAATATAGAAGTTAAGTTTAATAACTTAAAGTTAGCAAAACAAATTAGATTATCATTAATCACTTATGAAAAGTTTTTAGTCAAAATTGTAATATAACTTACTAGCAAACCCGGCGAACTCCGTTTCGCCACCAGATGGCTCCGTTTTTTTGTAACATTTCGTTTGATATATATTGGTTTGTAGTATATGCTATGTATCAGAGATGGCGCTGTATATGAAAAATGATCTTTCCTGTTTTCCTGCTTTTCTGTTGAAATTTTTCCTGAATTTTGTTTATCGAGACCTTGCCAACGAATGCAAAACCCTGGAAATTGGTTCGTGCGTTCTGGAATTATAGGAAGGAAAAGCCAACTTATTTTTATATTATAGATTATTACTGCACTCGCCCACCGATGCTACTTTTTTAATAATCAAAAGAACAAATATATGAGATTATATCGCTAATCGAATTCTCAAAATGCAAGAATTAATTACCTTTTTTGCAGCAATTGTGGTTGTCATAAACTATGGTAACCATTTTATGGTTTTATTAACTTTTATATTATTAACTTATATATTATTAATTTATATTATTACATTACATTATATTATTAACTTTTCACTATTTGACATTACTTCAATATTTACAAAACAGAGATTGCGTGCGTTTGCCGCCATTTGCCGCTGTCAATTCTACTCGGAGTTCGGACGCGTCATAAGTTAGGCCGACCGCCGATCGTGAGCCGAACGCTTAGGCCGAGCCTATCGTGCTTCTCTAACGCTTGTTTCGCGCTCTCGCTCACTAATTGTGACAATAACGTCATGTTTCTCGTGCATGTACCCAGTAGCTTTCATCAATTTACTAGACGTTATCACGTCACAGATAAAACTAAACAATATACATATAAATTATTGTTAAAATACTACAGCAATTTTATTATTAAGCGAATTAAGCCTTCATAGCTTATGTGTTAAATGTTTTTTTTTAATACCGTAAGCCGATTATTCGCCAGCCGCAGTGCCCTTCTATTGAAAAGGGATTAAACGTTAAAAATTAAAGAGCAAAGTGCTTTAGTATTATTATCTTTGTGTTATTGTTACTTTTATATGATTATGCTTTTTATATATTGATGTATGTTTAAAGTTTTTTATATTATACAGATATGTTGATTGAAAATGAGACATCCAAGTTTTTATTGTATTTCAAACAATAGTATTTACTACTGTAAAGGATAAAGTTATTGCAGATAACTGTTTCATTACTGTGTTACGTTTTACAAAAACGTTACTAGGCTTTTAGTAACTTTTTTCGTTTAATTTTGTTCAGTGACACGTCTTTTATTTATAGGTTTCATTTAAAATTAAACTAATACATAAAAAATAATAATTAATATTTAAATCATTTGCATAACTGTCTTTAAAAGTATTTTTAATTTTGAAAGGACTATTAAACTGTTAAATAAACGCACACAACAACGTGAAAGTTCAATTTTTAATTGCCTTAATAAATCATATCCACACGGAATGGCGGTGGAATGCTTTTTCAGAATACGTTAGTTAACATTCCATAAAATATTAAAACGTTGTTCTAAGGGTCTAATTCGAAGTATGTTAGTATTAAACCGTTTATAAATTGCGTATAGGTTATAGTTTATTAAATTATAACAAAATAAGAAGAAAATTTGTAAATTCGATAAAACACCTTAAGAATTTTTTTATTATTACTATAGTTTGTTCTGTGAAGCATCAATTATGAAATTAATAAAAATAAATGATAGAAAAAGCACTATTTATGTCTAAACAAAAGTTGAAGTTACAATTTTTAATTTATTTGTAGTTAAGACATGGCTTTACTGATTGATGACACATACACACAAATAGACGTACTTAGCTAAATACATTTATAAAGAACTATCTTTTTTTAATTAAGTTAAAACATATATTCTTTCTTAAATATTTAGTATGAACCGTACTTATTTAAGTACATAATAAGTAAAGTGTTATACAGATATGAGTGAGTTTAACAGCGAAACCACTGAGTTCCGGATCTTCACGGTGAAATCCATATTCCGGAATCGAGACAATTTCTTTCATAAGCGTGTTAAGTGATACAGTGCACACTTGTAACATATTGTATAGAGTATTTTATGAGATTGTAATGATATACAAGAGGTAATGGCCCAATGTACTAAAAATAACGTAACAAATTTTTAACGCGATATATGTATTTAAATAATGCATCAGTCAAATGCTTGTTAAATTATAATAAAATAACATCACACTTCTTCCTTAATATTTGTATAAAAATGCGAGTGTTGCTACATTATTTGTATTTTTAAAACCTGAAGCTTCAGCATATTACGAACGAAGTACAGATTTTAAAGTTATACTACCATTACAGACTGACGGGCGAGATTGCTTTAAATTGTTATTCTACGTAATTCCCGAAGACCTTAATTCTTTATTTTATTGAAAGGTGTTCCGTTTTTTACTTCAAAATGTATAAATAAGTATAATATTTTCACCCAACCTTATAACACGTGATAAACGACGTACCTTCAGACCGACTGCGATAATTTGATCTCTTCGAGACTATCAATAACGTGATTACATTTTAAGCAACTGAGTTGTAGTAGTTTTGGATTTTACAATTTTTAACCTTAGCGTAGGTTCCAAGACCGCATTGCGTACTCAAAAAGTTTAGCATAATATCTATTAATATAATAATGTAGAAACATTTATTTGGACAATATAATCTCTGTCTACCGTAATATTTTTTTTTTTGCATAAGACAGTTATTATATATATATATATATATCTAATATAAAAATAAGTCGGGTTTTCCTTCCTGACGCTATAATTCCAGAACGCACGAACCGATTTCCACGATTTTTGCATTCGTTGGAAAGGTCTCGGGCTCCGTGAGCTTTATAACAAACTAAATTCAGGAAAATTTTCAACAGAAAAGCAGGAAAACAGGGAAAATCATTTTTCACATACAGCGCCATCTCTGATACATAGCATGTACTACAAACCAATATGGTTTTGCATGGCGGCAGTACGTGGTGTGAGTATCTCTCACGAAAATAAGTTGGTGGCGAAACGGAGTTCGCCGGGTTTGCTAGTATAGTATATAATTAGAAAAAATAACTTTATTTGTAGCAACAGAGCAAGACATTTTAGGACAGTCGACGTTATAGGACACTCAGCCATTCCCCCAGTACTCTGTCATCGTTATTCTACCGCTTTTTCTTTTTAAGCGTCCATTTTCAATACCATTGTTCTATTACCGTTCGACTTTTTGTTTTAGAATATCGACAAATACAAAAGCGTTCAATAAATATGGCGTAGGACCGATCGTTGTTCGAGTTTATCTGAATTTTTCTGATACTTCGGCTCAATCAAAACTGTCATTGGTAAACTGTGAAATGTGAAAAGCTGAAGTCCTCTGTGCACTCGGAACACAATAAATGTGTTTAACTTAAATCATTATGTAATATATGTCCAGAAGTTTTTTTTTTCTTCATCTACTTAAAATTTATATGCGGTTAATATAAATTCTATAAAGTGAAAGATTAAGGAGTAAATCCTAAGTATTTTGTGAGGTACGTGTTACATTTAATACGATATCATAGTACATTTTTTTAATGTTTGTACTTATTAAGAAATAAATACATATGTTTCATAATTTCTCACAGCAAGTGTAGAAGTTTGTTTAGATAATCCCCAAATTGAATGTTATAAATAATATATTTCTGATATTGAATAAACCTTACTTAAATAGTTTTTTTTTTTCAAAAAAAAAAATCCTCGATAAATGAAAAAAAAAACTTTCCTTTTTAAAGTTAGTTCAGCGCTATAAAAAAAATCTCAAAAGAGATGAGCTGTCTATATACATCTTCGGTAAAAAAACACCGAGATTTTAATTATTTTGTTAATAATATCACGTGACATTAAGATGAGCAGTAGGTACCTAAAACGATTATATAGATACGAATTCGAAATACACTTTACCAAGCTCGATTTTCTTATTCATAGGCATTGACGAAGAACACAAATAGTTCGGTCGAGCAACATACAGTTTCCAATTTCGTACCATGTTTCGATTTACTAATTAAGCCATAGGTACATTTCCGAACACCTGGCGAGACTAGAACCTAAATGTTTGAATGTAATCTCGTTGTTAGGATGTTACTGAAATTGTAAGCACCTTTGTTAACTGAGCTGGTATTGTTAAAATCTAACCTAGCAACAGTATCGGAATTAATAGTAACAGCTTTGTTAATAAATGGGTTTCCACTGTTTCCATTGTTCAGCGCACACCGGCCAGTATTACTAAATTGCGCAATATAGTGTTACAAAATCAAAAGGCCTTTTAGATAGGATGCATATACAGAAAGCGACGAGCTCAGTTCCAATCCGAACTAACGCAATTGAGCTTACAAAGCTAAAGTGGAAATTTATCTTGTCGATTTCAAACAATAGTGAAGGAAAACGTCGTGATTAAATCAACATGGCTAACTAGAAAATCAGAGACTATATATCTACTATTTTCAGTGGAGACCTTATCTTATCTTCAAAGATAAGATTTTTAAAATTTGAAATAATTACAGATAAGACATTTAAAATACTTTTTATTACATTTTAGGATGACTTGATCGAAACTTGATTAAATTATACGATTTAATCATTAAATAATTATTTTCCTCTTCACCCTTAACGGTCCTTGGTATAATAACATCCTCTATTGGCTATCTGGAAATATAATCGTAAACAACATTATCAATATGTATATACAATTATGATAAGCGAGGATCGAACCCGTGGGCTATTACGTAATTTGCACGATAGTGAGAAATCGCTGTGGTATCGAATTTTAATAATAATTGAGGCTCAGCTAATATTTATAATAATATAACGTAATAGTCCGCCATAGGAGCTTTTTTTTTGTCGCAGAGGAATCCATTTACGGATGATATCCAGGACGCCCGGGTGGCAGTCTTAGACCTATGTCGGACTCGGCACTTTGGGAGTGCAATACCGTACTAAACCCTGCGGAAGCCTTCAGCCGCTTTAATTGGAGGGTTCCGGATCTGCAGGCAACAGGATCCCTCCAGCGACGGGCTGACCTCGGCGAAAAGGCCAGACTTCTCCTCCATGGGGACTGTCCGGCTCACCTCTGAACAGTCCCGACGACGCCGTGTCTAGCAGGACCGGGTTCCCATCCCGGCCCGACACGGGCACAGGGGCGTCACTGGAGGCGCATTAAGTAGCGCCTCCTACGCACCCCCATTCGTCGCCCGCGGATGGAGGCCACGTCGGCGGCCTCCTCTCTCATCCGCTCGTCAGCCTCTTTCTGGGACATTACTGTCTCGCAGAAGGAGACCATCGCCTTCCAGGACTCGTCGTCGCCGAGCAATGCGGTGATGATTCTCGGAAGCGACAAGCCCCCTCCGAGGACTGACGTCAGACCCCGACGCAGCGCCACCCATCTCGGGCACACCTCGAGGGTGTGCTGGGCAGAGTCCTACGCCGCACCCGCTATAGGAGCTAGCGCAACAATCGATTTATTTTGCTTTTGATATTTAATTTTGTTTATATATTGTATAAAGTATATATTAATGATCTTATTTCATTTTCATAAAAATCATATTTTAATATCAATAACTTTATAGCACGATATATATTGCCTGTTTTTAGCACATATTTCGATCCAATTGCATGGACTGAGTTCATTCAGTTAAGCTGCGACCTCGGCTCGTTAATTATTGAGTATAATTTGTAACACAGCATACTGGTCAGCTTAATGACATCGTGAATCATCTATTGATGTAATTAATAATTAAATAATTTATGTATTAGTAATATTTCACGTATTTAATTGTCCTCTACTGGACTGGCATACAAATATCAGGATTTTAGTTTTTCTTAACCCCGATTTTACAAAGTTACGTTTGTTAATCCTATTATAATTATGACTTTCTTGACATCAACCTATAAAAAGCTATAGTTTTATATTTATTCATTCTAAATTTTTAGTAATTGGATTTTATTTTTGTACCTCGAGTAAACTTAAAAACGTCTCGAAATTTAACAATTTCAATATTGAAATAATAACTTAGTTTCAAGCTTCCGTTATACGTATAATATTTTTCAGATTGTAAAAACAATAGAAATGAAGACACCGGCGTATCTATTTACTATTCCCGGGATATTTTCTTATTTCCCTTTGTTAAGGTAGCCTTCAATTTGAGTCAGCATATTAACTGACTGCTCTCATTATTATTCAAATTTAGATATGTCACAGACAGAGAAATAAAATTCAAATAAAGATATCTAAGTAAAAGTTTATTTTATTATTTATTGTTTATATAAATATAGGTTTATTCAGATTGTGTATCATTAATTAATTAAGCTGAAGAGTTTATTTTTACGAAATAATCCCTAAGATTGGAATACTTGGTAAAAATATTATTATCTTGAATCGTGTCGAGTAATATCGCGAATATGAACTTTGGATGTACGGGTCATAAATATGGATACAGATTAGCATAGTACTAACACGCTAACGTGAATTCGAAGGAAAATACTTAGTTCTTTCAGTATTATTAGCTTAGCATAGCTCGGTTGCATAACGTTTAATCAAACTTTGCCGCATAACGTCCATACGGAATCTAAAAATTGAACAGACAAAATTTTATTTAGACACGGCATTTGGTGTTTTTTTTTTTTTTTGGCACCGGGGAATCCATTTACGGATGAAATCCAGGACGCCCGGGTCGGCAGTTCTAGATCTATGTCGGACTCGGCACTTTGGGAGTGCAATACCGTACTAAACCCCTGCGGGAGCCTTCAGCTGCTTTAATTGGAGGGTCCCGGACCTGCAGACAACAGGCTGGCCTCGGCGAAAAGGCCAGACTTCTCCTCTATGGAGACTGTACGAGATTTGATACTCATTAATGCATCGCAATAAATTTGTTCATGCTTTCACAATTTCGGGTAATATAATAATAATATATAAGTTAGTTCTACTGTTTTTAGATGGTCAATTAAAAAAAAGCGTTAAACATTGTAATAATATAAAATATAACAAAAAAAAAGATAATAAAAAAAAATTAATACTTATTATGAATCATATATAAATTATATAGTATAATTATGTTAGATATTATTTCTTTTATTAGTATTGTAGGTTGATTAAAACATAAGTCAAAATTCGCACAAAAATATTCAACAAAGACGAAACTTGACATCGATCGATTTATTCAGTATAACTAATTGTCTCCTCTCGTTAAAGAGTTCTTTAAAGCATACTCGTAATAATATACGTACACAATTAAATTTATTAAGGGTCATAAACCTATGACGTCTTTATAAGACGATTTCATACTAATGATATTTGGTAATTTTAATATTCGTTAATAATATTGTATTTGATTTGAGTGTGAATTTAAAAATGTTTATGACATAAGGTTTTAATACTATTAATATCCAGGGTTAAAAAGTACTTTTATAGTTATGTTCTTTATAATTATCTAACTTATAATTATGGTACTTATAATTAAAATTAAATACTAGAATTCGTTCACACTTTTGACCAGATAAAGTAACAAAACACTCTCTTTTGTCGTCAAAATCGTTAGTAATGTTATTCGAGATAGTTGTGTAATATATACACGAGTATATACATATGTATACATACATACAACTGTGCTGGATTTTCATGTACATGCCATTAAAGTTTTATTGTATATATAGTAAAATGTTGTCTCATTTTACGTTGTTCATTTTTCGTATTTGATATTTTATTTACTTCGTTGCCCTTTAATAAATATAAAATCATTTTAAACATTTTATATGTACAATAATTAATGTAGTAAATTATAGTAGACATTATTATAAAAGAAATAAAGACTGGTAGATGTGACACGTCGAATATTTAATTATGTCGATAACTATTTACTCGTACACTTGTATAATATTAAAATATAAACAGAATACCATTAGTACGTGTTATAATATAGTCTTTTATAGTATTCTCTCAAACGACAAATACGGCTCACTGTATCCATAATATGATCTGCGTTGCGATTTAGCGCGAATAGGTTTCTATACAAGAAAATGCGAGGCAGTGTCAGTTTCTCCCTCATCACACATTACGAATATTTATATCAGGAAGGATCACTCATCCCACGGGAGTTGCTGGTCTCCTACTAGGAGCGTCCCCGGGTGGCGGATAGGGGGTAGCACTCGTCGCTCACTACGAGTGGTTGGGGTCTTCGGACTCCTGCAGACCAAAACCAGCAGCGGTGGGCGCGAAAGCGCAGGAGGGAGGATGGAGGCAGATCGTGGGTACTCTCTCCCTCTACTTCGGTGGTTGGGCCACTGCCGGTAATTCTCTGAACTAGCAGAGTGGCCCAGTCGAGCGGCTCTAATCACATACGGAGAGGCCGCCGGGCCCAGCGTCGGGGCGTCAAGGTTGTGTTCGTTTACGATCCCGTGGCGCCCCACTACGGCGCAGACGGCCGATGGGTTTTAGTGGGTATTCTGGCTTTAGCGGTGAGAGTCAGCGAGTCCCACATACCCGTCGCCTTCGGGCGGCGAGATGCGTAAATTCATTTCCCATCGTTAAAAAAAAGAATGATCACTCATTCGTTAGCACATGTAGGATACACATAGCGTAAAATATAAAAGATTTACCAAAAAATAAGTTAGATCTGCGTCATGCGTTATCGTTGACAAACTTACGGCCTCATAGACTCTATGTATCAGAATAATTCTAAATATTATTTTAATTTCGTCTTAGATTCTTTAAATTTCGTTTCAAGTTTTCCGATACTTGATACTTTGATTTTTGGTTTCTGCTCCACTCTTAAAAGTAGTGTGATATTTAATAGTCAATAATCTTTCTCATTAAAAAGGCTTTTTAACAAGTTGTTTATCAAAACGAACCACTGAATTTAGAATAGACAACCTCAAATTTTATGATATAATGTTATAGACTTTTTTTGTCTATTATTCATTGTAAATTTTACCAAATAATTTATGTATTAAAACGAAAATTTTATGAATTTAATCGTTTATTTATTGATTAAAGTTATAGGATATTTAAAAGGTGAATGAAATCAAAAGGAACTCAAATATCACTCTCAAAATGGTTCGAAATATATTTAATTTATAAAGTTTCATAACAGACGTTCATAATTAATTATTTTGAAATGCCAAAATAAAATATTTTCACAAGAAATGAAACCTTGCGGGGTTTATTTTAAGACGACAGCTGTCCGATAAACGAAATTAAATAATTAAAATTCCTTTTATCGTTGCGTATAAAAACTTTCATATCAGAATTCAAAAAATGAGATAAATAAGCATTAAAAAAATTGATGTGACTAAAAGCTTTACGATGACTCTTTACACTCGTTTTGATATATGCGCGTGAATTGTAAAAAATATAATTCAATATTTATATTATATAATTTATATTATATAATATTAATTGTATTATATAATAGTTCTTATAATTCTTCAATTTACAAATTATTAAGTTCAGTTTAAGTGAAGCCGTCAACCATTCGTAACGCGGTTTTAGCGAGAAGAGTTATAGGTAACTGCCAAAGCTGTAAAGATGATTTATCTTTCTGCACAATATTTCAATCAATACAATTGTGTACATTTTCACATTTAAATTCGCACAAACATTTAAAGGACCACTTTCGTAATATAATTTAAATTTACCAAAATTCTTTTCGCAATGTTTTGTCAGATATTTGCGCAACAAACTAAATAATATTTTCCTCAGTCTTATATTTTGCACTACCGTTAATTTCTCTTTAGCATTTCAACGATGTGTTTTAAATCGTATTTAACGTTTAAATTATTTTACAGGAGAATATGTGAACTTTATTCGCTATATATGGCCGCGCGGTGACCGGCAGATGACCGTGCGGTGACCGGCAGAGAAGAATAGTCCCGACCTCTTTCGTTGTTTTGAGTTTTTTTGTTGCGAACAACTATGCACCGACCGGGGTGGTAATGGGCAGCAGAGTCATCATATCCTTTAGGAATAACACACTGCGCTCGCCAACACGCATGCCAAGCGCGGCGAGAATTGTCAAATCCCCTCAAATGACAGTACAAAATGAGCCCAGGCCCCCAATCCCCGATGGCCCTACTATTCCCAGCTACGGCAGCGGCTCGGGCAACGGTGGGGCAGGGGGTGCTAAGAATCTCCGGGTGAGATTCCGCTGCCATCCTCGACAACACCTGGCCCTGGTGACGCACAAAATTCGTACGTTGAGGTCTGATAAAAAGATTGTTGAGCTGTAAGAGGAAATTAACATGTTACATTGGGATATACTGGGTCTATCTGAAGTCCGAAGGGAGGGGGAGGACACGAAACCCTGGAATCCGGCAACCTGTTCTACTACCGGGGGGGCATCGGTCCCAAGGAGGTGTCGGGTTTATTCTGTGCAGATGAAGAAATAGAGGCTATGTATGAGGACATCAGTAGGGCCATACATACGAACAAATAATAACGTTTAATAATAACGTTTAATCTTGTCATGGTTGATTTTAACGCGAAGATAGGCAAAAGACGAGACGAGGAGCTCAGAGTGGGGCAATGTGGATATGGACAGCGGGACCCCAGAGGACAGAGGCTACCTGATTTTCTGGAGAAGGGCCTCTTTATGGTGAACTCTTTCTTGCAGAAGCCGCCTCAATCACAAAAAAATAATGTACCAGTTGCTATCATAAAAAAAATCTGGTAAGAATCGTTACTCTTGATAGGGAGATCATTCCCCAACCCGCACTCGAGCAGATAGGGGATGAAAATCCAACCCTTCTCCTATATTTTATAGGAAACCTTTGAATAAAGGGACCAGCAGTTGTATATTATGTTTTCAATTTATTGTATGAAATGTTATAATTATGTTACCGTTTACAAATACGTAATAATAAGAAAATAGAATTCAAGCAATATAATCTTAAGCAAGTAAATCGGGACAGACTCTTGGGGCGATGTTATATACAAGAATTAATTCGGGCGAGGTATCTGAATGTTTGAGATTGTTTAACTTTTGAATTTTCGTTTGAAATTCAAAAGGTTCTCGAAATATTTTCAAAATGCGATCTTATAAAAATTTCTGTATTTTAAATAAATCCTTATACATTACTAATTCCGTGCTTTGGTAGAGTCGAATTATATAGTTAAGTTTGATAAGGATAGTAAAATACAACTAGAAAAATATAAATATAAATACAATAACAAATTAATTTAAATTTTCAAAACAGACACTTTTTTACAATTACAATTATTAGTACGCTTATATTTTGTTTCTTAAGTGCTTAATATATCAATGGTCTTGATTTATTTTTGATCATTAATGTTATATTTGTACCGATACCGTAAAATAATAAAAAATAAAATAAAATAAAACTAAAGATAATTAAAAAGAAACTTAGCAATTAATTGTTTCTGAATGACAAAAGCGATTGAAAAGGTTAATATAATTAGAGTAACCCTTCTCAAAGCAACAAATACTAAATCCAGGTATTTTTATTGAGCACGATTGAAACCGCAAATGTACCATTTATTTTCAAACGATACCAGAAACGGGCCTTCATTTAAATCTCTATTCAGTTACCTTCGAGTTTAATCAGCTTTATTTGAGAAAATTTATACTTTGCGATAGCTATCCAACGTTGGAAAGAGTTTTTGATACGATATTATAGAATAAGAAAAAAAAAAAAAAAAAACATGTATATAATTTATACAGCAAAATGATTACCTTTTTTTGTCGCAGTGGAATCCATTTACGGATGATATCCAGGATGCCCAGGTCGGCAGTCCTAGACCTATGTTGGACTCGGCACTTTGGGAGTGCAATACCGTACTAAACCCCTGTTTGAGCCTTCAGCCGCTTTGATTGGAGGGTCCCGGATCTGCAGGCAACAGGATCCCTCCAGCGACAGGCTGGCCTCGGTGAAAAGGCCAGACTTCTCCTCCATGGGGACTGTCCGGCTCATCTCTGAACAGTCCCGACGACGCCGTGTCTAGCAGGACCGGGTTCCCATCCCGGCCCGACACGGGCATAGGGGCGTTACTGGAGGCGCATTAAGTAGCGCCTCCTACGCACCCCCATTCGTCGCCCGCGGATGGAGGCCACGTCGGCGGCCTCCTCTCTCACCCGCTCGTCGGCCTCCTTCTGGGATATTACGGTCTCGCAGAAGGAGACCATCGCCTTCCAGGACTCGTCGTCGCCGAGCATCGCGGTGATAACGCTTGGGAGCGACAAGGCCCCTCCGAGGACCAACGTCAGACCTTGACGCAGTGCCGCCCATCTCGGGCAAACCTCGAGGGTGTGCTGGGCAGAGTCCACCGCCGCGCCACAATCGTGACATTCAGTCGTCGGCTCACTCTGGGCCGTCCGGCACAGGTAGTTACCAAAGCAACCGTGCCCGGTGAGAACCTGCGTCAGACGTTACGCGTGTGCCGTACGGCTGCCCCGCCAGGTCCTCCCCCCACCTCCTCATAAGCGCTTTCTGCCCTATAGTAGATCCCCGTAGGATCCCGTCCAACGTAGGGTTCTCACCAAGAGCCCTCCTACCCGAGACGTATGAGTAGGTCTCAGCAAGAACCTCCGCCACGAGCTCCCACGCGGGGTCGCCAGCTAAAGCAGTAGCTGTAGCCCACGATACCGTACGGTACCCCCGAATCACCCTCACCGCGATTGTTCGCCGACTTATTTTTCGCGGTGAGGCGATCCGCCCAAACCGGGGCACCGTACGTCGCCATACTCCGGCAGACTCCGGAGTACAGCTGCCTTCAGGCGAAAATGGTTACCCTATTCTATGTTTGAACAAAAATACGAGTAAGCATTAATAATCAAAAATTAAATTTAGTTCATGTTATAATTATATTGTTGCCTCACAGCCGTAGATCATAGACCTATTACAATTCGCTAGAAGAATAAATAGTAAAGTGTTGCCCTATTTTTTTTTTAAATATCGATACGATATTTGTAATTAAATGAACAATATATCTTATCGTATAGTATAAAATGCACGACATTGACGGATAAATGACATGTATAATAGTAATTGGACAATAACGTTGTGTAGTTCGGAGTCAATCGCGCTAATAATTTCCAATTCGGCATAATATATTTCGTTGCCCCAGGTGTGGAGTACATATTTGCGACGTGGCGAAGTGCGATATATGATTTGATTTGAAATTTATTATGAAATAACTTCAATATATAAAATGGTCATGTTCTAATGATAATAATATATTCTTTAATGCACACAAGATACTTAAAATAAATAAAAATGTTAAAAATCGGTCTTACCACTAGATATAAAAATGATCTCTTGTATAATATCGTTGACATGTATCTGTATGTACTGTAAATTAGTTGGTTACTAGTACAAAAGTTATACATACTTATTATATTTAAAAAAATTTCATCTGTCGCGAGCAAGCCGTTGCCGCGCTACGCTCGCTTTTCCCACTCGTATCACGCGTCTTAAAAAGTCGCACAATGTCTTGCTTACAATGTTTCTTAGGCGAATATATAAAACGTTAGAAATATGTCATGATTTAAAGTTTTGACTACAATAAGGAATATATTACACGTTCACACAGACAATGAGTGAGTAAATATTATACATTTTTATATGTTATATAAATAGACCAGTGTCGATAGGTTCTGAAACGAAAAAAATAATAGTAGAATGAAACCAATTGTAAAAGGAAGAGAATATAACAAAAATGTAGGAAAAAATAAATTACGGGCGATCTGAGTTCGGAAAGGGGTAGGGAGGGGGTGCTTAAGGGTAAAAAATGGTTTATCGCGATTTCTGGCAAAACCACAAGTCCAATGGAAAAAAGTTCAAAAGCAAAGTTGTAGGTAATAAAAAGATCTACAACTTTTGTATCAAAACTTTTTTCACATAACCTTAAAATTAATGTGAAAAATTCAAATAACCAAGTTTTTGGTTTTTTATATTTATCTTTTAAAAAAATAATTTTTGTTTCACGAAATTAGGTGAAAACTTACCTTTTTATATCCCACACTGTAATTTTTTTGATTTAAAATATTTATTTATTCACCTTATTTTGACTTAATATCGAAAAATTACCCTAATTTTCAATCGAAAAATCTCACGTCAAAATGTATGCTTTTTTTAAATAGTCGGTGGGGTTTTTGTTCTTTGAAACCTCTACTTTCTGATGGTGTAAAAAAAATACAATACTTTGGTAAATTTTCTCAGAAAATGCTCCATGTATGGGAACAAATTCTGGGACATGTATTACAGTGATAAGTACAACTTACAAATAAAATTTAAATTAATGGAAGAGCTCTTAATCTCATTGCTTGAAATCCTAATTATATTATTATCTAAAACTTCTATATCTTTGCTACAAGTGTTCGCTCCACTAGCACTGATTTTTGTTCCTTTTTTTTTAAATTTACATCAATGATTTTTAATTTCATTTTAAAAATATTTTTAATATGTACTATTGTTTGCTGAAGATACTAATTTTTTTTATTTTGACTTAAGTATAGTAAATTATGAATGTATTAGCTAAACAATTTATTTATTTATTAAAACTTAATTGCACACAAAAAAAGATATAATTTAGAACCGTTAGGTACAAACAAATATGTATGCAAAGGCGGCCTTATCGTTTACAGCGATCTCTTCCAGGCAACCTTTATAACAACAATGAACAATGCTTAATGCATTAACAAAACTGTATCACAATTAATTTTTATTTATTTTGCCAAACGTCAAACAGCAAGCCTATTGCCCAACTTTGGAAAATCACTGTGTCTTACACGAACAGTTAACTTTTCAGAATAACTAGTAAGCAAAAGTAAACTGTAACTAATGATTAGAATACCTTATTAATTTCATAGTATTGAATTTTATGGATTATTTATTATTAAGGGATTAATTTAAAATTGATACTGTATTTTTTCAAAAAGATCTGATCGTGCATCAGCTTAGCTCAGCATGACTATGTCTTTTAGAAAAATATTATATATTAGGTCGGGGATAAAGATTCTTTTTATTTTATATACATATTCAAGACTTTTTTTCAAAGTTTAATTACATTTAAATATATATTATTATATATATATTTATGTGTGTTATTTGGTTCGATCACTTGTTTCCATCTTGTAAAAAGTGACATTATACAGGAACAGCTGTAGAAATCTTGGGATTTTTTTATCAAAAAAATGCGACATGCAATTATGACAGTCCTAACTTGTTGTTAAATTAATACTACCCAAAGAATTCTGAAGATACCGGAACTGGTGAAACCTGAGGGTGCAAGGTCACGACTTTATGCTTCCAGTATTAAAGACTTGCCAACCAAACTCTCTTAATTTTTGATTTGTAGCCAAATATGTGTGTCATTTGGCATTATCATGATGAAAGACGACTCCTTTTCTGTTGATCAATTCAAGCCATTTTTACTCCATTTCTTGCTTGAGTCTCATTACTTGTGGAAGTAGAAATCTGAATAGATGGTTTTGCCTGGCGGTAAAAGTTCGTAATAATGAACGATGCTCTTTGAGTCGCATTTTCCCTTTTTTGTAATAAAACTTGAGAATACATTCAGAATTTCTTCGTAATTTTTACTCATTTTGGCGTACAATAAAACAATTGAAAAATGGCGGGAAAGTGGTTTTACTTTTTTATTTTTATTTTTCTGAATGTCCTATATTTATTGGTATTAAAACCAGCCAGATACACATAGTTAAACCAAAGAGATTTTTCTTTAATGTTATACATACAAAATACGAAAAGACTTTTTATCCGACCTACCATTTATAAATCCAATTATTAATCACACAAAAATAACCAGTAACATAAATATATAAAAAAATATATTTATTTCCAGTCTGGGTGTATGTCCTTGCGGGTCTTCCCATTGTGCCCCGGAGAGTACGTGAAGCCGTCGGTCTCGATTGTTATCAAAGACAACTGATAACAATCGTTACTCATGGCAGGGAAATCATCCGGCAGACCGCAGCAGAGCAGTGTCGTCGATTAAGCTACAACCCTTCTCCTATGTGGAGAAGAGGCCTTTTCCCAATACTGCGATATTTAGCGGCTAATTCAGTCAGTCAGTCATACGAAAGGAAAAAATAGTAAGTAGTATACACACAAAAAGGATGGAAAACTTATAATACCATGTTTCGACTTTGCTACGTCAATGTTTCATTCCTGCAATAAGATATTATTTTGTATAAAATACACTTAAGAGGATACATTTTTATAGTTGCAATACAATGTAAAATACCTAGCTCAAAGAATTTATTACAAAAATTTTAACAGCTAAAAATGTTAAGGTAAAACCTTTTCAAATAGTTTTATATTGAAGGGTAATTTTAAATCATTCAGTTGTAAAATTAATTAAAATTTATTATACAGTTAAACGAAAATTATTTCAGCGATTACTTTGATAAAATAAATTCATATTTAACCACGAAATATGGTTGAATGGAATTGCTTCCACAAACACTTTTAGATCGTCATTTTGGAAAAATCCATTTGACGAGAATCATTTAAGGAATTTATTAATTCTTAAATTAAATTCTTTGTTGTGCGATATTCGCATAGTAAATTTACACGATAATATTAATAGGAATATCTGTTAAAGTATTTAGTTTATTTGATTAGTGATAGGAATCTATACACTGGGTAGTAGGATAAGCTCTTAGAAACAATATCAAAAACTCATATTGAAAACCTACTATTATTCAAGTGTATAGAATTTACTGAAACGAGGTGGTGGAAACTCGACGGTTAATATTTAAAAAATAATTAATATAGTAGACACAATTATGAAATAGGTATGACAATCAACGTCAAATAAATCTATGTGTCATTTCAATCTAAATAATACTTCGCAGAATATGTTTTGTCTATTGAAGGCTTTTTTCTTGTAATTTCTTATAAATATTTTCTTATAAATTCTAACCTAACCTTACCTAAACTCTCAAAAAGGAAATTACAAGCTAAATTTGAAATTTTGCTACCGAAAAAGAAAAAGAAGTTTAAAAGAAGTAATATTATTTTTTTAAAACTTCTTGATTTGTCTTCCAATATAATTATCTACTCGAATAGACAAACAAAAATACTAATTCATTGTTTCCAATAAGAACCGTCACTCTCATTTATTTTTGTTAAATACATCAATTCGACTAAATGTTTATTTAAAAATACAAGCAGATACATCTGTTTTATTTACATGCACATACTTCTGTCATATCACACTAGGTACAAATACTCGTATGTCCATCATCACAAGCACTCAGTGGGAAACAGTAATATTCTAATTGATCGATTTTCCCAATATTGCTAAATAATTAGTTAATAAAAAAAATAATAAGTTGCATAAAGTAATTTTTTAAATTACAAAAAAAAAGTTAGTTTTGATTAGATATTTAAAATCGATGAATTGTCTCTATATATATATATATATATATATATATATATATATATATATATATATATAATACTATTACAATTTTCTAACATCTTATTTTCATCCGATATTTTCTAAAAGATTTATCTTATAACCAACTACTATTACTGAAGCTTTAAAAAACCACCAATATACAAAAATAATATAAAACGTACGTGGACGACGACGAGGATAGTTAG
Organism: Euphydryas editha; assembly: GCA_036937285.1. Lineage (NCBI taxonomy): Eukaryota > Metazoa > Arthropoda > Insecta > Lepidoptera > Nymphalidae > Euphydryas > Euphydryas editha. The sequence goes on along the minus strand of JAUPFZ010000005.1, from coordinate 19,743,465 downwards.
CCTCGTCGTCGGGTATCTATTTATAAATTTATATAATTATTAAAAATAAAAGTAGGTAATACATTTATTTTATATGGAAATTAAAGTTTTATATACAAGAACAGACACTTATTCCTATTACACTTATTCTTTTATTTACAACGAAGAACCTAAATAAAGAATTTGGTTTAAATCATGACCGCGTGCAATGGTGTCAAGAATATCGGTATCGTTCCCCCCCCCCCCCTGAATTGTGATTACAAGCTAAATGATTGTCCTCGAGCCTAGACCTTCCGTTACCGGTAGAGGCTTCAGAGAGATTCATCATTATTTTCATTCAATTCATTGATCGTCATAATTTACCGGTTGAGATTTTTAAAGCTAAATATTTTAGAAGTATTTTACCACTGCTTCTCTGCTAAGCAAACCATTGCGAAAAAGCTTCCTTGAACTTGTGATGGGAAGTTTTGTCAGTATTCTTGTCACCATTTTACTCAGATATGATTGACGCGATAATTATTATTATGTTTAAAACGGGTACATACCACGATATAACCCAGTGATTTTGTGTCAATATTTCGACCCAGTTGCATGGATCTCTGGAAAAATGTCTTTTACGTACGAAATGGAGAAAGATGGATCCCTGCCATTCTTGGATGTCCTTATTAGTGTGCGCTCGGATGGTAGTTTCGGTCACTCAGTATACCGGAAGCAGACATACACGGATAGATATCTACACGGCTCATCGCATCACCATCCACGTCACCTGGCGTCGGTAGCTACCACTCCCATCAACCGCGCTCATGACCTGTGTGATGACCTTCACATACAAGGCGAGCTGGAACATGTACGCGAGGTGTTAAAATGGAATTGTCACAAACCTGTTAAGAACAAAACTTGTAAGCAGAGGACTCGTCCTTCGGAAGCACAAAGACAGATGGCCTACCTACCGTTTGTTAAGGGGGTGACTGACAGAATAGGCACATTGTTGAAGAAACAATACAATATCAAGACCGTATTCACTCCTTTACAAAAGATTGCCCAGATGATTCGTTCTCCGAAGGATCGCCTGCCATGCCAGTGTCCAGGAGTGTATAAAATCGACTGCAGCTGTGGCAGCTCATATATAGGTCATACCAAGAGACCCATATCTACCCGTGTGTCTGAACACATAAGAGCGGTAAAAAACAACGACCCACAGAAGTCTGCGATCGCGGAGCATATTCTACAGCCGGGAACAAATCACTGGATTGAACTTCACAAACCCCGAGTTCTTTCCACAGACCGCCACTACATACCTAGACTAGTGCGCGAAGCGATTGAAATTCGCAAACACCGGAATTTCAATCGTGAGGATGGCTTTAAGCTATCCAGTACGTGGAATCCAGTGGTAGAATTATGCAAACCAGAACAGCGCCGCATGAAAGCAAAAGAGAAAAGTGATGTTGTGAGTGTATTTTGCCAAAATTTTCGCGAAGTTCCTGTGAAGAGAACGAGAAAGAGGGTAGTTCGCTACTACCCATGACAGTTCCAGCTACACACCTCGCGATACCGCAGTCCTGTCGTGACCACGATCCATGCAACTGGGTCGAAATATTGACACAAAATCACTGGGTTATATCGTGGTATGTACCCGTTTTAAACATAATAATGTCTTCAAACCACGAAATAAGTCTTAAATCATTAGGCCATAATTATTTTTTGGACATAGGCTACTCTATAAGTGTCAAACGAGTTTTATCATTACATATTTACTTCTGCCGTGAGTTTTTTGATAAAGTATAACAGGAAATGATTTTAAAAATGCAATGTTACTCTGTTACAGCGTTGAATACAGTATTTCATAAAGTTTACGAATAATAAAATATGAGTATTTTTAGAAGCCATCGCAGATTTTTTAAGGTACTTTTTATAATTCATTGTGTACTCAGCGGTTATGAAAAATATCGTTTAATATGCACGTTAAGTTAAGGAAAAGAGACTGTGATAACTATAGTTTCACTTAATTTTTTTTCTAGACAATATCAATTGGTTTTTTTTTTGTTTTTGTTCTGGTGTCGGCCGGACGAAAATTCCAGTAAAGTCAACAGTCGTTAAAATTAATTCCGAGAGGATTAAAGCAAATACAAATGCATTTTTACAAATATTTATTGATTTAATATTCGATTTGCGGGTATTTATTGTAAGAGGAAAAAAAAGGTAGCTGGTCCAGATTGGATTCGAGTGGCAAAAGAAAGGGAAATATGGAAATATTTAGAGGAGGCCTATGTCGAAAGACAAGCTGTTTATAAAACGTGCAAACCGAACGCCGATAATATATACGAGTAGCTACATAGTATAGTAGTAGTCAATAATTTAAATATTTTAGATAGAACAATGAATTGTAAATTTGTTAAACTTGTTAAATTAGTTTTATTTTATTATTTTATTTTTATTATTATAAGAGGTACGACTCTCAACTATTCCTCGGCGAAAACATTAAGTTATCAGTCTGGGTTATTTCGTTACAATACATGTTGCATACGATTTTTCATTACATAATTTCTTATAAGTCTCAAAATATTAGAAGTTTTTAACTTGAAGATATTTTTTTAGTTGGGAAATAGAACTAAAGGAGCAATAGTTTAATTTTGAAATTCAAATTATAAAATAAAGTTTCATTCAACTAAGTTGAATTAAATTAAACGTAGTTTATACTTGGAATAGTTATTTATACGAATTTCTATTCCAGTTTCTGATCTTCCGAGACAATTTCAACATGTAAATTACGTCTAATACTAGATTTCCGGCTTGATTTCATTACAGTTGGTATGATAATACTTATTAAAGTATCTTCATAACTATAAAATCATATAAAAATAAATGTGATAATATTAGACTAACATTGGATAATTATTTGCAAAGTATATACATACTTATGAATATAAAATCAAAATGAAATGAAAAAATCTTCTTTAACGTTTATAATGCTCTAGTTTAAAGAAATATATCTATCACTATATATTATAATACAAAATCCGCCGCGTCTGTCTGTCTGTCTATTCGTGATAAACTCAAAACTACTACACGGATGTTCATGTGGTTTTCAGTAATAGGTAGAGTGATTTATGAGGAAGGTTCAAGTATATATACATACCCCGGGCGCAGCCGGGACGGGCCGCTAGTATACGTATTTTCTAACTTATTAATAATAATTAGATATTTTCCTACACTTAACAACAAAATTCAATTTTATTGCACATTTGAATTTCATATAAGTATAAGAAGGAAAACAAAAACAATACATATATATATATATATATATACATATATATTCATAAAATATTGAAAAATATTAAAATGAAAATTATGAATTTACTAATATCATTCCGATAAGTTCAAACCAAACAACATTTTAACGATTTTTTCTAGGAAATGGAATAAAAGATAATTTCGTGATTCGAACGTTTCGTTTTATTTTATTTATTAAATACTCGTAATTTTACTACTATTTTTTTTTATATTCTATTCTATATTGGCTGTAAATTTATTTTTGTCATTTTTTTTTCTATTAAGATAACGATACTAACTAACTATAAAGAACTAACTATAAAGATTAACTTTTATAATTTACTATACTTTTTGCCAGCATTATTAAAAAAATAAATAAAACTAAGTACTGAAATACAAAAAAAAATTAAAAATAAAAATACAATATATTCAAAAGCCTTATCATGATCTGTAAATATTTTTATATTTTGTGTACTCATACTTCTTCAATTTATGGTTATTAATTTATCGAAAATGTATACCGACGACCGAAAGGAGTATATAGTTCGCAGGAAATGTAGCGGGCCTCATAGACCATTTATCAAACATGGAATGGAACATGGAATGGAACCAGTTCGTGGCTTTTGTGTAATAATTTTTAACTAACTTCTAACCTTATAATTTAAATATCTTTAAATTTAAGGCTCTTTCTATTTTTTTTTTTTTTAATTTGTATAATGTCTTGATTATCTATTTCAAAATTAACATTGATCAATTTTGGGTTAAGATACATATGTAAAATATTTTTAATCAAAACTCAAAGAATTAAAATATCTTATCCATGTAGAGCCAATTATAATTGTTAATCAGTAACCTTCAAAAATTCTTTATTAATAGAATATATTCTGGCTATCCGAAATTGTAAATACAAAAAATTACGAACATCATGAGAATATTATAAGAATTTTTAATTTTTAAGTGATGAAAATTAATATGCGTTCTTATATGTTACTTAGTTTATGATTATTACCTATTTTAATTAGGTAAAAATAAATATTAGTAGATTATTTATCAAACGTACAATAATATTTTAAATTGATTAGCATTCAATATTGGTAAAAACTAAAATATGTAGAAACACCCATTTCACTCCTATAATATAGTAAGATTAAAAGTCATTAATTTTACCGCTCACAATATTTTATAAGGTACTGCATTTTACTAAACGAAAATTCCATTGTCCTATCAAAAGAAAACTGAGATGTAACAATGAACGCGTTTGCCCAAATCTTCTTAGTCGAATCGATAAATTTGGCATCACATATACGCAATTGCCACATTTCGTATTCAAAGAAAAGCTACATCACGTGAGGTATCTATTTTTCAAAAACACAACTGTTAAATTACTATCACTTTAATTTTATAGCGTGATATTTTTTCTTTCCTAAGCTTTTAGTTAATTATGAAATTTCGTATTTGTCTTTGCGCATGTGACCTTTTAAACTACGTAAGCATTGTCACGACTCCCGAACTGCAGCCAAAAATTTAAATTCAGTTGTTACATCACTTTAAATAATCACTGGATGATATATAGGAATTCAAATTTCCGAGGATAAGCACCCATTGCACTCGAACTGATGCATCGTGTCCGCTGCAAAACTTTCGAACGTCAAAACTTTTAACGACGTTAAATACTGCGTCAAAACTATTTTAAACTCAAATATACGATCACAGGTCGATAGAGAAGGACTCAAAATATTATTTAAGTAACATCTCGATCGAAAAAAAGTTAAGTTTCATTTAAAATTAAATTAAAAAATAGTACATAAAACTTATTTCGTCAGGTGTTTTAAGAATCAGTTTTACGAGCTGGAAAAAGTTTTGAGTCTTGAAATTGTTTTATAAATTTATTTACTTACGCGGCATAGTCAGCTTGCGGAAGGAAAGCGGCCACGAGCGCCAGGAGAAGCAGCGGCGCGCTGCGAAAGCGGCCGCTCATGGCGCGTGTTTCGGGCGCATGGAGCTGAGGAGAAACGCGTGATCCACCGTGACGTTCGCTCGGCGGACTGCTCTCTTGACGCGCACCGTACTTCGGTATCGATCCTTGTGACCCGGACACCGCCTATCCCGCTATCGACCGTAGCGCCATCGCACGCCAGAACATACTCCATTCCTAATTACGACACGGGGCGGTCGCATTAAAACTCCACGTGCCCGCCCAAATATCTCCTCCAATTGGTGTTTTCTCAAAATCATGCCTAAACCTTTCGTAGTTAAACCAAAAAAAACAACTTCGGCTCTTTGATTATTACATTTTGACGTATTTCGACAAGTACTTCTGATAACTTGATAAACTTTGAAAAGTTTTCTACTAATATTGATTACGAACTTTTTGTTGTTGTTATTAAGTACTTAAAAACTCCTTGCTTATTATTAGATTTTGCCCGCATAAAAGTAAAGTTATTTTGCAGTTGTCGCTGCTTTGTAAATTTTGTTTCTCTACTCACTTTACATCGACGGTGCTGCCCCTATCGCGATTTTGCGTCAACTATAACTTTATAAAGTGGGAATACGTAAGAAACTTCGTGAAACAAATTTCTACACATAATCGTAATTATTTCATAATGGTATGAATAAAACCATTCCGGATCGAATGTTGTATTTCTTTCTTACATTTGCATTTTATTTGTACGGCAAAAAATCATATATTTCAGTAATAATTTTTTTGATGTCATTGCATATTTTACGCTGATGATAAAATTTTAAGACGCGTATTATATTCTTATATACTCGTATATTCTCTATTAAACTTTAGTTCGGATTTGTGTTATTGAATATTCTTTTCTAAAGAGAATCTTGTCGCGCTGCGGATATAAAGTTACAGCTGCACCCGTGTTAGTCATAACTAGCGAGATTACTACAATATGAGCTGGCGAACGAAACGGTGTAGATAAAAAAGTTTTTTTTTTTTTTATGAAATTTTTATGTGTTTTTGTTTATTAAGACTAACAATATATATTATACTAGCTGTGCCCCGCAGTTGCACCCACGTTAATTTGAGGAAAAAACGTACTTAAATATTTAATATATATTAAAACCAAGGAGAAGAAAATACTGGTTTTCTCCGCAACCTGACCTTTTAAGGCAACATATAGTTTTTTGCATGAAAAATAGTTTTGACGTAAATCAATTCATATGAGCTTAAATGTTTGCCCCTGTGTTTTATAATTTTTTACAGCAAACTATACTCGTAACTCGGGCGACTTGCTCGGCGTGCGGCGCGAGTCGCGATCCACGTTGTTTCTGGTCTGGGTCTATGTCCTTGTGGGTCTCACCACCGTGCCTGTGGAAAGCACGCAAAACCGTCGGTCCCAGTAAGTTGTTGACGCCTGATAACGATCGTTACTCGTGGTAAGGATATTATATGCCAAACAGTAGTGGAGCAGCGTTGTGTATCAAGCTCCAACTTTGTTCTGTATGGAAAAGAAGCCTTTGCTTTGCAGTGGGACGTTTACAGGTTGATTCATTCGGGTATTCACGTATTCAGTCGGGTATTTTACTATTTTATATGTAAGATATATTTTTTCAAATGATTTTACGTTTTCCTCTTTTCCTTTTGTATGAATATCATAAAATTTTGCATTCTTATGTTTATAATTTAAATATTAAATATATTTTTTTATAATTTAACTTTATTATCGTATAATCTCTAGGCGTCAAAATATATTATAAAATATAGTTTTTCTGTTTGTTTTCCTATGGAGGTTATTTTAAATTCTACAGTAGAATATTGACGATTTTGTATTTTATAATTATTCCAGGCTCGTTATTTTCAGACACATCATATATAATTAAAATACCGACTAAAAAAAATACAGATAAGTATATCAATACCGATTTCAAATATAGTGCTTGATATTATAATTTCTAATACTAATTACAAATAGCTAAAATACAAGCAACTTTGTTAATAATCCGTATTTGATTTTTAAATCTTATTCTGAAACTCGATCAAGAGGTCGAAGATTATCGATAAATTAGAATGTAGATGACGACCGTTCTGGTATACTGGTGCGAGTAGTCATCTCAAAGTCACCGATTTAAGATGCTATAAGATTTCTTACATACGTCGATATAAAAGTTTCACTTCAAAAAGGTATTGGCAAAGATAAATACCTCAATTATACCCAATTATTATACAGGCTTCCAAGATGTTTTTTTTTTTATGATGTTGAAGAGTGCGATTGTATTTTTTTTTCTGAAATTCAATAGATGAAAAATTTGTTTTAAATTAGCTAACCCTTAATTCAACCTGCTACAGTTTAATGTCAATTCAAATGTTCTGTACAATGGTGGATCTCGACCCCATTACATAATTCATTGCTATATATATTCAATTCAATCAATATATAAAACTAAGTCTACGAACTTTATCGTGATGTTATGTTGTCGAGAACCTAATACTCTATATCATAACTATATAATCTAATAAAATAAATTTGAACCGTTAATTTGTTCGCTTTAATATGCTTATCCGTCATAGCTACTAGTTTTGTTTGCTATATCCTATTCATAGAAAAAGGTTATGTATATATATATATATATATATATATATATATATATATATATATATATATATATATATATATATATATATATATATATATATATATATATACTACATACAAACTGAATTTGTCTACGAATCATGCGGAAGAGAAAATTGACTAATTATAAAAGAACGTAAAATTTTCCAAAAACACTATAAACGTAGATTTCTGAATACCCAACAACCCTTTTTTAATGAGATATTCTTAATTATTTTAGAAACTATCCAGGAAACACAGAATGTGGTTGTCATACCTCATACTCCCATTTATTAAGGCCAGATACGCTACGCTTAACACGCACTGATATTTTGTGACCGATTAAATATTTAAATTACAAATCGAATCATATAAAAATTACCTAAAATATTTGTTTGATATAATTTAAGCTATCTGTGCATTATTTTGAATAATAAGTTTATTTTTCGGTTATTTTAACAGAATAGAACGTGTTTCAATAGTTAAGATTATGGGTAATACTACGTTAAATATTAATTATACTTTACCTAATAGTCCTTTCGATACTACTTGCTATTTATTAACCTTTTAATTACTATTTTTCTACGTGATGTTTTATAGCCGCTGTAAAGCCCCAAAATAAATATAAGTGTGCGTAACTTTTACACGTGGTTGAAATAAAACTTCTTGACATTGTGATAGATGACAATTAAGTTAAAAATAAATAATTCATGTTAAAATAAAAATAAACAGTATGTATTGAATATAAGAACAGTAATATAAACACCATATCGAGCATTATACATAACTAGCTGCTGCCCGCGACGTCGTCTGCGTAAACGCTATACAGCACCAAAAATACCTACGATTATACCTTTTAAAATAACATTCATTTACCCGTTTCTTCTTTATCTATATATATAAAAGAGATTTCCACGTATACATTGACTCATCACGATATCTCTGAAACTATAAGGCGCAGAGACTTGAAATTTGGTAGGAATATTCTTTTTGACGAGTAGAGGTCAGCTAAGAACGGATTTTACGAAATTCTACCTCTAAGGGGGTGAAAAAGGGGGGCAAAGTTTGTATGGGACAACATGATTCCTTGGTCCAATCTACTTCAAATTTCGCATAAATATTCTTTAATAGAATTGGTTGAAGACGTGTTTCGTATTTTATCGAAATTCATCCTCTAACGATGTTAAAAGGGGGGAGAAAATTATTTTGATATAAATACTCCATAGTGATTTTGATTTAAATTAAAATTTATTTTGACACATGTTTGACAACCAATCCGTCTGTTATAAAATATTTTCCAGTATTGACGCAGGTGTAGGTAATATCTTTTTTTGGGTGCTCCTGGTGGAACAGGCAAGACTTTATAATAAACGTAACAAAATTGAGTTGTAAATATAACGTGTGATCGCTTTATTGTAAAATAGTGTCTTATATAATATTTTTACTTCAATGTTGGTGTTGTGTTAAATCAAGGGTTTTTAACTAAATGACTCATCAGCAAGGAATCTGTAGTTCACAATGATACAGATATAGAAGACACCGAAGTGAACTTGGAAACATTTTTGAATTATACGGCATTAACACCCCAATTAGTACAGTTTGGCACCACGGACTAAATGTAATTGTGCCAATATTTGTTTCAGGTCTGGGTGTATATCTAGGTGTATAGTGGGTTTTCCCACCGTGCCCCGGAGAGCACGTAAGGATAAACTTCCGAAAAGCGGATACCGAATTTCGTCATGAAATTTGGCACGGACATTCTATTTGACTATCTATGAGTCCCCTTAAAGGGATTTTTGGCGGCACGCAATATTTTTCGAAATATTGAATTTTTTAAGTACGCTGCTTAGCACACTCTATGTATAAGGTAGCGAGTCGATCAAAAGAAGAAGGAAAAAAAACCTAACCTAACCTATCCTAGAGTGCGTAAATGCATTTCACAGGGTTAAAAAAAAGACATAACAACCTAACCTAACCTAACGATTTAAAAAAAAAAATCTTAATCTAACCTAACCTTTAAACAAACCCTAACTATTAAAAAAAAAAAAGACGTAACAACCTAACCTTAGCTAACGATTTAAAAAAATCTTAATCTAACCTAAACTGCGTAATGAATTTCTCAGCCTTCAAAAAAAAAAAAAAAATTGGCGGAGTATGTACGTAGTGAAACAATGGCCGATCATCTATGCGAGTTTATATGGCGTCGTCGCGTTAAAAAATTGAACAAAAATCCGTTCAATGAATTATTACAAAATATAAATAGTGTGTATTGCGGAAAATAAAAAAGCGGATTGATTATATATATGTGTATAAATAACACCTGTAGTGTGTGTGTGTGTGTGTAACGTGGCGATAAATATATAGATATAAGCGTGCTAAGCAGCATACTCAAAAAATACAATATTTCGAAAAATATTGCGAGTCGCCAAAAACCCTTTTAAGGGGACTCTTAGATAGTCAAATGTAATGTCTGTGCCAATTTTTATGAGAAAATTCGGTATCTACTTTTCGCTTTCTTATATAGAGCGTACTAAACAGCGTACTCAAAAAATTCAATATTTCGAAAAATATTACGATCCGCCAAAAATCCTTTTAAGGGGTTGCTTAGATAGTCAAATGGAATGTCCGTGCCAAATTTCATGAGAAAATTCGGTATCTGCTTTTCGGAAGTACACCCGCACGTAATGCCGTCGGTCCCGTTTGTTATCATGAATGCCTTATAATAATTGTTACTTATGGTAGAGATATTATCCACCACCGCGGACCAAAACCAGCAACAGGAGGGGGATGACTCGCTCTCCCCCTCCATTCGGTCGCGCGAAAGCGCGGTAGTTTGGGCGCGGAGGTGCACAAGCCACCGTGGGACCCCTGGACCAGTTGATGTGTGGACCCATCAGCGGGGGTTCGCTGTCTAGGGTAGCTGGGCGTCCAGTGGTGGGCGGGGCGCGAAAGCGCGGTAAGAGTATGACCACGGGAGGTGCAGTCGGCGAGGGCGTGGCGCCGGGAGGGCGTCGATAAATGGGGGGAAAATTTTCCCCCCATTCGGTGACAGGATCGGGCGGGTTCGGTCATCCGTTCCGTGCAGGTGGGCGCGAAAGTGCAGTGGTTGGGCGCAGAGGCGCACAAGCCACTGGGCCCCTGGACCAGCTGATATGCGGGCCCAGCTCAGGGCTTTCGCCGTCTGGCTGCTGCTGAAGCTGGGATCCAGTGGTGGGCGGGGTGCGCAAGCGCGGTGAGAGTGTTAGCACGGGAGGTGCGGCTGGTGACGGAGTAGCGTCGAGAGAGCGCGGAGATTTCGGTGGTGGAGCCGCTCCTGGTACTTCTCTGAATTAGCAGAGTGGACCAGTCGAACGGCCCCAATCACATACGGAGGGGCCGCCGGGCCAAACGTCGGGGTGTCACGGTTGTATGCGCGAGCGATCCTGTAGCTCCCCACTATGGCGCAGATGGTCGATGGGTTTTAGTGGGTATTCTGGCTTCGCAGCCAGCGAGTCCCACATACCCGTCGCCTGTGGGCGGCGGGATGCGTAAATGCATTTCCCATCGTTAAAAAAAAGGGATTACCCGCCAACCCTTAGTGGAGCGGTGTGGTGGATTAAGCTCCAACCCTTCTTCTATATGGAAAAAAGGACTTCGCTCAGCAGTGGGTTGTTTACAGGCTGATACAATACACTAGAGTACAGGAGCATTTGTGGCCTGCAGTGACGGAACTGAACCTTACCATAACTATGACAGTCCATCTAAGGGGAGATGTTATTGCCGGACAGTTCTCAGACCTGTTGCTTAAAATAGGAAATGGTGATTTCCGGGAACTATATCATACACAATTACCATAAACAAAGCTTAAGGTCAAACTCTTACTGTAGCGGGAGTATACTTAAGCGAAAGCTGCTTCTCTCACAGTCAGTTGTATGTGGCATATTACAAAGTTGCCTGGTGATTCTAGCACCCCGAAAGAAAAACAAAAAATATTGTTTATAAAGAAATACTACGGAAGGTGTAGTATTTCGATTTCGTTGTAAAAAGATAATAACCCCGTATAACTTTCTCCAGACTTTGGTCTTTGGGCAGAGCTTCGTTTTCATAAAATAAAACAAAATTTTATTTTTTTAAATGTTTATTCAAACTTTAAATCCCTACTCTATAATAAAGATTGTAATATTTTACAAGTATTCAAATATTTTAACATAATAATTTATATGTTATAACAAAATTAATAATGTAAAAAAAAAAAACAAATAAAAATGCTATTAGAACCATTTTCGACTTCTACGAGGACAAAGTCGCGGGCTAAAATATTATGTTTGACAACTCAATTCATCTATTATGAAATATTTTCCAGTATCGACGCAGGTGTAGGTGATAAAAAATATAATTTTATATTTTTTGAAATTTTAGTTAAATACCCGTGCGAAGCCGGGGCGGGCCGCTAGTATTTCATATCTACAGAAAGTGCAGTAACAAAGGTAGACTGTCTTTTGTAAAATTGATCTTCAATAAGTGCTTATTTTTAGCCTGCTTTGAATAAATGACTTTATGGTGATTCTGCTGAATTAAGTCATAAGTTGTGACTGAAGCAGATGGAGAAAATAATGAATAAGGAGTACAGAATAGGGTAAAAATACATACTTATAAAACTTCTCGATAAACAACATTAGTGGTTTGGCTCTCCACAGCAAAGATGTAAAGAGAGTCAGGACTGGTGACGCGGGAGCAAGCGATATACAGCTGCCCGTGTGAGAAGCAGCTCGTCCTGAGGTCGACACCAGCTACCCTCAGTGTCTGCCCGTGCGACTTATTGATGGTCATCGCGAAGCAAACACTCACGGGGAACTGTACGCGCTTGAACTGGAACGGGAAGTTATGAAGTATGAGGGGAATGCGTGGTATAAATACTACCTCGCCGACGCCACAACCCGTAAGAATTTCCGCCTCAATGGTGTGTCTATGGAGCGAGATGACTTTAAGGTGGGTCCCGTTACAGAACTTCGGAGGAAATAGGTTCCGAAGAAGCATAAGCATTTCTTATCTTTATGATATATATTGCATGCACATTTCCTTTTTCTTCGTTATATTTAGCTCAAATTGCTTACAGCAATAGCGTGCCGTTTTCGAGTTTAAAATTTTGTTAGACATCTATGCAGTTCTTTTTGAGTTCTGTTTGTTATTACATACAGACAAACTCGATGAATTTTATAAGACATAGATGAAGCAGCTTAAAACTCATATAAACACATTTTTTTTAATTGTCTTACTCATCTCTGAAACAAATTAACGATACAATTTTTAAGAAAAAAATGCACAACTCCATCTATGACTTTTAAAAACAACTATTAACCTCGCCAACATGATCAAATTTAAATTATTTATATCCAAAAAGGGTTTACACATGTAATTCGACTTGATGTTTTTGAAATCTCATAGATGGCGCTGCTCTAAAATTGTCTTGATACTACTTATATTCATTTCTTATATTACATTCATTCTTACATTCATTATGTTTATCAGCCTATGTTATTTATATTTGGTAATTTTATAGTGTGAAGATAGCTTATAGCATGGTTATTAACATAATAACAACATTCAAATATGCGTCGTTACATTACACGTTGTTACAGAATGCGTTGAAGAAATAAAGGTTCACTGCTCATTCCCCGTAGGTGATAGCGTGATAATATGTAGCTTATATGTTGACCCGACTTCTTAGTAAAATTCGTGCTAAATTTGAACTAAATCCATGCAGTACTTTTTGAGTTTTTCCGAACATACATACAGACAAACAGACAAAAATTCTAAAAACTATTTTTTTGGCTTCGGTATCGATTGTATATCACACCCCAAGTATTCTTTTAAAAAAATATTCAGTGTACAGTTTTGACTTTCCTACCATTTTATTATATGTATAGATAAGATAAATATATTAATTGAATTATCATTATACTTTAAATATGATATGATTATACTTTAAATATTTAAAAATCGAATTCTTTATAAACGCGTATTCGCCGTAACGCGTTCCCGTTGCATTGTCGTCACCCAAAGCATTCAGTTACTACTTTGTCGCGCCTAAAGAAGTTTTACTTCAAAAAGTTTTTTTTTTTTTTTTTAAATTTATTTGACTTGTAAAATTGACGTTAGCACTTTTAATCAAACGAATAAATTCTTTATCTCTTTAAAATCTTAGTACAGATTAATAAATCTAAAAAAATTTGCTATTGTTTACAACTGAATAGTTTTAATGGACGTTCAACAATAAATGGATACACGGGGCCTACCGCACACAATGACCGCGTCTGAATGAGGCTGTCGAGTGATCATTCACAATCCTTTGTTTTTCGAGTAACGTATAGTCATTTTAGTCTTATATAACTTGAATTATGTAATATTGAAATAAGAAAAATATACGACAATCCGTGTGGGAAAGTTGCTGAAGTTCCTGTCAAGCATAAAAATATCCTTTCAAAGATTTTTGTTATAATAAGAATGTCATTCATATTATTATAAGTTCTAGTAAACAGTGGATAAAGGGTATAAAATTACATTTGGTCGATACTCATAAACGCTCTGGGTAATCAAGCTCTCTATCAATATTTTCATTGACATTTTTATACGACGTTTGCTAATGATGTGTGAAAAGGGCACTAGAATCGTTTTAACATAACCGCATATTGAATATTTGAATTAGATCTTGCTAGTACTATATTTTTTTAAATCTTTATCTCCTTTTTAAATACAAATATATACATGACACAATTACAGGCATTAAAATTTTCAGGCATTACCAATCAAGTAACAAGTAATAATATGTTTGAGGTACCCTGTATTAACTGTATATAGCATCCAATAAACTACATTCAGCGTAAATAAATTATTTATTTATTGAATACTAGCGGCCCGCCCCGGCTTCGCACGGGTATTTAAATAAAATTCTAAAAATTATAAATTTATATTTTTTATCACCTACACCTGCGTCGATACTGTAAAATATTTTATAATAGACGGATTGAGTTGTCAAATCAACTTCGAAGCAAAAGCAACCCCCTTTTAACCCCGTTAGGGGATGAATTTTGATGAAATACAAAACACGTCTTCAATCAATTCTGTTAAAGAATATTTTATGCAAAATTTGAAGTAGATTGGACCAAGGAAATACGTTGTCCTATACAAACTTTACCCCCCTTTTTTGCCCCCTTAGCGGTAGAATTTCGTAAAATCCGTTCTTAGCTGACCTCTCCTCGGCAAAAGGAATATTCCTACCAAATTTCAAGTCTCTAGGTCTTATAGTTCCAGAGATATCGTGATGAGTGACCTTTCGCTTTTATATTTTTTATTTTCAATAGGGATCATTTATCAGGGCTCTTTATGACACCTTCTTGTTTTTTAAGGAATTCCGCGACAATTTATTCTCTTAAACCGAACAAAAATTAAAAAGATTGGCCAATCAAGAACAATTAAAATTTGAATAGAGAAAAAAAAATAATTCATAATTATTTATGATTCATTAAATTTTATTATTGATTTTAATACTCGTAAGAGAATTTTATTTATTATTTATTGGCAGGAGATGTACAGCTTGTCTAACAAACTCTTATACATCTTTCACTTAAATCTACTTTTCTTACACTAATTTTATAATTTATTATTTTATTTTAGTATTTCAACGTGATAGTTTATCTATATTTCAATCTATAACGCTAGTAAATACTTTCGTGGACTTTGGGTCGTTTTCTTAGTTTCAGCTTATCGCATATAGCAGATTCTTTTCAAATTTGGAGCTTATAGGAGCTACAGCTCGAAAATTTAAAAATTTAATTGTTGACACCCACCTCCACACCGATTTTAAAATAAAGCGATCACACGTTATATTTACAATTCAATTTTGTTACGTTTATTATAAAGTCTTGCCTGTTCCACCAGGAGCACCCAAAAAAAGATATTACCTACACCTGCGTCAATACTGGAAAATATTGTATAACAGACGGATTGGTTGTCAAACATGTGTCAAAATAAATTTTAATTTAAATCAAAATCACTATAGAGTATATATATCTAAATAATTTTCTCCCCCCTTTTAACATCGTTAGAGGATTAATTTCGATAAAATACGAAACACGTCTTCAACCAATTCTGTTAAAGAATATTTATGCGAAATTTGAAGTAGATTGGACCAAGGAATCATGTTGTCCCATACAAACTTTGCCCCCCTTTTTTGCCCTCTTAGAGGTAGAATTTCGTAAAACCCGTTCTTAGCTGACCTCTACTCGGTAAAAGGAACATTTCTACCAAATTTCAAGTCTCTGCGCCTTATAGTTTCAGAGATATCGTGATGAGTCAATGTATACGTGGAAATCTCTTATATATATATAGATGTGAAGAATGTTGGCTTATCTTACAGCTTTTTAACAGAAAATTTCTTCAATGTACGACGTACGTATACTCGTACGTATTTCTCAGTCAGCCTAATTGGCTTTTAAAATTTTCATCTCTCAATAGACAGCCTATATGTTTACAATATAAGCTATATCCTAGTAAGAAAAAAATAAAAAGTAACATCCCGTTCAATTTCAGAGGCAAAATCCTATCAATGAAAAAATATCGAGCTTAATCCACCATGCTTCGTCACTATCATTCAGGCTCAGCACAGATATAACATTGATCTTTATATAATTACTAGCGGCCCACCCCGACTTCGCACGGGTATTTACCTAAAATTTAAAAAATTATAAATTTATATTTTTTATCAGCCACACCTGCGTCGATACTCGAAAATATTTTATAACAGACGGATTGAGTTGTCAAACATGTCAAAATAAAATTTAATTTAAATCAAAAGCACTAAGGAGTATTGATATCAACTTCGAAGCAAATAAAGGAGATGGATACGATTCCATACATTCTTAGGCCAAAATGTAATGAAATGAAAATGATATCAATTAATGCATTCAGGCTTATCGATCCCTCCCTGAAAATTCTCTATATTTTGGCTATCTGAGAGTGGAGTTATTAAACGTTTTGTAAAAATGAGGTTATGTTACAATGTCAATTAAAAAAGTTCTTAAAGCACTAATGTTTCTTACATTTAGTGAAGAATATTTGAAAACTCTTTACAAATATCAATAACTTGAAACACTTTTGTTCAGAATAAAAAAAAAACCTTTGAATATATTCCATATTTACTTCTTCTTCTATTATTATTAAAATGTCATCTAGGAAATGTAGGTAAAAAATAAACGGCTAGTATCAATGTCAGTCAGTTGTTAGCTGTCACTAAAAATATGATTTATTTTAAATCAATACGAAATCGATATTATTTTCATATATTAAATGATATTTTCGCTATTAATGTAACTTAATTTAAATGAACTTTATCGTTTACAACTTCAATATTGTGCATCTAAATACTTTGAGTAAATTAACTAGTAGAAACCTTTCATTTTCAATTCTGTAATCGATTTTAGTTGAATCGATACCCGATTAATTTGATGAAAACAATCTTTTTCATTTTTCTCCTCTCCCAGATTCAGAATTAAGTTATTTTTTTTATATTGTAAGATACAAAAATATAACCAATTTTTAAACCATATCTCTACTTATTACATTTTGGCCCAAAAGTCCCCATCTCCTTTCAATCCTCTTTTAACCCCGTTAGAGGATGAATTTCGATAAAATACGAAACACGACGTCAATCAATTCTGTTGAAGTATATTTATGCAAAATTTGAAGTAGATTGGACCAAGGAATCATGTTGTCCCATACAAACTTTGCTCCCTTTTTCACCCCCTTAGAGGTAGAATTTCGTAAAATCCGTTCTTAGCTGACCTCTACTCGGCATACAAATAGTTTCTACCAAATTTCATGTCTCTAGGTCTTATAGTTTCAGAGATATCGTGATGAGTGACTATATCTATAGAAAGTCTCCTATATATATATATATATATATATATATATATATATATATATATATATATATATATATATATATAGATTAACAAAATAATAACTATATTTCTGACAAAATGTATATAAAATTTAATAAATATTTAGTTATATTGTTTTGAAATTTAAACAATCTAATAAATCGTTTGTAGTGAAATTAGATGTTATTCAAGTCTTTTGATTTAATTTTCTAATTGGGCGTAAAATCATTTTAAAACGTGGCTTAATTTGTAATTTAATATACATTTTCTTCTTATATTAATTAACCTTGAAATTAAACCTTATAATTAAACTTGAAATACATATCCTATAAAAGGTAATTTTACTACAGAGATGATATTTTTTAAATACCGAAGACGAAGTTGAAATTAAGTTACTTTAAATTACTTAAGTTACTAAAAAATATTCAGAATCTATTTTTCCACCTAAATAGAAAAAAAAAGATAATTAACACGCAAATTTTAACATTTTTAAATTGAATTATTTACCCACGACGATGATTTTGGAGATTTTATATTATTTACTATTTCACTGAGATTTTTTTTATTTTAAATATTAGTTTATTATAATTCTTTTTTTAACCTTCTGTGTTATGATAGTATTTTTTTTAAATTAAAAATATTAAAATTATGTGAATACGTCACTACAAATATTAAAAAAAAAATTTAAATTATTCATCGCAAAATTCCAGAGCGGATTTACTTTGCATCCGCGTAAAGTTAGCCAGGTTATTAGATCAACATATCAAACTAAATTCAAATACTGCAATATACAAATAAACTTAATATAATTAGAAACCATTTCAAAGTCTCAAAGTTTCTTCGGTTTTCATTTTAAATTGAAATGAACTGTAAATAGATACTGTCTGACGTTAACATTGCATCTGAATCTGTTTGGTTTGAAAAGTCTCGTAGTTACTCTGTAATATGCAATGCAGAACAATTTAACCGTACCTCTTATTTAGTTTATTTTTTATTTATCACCTTAAAGCTCGATATAGGTATGATATCTCATATTTATTGCTTGAATGCAAGTAAGTCATTATCTCGTTTTAATAAAAATTAATTGTCACAAATATTATCGGTTACAGGTTCTTCAAATAATACTCACAAATCAATTCCAATTTTTTACATTTATTATTTTAAATCATTACCAATATTCGATTATACTAGTAATGCTTTATAATGCAATGCTAGCATAGCAAACTTGTGCCAATTACACCTTCTCACTACGGCATTATTTCCTCCTTTCGTTCATTTTTCTTTTTACTACCCACATTATATCCATCACTTTAAAAATATTGCAACAGTACAAAATAAAAGGAATATTTAAATTAATATCGTTAACAAAAATTGTATATTAATAAAAAATAAGAATAAATCGATAATAGTTTTGAGTTTCCAATTATACTTCAAAGAAGTGACATGTTCGAAAGGTAGACGGAAATTAGGTAACATTTCCTATATTCAATCTTTCCGTGCTATTCGAATAAAGTTTTAAATAGTCGTTTGTATTTTGAAATGACCTGGAAACTAATATAATATATTAAAGGAGATAGATTTAAACGTCTATAAAAGTTTAACGGTATTAAAGTAGAAAGAAATAAATATTAATATATGTCACTATTAGGTTTTATAATATGTCATCAAATAAAATAAAATAAACTAAATGACTTGTAATATGTAATTATATATACATTATAATAACTAGGAGATTTTTGTTATTCACGAATTGTTTAAACATTTGTATAACAACTGTTTTGGTCTAATGGTGCTAGAAGTCACCTTAATACCGGCGATCGTGGGTTCAGTTCTCATTGAGGGAGGATATTATAATTTAAAAAAGTCAAGGGAAAGGCCTAGAAGAAAAGTAAGAGCTTAAAAATCATCATTTACTACGGGTCGGTGGATAATTTCCTACCACGAGTAACGATCAGGTAGGTTAAATATTGATTTTGTTCTAGGAGTACAATTACATTAAATTGTTCAAAGTAGTATTTCATCAGACTGGCTACATCGCGATAGTCAAAGGACGTAGAAATTAAATTCGCTAGTTTTGAATGCTGTAATTTTAATAAATGCGGTTATACAGTAGTTTCGAATTTTAATTTTGAGCTTGTTTTCCATCGATCCCAATAGTTATTTATTCAAGGTTACTTAAGTATTCAAATAACAAGATTTTAATTTATAATTACACATTCAACAAATAGGTAATTGGGACTAAGATTATTTAGTGAAATTATGAAACTAAGATTGTTAGTGAAAGCGGTATCATTTTAACTATTTGATTATTCAATTTATTTCATAATTCATTAATATTATATTATAGTTTTTGTTATAAAAGTTTAAAATTTTGTTTACCTATTGTTTTTAAAGGTTAATTTAATTACTAAATTGAACTTACCAACCGAGTAAGTGCTTCTTCGCTTAAATTTGTCGGTCAAGAGTAAGAATTGTTGTTAAATGTTCATTGTAATAATCGAAAGCAGGAGTTTTTTCTGCCCGAAATACAGTAAGCACGCCTAAAAGCCTTCACACACCTAGATATTAAATTCATCTTAACTTCATCAGCCTGTTAGCGTTCCACTGCTAAGTTCTTCTCGCCATAGAAGAAAAAAATTGGAGCTTAATCATCCACGCTACTCCACTGCGGGCTTGCGGATAATTTACCCCCGTGAGTAGCGATCGTTATCAGGTGTCTATGATAACATCCGGAACCTGCGGCTTTACGTGTTCTTCTAGACAAAGAGGGGAGGAGAAAAGATTCAAAGATATACTTGTACATTCAGACTAGAAACGAATATACACATACAAAGTTTTGCCTGACGCGGGAATTCTATTTTACGGGATGTAGAATTTCACTGTTTATACGTAATTTTGTATTATATGTGTCACAATAGTGGCCGTGTCACGGTGCAGTACCATGCCGCGTCATAATTGTGACGCCATGATGGTGAGTCATATAATGAGCCATATAATGAGCTAAGTAAATTCAAAATATCGATCCGACTTGTGTATTTTACTGTTAAATAAATAGTATTTTCTCTATTGAAGCTTAAGTTGTGTTTATTCGATTAAGTCTTATTCACCTTATTACTATACAGCGAGTTGCGAGATTAAAATATCTCTCCGTTTTTGCTTCTAAGTTGTTATTGCACCTGTTTAGTCCATGATTAATAATCAAAATCACTCTGTACCTTTTAAGGATTGGCACGTTAGTATTAATATATATCATTAAAACATTACTAAGGAGAGTGATTTACCAAAGTCTAATTAATTTAGTAATTGGGGATGACAAAAAACTTATCATATAAATTAAATTCAGTGTAACGATCCCAGGGGATCAAGTAGTTGAAAACTAGACTAATTATGATAATAAATATAAAATGTGCATGTTCTAAATAGATTTTAGAACATGCACATTTTATATTTTTCTCTATCTGACGTCTGTGTGGTTATAATCTTACGGATATTAAATATAGGAAAACAGCTGTTTATTACCCTGAACATCAGCTACCGTTACGAGCACTAAAGTTTTACCTTTAACGAAAATTAAAATTCGTCTAGACGTCATGTAAGAAATGTTAGTATGAAACTAACCTTATTTCTGTCTAGAGCAACAAGTAGTAATAATTGTATAAAAATAGCGTACAATTTTTGACGTGATAACGTCTTGTAAATTGATGAAAGCTACCAGGTACTTTACGAAAAATTGTCACGTGTCGCGAGCGAGATCGCGGAACAAGACAGAGAGGCACGATCGGCCTAAGCGTGCGGTTCATGATCGTCCTAACTAATGACGCGTCCGAGTAAAAGTGACAGCGGTAGCACGACACGCAATCTACACGCGAACTGTTTTGTCAATTGTTTGTAAAGTGAAGTGAAAAGTTAATGTTATTTCTATTGTTTATTAGAACAACAATTGCAGCAAAAACGGTAATTAATTGTTGCATTTTAAGCATTTGATAAGCGATATAATCTCATATATTTGTTCTATGATTATTTAAAATAGGTCGGCGAGTGCAGTAGGTAATAATAGGTTATATTACAATTTTGACTAAAAAATTATTATGACTCATATAAACGATCGTATAAAAAGTCAACTGTTTTTATTTAGTAGGTATTCAATAAAAAGCATTGTATATAAGTTGTAAATAAATATTTTAATAGCACATTGTTACTTGTAATTAATCTGTATAATTTAAGTAAAAAATAATAATATTTGAATTAACGAAAGCTAATAAATGTTAATTTATTGAAAAAAATTTAATTAATTGAATTAACTCCTTATTTTTATTATACAAAATAATGATAATTCAGTCATAATAATTCAATTCAATGCATAAAAGTATGGAATTTTTTATCATATCATATATGTTGTTGTTGTCTTTTTTTGAAAGAGGGGGGCCTCCGTTTTCGATATGGAGACCCTCAGGCCCAGCATAGCAATAAGGTCGACTGTAATCGACGTGCCCCGTCTATACAGCCTAGTATAAATTTGTTTTTATCAATGTTTTCTTATGAAGTTATCAAGCAACTAAATTTATCATCCGTAAACCGACTTTACAGACAACCAATTTTGTCTGACCTCCAATATTTTTAATACTACAACATTTTAATAGACAAAAAAGGTTTTTTTTTTAATAATATATATAATTAAAATTTCTATGCTGATTGTAGTTAAATTTTCATAAATTACTTGAAGTTAAAATTCATAATAGAGAGATCCATAGAAAAATGGTAATGAATAATTATACATAATATGTACATGATCAGATTGCTAACTCCGGAGACATATGATAGAACACCTAAAAATGGTTTAAAATTATTGCTGGTGGCACGTAACATGCAAAAATAACGAATTAAAATAAACTAATTTAATTTACAGTTTTATTACAATATCAGAATAAAAATTACATCTAAAAGTGATATAAAATTAGCTCCGCAGCTAAATACATAAGTTGTTAGGATATAGGAAAATATAGAACACTTTCCCACTCCCCTTGTGAGTTTCTACATCAGGTCACGGTAATCTAATGATGTGTCATTGTGTCGCCAATAATGAGTTTGCAGAACCGATTTGCGATGTTATTATAAACTCCCTTTCCATTATACACATAATCTATATTTTCTCTTCTTCGTGTATGAGAAGCTATCATATATATATAAATATATATATTACGCTAAAACACACATGAGTTGAACGGAAACCACAGAGGTAAATAAAAGATACATGTTTCGAGAAAAAAATGCCTGGTCAATAAAATATTGTAAAGAAGAAAGATTTGTTTGTTTCTTTTAATCAACTTCCTAATTCTGAAGTAGCATAGGCTATAAAAAACCGGCTGTGATTAATAATAGCCAATTTTAAATCATAACAGAGAAAAGCACTATTCAATCTTTTATAATGTAAATATGATCTACATTAAGATTTAGTTACATTCATTACTAGCTCTAAAAAAGAAGGATAGGTCTAAAATTTGATGTGGAATTTGATAGAACATTATAGTTAAACTAACACACGTGCTATTACCAAGTTTTGGTGATATTTCATAAATCTCCTTAAAACAGGATTTCAAAATAACAGAATAAAGAAACTAACACGTCTATTTTATAATATTAAGTTTACTATAAAGAAATTCATCTCTGCTTATAATAAAACTTACAGGTCCAGTTCTGTACATAGAAAATATATATACGTTTATTTAATTTTTTTTGGATGACACTATAATCGCCTCTGAGGTAAAAATGTAACTTTTTTTACTTTTATCCGTCTGTCTGTACTTTGGTCACACATTACGCCACTAAAAATAGTTTGAGTTCATACAAGCTAGGATACTGGGTTGACGACCGTTCTGGTGTAGTGGTGCGAGTAGTCACCTCAACGCCGGCGGTTACTGGCTCGATTCCCGCTCGGGGCAGATATTTGTATTGGTATAAATCTTTGTTTCCGGTCTCGGTGTATGTCCTTGTGGGTCTCCCCACCGTGGCTTGGAGAACACGTAAAGCCGGCGGTTCCAGCTGTTATCATGGACATCTGATAACGGTATAAGCCAACTTGCAGTGGAGCAGCGTCGTGGATTAAGCTCTAATCTTTCTTCTACATGGAGGAGAGGCATTTGCCAAACAGTGGGACGTTTAAGGCTGCTTCAATTCAGTTCAGTATACTGAGTACTATTTATTCCGAAATTCAGAGCGATTCCCTTGGGAGAAAGGATGAAAGTCAAAATGAACTCAATTATAATTCAATAACGCGTAACCCATATTATATATTATTTTTGTTTCAAAGAAGACTTCTTAATTAATTAAAAAAATAAATAAAAATAAAATACCGTTATAACAAGTTATTTGGTTTGACACTTCAATAATTACAGTCATCATAACCCCAAAATTAGGTCCAAATAACTTAAAACTCTACAGTTCAGTGCCGATAGCTATAAATAATTTTATATAGAAATCGAATAATAAGTGTTGATAATATTAATTTTCAAATATGAGAATTTTGACCAATGCTTGATTGCATTACTGTGAACGCGTTAGCTCTAACAAGACCTAATTTGTCAAAGCGCTTGAGGCTTCTACTTGTAGGTGACGGTGCAACGCAACCGCGTCTATTTAATTACCTTGTTTATAATGACATCGCATAAATATTTATACATTTTCTTCGTATAATGCACTTTTTCTTTCGTATCTTTTTATGTAAGTTCTTGTTTTTCATGTATATTTTTTCTTCATTTTAAGATATTAGGATAATTAGACAAATATTATCATTTATTTTTTTCACCCAAAAAATAGGGAAACCTGAAAATGACAGCGAAAACACAGTTGGTGAAGCATATGACTCGATATTGTTATGGAGTCATTATTAAAAAAATTGCTGAGCTCTAAATTTTCATCGTAAAACATGTAATTCTTGATAGAAATTATAAGACATGTACCGTATTGTATATTCACTGAAGCTATTATGAATTAAGCTCCAACCCTTTTCCGTCGAGTAAAGAGGAATTTCCCCAGTATTGAATTTACAGATTGTAACATTTTAGTGAAGTAAATTCCAAGCGTAAGAAATATTTATAAGTACATAAAAAAAAAAAAATATAAAAAAATAACGATTAGCTTGATCGAAGTACTCGTATAATACAAAAAACTAACTTTTATATAGATTTTAATTTAATTTCCCAGCACGCACGAGCGAGATTCTTTATTTTTTTCTTTAGACAAAAAATATTTATTTACAATATTTTATTTTCAATGAGCGCTTTATTAGAGATGATCGTTCTGGTTTAGTGATGCGAGTAGTCTCCTCAACGCCGGCGGTCGCGGATTCGATTCCCGCTTGGGGCAGATATTTTTTTTATTTGTGTAAATATTTGTTTCCAGCCTGGGTGTATGTCTTTGTGGGTCTCCCCTCCCCCTCCATCACTCGGAGAGCACGTAAAGCCGTCGGTCCCGGTTGTTATCATAGACACCTGGTAACGATTGTTACTCATGGTAGGAAAATTATCCGCCGAACCACAGTGGAGCAGCGTGGTGGATTAAGCTCCAACCCTTCTCCTACATGGAGAATAGCCCTTTTCCCAGCAGTGGAAAGTTTACAGGTTGATTCAGTTCAGCTTTATTAAAAGTCAAATACCCGATAGTAAGAATATTATTAGATTTAAAATACCATCCTTAATAAGTGAAAACATTCAAGTGATTAACATTTTATTATTAAAAAAAAATATTTACATATCAAATTGTCGTTTTGCCGTACTGGCCACTTTGATCTCAAATATTTCCTCTTTGGTTAGGAATTCCAAATTCAAATTTATACAGCTATTTACTCATGCATTTGCGTTTCGGAAACCGTAAATCATTTGATTAATAGGTACCTATTATAAAGAATAATTGAGATCTACTGAACCAATTCTTAATGTACGTAACAACATTGGCGTTTATTTGTATTTGTCTATCTATTGCATGAATGCTATTATATTAGGTCCTTACATATCAAATTGGCGTTTTGCCGTACTGGCCACTTTGATCTCAAATATTTAATCTTTGGTTAGGAATTTCAAATTCAAATTTATACACTATTTACTCATGCATTTGCGTTTCGAAAACCGTAATTCATTTGATTATTTCCTCTTTTGTTTTTCATCTTTGCGTCACTCAGTTAACAAAATGGAAAACTTGAAATATCGTGTTATTTACGAGTACGATTTCCATCGTGGCACCAGTGCTGCAGAAACGGCTCAAAGGATTAATGAAGCAAACTGACAAACGCGCTTAGACTGCTGCGTTACATTATTCAACCGGCACAATAATGAAAGGACTTTACATTGAATCATTACTTTTGATGAAAAGCGGATCATGTACAATAATCGGAAGCGCTCATCGCAACGGCTGAACCCTGGCGAGCCAGCCAAATCCTGCCCCAAACAAGAATTGACACAAAAAAAAAATTTGCTTGTGAGCGTTTGGTGGACTAGTGCCAGTTCCTACTACCGTTCACTACAGCTTTCTTAAATCTGGCCAGATAATTACGGTAGATGTCTATTGTCAGAGACTGAAAATCATTATGGAAAAGCTACCTGCTAAACAACCGAGGCTAGTCAATCGTTCTAGTCCATTGCTCCTTCAGGACAACACTAGACCACACACTATACAACAGACGGCTACTAAATTAGAGGAGCTTCAACTGGAACGTCTATGACATCAACCGTACTCCCCGGACCTTGCTCCAACAGAATATCATTGTTTTCGTAATCTATTTTGTATAATACAAAGAATTTAATAATAATTCAATATCGAAAATTAATTATTTTTTTTAAACAAGCTTCGTGATCTGAAGATCGTGCCTCTCTATCGCTTGTTTTGCGTTCTCGCTCGCGCAACGTGACAATGGGTCATGCTTTTTCGTACGCGCAGCTGGCGTTCATCGATTTACAAGACATTACCACGTCAGAAAAAAAGAAACAACGGTAGAACGTTTTTCTTATCTGAAACACATTCTTCAAAATATTTCTGAGAAAAATCTAAAAAAAAAAATTTGAACCGTCGCAGTACGGCTGGCAGATGTCAATCGTCTAAATTATTTTGTACAGGTGAAAATCATAAAAGCATAGTTTGTTATATATAACAAAAAGATAATTCTTTATTTAATAAACATTCATGAAATACAAAAATTCAAAATTCATGTTTTTTCTCTTTTTTAATTGAGACAACTCAATTCTTTTAATCTGTGACTTCTGTAATAGTTGTATTATATAATATTATAATATAATTATTAATTTAATAAATTATAAATTCAGTTATCACAAACCAAAGGTACGATAAAAATAATTATAGATATCGATTTCTTAAATCGTATCTAACGTAAGAAATCACGAAACGTTTAACGATATCACTTCTTGAATTTCCGTTATACTGGAATATTACGATATACAGATTCAATATCCGATATCAACGTTTGATATATATAGTTTTGAATAGATACGGAAAAAAGACGATATCGGCCGTTTATAAAGTGTATACACTATAATATAGTACCTATACGAGCTTAGTGTGGCGCGAGAGATGGCGGATCGCCAAATAGCGAACGCGAATAACGCATGCCGCAAGTCGAGACGTGTAGCTTCGCCAACACTCGGTCTAACCCACCGCAAGTGAATGAAACTAACAAAATCAGGACCGTATCTCAGAGAGCACGTAAATCGGTCCGTTTCGGTTTGTTGTCCCAGACACCTGATAACGATCGTTACGCATGTTAAATGAATTATCCGCCAACCCGCAGTGGATTACGCTTCATCTTCTCCAGAGGCCTTGCTGCTTGCTGGCCCAGCTGTGGGACGTTTCGTTTCGTTCAAAAGAAAGTGTAGTAACAATAAATTATTCGTGTAATTGATAAAAAAATTTAATAGGACAATTTGAGTAAATCTTTGACCGCTTGTAGGACGTTTACAAAAAAAATTATAATTAATTAGTAACTTTTCACCTCGACTAAGTTTCATGTCAATTTGATCCTGTCATCGTAGCGGAAAAAAATAAAATTTTGTCAAATTTTATACAAATTTTTCTATAGAAAATTTTCTCAAAATACGTTTTTGAAGTGCGTTTGTAAGTAGAAGATCACAAAATACAATACAATCACATAAACAATGGAAACCATGGAAGATATTGTTATTTTGTTCAAAAGTTTACTTATTTTTATGTTGAAAGTAACATGGTATACTTAATTTTTAACACTTAAATTACATTCTTATATTATTAATACTATTATACAGATAATTGTATATATATAATGTGTATATATATAATATATTATTAATACTATTATACGAAAATTTTCAGTGAAATTAGACTTTTTCGTTGCATCACAATGTCGATTTGAAGCAGAAAATAAGCTGTACCTTCCCCGACGATGAACACGGTGTATCTTTGAATACTTTTCTTTGCTATTTCTCTTTTACAACATCGACTTTTTCAACTGGAAAATTTTCGAACAAATGTAATTGGAAATAGGAAATAATTTTAACATTCATTTCATGAAATATCTATAATATTCAGTGTTATTTCTGGATGATTTTTCATATATATTAGTATATAGATACGTGAACCAAAAACTTTGTACTTCTTTTTACGAAATATACGCGGAAAGAGAACCTAGAAATTTGGCACAGTTAAAGTTTATATGGAAAATAAGTACAGAATGCTAATATTTTTTAAAATAATGCTCAAAAATACATTAAATTAATTTAAAACTAACACTACATACACTACGGCACACACACATTATGTACAAGGTACATAAATACATAAATTTTGTTTATGGTCAAGGTCTGGGGTCAACACGGTCTTAAATAAAGGTCGCAGTTGCCATTGTCAAAACATGATTTGACTTCGTTGCACAGCACACTCATCAATTACTCAGTAATTTTATGAGTTTTTTTCTACTTTCATTATGCCTCGACATAAAAATTTGACAGGTTTGAATGAGAGACAAAAAAGGAGGAATTTATATTCGCATACACAAAATAATAGACCAGATGCAAATTTAAATAGTGTATTATTATTATACAAAATGAAGAAATAAGTTTTGAGAAATACATTCAAATGTGAACTAATTGTCATTGACTTTTTATAGTTATGATTATGATTGTGGATTAATGGATTTACAATGCAGGTTTTACAATTCGAAACATTTTGAACCTGAAGTCACTTTAGGTAACAGGACTTCATCCACTTCATGTGGTCGCAAAGGTAAAGCAATATTACCGCCCTTAAGTCAAATTAATATTTTAAATCATTGTATGATGGACTTATTTCAAATTAACCTTCAATAAAAATAAGCCAAAAAATTATTTTCAAAACGTTTCACAAATAAAATTAATCATTTTTCATGGTCATCATTATATGCCGCGGAAACTTTATCTTCTGAGATAAAGTTTCCGCGGCAGTTTCAAGTGGAGTGTATCATTTCAAAACACATTATGTTTTTATCACGGATCAGGTCCAATGACTGCTGAATATGTCACACACCATGTTATGCGCAATCATATTATGATATTGACACTGCTGTCAATTATAGATTAGGTCAAATTTCGACCAATGGGCGACCACTAGTTATGATAATTTCGAAATTAATTTATTTATTTTTACATATACTTCTCATATAATAAATTATCGAGACAAACATTTTTTTTTTGTTAAACTAAAATGCTTTGAATTTAATATAGAATTAAATTAAATTTCAAACAGTAGTATCTGCAACGACATACGAATCATCCAACCTCATCGTACCGCAGTGCTCGTGTGTGAGTGTTCTATGGCGAACACAATTACATTGGCTTGTTTGTTTGCAATAAATTTTCCAAACGAAACGCTCTCGGTGGATTTAAAAGTAAAAAACAATTTAAAAGAAGTTTGACGCATCTATCTCTCTTCCACTCCATCGGCTGATGCATCCAAGTAAAAGAGAAAAATATTTGAATTAACGAGTGCAAATAAATGTTAATTTATCGAAAAAAATTTAATTTTCAATTAACTAATTCTTTGTGTCTGTATTATACAAAATAATGATAATTCAGTTGTAATAATTCAATTCAATTCATAAAAGTATACAATTTTTCGTTAATGCTTTCTTATGACGTTATCCCGTAAAATATCGTACGTAAACTGATTTTACGAGACAACAAATTTTTGTTTTAACTTGCTATAGAATATTGTTATAATGTTTTACGAGAAAAAAAAATATACGTACGTATAAGTGCTTATAATATAAATAAATAAAAGATTACACCATATTGATTAGGCAATACTTTTAAATCCCGTTTTTAATAAATATGTCAATTAAATATTAGCTTTATAGGTATATACTAGAGGTAGATTGTTCTATAATTATAATCTCCCCTCTATAATGAACCTGTGATTTTTCTTATTAGACATAGAATTTAGATATTAACTTTAAACGAACTAGAGGAAGCATCGTTACTTTTTCTTTAAAAGCCGGCTACGCATCCGTAACTCATCGGATATTACAGATTTCCATGGGCACCAGTAACCATTTAATAACATAAATAACATCAGGTGGAGCTGCCAAACTCGTTTAGCCCCCTTTTTATATCAAATAGAGTAAAATTCTATTTATAACAAGTAAAATTAAAGAGAGGTAAATTATAGCAACTAATAGGTGATAGTTTTTGGTTTAGTATAGTTTTATGACAGCAATATTAGCACTATCATTTCTATCGCTAGGTAAGTTACGTACGTACCACGGCAGATTACACAATACTTACATATCAAGAAAAATGTATTTGATGTATTAATATCTTACTTGTGGTCGCCCAGTGGTCGAAATTCGACCTAATCTATAATTGATAACATTGTCAACATTATACAAATATGATTGCGCATAACATGGTGAGCATATGCAGCGGTCATGAAAATATCGATAAAAAATTCGTGTGTAGTGTTTTTTTAAATTAATTTAATGTATTTTTGACCGTTATTATAAAAAATATATCAGCATTCTGTACTTCTTCTCCATATAAACTGTGCCAAATTTCATACTTCTCCGTCCGCGTAATTTTCGTAAAAAGGGGTAGAATGTTTTAACTTCATATATTAATATAACTTATAGATGGGTGACAAACTTATGGTGGCAAGCTCGAGGCTGTTTTTTAATGAAGATCGTGATTGCATTATAACCTCAGTTTTTCTTGACAAAATATGAATATCGTCATATCAGACTTTAAACATATCCTTAATATAATATAGTAAAACGTCAGTAACAGAACAAACGTTCATTCAATTGTTAAAAATAAATAAATAAACGTCTCACACTCAACGGCCCCCAGTAGGATGTGAATCCTGTGTCGGGGGTCGGAAGCACACACAATACACAAGCATTAACGCCTAGACCACGACAAATATCTGTATCGGTGAGGGATCGAACCCGCGACCGCTAGCGCATCAGCCAGATGCTGAGACCACTGCGCCAGCACGTCGTAAAAAGAAAATAATTTAATAATTACAAATAAATTATTCAATAATAAATTGTGGATTTTGTATATGAACGCTAACAGTGTCTGTCCTTTAGATACGCATATTTTTATTGCTTTTATATTATAATATAACTGATGTTTTGTTTATTTTAGAGGTACATAATTATTTAATCCATACTGATATTATAAATGCAAAAGTAATTCTGTATATCTCTCTTTCTGTTACGGTTTCGAGTGGATTTTGATAAAATTTGGTACAGAGATAGAATAGACCTTGGTTACCTTTTATCGCGAAAAAAATCTTGAAGGGTTTTAAATAAGGGATGAAATTTTGTCCTTGTCGACGATAAAAACATACGACTTTGTATATATGTATATATAATTGTTGTTGACGTGAGAAATTTATAAATCGAGCATAGTTGAAACATGAAACATTATTATTTTTATGATTTACGTTATTTCGTTCATCAGGCGGATTATACGACATCAATGAAACTATTAATAATGCTTACTGACCGAAATCCGAACGTAATACCATTCGCTATGCATTTTGAATTAACCTTTAAGTACTGACGTGGCTTAGATGACTCATAAATTGTGATGTGACGTTTTTTAGACGTCTAAATAATTTATGTAAATTATATAAGCTTTATTATTTTTAGACATTGTTTTTATTGATAATTGAAATAAATAATGATCTCCTAATGTTTAGTTATAAAAAGAAATATAAGTATATATAGTAATAAGCATAAATTAACATTTATTAGGACATTTGGTAACAGTTGTGAATAAATCACATAATGAAAATTGTACTTCTTCATTCTTATAAAATAAGCAAACAGACTTATTTTTTATCAAAAGTAACAAAGTTTTCTACTAGTTTAACTTACTAACTAAGAAAAAAATGAAATTAAAAAATAATCAGTCTCCTAAATTCAGTCGTAATCAGTAGAGTCGCTGCAGATCGTTTTGGAACAGCTCAAGCATATACATAGGTTTGCGACATGCAATGCACTTATACTTGGTACGCCACTTCAGCCTTGCCGGACACACCCTACAAGTCTTTTTGACATTATCACCAACTATTGACTCAATGCGGCTAGGCTTCGGCGGTAAGTCTTCTCCAAGAATCCTTATTATTGTCAGCCTTAGCTCTCTTGGAAGACGGTCATTGTAAACTCGCTGAGGTAAATGTGGCAAAACTAATTCTCAGGATAAATCCTGCAAGAATCGTCCTCTAGATATATTTGGTACGTCAGCACACTGCTTATAAAGCACAAAGGCATTCACCACGCTCAAGTCTAGCAATCTGAAAAAAATAGCTAAAGTCCATCTGCAAGTGCGGCGGCTACAAGAATGATTTGAATACTTCTTGTCGACTTCATCCACCCCAACTTTTGTCTTATTGTAGTCCATAAAGATTATCTTAGGTTTATTGGTATCACGATCAATTTCTGGGGTGTGATGCATAGATGAAATTAGTAGAACTGCCTTAGATGTTTTAGGTACTCCTGGTTCTCGTGACTTGGATACTTGAAATTCAGGTGGAATATGACGCTTTTTTTTTTAAAGGTGCCGAAAGCGGCTATTTCCTGAAGGTCCTGGTTGATCCATCTAAAATAGTGGCATATATAATGAGGTGACGAATAATAGACACTTAGAAAAATATACTCTAATACTGATGTGACGTCTAATAATTCATATACGCAAATACTGACCTCACGTCTCAGGGACACTCAATGGTTATACAGGTACAAGTGTCACAGCCACAAGTGCGAGCACTCGACTGACTGATCACACTACCGAAACGCGAAGGTAGCAGGGAGGGCAGGGGCGTCACTTTAAAATCGACTGTGGGAGACTAATTTTTGCATCCATGCCGTCTCTGAGACACTCACGTCACTACTTAAAGGTTAATAAAGGTTTTAATTTAACGTTACAAAGATAATACAATTTAAGATAAGTATATTTGCAAAGTTTAGCTGATCTGTTATCATCATAATTATCATATAACTAAGCCTTGCGTCATCAAATTTTTAACTCTTAGTGGTTAATTTTAGATAATTTTGGTATAATATCTCTTTTTGATGTGATAACGTCTAGTAAATCGATAAAAGCTACCTACCTGATAGTTTTTATCGATAAATAGCTTTACGAAAAATATGACTCATTGTCACGTTTCGCGAATGAGAGTGCGGAACAAGCGATAGAGAGGCACGATCGGCCTAAGCGTTTGATTTATAACGCATCTCTTTTACACTCCATCAGACCGCTTTCGAGTAGAAGAGACAGCGGCAGCACGCCACGCAATCTACACACGAACTGTTTTGTCAATATTGTTTGTAAAGTGAAAAGTTAATGTGGTTTCCACTGTTTATTACAACATCAATTGCTGCATATAAGGTAATTAATTCATGCATTTTACGGATTTGATTAGCGATAAAATCTCATAAGTTTGTTCTTTGATTATTAAAAAAAAGAAGCATCGGTCGGCGACTGCAGTAATAATAGGTTATATTACAATTTTGACTTAAAAAATATTATATATATATATATAAGAAATATTATATATATATACATATATATATATAAGTTGTAAATAAATTGTTAATATATATAACTTAAGTAAAAAAAAATGATAATTACAAATAATTGCAAATACATGTTAATTTATTGAAAAAATTGTATGTAATGACTGAATGAATTCTTATGACGTTATGACGCAATTAAAATTGTCGTCCGTAAACTGACTTTATTTTTTGTGAAAAAAATCTACCCATAATTTAAGTCTTAACAATTAAATACATTTTTTTTTTGTAACAGAAATAAGACGAGTTCGCGGTCGAGCTTCAGAAAATTTATAGTGCAAGTCTTCTAGTTTTAAATGAAGCGTATATTAACAAAGTTACATACATACATTACATATTGTAGTGTTTGATTTACTCGACTGAATGTATTCCCATAATCAAATGAGAATGCGGAAGAGCATAACTTTATGCAAGTTATATCTAGTGAGTTTTATCTCACGCTTTTCAAAGAAAAAAGAAAACGGGTGAAAGGGCAGCTTTTATTTAAAGATTATTTTTTCACAAAATTTGGGTAGTGCGTTTGATGTTTTTTTTTTTGGAATTTTGGTATAAGTAATAATATAAAATAGTGTGATCAAACATAGGTTTTAAAACGATTACTTAGTAGCTGCAGAAAAAAAAACTTGCTGCTTTAAAAAAAATCTTATGTACGAAGTACACATGTCAGAAGTGAAATATCTTTCGTAAACTCAATTTGAAAATTAGTATTCATTAATAGTTAAAAATTTTATTGCTTAGTTACACGTTGCTAGGATACGCGACATCATAGAGAATATCAAATCTATATTTACTATCAATGATATAATAAATCTGTTGCTGGTCGCTATGAAACAGACAAAAAGGATATCGATGAAAATAGAATCTCAGAAGTATTAAAACAATAGAAGTGGATTTTTTATTTCTTAGCTGTATGTTTATTATACCTGTAAGGAATGATAGTTATGTCCGAATTCTACGCATTCTAGTCATAGGAAAACTAGTAGAAAATATTCACCACCAAAAAAGCTATTTTCCGTCAATATTAATTTGATAACGGATTCTAAATCCTATATATAGTCTAGTCAACCACTGTCATTCGATTTGGAATGACATATAGATGATTAAAAAACAAAATTGAAGTTACGCTTGCAAAAATTGCAAAAGTTATTAACAAATAACTAAAAAAGAGTTTATTGCTGCTATAATTTTCAAGAACCACCTAAGCGAGCTTGATACAAAGTTTACAACTAATTTACTGTAACTAGAGACTATGTAGGCTTGTATTATAAATTTAAATAAAACCACAATATTCGGATTTATTCTGATTTTCTATTAGAAAGAAAAAAAAAACCTGTGTAATAAATATACATATCCTTTGTTAGGAATTCAACTACGAGCGTAGAAGAAATTTCATTTTGTTTCGAATTCGAATTTGAAAATTAAATTTAACCAAAATTATTCTTAGAATCACAATTCGTTACGATTCTCTGGTTTCACAATGCCACCGCACCACCATTCTTAGATACTCACTACACAAAGATGGGCCGGGCCGTATATGATGAGAGCTGACCTAAATTGTGCAGAAAAGTCATTGTTGACAATTTAAAATAGAACTGACAGAACAAAACAGCGTGAATCAGGCGTGTTAATAATATTTTTAATTAATATTATTTTTTTGTTTTATTTAATATTGCAGTCAAATTATTCGTGATTCTCAACCAATGTTTATTAAATTTACTACCCAATGGCGCAAAATGTTACATTTAATCTATACGAATATTATAAAGCTAAAAAGTTTGGTTTTTTGCTTGTTTGTTTGAAAGCGCTAACAGGAACTACTTGTTCGAATTAAAAAATTAATTTTGTGTTGGATAGCCCATTTATCGAGGAAGGCTATTATAGGCGATATAACATCACACTACGACTAGTAGGGGCTGAGCAATAATGAAAAATGTTACAAAAACGGAAAAAAGTAACTTTAACAATAATGAGAAATGTTACAAAAACGGAAAAAAGTAACTTTTTGTGAGCTTCCGTTGCGTCTTTTTAATTCTCTTCTCGAGACATTTTTTAACATAGTTCCACTTTTAGAATAAAAATAAAATCACTCTTTCACTGAGAATTTTCGAAAAATAAAATGAATTCAATAATACGTTGAACGATCCAGGAATCAAACCTGACACCCCTTGCTCGGCAGTAACGCTTGTGACCACTCGAGCAACGAGGCGGGTACCTACTCTTAGAGTAATTGTTTAAAAATAATTAAATACGGTTTTCCCTCAAATTAAGACCGGTGAAACCGCTAGTGTTACATACAATGTTACATGTTTAAAATAGTTAATATTTTTCCTTTTCATTTCCATAAATGGTATTTGTAACTGTTTATTTTAAATTAAAAAAAAAAAAAAACACGGTTTGGTATATATAAAGCGATGTCTCTATAAAACGATATTATTTATATTGAGTAGGTATGTGATATTTTGCAACATCATTTTCATAAACTATTTCAAATAAATGCAAGAAAACCGAAACGCATAGACTATTTATCGAAAACAGCGAGGATAAATAATAATTTAATGCTGTTGTTGCAATAAATGAACATATAAAAATCTCGCCGTGACAAAATTAAATATGATAATTAACTAACCATTTACGATAATTTGTATGATTTCTCAGAGATCATCAATCGACTGTTGTGTTATTTAGTTATAATATTATATATATATATATATATATATATATATATATATATATATATATATAATATTATAAAAAAAATATATATATATATATATATATATATATATATTTTTTTTTTTTTTTTTTTAATTTTTATGTTAGCTGGATAGGCAAACTGGCAGACGTTCCACCTGATGGTAAGTGGTCGACGTCGCCCATGAACATAAACTAGTTTACCTGGAACTAGCCCACCCAACTCATTTATGTGTTGCCTATCCTAAGACATAATTATGATGCTAGGTCTCGGTGCCAGTAATTACATATTATACTTTATTTATTGTATTTTACTATACTTTGATCACTTTCTGTCGTTGTTGAAGATTATTTTGTTTTTCAAACAACAAAAATGTTTCGGCATATGTAATAATAAGAAGAATATAAAAATGTTTTTCAATAACATACCCCGACTTCAATATAATTGTCATATTATATTTAATTGCAATATAAAGCAATTTTACGATAATTTTTTTTTTAATTTTGTTATCATATTAATTTCGACACTTAATATTGATACACAGACGCACGCTCATACGCACGCACGTTCGCACGCACAGACGCACACGCACACACTCATACACACACACACACACACACACACACACACACACACACACACAAATACAAACACACACAGACACACACACACACACACAGCATTTATTGATATTACTTGTATCATGAGCTAAATTAAAAATATTTATTTTTTATTATTTATTTTTACTAATTTTTAGTTACAAAGTTTAATAAAATAAAGCAAGGTAAAATAAGAACAGAACCGAAAAACCGAACATTTCTCTGCATGTTAAAATTCATTAACATGTCGAGAAATCTCTTAAAGTGTTGGCGAGCATATAGTTTTTAAACACATTGAAAATTTGTTCGGCGAACTTGTCCATGAAATCATTTCCAAAGTGTGATAAGACATATGTCCAATTTTCGTTTATAAG
The DNA here is from genome assembly GCA_036937285.1 of Euphydryas editha. Classification (NCBI taxonomy): domain Eukaryota; kingdom Metazoa; phylum Arthropoda; class Insecta; order Lepidoptera; family Nymphalidae; genus Euphydryas; species Euphydryas editha. Next base: position 19,705,979 of record JAUPFZ010000005.1, on the reverse strand, counting down.
AGAATGCATTAAATCACCTGGAAATAAAAATTATTATAATTATTAACATAAATATGTCAAGTCTGTATTATATGATGGTGAGTTACGTAGTTACGACAGCGCCAGTAAAGCAACATGGATGAGTAGTATAAATATAAATTTACAATATCAGATCAATGTAATAAAATCTATCTTGAAAGCACAAAACTACGTAACTGTTGATGAAAACAAAAAAATAATAACCAAAACTAAACTTACTCAATTTCTTATCTCCATTATAAAGATTTGAAAAATGTACTCCAGTTTTATTTCTTATGTCGTACCCTATATGAAATTCTCTCAGTTTCATTGATTTCTTGCCATTCATTTCCTCAAAATCAAAAGGAATGCTCATGCTGATTTGAGTGTTTCCTGAAAAAATACAAAAAATTACAATAATATTCTTTATTGTACACAAAAATGTACAACTCTCCTTGACGATCTTTGTGTATACTACACGGCATAGTAAAAGCAATAGGTTAAGTGTACAAAAATACAGTAATAAAATGTGTTACCTACATGGGCAATCCATGTGCTATAAATAAACATAACATAATTATATTATACATAAATATACAATACTATATGACTGTATTAAGAGTAGTTGCTAAAGACAATTAGGACTTATTTAGTCCCAAATAGCGCACATTAAGGTATTTTTTGAAATAAGAGAAAGATTAAGCTTGTTTTGTATGAAGACGAAGAGAGTTCCAAAGTCGAAGAGCCGTAAAAAAAAGAATTAGAATTAAAGGAATAAAACTAAGGAAATAAAAGGAAGGTGTGGGAAGGAGTTTTGAGACTTAAATTTGAGTCTGACCTAAGGGAACGTTCATGAGTATCAGAGTCAAGCTTATAGAGTTTTTGAGGTAAAGAAGTGTGAGTGGGTGGAAAAGTGTACAATGTATACAATACGGGAGGATGTGCGTATTCCTGTGTAAGTGATTCTGGAGCCACTTGAGTTGATTGAGTTGATTGAAAAACAGATAGAATCATATTCATATTTGTGAAGACCAAATATAAACCATATACCATTGTATATATATATATATATTCTGAAGGTGGTCGAGATTATTTAAATAATCCTATTTAAGGTAAGGATAGCAAGTGCCCAAAGAGGGGAAAATAGGTGCGAAAGAGTGATTGTGTGGAAGTAGTTTTAGTAGAAAAGGGAATGAAATATTGAAGCGTCCGATCCAGTATCTGCAAATAATTTTAGGCTCAATTCACTCAGTTGAGGTGCACAAGAGACATAGCTATAAAAGATAATTGTGAGATTTATATTATAAATTTATACTAATAGAAATATAAGACAACAGTTCTGGTGTTATGGTGAGACTATTCGCCTTAACACTAGTTATCGCTATATGAATTCCGGTTCGAAGCAAGTATTCGTATTTGTAGAAATATTTGTTTTCGGTCTGGGTTTAGGTTCTTTTTGGTCTCCCCACTGTGCCTCGATAACCACGTAAATCCGTCGGTCCTCGGTTGTTAACATGGACACCTGAATGCGATCGTTAATCATGGTAGGGAGTTTGCCAAACCAACGCCAACGCAAACCTCCAGTGGAGCAGCGTGCTAGAGTAAGCTCCAATACTTCTCCAAAACAGGGAAGTGAAAAGAGGTCAAATAATGGCATATAAGCCATTGAATGTCCACTGCTAAACGTAGGCCCCTGCCATCGATCTCCAGAGCGAACGGTTTAAAGCAGCCTTCATCCAAAGGTTTCTTGCAAGACGGTATCAAAGGGCCTCTGAAGGACTTTAAGTAATGGTGTTCTACCCGCTTCCAGAAGCTTAGACGTAGTACCGTCTTCGCCCAGTGCCTTATAGTTTTTAAGCTGTCCCAGAGCCATGCTAATCTCGTGCAAGCTGATGTCCGGGACATCTTTGGGATAATGTTGGGTAAGCTCGACTCTTAGATCTTCAGCCGAACTGCAAACAGGTTGGTTGACCGAGGTATACAACTGTCCATAAAACTTCTCGACCTATTTCAATATCTCAGCTCTGGTCGACGCTGTAACTCCATCCTCTGTTTTCAGCCTCGACACCGGCTTTGACCAACAGACGAATCCCTTGAAAACACTTTGCAGCTCCGATTCTGCTTTATCGTATTCATAATAAGTTTTGTATTAAAGACATGCATATCATGTCTCAGAGATTTCTAAATCTGTCTGTTGATCCGCCTATATAATTCAGCGTCACCAGAGGACTGCAGGTTTAACAAATGTCGTTCTTCCATGAGACTTTGAGTTTGGTCAGAGAGTTTTCGGGGGCCGCTTTTATGGCTGGGTCTGTAAAATCGGCTCCCGACTGTACGGATAGTGTCAGTGATCAGTTGTTTATATAGTCCACAAATACGTAATCGTCAAGGAACGATTGATAACGAAACAATTTGATAATTTGAGCTGAAAGCTCTCGGGGTCTCGGATGTGTGAGTTAGATGGTCGGAGGGTAGACTTCATCAGGCGAAACCGTTCCAGTTTAACACTGATATTTAAGTGCCTCTAACCAATATGTGATCACTACCAGTTTTCATCCTATGGATCACGGAGACGTCTTTGAATATCTGTCTCCTGGGGGTCATGATGAATCTTTAATCATAGTTAAATCGCCAGGGCTCATCCGTGTCCATTTCCTATGAGTTAGCTTCTAGAAAGCTAGCTAGCTAGAAGAAAGAGTTCATCTTCAAGAGTCCCTCGTTCTCTAGAAAATCAGCCAGTTCTGATCCCTAGGGGTCCCTCTGTCCATATTCAAACTGCCCACTTTCAGCTCATCGTCTTGTCTTTTGCCTACCTTCACGTTCAAATCCCCCATGACAACATTGAAGTAGATTTTGCACGTATGTATGGCCCTACTGATGTCCTCATACATAGTCTCTACTTCTTCATATATTATCGCCTTCTGATGCATATTTATTAATTATTATTAGTAACACTTCACAATGCCAGCTTAGCCAGTTTAAAATTATAGTTATAAATTGCAAACAATAATCTATATTCTATATGAATATTATAAAGCTGTAGAGATTGTTTGTTTGTTTGTTAGTCATCCTATTTATCGAGGAAGGCTATAGGCTATATAATATCACGCTACGATCAATAGGGGCTGAGTAATAATAAGAAATGCTACAAAAACGGGAAAAAATAAACTTTTTTGAGACCCTCCGTTGCGTCCTTTATTATTTCTCTTCTTGAGTCACTTTTTAACCATAGTTCCATTTAAAAAAAAATATAACATCGCTCTTTTACTGAGAATTTTCGAAAAAAAAATTATACTTTGAACGACCCAGGAATCAAACCTGAGACCCCTTCCACGGCAGTAACGCTTGCAACCACTCGACCAACGAGGCTGGTACCTACCCTTAGAGTAATTGTTTAAAAATATTTAAGTACGTTTTTCCCTCAAATTAACGCAAGTAAAACCGCGGGGCACAACTAGTTGTTAATTTATAAGTCAAACTGTTGTTTTATTTGTAGAACTTACCTAAAGATGCTGTAAGCAGTCCTTCTCCAAATATGGGCTTTAACAACAGATACCCACTTGTTTTGTAATCGTAAGTTACAATCAAATCCGTATGGAAGGTTATTAGTAAAATATTCTCGACAAAATTAAGACTGGAAAAAAATCTGATTTAATGAAATAAACAAAAACAAAGATTGGAATACAATTTCCTTACAAATTGTAGTTAAAGCAAAAAAGACAGCATTTCTACGCAAATATTTGCTAGCCCTAAAGTAATAAAAAACTTTTATTTTTAACACAAAGTACGTTAGCATACTCAAAATGTTTAAACAGTAGGAAACATATCAAACAGTTATAGTATCGATACAGATTTACCTAATAGAGAGAACTACCTGAACCCATCTAGTATAGCTTCGTCCATGCCTTTAAACTCTATATTTTTTAAATCAAGTATCCAGCCTTCTTTGTCGATTTTATAAGAATCGAATTTCACAACACCAAATTGTAAAGAATTTGTAGTAGGACCCTCATTACTAGAAGTAGTTACGGCATCCGTTTCGAATATGTTCAAAAAGTTATGATTACGAAAAACACATTTCAATGGTATATTATCTGCAAAAGATTTTCAAATTTTTTTTTTTAAACAATTTCTAATAATTTGCAATTATAAACAAATTACACTGATTATTTGATAAGAAATCACATTAATCGCTTAGATTATTATTTGTAATTATAAAATCATAATAAATAAACTTAATAAAATAACTTACGTCTTGCCAAGCTATTCGTAAATTGTATTCCAATAATTGCGAAATAAAGCAAAGAATTCATGACTGAAAAATCGATTTGTCAATTGTGGTCGAATCTTTTTTGATTAGCCTTTTATACCTTTGTATATTCAGATTTTCCTCGTTTGCATATTGGTGGGGATAGTGTAAAAATTGAATAATATTAGGTCGTGTTTCAGTGACTGCTAGTTCGAAAGTCGAACTTATCCGAAATTACATAGCGTTACTTGTGCATATTTGAATTACTACTCACATTGTTTTGTACAAATACCTGTTGTATTATTAATGAATCGGAGTTCCGTTTAAAACTCACCTCTCAACCTCTTTTAAGCGGTCACAGTATGTATGTATGTATGTATGTATATATATATATATATATATATATATATATATATATATATATATATATATATATATAATATGCAGAGCACTTTTTGTCGACCATTCATGACACGAATTTTCTGTTTTCACCTATACTAAAACATATTTTAGCCATCAGCTCTCATTCAATCTTTTCAGATTAGATTCGTTATAAAATAATTATTCTAATTACTGATCTTGCTGCCGTCACAATTACATTTTTTCTGTCAAGTCATTCCCGTTTGTGTTTATATACAATCGAAATTATTCTTTTGCCTAAAAATTCTAATAACTCAATTTTTTTTTTAAGTATTGATTTATTTAAAATGTTCAGTAACTGTCATTTTTTTAAATATCTTAATTTATTAACAAATGACTCTTGACACAACAACAATCAAACAACTTATAACAATCAACAAAAACTTAACTTTATATAATAGTCTTTATCTATTAACAATATGATATTTAAGTACTTATTAATTGTTCTAAGCATATAATCACACGATATAATCAATAGAGCTTATCTTCAATGTTAATTCTTAATATTTTATTTACTAGAACGTGTATAGCTTACATATTTCAAATATTAATAATATTAAGACCTACATTTATTTTTCAAACCAAAATCGATAAAATCGTAAACATGCTAACAAATATGAGAAAATAATAAAAAGCTCTTTGATACCTATGCACACTTATATATTTTTATGAATTATATTCATTGTGTTAGAAGCTTTAGGTTTATGTCTCTTTAGTTTGATTAAATTACCATTTTTTATGCCAATATTGATATTATTTACGCACTCCGACACTACACCAGAACGACACCAGACCGTGCTGGTGTAGTTGTGTGAGTAGTCGCCTCAACGCCTGCTGCCGCAGGTTCGATTCCCGCTCGGTGCAGATATTTTTATTTGTACAAATATTTGTTTCCGGTCTGCGTGTTTGTCTTTGTGTTTCACCCCACCGTGCCTCGGAGAGCACGTAAAGCTGTTGGTCTCGGTTGTTGTCATAAGCACCTGATAACGATCTGTAGTGTACGACGTAATTCTATGATATGTAAAACTAGAAAATAAACTTGTATTTAAAATTACATTACATTACTAAATTTGATTGTGTTAAATAAGCATTAATTATTTTGTAAATATTGAACATTCTATTTATTTCGCTGACAACAAATAAGTAAAATGTATGTTAATAAGTCACATACTGACCTTGAAAGCCACTATAATATATATATATATATATATATATATATATATATATATATATATATATATATTTTTTTTTTTATTTTTTTATTATATAGGAAAAAAAAACCCGACTGCGTAAAAAACTAAAAAATACATGACATAAAAAAAATAAAAAAATACTTAAAAGAATAAAACAAGCCCATTAGTTTAGAATTTTGTCAAAAATAATACTGAATAACTATACCTACCATTGAAATAGTTTTATAATCGACACACAAATAAACAATTCTTTGCAAAATAGAAGGATTTACAGCCGGGATTTTTAGTCAGGATTCATTGATTTCATTATTAGAATTTTTTGTTCAATGTTCTGCTTTATATACAAGTACAAATTTGTACGGAAACCGGGAAGAACACCGCTTTACTCCCGCCTAGCATCACAGGGAGAAGAGAGTGGCTAAAAAACAGCACTGCATGGGACCTTAGTCCTGTATCAGCTGAAGTAAAGCCACTTCCTATTGTCTATTAATATTTTATATTTCGTTAAATTTTAATACGTTTTAATGTATGTTATGTTTTCATTTTTTTCCTTAATGTATGTTATGTTTTCATTTTTTTTCTAAATATATGTTTATTTAACGTGTTATTTTAACCTGTATGTATGTGGCAATAAATTCATTTTATTATTATTATTTTTAATTGCTACACTCCACCCGTTCAAGATATACATATACACATATAAATAAATATAATACAATACGTATATAAGGAATATAATAAACTTACATAAACTTACTTAGATAAATATAAGCGGGTGGAGGATTACGCCCCGGCAGGGAGATCAAACGGCCGGGGGTTAGGGCTGTAGGCTGAGAAACCGGCGGACAATCCTAGCCGAGTCGAGTAATACCGCCTTCTGCATCCTGGCTCCCAGCGAACCGTCACGGATACCCAGCTGCCTCAGATGGTGAGCGAGGCTAACCGGGATCAAACCGTTGGCAGATACCACATGTCGACAATCTCGTGCGCCAGATCCAGATATTTACGTTTTTTCTCTGTTTCGGCTTTCACGAGGTTCTCGTCATGCGGGATGGTAATGTCCACTAAAAACACCCTCGACTGTGCCCTATCCATCACCACGATATCAGGCTTGTTCGCCAGTATCGTACTGTCCGTGGCGACAGGCCGGTCCCAGTAGAGCCGGACTCCGTCGCGTTCGAGTACTGGCGCCGGTGTGTACTGGTAGTACGGCATCCTCTGTTTCAGGAGACCTTACATTAGAGAAAGCTCTTTATGGAGGATCTTGGCTGCTTGGTTATGTCTGTGCAAGTACTCAGTATTGGCAAGCGCGGAATAGCCTTTCGGGCACATGTCTAAGTAACTCGTCGGGATGGCGACAAGCTCGGCAGAAGTCGGGAGTGCCATCCTTCAGAATGTGCTTTCGGTAGTTGCTCGTCTTAACCACCTGATCCTGAATTGCATAGACAAGTTACAGATAAAACGTTCGTTTTCCCCGAATCGTAGTCATTGCACGGTTACTCCCCAGCACAACATCGACGGTGGTGTGGGTATTTTTCTTCGCAGTAGTATCCCAGCCACTGTAGTTGGTTGCTCATCCTTACTTTTATTAGCCACTCTTGAATATCTTTTTTTTATAAATGGTCATAAACCATATACAAATTCTTCTGGGAGTTCTTTACAGTCCAAATGACATATCAAAGCATATAAGTATCTTTTTTTATGTATGAAAATTGGCAAGAATGGTTATTTAAACAATTTTAAATTGTTATATATCCTAAACTGTTACTTAATATGAAGAATGATGAAAGTCACCTAAAAATTATTTTTGAATACCTATTCATAGATACCCCACTAGACGTAGTTCATCGACTTTTTTTTTTTTGTTTTATTTAGACAATATGGCGTCTGGTTGACGCTGTGGTGAATTTTTATTATTGTCATGTCTTTAGTGATACTCGCAAGGTTAAGACGAATTGATTAATGTATGAATCATCAAAATCGGTCGACGCGTTTGGTCTCGTACAACGCCACATAGGAACAAACATACATACACAGACTGATAAAAACATTACCCTCCGGCAGTGGGGTAATAATAACTTACGTGTTGCTAAGCTATTCGTAAAACGTATATTTCAACGTATACGTATTCCAATAATTGTGAAATATTGCAAAGAACCCATGACTGAATTGTCGATTTGTCAAATGTGGTCGAACCTAATTGTCAAATTGGTCTTTTATACTTTTGTACATTCTGATTTTTATCTAATTGTATATTGGTGGCAAGGAATTTACATAAAAACTGAAATGCTTACGGGCACTCAAAAAACGTTCCTACGGCCGGGATTACATCTCTTTCTACCATGAATTCAAGACAACTCTCGTTAGAAAGAGACACCATTTTTTGTACTAATTAATACCTATTGTTTTATTATAGATATTAAATACTGTATAAAACTCATGATTTAGCCTTTTTTAGTGATTGTCTTATAATTTTTTTTATTTTTATTTTTAATAACAATGAAAACATCGTTAAGAATTAAAGTTATTTACTAAATAATAAAATATGTAATTTTTTATTGCTTAATCGAAAACGATGACAATATTTATTCGACAAAATGTGCAGTTTTTTTTGTTTCTTTTTTTTTTGTTTTTTTTTTTTTTTTTTTTTTGTTTTTGTCTACTATTCATAAAACAATAAAATTAAAAAAATTTAAATCACATTTGAGCTTTGTCCACTGCAGGTTTTCGTATATTCACCTATATTCAGAAAAATATTTTATATATCAGCTCTTATTCTTATTTTTTTTTTTCTAAAAAGTCCAATATCTCTAGTTTTTTTCAAAAATTGACATTTAAAATGCCCAATAACTGTCATAAATGTTTATATATCTTAAATTATTAACAAGGAAAAGGAAATACTCGAGCACAGTCTCAAGATAGCGATTCATCACAGAGATACCGCCGTCATTGAGAGTGTGCTCGATATGTTGAGTAAAAACATCGGTACGAGGACATAGTTGTTAGAAATATATTTATAAGAAATAGCTATAAAACCAGTATTAGGAAAATAAGTTAAGCGATAGTAATAGCATATTGTACAATTAGCAAAGTAAAGTATAAAAAAAATATATATATAGGTATATATATAAAAAAAAAATGCATGTCATTAGATTTAAGAATACCTTCATATTTTGGTCGGTGGACTCATGTTAAACATTAGAGACATTAAGTTTTTAATTAAGTCCTTAATAATGTAAGCAGCTACCATAGTACTAAGTATACCTAAATCTGGAATAAAAAAGGCATGAGCAAAATGAGCCCGTGGACATACATTTATATATAAAAAAAAAAAAAATTATTAACAAATGACTCTTGACGTTATATTTATGATCAGCAAGTCAATTATGAACAATGTCGAGGTTTGACGTCTATCGGCGAGGATTGAGTTGATGGCGCCAACGCTGCAAAGTATCCGAGACCCCCAGATGAAAGTAGTTTTTGAACTCTTTTCTCAGAAAAATATACCTGGGGTGTAACGCGAAGCTCTCGAACGGTACGGGCTAATGAATAACACAATATCACATGGTCTGAATATCAGGCGATTCATGCTCAGGAAAAAATAATTATATGGCCATCAAATAGCACAAATAATGACAATGCTGTGAAACAAAGTAGGCTGTAAAAGTTTCAACCAAATTAAATACTTTCTGTTGTCATCTAACATAGCTTAGAATCACTCAAGGTAGGTAGGGATAGTATCATGTAACAACAAAGCTCTTCAGAGATGTGATGGCTGGAACGTAGACTTAAAGCATGTAAGTAATACGTTAAGGAATGCATGTAAATAGAAAATAAGATACCTATATATATATATATTGTTACGGGTTGTACCCAAACGTCACAATATATATATAATACAATCTAAAAGTATGTAAATAGATAGATTTAAGCCTAAAAAAATTATTAAGTTTATTATTTAATAATAATAATCTAAAAATGTTCGTAAAAAAAGGCATGGGCAAATAAAGCCTGTGGATGAAGAGAAAAAAAAAAACAAAGCTCTTCAAGAGGAGAGATTACCGAAACTTATACAATTTTTTTTTTTACAATTTTTTAAGAAACACGTTATCGTGCAATTTTTCATTAAGACATGTAAATCCTTCTACATACAGGCAATGAATAAATTAATATTTAAAACATTAATTTTTCTAGTACTTCCACGAGTTAAATTAAATGATTTAAATATATGAAGTAATTTACTTCTAATCGTTGTTTCCTTTAACATATCTACATTGACATCACCACACACTTAATTAATACTTTAAAATATATTTTTTTAAATGTTCTTCATAATTGTCTCATATACTGTAAAATCACTTATAGATAACCGATATACGCAAAGTAAAATGTAACGCTGAAATTCCATACTTAGCAACTCTACAGTACGCTCAATAGAGTAACATACTCTTTTATGAACAAATAACAAAAATTCGTTAATTAAAATTCGGAATGCTAAATATTACATAACTTTTCAGGCAATGTTCGGTAGTACAATTTCCATGAATTTTACAAATATATTGGAGAACAGTTCATATTATTTCAGCTGTGCAGCGATTTTGGTCCCGAGACATCACAAAACCGTCGCGCAAAAGAGCGCGGAACAAGCGATAGAGAGGCACGATTAGCCTAAGCGTTCGGCTCGTGACGCATCTATCTCACATCCACTCCATTGGCCGATACGTCCGATTAGATCCGATTATACTAAACAGAATAACGCAGATTGGAGTATCTTAAATATCACACATGTATATAAGTTGTAAATAAACTGTTCTCTCTTTCTTCTCTTCGTTTTTCGTTGCTAAAATAACTCTTTCGCATAACCATTCTGAATCAGTATAATTATCCACAATATTTGGGGTAAACTTAATTTATACGTTATTTAGAGGTCTCAACAACATTGCACAAACTCATTTATCATTAGGATATGGCCACAATTTTTATCTAGTGGATAAATGCGTTCTCCTATTCTTCTATATTAGATTTTCAGAAAATTGATTATATATTTCCTGAAATTTATTCTCTCATATTTATTATTAACTTGTCTGTTTGTACATGTTGCCATATGTGCAATTTCTTCAAGCAGACATTAATTTCATAAGCTAATGTTGATTTTGGAATCACAGGTAGTATTTGACAAAAATCACCTGAAAATATTATGAACGTACCTCCAATTGAACATTGGTAGTCTGTAGTCTCGTAGATCTTAGTGTTATATTTAGTGATTCTAAAGCCATCCCATATCATTGCTGCATTATTTTAATATTTGTCCGCGTATATCTGTCACATAACGGAAGTTCACAGCAATATATAAAGGTAATTTTGATGAGGAATGTGTCGTTCGTCTGCCATCCGTAAGTGTAGCCGCTATTCCCGATAAAGTTATAGCTAATGCGGTCTCTTTGTTTGCACAAATTTAAGCTAGAATTAAATTAATTCAAAATGTATTTCCATTACCACCAGGTGGATCCAGAAATATAATACCTTGTTGCTTTTTCTAATAATCCATTATTTTGTCATATTACCTACCTGCTTTTGACTTTGAATTAATAAAGATTTGTTATTTTTGCCAAAATATGCCAAATTGCTTCGTTGATATTGATGTAATGACCCATTTGGGTAGTATTCGATAGTATTCGACATTGATACGAGCTTTAAACATTTTATATACTCATTCATTGTTAATTACTATTTCTACGTATTTTAATTTTTGCTCTGAATCCACTTTGTTACTGTTATCGTCGTCTACATTTTAGATACTGTCTTCGCCTGTTATTATTTCATTAAGACATGGTTTTGGATAGCGTTTTAGTTAGTACATTTATCATCTTTCATTCGTAGAGAACTCCTATTTAATACGCTGCAAGGACAATAAACCATGTTTTTCTCTATAATTTCATAGGTAAATTTATAAATTTTCAGAATAGTTTGGAATATTTGAAAAGAACAGTAACCATATTTTAATAATTTTCAGTGTTATATGTATTGATATATATTGAGATACATTGCAGAATATCCCAGATCATTGTTGAAATTTCGAGAAATGTTTAGAATATTCTGGACCAACTACAGTCACATAGTTTGGTAGCTAATTTCAAAATTTTAAAAGTAAACTACATTATAACATTCTGGTTCAAAAATTCAAATTCTACATTATCTCATTCATTTAACTTTATATATATATAAAGTTAAATGAATGAGATAATGTAGAATCGTAGTATATATATATATATATATATATATATATATATATATATATATATATATATATATATTCTATGTATGTTCTAAGAAGAATATCATAACTCCAATATAAATGTCATATACACTAACTTGTAAGCACTTTTACGATAATATATTATTTCTATTTTATAATTATGTTAACATTTCGACACTTAATATCGAATTCAGTCTTGAAATAATGCACACGCAAACACACACACACACACACACACACTGCATTTATTCATATTACTTGTATTATGTGCTAAATTAAATTGAAAAATAAAAAAAAATATATATTTTTTAATTATTATTTCTTTTTAATTATAAAGTTTCATAAAAGAAAATCAAAGTAAAATAAAAAATAAAAACCAAGTATTTCTCTGCATCTTAATAAAATTCATTAACATGTCGAGAAATCTCTCAAATTGTGGGCGAGCATATAGTTTCTAAGGACATTGAAAATTTGTTCACCAAACTTGTCCATAAATTCCTTTCCAAAATTTGATGTGATATATTCCCAATTTTCGTTTATAAGAGAATGCATTGAATCACCTGAAAATAAAAGAATTATTTTACTATTACAAAAAAAAAATCAATTTTATATATTACTTAATAAAATATATTAAAATTGTATCTAGACCAAACCAGGACATTAAATAGTTTTGCAAAACATTGAGAGTTACGTGTCAAAACAATATTTTTTAGACTTATGGCTTTTGGTTATTGGTTAGAGGCACGTTGAATATCAGTGTTAAACTGCAACGGTCTCGCCTGATGAAGTCAATACTTCGACCATCTAACCCATATATCCAAAACTCCGTCGACTAGAGCCGAGATATTGAGGGAGGTCGAGAAGTTTTACGGACAGTTGTAAACCGCGGTCAACCAACCTGTTCGTGGCTCGGCTGAAGATCCAAGAGCCGAGCTTACCCATCTTAATATCTTCGGAATAATATCGGGTAATTTTGTCTCTTGGATCTTCAGCAGAACTGCAGACAGTTTGATTGAACTAGGCTTACAGCTGTCCGTAAAACTTTTCAACTTCCTTTAATATCTCGGTTCTGGTCGATGCTGTACCTTCATCCTCTGTTTTCACCTTCTTCAACCGGGTTTGACAAAGAAACGAATCCCTTGAGAACACTTTGGAGCCCTAATTCTGTTCTATCGTATCTTAAAGACGTTTTGTATTAAAGACACGTATATCGTATCGTATCTCTGAAATTCTCATATCCGTCTCTTAATCCGTCTATATACTTTAGCGTGACTACAGCACTGCAGGGCTGCATATATCATATATATGTATGTGTGTGTGATTTATTAAGAAAAAAAAAAGTAAACTCACTCAATTTCTTATCTCCATTGTAAAGGTTTGAAAAATTTAATACTGCTTTGTTTCTTATATTGTACCCTATATCAAAGTCCCTCAGTTTCATCACTATGTTACCATTGATTTCTTTAAAATCAAAAGGTATACTCATGGTGATTTGAGTGTTTTCTATAAAATACAAAAAATAATAATTATATATATATATATATATATATATATATATATATATATATATATATATATATATATATATATATATATATATATATATATTGTACACTATAAAGAAACAAAAACAAAAAATATTACAAATTATTAAAATAAAAAATAAAAAGTGCTCCCAATAATAGTTTTTCTAAGAAGGAACATAAAAAAAAAAGAAAAAAATAATCGGACTGGAGACATCTCTAGTCGAGCCACGGTCTTCTGTTTTCGTAACCGCCCGTTTTACCACCTGAGCTGTTATAAACTTATATATAGCGGCGAAATTTACCTTCGTATTCTTATGAAATTCTAGCAGTTTTTAATTGCACTCGTATTTTTTTAATTAAATAACCAGTTCATATTTTTTATTATTATATCGTTAAGTTCGAAAAATATTATTCATACTTCATTAGTATGTAATTCGTAACCTAGATTTATTTTAAAGCTTGGTCATCCAGGTAGTAAGGGGCTCTAAATAATAGTTTTTCTCACAAAAGAAGTAACTTGAAAAAAAAGGAAATTGGAATTGCGATTCAACGGGGAAATGCTGCTAGTATTCTTGGCACCATTCCACGCGGACATGATTTATACCAAAACTGTTTGTAAATAATTATTTTAAGTTTTGAATTGTAAATATAAAAAAAGGAAAAAACAAGTATGCTTAATTTAAAAAAAAAAAAAAACTACTGCGTAAAATACTCTTATTATAAACTAAAAAGAATAAAACAATTTACTAGCTTTCATTTGATACCCATATTGCTACAGTAAGAAAAAATATTCAACTCCCCCCCCCTCATTCCGCCATTTGCGGACGCCATTTTGAAAATTTATATAGCCTATGTCACTACTACAATGTAGACAAATCCAACGACACCTCATATGTCAAAAACCGTCCAAAAACATAACCCTCCTGACGCAGTCGGGTAAAAATATCGGTCTGGAGACATCTGGACTCGAACCCGGGTCTTCTGATTTGGAAACCACCCGATTCCCACTTGAGTTATTATAAACTTACAGATGGTTGCAAAATTTACCTTCACATTCTAATGATATTTTTTAATTACCTAATTACCTGAGAACCTGAAAAATGAATCCTAGCTAGATCGATTTATCGTCCCCGAAACCATACGGAGGGTTTTTCTCTAAATTTTATGAAAATCGATGAAGATGTTTCCGAGATTCAAATTATATATATATATAGGCGTGCTAAAATAATTTAATTCTGCTATATTGAGAAGAAGCCAGCAATGGGAAGTTTACAGGTTCATTTAGTCAGTTAGTTATTAATATACTATAGCCTATTTATGTATATTTATTGATTAATTATTTTTAGCCAGTTTAGATATAAGACGTTAAATGAAATTGTTAACAGATTATTCATTACAAACAATAGCTGTTCATTTAAAAGTAAAACGGTTGTTTTATTTGTAGATCTTACCTAACGGTGCTGTAAGAAATCCTTCTCCAAAAATAGGCTTTGAAAAGAGATGTCCATTTGTTTTGTAATCATACGTTACAAGAAAATCCGTATAGAAGGTTATTTGAAAAATATTAGTAACAAAATCGAAACTGGAAAATAAAGTAATAAATTTATATAACAACATTAAAAAAAAATCGGATAAATGAATTTTTCAAAACATTAACCAATAAAATTAAAAAAAAAGTCTAGAATAAAATTTAACTTGAAAATCTTAGTTAAATCAAAAACAGCATCTATATGCAATTACTGCTAGGCCTAAAGTAATACAATACAAAGTACATTAATTACCCTACTCAAAGTGTTTAAAATGTAAGAAACATAGTTTTTAGTGTCAACTGTTAAATTACTTACTCAATTCTCACTCTCTTTCTCTAAATTCAAACAGTACATATTTATTTCACTTTTATACTTTTCTTGGTTTAATTAAAAATATACTAGTACCTGGATGACCGAGCTTTGCTCGGTTAAACTATATTTAGACACAAATTACATACTGATAAAATATGAATAATATTTTCAATCGAATAATAATAAAACAATAGTCACTGGTTATTTAAATTAAAAAAAAAATAAAAAGAGATCCTAGTAATATTTTTTCTCACCAAAAAAGGAACTTGAAAAAAAGGAAAAATCTTCCGTTTTCGAGACCGCCCGATTTCCCACCTGAGCTATTATAAATTTAAGATGGTGGCGAAACTTACTTTCTTATTCTAATGATATTCTAGCAGTTTTTAATTGCTCTCGAGATTTTTATTTAAATAACCAGTTTATATGCTTATTTCTTCCGTGAAACAGCTTTGCTGTGTTTCGGAAAGAAGGGCAAGACAGGCAGTGTAATTACTGGCACCGAGACTTAACATCATATGTCTCAGGATAGGCAACACATAAATGAGTTGGCTGGGCTAGTTCCAGGTAAACTAGTTTATGTTCATGGGCGACGTCGACCACTTACCATCAGGTGGCACGTCTGCCAGTTTGCCTATTCAACTAACATATTAAAAAAAAAAAAAAAAAATATATATATATATTTTTTCCTACCTCTGCCGAAAGTTCGATTTTCGTCCCTGTGAAGCGGCACAAAAGTGACATTTTCTGTCCCCGCTTCACAGGGACAAAACCTGAACTTTCGTCCTAGGGAGGAAAAAAAAGTATGAGTAACATGGGACGAAAGTACTACATCCATTCCCGTATGTTTGCTACCCTCGCTTTCGGCTTCGGGCGGCAATTTCACATGAGGGTCAAAAAAATAGTACGTTCATCCCCTTGTGACACAAAATACTATATTATTATATAGATAAGATCGAAAAATATTATTCATATTTCATCAGTTCTATCGTATCTAAATATAATTCCCAAAAAAAGAACGATTAACAAATAAATAAAAAAAAAACCGAACAAAACTCGGACATCCAGGTAGTACAGGGCTCTCAATAATAGTTATTTTTTTTACAAAAGAGGGAACTTAAAAAAAAAGCAAAAAAAAAATGGGACTTGAGGCATCGGGATTCGAACCCAGGTATACTGATTTCCCACCTAAGTTATTATAACCTTGTAGATTATGCCGACCTTCGTATTCTAATAATATTCTAACAGTTTTTAATTGTACTCGTGATTTTTTTTTAAATAACCAGTTCATATTTTTTTATTATTATTTCGTTAAGATCGAAAAATATTATTTATATATCATCAGTTCGTAATTTGTATGTAAATATAGTTTCCAAAAACATGAATTACAAAAAATAAAATACCGAGCGAAGCTCGGTCATACAGTTAGTAAAGGGCTCCCAATAATAGTTTTTCTCACAAAGGATGAAACTTAAAAAAAAAGAAAAAAAAAAATAGTTCTGGAGACATCTGGATTCGAACCTGGGGATCTTCTTATTTTGAATCCGCCCGGTTCACATCAGAGCTATTATAAACTTATCAATGACAGCGAAATTTACCTTCGTATTATAACGATATTTTTTAATTGCCTGAAAAAGGGATAAAACGACATTTTCTAAAAATAAATCCTAGCTAGATCGATTTATCGCCCCCGAAACCTCCTGCATACTCAATTTCATGAAAATCGTTGGAGCCGTTTCCGAGATTCAGATTATATATATATATATATATATATATATATATATATATATATATATATATATATATATATATATATATATATATATACCAGAATTGCTCGTTTAAAGATATAAGATTATAGTATATATAACTACCTTACGTCCTCTAATATAGTATCGTCCATGCCTTCAAACTCTATATTTTTTATCTCAAGTATCCAGCCATCTTTGTCAACTTTATGGGAATCGAATTTTACAACACCAAATTGTAAAGAATTTGTAGTAGGACCCTTATTAGTAGAAGCAGTTACGGCATCCGTTTGGAATATGTTCAAAAAGTTATGACCACTAAAAACACATTTCAGTGGTATAGCTTCTGTAAAAATATTTATAACAATATTTTGAATTTAATAAATTTATTATTTTAAATAACTAACGCAATGCATTCTAACATAATTTAATTACAAAAATTTTACTGATAATTTGATAAAAAATCATATTCACTACTTAGATTATTTGTAATTATAAAATCATAATAAATAAATTTAATAAAATAACTTACGCGTTGCTAAGCTATTCGTAAAATGTAATCCAATAATTGCGAAATATAGCAAAGAACCCATAACTGAATAGTTGATTTGTCAACTGTGGTCGAACCTTTTTTCGATTGGTCTTTTATACTTTTGTACATTCTGGTTTTTATCTAATTGCATATTGTCGAGGATAGTTTAAAAAATAACGTTTGTATAAGTGTTAAAATCTACCTCCAGAAGGTGAATAATATTAAGTCTTCTTTCAATAACTGCTAGTTCTAAATTCCAACGTATTCGAAATTACATAGCGTTTGAATTATCTCCAACATTTTTTTTGTCCTAATTAATACCTATTGTTTTATTATTGATGTTGAATTCCGTATAAAATTCATGTTTTAACCTCTTTTAGTGATTGCCTAATGTATATATTTTTTATTTACAATGACAACAATGTTAAGAAAAAAAATATTAATATTTTTTGTCTACCATTTATAATGAGATAAAATAAAAAATGTTAAATCACAATTGAACTTAGTCCACTGCGGATTTTCTTGTTTTCACTTACCATTTAGAAAAAATATTTTAGACATCAGCTCGCATTCAATCTGTTTAGATAACATTAGTAAAAAAAACAATTATTTTAATTACTGATCTTGCTGCTCTTATAAACACGATTATTTTTTCTGTTAAGTCATTCTCGTTAGTGTTACCATACAATATGATCAAATTATTCCTGTGTCTAAAAATTGAACTATTATCTACTTTTTTTCAATTATTAGCTAATTTCCATTGCTGAATTGATGTCCAGAATTTTTAAATTTAACAATTAATAATAATTTAATATTAAATCAAATTCAAATTAATGCATTTTCCGAATTACATTTTGTACATATTGCAAAGTCTTTGGTTTGTTAGCTAAGAAGTTACAGAGATAATAACTGTCAGTATTAGGTCCAAATAACTTAACACTGTGGTCGAGCCTGGTAGTCTTGTATGCAGACAGCGAATGGGCCGACTCGCCGTGCGCAAACTCGGTATTCGGAAGCGGCTCAACGTGGTCTAGCGGGGTTTCCGCGCAGAAACTGTGCAAAGCATACAGCACCATCTTTCTAAGCTCTAGGATTAGATGCGGTAATAACATTGAGAGTCAATACACATTCGACTTGTGATTTGCGAGCGGCACAGGTAACACGGTGAAAAATCTTCAAGGTTTGGTCATTCGTCAGAGAACTAAAGACAACGACAACAAGCGCAGAATCAGAACATTGAAGAGGAAGTGGGCTGTTCGTATCTCTAGACGTACTGATGATAGATGACGCAGACAAATGATAAAATGAGGACTGCGTTTAGGTAAGAAGGTGGTGGGCAACGCAATGATAGGAAGGATTGACGCTTCATAGAGAAGGTCTACGTTCCGCTGTTGAGGACATGAATAGGTGGTTTGGCAGAATTTTGAAATTAGTATTAGTACTTTGAAATTTTTTTAAGGATTTACAAAAAGTATTGTTTTAAATTGTTATTTATTTAGAAATTTATTTTAGAAATAAAAAAAGTCACAGATAATGACATTTAAATTAAACATTTTAGTGATTTTTTTTTTAAAGGATGTATGTACTAGACATATTAATGCTTTAAACATTAATTTATTTATTACCTGTACGTGCAAAGATTTACATGTCTTAATGGAAAATTGCACGATAACCCGTTAGATCGTATTTTTTTTTTATTTTAACAATTACTATTTGTGTGTATAAATGAAATAAATCGATGGTTTTTCTGAGCAGAAATATCTACGTCTAAATCCAAACTAGGTATTTGCTATTTGCGTATATCAATTGTTTAGTTATTTTCCTTTTCGTATCTTTTTTATGTATAGTGTTTTAGAGTGGAAGGAGTAAATGCATGAATATATAAGAATAAATAAATGAAATGAAAGAAAATAAGGAAAGCAACTCTCATAATTCTAAAAATTAAAAAACAAAGGTTAATGAAAAAATAATTATAGTTTCAAATTCTTAGATTATTAGTTAAAACTTTATTCGTAAATTCATTTTATATAATACAATCTACGCTCCGAATTAACAGTTTAATGACAAGTGACATGAAATAATACCTCTGACGATCAAAAATGTTTTGTAAATGCGTTAAATGAACCCGGCGCGATTACGATTGCGTAATGAAAATTAACAAACCATCAGTCAGGTATAATAATTATTCAATCAAACTATTTTGAATTATCGCAATATATTTCAAATTTTTATAATTATAAATTTTCGTTGCTTGTAAATTTAATAATTTTATTACGATGTGTACTCAAGTTATAAAATAGAAAAGTTTATTTCAATTAATTTTGTATCTAAAAATCTCTTAAAGTCAAATAGCCTTTGTTTTTCAAAAAAAAAAAAAAAAACATTTTATCATATACACAGGTACATTTAGGAGACGCCGTATCGTTCTCACACATGAATTCTTGTAAAATGTTATTCACAACCCCAATATATCTACTTATATATATTTTTGTAATCTTAATTTTTTTTAATAGTAGAATTAACGCTATGGACTAGTTATGGTACTTAAAAATGCTTACTTATCTAAAAAGCATCGAACTTAAGCAGATGTGTAATTTTTTAAAAAGTAAGGTGAATCAAATATATCTATTGTCACTATTTAGAAGAATTGTTAACCGGAGAACCAGTTTATTCTACACATAAAACATATTATAAAAATGCTTCTCTTTAATTAAATTAATATTTCTAGTGCGATGGAAATGAAAAACCAAAAAAAAAAATTACATTATACATTTATTAACAAATGGGAACATTAAATTTTTATTAATAAATGGGAACTCACGACAATTTCAAAGTCCTGGAACATGAGATCAACCACTAAAGAACTGACGCGTCCTACCGTCGGCTACTATATACTCGTAGGTACGAGTTTCATCCAGTGGGCCATTTCAGATCTGGACATTATCATATTAACTAAAAATATATTTATTAATAAAATTATAATCGAGTCTCTATTAATATTTATCCTATACTACTGAACGAGAAATATTTGTTCTCGAAAAAGAACTCTAAAGATTTCATTTTCGAGAAAATTAGTTTGTTCTATTTTAACTTGAGCAGAGAGAGAGAGAGAGCTCGGTTGCCTAAATTCTGTCAGTAACATGAATAACGAAATAGCAATTGAAGAACTAAGGTGCCGTCTATGCCCTGTAAAACACACGAAAAAGTCAGCAAGAGCAGATTATGACCACAGATTTGGTACCAATAATGAATTGCTGCTTGTGAGGTGGAAAGATAAATAAATAAAGTCAACCAACCAGATTAAGTTGATGTAAAATGTAAATAAACACTAATTATTATCGTTAGCTTGAGGTGAGGAGCATTTTGGATACTGCGAAATTAACTTTTTAAGTTCCAATGATGATGTTACCAGTCTTTGTTTAATCTTGTCTTATTTTGGAAGAAGAACAACTACTCGTATGATACCATCCACAGACCAACACCTTTTCAGCTCGAAGTGGTTGCGAGCCTCTGCAAAAATATCCTGGCGGGCTTTGGTGAGGAATTCCGTAAGAGTAATTTTCTTACCCTTTAACATTGTTTTCTCTTTCCAAGCCTTGGTACGAAGCTGTACAGAAAAAAAAGCGTATAAGAACTGGACGTGCAGTATCTTTTTTGTTGCCAAAGGAAGGAGCTCAAGAGTTACTATTTGAAATTTCACAATAGCCAAAGAATTGTACTGTTACAAAGAATTGTAATTGGTTTCTATAATATCTAAATCCAAACGCAAATTCAAACTGATGATACCTAGAAATTCACACTCTCTCATTTTAACCCAACGCAATATAGCGGAGTAAAAAGGATAGCGAGAATTTATATCGGTTTGTGTCGATTGCGGAGTCTATTCATCTATTCCACTTGGAAGCATGCTATGCGATCATCATCCTTAAGCATATACTTTTACTTTACTTTACTATTTTCTAGATTATGCGTTAACGTATTTTGTTTGATTTATAAATTATAGCACTCGCTTGATACCTATTTTTTTCGTTTGGGTAATATCTATTAAAAAAATAGAACTAAACTTGCATCTGCAAGTTTTACCTTGTTGAAAAGTGCGCGCTTCAAGTAAATTACTCACGTATTTACTTATATTTTATTTATTAATTAGTATAGTTATTTATTATTTATTTAATTACTTTAATTACTTAGTAAGTTATGTTAATTAATAGTTTAGATAGTTATTAAATAAAAAAACTGTGTATATAAAACAAATTTGTTTGAGGTGTGGACTTTTTTAAATGGTGTGAAAAATAACTTTCATAGTTATAAAAATGAAAAAGCAAAGGTTTATGAAAAATATATAAAAATAATCAAGGTTTCAAATTATATAAATAAATAATAAAAATACTTCATCCTCATTAACATATCAGCCATTGGATGTCCACTGCTGAACGTAGGCCTCTCTGATCAACCTCCAGAGCGACCGGTGCAAAGCAGCCTCGATCCAACGGTTTCCGGTGAAATTTCTCAAGTCGTCTGTCCAATATACTTATATTATCTACTTGCTTATAATTTTATTATCTACATAATTTTTTCTCCATGTAGCTAACATACGTAGTTGGCTACGGTGGTATTACTTCGCAAGCCGACTCCAAAATCGTATAGTCCGATTGGCCTCCTTCCAGTGCTAAGGAAGATCTTGGAGAAGATGCTTGTCGCCTGGTTGGAGTACCATCTTGTGCCCAAGCTTAGTACTCTTAGTACGCAAATCGTAAAATAATTAAAAATTACCCTGTATGAGTCACTTGCACTCTCAAAATGAAATTACTGTGACACTGCGTCTAAGCTGATACAGCGTTACACCAGTCTTAAATGATAAAAACATACTACAGATGGGATGAGGAAACATATCTCGTCGTAAAATTCATTTAGCTACATTAATGTTCGACATCTTGAGCACTGGCGTATTAAATTACCTGATCAGCAAGTTAATATGGGCTAAAGAACATAAAAAATACTCTCAGCGCATTTACACTCATACTCTCGTGACGCCGGCGTACCAAACAGTGGCTTTCCGTGGGTCGTTTAGGTTTGCGTCCTTCCGGTGCTGGAACGATCTTCTACCACCAAAACGTGGGCTGAAAAGAAGAAGCGCATTCAAGCGACTGATAAAAGCACTTTTGCTAAACAAGCACAAAAAAAATAACCCCTAAGGTTAGGTTAGGTTTTTAAGGTTACAATATACTTTATGAATAACATGATTTACCGGTACGTCTTCGGTATAGCTACCAGGAGCGGACAGCGCTCCTAAACAGATCCTTATCACGTGCTCGGCGGGCCGGCTGCCACGTCACGGTATAACACCAGAACACCTCATCACCAAAGAGTATATAATACTCATAACTTTGTTCCATATCACCATTTGTTCACGTCATATAAGTAGTATAACCTCCAAATTCTTTTGTTTTTGACGTTTGTTTCGCGGCAGCTGTTTATGTCCGCGGACGTGTGCATATAGGCCTAGCATTTTAATGCATTTAAGTTTATTTATATATTGATTTAATCGGGTAGTCTTTAGTTTATTTTTCATTTCTTACTATTTAACGTACTTTGTTGAAGGGGCATGGCGGATTCTCCGAATACTTGCAGCGATTCAAGTGTAAGGAGAGTCCGTCGTGCGTCTGCGACCCTGGGTGTACGGAATTTGTTCTCCACGTCCTCTTGGATTGCCCGACCCTTGGCTACGAAAGGAAGCGTTTGGAATGTTAGATGGATGTAAAATTAAGTAAGGACGAACTACCCGAACTTATTAAAAATTGCGATAGCAGAGACGTGGTTCTGCAGTTTTGTAAAAAATGAGCAATAGTTGTAAACAAAAGAAATAAGACTTAAGCAATTTATGTTATTTAAATATAGTGTAAACATATTCTTTGTAACATAAGATATTTGTAATTAAAATATAGGAATAGTTGTAACATAATTTTTTTTTTTTTTTTTATAAAATTTAGTTTACTTCTATATGGAAATAGAAAAAATGTTATTAAATATTAAGTTTCATATGTAATAGATGAGTTTTTATGACAAAAAATTTGTCTTCCTCCGTAGTTTAAGTTAAAAAATGTAATATTTTGCAAGTTAATATAATACTTGTAATCGATTTAAGATTTTGTACAAAAAAAAAAGAAATAATTTGTATAAATAGAAAAGTTTGTACCCCACCCCCTTTTATTTCCCCAGTGTTTTAGAAAATAAGAGATAATGTAGAGATAGTTTAGCTTAGACGGGAATCTACCCAGAGTATGAATGTGGATGGATGCTAGAAAGAAAAGGTATGCGGAATGAAAGTGCGAAAGCCATAAATGAGAGAAGTGGCATAAAAAAGAAATCGATTTTAGTTTTACTCCGATTTTCTAGACTTTGAATTACACACGACACTTTTAATGCATAAACCGTCTTCAAATGCTGGTTTTGTTGAGGAAGGACTGTAAGAAATTGAATAAATACTTATATATGTAACTGTGTCCTGTCGATGAAGGTCTACTCAATTGTGATATCTGGACCTGACGGCAAGTTGAGATACGGCCACCAAACGCCACTACAAATTACATATTTCTGTTTATATGTTACTTTTAAAGATTTTTTAAAAATTATTTCCTATGTTGTCCTATAATATTATTAGTTGTCCTAAGTTTTTTTCTTTTTTTTCATAAATAAGCTAGGTCAAGTAATTTTGTTGAAATTCAACGTATCTTTAACGGTATTACTGATTGTGCTTACTATAGATAGCATTGTGATACAATATTAATTCCAAATTACTCGTATCCCAAGTTTAATTTCGGGTAAGTAAAAAGGGGATAAATTATATAAACAGTCTGTAAACTAACATATTTTAATGTCATCTAAATTAATTTTAGATTAACTTTAAATAAGCGATGTGTCATCAGCAAACAAGCGCGGAGAATATTGGCAAATCCCCCAAATGACACTTAGAAATGAGCCCAGGCCCCCAGTCCACAGTGGCCCTATTATACCCAGCTACGGCAACAACCTGGGTAACGGTAAGGCAAGGGGTGCGAAGAATATATTATTGTTTTTCATTTACAAGGCGAACGATTAGGCCGATCGTGCCTCTTTAACCGCTTGCTTTGCGCTTTCGCTCGCGACACGTTACACTTTTTCGTGCGTGCAGGCAGCATTCATCAATTTACAAGACGCTATCACGTCAAAAACTTTTTCCACGAAGACATTAGCTAAAAATAAATTTTACGAAATTCCTCCCCTAAATAATGTCAGGGTTGGTAACAATGAAAATATACATTTTGAAACCGCAACTCTTTACGGACCTGAAATTTGGTAGGAATTTCATATTTGTAATGTAGAAATCAGAAATCAAAATTAACAACGAATTTCACGAAACTCCAATCCAAAGATATTGCGAGGGTGTGAATTGTAAAATATTTATATTTATTCTTTAACTACATTTTCTACAGACATGAAATTAAAAATATATATTATTATACTTTTTATGAAGAAGATACATCAGGATAGAATAGAGTTGTCTTGCACGCATCGCAACCCAAAGGACGTTGCACTCGCCATCAGCGAGGTCTATAAAAACATCTATTCCTCAAACCTCACTGTCCATTCTCTGATGATAGAGAGGTTCACTGGCGTTCGAATTCCTATGAGACAAGGTGGCGACAAGACCGGACCTGCACCTGATTTTCACACAAGAGGAAAAGAAGACGTTGATAAACCAGGGATACGTTACCGGACAGGGATCGAGCTTCATGATTATGCACGAAGCACAGGGACAGACATGCGAGGCAGTCATCATCGTCCAGACCAAGACTAGGAGGCTACGGATTCATGACAGTGTTCCACATGCTGTGGTCGCGGTGACCAGGCACACAAAGACCTGTGTCTACTACACCGACGACGGTGGTGATGCGAATCGGTCGTTTTGTCGAAAAGGCGGTGGAGGCCACAACAAAGGAAATACTCGAGCACACCCTCAAGATGGCTATACATAAAAGAGACACCGCCATCATTGAGAATGTACTCGAACAGCTGAGGCTTCCCTCAGAGGACGGCTGTGGCAGAGTCTCCAATAAATATTTTACAGAAATAAAGATCGCAAATGTAAATGTAGACGTGCTGTGTAGATGTGGTGGCTGGTGTGTATGTAGTAACAACTAATGAAATATTAGATTATATGAAATATTATATATAGATCAAGATATTTTTAATATAAGTTCAATTTATATCTCAAAAAGCCTGAGCAATGTAACATTTTATATGTTGAAACTTCAAATAAGATTACATTTGAACTTTTAAATAATATTCTTCTACTTATTCCCGACCACACAGGCTTTGATTTGTATACGAGGAAATTACACAAAAAAAAAACTGAATGTTAATAAAACATTTATTTTGCTAAAATATACACGAAGTACGATGTAATGATAGTAAGATGTACTTCTATTTATTATATTGAAGTACTATGAAATTTGCGATATACATCTCAACCTCACAAAAATTTACAATTTATTTTTTACTAAAAATAATAAAACCATGCTTTTTGTAAAATAAAATATAATATTATATAAACTCTTTTTAGAGACACTAAGAAACAAAACTTCTCCACTTATAAGTTTATTGAATAAAAAGTAACTTAAAGGTAATGTTCTAAAGAAATCAGAAAAGACAGAAAAACCTGTTACACATTACTTTGAAGATTAAATAAAAACACCTTTAGCCATACAAAACTAAAAAAGGATGTTACGAGGAAGACTCGGTACGACGTTAAGAAGAGATCTTTCATATAATTTTCATTTTATTATAACGTATAAAACTGTATCCGTTTCAACCAACTTAATTTTATAAATTAAATAAAGAAGTAACAAAGTAATTCGATTTTCCGATACATTCATATTTTTACTACGACTGATGATGATGATTATATGTATACATATGTATTTTAAAAGCGAATATTTCTCTGCATTTTAAAATTCTTTAACAATCTCTCAAAGTATTAGCCTGTATATAGTTTCTAATTACATTGAAAACTTGTTCGCCGAACTTGTCCATGAATTCCATTCCAAAGTTCAATGAGAAATATCCGAAATTTTCTTTTATAAGAGAATGCATTGAATCACCTGAAAAAAAAAAATAGAAATATTTTATAAATACAAAAAAGAAAATTCCTTACATTACTTATTCAAATATAATTATATTAAAGTCGTATCAATAACAAACCAGTAGATTGAATAATTTTGCAAAAACATTAATGGTAACGTGTTGTATTAAAACTACACATATCAAGACAATATTTTTCAGAATTTTTTTTTGTCTATCGGTTTCTCGGTCTGTCATCCATTCATCTGACTCATAAAACCCAAAACTTTACTCAGGGTCGTTTGGGATGATGCTATTTAAGGAATTTAAATCATTTCAAATCTAAAGCGCAGCAAGCGCAAACAAAGTATTAAGGTTATATTTGACGGGCTGATGATGTGTGATGCATTCTATCTGTGTCGATATCGGTCAATAATGTACATAATTATGTGCATCGAAATGTTAATACTTTTTGTCATAAATCATGGACGCGTTCTGAAGCGTTACGTTGACAGAAATTTGACCTGTTACAAGTTTTCTAGCGGACAAAACGTATAGTTTTTTTTTTTTTCTTTTTTTAATAAAATATTTATTACAAACTTACCGCGATAAAAACGCAATAGAAACAGAACGGACTTAATAACTTTTCTTAACTAAATTAAATTAGTTAAGTCAAGTTAAAGTTATTCTCTTAACGGAAGAGTATATTGGGTAAATTATTAACGATTTTTAATAATTTTTTTTCAAAATTACGGTTGTAGCGGAGTTTTTATTTATTGTAATCAAAACTTTGCATACCTATATTACTAAGAGATGTTTAAATAAATATTACTCAATGAAAAGTGAATTCCTCATTATTATTGCTTGCTTTAGACTTTTTTAAACAGAAATGCGACTTGATTAAATGCGATATATTTTTATGAAAGATATCAATCACTAACCTTTTGAAACGAAGTTCCTTACTGGACGGTACAAATGGGCTAGGCGAAAAAAAAGTGTAAGACTAAGCGCGCACTAGTGATTTTTGTCACCGTGACTTGTTGCGTCACTGTCACCACGTACATCCCTAATTAAGGTGCGCGCCTTTGGATACGTAACAATTCGGTGACTTTTTTTTCGCAGAGGACGGCAACATGGCCGCAACGCAACTGTCACAGGCTGGCAAACATGGTGTAGAACTTTCCACTTATCAGTCTACCACGCCAAAGCGAGTGAACCCAATACTTTTTACCCTTGTATATTTTTTTTATTTCTAAAAACGAGTGCACAAATAACCGTCCCTCGATATCCATCTTATCGAATGCAAGAAAATTTCGTTACTGTCACCGCAAGTGCGCGCATCACCAAAAGTTTGGTGACGTGACAGTGACAAAGAATTTATTGTCACCCAGACAAAAGTCACCAGTGCGCGCTAGCACTAAGAATTTTCCGTCACCCTTTCGTACCTTTCTATTGGCTGTGCCCAATTATAATTGTGCGATTATTGGTTTGTAATTAAAATATTAAAATAATGTAATTTATAACTTTCCTCTTAATGTAAAAACATATGATTAAAAAAAATGCGAGACAAAAACATTCCGCCAGGCCACCATTCTAAAGATATTTGACATGTTGTGAACATGTAATTTATAACTTTCGTCTTAATGTAAAAACATATGATAAAAAAAAAAAGTGAGACAAAAACATTTCGCCAGGCCACCATTCTAAAGATATTTGACATGTTGTGAACATGTAATTTATAACTTTCGTCTTAATGTAAAAACATATGATAAAAAAAAAGTGAGACAAAATCATCCCGCCAGGCCACCATTCTAAAGATATTTAACATGTTGTGAACATGATAATATGTCAGAAGATTTTTTCAATCGCTTATATTATTTTTATCTTTTAACTTTGTAGTAAATTGTAATTAAAAACTATGATTCATTCATCACCAACGCAAAATACTCTTGAAGATTAATATTTTAGTTAAACTTTAAAAGTAAAAATTTCAGTTTTACAAGTGGTACGTATTTTATAAATCATTCATTAATTATTAAAAATATAATGTAATTTTAAAATTATTATTTGTTTCTAAATGCCTGTAAGCACCAATTTACTAGCTGATATCATTTTAATATAAATATATATATATATATATATATATATATATATATATATATATACATATATATATACTTATTTATTTAAAAAAAAAACTAAACTCACTCAATTTCTTATCTCCATTATAAAGATTTGAAAAATTGAATACAGGATTTTTTGTCATATCGTACAATAAATCAAAGTCTCTTAGTTTTATAAATTTCTTGCCATTAATTTCTTTAAAATCGAAAGGCATACTCATGTTGATTACAGTGCTTTCTGAAAAATACAAAAAAAAAAATATATAATAATACTTTTTATTGTACACCACAAAAATAATATACATGATGGTCAAAAAGTCGTGGATCAAACGAAACAGGGAGATAGAGGAGGTAATTTCCAACAAAAAATGTTTCTACAGCATGGCCATAACTTCGTTGCACGAAAAGTTATTAATATTTTTGTTTTTTCAATGAAACTACCGACTTTTTTAACAATTTAATCAATAAAAAATTAAATTGATTAAAAACAATAAAACAAAAAGTGTTTTACTATGTCTCGATAATGTATCAATACTACAAAAATTGTATTGCAGCTCTTGGTACCAAATTTAACGAGAAATGAATTTTTATCCGTAAGATTTGAAGCGATACAAAAAATTACTTCTCACTTTAAGAGCATCCTGTGAAAAAAAAAATGTACTACCGAAAAGTGATCCTGTATTAAAATTTTTTGCTCATTTAATGCTTATTCAAATGAGGTACAACACTTTACTGTTTGAGCTTTAGTTTTGATTTTATGGCAAATACTGACGATCGACGGTGCACCTTATTATTAAAAGAAATAAATATCAAGCTTACTTCGTGCAAAGAGTGCAAGCTTTGCTGCCCGCTGACTGTGGACCTTGGGTGAGATTTTGCAGAAAGATGTTTAGACGAAACAGAGAGGATCCGAAGTTTTTCAACAAAGTGTTATGGACTGATAGTCAAATTTTAGAAGGATGGGAATTTTTAACATCCACAATTTAAACTTCTACTCCAGAGTGAACCCACATTTCATCAGAAATGATCGATTCCAGCATCTGTTTGGTATAAACATGTGGGCTAGAACAATTGACCAGCAGTTTGTGCTACATGAAATGCCACCAAGGCTGAATGATGCTCTGTATTTGAATTTTTCATAAAATAATTTGAATCAAATACTCAACGAAGTTAAGATTTTTCAGAAATGTGGCTGCAACAAGACGGCGCCCGGCCTCATTTTTCAGTTCAAGGACATTTGAACGAGCGGTTCCCTAATTGTAACAAGAACAGAACAGTTATAGCATTCCAACGTACAAAAAACTGGCCGTTTATGATAAACTAATAAATTATTTTGTATAAGGCAAATTTAATGAAATTTGCACTTTGATATGAAAAAACGACCATAAAACCAAAACTAAAGCTCAAACAGTAAAGTGTTGTACCTCATTTGAATAAGCATTAAATGAGCAAAAAATTTTAATACAGGATCACTTTTCGGTAGTACATTTTTTTTTCACAGGATGCTCTTAAAGTGAGAAGTAATTTTTTGTATCGCTTCAAATCTTACGGATAAAAATTCATTTCTCGTTAAATTTGGTACCAAGAGCTGCAATACAATTTTTGTAGTATTGATACATTATCGAGACATAGTAAAACACTTTTTGTTTTATTGTTTTTAATCAATTTAATTTTTTATTGATTAAATTTTTAAAAAAGTCGGTAGTTTCATTGAAAAAACAAAAATATTAATAACTTTTCGTGCAACGAAGTTAGGGCCATGCTGTAGAAACATTTTTTGTTGGAAATTACCTCCTCTATCTCCCTGTTTCGTTTGATCCACGACTTTTTGACCACCCTGTGAAAATATATATATATATATATATATATATATATATATATATATATATATATATATATATATATATATATATATATATATATATATATATATATATATATATATATATATATATATATATATATATATATATATATCACACAACACTTCTCCTATATGGAAAAGAGGCCTTTGCCCACCAGTGGGACGTAAAAAGGATGATTCAGTTAGTCAGTTAGATCATTAATATATTATTGCCTATTAATTATTGATTATTACTAGTAATACTAATATATGAGTAAGCTAGTTTAAAATTGTAGCTATGAATTGCAAACAATAATAATAGGTCTTTACCTATGAAATTGCCGTTTTTGATGAAATAATTTAACGCACTTTTTTTTCTATAATTTTTTTTTATTATTACAAGTTTCATTTTGCCAACGTAGTAATAACTTATTGATGCCTTTCTTGAAAAACACTGCTGGACGGGAGGCGACAAACTCTTCAAAGGCATTTTGTACTGCCTCTCGGGTATTGAATTTTTTTCCCGCCAAAAAGTTATCCAAATTATTCAAAAAGTGGAAGACTGTAGGGGCAAGATCTGGTGAGTACGGTGGATGACGGAGAATTTCCAACACCAGCTCTTGTAACTCGGAGACCGTCTGATATGCTGTATGAGGTCGCGCGTTGTCGTGCAGGAGCAGCGAAGCCGAGCGATTGACCAAAGCTGGTTGGAGACGTGCGAGCTTTCCTATTCTTGTTTTTAGTTCGTCACAGTATACCATAGCAGTAATGCTCATGCAGTTTGGTAAAAAGCTGTGATGAATTACACCGGCGCTAGACCACCAAACAGTTACCATCACTTTCTCAGGGGTCATTTTTCATTTAGGGCATTGCTTAGGCACTGAACTAGGATCTAACCTACTAGCTAAGCACTTGCGATTGTCGAATAGAATCCATTTTTCGCCACAAGTAACAATGCGATTCAATATGCCTGCCGTTTGTGTGTCGGTTGAGCAGTGCAAGGCAAGTCTCGACGCGTATTTCGCGCTGGCGTTCATTTAATTCGTGAGGCACCCATTTGTCGCGCTTCTTTACCTTGTCAATTTGACGCAAATGGACCAATATTGTTTTAGTGCTAACTTCGAAAGCTGCTGCTAATTCAGATGTAGTTTGAGAATCATCAGCCTCCACAATCGCCTTTAATTCGTCATTGTTAACCAACATTTTCGGCCGACCATGTGGTTCATGTCTTGAGTCAAAATTTCCGGAACGAAAGCGAGCAAACCAATAACGGGTGATACGATCGTTAATAGTGTTCGCACCGTAAACGTCGTTGATGTTTCCGCTTTGCTACCACGACGGAACTCATACTCCATAATTACTCGAATTTTTAACATATCCATGATGACAAAAAACGTACAAATCCGATGTAAATAGAACGCTAACTATTAAACAAATGACTAATTATAAAAAAAGAATTCTATATTTTTAAAATAAAAATAATTTGAAATTCGAGTTCTGAACGATTTTTTTTTTTAGTTTTAAAATAGCCAGTACGACGAATCGGCAATTTCATAGGTAAAGAATAATTAATTTATAAGTAAAACGGTTGTTTTATTTGTAGATCTTACCTAAATGTGATGTAAGGAGTCCTTCTCCAAAAATGGGCATTGAAAAGAGACATCCATATGTTTTGTAATCATACGTTACAAACAAATCCGTATGGAAGGTTATTTTAAAAATATTAGTGACAAAATTAAAACTGGAAAAAATAAATAAAAATGTAAATATTATATAATAACGTAAAACAAACCGGATTAAATGAATCTTTCAAAATATTAATTTGAAGAATAAAATTTATATATAAATCAGGAATACAATTTAACTTACAAATCGTAGTTAAAGCAAATAATATAAAAAAAATCAAATTAAAAAATAATAATAAAATTAAAAAAAAAATGTTGTAAAAAAAGCGTGAGGTGCTTTTTAAGATATTATCAAAATGATTATCTTTCTACTTATACTTGTCAAAAAAAATATTTATATCTATAGATAGCATGCACACTTTTTTTTTACAATTTTTTTTTTATGTTACAACAAAATTTAGTAAAAATGTGTACACTACTCTTAATTAAAATTTATTTTTTTATTATTTATTAGTCTGATTTTTTTTTAAAAGCGCTTTTTTAAGTTTTTAAACAAACATTGTTTTTAATGTCAACATAAATTACTCACTCAATTGTCTCTTCCTTGAAATTGAAAAATAATATTATCGATACAGATTTATATAATACCTTACTTTCCATTTAATTTAAAAGTTACTATTTAAGTATAGAGAGAACTACCTGAACTTATCTAGTATAGCTTCGTCCATGCCTTTTAACTGTATATTTTTTAAGTCAAGTATCCAGCAATCTTTGTCGATTTTATGGGATTTGAATTTTACAACACCAAAGTGTAATGAATTTGTAGTAGAACTCTCATTAGTAGAAGAAGTGATGGCATCCGTGTCGAATATGTTCAAAAAGTTATGATCACCAAAAACACATTTCAATGGTATACCTTCTGTAAAAAATATTTAAAACAATATTTTGAATTTAATAAATTTATTATTTTAAATAACTAATGCAAAGCATTGTAACATAATTTAATTACAAAAACTTATTGATTTATTTGATAAGAATTCAGTTTCACCGCTTAGATAATTTGTAATTGTAAAATCATAATAAATAGATTTAACAAAATAACTTACGTGTTGCTAAGCTATTCGTAAAATGTATTCCAATAATTGCGAAATATAGCAAAGAACCCATGACTGAATTGTCGATTTGTCAACTGTGGTAGAACCTTTTTAACTAGCCTTTTATACTTTTGTGGCGAGGAGAGTGTAAAAAAAATTGAATAATATTAAGTCTTGTTTCAATGAGCGCTAGTTAGAAATTCAAACGTATTCGAAATTGCATAGCGTTACTTGCGCATAATTATCTGCCATATTTTTTTGTACTAATTAAAACCTATTGTTTTATTATTGATGTTGGATTCCGTATAAAATTCATGTTTTAACCTCTTAGTCATTGCCTTACGTTCTTTATTTTTATTTTAATAAAGTTACAACTTTAAGAATAAAAATTATTACCCAAATTACTAAATAATTAAATACATAATTTACCTATCTTACGCCGAGTTGCACGAAACAAATTTTAAATTTAAGTGTTTATTAAACTAATTTAATCACAAGAATCGTGATTATCTGTTGCACGAAACCTACATCTGATTAAGTTAACAAAAAAATTTAGTTTAATTAAAGACCTATCGAACGGATGATTAATTCCAACAGCTTTAAAATAATTATAAGATCAACTAATTTTAAGATTAATTGCAACTTAACTAACGGAAAGTTAGCGACGGTTTCGTGCAACTCGCCGTTAATATCTACAAACATTACAATTTATATATTCAATCATCATTCTTCGTATCATATATATATATATATACCCCGCAAGACCCGGCGTTGATGCGTCTACTCGTACCACTACACTAGAAAGGTTGTCAAATTTCTTTCGTGTATAATTTTATAATTTTTTTAATATTATTTACCTTTTCTGCAGACAAGTTTTCGAAACTCTCATTCAATTAATTTTTTCTTTCATTTTGGATACAATGGTTCATGATGTGCCTTACCATACGTTATTGGTTGGAATCTTATTCGGTAGAAAGTTTGTTGTATTTTTTTTTGTCATGACGTTACATATTGTAATACTTTGTAGTTGTTGATAAGTAAATTCTATGAATAACACCTGATTTAATAAAATTAGGTCTTTTTTGTCACGTATACCAATACTCTACTATACCGGGTGTATTTGGAACGCTTGAAAAGATTTAAACCTAATAATATACTATTTACTGTTTTCTTATATTTACGCGAATTTTACTCATTTGATTAAAAGTCTATATCGGATTTTATCGCGTTTATTTAAAACTTTATATTTTTACAATATTTTAAATTATTTCCCGACGTTTCGGACCCTTTACAGCGTCCATGATCTCGGGGGACTGAGGTGGTGGGTGTCCGAATAATGAATTAATTGTTACATACCCCGCTTTTTATACAATTTTAAATTATTACTATTAACCGTTCCTATTCATGCAGAATGAGCTTATTGTGTCTGGAAGTCGTGCTGTGGTCTTATTTTCCTTGGGTTCAATTAATTTTAGTACTGGCTCCCAAGCTGGTGGTACATTCCAACCATCCTCTCTATTGAAATTAGGATGTTTTTTAATTTCAATAGCCTCGCGAATCATCCTTGGTAGGAATCGGTGTTCTTTAGCGAGAATTTGTGGCTTATCAAATCTGATATAGTGGTTGGTACCTTGTTGAGTATGTTGATACACAGCAGACTTTGTCGACCGTTGGTGTTTCATGTCAGCTATGTGTTCTTTGACGCGTGTCTCTATACTCCGCTTAGTTTGCCCTATATATGAGAGACCACATTCACAGTCTAATTTATAGACCCCTGCATCTTGTAAAGGTATTTGGCACTTGACAGATGGTAATAATTGACTTATCTTCGTTGGCGGCTTGTAGTAAGTTTTGATTGAAGCTCGCTTCAAGATGTAAAGCTGACAAGATTGGCTACATCTTGAAGCGAGCTTCAATCAAAACTTACTACAAGCCGCCAACGAAGATAAGTCAATTATTACCATCTGTCAAGTGCCAAATACCTTTACAAGATGCAGGGGTCTATAAATTAGACTGTGAATGTGGTCTCTCATATATAGGGCAAACTAAGCGGAGTATAGAGACACGCGTCAAAGAACACATAGCTGACATGAAACACCAACGGTCGACAAAGTCTGCTGTGTATCAACATACTCAACAAGGTACCAACCACTATATCAGATTTGATAAGCCACAAATTCTCGCTAAAGAACACCGATTCCTACCAAGGATGATTCGCGAGGCTATTGAAATTAAAAAACATCCTAATTTCAATAGAGAGGATGGTTGGAATGTACCACCAGCTTGGGAGCCAGTACTAAAATTAATTGAACCCAAGGAAAATAAGACCACAGCACGACTTCCAGACACAATAAGCTCATTCTGCATGAATAGGAACGGTTAATAGTAATAATTTAAAATTGTATAAAAAGCGGGGTATGTAACAATTAATTCATTATTCGGACACCCACCACCTCAGTCCCCCGAGATCATGGACGCTGTAAAGGGTCCGAAACGTCGGGAAATAATTTAAAATATTGTAAAAATATAAAGTTTTAAATAAACGCGATAAAATCCGATATAGACTTTTAATCAAATATACTATTTATATACTATATAATGCATATAACCATTTATCTCAGAAACGGTTTTTTACGAACATTTTAAGACTTATCTATTTTGCGCACCCGCCCTGTATGCATACACGCTGTGAACTCTCGTTCACCGCGGGACGGGTGACTGCTGACTAGCAGGTGGCACATCCTTCGGGTGAAATGAGGTGAGGTTCAAATTGTGCTCCATTCCTATGGATGTAAATCTGGGTCAGGGCATTAAAGAGGGATCCACTACACAATCTTCTCGCAACTTCGCAAAAACACTGCAAATCCGATCACGCATTTCGATGAAGGTATCACACTCCCGATCGAACATCCTTTCCTTTACACACACACAAAAAAAGTTTAATGGGGTTAGATCAAGTGAACGAGGCGGCCAGGCGTGAGACCCTAGTCTGCCAATCCAGCAATCGCCTAACAACTCCGTTAGACGCTGTCTTACTGATCTAACGACGTGTGGCGGTGCACCATCATGCTGGAACCACGTTATCCGATACTCTGACAGTGGAATATTGTCTAAAATTGTTTCAATATGGTCATTTATAAACTCGAGATAACGTGGTCCATTTAATCGCTCCGGCAAGATACTGGTACCAGTACCAGAATACGAAATTATTAAATATAATTATTTAATAATTATTATTATATTAAATATTAAATATTCCAGCCCACACGTTCACAGACCATCTGGTTTGATGCCCTATTACCTGGTAGGCGTGTGGATTTTCATCTGACCACAAATGAAGGTTCCGCCTATTCACATAAATAAACACAAAACGTCCTTCACACCTTCAAAAGTACAAATAAAATAATAATAACAAATACGAAACAATAATACGTGAATTAAATTTTTGCTCAAACCACATCCGACACTCACGAAACCTCGTACCGACTGCCACCGAGGCAACGCGTCACCGACTGCGAGTGCGACTGGCGACACGTGATTTGCGAATATGCTTCGTTTACACTTGCTGGAGCATTCAGTGCTATTTAGCATTTTTTTTTTTTGTTATTTTTGGTTTCTAAACTAAAAGAGTGCTAAATTAAGTCGATGTACATTTGCTATGCTATTTTCATCACAAGTTGTCTCAAAAAAAGCGACGAAAGCATTTACATCGCAAGTCGAAAATTAAATTAAATTTATTATTTTCAATGTTTGCATATAGGATTTAAAAGGATTAAGGATTTTGTTTTTATAAGTTTCACTGTATGAATCCCACAACCACGCATTTTTTTTTATTCTGTTTTTCGTATTCTGTTAGTAATTTATTTTTTCCCGTGTCAACTTAACATGCGACGCCATTTTTATTAGATATTTGTTCAAAAACACACATAACGACGACACACATAGCGTGCTAAAAAGCATAGCACATTCACGTTTGCTAAATACGTGCTTTTTTAGTATGCTTTGAATGAGCATGCTAAAAACGTATAAAAAAATTGCAAACGTAAACGCGCCTTTAAAGCTGCGCGGGCGCGCGGGCAGTGGAAATTCGTGGAAGTCGGCAAAGGCGGCATATTATTATGTCTTTAAAAAGGTCGCCGCGGCCGCGCGAATAGGTAAACTTGTTATTACTACCAGTATGTACCTACTAAGTAAAATCCGTAAAAGTTGTTTCATTATAATGACTTAAATTCGCGTAAATATTAGAAAACAGTGTTTGTATTTATGTATTATTTTTGTAGTACTACGTAAAGATATTTTTTATGAATGTTAATAAAGTTCGTATGAAAATTTATAAGTACCTACCAGTGTTTATTGTTCAGCGTGCAGTTTGTATGTTACACTCAAACACCAAAAAGACTTATTGAGCGAAAAAAACAAACCACCATACAGAAAGTCCACAACGCGTTGTGGTTGTTTGCATAATTTGTATGTTCTGTGTTTCGTGTGTTTTATAGTGTCCACAACGCGTTGGGGCTTTATTTTTCGCTCAATGAGCGTTTTCGGGTTTTTGGGCGTAACATACGTACACTCATAACAAATAAGAATAATTACAAAAAATGGGAAGGTTGTTATTGAATTTATTTGTAAAAACTAAAACGATGAACGACTAAAGCGATAAATCGCACCGGAGACGCAAGCGGATACGGGAGCGCGCGAGTGGTGCGGGAGTACGTTAACATCGCGCCGCCGCGTTGAACTTTGTCAGCACTGAGCCGTTGGCGCGCTTGAACGTAAACGTACCGTACGTAACGATGTAGTATTCAATTAAATACACTGCAGATTTTCTTAAAACACGATTATTTTAAAGCATTATCTTAAATTTTCTGTTTCATTACTTTTCCCAAACCGGATTATGCCGAAAAAAGTTATAAAAAGAGGCAAAAAAATAATAATTCCTTTCGCGTTTTTTTTCACTTGCATCATGTCAGGTCATGCCAACACTATCATACCTCTTCGTTTTTTCAAGCGTTCCAAATACACCCGGTATTACCTATTTACTTCAATTAAATTCAACTAGTAATATCTTATCGTTGTTTTAAAGCATATTTATTCAGTTACTCCTCATTAGTGCTCCTTTAAATAAAAACAAGTTTATCGATACAATTTATGTCTCTCGTTTTTTTATTCAAGTAGTACAAGATAATACTTAATGTACTGGTTTAGATATAATTCGTCTTTAATTATAAATTAAATTATTCATTTTATTCAAAATAATACAATCATCAATGTAAGTTGTGTAACTGCGTATATTTAGCCAGATAACTTTTAATCATTTTTAACCGACTTCAAAAAAAGGAGGAGGTTCTCAATTCGACTGTATTTTTTTAATGTGTGTTACGTCATAACTTTTTACTGGATGAAGCGATTTTAATGATTCTTTTTATATTCAAAAGCTAGTGCTCGTCATGTGGTCCCATTTAAATTTGAGCGAGATGTGACTAGTAGTTTTTGAGTAATCCTTAATAATGCGTATTTTGTTCCTGATACCGCGCGTCGCTGCGCGGGTCGCGCTGCACACAATCGTTCCTTGTGACTTAATTTGTTTCGTAAGACTATCACATGTTATGTTTTTTGTGTTTACTACAAGTTAAACTATACAATATTATATTTTGTTTCTCAGATTACGACTCAGGTGTAGAGTTATGTTGCGCCGAACTATGAGATAGCGCGTTTCAAAGCACGTCCTGTATTTAAAAGATCATAATGATTTTGTTCGGGTTTTTTGTTCTATAGTTCGCCGTTACAAACATTACGTCAAAGGAATGTGACAATGCCCAATTTGTTATCGATAAAGGGATGCCACTCGGACGCAGGTAATAACGATATTAATTTAAGTTGTATAAAATAATATAATATATTGTATGTTTTAAAAGAGGATATTAAAAATACATCCTAAGAAATATTTTGCATTATTTCCTTAACCTTTCCTTGATTACCTGCTATTGACTATCGACAAATCCCTTCTTTGATGTTATAGTTTATATGTTTGACGGCCGGCTGGTCGAGTAGTCAGGCAACTGGACACTTTACGCAGCGGTCGCGGGTTCGAATCCCGCCAGGTGCAGATAATTTGTGTGACGAATATAGATGTCTGCACCGGGTCATGGATGTGTATTTATGTATATATGTATTTATTTAAATTTCTTAAATTTATTTCCGTTCACAAATTTCGATTATTTTTTGTACTGAATTGGTACAGAATGTTGATTATGTTTTGCTTAGGGGTTGAGGAGAACTCCATTTTAAGTTTATTTTCTGTTGTTTCTATTCTACATCTTATTGATTTGAGTATATAAGGTCAATTTTTGTTCCCTTCTGTAGACAACTCAATTTCTTCTGTAGACGCTAAAAAATTATAAACGTGATTAATTCCTAGAATATCCAAGACTGATCTCTAATAATATTATTGTAAACATAATATTAAATAACTTTAAATTAATATAATGTTTTATGAAAAATCGTGAAGTTTTATTTTAATTATATTTGTAATGTCCACTTTTGTTTATGACCCATTTGTACAAATACAAATATCTGCCTCGAGCAGGAATTCGAACCCGACAACATGCTACTATTATTATATTAATAAGGAATATTTCATACCAAGTATCTTTTCACTTTACCAGTACGTTCCTAGATTATTTATATATAATACTAGCGGCCCGCCCCGGCTTCGCACAGGTATTTAATTAAAATTTCAAAAATTATAAATTTATATTTTTTATCACCCACACCTTCGTCGATACTCGAAAATATTTTATAACAGACGGATTGAGTTGTCAAACATGTCAAAATAAAATGTAATTTAAATTAAAAGCACTAAGGAGTATTGATATCAACTTCGAAGCAAATAACTTTCAATCCGCTTTTAATCACGTTAGAGGATGAATTTCGATAAAATACGATATGTTTTCAATCAATTCTGTAAAAGAATATTTATGCAAAATTTGAAGTAGATTGGACCAAGGAATCATGTTCTCCCAAACAAACTTTGCCCCCCCTTTTCACCCCCTTAGAGGTAGAATTTCGTAAAACCCGTTCTTAGCTGACCTATACTCGGCGCAAGAAATATTCCTACCAAATTTCAAGTCTCTAGGTCTCATAGTTCCAGAGATATCGTAATGAGTGACTATATATATATATATATATATATATATATATATATATATATATATATATATATATATATATGTATATATATTTATTTTTTAAATGTTTATTTAAACTTTAAATCCCTACTCTATGATAAAGATTGTTATATTATATATATATATATATATATATATATATATATATATAAATAAGCTTATATTATAAGCTATTATATATAATAAGCTTTGTTTATGGTAAATACATACTCATATACACATCATACATTATATTATTATCCAGGTCCCGGAAGTCACCATTTCCTATTTTAAGCAACAGGTCTAAGAACTGTCCGGCAGTATATTATTAATTTTGACTGACCCGTTGGCGCAGTTTGCAGTGACCCTGTTTTCTGCTCCAAGGGTTGTGGGTTTGATTCCCGCCTAGAGTCTGGGTGTAATATGTATTTATTTCCATATGTATTATTTATATGTATATTTATAAAAAAATGTATATCACTCGACTTTTACCTAAAACACAGGCATCAAGTTGCCTACCTTAGGAACAGACGATCGTATGTGTATGTCAAACATATATTTATATTTAATATTTGTTCAAGACAGCTTTTATCTCCTCTTTCTTAATTTTAGTGTAAGATAAATTTAAATGGGTACATGATTTATAATTTTTTCTTAGCTTGTTCCAACATTAGTCCGTGGTATCAATCCGTACTAATTGGGGTGTTCATGCCGTATAATTCAAAAAAGTTCACTTCGTTGTCTTCTATATCTGTATCATTGTGAACTACAGATGACTTGCTGATGAGTCATTTGGTTTAAAACCCTTGACTTAACACAACACCAACATTGAAGTAAAAAAATTTTATATAAAACACTTTTTTACAATAAAGCGATCACACGGTATATTTAAAACTCGATTTTGCTACGTTTATCATAAAATCTTGCCTGTTCCACCAGGAGCACCCAAAAAAAGATATCACCTACACCTGCGTCAATGCTGGAAAATATTTTATAACTAGACGGATTGAGTTGTCAAACATATTGTGTCAAAATAAAATGTAATTTAAAGTCAAACCCACTAAGGAGTATTTATATCAAAATAATTTTCTTCCCCCTTTTAACCCCGTTAGGGGATGAATTTTGATAAAATACGAAACATGTCTTCAATCAAATCTGTTAAAGAATATTTATGTAAAATTTGAAGCAGATTGAACCAAGGAATGACGTTGTCCCATACAAACTTTGCCTCCCTTTTTATCCCCTTAGAGGTAGAATTTCGTAAAATCTTATCTGACCTGTACTCGGCAAAAAGAATATTCCTACCAAATTTCAAGTCTCTAGGTCTTATAGTTTCAGAGATATCGTGATGAGTGACTATATCTATAGAAAGTCTCCTATATATCAGTCGTGGACTATATGAATCGGACGTGTTATTTGTTGTTCTTTGATTTTTATTACAGTTTGTTGATAATAGTTAACAATATAATTGTAAAAATATATATGAAATCGTATAGTGGACTGTATACTATAGAGTGGTTGAACGCAAATAATAATATTTAAACTAATAGTGTGTAAAACATTGATTAATTGATTATAGTATAAGGTAGTGTGACGTTTATAATTATAACTGACTAAGTTAACACAAAGAACTTCGACTTATGTGAATTCCATAAGACTTTATATATTCGACTGTGAATTTATAGCTGAGGTTTTACTGTTACCGTCAACATGAAATTCGCTTGTTGTATATCTACGGCAGAGGGTACAAGTGGATCTTTACTATGTACTAAATGTAAATTAATTTATCACGTGGCGTGCTTATATACCTCGGAAAGAAAGAAGGCTTTTAGCGCTGATTTTAAACAATCTTGGCTTTGCCCTGGTTGCGCGCTAAATCAACCTAGGATAGTGAAAAATGATAATACCCCTATCAGAACCGGTATAGAAAATGTAAATGCTCGCAGAGGTGGCTCCTGTGCTGACTCTCCTCCACCATCTGCTGATTATGAGGTTAACCCTGCGATAGTGGAGACTCTCAAAAATATAATAGCCTCCGAAATGTCAGTATTTAAATCTGAACTACGAAAAGCTCTCTCCGAGGCTATTTCGGTAGGACTTAAGCCAATCAGTGATGAGATCGGTTTAATTAGGGAATCTATGAATTTCATCCATAGCCAATATGAAACTATAGTCAAGCGTGTAGATGATCTTGAGAAAGATATGAAATCGTGTTTAAGTATAAAATCCGAAGTTGGTTCCATTAAATATCACATTGGCAGTGCTGAAGTGGACAATGAAAAGCGGGAGCAGTGGGCTCGGCGATCAAATGTGGCGATCAAATGTGGTGATTTTTGGCATTCCTGAGAGGAAAGGAGAGAATGCAGATACTAACAAAGCAAAATTTTCGCTTGATTCATCTCAAGACATTGATTTTATTACTCGTGTAGCCCCTAAGAATAGTGATTATAAAAAAATAAAACCTATTGTTGTTCGTTTTTTGGCACGTTGGAAAAAGGATGAGTTTCTGTCGTCTACTAAAAAATTAAGGCTTAAATGTACCGACATTAATATATCTGGAGACACGTTTATTCACTTTAATGATCATTTAACTCGTGCCAATAAGGCTCTTTTGCAGCGTGTTAAGTCTCTTTGTAAAGAAAAAACATATAAGTATGTATGGGTTAAAAACTGTACTATAAATGTTCGCCGCTCTGATACATCCCCTGTTATACATATATCTAAAGTATCTGATTTAAACAAAATCTAGTAAGAACCCATTTTATTATGTTATTATTTGTTTTGTTATTAGATTCAATTATGTCAAGTGATGATAAGTATTACTTTATTTATTATCTACTTTGTGTATTGTGACTCATCCAGGTGCTCTCTTTACTCTCAATATAACGGTTTTCCCTACTGTGACTGTGACACATATCTCTCTTTTGTTTATACTATGTATGTAAATGATATTGTATTGTTTTTACTACTTGAGGCATTTTTATTTACTTTGTTTAATTATATTCATTTATATGTTAATGGAATGATTTTATATGTTATGTGGTATAAATTTTATTTTTTATTTTTAATACAACATGAAAACTAAAAATCTATCAGTATATTATCAGAATGTCCGTGGTTTGCGGACTAAAACAAATATTTTTTTCGTAATATAATACAGGTTGACATGATATTGTCTGTTTAACTGAAACATGGCTTTTGTCAGGTATTTACGACCAGGAAATTTTCGACTCACGTTACAGAGTTTATAGATGTGACAGAGATTATGAAACTCGTGGCGATCATCTTGGTGGAGGTGTGCTCATTGCTCTGCGTCGGGAGCTACAGGCCTATTCGTTTAGTACGATTTCAATGCCTGGTGCTGCAGCTGAGGCTATCGAATTGTGTGTTGATTTAAAATCTTCTAACAAATCTGAACGACTTCATATTTTTTT
Source organism: Euphydryas editha (assembly GCA_036937285.1). Lineage (NCBI taxonomy): Eukaryota > Metazoa > Arthropoda > Insecta > Lepidoptera > Nymphalidae > Euphydryas > Euphydryas editha. Next base: position 19,661,836 of record JAUPFZ010000005.1, on the reverse strand, counting down.
TGGTTATTTTCCACACTGTTCTCGACATTATGATTGCTTATTGCATTTCTTTGAGAGCGTATCTGATGTTATTGTTAATAACCCCGATGATGATTATCTTGTTTTGGGTGACTTTAATATTTCCTCGGCTCAATGGACTTCTACCGATCATGCACTCTATATGACCAACTCCACGATAAATGGCGATCATATAGTACAGGCACTGCAGTGCTTCGTTAGTTTTACAGATCTCAGGCAATATAATCACATATTAAATACTAAGAACAGACTTCTGGATCTCGTTTTTTCAAGAAAGGAGTGTATAGTTGCTCATTGTAGGGAGCCATTGATTGATGAGGATCCTCACCACCCAGCTTTATATGTGATTGTTAAATCATCTCCAACACGGGTGCTTCTTTCTGCTCCGCGAGTTGTACGATTATTTCATAATGCTGACTATGAAACCATTAACAATGATATTGCATCTGTTGAATGGCAGATTCTGCTTCAAGGTAAGGATGTTGATGCTGCGGTAGCTGAATTTTATGACTCAATTAATAAAATTATTTCCAAACACGTCCCTATCAAAGCATTTTGGTGTGATACTCACTATCCGCCTTGATTTTTTCGTTCTCTTGTAAAAATATTTAAGGAAAAATTAAAGTATCTAATATAGTAAGTAGTAAGTTAATGGAGGATTTATGGCCGTAGAAGTGACTATGACACTTTCAGTCTTTTACGTGATCGTCAAAAGCATGTTATGCGTGAGTGCTATGATAAATTTATTATTGATGCTGAAAATAAAATAAAAATTAATAGCAAGTATTTTTGGACATGTGTCAAGTCGAAAAGGCATTCCTCCGATTTTCCCGATACAATGTTGTGTGACGATAAGACTTCTAGTGAGGGTTACAATATTTGTTTGTTATTTAATGACTACTTTCATTCCGTTTTTGATGCCCCAGTGTCGCAGAGTTCTTCTTCATTCCAGATAACTCCTGAAAGTGTTACAGATTCCATTAGCAGAATAGTTTTGACAATTGAAGTTGTGGAAAAATATTTGTAATCACTCGATGTTGCTAAGAGCTGTGGACCTGAAGGATTGCCACCTTTATTTTTAAAAATGTGTTGTGAGACTCTGGCCTCTCCATTGACATTCTTGTTTAATTTATCTTTGTCCGACGGCATTATGCCTGGCGTATGGAAGCAGTGTCACGTCGTTCCCGTCTTTAAGTCTGGCGATAGACATAATATAAAAAATTATAGACCGATCACTAAAATAAGTACTATACCCAAAGTTTTTGAAAAATTGATTTATGACATTATATTTCCTCTCTTACGACCTATTATTATTGATCAGCAGCATGGCTTCATAAACAAAAGATCAACTGAGACCAACCTTTGTGAATTTGTACATCAGGTATCGGTTGCCATGGATCAGGGTTATCAGATTGACGACGTGTATACGGATTACTCCAAGGCATTCGACAAGATTACACACTCTCTACTCATCCGGAAGATTGGTGAAATTGGTATACATGGTGATCTTCTGCGTTGGTTTGAGTCTCACTTGAGGGAGCGGAGTCAGGCTGTTACAGTGAAGGGATTTTGTTCGACATTTATGCCAGTAACTTCTGGTGTCCCGCAAGGTTCTCATCTCGGCCTGCTTCTTTTTAATTTCTTTATAAATGACGTGGGTTCTATCCTCAAATATTCTAACTTACTAATATATGCTGACGATATGAAAATATATAAGAAAGTTAAAACGTCTCTCGATTGCCAATAACTGCAGATGGATCTGAATGAATTGGGTATTTATTGTAAAAACAATCACTTGACACTGAATCGTAAAAAATGTAGCATTATTTCATTTTCTAGAAGTGCCAAATCTTTAAAATACAATTATTTCTTAAACAATGTTATGCTTAACAGGGTAATTGAAGTTAGAGACTTAGGGGTCCTTCTTGACTGCAAATTGTCCTTTAATTCACACATCGAGTATATGACCACAAAGGCGTACCGAATGCTTGGCTTTGTATTCCGGTCTGGTAAAGATTTTAGGTATAGTTCTACTCTATTACTGTTGTACAACTCTTATGTTAGATCCATATTGAAGTATGCATCGACAGTCTGGAATCCTCATTATAAAACTTATATTGAAGCAGTTGAGAAAATTCAAAGAAAATTCGTAGAACACTTAAATATTAAAGCTATTAGTTGCAATGAAGTTACCGTAGCCCTCCCCACGTTGTTTGATCGGCGTTTAGAGAGGGACATAATCTTTTTGTATAAGATACTGAAATCTCACATTGATTCAGCGTTTTTATTGCAGAATATTTATTTAAGATGTCCTCGGATGAGTTCACGTTCAACAAGGTTATTTTCGGTCCCTGTAACAAGGACTAAATATGCTGGAAACATCTTTGTTTTCAGATCTTGCAGAAACTATAACGACATATTTAACCTTATTGACATGTTTAATTCTACTCTGCCTTCATTTAAACAAAATGTTAGATACGTAATTTAACAATGAATAATAAAATGTAACTCTTTTTGGTTAGTTATTGTAATTTTTGCGTCACTTGTGATTGTTAATTGTTTTTAATTTTGACTTTTGCATTAATCTATGTATTGAGAAAATTTCATCGATAAATCACTTTTGTATCATTTTATTTATTTACTTATTTATTTACTTAGGCTTATTAGGATGACATTTACATGGGTGAATTAATGAATTGAATGAATTATATTTGTTTTTTGGTATACATTTTTCATATTTAATTCGTAATTGTTTTTTGACATATTTTTTGTATTTGACTGTATTTTATATTTTATACTAGCTTGTTGTATTATATGCTTGGATGTTCTTTATTTTTAAATTTCAACTTTTTCAAATGACATGTCAGTTTATTATTATTAGTGGAAACTTAATTCATTAATGTGTTATGTAAGAAAGTTATAATAGTAATTGATTAATGTGTTATGTAGTCATACAATTGTATGAGATATTTATATTGTCTGTTTCCCAAATAAAGGAAAATAAAATAAAATAATATATATATATATATATATATATATATATATATATATATATATATATATATATATATATATATATATAAAATAAGAAAAAGAATTACCAATATATAATTTCTTTAATTTTTTTTACTATTATTTTTATTATACTTTGCCGATATCTATACTCGAGAAACATTCTGCTCCATCGGCCATCAGTTCTACACTCTACCTATGTGCCCTACCTACTGCAATGTCAATGTCTATAGACCAACAAATAAATCTTCTGAAAGATAGGTAAGCTGTGATAACTATGTATGATGAATTCGTTATCACATCATTTCAACGTCACGCAAATTGTAAAAGGAGTAAAAATTCATTAAAAAAACTAAGTATATTTCTATTAAGGCTATATCTAGAGATGCAGATAATATTTCTAGACAATACTTTAAAATTTAAACTGAATGTACATTGTGTTTAATAGTTTTGTGAACTAACTGTAACGTTAAACTATTTCAAGTAACTTTGAACACGCATTCGTATCTCGCATACTAAACCCTCTTGCGTTTCAACCGATGTTTTAAAATAATTGATTTGTATTATGTGCCGTGTATGTATGAAATACAAGTATTGTACACCTCAAGTTGAAAAGCAGCCTAGACAATGAAAATCGATATGAGCTAAATTAGATTGGGCTATGATTTCTTTATACTCAAATGTAAACTGTAGTTTCAAATACTTTGAGTCTTAACTGCAGTATCAGTTTTCAACTTTATTGAACAGCGAAAAACCATAAGAAGAAAACTTTTAAATGTATGTATCGCTATAAATTATCGGCTGGGATGTTTTATTATTTTTTATTATTATATTATATTAACAAAACAGTTATAACAAATAAAAAATATGACCTAACTACGAACTTCCACTGTCATCTATGACTCACAAAATGGGCTCACTGAAAACCAATGCCGCAGCTAAGTTGCAGTAATAGCTGAGTTAGACACAAGTTCTGGCACTCTAACACATGTGAACATACATTATATCATAGATTCAAGATATTTACTATTTACATATCCATTCCATCCATTATTTTATTTTTTTTCTTTCTTTTTGTTCTTCTTTTTTATGTATAATGTTTTAGAGTGGAAGGAATAAATTACAGAATAATAATAATATATATATATATATATATATATATATATATATATATATATATATATATATATATATATATATATATATATATATATATATATATATATATATATATATATATAATTAAGAAAATCAAAAAGCAAACGTTTATGAAAAAATGCTATATTATGTTAATTATTATCATAGTTTCAAATTCTTGAGTTATTAGTGAAAAAATTATTCGTAAATTTATTTTATATAACACAATCAACCCTCCGAATGGGCTGTTTAATAAAAAGTGACATGAAATAATAACACTGATGATTAAAAATGTTTGTAAATTCATTTGAATTAACTCGGGGCCAATCGTGTGGGAAACTGACATACCATCAGTCAGGTATATCAGCATTATCCAATCGAAATTTCGCAATGTATTTCAAATTTTCATAATTCGAAAATTCGAAATTCTTGTTGCTTGTAAATTTAATGATTCAGTAGTTTATTACGATGTTTATAAAACAGACGAGTTTATTTGAACTAAATATTTTGTATCTAAAAATTCCTAAAGACCTATTTGATTTTTTTCTTTAATTATATAGTAATTTTTTGGCAAAGACTTGGCAAGACTTTTTTGGCAAGAATTAACGCTAGGACCTAGTTATGGTACTGATAAATGCTCACTAATCTAAAAAGTATCGAACTGAAACACATGTGTCACTCTGTAGCAAGTAAGGTGAATAAACTATATCTATTGTCACTATGCTTCTTGTGCTCCTTCTATGTCTAATAAAATGTTTCGCAACTGTATATCTAATTCAAAGTATCTTCATGCAAAAATTTTTAAACATAAACTCTTTGTAAAGGAAATTCATGTATCGTAGGTTATTATTATATTGAAAAAATATGTAACCATTCAAGCTTACACAGTCATTATGACCCAGTAGATAGAAGATAGGAATCGATAACAAACAGTGGCATATTCCAATTTACGCTGGCACCGCTTATTTATTTACTTTACTAATGTAATGGACACTTGTATGTTGCAGAAGTATATAAGGAATATTAAACAACAGTGGAGCAGCTTTAACCCTAATTTTTCCAGCGGTGGGACATATACAAAAGTTAAACACCTTTTTAACTCAGAACATACGATATGCCTATTATAGATACAATGGTATACGATAATGTTGAGTTTTATTAAAAATAAATATACTTAATATAATTTAATGTTCTATTGATAAAATCCGTTTTTAGACTTTTAATTAAATGAATAAAATTCGCGTAAATATAAGAGAACAATAAATATACTGCTTCAATATATATATATATATATATATATATATATATATATATATATATATATATATATTTCAGATTTTCTCACGATATAAACATAATTGGATCATTTTAGCTTTTAATGAAGAAAATTATAGAAACACTAAATTTGATGACAACAACGCAAGCAACTGAACTAAAGTGAACACTAAATATTCATATATAACGAGCGGCCCGCCCCGTCTGTACCCGTGGTAACTATATTACTTAAACCTTCCTCATGAATCACTCTATTTATTGGTGAAAACCACACGGAAAACCTTACAGTAGTTATTGAGTTTATCGCGAACAGACAGACAGACGCGGCGGAGGACTTTGTTTTATATTATGTAGTGAGGTTTTTGCTAAATCAATATAATACCATCAATCATTGTATTTATCAGGAATGTTACGAGAATGTGATCATCGTGATAACTGTACATAATGTACGTGTAACATAAAATAAATAATAAAAATGCTTAAACTTTCATTGTCCACATATTTTTTACTCCATGTAGCTAAAATGCTAATATACGCAATTAAATATTTCATACATTTTATTAAATATACATTTATTATTTCTAGTGTAGAGGAAAATGAAAAAAAATGTATATATAATTATATTATGTACATTACACATTTATTAATAAAATAGAACATTACATTTTTATTAATAAATGGCAACTCGCGACAATTTCAAAGTTCATGGAACAAGAGATCAACCACTAAAGTACTGGGACATCCAACCGTAGGCGATGATATACGAGTTTCATCCAGTGGGCCATCTTAGTTCTAAACATTATCATATAAATTAATAATAAAATTATCATGGATTCTTTATTAATATTCATCCTATACTATTAAACAAGAAATAATTGTGTTCATATATTTGTAATCACGTTCTCGAAAACGGCTCTAACAATTTCATTTTCGGGAAAATATTTGTTTTTCCATTTTCACTTGGGCAGAGAGAGAGAGAGCTCGATTGCCTTAATACTGTCGATATCGATAATATGGGTAACGAAATAGTAATTCGAGTATTTATCTGACTCTCTACTCTCTCAACTCTCAACTCTTACTTGATAGTACCGAAGACATTAAAATTTTGCGAAAGTCCCGGGAATTCGTAACTGTATACTTGAGCCAAATTAGACGTGGAATTTATGTAAACAAACCAAATGTCATCGTGTATAGGGTTGTCACACTTTTAGTAATGAAAATTACTAAAAGTGTGTGTATTGTAATTTATCACCAATTTCCTAGTTATACATTAATAATTTTACTTTAACATTTTTTCCTAGAACTTAGCTTAACCGCCAAATACGTAATATACAAGAAAATTTGCTTATAACAAAAATTAACAAATTTGTAATTACTAATATACATCTAATAACCCTAAATTTTTGCACTGACAGAAAAATTACTGATATTTATGAAAATATGTAGAAATAATTCAGTGGGAAATTAGTATAACCACTTTAACAAGTAAATTTTACACATAATTATAGATAATATATGTATAAAATAACTAACTTTCTGGCTTATTTATTTCAAGTTTTGTGTAGCCTGTACTACTATGTATAAATACTAAAAAAATATTGTTATTATAATTATTTTCCAATAGGCTGTAAATATCTGCCTATGGTTGGTTGCTAAGCACCGTTTTTGTTGGTAAACATTCCATATCGAATTTGGCTTAAGTATAGACATCCTGGAAATCCAAGTAGCTAGCTGTAATAAATACTAGGCCTTTAAAAGCCCGTCTAACTATAACAAAGCTGAAATTAAATATAGCTCAAACAAAATTAATAACATAGATACAACGCAAACTTTATTAACGGAAATTATCGATTTTATTTTAACTCCGATTTTCTAGACCTTGACTTACACACGACACTTGTAATACATAAATATTAATGTTTACGTACACACGTGTCCGTCTACAAATGTTGGTTTTATTGAGGAAGGACCTTAAGAAACTCAACAAATACTTATATTTATATACGTAACTGTGTCCTGTCGTTGAAGGTCTACTCACTTGCGATATCTGGACATGACGGCGAGATGAGATACGGCCAGCAAACGACATTACAAATTGTATATTTCTGTTGCTTATATGTTACTTTTATAGATTTTTGTTCTAATTATACTAAGATTTTTTTTAAATTAAACTAGGTTAAGAAATGTTTCTGAAATTCAACGTATATTCAACGGTATTAGTGATTGTGCTTACTATAGATAGAATTTTGACACAATATTAATGTCAAAATTATCTCAAGTTTAATTTCTTGTAAGTTAAAAAAAAAGCTGATAAATAGATTATAATATAAACAGTCTGTAAACTAATATATTTTAATGTCGTCAAAGTTAATTTTAAATTAACTTCAAATAAGTAATAATAATATATCGCAAATACCTTAAACACGAATGTATAATTGCTTCATATAAATTCGAATGAATTAATTGTAGTTAATGTATTATTTATGCTTTTAAAATGAATATCCAAAAATGCAATCGAAGCTCACTTTTATATCGAAATTTATAATTGTTTTTTTTTTTTTTTTTTTGGTAATCTTACAGTTTTTTTAGACGACTGATCTGGTGTAGTTGTGCGAGTAGTCTCGTCAAAGCCAGCGGTCGCAGGTTCGATTCCCGCTTGGAGCGATAGATATTTGTACTTGTGCAAATATATGTTTCTGGTCCGGCTGTATGTCCTTGTGGGTTTCTCCACCGTGCCTCGGAGAGCACGTAAATCCGTCGGTCCCGCTTGTTATCATGGACACCTGGTAATGATCGTTTCTCATGGTAGATATTATATATAGATATTATATGGAGAACAGGCCTTCGCTCAGCAGTGGGTTGTTTACAGGCTGATATAGTAGAGTACATTACAGTTTTTAGTATTCATTTACTTATTCAATAGTCACACAACAATATTTTTTTACATCTCGGTATTACATCGAATGGTGTAAACATAAACTCAAAAGAGTTAATATAATTGAATTAATAAAATAAATACGATATAAGGCATGAAATATTAAAAAAATTAATCTTTTTTAAGCATATACATTTGCACATGCTATTTTAAAAAATTTCGATGAAATTATTAACTACATTCATTATTTTCTCGTTTTATTTTACACAGCTTTGTTTTATTATTGTTTATGACACGAAATTAAATGTGAAACAAAAGAGAGTAAAGAAAGAGATGGGTAAGAAAGAGAAAACGATTAAAGTTTAAATAAAACCATCAACTTTACGTAACAAACAAAAAATTCAAAAATATTATCAAATTCTTTCAAAATAAATAATACTGAATTGAAGATTTTATGATCTCATATTTTGTAAGAGTTAAAGCCTCGTCTGCACGAATCGATGCCGTTTCCGTAAAGTTGCGTTGCGATGTATCACTACTATTAAACCTGTGAATTACTTACTTTCATAGTATAATAAATAAGGACCGCATGTACTGCAACACATCAAGCAACATTCACACTGTTCGTGCTAAAAGCGACACTTCACCGTCATTAATTGAATTACGTCGCTGCGCTACCGTACCTTATATTTGAGTGACAGTGGGATGTGTGATAACATGTCAGAGCGCTTCCCTTTAACAATGTTCCGCAGCAATGATGTGAAAGTTTTTTTTTACTTGATAAAATCAACTCAAATAATTTTTATACTATTATGTCAAGTTAAAAAAATAAAAACCCCGATATTCATTACTGTGTAAAACCATTTTATAACTAACTAATAAATTTGAAAGTTTTTTATAATACATATATATACATATTTAATCATCAAATTTTAAAATAAAACCTACGTTTTATTTCTTATTTTTGTTCAAAATGTTTTACCCAACCCAAAAAAAGTTTTGGATTTTTAAAATTGCTATTTTTTTTTTCTTCTAATAGATAACTTTTTTTAAATTAAGCTATTGGAACTGCCTCACCTATAAAGTTTTTGTTTTTGAATGTAGTTTTCATAAAGAAATACGAAATTTTTTTAGAAGGATATATATGAAATATTTCGGTTTTTTTTTTTTTCGAAAAAAACGTCATTTTATCAAAGTACATGCATAAATGTGACGATAGACGATCGTTCTGGTGTAGTGTTCTGATGTAGTGAGTGATGGTGTAGTGATAAGTAGTCTCCGGTTGTTGTCGGTTCGATTCCCTCTCGGAGCAGATATTTGTATTTGTGCAAATATTTGTTTTCACGGTTTGGGTTTATGTCCTTGTAGGTTTCCCTACCATCGATCCTGGTTGTTAGCATAGGCACTTGGTAACAATCGGTACTCATGGTAGGGAAATTATCCGCCAAACCACAGTAGAGCGGCGTACTAGATTAAGCTCTAACCCTTCTCCTACATGACTGCTTCAGTTCAGTTTAGTATAAAAATGCATTTAACGCTCAATATCTGTACCTTTTCCAAAATATTATTTGATTATCACAAACAAGGAGAATAGTATTTAACAGCGGGTTACCTAGCACTTTTATTATGTGTATTAATATACTAACTAATTATATATGTATTCGATTTTAAAATGCCTACAAAACTATGAGGTAACGTTAATTTTTCATGGCACCATGTAGTGGGATTGAGTATTACAACTAAATAACTTTTTAGTATATACCTATATTTCACAGATTGTTTTTCAAATTAAAAAGAAAAGACATAAATACTTGTAATCAAATAAAATTTACAAATGGTAGTAAAATAATATTTAGTCAAGTCTTGTCAATCTCTAAAAATCTTGGTAAAACTTTAATTTGAATTTTTCTCGAAACAGCTGAATTATTGTTAACTAGTTGTAGTATTCAACTCCACGATATGTTCAAGCTTACAGCTGATATTGGCTCAAATCCAAATACATACATATACGTTATTCAGCTAGTAAACACTAACGTATAAAGAAGGTAATTTAGACTACGGTCGACGGGATTCACTATAATTTTTAAGTTTACTACGAAAAATAATTCGATTGCATTTTTAAATGCAATAATTGAAGAAACTTGGAATTTGGATAACAGCTGGAAAGATTGGTTCTGGTTGTGGAAGTAAAATAAAAATCTATATAATTATTAAGTCTTTTACCGGCACTCGTTTTGTGAAGTTGTTTAAAAAATTATATCAATCAAAACAAGTTGTAAAAGACGAGCTTTAAGTCCAATTTTTATAGTAGCTAACAAATGTTTTCATATATATATATATATATATATATTGTACGATGACATATGCACTCATGCAAACACACTAACATCCGCAAACATACACACAAATACACACGCATACCCATACACACACAAAAATCGAGCGAGCGTGAGTGCAATCACGCATACGCGTACACTCACACACGCACGCACACATAGATACGTTTAACGTAAATAAAATAACGGCTAATCATTTATATTATTTATGTTATCATTTTAATATTCGTAACAGAATTATCCTCAAAAGCGTAATTATAGCAAACTGTGCCGAGTTGACGTAGTAAGCTAGTAAGCCCATTAGTATTTACATTCAACGCTGATTAGTTTGAAACTTACCATTTGTGATTTGCCAACGTTCCATGCAACTATTAATTTCAAATGGAGAATTGATTCATTATCAAATAATTAACATCAAGTAATTAATATCAATATAGTCATTAGTATGTGGAGGGTAGAATAATAGAACTATTATATTAAGTTTCACGTCAGCAATTAACTGAATAATTAGGTATAGATAACTCAAAGCGAATGACAGTAAACAAACATATTAAATTCATTCAGAATATCAATCATTACATACATTCAGCATTGGACTGCGGTAAGCTTCAGCAAAGCGATCGTTATGATCTTTTTTATTTTATTTTTTATCTTTTGTTTTTATAATTGTGCACTTAATATCCACTTGAGTGTCCGGGCAATGACCTCTTAGTTTACCAACTGCACAAAACTACCAATGCCTCTAAGGTTTTGTTACGTAATTTCCCACCGGTGATTATATGATATACGTTAATCAACCTGCAGTTAACAGGTGTACTTCGCGTACTAATGCCCGTATCGAAAAAAAAGTTGACATGGGCAATTAATATAGCCATGGCCATATTGCCCATGTCAACTTTACCATTACTTGACACGGGCGCTTGCGGTTATTGCGGTTAGTTTGTAAACTCTTGTCAACTAGTAGTTGACATGGGCAGTTGAGCGGATATAGGTCTTTACACTTCAAAATATATTTGATACGTTATACGATTGCATCTATTCACTGTAACTTTTCAAGTGTTTTGTATGTAAGTGTTCTATATTTGACGACGCGTTGGCGCAGTGGTCACAGCAACTGGCTGATGCGCTGGCGGTCGCGGGTTCGATCCCCGCACACGACAAATATTTGTATAGGCCATACAGATATTTGTCGTGAGAGACTTTAATTAAAATTTATTATATATATATCTTAAAATGTTTCTATATTTTTCTATAATATATAGTTATTTAAGTAGTTATACAATATAAAAAAAGTCGTGCAGTGAGTTCAAGTAAAATGTTAACCTATTTGACCGCTCTGGTAGGTTAATTTTTAATGTATCCAAGAATTCGTTACCAAAACAAAAAGCCTTTTTACTCAGTTTTTATTTTTCAAAGTGTATTATTACACTTTTTTTTACATAATTATGTAAGTTTATTATTACTATTTTATTTTCCAAAGTACACTATTGCGATTCGAGTACAGGAGCATAGCACGTGAGCGATTCCAATGCAGCGAGGTGTGAGACAGGGAGATGTCATCTCTCCGAAACTTTTTGCCGCAGCATTGGAAGACGCTTTCAAGCTTCTGGAATGGAAAGGAATTGCCATCAACATAAACGACGAGTAAATCACTCACCTTCAATTTGCCGACGATATTGTGCTTATGGCAGAATAGGGATTCTGGGGAGAAGACCTCGGAATTAGGCTCAGTGACCTCGATGGAGTTTCCCAACGGGTCGGCCTTAAAATTAATATGGACAAGACAAAAATCATGTCAAATTTTCATGTCGTGCCCACCCCGATATCAGTTACAGATTCTACTCTCAAAGTTGTTGACGAGTACCTACCTACCTACCTACCAACCAACCAAGGTAGGTCCAACTTCGAGAGGCAGGTCAATCGTCAAATCCAGCTAGGATAGGCAGCGTTCGGAAAGCTAATAGCATCTGAAGTCGAAAGTCTTCGACTAATATGTGTTACCAGTGATGACATACAAATCTAAGACGTAGTCTCTGACTACTGGGCCTTTTACACAAGCTCCAAGTCGTACAGCGTGCAATGGAGAGGGCTATGCTTGCCATGGATGGAGATCGATGGGGGTGGCCTACGTTAGCAGTGGACATCCAATGGCTGATATGATGATGATGATGAAGTGTATTATAAATATATAAATACATTATTGTTTGTCAAGTTATAATTAATTAATTAGTTAGCTTAGCCACGGTTAGCACCTTGTTATTATATCCACATCAATCAATTAATTAGTTCTATTAATATATAAAATGTGTCAATTATTATCAGGCGAGGTAGGAGATAATTGATACACATAATTTAACTTTATCAATATCTCAGCAAGAATACTGAAGTAAAATTAAAGTTATTTGATAATACAAATTAACTAATATAATAATTAAGAAATTTTAATAATAAGTTTGCAGTATTATAATAGTTTGTATGTAGTGTTCAAAATGGGATAGAAGTTTATATTCATGTAAATGTTCATTATCTTAAAATCTCGTATATTATGGATTTCAATAGAAAATAGTCAAGATAAGAGTTTTCCTCTTTTTTTTTTGGTTTTTTGTGTCACATTTGTTACAAATACTCTTCGTATTTCTAATAATGAGTTAAAGGCTTTCTACTCGTCGTATGACGGATTGGAAAATGTATTTCTGCAGGTGTAATAGTCGGGATTTCTACGTAAATATGCTGCATAAGAAATAAAATAGAATAAGAAATGCAATAAGAAACATAAAACGTCGTTTTTTAACTTTGTATCGGTGTTTTGGCTCATAATGAATATGACTTCAAATAAAATGAATTATTTATTAGTTTTACCGGCAAAATAATTTATTCTTTGACGTGTTTATAATTTATGAACATGTAATAATTATGATTATTTAGAAAAAGGAATAATGAAGAATAAATAGTTTAGTGAAATTTATAATGTTAAGGTTATGCGTTAACATGTTTAACCTTGACAATTGTTACTTTGAAATGTTGTATTCCCTATATTAAGTTATTAATTTAATTAATAGCTACCAATACCGTTAAAATGGCAGAATAAAAAAATCATTTAAATTCGGTACCCGAGGAAAGTTACAAATATCTGTTTAGTACTAAATAATTTAATGCCTTTCTTATTAAGAATATTCTTCGATTAGTGTTGAAAGTAACAATAACAACACAATAAGATGATCAGTTTTAAATAAAAGTAAAATCATCGTAAAAATGTACCTGTTTTTGAAATTTAGAAAACAAAAATCTTTTTAGTAGTTGTTATAATAACCGCCAAAATGACAAATAATAATTTCACTATTTCAAAAATCTTATTGAAAAATGACTTTACGGATACTGGACTTGGTAGTCAGGAGCTGACAGTAATTAATTAAAAAATAACTTTAGCTATCGCGGAATTTCTTTGTACTACTTATCGTAATATATTCGAAACTGAGCTTCTTAAGTACGACGAGCGAAAATGGATTGTTGTATTATTTCTTTATTTTATTTATTATACAATTTTAATTTATCCATAAATGAGCATTTACTGACCCGTTGGCGCAGTTTGCAGTGACCCTGTTTTCTGCTCCAAGGGTTGTGGGTTCGATTCCCGCCCCGAGTCTGGGTGTAATATATATTTATTTTTATGTATATTTATTTAAAAAAAAATAGTATATCAGTCGGCTGTTACTTAAAACACAGGCATTAAGTTTCCTACCTTAGGAACAGACGACCTTGTGTGTGTGTTAAACATATTTATTTATTTTTTATTTATTTAGTAGACACTCATTAGTACATTTTTAACCCTTAACTGGTATCGTAAATTTGACATACGTAACTGGTATCGTGGGGGCCGTGCGGCCCCCATAGTATGTTTGCTCCTAGCAAGTAAGGTTTAACTATGTACTTGAATAAATGGTCACAAATAATAAATAATAGGCTTGTTTTATGTAATCAAATAGTTTTTATTAATATAAATCTTCTTACTTCAATACTAGAAGCGATCACAAAATATTATCAACATTTTGGTAATATTTTTTTCTACATTACAAATATCAATGAAACTAATAGTTTAAAAACTTAAAATCAAAAATAACATTATTTTGCTTAATTTATAATACGTAAACTAAAAAATAAATAACGTTTTATAATCTGTAATCAAAATTACACAAAAATCAACATGAAAAAAATCACTTGTAATCTTAAGGCTAAAATTACTAATATGAGACTTTGTTCAGTCTAGACAATTATTACATAGTGTTTTTGTGCTACTATGGACTTTGCAAATAAATTGTGAACAATTATTGCACTTTGTAGCACATTTCCCATCTTTTTTTCTATCACATAAGTAACAGCGTCCCCTTTTCAAAGCGTTTTGGCATGGAGTAGCAACATTAGACGTCTAGGGTAATGGTGCCATGTTAGCTGCTAAGTAATTATCAATTTTATCACGCAAATCTCTTAGGTACTTCAAATACTCAGCTTTTCTGTTTATGATGTGTTCTTTTAAGAGTTCTACACCAACAAATTTTATGTAGTCCTTGCGCTCCATCTTTTTCTCAGTGTTTGAACCTTTCCACAACACATAACCGTTTACACAATCAATATTTAGAATACCAGCAAATACTACACTTGGCACTGAGGAAGACGCTTCCGTATCAGAATCCACGTCCTGATTATCGTTCAACAAACCAAGTGTTACTAAATCTTCACAATTACTTATAACTTCACTATCACTACAACATTCTTTTTCTGACCTCTTACCAATCACTGATTCGGAATCTGAATCTTCGTGTAAGAGTTCTTCTATTATTTTATCACTCATAGGCCGCGACATCTTGAATTAATAACTGTCAAAAATAACGAACAAAAAAAATGCTATGTAAAAAAACTTACGTAACTGGTATTGTGGGGGCCGCGCGGACCCCAACACGTGCATACCTGAGTCCCAGTAAGTGATACAGCACTGAACGTCCAGCACCCACCGCAAATAGCGACATAAGGAGAATACTTAAAATGGTGGCTGCTCACGAAGCTTAGTTAACTAGAAAACCAAGAAAACGTAATGCGTGGGGGCCGCGCGGCCCCCACGATACCAGTTAAGGGTTAAATTTCGAGCCATTTACTTAAATATTACAAGTAATTTCAAACTTCCTAACGTACTCATAGCTGTTGGCTAGAAGCATATCGGTTACGTTTCATTTGTCAAGCCCCGTGGCGTGCTTTTAACATAAAGAAAAGAACTCGCGAGGCTCGTAGAACTGGCGAGGTTACTTACTTTAATAGTAAGTAACGTTACTTACGACTTTAATAGTCTAGGTTTTTTGTTGTTACCTTCAGTAATTTTTTTTAATGTATTTTATTTTAAAATATTTTAAAATGAATGTATGTTTGAAGTTCCCTTGGGAACGTCTATTCCGATTTCAAATATCCGCTACATAATTTCGTAATTAATAAAATATAGTTATAGTTTTACAAGAATCAAATCAGAACATGATTGAAATCGCGTGGTATCGTCTAATAAAATTATTATTGTCTAAAAGTAAATAAAGTTATTGCTAAAATAGCATCCTGAAAAGTTCGTTCAACTCTAACTTCTAACTAACTATTCTTTTTGTTTTGTTACAATTTTATATTACATTCTAAATTTAAGAAAAAAAAAAATATTTAAAAACATAGAAGCGTTAGGAGTGCTTTATACTGAAAAATGATTACCAGTAATGTTATTTGACCATTCCTTATACATCAACTAAAAAAATTAAATATTTC
Organism: Euphydryas editha; assembly: GCA_036937285.1. Lineage (NCBI taxonomy): Eukaryota > Metazoa > Arthropoda > Insecta > Lepidoptera > Nymphalidae > Euphydryas > Euphydryas editha. The sequence goes on along the minus strand of JAUPFZ010000005.1, from coordinate 19,645,393 downwards.
TAGTTTGCAAATGTTTTAAGAATATTATTTTCTTTTTTTGGTATAAGAATCAATAATATCTTTTGAATTACATCCAGCATGATAACATTATTTTCACAGATTAATGAGTATATTAATTTAATTTTCTTTATTTATGAAGACAAATTAATAATAACTAATGTACAAATAAATACATCAAAAGTGAAGTTGAAGTTAATATTCGGGCGCAAGACGCTCGCGTATACGTTTTATGTTTGTTTTGTTTGATACATTATAGTAGGTACATGTATTAGGTCCTATAAGGTGACGATACTTAACACGCTGAACTTGGTAGCTGACACACTGGACCTTTTTTGTTGTTCGTGGAGTAAGTTCTCAAAAGTTACCTTGTATATAATATGTTATAAGTAAGAATTTAATGTTTTTTATTTTTATTAATGTTACGTTGTTTTTTGTTTGAAATATTCATGTTTAGCTAATCTGTTATTTTTATATTGTGTGTTAATTTTTTTCTGTATTTTTTTTCCTTTTACTATATGTAATGAATTGGGTTATGCCTGTAATATTAGATGTAAGTATGAAATAAATAAATAAATAAATAAACAACGACTACTAAACGAAATGTTACCAGATGCCGATAGTTAATCTGACCTATTCGGACTATTAGTACACTGTACTACGTTCAACGAGGTCCGAGGTAAGATGAAGCATATGGCGTTTGTTGTCCTAAAATTAAAAAGAGTTATACTGCTGCCGGCTACTGCACAGGCAAACGAGACAGATTCAGTGTACGAGTCATGTACTACTACTGTCTCTGTGTCTCGCGGATTCGATACTTTACACGTGATTGAAGTATTAGAAACGTCATTTCATTCAGCGCTTGAGTTGCTATTTATTTGTGTATTTAATTTTTTTCTGTCCGTTCCTCAGCGATATAAACTACAACAGATTGCTTTTTAAATATCCCGAGTTATTACTTTCCCTATTGTGATGCGCGTTTAATGGTTTTTTTTTTCTTTATCTTAAACAAAACATGAAATTATAATTAATAAATATAATAGCCAAATCAGACTCACTGTGTACTGCATCATTAAGAGTGTCAATTGGCCTATTATCGTATATGTAATCCGTAATCAAATTTAAGAAACAACAGCATTGAGATGGATCTTGCGCAACGCTACAACTTATTGTACAGAAGATCTAGATTTTTATTATTTATCTTTACATTCGTTAGCCCTAGATCGATATTATAGCAGTGCAATATTTAAAATTCGTTAACTTTAAGTATTGCACTGCTATAATATTTTTATTACATTAAAATATAACTAATCGTACATTTATCAGCTTAACAACTAATTAGTTGGCACTCCAATTTCATCGAACTATCCGAATATAATAAAACCGTTTATAAACAAAAGAAGATACAATAGGAAGCGATTTGTTTGAAAATAACATTTGAAATGGGTTGAGAATTCTTCAATACTTACTAAAAGTAAATTAATAATAGTAAATATTAACAAAGTAATACATTATACTTTTATCTAACAGTTTTGTATTTAAATAAGACGACGTTTATTTTTGATATTACAAATGGATTTGAAAAAAAAAGGAACTTGTCGAACGACCCCACTTGTGAAGCCTGTAGAGTCTGAAGCGTTAATATAAAAGAAAAATGACGCAGAAATGAACGTACATTTGCTTCTATTTTCGAATATGTCGTCGAACGCTGCGGAACTCTTTCGATTTGTAATAACAAAAAAAAATTCAACACGAATGAATTGAATGAATGAATTCAACAATAAAAAAGTATTATCCATATAAAATGATGAAACAAAAAAACAAAAAAAAAAAGCATTAAAAATAAATACAAACAAAATAATGATACAGCAGAAACAAGATGTAATTTCCGTGAAAAGAAAGTTATCAGTTAATATCTGAGAAAAAAAACTGGTTGTAAGTGAAACCATCAAATGTTTATTACAATTAATGTCTCTTTAATTTTATGACTCTTCCTGCTTTGACATTTTCGACTATAGTAGAGGAGAAATGCTAGTAAACTTCCGTTTTATAGTCAATGTTAATACTATTATGGAATATAACTTTAAAAGAATGTTACAATATTTAGTAATTTGTGCGTATACCTTCACATGTAGTAAAATTAGGCTAATGTGACTCAAATTTTGTAAATAGTAATCACGCTATATAGGAATACACCAAGGTCGCATACAGCAAGCCGCTTCTAAGAAGATTTACTTATAAATAATATATTCCCTTTTGTTAACTTTGTTATATTTTTTTTTCACAAGCTTTTATTGTGGCTTTGCTGGCATCAAATTTTTAAAGCCACTAATATCTAAGGATATACCATCAGATTTTAAGAGATGTAGTCTTATCTATATAATTATTAAAAACTTGCAAAATTTTATATTAATCATTTATATTTTCATAAAATCAAATGTTTTTATATATTTACAAAATACTATAATTATAACTAACTTTTTTCTTAATTTTTTTTTTATTTATCACATTATTTATTAAATGTAAAATATATTCCAGGATGCATAAAAATAATTAGAGCGATATGTTATTGCCCAAAAGTACATATATATATATATATATATAATGCATTAAAATGAATAATATATATTCGAAATGATGTTTAACCTTCATCCACGATAATCTTGGCGTTAACAGCCGAAAATAGAAAGGTTTTAAATTAACAGATTTTTAATTTATTTTAAAAATGATTATTCCAAAGCTTAAAGTAAATATTTAAATTTTTATAGCTATAACCGAGTTTATAAAATATCAGTATATTGACCACTAATTAAATATTTATAATTATTTAATATAATTTAATTTAAATTAACTAATATTTATTACTTCTGTAAATTTATTAATTTTTTTTTTTTTTTTTTTTTTTATATGTTAGTTGAATAGGCAAACTGGCAGACGTGCCACCTGATGGTAAGTGGTCGACGTCGCCCATGAACATAAACTAGTTCACCTGGAACTAGCCCAGCCGACTCATTTATGTGTTGCCTATCCTGAGACATATGATGTTAAGTCTCGGTGCCAGTAATTACACTGCCTGTCTTGCCCTTCTTTCCGAAACACAGTAAAGCTGTTTCACGGAAGAAATAAGCAAGAAGAAATAATATATTCGTAAGTAAATAAAAATTATTAGACTTATTTAAATATATTATAATATTCAGTATTATAATAAAGGCAGAGTATGAGTCAACAGTACGATATAATTTTAAAATATGCAATGAAAAGTTCGGAGCAAAAAGAAATAAATTAGGTAACAGAAACTATCCTGCCTAGGAAAAAAATATTTTCTGACAACTTAGACACCACTGATATTTCAAAAGATAAATTAAATTAATTTTATTTAAAAAGCAATAAAAATATTGATTACGTTTATGATTTGTATATAGTTTATTAATTTTTTTTATTGCATTTAATAACACGCAAAAATTATTTAATAAAATAATAATTATGTTGCTTTGACACAAACTTAATGGCGACGACAAATTATAAAAATTAAAAAATAATTTAAATATCCTGTATGAAAAATCGATAACGTATGAAATTCAATTATTAATATCCAAGGTTGTTTTTTTTTTCAGTACATCCGATATTATGTAAATAATATAGACTAAAATACATTGATCTATAAAAAAACCATGTTTTTTATAAATCAATGCTAATACGATCAATTTCTTTGTTGCTTGATCTATTCCTTCATTGTCTTTGATTAGGTACTTCTTAACTTTATTACTTTTTTTTTTGTTCTTAATAAGATCACTTTCAGATGAAAAAAAATAGTAAGGATGGTAGGTCGTGAATTTTCAAATACGTATAACCTATTAATTTTTGGTATATTCTTATGATTATTCCACTAATTTTCTATAAAATAATGAGATATTTGAATCTAAATTGAAAGAAAAGTCGATAAAGGTCTGGTTATGCTTGTAGCGTTTTTTCGCAATGCCTAACGAATGGAACATTTTTTCGGGATGAAGTTACCTTTATCCTTTTCGGAATCCTAAGCTACGCGCTAAATTTATTGGTGTTCGGTTAAGTAGCTAAGCCGTGAAATTGCAACAAACTAACAGACTTCCAGATTTATAATATTAGTATAATTTAAGCAACTATAGCTATTTACATACGTGAAATGAAGAGGTAAAGTTAAAGCCCTGTATTAAACAAACGGGTAGGTGAACAGCAGATACTTAGTAATAGAGCTCCCATTATACGTGACTACTGATGTGCCACAATTGTTTTTAATTAGTTTAATTTCGAACGATTAACGCGCAAGCCAAACTAATTATATAATTATCTAGGTATAATTACCTTACCGACCTTAAAGGTAATTATACTTACTATATTTTTAGTTAATACAAACCTTGACCTTAGTTGAGCATTTGACATCCAATGGATGAAATGAGGATGTTAATGATGATGTTAACATCTTAATCTGTAATTAGATTATGATAAAATATGTTTTGAATAATGAATAAATTATATATGAGTCTGCTTGAACTAAAAAGTTGTTAAATTGTTCATGTTCATCTGCTTAATGTAGTGGAAAATTATTTGTATGTTTATTTGTTTTATATCGATACGGTTAGAATTAAATTGTTTTTAAAATAACGGATGACAGTTACGACTGTTTTCAAACTTAGATATACGAGATATCTAAATCTTTCACTACTAGATATGGGCATTCTAAATGAACTTTAAAATAATAATTATGTTGCTTTGACACAAACTTAATGGCGACGACAAATTATAAAAAAAAAAAAAATAATTAACATATCCTGTACGAAAAATCGATAACGTATGTAATTCAATTATTATTATCCAAGGTTGTTTTTTTCTTCTTTTTTTTCAGTACATCCGATATTATGTACATAATATAGACTAAAATACATTGATCTATAAAAAAACCTTGTTTTTTATAGATCAATGCTAAAATACGATCAATTTCTTTGTTGCTTGATCTATTCCTTCATTGTCTTTGATTACTTCTTAACTTTATTACTTTTTTTTTGTTCTTAATAAGATCATTTTCACATGAAAAAAAAAATAGTAAGGATGGTAGGTCGTGAATTTTCAAATACGTATCACCTATTAATTCTTGATATATTCTTCATTGTTTTCAAACTTAGATACTTGTATATCTAAATCTTTCACTACTAGATATGGGCATTCTAAATGAACTTTGTAAGATCGTGGTCTTATATAAACTAACTATTCACTCGGACACCTTGATAGACCACCGTAATATGTGCATCTGAAGAGTGAAAGTTTTAGCTCCAGGTGTTTGTCAATGCTCCATTACTCGATACAGGATCACCTTATGTGTTCATTTTGAATTATTCGGATCTCTGTCTATATAACTACCTGTAATAAATCTAAATAAAAAATAAATAAAATAATAAAGTAACAGGACCCATTCGGTTAATTATAATTAAAATGTTAAATCTGTTATATTATGGCCAAATTACACAAAACGTTTATAAATTGTAGCCTATGTGTTATTCTGCCATAAGCCAAGTAAAGTTTTATCTAAATCTGTTCAGTAGTTTTTGCATGAAAGGGTAACAAAGATACAGAACAAATAAATATACACGAGCCTGTAACTCTTTTGTTATGTTGATATGAAAAAATTAATAAGAACTTTTCTATAGAATTTTAAAAGTACTACAAACTTGCCATATCACATTTTTTTTCTCTTACAGTTTAGCTAAAAAATACAAAAACAAAACAGGAAATTTGAATTTCAAAGCTATATACTCGTAACAAATCAAATATTGAAGAAACAAATTCGACTTAAAAAAATTCTTTGTACCAAATTTAATAATAAAAAATTCCATTCGTTCGCTTTTTTTAAAAATAATTTCATCACAGTTTCAGGACAAAAAAATAATAAAAAAACCATGTTTTCCACGATACTTAAACGGAAAAACTTTAAGTTCGATGAATAACCTCTTAGAATTGGTATTTTGAGCTCCGCTTTTGACACGAGCTTTTTTCGAACATCTTTTGATATATTTTGGAGTGAGAGCAAAAAAAAATATCGTCGTTTTTTGGCACATCCTTAATATATATATATATATATTAGTAACAGCCGACTGATACAATTTTTTTTCAAATGTATACACATAATTAGTACATATATAAATAAATTGATATTAAGCCAAGGCTCGGGGCGGAAATCGAACCAAGAACCCTGGAGCAGAAAGCAGAGTCACTACCAACTGCGCCAACGAGCCATTCGAATGTGTACTTAGTTATAATAGATTGCCGCGTAGTTCGATTTAATTTATTATTTTTTTGTTAGAAAGTCAAAATCTTAAATATTATTATGTAAACATTTCAAGATTTTCAGTCTCACACTTTAGAAATTAAAAATATAGCCCTCAGTATAAGGCCCAAATAACGTGAAACTCGGAATGTCCCATGGAGAAGAAGTCTGGCCTATTCGCCGAGGCCAGCCTGTCGCTGGAGGGATCCTGTTGCCTGCAGATCCGGGACCCTCCAATTAAAGCGGCTGAAGGCTCCCGCAGGGGTTTAGTACGGTATTGTACTCCCAAAGTGCCGAGTCCGACATAGGTCTAGGATTGCCGACCCGGGCATCCTGGATATCATCCGTAAATGGATTCCCCAGCGACAAAAAAAAAAGAAACTCGGAATGTACAGAAAATTTTGACGTACTTACGTCTCATCTTAAGCTAGCTTGCGTATTTTATCTTGTAGGCTAATGAAAGGGATGACAATCGCGAACGAACAGCTAGTCTAAATAGTTAAGTGTAGTTCAAATTTGATAATAATAAACTACAAAAAAATAACAGAAATAACAAACTAAATGAAGACTAATAAGATATTACAACACATATACAATGTAGTTTTATAAATAATTATTTAATGCTACTTGTCATAGGATTAAGGTAAAGATTTTTTTAAAATCACGTTTATACTTTCTAGATTTCGAACACAATAAGGGGCGTCCTACAGTAAATTGCAACTACATTTAGTAGAGCAGAGTTAGCATTAAAAAATTCTTACGTTAGCTATTAGTTTCTTGCATGCCAGCCACGTAACATGCAAGTATATTGCCAAAGTGTTCACATTCCCTAGTAAACGAAATCGACTAAATCTACGCACACATGTAAATCGATTTTGAACCTTCAGAACGTGTATACGATTGGTATAGAGGTATAAGCGTTCGATATATCTATACTTAATGTTATAAAGCTGAAGAGTTTGTTTGTTTGTTTGTTTGTTTGTTTGTTTGAACGCGCTAATCTCAAGAGCTACTGGTTCAAATTGAAAAATTATTTTTGTGTTAGATAGCCCATTTACACAGAAGGTATAATATATAGGCTATATAACATCACGCTACGACCAATAGGGGCTGAGCAACAATAACAAATGTTACAAAAACGGGAAAAAATAATGTTTTTTGATGCGTTGCGTCCATTATTATTTCTCTTCTCAAGAATTTTTTTTAACTATAGTTTCACTTTTAAACTAAATATAACATCACTCTTTTACCGAGAATTTTTGAAAAATAAAAAAGCTCAATAGTACGTTGAACGATCCAAGAATCTTGCTCGGCAGTAACGCTTGCGACCACTCGATCAACGAGGCGGGTATCTACTCTTAGAGTAATTGCTTAAAAATATTTAAGTACGTTTTTTCCTCAAATTAACGCGGTTGAAACCGCGGGGCACAGTTAGTCTATACTATGAATATACTAAAACGTGCTATACGTTGCTTATAGTTGAAAAGAATTACTCAATAAATGTTAAGAATTAGGTCAAAGGTTACTAAGTTGTTACCGTTTCGTATTCGTATACGTTTAGTTGATATATTTTTCGATTAAAAAACCAAGTAGCTTAGGTCGATCGTGACACGAATGGAAACTGTTTTATTAGTATGTTAATTTCAAAATTACAGCACGATACAATGCAGTTATTTACTTTGTAAATGTATTATGTTCAAGGTTATTTAGTAATTACTAGATAAAGTACCTGTAATTGTTTGAGTTTGTATAGAGTTACTTTTTATTTTTTAATTGTCATTTATTTTTTTATATTCTACAAGTCGTCCTCGCTGGCCTAACTGACTGTATTGAAGCTACTTGTCTGTTTATTATTTAACACCTTGATTGTATTATTAGCCCGTTAGCGCGATTAGCAGTTTTTCACTCAAGGGTTTTGGGTTCGATTCCCGCTCTGAGTCTGGGTGATATATATATATTTATATCAGTCAGACTCAGAGCGGGAATCGAACCCAAAACATATAATATAATTATTTACATATTTATTATAAAAATAAGTATATCAGTCAGCTGTTACCTAAAGGCAGGCAATAAGTTGCCTACCTTAGGAACAGATGACCGTGTAACACATGTTAAACATATTTATATTTATTTATTTATCTATTTTATTATTCATAAAGTCTTATATTCCTCTTCATTTAATTTTAACCTGTCCTCTTCAAAAATCATAATCACAATTTATCTTATTATTTCACACCATTTGAATTTGAATTTTATTTCTAATTAATTTTTACGTGAAGCTGTGCTACAATAATTTATTGAAATTAAGTTATAATCATAGATATCCTATCTATATCGGTGTTCTACGTACTGCTATCCCTACAAAACCCACTCATAGTTTTCATTTATTTAATCTTCAACCGAATAATTGGCGTTTAATTATTGACAACAGAAAAAAATATGTCAAGGCATTTATTTTTTATTATTATAAAGAGAAACTCTATTAGTAAGTAACTTATAAAAATCCTTTCAAATTTGTATGTGTATGTTACTATTACTGTTTTAAAAGTTGGTAACGGCTTTGATGAACGTATATCTAATATTAATATTATAAACGTATATCTAATATAATATTAATATTATAATTTTCTGTAAAGTGGTTTTTACGGTTTTTTTTTAGGTCCTTATCTTTATTATCTTCTTTGTTTGGTTTTTTTTACATTTAAATGGTGAATTAGAAGTAAATATTGTAGCACCTGATACTTCTGCTTATAAATATTATCATAAATTACTTTTCCTACGAATGTAATGCATTTAATAATTTTCTAATGTAATATTGCTTCTAGGAGGCTACGTTCCACAATGCGTATTTCTCTGCATGTATGAATTCATGCTTACCGTATTCACAGAAAATTCAATTGAAAATCATATTTACTAAATAAAATTTTAAATTTTACGTATCTGTTTTTTTTTTCAGAATATTTTGAGGAGAATTTCTTTTGATGTAAATTCAGTAACTTTATATATTTCTATCATTTTTAGAAATGTCTGTGTGTCTGTCTTTCTTTATCTCTATCGGTTTGTTTAACACGAGTTACTGCTAAAGTACTAAGTGTAGATTAAAAATCAGCATGAATTTCATAAAGCACACCCTGAGGTAGCATTTAGTCTTTATTTAATCAAAATTACTTCACTCTATTAAAGTAAATTGTAATTATTGATTTTTTTTTAAATGATGGCGTTAGAGAAGTGTAGGTAAGTTAACTCATTGAAATGTAATCTAAAAAACGTTACTAACTACTAATAATATTTATAGCATTTCAATAATAATAATATTTAATATTTATATTCAAAACTCTGTAAACAAAAGAGACGACAAAATGTCGGTTATGATTTATGTGTGTGTGGTTCTTCCTACAGGCCAGGTTGGGCCTGCCGGGCTTCGGGCCTTTAGGCTCTGCGCCTAACTACCCGGGCTTATCCTCTCCGGTAGAATTCTCTGCCGGGTAATCTGTTTTCAGCCCAGTGGGCCGGGGTCGCGCTATTATCTAGCGTCGGCCTCGAGGGATCTTAAAATGTGATGATGTCGTCTTGTTCAAATGGATCTTATTCGTCTTACTCGGTTGACATCCCCGCGTCATCTTCTGTGTCACCGTCGTTGGGGCTGTGTTGCGGTGATAGCAGGAGCTCGCGAAGCAGAGGTCGGCCGTCTGGTGGTCTGGCGTGTAACGGTGCTATCCCGTGGAGGTGTACACACGCACCGTTGTCCGCGCGAGCGAACATAGCGCGCGTTAGTTTGCGGACATACTCCTCCACGGTCGGGGTCTTCGTGTCTCTATGAATTACGTCATTCCGGACGTATCTCGGAGCTCCTACTATCAGTCGTAGGCATCGGTTCTGCTGGATCTGCAGTCTTCTGGCCTGGCTCGCGGAGCAGAGCGCGTACCAGGCCGGGGCCGCGTACGTCAGGCGCGAGCGGACGTAGGCGCCGTAGATTTTCAATTTCGTACGTACTGGTAGCTGGGATGTGAAGACCGGGTAGAGCTTCGACCGGGCCGCCGCTGCGTGGTTGACCGCCTGGCTGACGGTTGAAGCCATGCGCAGCCTCCGGTCAAAGTGACACCCCAGGTACTTCACCGAGGCCTTCCACTCGACGTCTTGTCCTCTGAGCTTGAGTTGACGTCGCGGCCAAGAGCTGCCGGTCAGTAGAGCGGCCGTCTTCCCAACGTTGACGGCCATCCTCCACTTGTCCAGCCACTCAGGCAGCAGATCCAGCAGTCGCTGCATCCTGTTAGTAGCGACGATGTTGTGGTATGATGACGCGAAGTACGCACTGTCGTCCGCGTAAAGGGCCAGCAGCACGTCCTCTTCTCCCTCCCGCAGGTGGTCGCGGAGGGTGGGGATGTCGTCTGTGTAGACCGCATAGAGACGTGGTGACAAGCAGCTACCCTGTGGTACTCCGGCCCGGATGGGGCGCGGTTGGGAGTCCACGCCTTCCACCGAGACGTAGAAACTACGGCCTTCCAAAAACGACGCCAGTACTCGCAGCAGTGCAGGGGGCGTCGTTGTATCCAGTAGTTTGGCCAGGAGCCCGGCGTGCCATACACGATCGAAGGCCTTCTCCATGTCGAGAAATACCCCGACCGTGCAGTGCCGGTTGTTGAGTTCACTGGCCAGGTGGTTGATAACTCTCGCCAGCTGGAGCGTCGTGGAGTGACTGCTGCGGAAGCCGAACTGCTCCTCGCGCAGGGGCAGGTGTGGCGCAAGTCGACGCAGCAGTAGACGCTCGAACAGCTTGGCGACGTGTGACAGCAAGGTGATAGGCCGGTAGCTTCCAGGGAGACGACGGTCCTTCCCAGCTTTGGGAAGAACGATAATCTTCCCTGTTTTCCACATCTCGGGGAAGTGTCCAGTCTGGAGGATTCCGTTATATGCTCTCGCGAGCGCAGCGAGGCATCCGAGCGGTAGTTGCACCAACGCGGCGTTCGTGATCCCGTCGGGCCCTGGCGCCTTCCGTTTAGGTAGACGGAGAACTGCTCTCCGCAGCTCGGACAGGGTGATGCGGTCTTCATCCTGGAGCGGTTTTTTTTATGATTTATTTTTACAACATTTTGAAGTACGACACTCTCATAATAGATGGCGCTGGTGGTATTTTATTAACCACGTTTAGTAAAGATGATACCTTCAATCACTTACACAACTCTATACTAAAGTAAAACTTATATTGGGCTACACCACGACCACAGCCAGTATTGCAATCAACATCGAATATTTATATAGGCTGAAATACTTGCGACATTTCAGATGTTCTTGTTTTCAAAACCTGGAATCGCCTTCTATTTCCATCAACTCACTGTTAGATTTTATTTATTTATTAATACTTTATTGCACAATATATTACTGAATTGCACTAAAAGCGAGGTTCATGCTAAATGCATTTTCATTTGTAAATTTCGTGTTGCTAAAGAAAGCGACGGAATCGCCATTTCTTGCTTAATGCAAGCAGCAGTTATGTCTTTGATTTAGAAAATATTTTAGAATGATTAATTTAGGTCTACAATTACAGCATTTCTATGCATAAACTTCAACAAGTGCCTGCTTGAGGGATTGTGCTATTTGTAACACTGGCGTGAAAGTCAATGTGACATTTTTTAAGAAGCAGACATTTAGATCCGTTGAAATAATTATTACGTATAATTTACAATTTTCTAAAACCAAAACATATGAAGACCCTATTAGACGATATAAAGGTTTTTTTTTTTGTAACATTAATATATATGATATTTTATAAATTTCTCAGAGACAACGGTTTAAATTAATAAACTTATATAGTAATTTTTGTTAGATTTAACATGACTACATTCATGTAAGCCATACATGTAATTTTTTTTCTCGTTACATAAGTTTAAAGAATATTTTTCAAAGTATTCTCGACCAGATCAGAATATCCAATAGGCGAGTAGTATATGCTATAATGTATCGTTAAAAGATAGTTCAATCATGCGTTCAATAGCTACAATATCATGATGAGATTTCAATTTATATTGTTAAGAACCAATATCCATGAGCCTCTGTGAGTAGCGTGCTCTCCCTTGTAAGCAAACTTGACTGAGTTTTTAAATATTATGTATGTTACATCATTTAAGCCAGTGTTCCTTTAGGAAAAAAACTTTAATTTTATATCAACTAAGGACTTGAATTTATTGGAAAATAGCTTAGACTTTGCATCATATACTAGTTTTTAAAATAGTTAATTGACTATATTTTGACTAGCATTCTGTTGTAATCATCGTTATCATATGAGCCGTTGGGTATCCAATGTTGAACGTAGGCCTCCCCTATAGACTTTCAGAGCGACCGGTTCACAGCAGCCTCTGTTGTAATGGTGACAAATATTCCAATAACGTTGATGGTCGCGGTAAGGATTTCTGCTTTCATCGTATAACCGTATGTGTACAAAAAAAAAAATATTGTAATCTGGTATTTTTTTTTCACCATGCCTTAGAGAGCAAGTAAAACCGCAGCTCGCAGGTTCCAATTATAAAGAAACCTTTAAAGACGCATTAAGCTCTCACCCTTTCTTAAGGAAATGGGAGAATATACCTTTACTTAACCGTGAGTCCTTACAAGCTAGTTCAGTTCAATAAAATATTGAATCGCAGTTGTTATTATTGCAGCGAGGTTTTAAATAATTATGACAAAAATGAAATGCTGAACTTAGGCCTCCCTCATTACTCTATATTGATGTGATCATAAAGATTAGCTAAGTTGATAAAACATATAACTAAATAAAACGATAGCGCAAAGATCGTTCAATAACAAAGTTTATTTTAGAATAGAGTGCGAAAAATATTATGTTCCATCATACAATTTTAACTTAAATAATTAAAAGTCAGCTTTAATGACAATTTACTTTCCCACATGCTAGCACGTAACACAACTAATGAAATAATCCTTGTATTTGTATTTTTTATTATTTAAATAACATTGTAACATGTAGAGCGCTGCTCTATATTTTCACATAAAGCTTTAATAACTCAAAATAATAGTACTAAGCCTTGTAATTACTAAGTCACGATACTTTTACTTGAAAGGTATAAGCTTAGGAAGGATTCTATTAATATTTCAAAGCATTTGATAACATGTAAATAAAAAGAGTTAAAAAATAAAACAAAGATTAATACTCGTTTCTCATAGTTAAAAATCTCTGAGCTTAAATTATTATTACAAAAACACACTGCACAAGCAGAGCGACGATCTGTTTTCTGTATTGCTGGTCATCTTGGGAGTTTTGTCAATACTATTCACGCTTTGCAGGCGGGTTGACGAGCGCAGTGTGTTGCGGCAGAATATTGTGATGCTGCTGCCTATCACCATCCTGATTGGTGTACAGTTGTTGGCACTATTATGGTCTTAGTCGTCTTTTACGACATTAAATAAGGAAGACAATAAGGAGGTTAGAACTATTTATATAAATGTTACAAACCATTTATACATTGACATTTTTTTGGATCACAATGAGATCTAAAGAATCAGCCCATGACTGAACTTCGTCAAGGTACGAGCTTAATGCATCAATATATGCAATTCGGTAGGTCCAAAGTTTCGTTATATCTGTAAGTCATCTGCTCACAGATGGAAGGGAAACCAGACTGATAAAGGCATAGGAATTTGTTGAGTTGATGATAGGAGTAAAGTTGGTTTGGGTGTCATGGCGGTGACATCCTCGTGGTGCACTCTGGGCAACGGAGTCAGCAGTAACATCCGACTAAGTTACTGATGGCTGCGGCTAACGATCGATTGGCGGGCGCGAAAGCGCAGGAGGGGGATGACTCGCTTTCCACCTTCACTCGGGGATGCGAAAGAGTACAAGCCACTGGACCCCTGGACCAACTAATCAGTGAGCTCCAATTGGTTCCTGGGGCTCGGTATCTCGGGTAGCTGGCCATCCAGTGGTGGACTGGGCCCGTAAGCGCCGTGGAATGCCTGGGCGCGAAGGTGCGGCCGGTTAGGGCGTGGCACCGAGAAGGCGCGGAAAAATGAGGGGGAAATTTTTCCCCCTATCCGGTGACAAGAGCTGGAGGGTACGCTTATCCGCTCTGTGCAGGGAGCGCGTAGTGCTTGGGCCGCCTGGGTAAAGCCTAGATCCCTGCAGTTCTTGCGAGACTGCCAATGGTGCGATCCGGTGGCGGGGGTTGATTATCTCAATGCTGCCACTCTTCTGCTTTGCCTGCTTTTAGGAGAGTTAGCGGTGAGTAGCCTGACCTCAGGAGTTGGGCTGCTCATGGCACCCCTCTGCTTCGCGCAGTAGAAGAACGGTCGACTGGTGGTCTTCAGAAGGGCCGCGAGGTCAAGCGCCGGGGCATCATGGTTGTATGCGAAAGCGATTCCATGGCGCCCCACTACGGCACCAACGGTATCGATGTGTTTTATTGGGTATTCGGCTAGCCAGACTGACGTGCAGTCCTAGCTTCCGGCCGTAATACAAACGACCAAAATAGGGTGGTATTGAGTGAGGCAGGTAGGATTGGAGGTTTAGGCAGAGGGAATTTTTAGCCAGTGACAGGAAGATATTGAGTTTGAATGAGAAGTTGGTGTGGGTATTAACGGGTGCAATATCCTCTAGTACGGAAAGAATCATATCAAGGCTGATGTTCACCAAGTCACTACCAATGTATTTTGTGAAGATGAAGCGGACACACTTCTCTTTGGGATCTACTGATACTTAAAGGGCAAATGGAGGCAGGTCAGGTGATATAAATTTTAAGCTGATGGATGCTGTTTGTTTCTGGATTGGGCTTATTATGTTTTGCCATATACCTCTTAATTGCAGATGAGAGCCAAGGGGCTGGAACGTGTTTCATTCGCAATGCCCTTACCAGAGCTTGCTTTTCGTATAATCTAATGAGTTCAGTAGTTAAAGAGATAGAAGATAGAAGACTGAAGAAGAAAGTAAAAGAAAGTAGTGAGTAGGTTAATTCAGGGGAAGAATGTGCAAATCTACTCAGATATCAAGTCATTTTAAGCTTGTGCACTGGTGTCATTTTTTAATAAACAGGTATTTCGGTCGCCCATGTAAATTATATGATTATACTCAGGAACAAAGCTCTCAAGGATATCTTTTAACTCTGTGAATTAATTAATTTTATCGCTGACATAATACAATACCCTAAGAAGTACCTTTTTATGATCTGCTATTAATTCCATAAAAACGTATTCGAGACAACCTGTAATAAAATGCAGTAGAAAACAACACTAGCAGAAATGCTGCTGCGAAGGTAAATATTATGTTAAATGAACTAAAGTATTGAGTTTTTTCATTCCATCCTCACTATTTATGAGTAAGAAAAACTTAAAAGTGAACTGATGAGCAATTTAGAAAGAAATTAGACAGAAATTTAATTTCCAGACGTTTCTTACTTTTCCATGTTTATTTTATTAATGTCATAAAGTTTGCAACGCTATTTCCCTTGGGATCTAATCATACGTATCGTGAATGTGATCGCTTGGGAGTTTTAAGAGTTTTATAAAATATAAACTTATATATTTATTTAACATTACTCTTTTTTATATCTATTAATATATAGTTATTATACAAAATACAAATATCGGCTCCGACCGGGAATCGAACCCGCGACCACAGGCGTTGAGGCGACTACTCGCACCACTAAACCAAAACGGTAGTCAATTTGTATCTGTATAAATATTTGTTTCCGGTCTGAATGTATGTCCTTGTGGGTCTTCCCACCCTGTCCCGGAGAGCACGTACAGCCGTCGGTCCTGATTGTAGTCATAAGCACCTGATAGCGATATGCATATATATTCCATAGTTAATGACGATGGGGACGACAGAAGTTTCAAAGATGTAGTTTAGTACTCCTTGATTCACTTTTTAAAGGATTCCGGTGATGGTGCACGTCTAATGGGCAACTGTAAGGTATACCATAAGCGTACAGCTTCAATACAGATGAACTTGCTGTAAAAAGAAGTAGAATACCTACAAATTTTCTTTGTGAGATTTTCACAAAAACTATCTGATCTATTATCTGATGACTCAACTAATAATCAGAGAAACTGAAAACTACCTTTTAAATAGAATAGTAAAACAGAATTAACTAAAACCGTTTTTAATAGTTACATAATATTTCGTCTGTGTACCTACATGGAAGCTAGAAAAAAATGATTATTAAAAAAAAGACCAAAGATAGTGTGAAGTGCCCATTTATATTACAAATACATAAGGCTATTTCGTTTTTAGATATCCTGAATCATCTCAAAGAGATATGAAGCGATAAGTTCAAAGTTTCAATCTGAAATTCCGTGTTATTTCGATTTATTCAAAAGCGTTTCATATATTCTATACTATCGACCACTTTAGAGAAATCATAAAATACACTAAGAGTATTTCTGTGACTTATCCTAGGCATACAATATAATATGCTTGCGTATAATTTTAAATCTGTTATAACTTCTTATGTATTCATTTAAATTAAATAAGGTCAAGAACTGTTTTGATATACATTTAATTGCCAAGGTGACTATTATATTTATTTGGATAAGGATGAATATTGATTAAAAGAAATTAGCCTTGCAAATAAAGTAATATTTTTAATTACTTAAAGATAAATATGATTACTGTGAGTCAATCTTAGAAGATAGATATATGCTATTGTGGACTTTTGTGTAAGCCTATTTAATAAACCTTACCTTATTTAACAAATTTCTCTATTAAACAAATACTTTATTAGAATTTTTTGTAAATCAAAATCCGTTGCGTGGTTTAAATTAAGAAAGGTCTCGAACAGACAGACAGAGGTGGAAAGCGACTTTGTTTTATAGTATGTAATGAACTTTTTTTTTTAAAAAAAAATTTATATATAAAACTATACATCAATCAGGTGAAGTTAGATTAGAAGTAACTAAAATTTATCATATATTTTATTTTTTATATTTTTCTCCCATATGGTAGTTCCTCATGGTAGTCTCCCATATAGTAGGTCTATGATGGTGGTGAAAAATATTTGTAAATCTAAACGACTGCACGAAGTGTGGTATCATTGTTAGTGTTTATAAAGAAACAGTAAATAAATTTAAGATAGGCTGTCAGAGTCAGTGTTTGAATGAACGACGCTACCACTGGCGTTACGTACGTAGCGCGTAGCACTTTCGTAGTGACGTATCAAGCGTTGTGTGATTCTTATTTTCTACATTTTTAATTTAAGGACGAAACTTAAAATGATCAAAATATATAAAAAAATCTTTAATTGTACAAATTATATATGATTAAAATATATAACCAGCTTTATCATTGAACACTTCAGGCACGTGAATATCGCATTGGCTTGGCTACCCCCGACCCCAAAAATTGGAGATTCTTGTATGAGTATATGTCTTACACTAGCAGTAGACAATTATCGTCCACTAAAGACGACGATCTTACGTAATATATAATTTAAGTTTGCTTCAACATGTACTTATAAATTATATAAAAGTAAAAAAAGCGAAAGAAATTAATTAAATATAATAAATAATTAATTTCTGAAAGAAAATATAGGCAATAAATTGTAAATAATAACTTCAGTGCAAAAAAAGCGACGTATTCCGGTTCGTTTTCCAATTTTCTACTTACACAATATGCAAGCTTTACCTCAATAACAATTACACACACGAAATTGTCTGAGCGCACTAAAACATTCATACAAAATAAAACAAATACTCACAGACATACACCATATATTTATAAACTGTATAGTATAAACTAGGGAATTCATACACACGACCAACCGAGTTTTAGTAATTAATTTTATTACAGTTTTGTTTTGCTTTTCTATTAGACTTCAATCATAATAAATTTCAAACAAACACCTCGAGGCGGGATAAACTTTGTGTTTGCAATGTACACGGTACTAGATTTTAATCCTTAAATTTTCCAACATGCAGCGCAATATTTCCTCATTCGAAATTCAGAATATGATAGTAATTTTCCAATTAAAATTTGTAATGACTTCTCAACAAATAATATTTGATTTCAAAATTAATTACGTATGATTTTGACGTTGATTTTGTAATATTATTATTTGGAATAATTGAAAAAAATCTTTGAAATACGAAATACGATTTATTGTTGTTAAAAAAATCTATCCATAACTAGCCCTGGTAGGGTCTATAGGAATTTGAACTTATTAATGAGCTTGTGGAGGACTAATAAGTACTTCTTTTTTAATTCTTATTCCGTCGTTCACTAGAGCAACAGGATTAATACATATTAGAGTATACGTCTCTTTTACTGTCTCTTTTATTGTTTTGAATTACTTAGTAATGATAATTACGTTATTTTTAATAATGTTTTTATAAAGGTACAGTTCGTTCCCTCCATCGATTAATATGGTAATGTGGTACTACGACAGTTTTCGTTTTATTGCATAATTGTGTTTAGAGTATTAATTACCATCATGTATAATTTTTCTACGTATATTCATAAAAATACACAAATTTCAATGGTACCGTAATGAACATAACAATATTATTCTCATAAAATATAAACACACTTTTACAAGCTCACGAATATTACTATAAAGTCATGTTACAGTCTACAATATCAGTTGAATTTCACCCGAAAAATATCGTATATCATATTGCCGTTGGGTTTTTTAACAACAATATCGTTGCGTTTACACGAACAATATGTAATGATACGTTACATACTATACTTTAGCCCTTTAATTTTAGTAACATTGTTTTTGTCATTAACTCAATTTTTTTTAAACTTTTACATGTATGTAATCAATATTAAATAGATTATTAAAAATTAGCTTTGTTTTGACGTATAAATGTCTATCTTACGATCTACCAGTGCATACGCATAAAATAGTTTTTTTTTTATTTTTCCTGTAAAATTTAGATTAATCGATTACCATTTTATTCGGTGGGGGGAGCGAATTAATTAAAAAAAAAACGTATCACTTATTAAATATACCATAAATAAAACATTGTATTTTTTACAGGACCATTAAAAGAAAATTTAAAACATCTATATTTTTGTTTAATTATATATTATGTTCATACTTTATTATATGCGGTATTTTTTACTACTGTAACTGAAACTGAATCAGCCTGTAAACCATCCACTGCTGAGCGAAGGCCTCTTCTCCATATAGAAGAAGGTCCGGATCTTAATCCACTACGCTGCTCTACTGCGGGTTGGCGGATAATTTCCCTACCATGGGTAATGATCATTATCAGCTGTATATGATAACAACCAAGACCGACGGCTTTACGTGCTCTCCGAGACACGTTGGGAAGACTCCGAAAAACATGCACCCAGACCGGAAACAAATATTTGTACAAATACAAATATCTGTCCTACGCGGGTATCGTACCCGCGACTGCAGGCACGCGCCGTTGAGGCAACTAGTTGCACCATTACACCAGAACGGTCGTCCAGTTTTTACTACATCTATGGGTAATATGAAATTTTGTTTTAACTATTGTCCATGATAAAAAAAAAGCACAAACGTCCTTTTTGCATTTAAAATTCAGCCCAATTTCATAGGGAGTATATTATATTGACTTGGGTACGAGTATTTACATCGATAGTAAATTAATTTTTAAGCCACATATTAACTTTATCACTGCTAAAGCATTAAGAGTGGGAAGAGATTTTTAAAATATCACGACAAAATTAATCATAAATTTATTAAATGTTTAAATCACAAGACTTGTTCTCTGACTATAGGCCTTTTAAACAATCTCCAAGTCGCACAGCGTGCAATGGAGTTGGCTATGCTTGGTATTCATTTCTCTGCGAGATCGAATCAGAAGTGATGAGGACCGCAGACGAACGAAGGTTACCGTCATAGCCCGACGGATTTGCAAGCTGAAATGGCAGTGGGCAGGACACATAGTTCGTAGAACTGACGGCCGATAGAGACCACGGCCGTCCGCGAGATAGACATACGACTTGAGGAAAGTCGCCGGAAATCTTTGGCTGGAGACTGCTTTGAACCGGTCACTCTGGAGGTTGATGAGGGAGGCCTACGTTCAACAGTGGATATCCAACGGCTGATATGATGATGATGATGATACATAATACGTGAATTGTAGTCAAGTTGGTTTCATTTTTTGATATTTGTTTATGTCTGTATTTGAATCTGTAGTTCGCAAAATGATTTGAAGTAATGTTGTATTTCAAATTTATTTTATTAAATATTTAATAATTAATTATATTATTTATAATTAGATGAAATTTATCGTATGCAAGATTATTAATTTTATTATAACCTGACATATTTTAATTTTTGTTTGTATTTTCTCGATATTTTTTTATTAATGTGCTATATCAGCTACACTACTAAATACTGGGTAACAGCTGTCAGTTTATGTCAGTTCCCCTTAAAATTAAAAAATGAATGAATAAAAGTAAAAGTAAATTTATGCATATAAAAATCAGAATATAAAAGAATGTCACATAGGCATTTTAGTCATCCCAAAATTCTCAGGAGATCGAATATTACACAAGCAAAACTATGATATATACAGCCGATATACAAGTAAACATTATTACCATGCTTACACATATACACACGTGAAAAAATTAAATACGTAACATTGTTCCTCGTGAAGGAATTTATATACAAACTGGAATGCTCACGTGCACTCCAAAAACGTTCCTACGGCCGGGATTGCATCTCTTTCTAGCATGGATTCAAGGCAACTCTCGTAAGAAAGAGACAAAATACCAGTTGTCAACGAAATGCTCGGAACGATTTTTCACTTTACATGTTATAAGCCAATGTCAACCTTATGCTAAATGTTTCAAGGTGCATACTTGAATATACAATTTTATTAGGTGAGCGTTCCAGTTATGATATAAATTCCTTGTTTATCGTAGAGCCGTGACATTGACATTTCGCGTTTTACGTAATCGTAACGTGTAACATAATAAAGTTGAAAACTAGTATCACATCCATTCAGAAAAATTTTCCATTGAAAAATTCCAACGTTATTAATTTCGCTGATTCTAAGAAGTATGTAATTGTACCAGAATAGACTTCACAGAGAGCTATTTATAAACTTTATTCGCCTCTCTTGACTCACTTAACTTTATTTCAGACATTCGATAATTTATGTTTAATGTATGTAAGTATGGACTCTTAAATAACATTATGTATTTTTAACTTAATTAAAAAAGATTCTGTTGTTATTAAATTGTTTGTTGTTTTGTCAATGAATTCTGGGCCTCGTCTGTTTTTTTTAATATGTCTGTTAATATTTATGACTATATAATTTTGATTTTTTTTTGTTTGTAAAAAAAAATATTCCAGAAGTGATTTCATGTTCAGTAAATTAGTATATAAAGACATAACCAAAGAAATCTGCGAAGACTCCTTAATAAACTTTAAATCATAGTGCGTTTTTCTTTATAAATAAATATGTATATCGAAATATTTAATATTTTATGTGCTACAAAGGTAGCTTTATAGATAAATATCAAAAAATAAGGCTATTCATGTAAGATTTAAAGGTATTTTTGAATCAAACATTTTACAAAATATATAATCATCTTAAACTAATTAACTAATGTGATGTAATGTCCAACGATTCGGAATTAAATTCTACTGGGAAAATAAACAAGAAACTCAATAGTTTACTTAAGTATTCTTTTGAAAACCGTCGATATATTACTCAACCATTATAAACTCAATCATAATATGTCATGCATAAAAATCAGCGAAGGCCGGAAAAACATCAAAACTTATTTTAAAGTAATTACTTTTATTAATTAATATTATTAATTTTATTAATTAGTATTGTATTATTAAGTAATTTTTATTTTAATAAAAAATCACAGTTAAAACGTATAATTTAATTATTATTAATTTCACAGTAATAATGATAAGAAATTTATAATATATAATACCTACAATTCAAAAACTTCAACTCTGTATTTCCGTTCCGATGACTGGAATATAAGTTTTGTTCCCGTCGAGAGAATTTCTATATCAGCAGTTCTCTTTAAGTATATGTAAGTAACTCGCTACTAAGCTCACACTTAATAGTTGTAAGTAAGTCAAACGTAAATCAAGATTGCTGTTTCTGGTACAAAGTTATTAACTTTACCTTCCTACATTAATATCATTAGATAACATATTGTACTTAAATAAAAAAATCTCTTAGCTATTATAGTGGGCTATTTTTTATATGCTCAGTTTTTTTTTTCTAGGTAACCTTGACTATTAGGATTATACATTTTCTTAAACTTCTCAAGTTGCACCGACGTCGGGCCGTATACCGTAAGACTATAATGAAAGCTCTACTACTTCTGACACTTAGAAGTACACTCTTTATATTGTACTTTTTATAACCACTTTTAACTATCAAAACGTTGTTGATAAGAACCTTGTGGAATCCCTCTTGAAACTTAACTTATCCCATTTTTAACTAACTTCAAAAAAGGAGGTTTTGTACAGTAAAAACAGAAATTTTTTCCTTGAGTTTTGTGTTAAAATATGTTAAATAGTTTTTTATAGAAACAGTTAAGTTAGTCATAAGTAATAGCTGTATAAAACATTGTTTTATATAAAATAAGTAATTGTAAAAAAAATAAAATTAGTATATAATATTTTGGTGTAAAATGTTTGAAGTATTGTTGCCCATCGTGATTAGATAAGTAAAATGTTATAAATAGAATAAATTTGTAAGATTAAGTTTGTTTAAGTTCGTAATTGTTTATTTAAGTTGGTAAGATAGATTTTTAAGGAAAAAACTGTAAAAAAAAACAAGATTAAAGTTGTTTACCTGCTTTCCTTCCTCATTGTACCCGCGTTGTTTAGAATTAAGTACACAAAAGCCTTCAGCTAAAGAATTAAAGATGATGTATGAATGAAGAAAATTAGTATGCGGAAAGAAAGTTTGAGCAGAATACGAGCGAGATCTGAGTATGAATGAGATAGTAAATAAAACAAATCTAAATACAGTCTTCCGCGACTCGTAGGAGGTTAAAATAAATTAAAAGAAAAGAACAAAACTGTCATTAGAGGGGATTTGCCAATACTCGCCGCACTTGGCATGCGTGTTGGCGAGCGCAGTCTATTTTTCAGGATATAATGACGCTGCTGCCCATCACCACATCGGTTGGTGCACAGTTGTTCGCCACGCTATGGCCTTAGTCTCCTCCTACCACAACTCGGCCAGAAAGAAATCGGGACTATTCGTCTCTGCCGGTCACCGCACGGCCATAGATATTTTAATTACCTCAAAACAAATAGCATTAAAAAGCGATCAACAAAATTATCGATTCCTTTTTTCCATATCTCCTCTATTTGAAGAATAATCACGAAGATGAAGAATACACGTGTTTTTTTTTTTTTTTTGGGAAATTCTTTGAAATTTTATTTCCATTCCATTCCATACGTGTGTGTAGGTCTGAGATTCTATCTTCATATTTTGATTTTGTTGACCAGAGATCGCGTCTAATGATGTTTAAAAAATATATTATTTTATAGTTGTTGAATTTAGTTAAAATTTTAAAAAAGAATCAAAATTATGTTTCTCTAACTACTCTTTGGATCACAATGTAGTTGGCTGAATTGTATAATTTGCTTTGTTGCCTTTCATTTCTATACCATAGATAAATGTGAAAGAAATAAAATGAAACATTACTCCGTCGCAAATGTTTGCTTTCTTCATTCACATTTTCGCAACTCAAATTGTGAATTATTTTTTAAAGAGGTTGAAAAATACACGTATTCGAATACACAGAGCTCTTACCATGAAATCAATGGTGAAAATCGGCTGTGGACTTTATGTTATTATTAATAATAATAATTAACGCCGTCTGGTTCCCGATAGACTAGAATAGGACCAACCCACCCTCTGCATAGGATATCGTAAAAGGTGACTAAAGGCAATCAAAGCTACATAACACCAACGCAGCCTCCTCAGGGAGCGTGAGCGACTCGAGCGAACCGAACTTCGACGAGAACAACGAGGCTGTAGTTACGACCACAGTCGAGGCAGCCAATGATCTCAAGCAGAAGCTGACGCACCATTATGGCGACAAAGCCAAATCCAAGGTGCGCACTATGGCTTCCATATTGGTAAATGGTTTTCGTGAGGGCACAAAAATAAGCCGTTTAACGGTGGATGAGGCCCTCATGAATCACTTTGGTGCCATAGTGATGGCCGCCCGACTGTCGGAAGCAAAAGAGGTCATCCTTGTCGGAGACATTAATCAGCTGCCATACATCGACAGGGAAAACCTGTTCGAGGTGCGATACAGCAGGCCTAATCTGACGGTAAATATATCATGTGAGTTGTCGTGCACGCATCGGAATCCCAAGGATGTCGCTCTTGCCATCAGCGAGGTTTACGACAGGATCTACAGCTCGAACCCCATCGTCCACTCCCTGCGTGCGGAGAGGCTCACTGGTGCTAGAAATCCCCGAAAAACAGAACCGGACCCTGTACCTGGTCTTCACACAAGAGGAGAAAAAGGAGTTAATAGGCCGGGGATATGGTATCGGAGAAGGGTCGAGCGTCATGACCATTCACGAGGTGCAGGGTCGGACGAGCGAGGAGGTCATTGTCATCCAAACGAGGGCTAAGAGGCTGCGGATGCACAATAGCGTCTCGCATGCGGTGGTCACGGTGAGTAGGCACACCAAGACCTGTGTCTACTACGCCGACGACAGGGATGACGCAATCGGCCGATTCGTGGGGAGGGCGGTGGAGGCCACTACAAAAGAAATCCTCGAGCACACCCTCAAGATGGCAATTTATCATAGAGACACAGCCGTCATTAAGGATGTGCTCGCACAGCTGGGGGCTGGTGCTGATTAAGATAAACCGATAAAACATATTGGTGGGTGTGAAATTATAGAGTACAAAAATAGGACAATTATAAATAATGTAATATTTATAAATATTATATAAATGGAATAATACTCTATATAATTGAATAGGAAATACAACTAGATATAGTAAATGCATATAGATATAGTATTGTAAAAATAGGTGTAGATATAGTACTGTAAAAAATATAAATAGGAAATACAACTGGATATAGTAAATGCATGTAGATATAGTATTGGAATTTTTTTATATACATATATTAGGATAAAAGCGGTCAGTTTGGACTCTCGTCTCAGGGACTAGAGATACTAAGTCTAGTTTTAAGTACTTATTTACTTTTGCTGTATAAAAACGCCTATATGTAACAATCACATATATGAAAAGAAAAGGGTATAGGCGCATGTAAGCCTGTAGATGTGATACTAACATATAAAAAAAATCTTTCGATCGACTTGGTTTTTTTTTTGTAGTTATTTATATTTAAAATGTCATCACGACGTTTGTGATGGATGCAAAGTTGTTGCGATTTTATTTCGCAAATTAAAACTACCTCTTAAAAAGGAGCTTTTCATAAGAAATAAATCAAAAATATTTACTTTTTCATAACCCTGAACATTTTAAAATAGCTTACAAATACCTGGCCCAGGCTCCATATAAATTTGAAACAACCCCTTTAAACAAAAATAAGTATAATTTGACTATTAAAGATTATTATAATAGGTAAATAACAAAGGCACTTGCCTTATCATTTTAGACTCTACGTTTTGTGTAACGGTACGAGTAGGTCAACATTCAACGCTGGTGGTCGTGGGTTCAATTTCCACTTGGAGCAGACATTTGTATATGGACAAATCTTTGTTTCTTATCGGGATGTTTGTCCTTGTTGGTCTCATTACTATGCCTCGAAGAGCACGTAAAGCCGTCTGTCCCGGTTGTTATCACAGGCACCTGATAACGATTGTTACTCATAGTAGGGAAATTATCTACTAATCTCCAGTAGAGCAGCATGGTGAATTAAACTCCAAACCTTTTCCTATACGGAAAATAGGCCTTTGCCAGCGTTTACAGGCTTATTTAGAGACTCTATGTACCATTAGCACCATCTATTGACAGTATAAGTGGAGCCAATATTTTCAAATTCTTCATTTTATCTTATTTAACAAAGTCAATAAGACGATAAAATAAGCAGTTTAAAAGAGTATTTATTCTTCAAAGAATATTACTCTACCTCTTCCTTTACGTTCTTCGTGAAAGCAGCTTTCGTGGTGTTTATAAAAATTTTATTCAATAAAGTCATATGTCTGTAAATAGAAATAAAATGTTTATTCTTGGTTTGAGAACATCGCATCTTTTAAGAAAGATTAACTGAATTTCCTTTCCATTTGTATGTTATTTGAATGAAATTTTTCTCTGAGAATATTATTCGATAAATGATACACGTATATATTATATAAATTTATTTGTAAATTATCACTTTAAAAGAAATCAAATCTTATAAATGTACGGTATTTAATATGTAAAATATAAGTTATATGTTTTATAACTATTAAATGGTACTTAAAGTCTTATATTTTGGCTGGGGTTGTATATAAACGATCTTTACCGTTAAAATAAGTTATTATCTTAGCGTAAGGGAACGTTACCCTACGTGATCTGTATCATGGAGGGTCTTCAAAAGTACTACACTTCATCACTGGGGCAGGGATATTGGTTTAGGTTTTTGTCGTGCTGTCAATATCGCGTAGAGAAATCTAGAGCTTTTTCGAGCTTTATTAAAATATGGTCAGTAATGTTTAGCACTTTTTCATCTACACAACACAACAACACAACACTTCGCTACACTACCAGTTTTACTGGTGTGTAGTCAGTCAGTAGTAGTCAGTAGACTATACTTTTTTTAACTATCTATTTGTAAAAAAATCATTTAAAAACATATATGAATTACTACGTGAACATTTTAATGAATTCTTTTAGAACGTGATTATAATCTGTAGTAACGAGATGGGAAATAAGCGGTGAACGTGACTCTACTCTTTCTATCTGCCTATTATTATTTATTATAATTATGAAAAATAAAATATCTACGAAGCACGCAAAAAAAAAAACCGAGGCATTATATAGTAAGCTTACACGTTTATACTAATATATTGCTAATATTTGTAATGAAATCAACAAAATAACATATTTATAATAATTATAATGAAAATAATATACACTACAAACATCCTATCAATGTTAGTATATACCTACATCAGTATAATTATTTTATATTAAAAATAGCAATAGAAATGTATCTGAGCTAAACCGGATATCTGATACGCTTTAAAAATTCATATACTGTAGACATTTGGGAATATCTGAAAGTGTTGAGGTTGCGATGTTAACGGCGAATAAGATTTCAATAAAGTATTTTAAGACCAAATCTATTTGAAAAAGGTGACGAGAATGGAATCAACTTGATATAAAATAAATGTAGGCATTGTGAAAATAGAAGTTTATATATTTTTATTAAGCACATACAATTCTTTGACTATAGATAAAATATTACGAGTAGCTAATTTTATCTAAGTAAACGTTAGCCGACTATACGTGAAAATGAAAATGTTTGCAAGTAAAAGTGTAAAATCGATATATGTGATTAAAAATAAATAAATAATTTTAATACTATTTCATTTTCGGTTGCAGTAAAGCTACATTTTTGCACATATATACTAGTACACATAAACGTGTGTGTGTGTGTGTGTGTGTGTGTGTGTGTGTGTGTGTGTGTGTGTGTGTGTGTGTGTGTGTGTGT
Source organism: Euphydryas editha (assembly GCA_036937285.1). NCBI lineage: Eukaryota > Metazoa > Arthropoda > Insecta > Lepidoptera > Nymphalidae > Euphydryas > Euphydryas editha. The sequence continues at coordinate 19,617,473 of JAUPFZ010000005.1, read as the reverse complement.
GTGTGTGTGTGTGTGTGTGTGTGTGTGTGTGTGTGTGTGTGTGTGTGTGTGTAATTATGTATGTATATGTATATGATTATGTAATATGTATGTGTATTTGTAACCAAGATCGTTATTATATTTGGATTTTATACATCATACCGAACATACTGAAAGGGTCTGAATAAAATTTTTAATATTTATGTTCATACCACTAGCTAGGACATTTGATACTTTTTAAACCAAATTTTAGGAAGGTTAGCTTGGGAGAGAGAATGAAAGTCAAAATGTGTAATCGCAAACGTAGTCACAGGAACAGCTTGTATTTAATAAATGAACAAATTATTAAGTCATTTGTTGAAGGATTTATCAAAGACGTGACAAGGGTTTGTTTTTTTTAAATATTAATGAACTTGACTTTAATGAACCGTACACGTTTTAAATAATAAATAATCAAAAGCTGTAAATAAATAATAAAAATCTTTGAAATCCAGAGGCTATTTACAAAAATTGAAAATAAAAGATTAATATAAAAAAAATTGTTACAATAAAAACTATTAATGAAATAAGTAATCCTTAGTAAAATTGAAAACAGACGTCTAGCGCTAGACCAAATTTGCTTAATGAAAATTAATATGAGATCTAGATTTAAATGAATTTGCTGCATTTAAAACCTATTTATTATTGTTCTCTTATATTTACGCGAATATTACTCATTTAATTAAAAGTCTAAATCGGATTTTATCGCGTTTATTTGTTTTAAAAACTTTACAGTTTAACGATTTTTAATTAAATTAAATTATTTCCCGACGTTTCGGACCCTTTACAGCGTCCATGATCTCGGGGGACTCAGGATTATTCGGACACCCACCACCTCATATGTATATTATATATATATATATGTGTGTGTGTGTATATATATATGTACATTGTACATATGTGTGTGTGTGCCGTAGTGTGTGTAGTATTTGTTTAAAATTAATTTAATGTATTTTTTGAGCATTATTATAAAAAAAATATTAGCATTCTGTACTTATTCTCCATATAAACTTTAACTGTGCCAAATTTCATACTTCTCCGACCGCGTAATTTATTTAAAAAGGGGTATAAAGTTTTTGTTTCACGTATTAATATATAGATTTATTTTAGAGGTACCTAAGTTATAAGTAATAATAAAACACGAATAGTTGGAGTGGTATTAACCATTATAAACCATTCGCATCAAAATGTGAGTTGGACATCGATCATATAATAATTAATTAGCAAGAAAAACTTATATTAAATAAACTCGTCTTTTATAGACATAGATGGAAGCGTCTCATAAATATTCCAATACATTTGGTACTTGTTTCGCGGATATACTTGTCAGATCCTTGAGGGAGCGTGATGTATATAATAGTTTTCAGGAAACCGGTTACATACAATTTGTAAGTCAATTAGTAAATGGTAAATATATTATAATAATGGTTTTGGATATAACGCTTTTGGCCTCGCTTGCATTTATTTATTTGATTCAAGAATAATAATTAATGTCTCACAGTCCAATAGTCCAATGGTAGTGTAGTAAATGTTGGGTTTATATTTTTATCTTTAAAAAAAATTAGGTAAAAGTAGCTTTGTTTTCATAAATAAGATCTATAGAGCCTGAATATTATTGAACTGCTAGCAGTTTTAACAATTACCATTACTACTCGTAATAAGAAAAAAAAAAACAATATTATATTATTATGTTAACTTTTCAATTTTAGCAAAATTAATGTGTTTAAATCATTAACTATCAGCTTTCATTAGTGTAATTCATAGCGTGTGTTTCTGAAATACGTTTAAACGACAAAACTAATTCTAAAATGTGTGATTGTCCGAAAACAAGTGATTTTCGTTCAAGGTATAGGAATGGGCTATAAACTGTAATTGTAATCACATATTACTTCTGTAATAATTTGTTTGTTCCTTATGGTTTGACGTTTTTGTAAAGACCAAAGTCTTTTTCTTATTCCTTTTAGGACTGGTAATAGTCACCTCTCTAGACTCTTTGCCAAACAAAAATGTAAAAGTGTTGATGTTTTAGTTTTTTTTTAATATACATATTATTATTATTTTTTTTTTTGATTCACTATTGAGTATTATATTAAGACAATTGTATTGTACTATAGGTGTGTGATTGTTAGTGCGACCGTGTTGTCACCCGACGACTCAAGCGGAATATCGGCGCTGACAGCTCTGCCAACAAATGCCGGGTTTGCGATGTCATCATCTTATAAAATTGTTTAGTTTTATGTACATATAATGTTATTTTATGTGGGTGTTGCAAATAAAAAGTATTGTTATTATTATAATTATTATATTCGAAACATGTAATTATGCCATTTTAAATATAAAAGTTCACATTAACTTTTAATTTAAGTCATTGTGTAGCTGCTTGCAAATTTTCAGCAATGCTATTATTAAACTTATTAACAGTTCAGAATAACAAATGAGAAATTTAAATTTTAAAATAACTTTTATATTCAACCACTAGTCATCAAATTATGAGTTGAAAACTTTTCAGACTAAACATAATAAAATTTTCAATTTGTAATTTACATTAAAACTCACGTCTCTATTTCGATACTTGCTCCATCTCGTGTTCATATTTATAAATAGTGCAGAAAATTTGAGTATGTAGTTACAAAGAATATTTATAGATGGCGCTATGAAATATTAAAATGTACAATAAATGGTTTGTTTTTAATATTCGTAGTAAATAATAAAACTTTATAAAACAAGATCTTTCTTGGCTCCTAATAAGCGGCATCTGTTATCGTAAGCGTAAGTTACTCGTAAAGAAACTAAACTGCACACATTAGATCTAGATCTCATATTAATTTTCATTGATCTTTAACCAAAATAATTTTTCAAGACGATTATAGATGCCATGTTAATGAAAATAGACCGTGATAATTCGAAATACTGCATTCTACGAGACCCTTATCTACTTCGATACACTTTAACTGCAATTTATAACAAATTTTCTCGATAGAACCATGGAACTATGAACAGTGCACTAATGAATCGAACTATGGAATAGCTATTTGTTTTCGGAAATTGTTCAATAGTCTTCTGTGACACTTATATCAAATAAACAAGTGTCCATATGGAACTTTAAATAATTGCGTTTTACTTAACGCTATTTATTACAATTTCTTATTGCTTCCATTAGACTGAATGGTGCTATCGATTAGACGAAGAGTATGGTGGTAGATGATTTTATAAGTAGCTCGAATATTTGTAGCTGAAAATATTAAATAAAAGAATGCTACGAAATTGCCAAAACATTTTAGTATGCCATAACAACCTTTATAGTTCATCTACTGGGCAAAGACATTTTCTCTTATAATGGGAGGCTCTCAGCCAAAGTTGATTAAATAATTTTTGATACAAATACGAATGCTTTTACAAGCAAAGCCAATGTCCTTAAAATAATTGTCTATAATAATAATAATAAAAAAGTTTTAAGAGGTCAAAAAAAAAGGCTCAAGACACAACATCAAAAATTTAATATAACTGCTTATTAAATACAATACCAATAAAGTATTAAAGAGATGTGCGTCTAATGAATATTAGTGATGGCAGTAAACAGTTGATAATAAAAAGTTATTATAAAAACTACCGTTATAATATGGTTATAATAAAACCTTATGAAAGCTACAGGATACTGCAATATTAGATTATAAATTAAGTCGCTTAGTTTAAGGTTGATCAATCTTAAAAAACAATAAATGTAATATATAGAGTAGAATTTCAGAATTAAATATATTTTGTAATAAAATCCAAAAACATATCTTAGTTAAAATGCATTTTATTAGAATTTTTAATTTTTAATTAAGTTTTGGCTAGGTTAAGGAGTTAGGCTTGAGATATATTGTAAAAATGTTGATTCCATAACCCGAACTCGATATAAAATTTTTCTGAAATCTCTCTCTTAAGCTAAGCGTCTTAATATGACAAGCTGTTTCGACTAGTTACTATTTTTAGTGTGAAGCTTACCAGATTCGTTAAAATTATATTACATTCATTCAATTGTTATTATTTTTTCTTTTTTTTTTAATTTATTTATAAGATCCATCAAAAACTTAGCACTACAAAAATTATTATATATAATCAATTAATTACTTAAACTTGAAGTAAAATATAAATGAAATCAATGTAAAAATCGAGATCAATATTTGTATTTTACAAAATAATACTATAACTACTTGTCCGATGCTCATTATTAAAATCTTAATCTAAAGTAAATAATCTTAAACTGAAATTATTAATGATTGAAAGTTCTTTATTTATCGCTTTTTTTTTAATTTGTATAATATAATTTCAAAATAATGATATCGTAATTCGTTTTACAAGAAAAAAAAAATCTTATTATAAATACATATTACTAATTCTTAAATTTCGTTAGAAATCAATTAAATAAGCGTTTTCTATTAATTAACGATTACCTTATTTCTCTAGCATTTGACACAAGTAAATGTATTTTCGATTATTTTGTAATGATTATGTTTATTTTGTAATACTTTTTTTAACTATTTTAAAATGTCTTATTTATAATTTTATTACAATATTTTCTTAATATATAATTTAAATTACTTGATAGAATTATTATTTACTGGGAAAATAAAATATATTAATAAACTTAAATGCATCAATACAAATCTTAAGACAGGAGTTTATATTTCTCTTTATTGATGATTAAGAACAAAAATCTTAATATAGCTTCCAATCTATTAATAGTTAAAATTATATATTGTAGAATTGCTATGTTAAAATAAATGCTTATAATATTTTAATAATAACACAATATTTAACAATAACACATACATATTTTAACGGTAGACAGTTAAATATACCTACTTGTCATATATTTGTAAGGTTTTAAATTTTAAAAAAAATACAGAAAATTATTTTGCTAAGCATATTCTCTACAGTATGAACGTATTAGTATTATTATTTATTATTTATTAGTATTATTACTAAGCCTTATAATTTTGTTTTATTTATTTAAAATGACTACGAATTCAACTTTATCTACGGTTACTCGTCTCATAATATATTAATGATTTTTAGATTATGACTAATCTATTAAAATTAGCAAAATAATCACAAAAGCGAGTAAAGCTACAATTTATAATTTTAGTACATTTATGATGAGTTATTAAGTTTTAAGTTTTTTTTTTTCTCTTTTATTCATTTAATATAAGAGTTAAAAAGGTTTTTTTTTCCTAATGTATATAGGTACTAGACATGAAATTCATAACGATTGAGATATTTGAATAAATTGTCGAAATTGAATTATTATTTTTTTCTTTTTTATGTTTGTTACATTTTGTTTTAACTGTATTCGATTTAATATTTTTACTTACAGTCGAATTGAAAATACTTAAAGTAACGATACTTATAAATTTAATTTATCAATAGACATTATTTTGTGATTCTGTAATACAAATTTTATTTTTTATGCAAAAGTATTTTTTGCTCGATTTTGTATTGCAATATGTCATAAAATACATTGTTTTTTTTCTTTAAGCCTGGTTTTTCATAAAAAGTAATTGAGTTCGTGCAATAGCGTTATAAGCATGATAAAATACCGGTACGACTCACTTAACCCTGCAGTCATTAACCACCTTCTGCAGGGTGACCAAAAAAGCTTTACTATATCTTTCCATAGTAGTACAAGAGGTCATTATATAAATAGTTAAGGATGCAAAGAATTTCCAAATCTCGATTAGTTACTACAAAAAAGCAACTGTATTGGTCTACAAACAATACCAAAACAATTAAAGCAGACAAACGCCAAATCGAGAAAAAAGTAAAGTAAATTCGACATTATTTTTTACTATCGGAAGACATAAAAGCTAGACTGGATGCTCTACATTCATCGGTGGTTGTGATCAACAGTGATTCATTAAAAGTTCTTCCAGATAATAAACTTGATTTTAGCAGCAGATATTACAGATGTTAATGTTTTTTCTTCTTTAATAGAGTGGAGGAAGAAAAAACTTTTCTAAATAAAATTATTTTTCGAAATTGGAAAATTGACGTTTGCTAAATAAGAATTTTCCTAACAACTTGGGAAAAACTGAGACCTGTTAAATAAGGGATTATATTAGAACCGCATAAAACCAAAGGCATACCAAGATTTTAGTAATACTTTACCTTAAAAAGATCTTCGTCCTGCTTATTTGATAAAAAACCTTCTTTCGAGAATTACAATAACAACTCCGACTCCAAAACTTGCAATGCATATAGGCATGCAAAGTTGACTGTTGGGTCTAGCTATTGAAATGTACTTTATGGCTCCAAATCAATACCCCGAGTCCCAACAAACAAAACATTCCATGAGCATCTTGTGAAGGAATGTAAAATATCTTTAAAAGTATAACCGGTCACTTGAAGAAGTCTTCAAAATACTGGAAAGGATGAGATTTTAACATGACTAAATATATCTCGGGTAGTATTCGGTAAAATTATTTAGTTAGAAATTAAATTTAATCATCATCATCATCATAATATCAGCTATTAGATGTCCACTGCTGAACGTAGGCCTCAGAGTGTAAGGCAATGAGGTATGATGGATGAAAAGATGTTTTTGTACTTAATTTTTTAAATTAAAGTTATGAATGGGATTTTATTTTCATTAAAACTGAACCAAACGACTCTGGGAAACTAAGTTGTAAATTTTTCAACAGCTAACAGGCCAAATTGTTTAGCCAATGTATCCTTCTTCTCAATGTCGATGAAGTGGACATTCATCGTAAGAAGTAGATGATAACAAATAGTCTACATGACCTTTATAATTGTGATTTATAGAAAGGATTATCTAATGGTAGTAATAGAAATGATGTAAGGAAAGAATTATGTAAGAAAAGTAATAGAAATATGTATTCTAAAAATATATTAATTGGCGTAGTCGAATGTGAAACCATTAGTATATTTAAGTGGTAGTGGGAAAATTATGTCTTAATAATAAATATCACCATTGCAGCCACGTAATCTAAAAGTAGAACGACAAATAAACCTGTGACAAACAAGAGTAGCATAATGTTACTGGATGAAAAGAGCTGAGATTTGCTAGTTGATGATGATCATTTCGATACGTTAAAACTACGTAAAGTAAGACTTCGTAAACCACCAATGTAATACAATACTATAAAATTGATCATACATATTAATCTACGATCAAGTTTACATAAAACGAAGATTAATACAAGAAATTATTATTTAAAAAGCAATTATGTAAATATTTTTAGAAAATTTGTATACTTACATTATATATTATTACAAAAAATCAATAATAATTGTATTTAAAAAATTAAACGTAAAATTGTACGCTTCTACCGCTCGCTATATTTGACATTATAAATAAACTGCTTTTGCGCAAAATATCTATTATATAGCAAAATTGCATAATATAATACGTACAACAAATATAGTTACAATTAAATACGTATTTTATTTTTATTATTGCGATTAATGAAAGCTTAGATTAAAATACAAATTAGATGTATAATAATTTTATGTGTACGTAAAGAATACCCTTGATATGATTAAATAATACAATACAAAACTATTTCACCCTTGTACATTTCATTTAAATGTTTAAAATATTGAATTTATAGGTCAATTGAATTAGTAAAGGTTTAAAAATCATATTTAAAATTTATCATTCTTGCTTCTAAAATTTGACTCCTGTGATAGCAAAGTAATGTTATGCAATACCTCTGTTGTAAGTCGCAAGGAAAAAGGTATTACTAGTAATAACAAAATAAATAAAAATAATTAACAAACTTATGTATTGCTTAGAAAATAGAATAGAAAATCTCATGAACCCAAACTACTTTCGTACATTGCAGATTTTTTTATTACTTTTTCATTTAATTTTAATTATCATAATTATGTTCGATTGTTAATTAACTCTCGGAAATATATGCTGTATGTTGATTTATAAATCTGCAATATATGAGTATAAATGCTTAAAGTTGATATAAATCGACATTATTCGATTTGCAGACTGAAGAGCGGCGGATAGTGTGACCGCTCTTCTCCGCGGATCAGACATGAGTGAAGCTGGCGTGGACCGCGTCTTCTTGGGAGATTTGCGTGCCCGGGGGGAAATACTGAAATGACGTTATTAATATTTTTTAAAATATTTCTTTTTATTACAATCATTATGTAAATATAAGATTTTTAAAGATATTTTCTTATGAATAATTGTGACATGATAACGAATGTATGGAAGTTTTTGATTTTCACAGAATAAAATGTCGTCACAATATTAACTCTATCTAGCAGCCCAAATGGTGAAATTTGGCCTCTTGTCCAAATCGGTCAAAAAAACTGTGTATATCGATTTTGGGGTTAGATGACCATGTCACCACGATTTATTTATTTTTCGATACGGCCCTGAAATTACGATCGTCTTGTACCTACTTATTCGTATTGTGTTGACCAATTATCTAGAAATATTGATCAATGTCATCTATTCTTAAACTTTTGTGATTTTTTTCACAGATTTTTAAATTCTAGATTTAAGGTATTAATGAATATTTGTGACCTTGATAATAACAATCACACCAATTGCTATCAAATCAATGCTGACCAATTTCTGGAATATCCTGACCTCATGCGGAGTAGGTAACTATGCGTTTTCGTGTTAAAAACAGGTCATCCGTTGATATTGAGGTGCTATGATGATACAGACGTCTTTGGAATTTTAAACTCTTTGTGATTAATTTTATACTGCTGAACAATTATTGTAAGTTTCTGACCAATCGTATGTATTTCACTACTTTCAAGGATCATGGTTTGATAATATAAAATTCGTATTTTGAGGTGCTAATCTAAAAAAGTCAACTTATTTTTATTTATTGTTTTTTTTTTATATCAAAAACGTTGACCAAATACTAATAAAATCAATTGACAAATTGTGACTATGGGGAGATGAATTGAATGATTTTAGAACCAATCTGTAGGATTTATTTGAGCCGCCAAAATTTTATCAATGTTCTTGGAAATTTAAACTCCCTGTAATTTGTGTCAAAAGTATTGACCAATTACTAAAAAAATTACTGACCAATTATGAATATTTCGTGACGAATTTGAACCACTTTTTAAGAGACCAAATGGTGAAAATTTGGGGCGTTAAATTGGTGGAGCTCACAATATTTCTTGTTTTAGAATTGTACACAGGAAAAATATTTCACTTTACAATACATGTCGAATACAGAACAGTTCACTTTCATGAATATTCACACAAATTAACATTAGATGATTATAAGGTACATAAAATACTCGGAACAAGTTTACGGATTCGACTTACAGTCGCGATTTACGGACATAAATTATTAATCGGAACAACGTATCAGATATTAAGTCTAGTTTTGTATATATAGGTATCTCTCCAAGTTAATAGATAGTCGTCGAATGTCCACTCAGTAAAAATTACGCGACTTACATATTGAAGTAATCAGCCACGACTGTAAGTCACTTTTATAAACATTAAACATGTTGGGCTTAAACGTCACAAGTCCACGATGGAGGTGAAAGAGGTCCAATATCAAAACTTACAATTGTGATGTAAGCGCTTAAAACATTCTCCGATGTCTACTGTCCAATGATTCTCTTCCTAGGAGGAAGTCATTGTACTGAGATTATAAAAAAAAAGATTATGAGAAACAAATTAATATACATAAAAACTATAATTATAATTATTAAATTTAACGAACGATCTTCCGATAGAAGAAATATAACTTCTAATACTAAATATTTCACATAAATGGACAAATAAACTCCAAATGTATAATGTATTTATAAAGTATTTTAAACTTTAAGGAAATAAAACCGTAATTGGAAATAAAACGTAACAAAAATAATTATATACATTAAACTTAACTGTAGAACCCGAGCTAATCTGTGTGACTCAATCTTGGCACAGTTGGCAGTGACTACTTTCTGATCCAGGGTCGTGGGTTCAATCCGCCCTCCGAGTCTGGTTGATATATTTATATACTGATATTTATTTATATTTAAAAAAAATTAGCAGTCGCGGGAAAGTTGGCAGTATGAAACATCTAAATTATTTTACATAGTTAGTATGCATAAAAGAATTGTTTATGATAGACTCGCCATTTCTCGAATACAGATGCCGCGGTACGGGAAACACCCGTATTTTTCATCATTATCATCATCATCTGCCATTGGATGTCCAGTGTTGCAAGTAGGCCTCCCCCATCGACTTCCAAAGTGACCGATTCAAAGCCACCTCCATCCATAAAACTTCCAGGGACTGGGGTCCTGGGCTCTTTTTTGTGTGTCATATGGGGGGAGGGGGTTGTTAATACTCGCCATACTTGGCAGACGTTTTGGCGAGCGCAGTGTATTATGTCAGGACGTGGTGACGCTGCTGACCATCACTACCTTGTTTGGTGCACAGTTGTTCACACCGCTATGGCCTTAGTCGCCTTTTACGACACCTCAGCAAGAAAAAGGTCGGGCCTATTCTTCTCTGCCAGTCACCCCACTGCAACTCTCCATATTATACCCGAACTACTAATCATACGGGCTCGACTAACGACTCAACGTCCAATCCGTACTTTACTTACAGTAGCTAACATACTTAATCTAATATAATATTCTAGGCTAAAATAGAATTTTAAAATTCACTATGGCGAGCTTCTGTATTTATTGAAAGGTAAATTAAAATTTAATTTAAAAAGAAATAGAACTGTAGACTATATGTAATATAGCCATATTGTAAATCAATTAGATATCACGCTGCAAACGAGATGACGTTTAGAGACATAATATATTTGTTAATCTTTTGAGAATTGCGTTTCACTGGGAAAACAACCACATAGGTATAGAGAAAAATGTTAAATGGTAGTTTATCTATCTATAGGTATATAATTTTATACTTATTTAATGTTATAGTTTTACTTATTACTGTATATTTGAAAAATTAATTATTATAGAGACAATAGAACTTTATATATTATCGGATGAAAACTGAAATAATCTATGCAGTGTATTATATAAGTCACGACGACGCTGCTCCAACAATCGGTCGCTATAGATGTTTCACATAATAAAAATGTTATTTTTTTTTTGTCAGTCGGCTGTTACCTAAAACATAGGTAATAAGTTGCCTACATAAGGAACAGCCGTCCATGTGTGTATATTAAACATACACACACACACACATATATATGTATATATATGTGTATATGTGTGTGTGTGTGCGTGTGTGTGCACGTGGGCGTGTGTGCGTGTGTGCGTGCGTGTGTGTGTGTGTGTGTTGTATTCGATAACGTGTAGATTTAAGCATTGGCAATGAAATATTTTATTTAAATACCAACCCCAGCAAAAGCAGCTCCATTCCATCCGAGTCTGTCCTGGTCACGTTGCGGTGTCCGTTGTGGGGTTTTCCTCTCCTGCGATGCGAGTCTCGCCTTTGCTCGCAAAGCAGCTCGTAATGGGACGTTCGCTCGAGCCGCTTCCGCGCGTCCGTGTTGACAGAACTCCAATAAGGCTACGCCAAGTGCTAATCCCAATCCACCTACTAGGACGTAGAATATTCCGGCTACTTGGGATAAAGTCATTTCGGTTATCGTTGTTTCCTGAAAAATAAACAAACTGTTAAATGTAATTTTTTGTGTTAAGTAGTTCATTTAATGTTAGCAAATACTTTAAATAATATGAATAAATATATATTATGGTACTTTGCGATTTCATCCGCATTAAATTAACAGCTACTATTACGCTATGTTGATGTGAAAAGAAGAAAAGAAAGTTTGAATGGTTAAATCGTAATGATAATCTAGGCATTAAAAATTAAATCAAATCATTGTTCTTAGATGATTTTCCTATGAGATACATAAAACAATTTAGTAAGGAATTATTAATTTCAAGAAAGCCTAGCGGAAAGTCTGTGCTGACATCGGCTGACTTACGTTTATAATTTTTATTTTTAAAATAACATATTTTATAAAAAAAATCAATTAATTGGTAGGTATGTCTTTTTTTCACAAGTTTATTGTTAACTATTATCTAGAAAAAAGAAAAAAAATTATCTTAGGCGTTATATTTTATTTATCTCATACGTTTTTAGAATAGCAGTCAAAAATAAAAACTAATCACTTCGCTTCGCTTCAGCCTATCCCAGTCAACTTTGGACATAGGCCTACCAAGTTAGCGCTAAATATCCCAGTTTTCCGCTATCCTCATCCAACCTCCGCCGGCTTTTTGCCCAGATCGTCGGTCCAGCAGGCTGAAGGATACCCTACACTGCGTTTGCCGATACGCGATCAGCACTCCAGGACACGCCTGCTCCAGCAGTCATCAGACCTGCGATATACGTGACCACTGCCACTACAACTTACTGATTCCACGTGGTTTGTCAGTTACTTTGGTTCTCTCGTGAACAATTTCATCTTTGAATGTATTCTTGAGAGAGACTTCAAGCGTAGCCCACATAACACGTCGAGTGACTTTAAATTTGTATACTAGTCCCGTAATCAGTGTCAACGTCTCGGCGCTATATGTCAACATAGGAAGAACACTCTACTCGAAGACTTGTCTTTAAGTCTCCAAATGCCACCTTTTTTTTAACGTGTGGAAATGCGTTACACATACCCGGCCGCTGGGGAACGCCCGGCTTATGTAGGACTCCTACCGAATGTCAGTAACCACACCACTAAAACCACACGGTGTCCACATCCGTCGACTTTTTTTGTCGCAGGGGAATCCATTTACAGATGATATCCAGGATGCCCGGGTTGGCAGTCCTAGACCTATGTCGGATTCGGCACTTTGGGAGTGCAATATCGTACTAAATCCCTGCGGGAGCCTTCAGCCGCTTTAATTGGAGGGTCCCGGATCTGCAGGCAACAGGATCCCTCCAGCGACAGGCTAGCCTCGGTGAAAAGGCCAGACTTCTCCTCCATGGGGACACTCCGGTTCACCTCTGAACAGTCCCGACGACGCCGTGTCTAGCAGGACCGGGTTCCCATCCCGGCCCAACACGGGCACAGGGGCGTTACTGGAGGCGCATTAAGTAGCGCCTCCTACGCACCCCCATTAGTCGCCCGCGGATGGAGGCCACGTCGGCGGCCTCCTCTCCGATACCGTACGGTACCTCCGAATCACCCTCACCGCGATTGTTCACGATTCTTCACGACCCTCGGTCCCACCACAGCGAAATGTGGGCCGAAGTTCCACCCTACATCAAGGTGAGCCCCAGATATTTGATTTGGGGGCTCATCCTGACCCTCCCCTCTAAAATCTGCAGGGTAGCCCCCGGTTGAGGTCCCTTGCGGCCGGTCCTGCGGAAGAGTAATGCTTCGGTCTTGTCAATCCTGACACGAAGCCCTAAACTCTTTATGCGGCTGATCACGAGGTCAAGTCCGACCTCGGCCAGCCGCGCCGCCTCCTTATAGTTTCGTCCTCGGGAGTAAACGAGGGTGTCATTCGCGTAGCAGATGACACCCATCCCGGGGAGGAGACGTCCTCACAGGACCCAGTCGTACCCGATGTCCCACAGGATTGGGCCTAGGACCGATCCCTGCGGGACACCGCAGCCGACTTGCCACCATTCCACGGACCCCAACCGGTTCTCGTGGCCTACCCTCCAATCGGAGAGGTACGCCTCCAACAGCCTCTTTAGATACGGGGCACTCCGAAGAATTTCAGTGCCTCCCGTATCACTGCGTGTGGGAGACTATTGAAGGCGTTCGCGATGTCCAGCAACACCGCGACCACCACCTCCCTCCCGTGTTCCGCCTCACCCGTCACCGCCCGCAGGCGTTTGAGGGCATCGATGGTCGACCGGCGTGCTCGGAACCCAAACTGGGATTCTGAAAGTCCGGGTCCCGAGCCCTCCTCCATTTGCTGAACAAGCCGAGACGCCACTATCTTCTCCAAGGCCTTCCCAGCTTCGTTCAGCAACACCACCAGTCGCACCGCCGAAGCCGAGTCCGGGGTCCGCCCTGCCTTAGGAAGTAGGCAGAGCCGACCCTCCTTCCAGACCCCCGGCAACTGGCCAGACCGCAGCCAGCGGTCAAACAGCTCCCGGAGGCCGTCGCCGAGGTGCCCGAGAGCAATCGCAAGGACTCTCCCGTGCACCCGGTCTGGACCCGGCGCCCTTTTCCTATTCTGGAGGCGGGTAATCACCGCCTCCATTTCACCCTCTTGACGGGTGGCGGAACACCCTTCTCCTCGTCCGGCGTCTGCCGAGCCATTCTGGGGGGCACGAAGCCCTCGGGTTCGTCGGGGAAGAGTTCCTTGACGATCCTCCCCAGTTGGTCCGGCTGGAGCGTTTCACTGATGCGGGCCGACTGGGCGCGGAGCTTGTTCCGCGCCCAATTACCACATCCGTCGCCTGTGCTGAGGTCGCAGGAATCCAGATTCTTCTGCAAACCCCGGCGGCGTGCCTATACAGGCCCTTATCTGTAGAGTAAGGGGTGTGAGCTACGCCTCGGACTTACTGGGTGGCGCGCAGCGGACACCGCACGCACCTACCCGGGCAGACTCCAAATGCCACTTAGCTCAATTGAATCCTCCTACCGGCTTCCTTCTCGAAGTTTTTTACTTACGGATCACTTATGACTACCTATTACTAGTTTCAAAATATATAACTAGTAACCCGTCCGGCTGAGCACAATTTCGATATTACATTATAGGTTGTTGAACGGCGTGCCACCATACCTTTCATAGTAAATGAATTTGCGGTTGCACAAAATATTGAAATGTTTCCTAAGTCACACAATATTGTTTATCCGGGGAAATGAAACAGTTCTCAAGAGAAAGCTAAAATTGTATTTCAATATCCAATGTTAACTCGAACAATATTACAGAACGGGAACTCATAAAAGTATATTCATACAAATTTAATCTATACTCTTGTTGGTTATGAGAACTACGAAGTTTTTACTATCGCAATTTTAACTTTGTAATTACTAATATAAATATCAATCTTTCCTTTGAATTTATTTTCGTATCTTCTTATAAACTGTTCGCAAAATTTATTTTTTACTAATAAGCTATAAACAATAATAAAAATACTAAAACTAAAACTAACAAAATACTAAAACTTTAAGCAATCAATTTGCTATGATTATACTATAAGATTTTTTTAAATTTATATAAATTTCTAGGTTCTAAATCTTTAAGAAAATGTTTCTTAATTATTCATAATATTTGAGATTATTATTTTGCAAAATTATTATAATATTGGCATATATTTAATTAAGATTCTGTACTGTATCAGCCTGTAAACATACTACTGCTGAGCGAAGGCCTCTTCTCCATATAGAAGGGCTCTCCGGGGTACGATAGGGAGACCCACAAAGACATACACCCAGACCGGAAACAAATATTTGTGCAAATACAAATATCTGTCCCGAGCAGGAATCGAACCCGCGAACGCCGGCGCGCGGTTTGAGGCGACTGCTCGCACCACTACACCAGAAAGGTCGTCGATTTAATTGAATAGAGATTAGTTATGTAAAAAAAATAAAAAAAGAGAGAAAAGAGACTTAATAAATTACTCAAGTATTAAACCTCAATGAACAAACTAACGTGAGGTTTTTTTACCATTGGAACATTGTTTTAATGTTGCCACGTAAAAGATTGATAATAATTAGCTCGTATTCAGTTTTCTAGTGTTAAAATAATAATCAAAGCGAAAACATCGTAAGCGATTTTAGTAATAAATACGACAGCAATTTTCTAGAAATATGATAACATATATGATGAGGACAATTTAATATATATTTACGTTTTATTAAAGTCAGCGAAGCAAAAAATCTCTTATAAAATATCGCTTCTATTACGCGAGGGATGCAACGAGCCGCAACTGTACAGTGTACATTGTTAGCGTTATGAAGTTATACGTATTTATTTACGACATGTGTGAAAATAAACTCAACGTATATAATTATATAAACCTATTTTTTTCTTTATCTTTTGGGGAGTTTTACTTTTGTCATATGGCCTGTATGGAAACCAACGCTACTTACTATATTCTCATATCTTTGTGAATTATAATATAACGATAATGTAGATGTCTCATGTAATTCAATATAACTATATCATATCCAAGGCAATTAGATATTTACTATTAAAAAAACGTATTATCTTATATCTTAAAGTATTTCAAGATTAATTAACGGTTTTCTTGATTTCGGTCGAATAAAACACCATTTTGAAGCGATTATACTTGATTTTACCAGATGGTAAATATATTCTGTGAAAAAAAAAATTGGAATTTACTCCTAAAGAAAAAATGTTAGTAATTATAATTAAAAATACAAGAAAGTAGAAACTTGAACCCGGTATCATTACGTATCTTTAGAATTAAAATACGAATTTTCTTATAAGAAATATTTAATTTCAATTGTTTATTTTTCGTTAATACGTTATTTATAACGAGAGCCATTAGCCTCTACTCAGTTGGCAAGAGTCCAAAAGCGATACCGTACAAGCCACTCACTATGTCATAAAAGTTACTGTGACTCCGCTTCATATCCGTGATCGCCATTTCTAAAGACCGTTTTTAACTATTATCCATATATATTAATATTCGTAACTGCGATAAAATGTAGTTAAAACTCGAAATAATCGACATTTAAATTATATAATTATATACATAGAGTGTTCCCATCTTATTTTTTGCGATGCTTGTTATAGATCAATGGTTAGTATGGTAATTATTATTTTTAGAACGTTTTTTTTAACCTATAACATTTTTTAATAAACAGGCTGTTAATACACAAATATTTTCTAAAAATTTTCAACCATATAAATACGAGTATATTGCTAATCTTGTAGGATATCTTTGGAATAGTGTATATTACCAACTCGACCTTTGTGCAATTGGCAGTTACGCAGCTTTCCTCTGTAGGGTTTTGTTTATTTATAATTAAGATAAATTATTGAAGTTATATTTCTTTGGCAAGTTAGTGAAAAATGATGAGAGTTAATTTTACGATGCGTGCGCAAACTGTGACGACACCATGAATGTCTGTCTGCCCCGATGTTTGTCATCAAATGTTGCAAATTAAATTTGATCCACTTCCCGGTTACCGATTGAGCTGAAATTTTGCATACATGTTTAACTCGCGTGATAATGTAATATGCTGATCTGATGATAGAGCTATAAGATAGCATAAGAACTTCGCAATGAAACGATATAACCTCATGTTTGGGCTCGTTTAAATCGCCTTGACAAGTAGTCTGTTTTTCAATGACAACCAGGATCTGATGATGGAGAATGGAACCGGTCATAGGAACTCTGTAATGAAATGATGCAACTCCATCGGGTTTCAGCTCGTTTGATTCGTCTTGACGAGTACTTTGTTTTTATATGGTTACCAGGGTCTGAATTGATGATGAAGCTAGAAGGTAGCCGTAAGAACTTCGCAATGAAACGACACAACCTCATCAAGTTCGGGCTCGTTTGAATTATCTTGATGAGTAGTTTGTTTTTCAATGGTGACTAGGGTCTGATAATGGAGTTGGAAAGTCGTCATAGAAACTATGTAAAGAAACGACGCAACCCCATCGAGTTTCGGATCGTTTGATTCGTCTTAACGAGTACTTTGTTTTTAGATGGTTATGAGGTCTGATCTGATGATGGAGCTGGAAGGTGACCATAGGAACTTTGCAATGAAACAACACAACCTCATCGAGCTTGGGCTCTTTTGATTAATCTTGACAATACTTTGTTTTTAAATGGTTAATAGGGTCTGATTACAGATAGTGCGCTTTACATCGTTTCGTTCATCGTTCATCGTTTTATTATAAGTTTAACTTGTTACGTGCATACAAAAATACACAATTTTTTTTAAAATTACACATTTTATCTATATCAGTTATCTGTTACCTAGAACACAGGTATTAAGTTACCTTCATTAGGAATAGATGACCGTGTTTGTATGTTAAATATATTTATTTATAACATATAAAGTAGTATCATTATGGATTTCACGATGAATATAAAAATTTAATATGGTATGTAATAAAAACACGTACCTCATCTTTGACCAAATCGCAGTCAGGCTTATTAGTAGTCAAGAGCCATTTCCTCCATAACTTAGAAATGACGCCATCTTTCTTCATGTTGACGATCGCTATATTTATACCCTCCCTGGAATAGTAATATTGATTGTAAGCACTTTTTTATATTAAAACACGAGTATATAAAACACTTAGTTTGAAATATTGCAGGGATTTTGTTTAACGAGATTAGATAGAAAATGAATTTTATATAATGAGAAAAAAACATTAAATTTACGCCTGATAGATAATTTATTTTTATAGCTGTATACATAACACGTTAAATCAGATATTTCTTCGTAGATATTGTTTCAGAATTTTATTTATTTATTTATTTACTTATTTAGAAAACAAAGTTTAGTTTTCCATCAAAAAAATAAGTTATTGAAATTATACATAAATTAATCAAGTTTTCACATTTTTCTAGCAAATGAGGGGTAAGCTACTTAATGATATAAAGAAATTTAATTAAAGGTATCAAAAATTAAAAAAAAAACATTAAAATCAATAAAGTAATAATCAATTAAAGGGAAAAAAATATTTTGTTTAAATATATTATTTATTTTAGTTTTAAAAATCCCTATAAAAAGATTGATAAAAAGATTGATACAACCAAGATCTATTAACATTTGTTTCTTAACAACAAAAAAATAAATAAAATAAAATAAGTAAGACTACCGATCAGAGACAATAACTATAGCACTCTTACAATAGTGATTTATTTTTTATAAATGGAAACCAATATTGTGTCGGATATAAATGTAAATACAAAAATTGTTTAACTATCTTCTTCCTATCTTAACACTACAATAACTCTATACTGTATTGTATCAGCCTGTAAACAACCCAGTGCTAAGCGAAGGCCTCTTCTCCATATAGAAGAAGGCTTGGAGCTTAATCCGCGCTGCTCCACTGCGGGTTGGCGAATAATTTCCCTACTATGAGTAATGATCGTTATCTGGTTTCTATGATAACAACCGGGACTGACAGCTTTACGTGCACTCCGAGGCACGGTTGGGAGACCCACAAGGACATATACCCAGACCGGAAACAAATACTTGTACAAATACACATATCTGTCCCGAGCGGGAATCGAACCCACGACTGCCGGCTGGCGGAGTTGAGGTGACTACTCGCACCGCTACCACTGAACGGTGTAATATAGTGATGAAAAAGTCGACGTGTGAATTCTTTTGAAGAGAAACTTCGATATAGACGGTGGCTCTTAAGATTTTTTTGTCACGAAAAATAGTTATGATCCGGATTTTTTTGTTTAATATTATAAAATATGCTTAAATAAAAAATGCATTTATTGAAATGTACCTAACCTAACCAAATCATAATTTACAGTAAGCCTGTGAAAAAAAAAACGAAATGTATGTTGGGACACATAGTAGAAGTGAAGCTTTTTAACGGACAAGTAGCAAAACAAATCGCAACAAAAGTTATAATGTACTTGTCCAATTTGTAAACTGGTTTTTCTTGAAGTTTTACCTGCCATTGAAAAAAAAATGCACAGTTGTCACAAAGTTTTTTGTTTTGGCATAATTTATAATTTAATACTTTTTTCTGTATTCTATAATTTCATCTATTACCTAAAATACTGGCATTATGTTGCCTACTGTGTAGGTAACATAATAATAAACCTATTTTAGACTCGTGGTTGGAGGATTATTCAGTTGTGACATAATTTTATTGTTTCATCCGTGCATAAAAGTGAATTTGACTGATAAGAAACGTAAGAGTAAGTATATCTTATATTGAATCATTAGATCAATCAGATTAAGAGGAATGTGCTTAACATAACTACGCCAGATTGAACTACAATGAACATTCATCATAAGTTAACTGCGTACCTACATCTGATTTGATATTCTGATGAAATAGTTCAATTCACTTAGCATACGGGTGTTGTGCGATTTTTTATGTTTACTCTTTGTATGTATCAAGTTTTGATCGTGTAAGTTTTGAATGTATTTTATTAATGAAAACTTGTTTAATTGATAACTTGTATTATTGTAAATTAATTTTTTGTTTGAAAATACTGGTATTTCTTGAATTTTTACATGGTTTTATAACGTCTTAAATATGTAAATTTTTAAACATGATAAATGAGTTTTTTTTTGCAACATATTTGTAACGCAATGCCATTACTACCGCGTATATATTTAGTTTAAAAGACAAATCTATCAAAATCCCATTCATAAATAATGTTTAGTTTTAAACATAAACGTTAGCTATCGTCTTTATCAAACAAACAAATTATTCAATTATATTATGTTACTATAGATTTTTACGGAACCCAGTAAAATATTCTAATGTTTGAAACATAAACATTTATAAGGAATGTTTAGTAATAGTCAAGTTGAAAATACGAATTTTTAACGTGATAACGTCTAGTAAATTGATGAAAGCCGGCTGCACGCACGAAAAATCATGACTCATTGGCACGTTACGCACGTTACGCAAGCACAGAACAAGCGATAGAGATGCGCGATCGGCCTAAGCGTTCGGCTTGTGATGCATCTATCTCTCTTACACTCCATCAGCCGATGCGTCCGAGTCAGCGGCAGCACGCAACCTACACGTGAACTGTTTTTAAAGAAGCTTTTACTAATAAAAAATGACTAGTATATATAATTTTGGTATTACATTATGTTTCTCAGTTTTTATTATTTCACCTATTACCTATTAATTATTAAAAAAAATGATGCATTGCAAGTAGCAATTTTTGTTTATCATCTTATTATGAATCATATTAGTTACAAGATATAGATAACTTTAAAATTTATATACAGAAATTGATTTATTTTTCCAATGTGTTAGTTTTATTAAATTACTCGAATCAGTTGAATGATACTTTGATAAAATAAAGTTAAAATTTTAAGATATAAATGTAAAATATTCAAATTGATTTCTATAACAGCCATCTGTCGGTAGTTTCTAATAACTTCAATAACAATTACGTTGCGCTCAAGCTTGTAAGTGAAAATTACAGATCGTGCGCGCCACTAATTCTGCGCATCGTTTTATTATAATTTCTTACGTGCGTACATGATTACACACACACTTTTTTCATCAGTGTTTTCTTATGACGTTATCACGTAATATTATCTTCCATAAACCGACTTTACAGACAACCATTTTTTTAAATCTATACTAATAATAAATCTGTTAAAACCTCCGTTTCATTAATACACTATATATCATCAAGAATAAATTTTAATAGCGCGCTTTTATTTCGATCAGCGCCATCTCTTATCGTGTTTTTCTCTGTGCACGTATCACGTAAAAAGTACAAAACCAATGTAAATAACTTTAATACATAAAAATTTAACATAGCTCACAGTATAATTTAGTTTTTGTTTCATTGTAATTAAATTTAAAAATAAATATTTAAGAAAATAGAAATACGCCTAGACGCCATCTGGTTTAACGAATCTTAAAAACTCACAAAACTTATTTTTGAGTTATTATTATTTTGTTAAACTTAAAAGTTTACTAAATATGTCGGATAGGAATAGAAATCGTTTTAATATTTTAGATAAACATCATTTTCAATTAATATACTATTATGTTAAATATTAATTATGTTAAATGTCACTAAATATAAAAACGATATTCTACCATTATACGATAGATGGCGCAGATAATTTTCTGAATCGCGCTGACCAAAACTTCGGGCAAAAGAATGACACTCGCCCGTATTTAGAAAACTGTTTTTCTTTTTTGCATTTAATTAAATACTTTAGGGTACTACTGTCTTGATTGTTTATTTGTTGTTAAAATTTAAAATATTTGGTCGTTATTTGTTTTTTGATTGTACAAAGTTGGATGGTTATAGCTATTTAAGTTGTAATCTATATATATAAAGTCGTGTTAGTTACACCGTTTATAACTCGAGAACGAGTGGAACGATTTTTATGATTTTTGTGTTTTTGGATTTGTCTTCGTCGGGAATAATACTTATTAAAATATGGTATTCATCAATGAGAAAATAATTAATAAAAAACAGAAACAGTTCAAATGTTTCATCCGTACTATCTATATATATAGATATAATAAATCTGTCACTCAATCCGTCTATTATAAAATATTTTCTAGTATCGACGCAGGTGTAGGTGATAAAAAATATAAATTTATAATTTTTAAAATTTTAGTTACATACCCGTGCGAAGCCGGGGCGGGCCGCTAGTTTAAAGAATAAACATGTTTTTATAGCTAATAAAATAAGCACGATCTCTCTAATGTTCACATTTATCGCATTTGTATGACAATTTAAAGAACACGAGAAACGTGAGAGAAATCATCTATTCTCATAACGCCCGTAGACGAATCCCGTGAATTCACTGCATCCAATAAAGTCCCTCATGAACCGAGCCATCATAAAATCACAGCTGTACGTTATAAAATGTAAATTTTAACTTGTTGTTAAAAATCACGTTCACAAATCGTGTACCATAAAAATGGGGTGGTATAAATTCGAAATGCAGAGCACCCATTTTCCCCACTGACGTACCCCCATGTAAATTTACGACCACTCAGTATTCAACTGGGAATTACCACACAGAGGCGAGATTTAAGCTAGATAACTGGAATGATACTGTATAGTAGCTGGTTTGCAAGTGTACTCATCCCTCTATACACGTATTACGGAATTTTTATTTTCACTATTCCACCGTGCCTCTAGAAATGGACTTTTACCAACCATTGAGTTTTTCCAATTTGATCCTTATACGATTTGTACACTCCTTCCGGTTATATTTTCGAAGCTATTTCAGTGAACGGGGCCATAATTCAGTTTTCTGCTCGAAGACACGTTATAAACGGCTAAGCCGCTACGACGGAGCAAAAATCAGTGCTTGTTTTATACCCATTTGAGGTTTTCCACGGATTAAAAATCAATGAAATCGTTCACTAGTTCGCTTTTAATATTCCATTGTTTTAGTTTTTATGCATGCGGTTCTATAGAACGCTGTGTGATTTTGTTTTTATCTGAAATACCCACAGGAAAACAGCGTTTAATTAATTTGCTATATATATATATATATATATATATATATATTTATTTATACCAAAACTGTTTGTAAATAATTATTTTAAGTTTTGAATTGTAAATATGTACAATATTGTAAAATTTCTGTAATAAATATATTTAAATATTAATTTGCTTAAGTTGATAATAATAATATATTAAATATAAGGTAAAATTAAACGATTAACTCTATATATATTAACGTTTTTAACCATTTCCATATATATTATTACTATTCGTAGCTGCGATAAAATGTAGTAAAAAATCGAGGTACATATTTACAATGCAAAATTTAAACTAATTATTTACAAACAGTTTTTATATAAATCATGTCCGCGTGGATTGGTGCTAAAAATACTAGCAGCATTTCCCCGTTGAATCGCAATTCCGATTCTATATTATATATTTATGTATATATAATATAGCGTAATTTTATTTTAAAAGTTCATCTAATTCTAAAAGGAACACAATTCACTGCTCCCATTTTATTCAAATAAAATGATACTTTTTACTTTATTTACATAAATGTTTCATCGAAACTATCCCTTCCGGTCTGCCCTTCAATTTCGTAAATGGCGAACAATTCCTTTATCTGACAACAAATCATTCAAAAAAGTTTTCGAACTGAATGTTGATGAACACTTCAAAGGATCAATCGTTTTAAAACAGTGGCTGGTGGAAAAATGTAAACCTTCGGTGACAAAGTTCTCTTTGACTACTCACGCGGTGAATATTGGCCGTAAGATTAGGGCTGCCATCCGATTGTGTATCCTGAATTTTTATCGATGTTCGTGAGAGATTTTTAAAAACTATTTGGAAGAAACTCAGATATTTTTTTATGTCAAAGGAAACGCAAAGAACTAAAAATTTAATTAAAAAAATATTATATCATTATTGTATCAATTAAATTGTAATATCGTTATTGTATCAATTAAATTGTAATCAAATCATATTTAAAATGTGTCTATGAAAAAAAATAGGAAACAAATTTTATCCAAGAGTGACAAATTGACTTCATCAATTTAGGCGAAGGCATCCCTCTATAGAAATTCACTAGATAAGCCACGAGTTCCAAAAAAAAAAAAAAAACTCTCGGATTCACAACTGAGGCAGTTACGGATATTACGACAGCCACTGATGGTATTACGCCATGCCATCAGTGGTTCACGAAACGTTTGGTCTTATTGTATAAAATATATTGGATTCAAGCTTGTTGAAGAAGCTTGCTTAAGAGCCAAAACACATAACGGCGTTGCGGCGACGCAACGCTAAAATCGGCAGTTTGCGTTGCGGCGTTGCGGCGCCGCGAAAAAGAGCGTTGTTGTAGGGTAACCAGTTCTTCGTGATTTTTATTGTGGATATTAATTTAATTATTTTAAATATTATAGTTCACGTGAAATTTGATAATTATTGTTCGTGAAGTTGTTATTTAGAAGAATGCATAAAAAGTAATCTTTTGTACCGGAAATAATTTTGTGAATCAAGTTTGTATGCTGGTAGAATTTTAAACAACTTTTGTCTCATAAAGCCTAAACAAAATTGAAACAAAGTGATACATAAATTAATATCTTACTATATTAGTTTTATAGATTAAATATAAATAAATAGGTTTTGTCCGCGGCTCCGCTCGCATGGTACAGGCACCAACGGTAGTCGGTACGTAAAGTAGGTACTCTATGTACTTTTCTGTACCCCAGACAACTGGTATGCAGAATTTCATGATGATCGTAATTCAGGTGAATAGTTAAAGCGTGAAAGCGTAACAAACAAAGAAACTCACTTTAGCGTTTATCATATGCATGAAATTAGCATTCCCCTATAATTGTGTAAGATAGAAAAAATATCACTATAATAACTTTTCGAAACGCTGCTTTATTACATATTTATAATTTAGGTACATCATACATGTCATTTTTTGAATCGAGTTATAAATTAGCTGTAAATCTAATAGTTAAAAGTGGTTAAAAGTAACAATACCTATAACAACAATTGAGCTGAACTGTGAGCCGTTTCACAGCTCCGGTTCAAGCATATGGCTCATGAGCTTATCTGCAGTTCATAAAAATTCATTGAGATACCCATGTCTAATAAAGACACAAAAAAATAAAATATAAAAATAGACACAAAATGTCAATAAATCATGGTCAACAAGTATGACGTCACAACGCCGGAATTGGCGGTGCCGCGCCGCTAAAATTGGCGGTGACGCCACCGCCGATTTTAGCGTTGCGGCGCCGCAACGCCGTTATGTGTTTCGACCCTTAAATCGTGTTCTTAATAAATAATAACATAATTATGTCGTTATGACGACCGTTCTGCTGTATTGGTGCGATTAGTCGCGTCAACGCCGCGCGCCAATTGTCTCGGGTTCGATTCCTGCTTGGGCCATATATTTGTATTTGTACAAATATTTGTTTCAGATCTGGTTGTTTGTCCTTGTGGGTCTCCCCACTGTGTCTCAGACCGGATTGTAATATTGATAGGAAATTATCAACCGCCAGTGGAACAGCGTGGTGGATTAAGCTCCAACCCTTCTTCTATATGGAGAAAAGGCCTTCACTCAGCAGTTTCTGCAAGCTGATACAGTACAGTATGTTGATATTATTTTAATTATATAATTACTTCTTATAGTAGATTGAACACGTTTAAAAACATAAACGTTACGTACGTCAAGAAAAAGCAAATAAAAAGTAAATATTTATGTGTAGTTATATGAATAATTTAAAATAATTAATCCAATGAAAACACTAGTTACTCTATTAGAAAATAAAATAAATAAAATATACCTATAAGATTCATAAGAAATTGAACTCATAATTATGGAGTAATTGTAGTAATTATCATTAATATTACTTTTGTTCGTAATTTATTATTTATAATTATACATAACCGTAACTTTATCATGAAATTTTTGCTATTAACCTATAGTTATTAAATTGAATTTATGAAAATATCAATGAGAAATTTTCATATGCCAATGTCAAAATTTATATGTCATTCGTCAGTCGTTAAAGATCGAAAAGTTAATTCTGTGTATTTCAAATCGGGTGAAGATATATTACTTACAGTTTTTTACAGTCTCCTTTTACATTGTATATGCTATTGTATAAAATAGACCCAATGACTGTTAACAAAGCATTTACATTGATTTCAATACAGTTTCTATACAGTATAGAGTACATACTACAATATATATCTACAATATATATATATCTACAATATATATATATATATATATCTACAATATATATCTACAATATATATATATCTCATCTCATCTCTCATCTCTGAGATGAGATAGAGTACATACTACAATATTATATAACCAATTAGTAGGCATTGCTTAGGAAATTCGTTAAGCCGTAGGCGTATATCTAATAATATGACTCGCCATAGGCCGTAGCTTGTGATAATCAATTACGAAATTAATTGGCATGTCTTAATAAACGATTGACGATGATAATCGTTATTGCTATGGAACAAATAAATTAAGCATTTGTTTTAAATTATACATGAATAAACCTTTTTAGTTTTTTATGTAAAAATATTAGGTACTAGCTTTCCGTCCGGGGCTTCGCGCACGTGGAGTTTGGTTATATCGCGCGACATGGTAAGCGTGCCGCCTAACGCCTGATACGCCCCCCCCCCCCTTTCCCCGTGCACGCTTTTTTTATCTTTGTCTTAAACAATTAAAACAATGATTTTATGTTTGACAATAAGGAACTTCCATACAAACTTTCGTCCCCTATTTCAACCCCTTCTACCCTTATTTTCGCGATAAAAAGTATCCTATGTCCTTTCCCAAGTTCAGTTCTATCTTCATACCAATTTTCATCAAAATCGGTTAAGTGGTTTAGGCATGAAAGCGTAACAGACAGACAGACAGATAGAGTTACTATCAGATTTATATATTAGTAGGGATTAAATGAGAATTACCGATAACACTTTACCGCGCAAAATTTATGTTCATAAAATTTTTCTCTTAATTCTCATTAATTCGTCATTTTCCTTTTATTCGATCTTATAGAATTGTTGCCTAACATCAGGTAATTATTTAAAAATAGATTAGACACATGGTATGCATTTAACTTTCAATTCACTGAATTAGATTACAAAAGTTGTATTTGTTTCTACTTTTTAATTTAAATTAATTAAGAAAATTAACTATACATATAAGTGTTACACACAACTATTATGTAGATAGTAAATAAATTATTATTTTATTATTATTATACTAAACTTTGGTAAGAATATAGGTTTCGATAAAATTTAAAAAATGTTAACATGTATTAACATGTTCTTTTCAATCAATCAACATGTTAATTTCAATCGTAAATAGAAGTATAAATAAAAAGAAGTCCGGTTCGACATTTATTATTGTATCATAATTCATTAAACGATTAATAACTCAATTTTAATTGACTTAAAATCTTCGTGTAGTAACTCTTAAACAAAGGTAAGTAAATCACGATATACACGTATCTGGTTTCGTCAAACTAGATTCCTACTTACGGTTACACTAGAATGACTAATCGTAGTACATTTTTAATCTTTTAACAGAGTTGTACCATTAAGTATAACATAAAATTTTATAGTTACATACATTTTATAACCTAGATTATTAAATTATTAAAGAATTAAGTAATAAAAACTTCACGCTCAATGGCCCTCAGTAGGATAAGAAGGTCAGGGGTTTGAAAACACATAGTATTAAAACACAAACGCACAACAAACATCTGTATGGCCTATATAAACATTAGACATGTGCGGGATCGAACCTGCGACCGCTAGGGCATTAGCCCGCTGCTTGACCACTGCATCAACGTGTCGTTAATCAAGATTGATTAATTCATTAATTTTGCATATGAAAATTTTAAAGAGAAAGACATATTGAACTTATATATATATATATATATATATATATATATATATATATATATATATATATATATATATATATATATATATACACGTTATTCCTATGTTAATGAAACATACATTACCTCAATGGAGATCCCTTGGCGGTTGCTATGCCGAAATTAATGATCTTGTATCTACAAGCCCGTGATACAGAACATTCATTGTCACTATTTTGTATATAGGGCCCGTCAGTTACTTCCGCATCTTTAATCAAGCTATTCGTGGTTTGGCTCTGAAAATGTCATCTTCGTAAGTACTCGTAGTGGAATAACTATGGAGTATTTTTGATTATTTTTCATCATTTATATTAATAAACAAAGAAAGGGTGTCTATAAATCTCGCGTCTTTTTTTGTAGGTTGAGTTGTTTTTCCATTTTTATTTTATATTTTTAACAACAATGAATGTCTTTTTACACTATAAATTGAGTTATATATTGCATTGATAAAATAATCTGTAACCGAAAAACAGATCTACACACACCCTTTCTGTATTTTTGTATATTATATATAAAGTATTGTTGACGAATTAATTAGAAAACTACGGCAATAATAGATTAGCGATGTATAAAATTAAATTAAACACATTAAATAAAAATAATAATCATATGTAAATTTATTGTGTTTTTTGATACTAAAAGAATTTCAAAATTTATTTAACAGTTGTTTCAAAAATTTGTATTAAAAATTATAAACGAAAACCAATTGAATATAGAATTCAATTTATCAAAAGTTCACATTTTATCGAATGAATTATATTTTAACATTAAAATTAATTTTCACAGTCGCCGTGGCATCGCTTCGCTATTTTATGCTTGCAGTTTTACCTGTATCATTAAATTTTTATTCTTACTTCGGTTTGAACCCTTGTTTCATAGTGTAGAGTCGGTACTGCGATTCTCTCGACGATGAGGTAGGCGGCCAAATTCGCGGTATACGAACACACGAGCACGAGTGCAAAGAACCACCAAACCGTCCCGACGATCCTACCAGACAGAGATCTGGAAACAACACAATTATGGGCCAAAAGCTTGTGGTCACCCTTAACATTCCCACATGGAATTGAACTCAAATTCAAATTCAATATCAACGTCACGTAATAAGTTTGTTATGTCCGTTGTACGTGAACCTACTCTCTAAATATGAGTCATTGAATTTTCATTAACTTCGTTAGTGAAGCTGTATTCACTACATAATCATTGAATTTCAATAACAAGTTCGTGAATATTTACTAATAGTCACTAATAAATTCAATGATCAAATCACTGGACTTTGATATTCGCATATTCATAGATTAGATGGTCACTAATTCTACGTGATACAGTTTTTACATTGATAAAAAGTTAATATTCGTTTGAAATTAATGAAAAATTACTAATTCATGTTTAGAGAATACAACTGACTTTAAATGTATGTAGATTAAACAGTATTATATAGTTCAATTTCTTCTTCTTTCTTCGGGTTTCGATCTCCTCAATATTAAATTTCAAGTAATCGGACCGATTTGGCCGTGAAAATATATGGATTACGATATTAACAGCTCCTTACTCTCATAAGACTTAAATTAATTTTGAATGTAAATTGTCTGTTGTTTTGTGATATTATTCACTGCACCTAGGTTGTAAATAAAATATTAGTAATTGAATGTTAAAATGTTAGCTTTGATATTTAGGATTACTGTTTTATACTTTTGAGGCTACGTTCAGATAAGTGTAATGATACTAAAAAGTGCGATAGAAATTCAAATGATTCAATTTTAGCATTACGCTTTCAGCTAATCATTTTTTCACACACGCAGATATTAATTAGTTTATTTTCCAAATTTCTTATTTCATGCTCGACGTTGACTATGTGTTTTATTAGAAAGACACACTTTAATCTTTTGGATCTTAGCACTTAATTAAAGGAGCCTCCGCCCAGCGGGATATTAACAGGATGTTTGCGTTCAAGGCACGCATACAAATTCTTTATAATAAAAGGGATACTAGCGAAGAGCTGAGTAAAAAAAAAATAGCGAATTTATATGACCGTGTTTTTTCTTACAATTCTTTTCACTAAAGGAGAAAATATTTTGTGTTTTAAGAGTCTGTAAAATATTTCATAAAAATGTTTTAATAAATGGAATCGGTGGCAGTGTAATCAACTTGTAAGATTTTTTCGGACAGAATGCCAACTGTCAAAGCTTTATAATTCTTCTTTCGCGTTTTCATCCGTTTTGAGCTTTGTTATTTGAAAAAAGAATTAAAATTAATGTTCTGCTCTATGATGAACTTCTCAATTTGTGTATTTTTTCTAGAGAATACTCTCGTGTATTGTAAAAGTATGCGTTTCGTGTAAAAGTATTATAAACTTTTTGATAATTCAAATTTATTTATACCTAAAAAATAGTCAAATCCATTGGACGTTAGCAAGTAAGAACGTTTCGAAAATACGGTAAAT
This sequence comes from Euphydryas editha, assembly GCA_036937285.1. Classification (NCBI taxonomy): domain Eukaryota; kingdom Metazoa; phylum Arthropoda; class Insecta; order Lepidoptera; family Nymphalidae; genus Euphydryas; species Euphydryas editha. The sequence goes on along the minus strand of JAUPFZ010000005.1, from coordinate 19,587,019 downwards.
GATTTTTATATGTGTAGGTATATATAAATCAATCATATTTTTGCGTATGAGTGTTCTGATACTGTAAGTGAAGAATCGAGTGAAAAAATGAGAATTTTGAGTTTTTTTAGTTAATATACCTTGGAACAACATCGCTGCCCTGCTGCATGAATGATCCGAGCGAAAACCAGAAGGAATTCCATATACTGAATTCGTTATGCAAAATAATCTGAAAAGAACACGAGTGTTATGCATTTGTTTAGACACACCAATGAATATGTATACTGATTAATAAATATATAATTATATATTTATTTGTCAGTATATACTGTATGTATTTTATTATTTACGTATATATTCATATAGATATAAAATTATTCAAGCGTTTACTGTATATTTGTATTGTATATTTATTATACACCATCTACCTATTTCTTCTCAAATTCTAATCCAAGATTGCCTAGAAGAAATCGGTATTGAAAGGCCGCCTTTTTTGTTCATTTTTCATTTTCTCCCATTATTTTTGTACTATATTAGTCTCTGTCTGTGTGGTGGTATAATAAAGAATATCTCTATATATATAACTCTTCCGTGTATGTGTATGTGACTGAACTCTCCCTAAGCGATTACACCGATTTCAATGAAATTTTTTGTGTGTGTTTCAGTCAATTTGAGAATGGTTTAGATTCACAATTCATTCCACCAAAAAAAAAAAATGTTTTTTTTTAATCATATTTTTTTTTTTAAGAAAATCACGATAGTGTTGCCTCTTTTCTTACTTTTTTTTTTAATGTTACGGTTGACGTTTTTGCCTTAAGATTTTCAATCAAGGATAAAAATTTTACTTTTATAAGAAATTATATCTTATTAAACCTGACATAAGGCTTTAAATGTTGTTTGTTTTATTTTCACAAGTAAGTGAGTGATTCATCTAGTTATTTTGTTTGTAAATAATGTAGATTGAGTTAAATATTGTAATAAGACTAACAAATTTTTAAAATTGTTTTTCTTTCAAATTGTTACTTATATGAAACATAAAATTTTAAAAAAATGTACATTATTTATCAAAAATTTGGTACAGTCCCGTTACTTAATTAAAATTTTATCTGAAACAATTTACTCGTATTTGTAGTTGTTGTGTATTTTTTTTACCGTATTTTATTTTTATAGAAAAATGCCACGTCTTCGCGGAAGATCAAAAACGGTCCAGACTATTACAACTTATTCAAAAATGCTTAAATTTTAAGACGTGTGTACAGGACAACGTCTTTCGGGTCCGTTAGTATAGTTATAATAATAAAGCTCCATTAACGCCGCCCATATTTGTATTTGTGCAAATGTTTGTTTCTGGTTCGGGAGTTTGTTCTTGCGGTTCTTCCCTTCACGCATCTTAGTATTCAAGGCTATCGCTCAATGTTAATACAAAACAACCGATAAAACTCGTCACTCTTGTGAGACAAAAAAAAAAAGATACACCGCTAACATTTAGAGGAGAAGCGTGAAGTATTCTAGTCTAGAAAGTTGAAATTTTTTTTATTTTTTAAAAATATTGTGATAGTTTAGATATTCATGAATATTTCCTCAAAAGTATTTTTTTAAATTCGAATTATTTTAAAAGTTATAGCCATTTTAGTGTCGTGGCAACTCGACCGGTTGATATGGAACGAATCTAATAGGCGGTTCACCGATTCCGACTACCTGAACATGAATAAACCTTTGTAGTTTTTTTGTATTTCAGGTATAAAAAATCGAAAATATGAAGGTCTAAAATCTTTATTTAGTTTGAGTTAGTTTCATTTAACCTTTAAGCTGTTTAGACAGCGTAGACGACCGGAGTACAGACAATCCATATTGCAAATTGTTTCTCAGTTCGTATTTTCAATGAAGGCTTGCTAACCATTTTGAATAGTATAAAAATTATGGGGATCTTAATTGGCCCGGAAAGGCATGGATTTATTGTTCGGTACGGTAAAGCTAGAATAGAACGTTCTAAGTTTCGAGCTTCAAGAGCTTCAAAAGAATGAAGAATTGCTCGTATTGCAGAGAAAAAATATCTAAATATTCAATTTGAGGTAGAAGAAGACCCGATGTATGGATCTGGAATCGCTGATTGATGAAATGTAAGTTATATGCCACCAAAAACATAACTTAAAAAAAAACAAGTCTTTTAAAACTTTAAAGGCGTTTTTCTCGAAACTAATCTATAAAAAGGAACATTTCAAATCTGCTGGTGACTCTTGAGATTACTGTAAATAAAAAAAAAAAAAAAAATAAAATAAAAAAAAACGAAATCATCCATCATTTAGCGTTGTCATATTTGTATGGATCTTACACTCGATCGTCATACACATCGTAATTACTCGTGAAATTATAAACACATTTTCAATAAAATCCATTATAACGGTATGCATTAAAAATACATTGTGATCACAGTTTTTCTATATTATATACTACTCTCAGTATTCTATTTAAAATTATAAGCCCATTACCTCATTTGTGTTGCTTATCGGCTGCTCCAAATGGGTGTCCGTGATAGAAACAGATCGCCATTCGTGCGGTGAAAAACGTGATACCAAGAACAGCACAATGCTCACAGCGAAGAAGCTAAAGAGTACGCAGAGCTAGAACAAGAATAAATAATTGATTTGGAATTCAAATTATAGCCGTATATTATTTGGTCGATTCTTGTGATTCTTTTTGAGAATAAGCTGCTTTGTCTTTAGTCTCTAATTAATTTAATAATTTTACTACGAAATTTTGTTTATCATCATGTACGAAAATCTTATGTATTCTCACTTCATCATATGCAGCTCATCTGTTGCTAATTTAAATAGTAACAGCTTAACACCGAATGTTGCAAAAATATTGAGATAACACAGCTAAACCTCGAAGGTTATTATTTCTAACTTATCCACTTATTTTTTTTATCTCTATCAATCCGCAGACCAGTACCCTACGAGGGCTCCATCTAGTTAGCACCCCAAATAGTGAAAAAAAAAAATTAAAAATTGTCCAAATTGGTCACGAAATGGTCATTATAGGTCAGTTATTTTTAGTAATTGGTCGATACTTTGACAATAGTTACAGAGGGGTAAAAATTTCAAGGACATCGAAAAATTTTTGGCACCCCAAATTAATCCTACGAATTGGTTCTAAAATTATTTCAATTCATCTCAAAATAGTCATAATTGGTCGATTGATTTTAATAATTGGTCAACGTTTTTTTATATAAAAATTAAAAAAATAATAAAAAATTAAATTAGCTTCATCTATTTAGCGGCCCAAATGATGAAATTTGACCTGTTAATAAGTAGTCCAAATTGGTCACGAAATGGTCACAATTGGTCAGTGATTTTTAGTAATTGGTCAATACTTTAAAAAAAAGTTACAGAGGGGTAAAAATTTCAAGGACATTGAAAAAATTTTGGCACCCCAAATTATTCCTACAATTTGGTTGTAAAATTATTTCAATACATCTCAAAATAGTCATAATTGGTCAATTAATTTTAATAATTGGTCAACGTTATTTAACTAATTATTAATAAATAATAAAAAAATAATACAACTTTTATAAATCGCGGGGTGAATAGGAATAAAACTGAAAGTTTCACTAATTTGTCTATTTTATCAATTATTTTTAGGTTTAACCAAAAGCCAATTAAAATCGACGTAAATGCAAAATTTTAATCGTTTATTAGATTTTTAGAAACGTTTTGGTTAAAGAGATACGATTATTTAAAGTTGGAATGACATTTAAATTATTTATTTATTTATTGTGAGAAAAAGAGGGCAAACTCAAAATCGTAGGTAGAATTAAAGGGCAGTTAATGTCTATAGTTTAGTATTTTTAATTAACAAATTATTAATAAATAATACAAAATAACAAAACTTTCATAAATAGCGGGGTGAATAGGAACTAAACTGAAAGAAACCACTAGCTTCATCTATTTAGCGGCCCAAATGATGAAATTTGATCACTTAATAAGTGGTCCAAATTGGTCACGAAATAGTCACAATTGGTCAGTGATTTTTAGTAATTGGTCAATACTTTAATACAATAATTACAGAGGGGTAACAATTTCAAGGACATTGAAAAAATTTTGGCACCCCAAATTAATCCTACAATTTGGTTCTAAAATTATTATAATACATCTCAAAAAAGTCATAATTGGTCAATTAATTTTAATAATTGGTCAACGTTTTTTAACTAATTATTAATAAATAATAAAAAATAATACAACTTTCATAAATCGCGTGGTGATTAGGAACAAAACTGGACGTTTCACTATTTTATGTCTATTTTATCTCTTATTTTTAGGTTTAACCGAAGGGCAATTAAAATCGACGTAAATGCAAATTTTTAAGCATTTATTAGATTTTCAGAAACGTTTTGGTTAAAGAGATACGATTATTTAAAGTTGGAATGACATTTAAATTATTTATTTATTGTGAGAAAAAGAGGGCAAACTCAAAATCGTAGGTTAAAGGGCAGATCAATGTCTATAGCTTAGTATTTTTAATTAGCAAATTATTAATAAATAATATAAAATAACAAAACTTTCATAAATAACGGGGTGAATAGGAACAAAACTGGAAGAAACTACTAGCTTCATCTATTTAGCGGCCCAAATTACGGATCTTTCGATTTTTTTTTTACAAATTACAAATTATAATTTCGTGAAATATAATAGGGTTTTTCTATATTTTACTTTATTGGCAATTGTAATTCAGAAACAGCTCAGTAGGTATAATTTAACATTTAATTAAAAAAAAAAAAAAAAAAAAACTAAAAGTATGTAATCATCGCAATGATATTTGTAAAATAAGTGCATACTTGGAAAAAATATAATTACATTATTGATAAATGTTCCTTCTATATAGTACCTACTTAAATATTTTGGATTTTATAATTATTTATTTCTCAAGATATTAAAATTGATTTTTATTTTTATTTTATAAGGGAAATCCACAAATTAATGACTCTGCATCTATGATAATTAGATGTCGCGCTCTTTGTATAACTCCGCGCGTTTCTTTTTGGTGCGCAATGGCAGAAACTTGTAATTCATGTAAAAAAGTATCGATATTTTTATCGATATAATATATCGTATCGTTATATCGACACTTTGCGATATTATATTGTATGAAAATATATATCGATAATTTTTGCAATCCGATATATCGGATTAATGTATCGATAATTATCCAATAAATATATCGATACTTTTCGATAATTCAGATGAATATATTAATATTTTTGATGTCTCGGAAGTGAACTGGAAAAAAAAACATCCCGACCCCGTATCGATATTTAGATCTCTCGGCTATGTGTATTCCTAAAAAAAAGTCATCACCTCTACGTATTCAATTTATATCGATTCTAAATTCCGCGTACTTCTAAAAAAAAAAAACAAGGTCGTCGCATCTACGTATATCGATATAAATCGGATATAATACTATACTACTCGATTTATATCGACTGAAATACTATACTACTCGATATATATCGATACGAATACTAGATAACTATCGGATGAATACTACTCGATGTTTATATCGAATGAATATGTATAACTGACCCACTGAAAATTTACAAATATATCGATATTTATATCGATAATTATCAAATGCATATATGAAGTATTTACGAATTTTCGATATATATCGCACGCACCTAACTATGAGTGACACGTGAGGGCAGACGTCCTTGATGATTGTGTTAGAGATCTTCATCGGATTTTTTTAACCAAAATAATATTTATTGAGTTAAAAAATTTAAAAATTAAAATTAAGCAACTAAAAAACTACTAACCAATAAAAAGTAGTCCAAAAAAAATAGAAATCCAGAAAAAAATAGTCCCACTAACAAAATATGAAAACTACTAAGTTGGTAACACTGCTATAATAATAAGGGGAGTCCCCTCCTCTTATTATTATAGCAGTGTTACCAGCCATGGCTGTGTCCCCCAGCCATGGCGCGTCATTACTGGGACCTAGGGTTGCCAAACATACTTTATAATAACGTATCCTACTTTATTTTTGGTAATTATACTTTATACTTTTGCAAACAATAAAAGTATGAGAAAATACTTTATTTCCAATCTTTACCGTGATGCATAAAACAAAACACTCATTATGGTTACTTAGTATTTAACTGTTCATCATCAAACACATCAATCACATGAATCAAAAATTGGATTAAAAAAAAAATGATAAATTATCATCCAAAATACTTAATACAGTTATGTTACCAGTATTTTTTCACTTTTTATTGATATGAGCTTACATTATATGACAAAATGGTTTGATTTTAGCGAAGATAACTTCTTCAAAATGGCACTTCGTTACATATCTTTGCAAAATTAGGTTAAATGTGAAGATTTTGAAATGGTAATTACTAAGGCCAAATTAAATATTAATATGGACGAAGAAATAAATTAAATAAATTAAGATTAAATAATAATTATTTAAAACAAGTATGCTTAATTAAAAAAAAAAAACAAAAAAACCCGACTGCGTAAAATACTCTTATTATAAACTAAAAAGAATAAAACAATTTACTAGCTTTCATTTGATACCTATATTGCTACAGTAAGAAAAAAAATTCAACTCCCCCCCTCATTCCGCCATTTGCGGGCGCCATTTTGAAAATTTATATAGCCTATGTCACTATTACAATTTAGACAAATCCAACGACACCTCATATGTCAAAAACCGTCCAGCCGTTTGGGCTGTAGGGCGTGCCAAAGAAATGGACATACATACATACATACATAAATACATACATACATACACTCGAAAAACATAACCCTCCTTCTGTCACAGTCGGGTAAAATAAATAATTTTGATTATTAAAAAAGATTAAATTTTGATTGTTAAAAAAGCTTTGAAATATTTAAAAATAGCAAAAAATTATTAGCATGTGCTAAAAGCACACAAAATACGTTTTTATGGTAATAAAAACATAAAATTTGAAAAATACTTTTTTTTTCTTCGAAATACTTCTTTTTTATTATTGAAACAATTTTGTACGTTTTTATTTTGTCAAAAAAAGTTGGCAACCCTACAGTTGGACCGCCCCTCTACTACGCCTTGCTCGTCGCACTGACTAATAGTTAGGAATGTGCGATATACCAATATATCTTCATTTCATAATTATCGAGTAGTATCTATATATTTCATCCGATTATATATCGAGTAGTATTGATATAGTTCATTCGATATTTATCGAGTAGTATAGTATTCTTTCCGATATGTATATCGATAAGTTGAAGCGATGACCATTTTCTTTCGTGTGTACTTCCGACACATCAAAACCAGCGATATACTTCGGTTAAACCTAAAAATAATAAATAAAATAGACATAAAATAGTGAAACTTCCAGTTTTATTCCTATTCACCCCGCGATTTATGAAAGTTGTATTATTTTTTATTATTTATTAATAATTAGTTAAATAACGTTGACCAATTATTAAAATTTATTGACCAATTATGACTATTTTGAGATGTATTGAAATAATTTTAGAACCAAATTGTAGGAATAATTTGGGGTGCCAAAAATTTTTCAATGTCCTTGAAATTTTTACCCCTCTGTAACTATTTTCAAAGTATTGACCAATCACTAAAAATCACTGACCAATTGTGACCATTTCGTGACCAATATGGACTACTTATTAAGAGGTTAAATTTCATCATTTGGGCCGCTAAATAGATGAAGCTAATTTAATTTTTTATTATTTTTTTAATTTTTATATAAAAAAACGTTGACCAATTATTAAAATCAATCGACCAATTATGACTATTTTGAGATGAATTGAAATAATTTTAGAACCAATTTGTAGGATCAATTTGGGGTGCCAAAAATTTTTCGATGTCCTTGAAATTTTTACCCCTCTGTAACTATTGTCAAAGTATTGACCAATTACTAAAAATAACTGACCTATAATGACCATTTCGTGACCAATTTGGACAATTTTTAAGAGGTCGAATTTCACTATTTGGGGTGCTAACTAGATGGAGCCCCCTACGAGTACTCTACGAGTATACCTATTACGTATAAAAGTAGAACATGAGCATTCACTTGTAAAAATAAATCAGCTTTTTTTTTTAATTACTTCGGCTATAAAAATAATTAGAACCAAATACCGATGTCGATTGCTCTACAAAATTTTGTTGATTTTCCCATTCCATATTTAATTTTAATAACCGTTAGCTCAGTAATAACAATACTTAAATCAGATTGTTTTTATATAATATAAGTCAGAAATGAATACTCAAATTAATGAAACCAGATGATAGTAGCAAAGTTTTTTATCGTCAAAAACTTCGAAGTTATATTCTGTACATTCGTAATTCTAACGATTATTACTAAATAACTAGATACTCAATAAACTTATCATATCGTGTATTCGTAATATAGTAATAACATCTAACTCTATCTTTAATACAAGTTAATGCTTAAGTTTACGAAACATACGACAGGTATATTTAGTGAAGTTAGAAACCAAACAACCTGAACAATTAACTAATTTTAAACTTAAAATGCTATTTCAATAATTTATGTGAAGCTAATTTATGTAAATGAAATTTATCTGTAAAGTTTAAAATTTAAACTCTTGAATTTAATAATAGGTATTTATAAAAAAAAAAAAAAAAAAAAACAATGAAACGTTATGACAACTGATTAAAAAGAGATCGTGTTTTGTTTTTCGTATTGTTTTCTAGAGCTCGTATAAGTTATAATATATTAATGTATATGTCATTTTTTGATATATAAAGTTTTGAGGTATGTCAAACCATTATTTCTTTAATACACCGCTAAACCACAATACACAGAGAAAGAAAGTTTATTTCATTCCTTATTTTAATTAAACTCTAAATTAAAGGATGATCAGTCCATATCTTAAATACTCATAAGGTACTGATAAAGGCAGTTTGTTGTACATTTTATTGGTTTTTTTTTGTGCAATAAATTTCGCGCATGTGCAAAATGTGTAGAAAATTTCATGCCTTTCATTTATTTTAAGGCATACGAGTAATATGTTGATATTTCACTGCGCTAAATAATATCTTGCATGCTCCATTTTGTTTCACAATCAATATAAATAGTAATGAACTTGACTAAAATGCACTAGATACGTACTTATAACCAATTTTTTTTATTGCTGTATGACATAATAATGGAATAATATTATCTGTATCGATACAATCTTCTTTCAAACTAAATAAAAATAAACATCCGAGTGGGAGTCGACCGCGTATGCAATGCATGCGTATGCAACCAACCTATCATCATATAATATTAAAACTACGCATTTTTTAATTAAAAAAATAATATTTTTTTGTAGGTACTTAAATTTCTAAAGTCGTCATGTTTTTGTAAATTCTTACTATTGTGATTATAGTAATACTGATTCTTTGTAAATTTAAAATATCTTTATTATTAGGAGACTAAGGTAAATTGATTATGACACATATATGTGGAGGGTGCATAGAAAAACAGACCAATAGTGAAGCCTAGTGTCTTAAAGCTTCTATTTGGTTAATGAACCTTGAAAGGTATTTAAAATTTACTGCATTTGTTGAGCTGAGATGGCATGTTGGATATAGAATATAAATTAAGATCAAAGGTTATGTGTTAGGCTAGCATTGCTGAAATTTTTTTTGCTCGAGAGAAATACTTAGATGTGCACGGATGAGCATAAAAACAGCAATGGAATAATCGTTTTAATACTACGATTAAAACACATGCAGATGCACTAAATAATTAATTCTTGCGTGATGATTGCGTCAAGATTAGTTCACGAAAACTTTTTCCCGTTTTAATTGTGACGAAATAATAAAAATAATTTCAGATTTTTAGGTTTACTTAACCAATAACAAATGTGAAACATATATTTATATAACCATATTGTAATATGTTTTCTAACGAAACAGAAATGGAATAATCATTTAAAATAAATTTTGTAATTGTCGATTAAATTGAAATAGAATAAGCTACAATTTAATAGTTAATAGTTACAAATCATGTTTCAATTACGTCTGTTAGCGTAACTAAACACACATATGTCTAAAGAACAAACCTACTAATACGATCAAACAACTGATAAGTAGACGTAAGTGATCGATACTGTTTTAAAAATAACAATGAAGATAATAAGAGAACAAACAAAAAAAAAAAGACGTGAGATATACGATATCAGATTTTTTTTTAATTTTTATTAAATCATCAAGAATTTCAGGAATTATTTGTTATTGCGTCCATTCTTTATATATACTGTTAGTTAGCAGGGAAGAGGACATCAGGTACCAATCAAAAACACCAATTGCAAATTCATGCGACGTTTCGATCCTTTATTGGACCTTCATCGGGCATATACAAATTTTTTTTTGTTACACATGAATGAAAAGCCGTACATACAATTCACAATATATAGGAAATAAATGAAGTAAACAAAACTTTTTTCTTCTTATCTTTACTTACTTTTTACTTCATTTTTTTCATATAATTTTTTTTACGAACACAGTTACGATGCAGTTTATTATTATATTGGGAACGTGCTATTTTTCCAAGTTACAATTGTTCACGCTTAGTACATCTGTGTGCTGGGAGTATACGTGTTCAACTTAGCTAGGATACATGTAGAATGGAACGCGTTGTATGTTACGTAGTTATCTTTACGTACTTCTATCTACAACATGAACCTGCTAATACTTTACGATTGCTGCAGTTCGTATCATAAATCAACGAACAACTAAACAGTACATTTCAGTTGCCCAAGAACTGTCATAAACATAATACGTACTCGCTTTATCGGAAAATGTTTGGATACGCTTCGGGCGCGTGGTTATGTAAATGGAGATGTAACTTTTGCTTACTAATGTTTCGTTTTTAAAACTAACTGTCGCACCTGGATTTACTCAATAACACTTGATATAAACATAAGTAACTGGATGACTGAGCTTTGCTCGGTTAAATTATATTTAGATACGAATTATATACTGATGGAATATGAATAATATTTTCAATATTACCGACATAATAATAAAACAATAGGAACTGGTTATTTAAATAAAAAAGAGCTCGAAATAATAGTTTTTCTCACAAAAGAAGAAACTTGAAAAAAAAAAGTAAAACAAATTGGTCTGGAGACACCTGGACTCAAAACCGGGTCTTCTGATTTCGAATCCGCCTGATTCCCATCCGAGCTATTATAAACTTATCGATGACAGCGAAATTTACCTTCGTATTCTAACGATATTTTTTAATTGCCTGAAAAAAGGGATAAAACGACATTTTCTAGAAATAAATCCTAGCTAGATCGATTTATCGCCTCTGAAACCTCCTGCACACTAAATTTCATGAAAATCGTTGGAGCCGTTATCTAAATTCAGATTATATATATTTACAAGAATTGCTCGTTTAAAGATATTAGATAGATATATAGCACACACTTGTTGTTACAAATGCGTAAACCAAAATAATTTTACTATTTGCTTTAACATCAAATCTATATATGTTTTCGACGATAAGATCGCAATATAATAGCTTAATCGTATTTTATTATCCATTATGAAAAATTTTACTATACTTACTATTTTATAAAAAGTTTTACTTTATTTCATAATGGAAAATATATAAATCTAATTTTTTATAGATTATTAAACTAACATCTTACATTTTATCGTTAAAACCGAGTCAACTATGCTGTTTTTTATATTATGAACTAACTGACCCAATATGTGTGTCTCTGTTATTTATCAATTAGATTGTGATCGTACGAAACCCAGATTAAATACGTTTACTAAAAAATTATGAAATTAAGAATATCATTAAGAAAGAATGTGCAAGTACAAATTCATTTAAGATCAAAGCAAATAAAGACAATACAGAATAAGACTCTACTGTAAAAAAAATTATATAGCTTCCACTACTATGGTATAACTATATAAACACAATGCGATTTATAAGCGATTTCATACTGTGGTAAAGTCCAGTTGTAGCTAATCGACCAAAACTTATGTACTTGTGTGCATCTGGCTCAAACACACTCCCATAGAAATTTGTGTGAAATAAACAAAGTTCTCTTTCGTTCGATGAGAGAGAAGAAGACATAATACCATCATAATACCATTTACATTCATCTATACTCTTCTCTCATCGAGCTTCATTATTTCAAGTTAGAGATACAGTTGTGATTACATTGATACCGCGACTATTCATATTTGAGGTGATTATAGCGCGCTTTGTTATTTTATTTCAACGTTTATAAAAAATCCTATCGACTTACGCTCGGAAAAAAAGTTGTGATTACGGTAAAAGTTCGTATATTCACAAAAACATTTATTAGTAATTAGAATCATTTAACATCAGATATCACTTTTCGCTGCTAATTAGCTACTAGATGTCCCTCGTGGTTGTACCCCACTTTTTGATTTATGGATCAGTAGGACTTTCCGCTACAGTAATTTGTATCGTGTTGATGAGACGTATCATGATATATTGTAACCTATTTTACTTATATATGTTCTTTAATTGGAGTAGTATATTTAGAATTTATCGTCTATAAACAAGTTTTATTTTCTATTGGTATTACATAATCATAAATTTAAAAAAGTACACTTACCCATATCTCCTTAGAGAGAGGTCGTAGAAAGCTAAATGTCCCAGATAATTGTTTGGGTTGTTTTGTGTGCTTGATCGGTGTTTCTATGGCAAGGTATGGTTCGCTGAAATCGATTACCTTCTCCCTTTCACCGGTTATTGCGAGAGGCGCTATAGCTAAATCAGCTTCCTGTGAAAAAAGAAAACTCAATTTACTTTGTTAATATAAAAATACTGTAAAAATACTACCGTTTCAGAATATAGATTATACCAACGATCCTTAATTACATTATTGTATAACAAATGTATGTTAATTTTACGCTGCTTTATCTTTCATATTAAATTCGATATAATAGTAAACTTTTCTATCAAAAAGTTTGTAGATATATATTTTTTTAATGTTATGAAGTGTCAAATACATACTACTTGGCAATTTGATTCCATTGTAGATACGTTTAACCGTATGAATTACAAGAAGTGTTATGATTTTAACAAGATTTATTTTTCATTAAATCAGAGTTAAAATATTATTATCATCAATAATAGGTTATATCATTAATAATACGATGTGAATGTGTATAGTAAATATAGCAATGCGATCGCCTCATTCTTATGTCATGGGCTGATGTTTTGGTTAATATTATTATCGCTTTAAAAAAAAAGTTAAAGTTATAAGGGACGTCAAAGAAATTATATTAAAAAAAATTCTAAACCCAGCGTAAAAGTATTATCAGATCAGCAGTATGAATTAAATTTTAATAGTGGATAACAGAATGTAATAAAATACTACTAGTATAAAATAATTAGTTATAGTTTTTCTCAATAAGTAAAATAATGTCTATAGAGAAATAAAGTCTGAAACCATTAAAATTAAGTAAGTATTAGTTTCAAAATGACATGACAATTATAAGCGTTCTGGTGTAGTAGCCGGTGGTCGTAGGTTCAAATATTTGTTTCCGATATAGGTTTCTGTTCTAGGCGATCTGATGTCGTTGTTGGTGTCCTCATAGTGCATCAGTAATCATCAGTAATCATCGGAACACGTAAACCTTTTTTTTTTTTTTTTTATGACAAATAGACAGGCATTTGACCGCTATCTCACCTGATGTTAAGTGACGATGCGGCCGAAGGTGGAGCATGCCTGTCTAATAACAGTCTATTCACTCTGGCCTTGAAGGCACCCAGGTTGTATCGTTCGGGAAACACAGACGCGGGCAACGAGTTCCATTCCTTAGCCGTGCGCATCAAGAAAGTAGTGCCGAAGCGTTTTGTGCGCGTAGGTGGCATATCAATGACATAAGGATGGAACGATCGACCGCGCCTAGTGTCCCGATGGCGGAAGGTTGTTGGGGGAATTAGATCGTGCAGTTCCTTCGCACACTCACCAAAATATATTCTGTAGAACACCGACAGACGAGCTACCCTACGCCGATGATCGAGACTCTGCAACTTGGTGTCTGTCAGAGTAGGGTCACCTATGAGTCTCTTAGCTCGTTTTTCCACCGAGTCCAAAGTTGCCAGTTGGTATTTGGCGGATCCATCCCAAAGGTGGCAGCAATACTCCATACAAGATCGAACTTGTGCTTGATATAGTTGAAGCAGCTGTTCTGGAGTGAAGTATCGCCTGACCTTAGAGAGAATACCTAGTTTTTTTGCTGCAGTTTTTGCTTTGGACTCGATGTGCTGTCCAAAGTTCAAATTGGACGATAGCTCTACACCGAGGAGCTGAAGGGAGTCGGTAATTTCTACAGAAACATTTCGGAAAGTCGGAGCCAGGTGTAAAGGGCTCCGTTTAGAGGAGAACACACACGCCTGTGTTTTTGTAGCGTTGAACGTGACCAAATTGGCATCGCCCCATTCGGAGACTGCCTGGAGGGCGACGTTCAAGCGGCTGACCATATCCTCTCGACAAGACTGGATAACATCCTTACTAGCCCTTGCACTCGAAAAGTATCTGTCCGTCACTGTGCTGTCGTCAGCATACCCAAAGGTACCGGGGACGAGCAGATCATTAATATGCAGCAGGAAGAGGGTAGCGGACAAGACTGATCCCTGAGGAACACCGGCGTCGATAGCCTTTTGGTCCGACGAGTACCCGTCAAGGACAACTCGAATTGAACGTTCGTTCAAGAAGTCAGAAATCCAAGCGCAAAGGCCAGGTGGAATACCATATGAAGGAAGCTTGCTTATGAGGCTTGCGTGCCAAACTCTGTCAAAGGCCTTCGAGATATCGAGAGACACGGCAAGTGCTTCACCGTGTTTGTCAATGGCCTCACTCCATATATGTGTGGCATACACTAGAAGGTCCCCAGTCGAACGGTCCTGGCGGAAACCGTATTGCCGGTCGCTGAGGAGATCGTTACCTTCCAAGTGGGCCAGGAGTTTGTTATTCAGTGCACGTTCCATAGTCTTACAGAGTATGGACGTGACCGAGATGGGGCGGTAATTGACAGGGTCTGCACGACTACCTTTTTTGGGCACAGGCTGCACGTTGGCAAGCTTCCAAGACTTCGGCACTTTGCCAGTCTTAAGTGACAGGCGGTACAGGCGTGTAAGAGGTGGAGACAACTCAGGGGCACATGTACGCAGGACTATCGCTGGTATACCATCAGGTCCGCTGGCCTTGTTCACGTCTAGAGTTTGCAGGATTTTAAGGATCTCTTTTTGACGTATGCGTACTTCAGCCATAAAGCAGTCAGCACGAGTTGAGATTGGTGGAGCTTTTCCTCCAACATCCAGACGCGAGTTCTCAGCAAAAAGAGATGCAAACAAATCCGCTTTCTCTTTTGCAGAGTGGGCCAGTGATCCATCAGTCCTCAGCAATGGTGGAAGTGACGGCCGACAAAAGTTAGTTTCAGCGGCTTTAGCCAGGGACCAAAACGCTTTGCTCCCAGAAGGATAAGAAGCTAGTTTGGCCCCAATGTGGCTGATATGGTTGAATCTAGCCCTGCGTAACGTCCTTTTACATGACTTGGCGGCTTGGTTAAAAGCTTTCTTCAAATTCCGAGAATTCGGAGACTTGCACGCTCGAGCTTCAGCCCATGCAGTGTATGCCGTCCGTTTTTTGGCTTCTGCACGATAGCAGTCCGCATCAAACCATGGGCGAGCTTTTCCATTCGACGCTACGTCAGAGTATGGTATAAAATATTCCATACCCTGGTGTATAACCGCGGTAATGGCTTCAGCGCAGCTCGACGGATCATCAGAAGAAAAGCATATTTCTCGCCAAGGATAGGACGAGAAAAAGTGACGCATCTCATCCCAATCTGCTGCCTTGTATCGCCACACTCGTCTTAAGCCACATGGGGCTTCTTCGGGTGGGGAACAAACGGATATAGATTTTACCAGACAGTGGTCAGAAGTACCCAGTGGTGCTAAAACTGTTATTGAGTGACTGTCTGGATCGGTTGTTAGGAATAGGTCTAAGCAGTTGGCAGTATGAGAGTCTACGTCTGGTACCCTGGTAGCACAGTTTACAAGCTGGGTGAGGTCTAGCGTCAAGGCTAGTTTACGCACTTCTCTCCCAGCATGGTCGGTCACCTGGTATGGGTACAGCCACTCCCGGTGGTGGGCATTGAAGTCCCCTAGAATGACTAACTGTGCCGAAGGGTAACGCTCTCGAGCCTCATCCGCCGTTAGGGTAAGATGGTCACATAACTGAGTTGTTTCCACGTCTCCGCTGTGCGAACGGTAGACACAGGCATACAGGATTTTCTCCTGTCCTGTGTCCACCAGAACCCATAGGATGGAGTAACTGGATGTCTCAAGGTGCTTAAGACGTTTGATGCAAATATCATCACGGACGTACACACAGACTCCGGCACGAGGTATGAACCTGTGCTCCAGAGAATACCCGGGGTAGCTGAGGTACGCCGTGTCAGCCGGACATCTGATCTGCGTCTCAGTGAGGAACAGCAGCTGCGGTTTTTCTGTTTTTAGGTGGTGGTGGACAGATTCGAGATTAGAGTGCAGACCTCGGATGTTAGAGAGGTGCACTTTTAATGGGAGGACGTGCAGCCGCTGTGTATACCTTCTTTTTTTTTTTTTTTTTTTTCTTTAGTGCTTTCATGGGGAGTGAATAGGTGCTGGGGAACGCGAACTGGGCGAGGCGGCACCCTACCTACCAGGTGTCAAACTCAACACCGCCGCACGGAGGGAGACTGACGCGGAGACCGCGGGGACGCCCGAGCCCCCCCAGAATGGCTACCTGGTCCTCCCTTCCGGTCGCCATCCGGCAAGGTAGATCATTCTGGGATTTTTCGTCAGGTGGCGGGGCAGCCTTTCACAGGTGGCTACCCTGCTACTTGGGCCCCCAACTTCCTACGGTCAGCCAGCGGCGGCACCGTGCCTCGGATCCCGCTACCCTCCGAAGCCAGGCACCCGATGCGGCAGTGATAAGCAGACAGAATCGGTCACATAGAGTGCCACAACTACCCAGACACATCCCCCAAATGGCTGCTCTGGGACCCGCCCCGGAACACGGCAGTTGCCGTTTGGCGGCGCGACTCTACCCAGAGGGTGGTAATCAAGCCACGGCCGAAGCCTACCACCGCAAGAATTTTGTCGGCTCTTACGACAGGCCTTCTTGTCGGGCCGTAGGAAATCGTATTCTACTGCCCGTCCCTACACGGGGAAGTAATGGAACCTATCGGTTCCGCAAGGAGCGGTATAATAATCTTCATTTTTGGTGGGAAATTATCCGCCAACCCGCAATTATTCGTCACCTCATTATATGTGCTACTATTTTAGATGGATCAAGCAGGACCTTCGGGAAATAGCCGCTTTCGGCACCCTTAAATAAGCGTCATATTCCACCTGAATTTCAAGTACCCAAGTCACGAGAACCAGGAGTACCTAAAACATCTAAGGCAGTTCTACTAATTTCATCTATGCATCACATCTCAGAAATTGATCCTGATACCAATAAACCTTTTATCATTATGGACTACAATAAGACAAAGGGTGGGGTGGATGAAGTCGACAAGAAGTATTCAAATCATTCTTGTAGCCGCCGCACTCGCAGATGGACTTTAACTATTTTTTCAGATTGCTAGACTTGAGTGGGGTGAATGCCTTTGTGCTTTATAAGCAGTGTGCTGACGTACCAAATATATCAATAGGACGATTCTTGCAGGATTTATCCTGAGAATTAGTTTTGCCACATTTACGTCAGCGAGTTTACAATGACCGTCTTCCAAGAGAGCTAAGGCTGACAATAATAAGGATTCTTGGAGAAGACTTACCGCCGGAGCCTAGCCGCATTGAGTCCGTTGTTTTTGATAAGGTCAAAAAGACTTGTAGGGTGTGTCCTGCAAGGCTGAAGTGGCGTACCAAGTATAAGTGCATTTCATGTCGCAAACCTATATGCTTGAGATGTTCCAAAACGATCTGCAGCGACTCTATTGATTACGACTGAATTTAGGAGACTGATTATTTTTTAATTTCATTTTTTTCTTAGTAAGTTAAACTAGTAGAAAACTTTGTTACCTTTGATAAAAAATAAGTCTGTTTGCTTATTTCATAAGAACGAAGAAGTACAATTTTCATTATGTGATTTATTCACACCTATTACCAAATGTCCTAATAAATGTTGATTTTTGCTTATATTGGGTTTATTTTTATAACTAAACATTAGAAGATAATTATTTATTTCACTTATCAATAAAAAGCAATGTCTAAATATAATAAAGTTTATATCATGTACATAGATTATATAGACGTCTAAAAACGTCACATCACAATTTATGAGTCGTCTAAGCCACGTCACTACTTAAAGGTTAAGAATTATAATATATATCCGTAATCGAATCTTCTATTACTGAGGTTTATTAATCATTTCTAATAGCTAGTGATAGCTGTTAACACTTAGGCTATTAATTAGTCTAGACTTTGTGTTTGAACATCGTCATTGTTGTTGCGATAAGAGTTTTAGGAATAAATATTGTAATAATTACTTAATAAAAGAAGAATTATTACTTTTTTTTTTTTTGAGAAAATTATATTATGTAGAGTATTAAATGTAAGGTGTAAGCATTTTGCAGTATAGTTTTAATTTACACTTAGTAAAATAATATACAATATAATCGAAAAATGAGTTATATCTAATATGTTTTTAAATTACTTTGTTTTATCGTGCTAGAGCGACCTAGTGTATGCTCTTGAGTTATTACTCTCACTTTAAGTTTATTTAAGCGTA
Organism: Euphydryas editha; assembly: GCA_036937285.1. Taxonomy (NCBI): domain Eukaryota; kingdom Metazoa; phylum Arthropoda; class Insecta; order Lepidoptera; family Nymphalidae; genus Euphydryas; species Euphydryas editha. The sequence continues at coordinate 19,568,240 of JAUPFZ010000005.1, read as the reverse complement.
CAATTATTTCTATTTTTTCCAAAAAATTTTAACACGATTAAAATGGGATAAGCTATGTATGTCGTGTACATAAATTGGAACGGTTGCTGCTTAATCATCTGTAACGTTCTACTGCGTTGCATAAGGCATTTATCATTATTCTTATAAATGACTATTATGATATTAGTACCTAAGCTATGAGAATAAAAACAATTCTTACAAATAGAACACTAAAAAAGCTAAAAGAAAAAAATTATGACCCTTCTTAAAATTAGATTTAAATTTATTGTATTATCAAGTAAATCTTCTAATACTGGAGATTAATAACGGGAGGTAGCGCTACATTTGGGGTGCTATGTTGGTGATCTCTTTGTGGTGCATCCTGGGCAACGTAGATGGCAGCAGCTCCACTGTTGTGGATTTTGCTGCCGATGAACCATTCCGAAAATTAGTAAATTCATTTTACACTTTACTAAATTCATACAGCTGAATATTCATAGTTTTTAAATAATAAAGAAATTCGTGAGCTGTATTTTGAACAAGGAAAAGATCCTAAGTCAGCGCCATAAATATGATGCCAGTTCAGTGATTTTTAATTATTATTGTTTATTTTTTTTAAATTAAACTAGTCGCATCGCAATTTCGTCCTTAAAATTTATGTTGCGTTCGGCAGTGATAACAAATATCATAAATAAAATTTATTTTAAGAGTGCAATAAAATTTTATGTATCCACTTATCTGCAACAATGAAGTTCTTCTCCTACACTTTATAAAAAAGAGGTCCTTTACTTATAAAGAAATATTTACAATATGTTACCTTTATTATTTCCAGAAGCTTCTAGAAAACAATAAAAACTTTTCGCTAAATTGATGCAAACTCGACTGTAGCTTATGTATCTTAGTTAATTACAGAGACGAAAATGTTCAAGATTATATGCAAAGCATCGAATTAAAGTGACTACAAAACAGCGAACTATCGTGTGTTCACCATAAAGGGTTAAAGTTTTAGCTTTGCCGGATATTAAATCCTCGGTTCGAGTTAAAACAAACGGGCAGCTGAGGCTCAAAGACGCTATTTTCTTTGACTTGCATACAATAAGCGATTCTACAACTACGTCTTAAAAATTTGATTAAATAGTTATAAGCGTTTCTTTGGTTAAAAGTTAAAGCGATTTCATAATTTCCTGTGATGTTGTTAGTGTTAAAATCTTGAATTATTTTTATGTATGTACGTTAACCTCTGTTGATTTGTCGTCAATTTTTCTTTAATATTTTAAAGTTAACCATTGGAAAGTTTGTCCAACCATGATTTGAGATGTATATCAGTAAGAAATAGTTGATCATTTTTAGAATTAACTATAATTATGTTCGATCTCGTATATTAATAACTATTTCGTGAATAATAAGTTGTGATATAGCATACCATATTATATAAGCCTTGTGTTGTTGACACAGTAGGTCTACCATGAGTTTTTGTTACAAGCGCGCATGACATAACTACAGGAGTAAACGTAGAAACGCGCATACAACGCAATAGTAATGATAGTATCCGGTAGAGGCGCTTCTCAACTTTCCATACAAAATGTCTACTACACTCGCTAACGTGTATCGTGAACTATCGTCTCAGAAACTCATGGTAGACGTACTGGTGCTGATGTAAACTATACTCGTACTTGTACTAGCAATACTTTTTATAGTGATCACATATCACTTTGTGTACATTATGTTAATGATTTATTTTTTATATTTGTCAATAACTCCAGAAACATTTATCATTTATACATTATATCACCCATTAAACTTTTTTCAAAATGTTTCTGCTTTAAGATAATTATATATTTATTTTGATCACATAATAATTAACCTTATTGAAGATGAGCTTAGGATTTTCATATTCAGAGTTGCATTTATATAAATTTCTTTATTCAGTTATTTAAAGTTAAGTTTAATTTTATTATTTTGTCATAGCTTGAACTTTTCTGCCAGGCTACATCGTTAGTTGAAAAATAAATTTCTTGTCATTTCTAAATAAAAGCAAGATTAGCTGATCTACGCTGAAGCGAAGTGCTGCTCAGCTGATTGCATGATGCAAAACGATTGTCAAAGATGAATGATCCTCAAGATGGCCGTCCTGCCTTTGGAGATATGATACAGAGACTTACGAGTATCTGCTGATCTCGCAAAAGATTCAAGGAGGCATTTTCCAGCTGTAAGTAAACTAACAAAAACATGTTGTTTTACATTATTGTATCATTATATGTTTATTAATTCTCATTTATGTAATGAATGTTTAATAAACTATTATTATTTTTATTTATAAACTATTAAAAATTATTTTTATTTATTTATATTTTTTTTATAAAAAAATGTATTTTTTTTTAAATTGATTTATGTTTCTTGAGGAATATTTATTAAACGTTTAGAAAGACACGAAAAATATTATATCACTTTGACCTCAATAATGGTGAATAATTTACAATAAAAAAAATTACCAAATGGATTGATTGGTTACACATTTAGAGAGTTTTATGAAACACCATTAGGACCTCAAGGTATCAGTAACAAAAGGCATTACTTTTATAAAATAATATAGTCTTTATGGAAGAATCACTTCGCTCGGCTTAATCACATTTAAGCGTTTTAGATATTATTGTACCAAATTTTTATATTAATCCTAAAAGAGCTACTGTTTTAAGATAAAAATCAGATACCTAAACTTGAAAAATTAAATGAATGGTAATTCCAGATGGCAACAGAAATAAAAACAGTAAAACTAATAAACGAAAAATAACATATATAAACATGAGCTAAATAGACTTATCCCTATCCTTTCCGTCCTTTATAACTGCTATACTATCCTAGACATCTGATGTCACTTTATGTTCCTTTAATTAGATCTTTATTCTCGACTACAGCTGTGTAATATGGTCGCTCTAGTAAAAAGACAAACGTTTCGAAGCATGCAGTCCATTGCATTTTAGTCCTTATTTTATATAGAATACGGTTCATACAGAAAAAAATATGTTAAAGCTGTATGTACCTACATAAATAGCTTGGAGAATGCCCAAAACAAATTAAGAGTTTCTTTTGTTCAATACCAAAAACCTGTACCGTACTATTGTTCACAAAGTGATTGTACGTTTTGTGATAAAAAGTTTAAGCATTTTTGTTTTAATTTCAAATAATTATATTATACATTAATTGCAACTATGAACATTTTTAACATACATTCTGATAAATTATATTTCATTTTACACGACATGTAGAGGTAGAAATGGTAGAAGATAGAACTGGAGAGGTAGAATTACTAAAACTTAATTCTAGAAAAAAAATCATGTATTAATTTTTATTCAATCGGAAATAATATTATTCACTATGATTATAGTGATTAACAAGATTCACTGTTACGCTCTTTCAGTATTCATCTGCAGTTCCGGTGTGGTGTTACCATTTCAGCAACTTAAGGCATGACCGATACTCATACATATGTACGGAATCGCATAAATAAACACCTAGCATTATCTTTCCATCACCCGCCGAGTGGCTAGAGGTATTCATTCTTATTAAGTAAGACGCATAAGCAATGGCCATGTTTCGGAATCACAGGAGAGCACTGTCTCAGCTGGCATCCGAGTCTAACGCTCAGGACTTTATTTCTTCCTACAAAATATTAGCGTAAGACATACTTTTAGTTTAACTGATTCTTATCTTATGTTAGAAAATTCTGGTAACGTCATTGAATTTTGTAGAGAAATCGCTCAGAATCTGAATTGTTGTTTGCAAAGCTAAACTAAGTGATGTTCTTGTTATAAATATGGATGCCAAAACCAGTCCAAATTAGCGGCTCAAAGATACCTTTCAGATTACATGTCAAAATCATACTTCTCACTGCAGTTGAACTGCCTATTAAACCTCTATAGGAATTGGCAGTTGCCGATTTTCTGTAAGCACTTTGAAACTTGGATGCCCTGATAAAGAAGTTAAAGAAGAATCGAAGGCTATTTAGCAAAGCGACAACTTGTAGTAGTCTCAGCATTTACTATTGTCAATGATGCTAAAATTCAAAAGTTTCAGGAAGTTGGAGATTTTCAAAGAAATCTACAACTGGATAAATAATCAATTAACAATTTTAAGATAATTTGTCTTTAAAATTATTAGTTAACACGTTCGCTGCGATATAAGGCTTAAATACCCGATGCATGTACTCCCGCTCTGTGCGGAGGCGAAAAGCGGTGAACTTCCCCTGGTGCGGGTGCTGTATAATGAGTATTTCTACATGTAATTTAGGACTTCCATGTTGTTGTATATATCTTTCATGTAAATAGTAGGAACCCGGGGCGAAGCAAGCACAATAACCAACAACTCATCGACCATCGATATTGATAGATAGGTATCCAATTTTTTACATTTTCTCATAGTTATAGTCATTTATATCTGTCGATACCTTACTGGGTCAATGAGCCCCATATCGCCGCGGCGTAAATTTTGAGTTCCAGGCCAATCGGCCAGTTAACGCATAATATAAAAAAAACGCCAGTTTTGGTCGACAGCGAACGTGTTAAATATTTTCTGGAGTCCATCCATTATTTTCGGACCTTTGACGGTACTATACTGTCCCGGTGCAACAAGTTCAATTCAAGTTCAACGATCTTCATGCATAATTTTAGTTAATATACCACCAGGTCTAATCATTAGATTATGTAGTAATGGAATCTTTGCTGGGGTTCTCTCTGCTGGAGAGTTTAGGTTAGCTTTTTTTGAAATGGTTATAAAGCCATTTGCTTCTCATCGCAGAGCCGGTTGATTGTCAACAAAGTAAATATCTTATAGGTATCTTTTAGAATAAAAAAAAAACTGACAGTCAAATAAAATTGGAATATAAAGATATGGAGGAATATGCAATCAATATATAAAATATTGCTTTTAAGCCGGCTGTATATCACCAGGAAACAAAACCAATAAACAGTTATCAAACATCGCTTCACGGAAGTGTGTTTGCAAATCTTTATACAAAATTGCTTTCGGACAAAAAGACAGTGGAAGAGCACGAGACCGGTATACATCGAAGATGCAATAAATAGCATTATTTTATCTTGAGAATAAATCCCCTCACAGTCTGTACAGACAACAGTCGAAACGTTTTATTAAAAATATTTCAAATATTTCATTTGCGGCTAACCATAATGACTTTTCTGGTATGAATTTTTTACATTGATTTTGTAATTAAATTTTATTGAATTATATATTAGAATAGGAAATTTATTTTGATTTACTTTAAGCGCTTATAACTAATATCGTAAGAGGGAAAGTAGTGTAATTCACAAAAACCTTGTACTGTACTGTACTGTATTGTATAAGCATGTAAAACACTCACTGCTGAGCGAAGGCCTATCTCTCCATGTAGAAGAAGGGTTGGAGCTTAATCCACCACGCTGCTCCAATGCAGGTTGGCGGATAATTTCCTTATAATGGGGAACGATCGTTATCAGGTGTGTATGATAACGACCGGGACCGACGGCTTGACGTGCTCTCCGAGGCACGGTAGGGAGACCCACAAGGACATACACCCAGACCGGAAACAAATATTTGTAGAAATACAAATATCTGTCCCGAGCGGAAATCGACCCCGCGACACCCGGCGCGCGGCGTTGAGGCAACTACTAGCACCACTACACCAGAACGGTCGTCTGAACAAAAACCTGAAAGTACTGACTGTAGTAACTGCACTGCTACAACCTGTAAATCTCTCACGGCAGCAAATCATTGTTTAAGAATAATAAGGGTCAAAGTTTATTCTACCATGTTACTACAATGCGTATTGTTATATATATATATATATATATATATATATATATATATATATATATATATATATATATATATATATATATATATATATATATATATATATATATATATCTATATATGTGTATGTGTGTGTGTGTGTGTGTGTGTGTGTGTGTGTGTGTGAGTGTGCGCAATTACTATCTCACATAAATTGAAGTAGTACTTAAAACTTTCAGAGTAGATTGTTGATTGATCGTTTTACCTACATTTAAAATTCTAAACAGACTTGTCTAGAATCTGCACTCAACTGTAAGCAAACTTCAGTTTTTACTGCGAGAGTTAATACAATATAGATTTATTCTTATGGCACGTGCTTTCATTTCGTTACAAATTTAATCCGACTTTTTGACCTATTCGAGAATTTTCGGTCATTTTTCTTGTTATCCTTTATCAATTTTTCTTTGACCGTCTTTATAAATGACTAATCTCAAGATTACGTATATTTTATACAATATTACTATTTTATTCAATCTCTAAATATATCTTCATTTTTTTTCATGTTTATTTCAAAGAAAAATTATTTTCAATAGACCATGATGACGTGGTAACTTAAATTATTTTTTTTAGTCCTATTTGTTTGTATTCAAAATATAGTAATTTTATTAATTTTCGTGGCTCAAAAAAAATTGTAATGTTTAATAAACAAGATAAAAAAGATCAAGTTCTGTAGATATAAATTAAGGTAGCTTTTTCTATATTGGTTCCACCATTTTTGTGTATATTAGAAAAATAAGTTTTTTTTTTCTTTAGGAGTAAATTTATAATCTAAGTTCATATCTTTCATATTATTTTTCATATTATTTACTGTCATATAAACAGGAAGAAAAAAGAATAAGCTTAGAAAGTTTTTCGGTAGATGATGTAAATATACCCAATATAATATATGAAATTGATATTACTGGAGTTAATACTTGTAAGAGAAGTTAAAATGCTTTAATTAATATATATTATTTGCATAAATTATATCAATATGAAGAATCGTAATTGTAAGCGATCTTAAGATTCTTATTATACGAGTATTATGTTTTATTTTATTTAGGAGATCTTACATAGCTTACAATGTTACATTTAATAACAATAATTTTAAGTCAATTCTCAATATTAAGCAGTTTTACTTACTAGTTATTACGATATGACCGCATTTAAATTTTAAAAAACAAAGCTAAAAACGAAAACCGGAAATATTATAATTTCCATAAAGGAAACCATGATCGGCTTGGTTAACTAGCTAGTTAGCTGACTAGTTTGGCTTCTCATAGCCCGCCCATCTCTACAAAATGTAAATACGTAATATAGTCCACTAAATTTTGTACGAAGTTCATCAAATGTTACGAAGTAAATGAAAAAATAAACGTATTTTTTTATTTTAATATATTAAATATAAAACAGATAGAACTGACCTTTCTGTAAACTTCACCAACGAGTCCAGTCCAGACGTGATGAGACACTTCACTTCCAAATTTTCCATCCCTTACGACACGTAGCTCATCTATAATATGGTTATTATTTTATTATAAATTCAAAAATATTTTTAGAAGTATAATACAATAAATAAAAGTGTTCTTATATTTACGCGAATTTTATTCATTTAATTAAAAGTCTAAAAACGGATTTTATCGCGTTTATTCAAAATTACTGTTTAACAATTTAATTTAAATTATTTCCCGACGTTTTGGACCCTTTACAGCGTCCATGATCTCGGGGGACTGAGGTGGTGGGTGTCCGAATTATTATTATTAACTTTTATTAATTAAATAAATAAAAGTTTTATGCAAATCAATAGTCACAAACGCATGATTTATAACAGTAAAATAAATTTCAATTATTTTTTGCTAAAATAGGTTGTCTTGTATGTTGAATAGACGTCGATTTGTACTATCTAAACACGAATCAGTGGAATTTTCATTAATTACGTTAGTGAACCTGTATTCACTATATTTTAGTGAATTTCAGTAACACGTTAGTGAATACTCACTAATACACATACAAATACTCAATTATCAAATCAGTGGATTTCGTATACTGTAGTCTTAATTTAAATTACTATCCACTTTCAGAATTTCATTTCGAATGTAATTAAAAACTTTACTTATAAACAATTTTCTGTAAATACCTTGCCATATAGAAATAATCCTACCCAAGAGGATTGGAATTCGAGCTTTCGGATACAATTTAAAATGTTCATTAAATAGTACGATACTATTTTTTATTAAAAAATCCACCCCACATATACACCATTTTAGTGTATAGATTTAAAAACCACCACGCTCGTGACTTATATTGTAAAAAAAAAATTTTAAAGTAAAAAGAATGAATTTTTTTGTGACAATATATGTAAAGAAAAATATGTTTCGCTATATCTTTACAAAAATTTAATAAAAAGTAAATAAGTAATTTATTTCATCTTAATAACTTACACTTAATCCCGAGACGAGCAGCAATCAAATCAGAAAGATCTTTGCAGAATCCATGAAACTGGCTGTCTCTTTGACCGTACTCTGCTGGTTTCATCATCATGAAGGGTTCTTGTAGAATAGTCGTGATTATATACGTCTTGTTAGTGTCATAGGACACTGGTGAATGAAGTTTAATATACTTCGGTGGCTCAATAGTCAGTCCTTGCTTATCTGTCCATGTTGCAACCTATCAATTTTTAAACATTAGAAAAAATTCACAGGTTGTGTTATAATAATAAAATAATAAGAAAAATAATGAACAAGACTTTCGAAAGAATGAAATAATACATAATAATAAAAAACAATGCCTTTTAAATTTTATCAATACACATTTAAACGTGTGGCTCAAGAACAAAAGCCCTTAGAACCAATTCCCTATGCATCATTTAGTTAGAGAGTCATCAAAGTTCTGAGTATTATCTCCGGTTATAGCTATAGCGAAGTTGATGTACATTCGTTAAAATTGATGAACCTAATCCAAGATCTAAAAGCCTGGATCACAGCAATCTCCGAAGTCAAACTTTGATCTCCTACATTAACGATGTCCGTGAGATTAGAACGATCGATTTAAACGAACGGTATGGTTACGACCATATACTCGTATATACGGCCTTACTAATGAAGTTAGATTGAATGTATGTTAAGACGCAATAAAATCTACTACTTAATCGACAAAGCACTTAAAGGGGAACATTGCATAAATTGTTATTATAACTACTCAAGAATATATGGTCAAAATTTGAAAGCAAAATTTGCATTATTCCTGACGCTATGAGCACTTGATAAAACAAAAATTGACTTTTTTTATTGCATAAATTGTTAGTATCTGTGGTTACTAAAGAATCTGTGGTTAAAATTTGAAAGCGAAATTCAATAAAATAAAAATGTCATTCAAAATAATTAAAAATAAAGGGGATTGCTATTAAGCAATTGAACCATTTGGTTCTGGTATAGTTGATTAAGTGAGCAGTTTATATAATTAATAGTAATTAATTCCCTTGAATTTCTCGTTTTCGCTACATTTTATTTCAAACGCGTTTTTCTCGAACCGACTTTTTTTTTAATTTTGGGCATTCTAGCTCAAAAAGTTACTGACCAATCGTTCTGAAATTTGATGTGAGTGTTCTTCATTTAGTTCGAGTCCATATTATGAGCCTAATTCTGGGATTATAATATTATTAGAAATTTGGTTTTTTTTTTAGGAAAAAAATTGAAAAAAATGGTATGGTATTTTCATTTTTTTATCACGATTAGGTTCATATTCTTAGGAAAATGTGTCGCTAACGAAAAAACTAAAATTGTGATGATTACAGAAGAAAATTGCGACTACAGGAATAATACGAACCAGCATAATACTCCGATGGTAATCATCCATGGACAGCACGTTCTAATGCCACTATTTCTGGTGGATATTAATTGAAAAAATTCTTAAGTCTATTTCAAAACATGAAAAAAATACGACAAAATAAAAAAATCTGAATATTCCTTCCCTGCGCAAAATATTCACGAACAACACCGAAATTTCGGCCTTCTAAACCGGTATCCCCCCTTAAGCTAACTTATCTATAAACTGACTGACTGATGGAGCAACGCGTAACCTAAACCGCTGATTGTAGAGACCTGAAACTTAGAGGGTGTGTTCTCTGTATGACGTAGGAATCCAATGAGGATTGGATCCAAAAAGGATTTTCCAAAAGTCTACTTAATTTAAGATGTGTTTCGTATTTTATCGAAATTCATCCCCTAACGGGTTAAAAGGGGATAGAAAGTTATTTGCGTCGAAGTTGATATCAATACTCCTTAGTGCTTTTGATTTAAATTACATTTTATTTTGATATTATGATTATGTGATATTTTTTGGATGCTCCTGGTGGAACAGGCAAGACTCTATTAAATTTAGTGTTGGCCAAAGCGAATCGTGATATCGCCTTAGCGGTCACATTATCCGGAATTGCTGCCACGCTGCTGGAAGGAGGTAAAACTGTACACTCCGCGTTTAAACTTCCTTTTAATTTGATAAAAACCGAAACCCCTTTCTGCAATTTACCCAGACAAACTCAAAACGAAATTAATTGTTTAGGGTGAGAGTAATATGGCTCATAAAGGGGATTTCGAATCCATAAATAGATCTTTACATGATATTAGGAATAATAATTGTCAAATGAGAGGACTTTACCAGTAGTGCCCACGCGAGCGGACCAGTTAAAGCGTACATGAAGCATTGACGACCGTTTTGGTGTAGTGGTGCGAGTAGTCGCCACAACGCCTCGCCTCTATGCCGCTGGTCGCGGGTTCGATTCCCGCTCAGGGCAGATATTTGTATTTGTGCAAATATTGTTTCCGGTCTGGGTGTATGTACTTGTGAATCTCCCCACTGTGTCTCGGAGAGCACGTAAAGCCATCGGTCCTGGTTATTATCATAGCCACCTGATAACGATCGTTACTCACAGTTGGGAAATTATCCGCCAACCCGCCGTGGAGTAGCGTAGTGCATTAAGCTCCAACCCTTCTTCTTTATGGAGAAGAGGCCTTCGGTCATCAATGGATTGTTTACAGACTGATAACTGTACATTACAGTACAGTATATAATTGTAGTGGATGGGTTGGTGCAGAGGTATCTCTTATGTGTGCTGCTACTCTGAAAGTTAAAGTTATACTGACCAGACATGACAGAATGTTAGTCGTGGTATGGTTGCTTATGTTTTGTTTTGTACGTATTTTTGGAACTAAAAACATACCCACATAACCTAAAGACTGCTGAGAGGGAGGTTTGTATTTATTTATTGATCGGATTTACAAAGGTATTTGCGGTATAAATATTTTTCAGCTTTCTGCTACTTGTTCATACTTAACAAAATTTGCTTTGGTTTTTATTGCAGTGAACTGTGTCCTCTTGATCTCAGCACAATATGTTTATCTTTATACATGTAGGAAACATCGTAGCAAGTGAAAAGAAATGCTCTCTGCCTACCCCTACGGGAAAGAGGCGTGATTATATGTATGTATGTATGTACTTGGAAAGAAATTGACTGAGGCACGAGCGTATTTAGACGATAAATTTAAGTACATTTTCATCTAGAAAATATTATTATATATAGGGATAGTAGTAGGGATATTAACGTCCTCGAACGCAATGAGATTAAAATAATTAAAAAAATTGTTCTGTATGTTGAAAACTCTACTGCACTAAATTTTATGTACTTTTTACAAGTATGAGTATATTTTATGAGCATAAAACGTTTTTAAGACTGAACAGACAATGACTGACTGACTCAACATGATCTCCCCAATTTTAAATTTAGCATATTCTGATTATATAATTTACGACGAAGATGCTCACTAAGAACGGATTTTATGTATATTCCATTAAAAAATTTCATTGAACGTTAAATTTTCTATCACCAACCAACCGATGTCAGATTTTTTCGTGTGTTATCTAAATAAAATCTATGCAAAAAATATTGATGGAATAAGATTATTGATGCTAAAAAGAAATATTAAAATAATAAAAGATCTCTCAATAGACGATTTAAAAGTAGCTATATTATATTAATATATATTAATATTTGATATGAAATTTATTCAAAATTAAGACTTTTTGTTTTGAGATGATTATGTTAATTTTTGACAATTATCAACGATCCTTTGAAATATAAATCGTTTGAATTTTTATCTTCGTCTGTAAACTATACTGAAAACTCAGTATATTTATTAAAACGGATGAATAATAGTTCCGAATTTCTCATTTACAAAGTCGCATAATTTAATAAAACAGAAAATTTCCTTAAATGTTTAATAGCTGACAATTAAAAATCTTTACACGTTAACTTAGTTCAAAACATTGATTTATGAACTTTGAGAAATCATTACAGAGTTGTAGCCAAGTTGGTGAAATGAAGTTGAAATTAGCCTTCAAGAAAGGTGCCTGCTTCTAAGTGATGCGAAAAGTTTTGACTGAGTTCATAAAGCGACAATGCAATAACGGAGTTGTATTTTAATAAACTGTAACCAGCTTAGAAACGTGGGTATAATTATTTATGTTCTAGTTATCAATTTAAGTATGAATATTTTCTTATATTTTTTTTTATATTTTACTTACTTATAAAAAAAAGAGATGCATTTTTTAATTTAAACTTTACTACCTAAGCTAGTCGGTTTTCTCGATAAATTTATGTACAAAACGAATCTTTGCTTTTTTACTACTATTTTAATTAATAATAGCTTCAATTTGAGACTATGTATCAAGATAAAACCTACATCATTTTAAGTTAAGCCTCCAGTATCACAAAAGTGCAAACCGTATCCAATTTCGTGCAGCAAATTTTACGTGATGTGGAACAAACACAGACAGACGGATGAAAATTCTAAAATAAATGTTTTGGTTTCTATAATTCTCACAAAGAAATGTTGACACCTATAATTCGTTTTTATCAAACATTTCTAGTGTACAGACATCGGTCGGTAATTACTCTATATGTACGGATAAACGACAGATTATCGTATCCTATTAGTATTATAAAAGCGAAAGTTTGGATATTTGTTGCTCTTTCACGCAAAAGCTACTGAACGAATTTAGACGAAACTTTACAGTAATATAGATTATACATCAGAATAACGCATTGACTACAATTTATAAAGATTTTGTGCAATTTGGTCACAATATAATATAGTTTCAAAATTATCACGCATTAAGTCGTAAGTGACGCCCTTAACACGGCGCTTACGACTTTCTTTTCGCTATTCACTCAAGTATTGACTGCGTGAAGGAATTTTTTTATAGTCTTTGTTACCGAGCTGTTGTAAGAATTGGATACAGATAGTCTAAAGACTGGGGCATATATGGGCTACTTTTTGTCAATACAACCACCCGGGCGATGTCGCGGGCGGAAGCTAGTATGAAATAAGAATTTTATGTTTTAGAACGTTATTATTATATGAAAATTTTGGGTTTTGTACTCCTTCTTTAAATTAACTTTATTTTACATTTTAATCTATGTCGTCTATATCTTCGAAACAAAACCACTTGATGAAATTAATCGAAACTGGACATGATTGAAGTTCATACTAAGAGCTAAGATACTTGATTTTTATACCGATTTTCCCGGTTCTCTCAAGAAATAGCTAGAAAGTCAAAATGTGATTTATTTCTTTAATTTTTTTACTGTGTGATTTTTAAAGTTTGTCCCTTAAGTATGTTAAGCTAACGTATTAAATAATATTAAGGTAAGGTATATAAGTAAGGTATTTCGCTCCGATATTAAAGACATTATAATTATTAGTTCAGTATTAGGTCTAAAATAACTTGAAAGCTAGAATGTATCGAAACCTTCGACAGTACGGCTCAACTTAAGGCGTATTTGCCTTACCTTGTAGGCTTAGTGAAAGAAATTACTAGCGCGAACAAAATCGCGGATACAGTTAGTATTTTTATAAAGATGCAATTTTAAAATAAATTAGACACAACTTCTTTAGAAGTCTTTGAAAATGAAAAAACGACAACATCTTTATAAACAGTACACAGTACGATAGTAAATTTTAATGTTTTATATTTCAAGATTTTACCTAACTAAAGTTATAAATGAAGAAAAATAATTTTATAACTAATAAAAATTAACAAGAAGAATAATTATAAAAAGATGTTGCAAGATGACAATTTGCCGGGAAAATAGGTCCCTATCCAAGTTGTAAAGGAGGTTTACTGTTTTGTTCGGCCTCTTTGGACTGTTATTTTTTACAACCTTATAAAAAAATATACTCACCTTCACCATAGCACTCTGGACGGTCATCTCAACGACATGCAGAGTGAAATTACACCGATGACCCTCTTCGTTAAAAGATATATTCCCAGTGAGACCTTCTATATCCGTCTAAAAAGGATTTAGCGAAAATATACTGTGTTTGATTTAGTACCAGGAGAAAATAAAATTAAGGTGGTCGGAACAGATGTTCTAAGTAATGTTACTAAGTTTCGATGTAGTAGATCGGAAATCACTTTTTATCGAATACCACGGACCCTTTCTGTAACTTATGTGAATTGTTACAGCGAATCGTAAATATACTTTTTATACTCACCCGGCCCTTGTGACTTTTTTTTTTACTGTAATAGTTGTACAACATGTGTTACGTTTACATTATGTGAATATTATTTATATAAAGGACTAATAATTCAGGGAATATTTAAAAAATAAATAATAATATAAAAAGTGAATTATTATTAACTGGACTTGTACTTGGTATTTTCACCTTTTTTTTTTCTTTTTCTTGGATATGAAAATAATTTGTACGTCATGAAAGAAATTGTACGTTACAAAGAATATTTGAACGGTCTTAAGAATCTTGACGCGATCAATTACAAATTGACAATTGAATCAATCATGTGATTGTTTACAAGTGCAATTGAAGCCTTTTTCATTTGTATTTACTTTATTGAAAGAGATCGATGAAATGTTTAATCGACGCACACTGACTGGACTGACTGCAGATGCTGAGTAATCGTTTACGAGAGTTCAAAGTTAAATATCATTATTTGAACAATTCAAGCACAAGATAACTAAGTTCAAAATTAATCTGCGTCAATTTATCTTCAATTACAATTATCAATAACGCAATGAAACTAACAATTGTAATTGATTGTCTTGAAGGTGCTTTATTAATAAAATTTACAAAGAAAATATTATAGTCCAAAAACTCGTACTTGACTAATAATGATATGACGTATTATTTTAGATTCTATTAAGAAAAATAATATGTAATAATAAATAAATAAAAAGTATAAATATAATTAAAAATTAAATAATAATTCGTTAATTGATTAATTAATAATTAATTCGTCATGTATGATTTTGCTTGGTCGCAAGTTTCTCGTAATAAGGCAAGAAAAATAGAATACTTTTTAGTATTATTGCATTTTAGTATACATATTTATAGGTATTTAATAACTAATGCATTTTATTTTTAATTAATCAAACTTTCATATTTTATTGTTCAAAGAAAATTTTATCGTTGGATTTAAAATAAATTATAAGACAAATATTTAAATTTTAAATAATTACCTTTTTGATCAATCTTGATATCTTATCCCCGTATTCGAAAGGCACGACCCAACCTTTACCGGGGTTGCAGTCAATGACCTTCGTGGAATTAGCCTGGGCGGCCGCGCGTCTTAAAGCACTTCTAAAAGCATCTGGTTTCTTTTTCCAGAGACGACTCAGAGCGTCCATTAGGACTTGCACTCCATCATACATTAGCGCCGTTTGTGCCTGTTGGTTAAAAGTTTTAATATTTTTGAGAATTCACGATACATAAACATATACGTACTTACAAACTATAGCATTATTCGTTTTTAGCTATAACTTTTATATTATATATTTTAAAATTAGGAGTTCTTTTTTACAATTATTTTTAATTAGAACATATTATTATTATATGTATATATGTACATGTAGTAAAAGGGTAAGTCAATTTTGTACGTTGACTATATTTGTAAAATAATTCTAATTAGAAATAATAACGTCTTCCAGTCTTTTTCACATTTTAACTCTTAAGGAGGTGAAATTAGGAGTAAAAGTTGAAGAGAAACTAGAACAGGTAGTTGATATTTGGACTTTCATTAAAAAACAGAAGAATAAGGAATATATTTTTTAAATTTGTTAGGATATTTCAGATTTATAATATGGATTACTGCATGAATAAAATCACACATAATAGCTAACTTTATATAAAAATAAAATCTTATACCACAATACTCATAGTAAAATGCTTTAAATTTTACGTTAGTTGTTTAAATCTCCGTGACGATCGTGTGTCTTAAGTGCCTTTTTGAAGGATACTATTTTACTGAGTATTTGGTTATAATTTTATTCTTTAGTATCCTATATATTATGAAACAACCGAAATAAACGGCTTTACATGCTAAACCCACAAATACAAATATCTGTTCCGAGCGAGAATTAAAACTATGAATTTTAAGGGACATTAGAATGGTTGTCACCAAACAAACACAATACTACTAAATATGCTAACATTTTTGCTGCGCCCTTGGTAAAATCGGATATCATAACGAGAGTAATAATTTATTCCACATACCCCACTTATGGTTTCATTAGACTGAACGGGAGTTAGTGAAATCTACATAAATGGGTTATAATTCCACGTCAAAATTTTCTTCACCGGCAACGTTACTTCGAGGCTCACTTTATGGTATACCCTGGGCTTGTCGTAAAATTTTGTTGATATAATAAAGAAGATTTATAAACACCCTAGTTCATGTTACTTTTATATGTATGTACCTATTGTGTTTTATGGTCATCAACTGTATGTGGTGTATTTTTGTAGACTACGTGTCTCTCGAGGTTTCACCTCAATCAATTTTTGATATTTGACGGTTTGCATTGCATCAAATTTGATATTTGACGGTTTTATGGTTCGTAGCATGATTTTTTCTTAAACATTTAACATATTTTAATAAAAGTTGGATATATGATGATGCCGAATGTGAATTAAATCAAATAGGTAACTCTTGTGGTAACACGCGAACTCATCCTTTTTGTTATTTGGATATCTAAAAACAGGGTTTTTATAACATATCTAGAATGTTTACAAAAAGACCAAAATATATTGTTATTTATAAATAAGAGTAAAATAAATACAGTTAATTGTATTTTTATAATTTACTGCAAACTTTTTATATTTGTATTTATGTAAATAATCTAGACTATTACAAAAAAAAAAAAGCGTAATAAAATAATAATTATGTTATTTTGGTATATTTCTTTAGTCAACGGTACATCCGTTTGCATTTTTACCAAGTTAGTTAAAATCAATTACTGATTTAATAGTTTCTCAATTTAGGTATTGATGAAAACTTGCAAACTGACACGTTATATGTTTTATAGTTAATCTATGTGCATCTCAAAGGGTAATAAATACAATGGAGATTGGATGAGCCAATTTCGAATTTATTAAGATGATTTGATGAATTTATTATGATTTATTAATATTTTAGAAGATTATGATTATGCAATCCATAAACAATTTAAAGTAGAACATATTTTCCATTTACACATTGTCTCAAATTAAAAATACCGTCCAACAAATAATAATACGTCGAATGCAATAAAAAAAAGGAATTAAGTGCATCCAATGGCTCTAATGAACTCGTTTGCTTTGAATGCTAATTGCATGGCTTTGGAAAGCGTATTTTTACTTAATTTTTTATCTGAATAAAGACAAAGAGTTCAATTTGATTAGTTTTTATATCTGGTTGTTATCTGACGTAAAATTTATTTTCGTGCTGAATGCAATAACGACGACAATTGAAAGATAGACTAGCCTCTTAAAATTTTGTTATGTCATAATTAGTTAAAAAAAATTATCTCATATCTTTAAGCGAGCAATTCTTGTATATATATAATCTGAATCTCGGAAACGGCGTCAACGATTTTCATGAAATTTAGTATGCAGAGGGTTTCGGGGCGATAAATCGATCTAGCTAGGGTTTATTTTTAGAAAATGTCATTTTATTCCTTTTTTACGCAATTAAAAAATATCATTAGAATACGAAGGTAAATTTCGCTGTCATTGATAAGCTTATAATAACTCGGATGGGAATCGGGCGGATTTGAAATCAGAAAACCGGGGTTCGAATCCAGGTGTACAGACCAGTTTTTTTTCCTTTTTTTTCAAGTTTCTTCTTTTGTGAGAAAAACTATCATTGCGAGCTCTTTTTATTTTTTATTTAAATAACCAGTTCCTATTATTTGACTATTATGTCGGTAAGATCGAAAATATTATTCATGTTTCATCAGTATGTAATGTATCTATATATAATTGAACCGAGGTACTAATGTTTATATGAAATCTATTTCTCATGCTATCTCAAGAATTTTATATTTTCTATCTGAAGACTGTCATTTCAAACTTACAAACTATTATGAACGACGTGACGCTGACGTTATTACCTTAAATCTAGTTACATCGTCCGTTTACAATACTAGCGTATAACTTAACTTTTCTTATATGAATTTGATCACTTGTTTGGGAAATACTTATGACTACCATTTTTCACAGTCACTTAGATTGAAGCTAGGCTTGCCAAAATTTTTTACAAGAAATAAAGTATATTCAGGTCTATGAAGAATATTTAACAGTATTTTAGAAAAATGAACAGTATTTTATTTATTTATTGTTTTAAATACATATTTTTTAGAGATTCTCGTACCACTTACTAATTTACAATTTTTTTAAAAACTTCATACGCCTCATCAGAATTATAACTGAACTTGGTTCAGAAACTCAGTGTGATTTGCACTGAGCTGTGAGCGCCTTCTAACTAAATAAAAACAAAGTGTGAGCGTGTAAGTATAACACATAACAATGTGCTTGTATTTTGATGCTGAAAACAGTAATTTGTATACTTTATTTTTGTTCAACAGCAAAAAGGATAATTTTGTGAAAAACAGTATGATACTTTTTAAAACAGTATAGTTGGCAACCCTAATTGAAGCGTAAAACCTAAGTGAGAGATCAGATTTATTTGCAAAGTTAACGAGACATAAGTACCTAAATTTATTGTCTTGAATTCATAACCAATAGAGCTCCGAGATATTTAATTTTATATACATTTGCTATGTAGTTTATATATAAAAGTAAAATACGCTAGACCAAAATCTTTAAAAAGAAGAGTTTTAACTGTGTAGTTTAATTCGCTTATATCGCGCATTTATAAATATCTTACACATTTTTCCATGCAAATATTTGCCATATTCATAAAATAAATATATTGAATAAAACATTTACGTAAAGCCCTCCAGCTGAAGAAGAGTAGTGTGATGACAGCTTAAAATCTAAAACTATGTTTTGTTATTCATACTTTAAAAAAGAGGGTTTATATTCTTACTCCTCGGATTATTATTTCTTTATAAAAGTATTTAACGAAAGTGAATTTTTTCTACTTATTTTTTCGCAAAGCTTTTAATTCCCGTATACTTAATTTAAAAGAATATCTTGAAATATTTTAAAATGTTATCAAAGAAAACAAGCGCGTGGTAAAAACAGCGCTTGATAAAACAATTTGTCTAGAAATTTGACGATAAATATAAAAAGCAAATAAAAAGAGAGCAAAAAGGCACTTGTAAAATAGCTTGAGACAAAAAAACTTAATTAACGTAATTTAATTGAAATAATTTTTCCATTAATTACACATTTAAGTATATATACATATAATTATCTATAATTATCTGTTATGGAGGTAAAATTTTGATAACGTGGGTATAACTAATTTCCTACTGAAGGATTTCTAAATATTTTCATAAATATGTATATGCCTTTATTAAAAATAGCTACACTATGTCTGAATAGCATTCTAAATAAAAATAAAATTTTGTTTTAAAATGGATTTATTATGATTATCATATATCTATGTTTAGACGCTCATTATCTTTTATTATTTATTTTACTTACGTTGAGTAAATATAATAATTATAATATTTCAAGTTGTGCATAAAGATCGATTACTATTTACCTTTAACAATATAACGACTGATCAATAAAATCCAAATGTTACTAAACTTATTTCCGTAATTTTCCCATCAGTGCTAAAATTTAGGGTTGTTAGATGTATATTATTAATTAAAAATTTATATATTTTGTTTTAAGCTAATTTTCTTGCATATTATAAATTTGGCGATTAATTTTATTTGTAGAAAAGAGTAATAAATTACAATTTTTTATTAATAAATTGTGATAACCCTATACACGATTACTTGGTTTGTTTACAAAAATTCAATATCGACTTTGGCTGAAGTATAGTTTACCAATAGAGGTCACTGTAGCGACTTTACAAGATGATTATTCAGACATTTGGAACATTTTCTATCTGGACACGAGACTAAAAAATTTCTGCAGGATAGTTGGTATTTGTATCTGTGTTACTATATTGTATTTTGTGCCTAATTTTTATATAAATATAGGTCTTATAATATTAATGCAAGAGAATAAAGTTGTACCTTTAATCTGAGGTGTTTGATTTCATCACATCAAAATATTAATGTATATTTATAATTGTTGCCTGGCTTGAAAGCCATCGAAAAGTATTAAGTGGAAAAAAAAGATTTAAACATTTAAAAAATATCTGGACGTAGAATTTAAAAAAAGGAATCTAAAAAGTAGAAAAGTAAAATATATTGACTTTTAATACATACTTTAATATTAATTTTCCTGATACAGCATCGCTTTATTTAACTAGGAGTCATTACTCAAAAAAGTGGTGACTGGTATGAAATTAAAATTTATACGATACTCATGTGATAAGTTTAAATTTCAATTGATAAATATATGTTATTTTAAATTTAATATTTAAATCTTAATTAAAGAAATTAATTAATAATTTATTCTAGAGTAAGACATTAAGGATTTATTTGCGTTATTAAAAATCACAATTGAATGATTATCCTTTTAATTAATGATATTTAATAATTTACAAGATTTTAGTGTTAATAATACGCGTAAAAAAAAAAAGAATATACTAGAAACAACCAAAACACATACCATTTTTATTCAATTCTAAAGTAATAATTACATTTTTCCCTTATTCTTAAAAATATAATATGTTTTAAACTAAATAAAAATATAACGCATTAGAGAGAAAATATAGCTTTGTCCAGTTTCGTAATGCACCGATTTAAGCTTTTCTCTGCACTTTCCTAACACTTTTCACTCGCAGTAAATCGACGAATTTCCCACCAATCGCTAGTCATTTAAAAAATCTATATTTAGATATATTGTTTAAGTAAATGTCACGTGGTTTCAATGTTTGTATTGGTTCGAAGTATGTCTGCTTGAGATGTAATTTGAAGGTATTATATTTCCAAATAATTCCACGTATACTATGTATTTACACGACATATATGAACGAAATTTCCACCTAAAATCGGAATATCTAAATAAATATTCCAAAATTGATTAAATAAATTCCCTTAAATAATTCCCTTTTGTACAGAATATTTCGAAATTCGAATACCATTTCGAATTCCAATAATCTAATATTTCAATGTAAATGCCCAATAATCTATAATATTAATGTACAATGTAGCGTAACTTAAGGATAAACTCACCGAAACTGTTCCCTTGAAACGTGGATCCATTCTCCGCAGGCCTTCCGTGAAATCGCGTACAATCTTTCTCGAATGATCCACGATACGGAAACCAGTAATGTTGACCGCTCCGTACTCAGTTACCTCGTTCTCCCAATGGTCGTCCATAACCTGTAAATGGGAATTCCATAAGTTCCAGTAAAGACGTGACTCGACTACTCAATGAAATGAGTATTGAAAATTCACTAATCTTATACATTCTATTTAAACTCTACTATAAATATATAAACAAATAATCATTTTCAACAACACATGTTTCCGTAAAAGGTTAAATTAATAATATTCAAGTAAAAACATAGTCAAAAATATTCTATGAAGATCTATATTTAAATTTTAACAAGCGTTCCACCGCTACTTTTTCCCTCGTCTACCTGTCTCTTAACATATTTAATAACAGGTATTCAATTAACAAATTTAGTTGAAAGTTGCGGTTAAATTGATTTTTAAAAATTCTAAACTAGAAAAAGATAACTATTTCTATTGCATTATTTTAATAATAATAATAATAATAGTATTTATACTACCTCGTCAAACATGAACACATATCAGCCTATAAACCACTGCTGAGTGAAGGCCTGTTCTGAAGATGGGTCGAAGCTTAATCCACCATGCTGCTCCACTGCGGGTTGGTGGATAATTTCCCTACCATGGGTAACGATCCTTATCAGATGTCCATGATAACAATCCGGACCGAATGCTTTACGTGCTCTACGAGCCACGGTGGGGAGACCCACAAGGACATACACCTACACCGGAAACAAATATTTATACAAATACAAATATCTGTTCCGAGCGGAAATCGAGCCCGCGACCGACTCGGCGCGCGGCGTTGTGGCAACTACTTGCACCACTACACCAGAACGGTCATTATGATTCTTAATACCAACGTAAAACTAAGCGATTCGTTTCTAGTTATTTTCATCATTATTATAGTTCACATCTATTTTAAGTAATTTGATATGTTGCGCTATTTTAAGTATACAGCAATCGTACATCATTTTATATTTATAATATTTGGTCAAGTAGTGTTGAACTCGCAATCAAATGGGTGTGTCATATTGTTAAAATGAGCGACAAATGCTTATAACTTTTTTAAGAGAATCCCAAAAAAATTTAATTAATATACATATATTTATTAATTACTTATCTGTAGTTATCATACATATTCAAGTTTATATATATTAGGTAACATAATATGATAAAAAAAACGGATAGATAGCAGAGATTAAGGCCCTGCATCCCTGATGTAGGGAATCCTTAAAAGTCTGTTTCAATTTTGCTCCGTATTTTGACTCCAAATGGCCAAACTGAGCTGTATATTACTAAAATATGTATGTTATAATATTTGCTACGAGAGAAACATTAACATTAACTGTCTTTTGTATGGTATTTTTTTAAATTGACTTACGGCGAGTTGCACGAAACCGTCGCTAACTTTCCGTTAGTTAAGTTCCAATTAATCTTAAAATTAGTTGATCTCATGATTAATTTAAAGCTGTTGGAATTAATCATCCGTTAAATAGGTCTTTAATTAAACTAAATTTTTTTGTTAACTTAATCAGATGTAGGTTTCGTGCAACAGATAATCAGGATTTTTTGATTAAATTAGTTTAATAAACACTTAAATTTAAAATTTGTTTCGTGCAACTCGGCGTTAAACTGGATTAAAAATCATGCAGCCTAGTCGGTCGAACGAACAGTACTAATAGAAGCGACTCTATGAATAAATTTAAAATTCTAGTTGAATTCCATGTCTTAGGATATAATATCCAACTGCAAATATACTTACAATATTGGAAGATTTATCATGTTACTTTAAGAAAATATATTTGATAGTGTTTTTTTTTTTTTTTGTTTAACATACACACACGGACGTTTATTCCTAATGAGGGCAATTTAATGCCTGAGTTTTACGCTACAGCTGACTGATATACATTTTTTTAATAATATGTATTCATATAAATAATACATACACAGATAAATATATGTTATAAACAGACTAGGGCGAAAATCAAACCCACAACCCTAGAGCAGAAAGCATGGTCACTGCCAACTGCACCAACGGACCAGCCAAAAACCAGGTTTACTTGTAATCAATAAAATAAAACTAATTTTCCATGTGCTTAAAAATTTGAAACTGACTATTTTTATTGACTAATAATATGAAAATTGAGATGATTTAGTTTATATTTATTGATTGTTAATTTTTCTCTTGAACAACTAAATTAATATGCGTATTAAATTATTCACGTTACACGGCCGTGTGTAGCATGAAAAATTTTGTTATTTCATATTTTCAAGAATCAGCATCGATATGTTATATAAATTACAACTAAATGTGACAAACGGATATACGTCTAAAAGTCTCTTTACGTATAAAAGTCTCTTTTTTAATATTTTTGCTAAGAAATATTATGAAAATTGATCATAATTATGTATTTAATAAACAATATCTAGATTCCAGAATAAAATGCTTTTTTTTTCTTTAATGTACGAAGGGGCAAACGGACAGTCGGTTCACCTGGTGGTAAGTAAAAGCGACATCCATAGACACCCGCTACATCAGAGGATTAGTAGGCGCGTCGCCGGCATTTAGGGAGGGAAGGGGAGGGATATTCCACTGGATATTTGGGGGGAAGGGGGAATGTTCCACTCGATATGTGAGGGGAGGGGAGGGATGGGCCACCGGATCTCTTACAAACCGAACGAAAAACGACGTCAGTGGCGTCATTTTACGTCGGTGTTAAGTGAGAGCGAAGTACGAGTACTTCCCCGGGAGCGTCGGCCCATTCAGCTGCAAGCAGCATGGCGCTACTTTGGTAAAAGCTAAAGGATTATACTCCTATGATAATGGAGAATTTACTAACATGCATTCTATTACATGATGTTCGAGACAACGCTACTTGCAAATTTGATTATTTTAATACTATTTTATACAGATTGATTTTTCAAACACGTAAGACACTGAACTTTATGTAACGTTTAAAAATACAAATTTGAAAAATGCCAATTACCTAATTAAAAAACAGTAATCGAATTAATGTAAAAAATCTCAGTTGACGTTGAAGCGTTGGCGCAGTGGTCAAAGCAATTGGCAATCGATACATTAGCAGTCGCGATCGATCCCCACCCACATAAAAAATGTGTGTATAGGTCATATAGAGTTATCTGGACATTTTGTGTTTGTGTAATGTGTGTTTTCAGACCTCCGACAAAGGCACTCTTCTGAGGCAGTTGAGTGTAAAACGTTTATATATAATTTCTTTTATAACACAGTAAGACCGTTGAAAACTAAGAATTTCCCTTCAAACTTTAACTAGGTTAGTATAGAAAAAACATCTAGACAACAAAGTAAAATAATAAACGCTGTGATCTGAGTATAAGTATAATTTTTAAAATAGAATAAAAAATTTTTTTTTTTTTTTTTTTACTAAATACCTTAAATTAAAACTGACTCGATAAACCGATTACACGGTTTTTTTCTAGATATTTTTGGCGTATTTAAAAATAGCATCGAGATCTTATTTAAAAGACACCATGCACCCTGTCCTTAGTACGAGAATATGCGAAAACTTTCTCCTAATATTCTTGATCTGCAAATACAATCTTTAAAACTATCATTAGGCACAAAAATTTAATTTAACGCTAATAATACAATTAGCGAATTGTCGACCAGTCCGTGAACTAGAGAAAATAAAACAACATCGGTTCCTTTGTTAGCGTGCCAGTGAATAACATGTATTGCGATAGTACACTTACTTATCACAAACAGTGCATTACTGTGAGTGCACACTTGTTATATTATTAGGATTATACGATAATTAGATCTTTTAATATTTTTTTTCAATTATTTATTAATTCAAATTTAATTTATTATATTATTTAATTATATATATTAATTATTTACGACCGTTCTGGTGTAGTGGTGCAAGTAGTTGCCTCAACGCTGCAAGCCATGGCGGCTGTGGGTTCGATTTCCGCACGAGACAGATATTTGTATTTGTACAAATATTTATTTCCGGTCTGGGTGTCTGTCCCTGTGGGTCTCCCCACCAAGCCTCGGAGAGCAAGTAAAGCTCTCAGTCCCGGTTGTTATCACTGAAACCTGATAACGATCGTTACCCATTTTAGGGAAATTATCCGCCAACCCGCAGTGAAGCAGCATGGTGAATTAAGCTCAACCCTTCTTCTATATGGAGAAGAGGCCTTAGCTCAACAGTGGGTGGTTTACAGGCTGATACAGTACAGTACATTAATTATTTAATTTATTTAAATTTAATTTTAATTTTTCAATTTGACGGTAGATTGAGTAGCGACTAACGCATGTTTAATTAATGTAATAAATTTCATATATTTTATTCTAATGAGAATCATATTAATGCATTTCAATAAAACGTATAAAAATATGCATTTAATTTTACAATAAATTTTATAACTTAACGCTACACTATTCTAAACAATAAGTAACGTATAGTAAAAAATTAAAAAAAAAAAAATCATATTTTTCATTAAAATCTTACCAAGCCACTCAGCATGTAGTGATAAGTTCTTCGTCCGAGCTGCACTTTTCGGACGTGTTCAACTAATATGCTTTTTGCATTTTTTGCGTTACAATCCAGTACTATCCGTTTGTTACTCCATCGATCGTGCTGTTCCAGAGCTACTAGAAATTCCATAACATCTGAGGCATTGTAGATACGTTTTACTAGAGATATTTTGAACGCCGTTTTCCCTGGCTGCATCGTTTGGTATAGTTGCTGGAGGCGAAGCAAACCTATGACAAAAAATAAATAAATTAATTAATACAGTGATGTTATTTTAATTTCATAGCTATAATTTTTATTTCTTGTTACACTCGCAGTTTCTGGTTATTATGGGTTCATTTGATGGCAATAGCTAAATTCATACTAAGAGTGCTGTTTCTAACGAGTGATCAGTGAGCCAGAGAGCGAACATTATTAACACGATTACAGATCAATCAATTACACGATTGCATCGTTACTGGTTTTTTTTTTTTTTTTTTTTAGTATGCTCTATTAATTTACTAGACTCCCTAAAATTGTAAGGAAGATGAAATTTGAATAAATAAACAAATATACTATGATAAATCAGTATCAATAACGCAAAAATAGTATGTGTAAACCATATAAAAAAAGTAGAAAATAACTCAAATTGTCTACTTCCAATACTAAATTCAGATCGACTCGATAGTCGAACTTTACTTCAAAGGTGATCTAACCATCGGTTTAAAGTTTCACGAACTACAAGTAGTTGGCAAATTCTGAATTAGACGAAAGATACAAAACAAACTTTTACCCTCTTTTTAGTGACATTCTTGCGACGAGCTCGAAAAAATTTGTATCACATTATATATAAATAGTTTTTTTTTCGTATGGTTTTAAATAATTGGAATACCAGTTCAACCCTTACAGCGAGTCCGTTCATTGAAACATCTAATTATTTTTTTACTTTATTTTGGACATAATATCTGACTTCGAGAATAAATGGAAAGGGTTTCATAAACCATTTTGTGTATTTTAAATAACTTAGAATAATACTTACAAATAATGTATTAAGCTAAAAGAAAATTCAGATTTTCAGTTAAAATTCATGTATTTTTTTTTGTTTGTTGTGTTTAAATATAACTATTCTTTTAATTTTATTATTATTTTGTGTGTTGGTGTGTAATGTTTAGAAGAAAGAATACATATTTGAATATTTTAATTTTAAAACGCATGAGAAAGAGTAAATTCACTTCCTTTGGAATTCTACTATTAGAATTGTATAACAAAGTAAGATTTTTAATTTGATTAAAGTAAGGTTTTGTAATGGCAGTTCTTAAAACTTTTTGTTTCTGTGTCCTACTGTTTTATACTGTGTGAGATACTGACCTTCACAAAATGTTGAAACGTGAAGTTAGTCTTAGCGTTTTTCCTAATAATATACAAGAAAATATATAAAATATGTGAATATATTTTTAAAATAATTTAAGATAAAAATTTTGTTAACTTGTTATTGAAACCATTTTCAATTAAGGTAGATCAACTTAATTTTTATCATGATTATGAGGTCAGCCTGTTCTATAAAAAGTTATTATTTAGATGAAAGTATTAAAAAATAACCTGTGTGTGTCAACTCCGTCGCACGACTGGATTTTGCTCCTTAAGAACGATTCTCTAAATAGGCACAAATCATTCGTATGTGACACAGAATAACACTTATTGCCCATTTTATAGTTTTTACACGAAAATATAGCGCCCCTTAGATTTCTGAGGCAATAAATTGTTCGTTATAAATTTGGCTTCATCATCAATATTACGAACGATCTCGTCTTCGGTAATAGCCCGGTCAAAATTGACATTTACCCTTGCATAAACTCACAACAAGCTGAAAATTTACAGACACTTAATGGATACCATGGCAATACCAATGCATACCATATAGCATACCAATTGCTTTTTCTCAGAAATGGTAAATCTTAGAGAAAAAAGTATAAGGACAATTTTGGTAGATAATTATCTAATCTACAATTTTAGTGTGAGATTATTTTTATCGTAAAAACTAAAAAATCGTTTGGCCAAAAATCCAAAAAAAAAAAAACATTTTTGTGACCTTTATCCATGATTAAAAAATTGTGCACGCATGGGATCAATAAGAACTTTACAGGATTCCATTAGAAATAAGTTAACGCACTTTATTCTCTAATTTTTTTATTTTTATAATTCAATGTAATTACTCATGGAATCAACGCATTTTTGCAAACTTTTTATGTAATAAGGAACTTCGTTTCTATCTGTTGTCCCACGACTTCGTATCTTTTTTTTTTTGTTTTTGTTTCTTTTACTACGGTCCCTCATATTCGTATTTTTTTAAATTCTTCTCAAGAACAGGCATCGGCTAGTTACATTTACACAGTATTGCATGTTTAGATTATTTATATAAATTTATTTATAATATATTGAAAAAGATGAGAAATGAACTATGAATAATGAGCAAGCATGTTACGCCGATTGCTCGATTGTTGAACAAACGACAAATAGTCGATATAACTTTACAATTTATTGGTATGAATAACCCTCAGATTTTTTTTATAAAAATTTTTTTAACGCAATTATGCAATTATTTATAAGATACTCAATGTACCCTAAAAAGATAGCTGTAGATTTACCAGCGAGATCGCTATAAGATATCAAATTTAAATTGCCACCATTGTAAAAGTCAATTAAAAACTAAAATATGTAAATATTATATATAACAGTAACAAATATACTTATTCGATTTTATATAAAAGATCCATTTAATATGTGGTAAAATCATTCCGTCAAAACTTTAATCAAAGTTTAGAACTAATAAAATCCCGACGCCGACAGCAACGGCGCTATTGACATTACAAAATTACAACTAAGCGGACAATAATAGGAGGATTATTATTTTCGAGTCGCGCAAAGAGCAAGATATTACTCGATACAAAGTACGGTCCGCCTCATATTAACAGACAGTGCAATTTAAATAACTATATCTTTTGTGTATAGCTTATAGCAGAAAACAATATCATTAAATATCTAGGCGCAATATATAAACCCTATAAACATTAAAAGCAAGTAGAACTCATTCTATCTTCATATATTTATATGCCGTCAATATCTAAATGTATAAAAGCGAAAGGTCACTCACTCACTCACTCATCACGATATCTCTGGAACTATAAGACCTAGAGACTTGAAATTTGAATATAACAT
The DNA here is from genome assembly GCA_036937285.1 of Euphydryas editha. Taxonomy (NCBI): domain Eukaryota; kingdom Metazoa; phylum Arthropoda; class Insecta; order Lepidoptera; family Nymphalidae; genus Euphydryas; species Euphydryas editha. The sequence continues at coordinate 19,539,068 of JAUPFZ010000005.1, read as the reverse complement.
AATTTTATTTTATTTTATTGTTTAATTGAAACTTTAAATCTCTACTCTATAATAAAGATTGTTATATTTTATACTTATTCAAAAAATTTAACATAGTAATTTATATGTTATAACAAAATTAATAACGTAAATAACCAATTAAAAATCCTATTAGAACCATTTTCGACTTCAACGCGGGCGAAGTCGCGGGCAGAAGCTAATAATATATATATAATACATCACGGAATCTCTAAAGCTTAACTAGCTTTCGATAGACTTAAAATTTAGCATAGTTACTCATTTTGCGACGTCAACTCTTGCTAAGACCAGATTTCACACAAATCCTATCTCGAATGGAGTTTTAATCTGCCATCACATATACTAACCGTCATATTTTATAACCTATGTTAATAGGTGCTTTCAAAAATTAATCTCTTCAGTTTAATAATAATAGCAAAGATTAACGAAGCCGTCAGCATTTCGTCTCGGCCTATCTGTTAGTACTTTCAAACCAATCCGAATCGGCGCGTATTTCATCGAATTAAACGCCCCGTATGGAATAAACGATATGAAAAAAAAGGCAAAGCGTACTATAGAAAAAATTGAGGTTATTTTCTCTGAAATAAAACGTTGAGTTGATATTAGATGTTTCATATTCTCCCAAAAAATTACCCGTTTCTTTTTGTGAATTTTTTTAACTCTACATTAATATAGTATTTTTCGAATTCTTGTGTGCTACTACTACTGCTACTATACGTATAATTGTGTCGACAATGTCTTTGACTCCAGTCTCGACGTGTCTTTCATACCTTTCTAGAATTATCTATATTATCTGAAACTGAATCAGCTTATAAGCGTCTCATTGCACGGCATAGCTCTGCTCCATATAGAAGGGTTGGAGCTTAATCCAACACGCTGCTCTACTATGGGTTTGCGTATAATTTCCCTACCACGAGTAACGATTACTACCAGATGTCTATGATAACAATCGAGATCGAATATTCTTCTCTTCAAATAGGATATGAGGCCTTAGGCCTGGCCCCTTAATCTTAATCCATCACGGTGATCCACTTCGGGTTGACGGATAATTTCCCTGCCATGAAAAACGATCGCTATCGGGTGTTTGTAATAAAAACCGGAACCAATGCCTTTAAGTGCTCTCTGAAGCACGGTTCGAAGACACACAAGGATATTCACTCAAATCGGAAAGAAATATTTTTATAAGCACAAAGGTTTGCACCGAGCGAGAATCAGGGTGGGCGAACCCGCGACCGCCAACGTTCACTCACACCACTTCATAACGATTGTCAACAGTTATATAAGAAGAATTAGTATATTGGTTATAATTTTTAACAGGTGTATTACCGATTATGTGAGATTGTGAAAGATTGGTCCACGTATACGACAAAAAAAAAAATTATAAAGATATATAGTGGCGTCTAAATTCAAGTTTACTACTAACGTTACTACTGACTAGAAATAACGCATTTAGCATCCTGTCTCAATGGTCTATCTATCTCTGATTACTTACTGACTTACTGTTTACTAAATATTAAAATTTGACACAAAACCAATACGAATTGTTTCAGAGATCTGTTTTTAGTAAAGTAATCAGAGATTGGTTATTGGGGCTAAGGAGGACCACAAGAAAGAAGAATAATTTCATTTCACATATACTGGATTACATAACAAAATTATTTTTTTTTTGCAATAATTTAAAGTAACCGTGTCCTTATAATTAATATCCGCGGTCCGACGTAACATGCTATTAGTCGAGTAGCGAAAGCTCAAGGGTCACGGGTTCAGATGCGTCATATGTTGCAAATTGTCCGGCTGAAACTTTCGCACCCCGCACATTTGTCTCTTAACGTCGAAACTGTTTGGATAACAGGATTAGGCTGAGCGTATGATGGAATGTGCGTACGTGCAAAGCATGCTTCCGCAGCAATTTTTTTACGTACACAAAAGTAACCGTTGGAAGATAATGACATCGATTTTATCATACTCGTATACTAGACAACGATGACGTTAACACATCGGTTAATATTATACATAAAGCGTACTGTGACGCTTATCCTATTATTTTCTCCGATATGCAAAAATCGAAGTATAAAGGCATTTTATTTTTAAACGGATGTGAATATTCTGAACGTAACTTTGATTATAATATGGTATAATAATATTATAAGCGACTTTCAACGTGAAAAATATTTTTAATAACACGAAGAGTATATTGAAGAGTTCGATGACGTATATGCGTACAATTTAATAATATACAATATAATGCGTGTTGCGTTAAATTCTATTAATATTTACTATGTAATGAATTTTTGCATACGCTCTGCCCTAAGGACGTTGTGATTGGATTTATTTTATGAAAATAATTTTCGAAAATTAGGATTATGTAATGGCTTTTGTTTAACTGCGGCATTGAAAGTGAAAATCAGTCGATTTTTAATAGTTGACAATGGTAGCTAATAGTTTATACAAAATTATTTATCCATAATCCATAGGATAGTAAATTTTAGTAGAAGTGTTTTTTTTTTTTGCAGAATGTAAATAGATATAATACACTAATTTTTATAGAACTGTATAACGGTCGATTTTGTTATCTTTCTTCGTATCATCAAAGGAAAGAATTTTGGAAAAAAATGTAGACTAATTCCATTAAATCAGACAATTTAAGAACGAACTTAAAATTACATTATTCTATTTCATTTCATTCTTTACAGGTTTTATATTTTGTACAAGAATTAAAAATATGATAAATAAAATGTTATAGAATGGCCGTCTGCTTCTCCCTAGCCTGATTTAGAACTCAGATGGACTCGCCCAACAATAAAATAAAATATTCCATGTTTCTACGTTACATTATTCTTCACAGTATAGTAGTTTTAGCTTCTCTTTCTCTCTTTTGACATCTAGCTAACATATTTTTAAAATTAAATACATATCGCAAGAACAGCTGACAAAAACTCTTAATGAGTTCAACCTTAGCAGGCTACAGTCTGCTATGTTTATCATTATTGATAAATAATGCTCATTCCAATGAACCAAAAAAAAGATGAAAAATTACCCTCGTTTTGTACCTTTTTACATATGGTTTCAACTAGTAAATCCTAATTATTTAATTATACAATAAAACATATTTATCATATTAAAATATAAATATTCAATTCAGTAAACAAAATTTGAATACAACTTACATTAATCTAACATTAGAGAATTTAGTTTAATTTAATGAAATTACGTCAGAATTTCGTCAGAAATCGTACAATCACGATTAAAATATTTAAAAAAAAAAATTAGAAAAATATACAAAAAAGAAAACTTTGTTCATTAATTGTGCAAATAAAAATATTAGTTTTACTGGCGTCACGTTTGTTGTTACCACTGCTCTAGAACAATAGACTTATTGTATCGATTTTTAGTTTATAAGTTTATTCACTGACAATTTTTAAACGAATGTGCAGTCAAGCGAAACGCAATCGCGAGTGTGCAGCTCATAGGGATTTTAAAGCTTTTTTGGATTTGCATCATCTCACATTGCATTGTGACCTGAGATTGGAACTATCGAAAGTGGGAATACATTTGCAATCTTGACACTCATCTTTAAAAACTAACCGTCAGGTAAATAATCAGTGATTCGCTAGTGGTTTTCACACACCGAGGCTTCAATATTGAAAGAAGTATAAGGGTAAAAAACGGTTTATCGCGATTTCCGGCAAAACTACAAGTCCTATATAAATAAGTTAAATGGCAAAGTTGTAGGTTGTAAAAAGATTTACAACTTTTGTATTTACACCTTTTTCACATAACCTCAAAATTTATGTGAAAAATTCAAAGACACAAATTTTTGGTTTTTTATTTATATCTTTTACAAAAATAATTTTTGGTTCACGTTTGGTAGCATTTTCTGAGAAAATTGATATCAGATATCAGATTGAATATTTGTGTTAAAATGGACTGCGACCATCTGACGCACATATCCAAAACCCCGAGAGCTTTCAACTCGAATTATCTAATCATTTTGATTGTCTTGACAACTGCGTTTCTGTGGAAAATATAAATAGCAGGTTGGTGACCACTGTCCATACAGTCGGGAGCCGATTTTACAGACCCGGCCGTAAAAGCGGCCCCCAAAATCTCTCTGACCAAACTCAAAGTCTCATGGAAGAACGACGCTTGTTAAGCCCGCAGTCCTCTGGTAACATACTATATACGTGTCTTTAATATAAAACGTATTAAAGATACGATCGAGCGAAATCGGGGTTCCAAAGTGTTCTCGAGGGATTAGTCTATTGGTAAAACCTAGTTGTCGAGGCTGAAAACAGAGAATGGAGGTACAGCGTCGACCAGAGCGGAGATATTGAGGGAGGTCGAGAAATTTTACGGACAGTACAACTGTTGTTGTTACCTTGGTTAACCAACCTGTTTATAGTTCGGCCGAAGATCCACGAGCCGAGCTAATCCGATATTATTCCGAAGATATCCCGGATTTCAGCATACACGAGATTAGTATGGCTCTGAGATAGCTTAAAAACAATAAGACACCGGGCTAGGACGATATTATGAAAGAGCTTCTGAAAGTTCCCGGGTGCAACACCGGTACTTGAAGTCCTTCAGAAACTCCTTAATACCGTCTTGCTCGAGGACGTAATGCAGAAAGCCTGGATGAACAGAAGCGTAGTGGTGCTTTTCGTCAAAAAGGGCGATAACACCCTTTTGAAGAATTATAGGCCCATTTCGTTTCTGAGCCATGTTTATAAGCTTTTCTCTAGGGTCATTATGAATCGTCTAATGGGTAAGTTTGATGACTTCCAGCCTCCCGAACTAGCCGGTTTCCCCGTGGAAACAGGACGTGCATCGCGTTGTGTCATGTCTCCTAAGCAAACAATAAAGTATGTTTTAGACCAATAATAAAAAAAAATTACATAAATATATATTTTTTAATTTTTTTCAGTAGACAATATCTAACAAACTTTTGAAATATATTTACTAAGCTAACACGTAAGGATATCACCCAAACTGGTGAAATTGCGACGAGTGTAACTTATTTGTCAAACTTTCGTATTCATTCTGTGTTTGACGAGTATCGCTTCGAAAAATATCAAAAAAATATATATTGAATTGTTTCGTAGAAATTTTAAAAAAGGTAATCAGGGTAGTGAATCAAAATTTACTTTACTACACAGGTAGAGTTTCTGCCACAAGAAAACGACAAATTACTTTTTTTTCAAACATTTTTTGCTCTTAACTAAGCTTTGTGATAGTGATAGGTAGAGGATTTCGTTTATATATTATTGTTATCTTTTTCCAGTAATATAATTAAATATTGAGTTAGATAATTATAAATAAATTTGTTACTATGAGAATTATGCCAATCAGTCATATAATAATAATTTTTATGATCATTATCATTATTAATAATAAGTTTATTTTTTAAGTATTAGAATTTTACGCCAAACAACAAATCTGAAAAAACCCTATACCAATAATAACTTTCAAACATCTAGTGTTAAATTTTAGAAAATATAATTTAATGAACTCTGCTTACCTTGAAATTAGGTTAGAATAATATAGGTATAAGTCGAGCGGTGCTATTCTGGCTGATATACAAATGTTTGCACCATGGTTGGCTTTAGTCGCCTTTACGATATCTCAGCAAGAAAAAGTTCGGTACTATTCTTCTCTGCCGATCATCTCACGGCCTATACGAATATAGACTTCTTACATTTACGTCTTTTTTTTTTTGTTTCGTAACAGATTAAGAGTCTATGTCATGTTAGGTACCCAAAATAACACAAAGAAAAACTAATACAGATACAAACATTTTAGCAGTTTCTATCAAGGAGATCCGACGTTAATTTTTTGGCTCTAGTTTTACACCCTCGTCACCGTATACAATTGAAAGTATTTTGAATTAAGACAGCAAACACCTACGTCCAATTCCAATAGTTCTTACTTTTCAAAAAGATCGGAATAAAATCTTCGTCTCCGATATATATTGTATTTATTTTTTCCTTATTTGTAGGTCTTTCATGTTTCTTAAAAAGAGTACATAAGCAGAAAAAAAAAAGAAAATAGTTAAATTGACTATAAAATATACGATATAATTATTATTCATAGTACCTAAATAGTATTTTTTTTTAAATAATATTCAAACTTCCACGAACATGGTCTTTCTTAATTTTATTCATACCCTATAGAATTATTTATTCCTTTTGTATTGACGTCATGTGCACGTAGCACACGAAAGTTATATAAAAATATATATAGCACGTAACACGTAAGTTGAAAACAAATATATACGCATATTATTTTTTAAAAAAAAGTTTTTTTTTTCTTTTTTTTCTAGTAATAAGTCACTCGTTAATATAAATAAGGTTTAATATGATTATATACCATTATAATAATCCTGTAAATTAATTAAAATTTTACCTTTGTAAAATGGCTTAATGTAAAATAAAAATCTTAAGTCTAGCTTTTAATAATAAATGTATGTTTTCTTAATACACTTATATAATTAAAAAAAAATGTTCTTTATGTTCTTTATGCTTAGTTTCTCCTATTTAATAGATGCCATTATAATTATAACGTACAGCTCTTTATCGACGATTTTTAACGATGTTCGTCTTAAAATATATCTACTAATTGGTGTTTATGTAATTGTAATTTATTTCTGTCATTAAATACGATAATGAGATATTTATATATATATTTTTATATTAGAGGGGGCAAACGGACAGTCCATTCACCTTGGGGTAAGTAAAAACGACATCCATAGACAACCGCTACATCAGAGAATTAGCGGGTGCGTTGCCGGCCTTTAGGGAGGAGAGGGATTTTCCACCGGATCTGTGGAGGAAAGGGAAGGGATGGGTCAGGTAAAGGAAGGGATGAGCCACCGGATCTCTCATAAACCTAACGAAACACGACGACAGTGCCGTCATTTCACGTCGGTGTTAAGTGAGAACGAAGTAGGTACTTCCCCGGGCGCGCCGGCCCATTCAGCTGCAAGCAGCATGGCGCTGCTTCGGTAAAAATAAAATTGAAAAAAATAAAATCCGAATATAGAAAAGTTAAAAACAAGCTTGTGTTTTGTTCAGTGGTGACAGTCTGAATTATAAAGCCGTGGGTGTACTAGTGTACTTTGTTTATCACTTTTCAGTTTTTTTCCATAGTATTTTTTTCTTTTTTATTATTTACAAATGAATTTTCTTTTTTTAGAAACAAGAATTAATAACCTAACAGACACTAGACGTTTTTGATGTATGATATTGTATATTCAGTTATTTTAGTTAAGGGTATTGGTCATTTTTATGCCCTCTGAGATGCCGCCGATATTATATAAAGAGACTAAACGTCTCCTGCGATTTTATCTACGTCGAATCTTAATATCTTTCAACTTTGATTATACATTATAATACTGCAATGCTTATATTAAATACAATTGATATTACACAATGCCGGGTCGGCAATTAAACGGAGCCTGGAATAAATAGATAAAACGCGGGAGAGGTAGGAATATATGCTATACATAGATATAGATTATACTATAGATATTCATCCGTGCGTTATAGAATAATCACATTATATTGGAAGTAAACATACATTGTACGAGTATTTGTTGTTATACTACGTAACGGAATGATTTTCTCGAGTTATCAGCCTACTAACGTAAGCAGTATCAGCTTTGATACATTTAAATATAAATAAGAATAATTTATATGAATTAATGTGGTTTTGTATGTATGCTATTTTAATGAGTATGTTAAAAAACAAAATCGTTGAATCTGTTTACATAATATGATATGATATGATAATGAAATGAAAATTTTGTGTCACATAATATAAACAATATTTAGTTTAAATGAGATACGTATATTTTGATTTTCGAAATATAACAGTATAATATTTAAAAAAAAATGTATGGATGTATGTTTCAATGTATTATTTACTACACAATATTCTGAAAACATGAATGAAAAAATAATAATACATGGATAATTTTGTTTCTTTTCCGTTGAAAATGTGTGTTTTAAAAATGTATTTGTGGTTTAAGTGAAATAACTTTATTTTTTCGTAATTCACTCCCATTTTATACTTAGGTTCGTGATCATATAAGTATAAGTAGGTACTTACATATATTAATCTATAGATATAATAAATATATGTATAGATTAATATTTTATGTATGTCCGGGATAAACTCAAAAAGTACTGCATGGATTTACTTCAAATTTGGCACGAATATTATTAAGAAGTCGGGTCAACATATAGGCTACATATTATCACGCTATCACCAACGGGGAACGAGCAGTGAACCTTTATTTCTTCAACGCACTCTGTAAAAACGTGTAATCTAAAGACGCATATTTGAGTGTTGTTATTATGTTAATAACCATGATATAAGCTATCTTCACACTATAAAAATAACGAAATATAAGTAACTTAGGCTGATAAACATAATGAATGTAAGAATGAATGTAATATAAGAAATGAATATAAGTAGTATCAAGACAATTTTAGAGCAGCGCCATCTATGAGATTTCAAAAACATCAAGTCGAATTACATGTAAACCCTTTTTGGATATAAATAATTTAAATTTGATCATGTTGGCGAGGTTAATAGTTGTTTTACAAAGTCATAGATGGAGTTGTGCATTTTAATAAAAATTGTATCGTTAATTCGTTTCAGAGATGAGCAAGACAATTTAAAAAAATGTGTTTTTATAAGTTTTAAGCTGCTTCATCTAAGTCTTATAAAATTCATCGAGTTTTTCTGTATGTAATAACAAACAGAACTCAAAAAGAACTGCAAAGTTGTATAATAAAATTTAAACTCGAAAACGGCACGCTATTGCTGTAAGCGATTTGAGCTTAATAACGAAGAAAGAGGAAAACTAAGCATGCCATATATATCATAAAGATAAGAAATGCTTATGCTTCTTCGAAACCTATTTCCTCTGAAGTTGTGTAACGGGACCCGCCTTAAAGTCATCTCGCTCCACAGACACACCATTGAGGCGAAAATTCTTACGGGTTGTGGCGTCGGCGAGGCAGTATTTATACCACGCATTCGCCTCATACCTCATAACTTCCCGTTCCAGTTCAAGCGCGTACAGTTCCCCGTGAGTGTTTGCTTCGCGATGACCATCAATAAGTCGCAGGGGAAGACACTGAGGGTATCTGGTGTCGACCTCAGGACGAGCTGCTTCTCACACGGGCAGTTGTACGTCGCTTGCTCCCGCGTCACCAGTCCTGACTCTCTTTACATTTTGGCTACGGAGAGCCAAACTACTAATGTTGTTTATCGAGAAGTCCTATAAATATGTATTTTTACCCTATCCTTATTCATTATTTTCTCCATCTGCTTCAGTCACAACTTATGACTTAATTCAGCAGAATCACCATAAAGTAATTTATTCAAAGCAGGCTAAAAATAAGCACTTTTTGAAGGTCTTTTTTACAAAAGACAGTCTCCCTCTGTTACTGCATTTTCTGTAGATATGAAATGTAAAGAAGAAACGGGTAAATTAATGTTATTTTAAAAGGTATAATCGTAGGTATTTTTGGTGCTGTATAGCGTTAACGCAGACGACGTCGCGGGCAGCAGCTAGTAAAATTATATAAATTGTTTTTATCTACACACTTATATATTATTTACAATGTACATATAAAATATTATATCATTACTACATACACAAATAACGTATGGTGGAATTCCATCCAGTAATGTAGGTCGCTGTTATAATCACATCGTTCGGTGATCGTAAAGTTTTATTAAATAGGAAACTTATTAAATGCCTGTAATTAAGGCTCGTAAAAGGCGAGAATTAAAAGCTTTTTGATCGCGTTGGCGTCGGTGTGCGGTTTGTTCACCTCGCGAAAATTGCTACTGCGAAAGAGCACTCATCTATATACATAATTGAGCTGTAATAATTGTCTTTGCTCATATTTTATACCGTAATTTATTTCTGTAAATGTATAATTAAATATGTGAAATAAAATATTATTCATCTTAGAATTACTTACCTACCTTCAACATTAAGAATACATGTCATCATCATCTTCGTCATTGTATCAGCCGTTTGATGTCCACTGTTGAACGTAGGACTCCCCATCGACCTTCAGAGCGACTAGTTCAAAGTAGCCCCCAACCAATGGTTTCCAGCGACTTTCCCCAAGTCATCCGTCTATCTCACTCGAGAATCTTTCGACTCCACCTGTCATCAGTTCTACGAGCTATGTACCCTGCCCACTGCCACTTCAGCTTGCGAATCCGTTGGGCTATGTCGGCAACCTTCGTTCGTCAGAAAAATAACAAGCATAGGCCTCTCCATTGTACACTGTGCGACTTGTAGCTTGTTTACAAGGCCCATAGTCCACGTCTCAGATCCGTATGTCATCACTGGTAATACACATTGGTCAAAGACTAGACTTCAGGCACTGAGGTATAACAGATAAAAAGGCGTTTTTTAACTTCCCGAACGCTGTCCATCCTAGCTGGATTCAACGATTGACTTCTCTCTCTCGAAGTTTGACCTACCAAGTTGGACTTTTTGTCCCAGATAGATGTATTCGTCAACAAGTTCGAGAGTAGAATCTCCAAACGACATCGGGGTGGGTACGACATGGATATTCGACATGATTTTTGTCTTGCTCATATTTATTTTAAAGCCCACCTTACTTATTACTGACGTATTACGATTTTTCAGGGGCTGCTTTTAAGGTCGGGTCTGTAAAAACGGCTCCCGACTGTATGGACAGTGTCCACCAACCTGCTGTTTATATCGTCCACAGGAACGCAATCGTCAAGACAATCAAAACGATTAGGTAATTCGAGCTGAAAGCTCTTGGGTTTTTGGATATGTGCGTTTTATGATCGTAGTGTAGACTTCATCAGTCATGACCGTTCCAGTTTAACACTGATACTCAATGTGCCTCTAACCAATAGGTGATCACTTCCGGTTTTTACCCTATGGATCACAGAGACGTCATTGAATATCCATCGTGTGGGTCGAGAAAAGGGACCTTATTACTAAAACTCCACTGTTCGTCCGTCCGTCTGTTTGTCCGTCTGTCATCAGGCTGTATCTCATGAAAAAAAAACGGTGATAGATAGTTGAAATTTTCACAGATAATATATTTCTGTTGCTTTTATAATAACAAATACTAAAAAAAGAGAATAAAAATATATTTAAGGGGGCTCTCATACAACAAACATGTTTTTTTTTTGCTCGTTTTTACTCAATATTTATAACTGCGATAGGTAGACGATTGGAACATTCACAGAATATTGGGTTATACTATTCATTAAAAAAATCAATAATTAAATGATAAAAAAAAAAATTCAAGGGATTACAACAGACATGCCTTTTTTGCCGTTTTTATAGATAATAGTACCAAGCCCTTCGTGCGCGAGTCCGACACGCACTTGGCCGGATTTTTATTTGTTAAAAATTTTAACGTGTCATTCAGTATTGGCAAGTTATTAATAATCAAGCTCGCCTGATATTACGTCAACAAAAAATATAACCATATCATAATTTACAATAAAGAGCTGGATGTGCTGCTCGAGATAACATATTAACTATTTACATGTATTGTACTTTCCAGGAACCTGTGTAATGACTTAGTCGTATACCTTATAGCAAGTATATATGTATATATATACTTGCTATAAGGAAAAGAGAGAAATAATTATATGGACTTAAAAAAAAACTTTGGATGCCCACATTTCTTCATTTATTTAATTTTTACAACTTGGTGTCACACTTTTCATCTTAAATATATGTCTTAACTATTTGACATTATCAACACAAGCTCCACATAGTTATATTTATTATTATTTTTTATTAAATTTTAAACTTATTTGCTTCACACTACCTAATAGTTTCTTAAGTCGTTTATCATGTATTTGTCTTGTTTCAGCCTAAAAAAGGATCATTATTGTATGTTCAGTTTAAGTATAAGTAGTGGAAACAGTTTTACATTTGGTTTGTTGAGTGAATTATTAGATTAATCCCACATAATTTAGTTACACTTTAGTTACAATTCACATGTACCGAGATTTTTGTGCTCGACAGTCGCTGTGCTTCACTATCACAACAGCTGCAGGGCGAAAAATATTTTGGTATTCGAATTAAATGGTGTTATAGCGATTTATTTTGTTCATACGAGTATACCATCGAGGTTTTATTTTAAATTAAAATAAAACAGCATAACCCCTGTTCTCATTAAAACTAATAGTAGGTACTTAGATTAAAAAGAGATATCGGTGTGAAAATTACCAAATTAGTATCATATATTTAAAAAAGACGACTTTTAATGACGACCGTTCTGCTGTAGTGGTGCAAGTAGTCGCCTCAATGCCGGCGGTTGCGGGCTCGATTCCGGCTCAGAGCAGATGCCATGCAGATTGTGACAATATAAATAATTAAAAAAAAAAAAAAAAAAAAAAAAAAAATATATATATATATATATATATATATATATATATATATATATATATATATATATATATATATATTTAAATAAATAAATACATACATAAATAAACAACATTTAACGTAATAAGATACTCCGAGAGAATAATACCTTTTAATCAAAGTTTTTTTTTTTTTAAGCATAAATCTTACTGAAATATTCGTGTAATGAAATTTCGAAATGTTCGTGTATTGAAATTTTTAGTAGTATGGGGCCGAATGTCAATTTCGTCGTTTCGCATATATAGGGGGTGAGTGGTCGCGGCGAGGTCGTGTTGAGCGATATCGTGGGGCGAACCGCTCACATACGTGGAATGGATTTGATGTCGATGACACGTGTCAGAGCGATGGCGCCGTCGCTAGGGCGCGTCTTCTGACGTCTGTTCTACCACGTGTGGAAATGATACTGTAGTGGTGCGGTTTGACGGGGAGACTCGCAGACTGCTAACTTTAGTTGATCCCCCATGATGGAGAGGGTGAGTGGTCGCGGTGAGGTCGTGTTGAGCGCCACCGTGGTGCGCACCGCTCACACACGTGGGATGGATTTGATGTCGATGACACGTGTCAGAGCGATGGCGCCGTCGCTAGGGCGCGTCTTCTGACGTCTGTTCTACCACGTGTGGAAATGATACTGTGGTGGTGCGGTTTGACGGGGAGACTCGCAGACTGCTAACTATAGTTGATCACCATGATGGTGGTACATAGTAATATTTAAATATAATAGGAGATGCTACGAGCGTCTACCTTTGAAATATACATATTTATATGTATTGACGGTATGAGGGGCCGTCTAAATGAATATTGATATCGACATTGAGTCGTATCATAATGATGGTGATGCATGGAAATATTTAAATATAATAGGAGATGCTACGAGCGTCTACCTTTGAAATATACATATTTATATGTATTGACGGTATGAGGGGCCGTCTAAATGAATATTGATATCGACATTGAGTCGTATCATAGTGATGGTGATACATGGCAATATTTAAATATAATAGGAGATGCTACGAGCGTCTACCTTTGAAATATACATATTTATATGTATTGACGGTATGTGGGGCCGTCAAAATAATTATTGATATCGATATTGGTTCGTATCATAATATATGGTGCATGACAATATAATTATAAAGTTGGAAGTTGTTTCAGGCAACTATCTAACAAATAAATATTATAAGAGTGGCAAATAAATTAACAGACGGTAATGGCAGCAGCCGTCTTATTAAATAAAAAATATAAATGTGCGTGATGGGGCGACACGTACAGTGAGATGATTGAGAATCATCCCGACAAAGAAATGTATCATACGATACATTAAAGTGGGCGATACACTTTACAGATCGAAGATCTGTTATACTTTGTATATTGTAGACCTGTCTCGTTAATTTATTAGGGAGCATGGAATACAATATACGCAATTTGTAAAACTGTGCCGACCGCCGGACTTGCGCTAAATCGTTACGTCTAGCCATCGGATTTCTGAAGTTCAATTAGTCTTTCGTGTACGTTCGTAGGGTGTTTCATACATCACTGTTGGCATCCTCAACTGCGATAGACGAACGATATGGAAGGATCTCGTATTGGCTTGATGTAAAGTGATTCCGCGAGTCCGTTAAAGTCGCTCTGTCGACTCATCGGTCGTTCGAAAAACTCTGAAACGTTATCGAAACGTATCTATATATGTCATCAAAAAGAAAACATAAAACGACGATCTGGTACGATCACTTTGCCTCCGAGTGACGATTAATATGTTTGACGGTATGTGGGGCCGTCTAAATAAATATTGATATCGACATAGAGTCGTATCATAATGATGGTGATGCATGGAAATATTAAAATATAATAGGAGATGCTACGAGCGTCTACCTTTGAAATATACATATTTATATGTATTTGACGGTATGTGGGGCCGTCTAAATAATTTTTGATATCGACATTGATTCGTATCATGAATAAGTACCATAAATAGTAATGGTAGCAGCCGTTTTATTAAATAAAAATATAAATGTGCGTGATGGAGCGACACGTACAGTGAGATGATTGAGAATCATCTTGACAAAGAAATGTATTTTACGATACATTAAAGGGGCGATACACCTTACAGATCGAAGATCTGTTATACTTTGTATATTGTAGACCTGTCTCGTTAATTTATTAGGGAGCATGGAATACAATATACGCAATTTGTAAAACTGTGCCGACCGCCGGACTTGCGCTAAATCGTTACGTCTAGCCATCGGATTTCTGAAGTTCAATTAGTCTTTCGTGTACGTTCGTAGGGTGTTTCATACATCACTGTTGGCATCCTCAACTGCGATAGACGAACGATATGGAAGGATCTCGTATTGGCTTGATGTAAAGTGATTCCGCGAGTCCGTTAAAGTCGCTCTGTCGACTCATCGGTCGTTCGGAAAACTCTGAAACGTTATCGAAACGTATCTATATATGTCATCAAAAACAAAACATAAAACGACGATCTGGTACGATCACATAGTCTCCGAGTGACGATTAAATATGTTGACGATAAATTTGTAAGAAATGTGCATTGCTCAATAAAGAATCTCGATTTCAATTATTATTTTCGATCGAGTGCTCGTAATGTTATTTGGTGAATTACCACTAAATAGTGTGAGCACTGCGCTGAATATACTCTAGCATTTTCTTGATGATTTGATATTGGAATGCAAGACGCTGTGGTTGATTTCGGTCACCGCCGATTATTGAGCCCTTTATCAATGTCGTCTTGAATTTGTATAGGTGACGCAAAAGTGAGGCGCGATGCTCTACGTTGCGATATAATTCGTGATACGTAGAGTGTCCCTCATACTGTGACATCGAGGTAGAGGCTATTGTATACAACTTCGGTTGGAACACTGTGTGTCCCTCGCTCTGTCTAGCCTAGAGTAGTGTATGCGCCATGTGGTACTGCTGTGCTATTTTTAATCGACGTTACGATGTCTCGGATGATGTCTTTCGTTGATTAACTATACCGGAACCACGACCGAATTTTGCTCAGCGTTGCTGACGCCATTACGATGGTGGAAGTGATACGTTGCAGCAGTGATGGACCCTCACTGTGGATTTCACCCATAGTGTTTAAGTGTAGATCGCTTAAGAGTGATGTGCATTGATTACATTTGCCTCGCCTTTGTAGAGACGTTATTTCGTTTGAGATTAGTTAACACCTTCCTGATGGCATCGGTATTATTACACTCACCACTTAGGCACTGGGTTCTATACCTTGACGAGAGTCACAATTACATTAGAGAAATGTACTTGACTATGCACTGAACTAATCTGATCCGAATTTAAATTACTATTAAAACGCAAACCTAGAAATATAAGTTTTAGATATTAAGGTATAGGAGGTATCAACAAAATATTAAAGAAAATGTACTTTGCTACATGTTTCAAATAAACTAAAGATATAAATTTTAGGTAATAAGGTATAGGAGGTATCAACAAAATATTAAAGAAAATGTACTTTGCTACATGGTTCAAAATTAAACTAGATATATAAGTTTTAGATAATAAGGTATAGGAGGTATCAACCAAATATTAAAGAAAATGTACTTTGCTACATGTTTCAAATAAACTAAAGATATAAATTTTAGGTAATAAGGTATAAAAGGTATTGATAAAACAAACCATAAGGTTATGACAAAACAAATATATAATAAGTAACACAACACATTTATAGGACCACATGATTGTAGTTATAATACAAAAGAACATATACATATATGTGTGTCTAGGGAACATAATAATTTAGTTATAAGTGTAATATTACGGTTAAACGTAGAATATGAATATATTCACGCCGTTTGTATTTAAGTTTTAAATTCGAGTTTATCACAATATTATAGGAGGTTATTAATAAGGTTCAGTAAGGAAAAGTCATTCAATTATATTCGAATCGGCTGGAGAACATATGATAAATGGTTTTTTAATCATTATGGATCTACAGTTACGAATTTAACATAACAACCTTGATTGTCATGACGAGTGTTGAAAAGAACTTTAACTTCACAACTATATTAAATGTCAATATAAGGCACGAGTAGGAGCACAATAAGTGTTCGATCTCATTTGAGGAAGGTTCATAAAATGTAGGACGGAAACTACTGTAAGCGGCGGGCGCGGGGCCGTTTACCTCCTCTCCTCCTCTTAATTTTTTTTAAGTATTTTAATTTTTATTTTCCTATTTTAATTAAGTAAGGATGGAGTGGAGCTACTTCTATTAGCAACTATATTAACGAGGTGTTAATAGAAGATGAGATCGGGTCTTGATCTTTTATTTTTTATCAACCTATAAACATACTCATTACGAAGTTTTATTTAATTTCTTATAATCATTTGAACTTGTGATCACTGATACTCTAAAAGAACTTGGTTAATACAAAAACAACGTAAAACGGGTC
The DNA here is from genome assembly GCA_036937285.1 of Euphydryas editha. Classification (NCBI taxonomy): domain Eukaryota; kingdom Metazoa; phylum Arthropoda; class Insecta; order Lepidoptera; family Nymphalidae; genus Euphydryas; species Euphydryas editha. The sequence goes on along the minus strand of JAUPFZ010000005.1, from coordinate 19,522,172 downwards.
CTAACTAACTAGACGATATAACGAGCCATACTACAAATAATATTATTTTTAATTTTTATATGATCTCTCTCTATGGTGGGAGTATTAAATAGTTACAAGATGCAGATGCAGATGTATGTGTATAAATATTTGTTTCCGGTCTGTGTGAATGTCCTCGTGAGTCTCCCCACCGTGCTTCGGAGAGCACGTAAAGCCATTGGTCCCGGTTGTTATCATGGATACCCGGTAATGATCCTTACTCATGGTAGGGAAATTGTCTTCCAACCCGCAGTGGAGCAGTATGGTGAATTAAGCCCCAACCATTCTCCTATATTGAGAAGAGACCTTTGCCCAGCAGTTGGACGTTAACAGGTAGATTTATTTCAGATAATATCAAAAAGACAAAATTTACATTATGTGCCACCTTCAGTGTGTGTGTCCAATGTGTCCTAATATTTATTTATTTTTTTATATTATGTACAATTGACAAATGAGAACAATTTTTTTCAAATGTCATCATACAAATTTAATTATCTCGTAGTCCGAATTACATTCCGAGAAATTCATAACTCTTTGAATACAATTATTTTGTACGAAATGAAAGTTGCTAAAGTTTAAACCTTATTAATGAATTAAGAGTGTACAAGATCAGCCATCCTACTTAGGCCTGTTGAAAGATTTTAATGCTTTTATTTGAGAAATGAATATTTAAAGTGATAATTGAGTCAGACGAACTTGTTTAATTATTAACATAGTATTCTTTTGTAGATAAAAAAGAAAAGATTAAGTAAAGTTTTTCTTTACGTAGATCACGATTAGAGTGTCGTTTATACATATATTATAGAACTATAAATGATTGTATCATTAAGCCTGTTTTTTAAGGGATGGAGATTGTTTTCTTTCCTATAAAGTTGTAAATATGCGTGAGAGCTCATTTGAGCTTAGCCATTGAAAATCCTTTGTCTATGGTTTGGGAACAAACACGACAAAAAGAAAAGACACATCTATATAATCTATTCAATATTTCTCATAAACTATCGGAGCAGCCATTGCTATAAGAAATAAATAAGCCCCTCATCAACCTACCATATGATATTGAGATCAATAAAATTTCTAATTAATTATTTGATTTGTTTAAATAAAATAAAGCAAAGTAAACCGAATAAACAGATTTCCTGGATCAAGTCGAATCAAATCAAATTTTTTCTCAGGGAAATATAATACTTTTTGGACGAATTTCTAGATCTATTTATCTAACTTTAACAACTATTTTTGAATTAGAAATTTTATTCACTGAGTAAAATTACAGGCTATATCACGCTTGAAGTCATAAAAGCTATAATCGTAAATGTGGTTTATTTCACGCGTGTCGTCTAAACCAGAATAGAATATTATTCTGTACGAGACAGCGGCACATAGCAGTAGACGACGGTCCCTAACTACTCGTATTCGTAAAGATTCGTATTTATTCATTTATCCAATCGTAATTACATGGACTTATTATTAATTATTTTTAATTCGAATTTGATATTATTTAAATTATTTAGTGATTCGTTCATATTATTCGTTCGTAAGTTTTTTGAAATTCTTGTTAATAGCTTAAGATAGAAATAGGAAAATTTTAGTATATAGTTTTTCGGCTAAGAATATTCATAGGTTTTTTTTATAGATTATAGTTATGAATTTATGTTTTGTTTTTTGAACAGAAATTCATTATTTTTTATAAAATGTAAGCGATGTGCGCACGATAAAGGCTAATGCCACTCGCGAGCCCAGCGTAAATCGTATGCAAAATAGTTAAAATAATATAATATATAATAGATGATATATAGAAAAAGGTACGAAATGATAATAAATAATGATTTATTGAAATAAATAGATATCCAGGGTGAGGTAAGGGTCCACTGGCCAGCCAATCATAGAACAGTATAAAAGGCGTCGCCAATTTGGGTGACGCCGGCCATTCTTCATTCGAAAACAAGACTATTCGAGATAAATCGAAGGTCGAAAAGAGTCTCCTCCTTACTAGCGGCAGTTATCTACGAAATAGTGTTTTATTGAAGACCCCAGCGAACTCGACGTCAGATCCAGCAATCAATGAACCAACTTTAGAATTACTTCGTTTAATACAATCCTGTTTCTTGTCGACTAGAGTCCGGTACAATAATTTTTCAAGTATTTTATGTTTTAATAATCTTTATTCAAACTATCTGTTAAATAATATACTTAAGGTTATTTCCAAATAAAATCTGTACCCACTTAGTACTTTAGCGATAGATGACGACTAAGTTAAAAATAAATAAGTCATCTTAGAATAAGAAAAATAAGCATATATTGATAATAACATAACAACAGTAATTTATACACTTATTTATTTTGAGAATTATACACAATATATTCATTTATTTTTTAAACGTTACTTTTTTTAAAATTATTATTGTACTTTAAATATGATATCATTATACTCTAAATATTTAAAAATCAAATTGTATATAAACTCGTCATCGCCGTAACGCGTTACCGTTACATTGTCGTCGTCCGAATAATTCATTTACCATTTGGTCGCGCCTAAAGAAGTTTTAATTCAAAAAATACCCATTCTCAAAGGTCTATACATATCGGTAAGTAATCATTGCTACTATATGTTTAAATAATTAAATTAGAAGACTATTTACTGCTAGATTAATTAATTAGTTTACACGCAGCAACGTTAATTGTATAACGGTATATTGTGCTGCTAGTGATTATTATGGCATTAATTATTGTGATCCTATGTATATCATGTTTATATTATCGTGAACGATATTATCTTAAAAGCTGTTTGACTATTAAATTTCCTCTTGAATATCTTTTACATTGCATAAAATTTGACACTGAGGATCGTTGGGAAAATTATTCTGTAGGCATTTTTCCATCCTACATAGTGTTTCAGTTGATTTAATATAAAAGAAAAATAAGAAAAACTCATACCATAACTGGAACGCTCACTTAATAAAATTGTATATTCAAATATACACCTTGAAATAACTAACATAAGGTTGACATTTGTTTCCAACATGTAACGTGAAAAAATCGTTCCGAGCATTTCGTTGACTACTGGTACTTTGTCTCTTTCTTACAAGTTGCCTTGAACCCATGGTAGAAAAAGATGCAACCCCTCTCCAAGGAACGTTTTTTGAGTGCATGTGCGCATTCCAGTTTGTATATAAATTGCTTGACGGTAAATAAGTATGTTTGATGACTGATTCAAATAAACAACATATATGTAAAATTTCACGTAAATAATCTGCTCTTTTACTGGTACTTTGGTAGATACTTAAAAAATAATGATAAATAAATAAAATATAAAGATTATCTACTTATTAATTATAAAAGCAAGATTTATATTAAACTATTTATTTACTAAATGATTTTAAATTAAGAAACGGTTGATTTTCAATAGTAATATTTGTAATTGCAACTTAGAATAAAATTACAAGAATGAAAAAAAAGATCATAGAATTTCTGTTATTTTATATTCAATACTATTATATAATGTAGCTAAGGGTACGTTTTCCTTTGTTGCTTGCATTTTATCTCAAGACAACTAGCTCCACCTACTAATATATCGAATAAATTGAATTCCAATAGTTTGAATGGGAGGAAATGCTTGCCTTATCATATGCGAATGGCTGCAATAGAAAATGCAATAATATATTTTTCAATACAAGTATATCTGAGTAACGCGTAATTTCTGAACAATCATGTTACACTGTTAAGTTATTTTTTTAACATCACATCCTAGAATAATCAGTAAAACTTTAATTGGGTCTAAATTCATGAAGAATCAGAGAGTAGTTTTTAGAGGCTACCTTAATTAAATTTCGTAATGTGAGTAACAAAGACGGAAGCACTTTCACTGGTACTCATTTTTAATTCTTCTTCTAACCTAAACAAGTATAATTTAGCCAGCACCTTTGATCATATTATGCGCTTAAATCATCGTCATGTAGTCAACGTTCGGTGCACTTGCTCTTTTAAAAAAGAAACCTAAAAAGAAAGTTAAGAAATTGTAACAGAAAAAAGCAATAAATACAAAAAGTATTTCATTGATTATAATATAGTATTTAGTTTTATGAGTATACCTATATTATAGTCATGTAATCTTCATTATAGTTATTCATATATATATATATATATATATATATATAATTATACAATAATATGTACTCAAGTAGCCTGAGTTGTCTGTAATTGAATCGATCAAGAATAGATCAAATACTTACATTACATTATAATTATATTATGTAATTAAGTAAAGAAAAATAGTGTTAAAACATTTCTTTTGGCAAACTAAATCGCTGGTTTTAGGTAAAATTTAACGTTTTACTAACTTTATAACTCCCGCGTAAATAACAATTGCATAATAATTAATTTCAGACAAAACAAGTTAAGCAAGCCACAAATTCAATATCTCCGTTACAAAATAAATCAAAGGTGGATTAGGGATGACACTGATTAAAATTTCATAGGAATAATTGCTTTTCGGTGAGGAAAAACAAAAGTAGTTGATAGATTTGAATGATTTATTTATAAATACCATGTATTTAATGTGTGAATTCATCTGTATATGCGTGATTTAGTAACTTCAGTAAACACACGTCTCACTGTGTATAAACATTTAAAATAGGTAATGTATCTATTTTGAAAAATTGTTATAGGAATAATAACTCTCTTCGTCTTAGACTTACATTAAATATAATCTCATGTAATGATATTAATTCTTCGTGTGTTTATTTTTGTATGGATGTTTTTTTTTTTATTTTATTTGTAGTAGGTATGTATATATGTATTTAAAGATGTATCTCCGTATTTATATGTGTATGTTTATTTTGCTCGTACTGTTGTCTAGTCCTACCTCAACACTGTATTTTATTATTTTTCACGCCTTAAGGTTGACTGGTAGATAAGGCCGTACGGCCTTAAGTCCGCCTTTTGCGCAGCTAGTTATTTCGATGTGTTGTTATGTTTTTTTTTTTTTGAGTTATGTAATAAAGTTTGAATAAAAAATAACAATGTCGGCTGTGTAGCTATATGTCAGTGACCTCACGATTTGTGACATGTAATATTTGTATGTATAAACGTACATATTGTTCCAGTTTTCCGTCACACTTGATTAGGGGAATCACAGCCATATTTAATTGCCATATTATAATAACATAGTGCTTACATAGCTTTCTTAAATCAAATTACGATATATCTTAAATACAATACGTGACAAAAAAAATTAAGTATTATTGATAACGTAAATATAAACCTAATTTAAAATATCTTAGTGTATATCTGTAAATAAATAAATATGCTTAACGTAGGTACACACACGGTCGCATGATCCTAAAATAGGGAAATTAATGCCTGTGTTTAAGGTAATAGCCGACTGATACACATTTTTTTTGAATAAATATAAATATAAATAAATACATAATACACCCAGTCTCGGGACTGGAATCGAACCTATAACCCCGCAGCAGAGCAGAAAGCAGGGTCGCTGCCAACTTCGCCAATGGGCCGGTCAAATGTAAAATTGGTATGATTAGCATAAAACTAATAAACTATAATAATTGTGTGAACATCTTAATGCGGTCACAGAATACATCTACTTATCAAGTTGCAACAGTATAGTTCTTATAGTTTTGGAAAAAAGTGGCTGTGACATACGGACGGACAGACAGACAGACATGACAGACATGACGAATCCATAGTTCCGTTTTTGCTATTTGGCTACGGAACCCTAAAAAAGAATTGAAATATTAAAAGATGAATAGATAAACAAATGCTACATTTAATAGTAACAGAACATTAATATTATAACTAGGTATAGATGATAGATAATAGAGGTTAGATACTAAGAGATGTGAATACCTAGAAATGCTAATGAGTCACCAATTAGGATACATTATCTGTTATATCCGTTGTATATGTAAATTACACAATCGTAATAACAATGTCTAATATAGTTGCTCAAATAAGAATATAGTAGTATATAATCTTCGCTTAGTCTAAGATTTTGCGACTATACCTTGTTCAACCGTTTATTATCTTTTTGACACATCAAGAAAGTTCGACATTAGTGACACCCTCACACGTTACCGATAAATAAAATAATAATCGATTTTATTGAAGACGAATTTTCAACCGATTGTTCGTCACTATTACTAACGCCACTCTGAATATAGCCGAATTTTATATACTTTTATCGACTGGCAATCATCATCAGGTACAGTCCCAGGAAATTGATATAGGATCACGACAATTTTGTTTCGTTTCAATACATTTTTTTAAACCGACGACCGTTCTTGTGTAGTGTTGACTAAAGTCACATCAGTGCAATGATCACTGAAAAATATTTGTTTCTTGTATAGGTGTTTCTCTTTGAGCATCGCTCCACGTATGCCTCTTATTCGAAAACCGTAGTAGACCAGCACTGGTAGATTAAGTTCCAACCTTTCTCCTTTATAAGAAAGAGGCATTTGCATAACAGTATGATATACTCTACTGTTTATTCTAATTTTTTTTTTAAATTAATTTAATTTTTTTTTTTTTACTTATTCAAAGTTGTTTTTGTGCCGTTTGCAGTCGAAACACTTGGATATTGGAGTAGCAGTGCAAAAAAAAAAATCTAAAAGAATTAACCCCACGTCTCATAGCTTCCACGCACCGGTGACAGAAGGGCCGGTGCATTTTTTGCCCAGAGAATCGGAACTGCGATTCAACGGGGAAATGCTGCTAGTATTCTTGATACCATTTACAATTAAGAAAAAGAAAAAAAAATAATCAAATGCGCAATTATCGATTAGGAAATCAAAAACGGAAAATAGAAAAAAAAATTAGTAATATATTCATTCTAAGCGTAGCATCTCAAGCTTATTCCTATGGATGAAAAAAAGTTACAGATAAAAGATACTTGCACCTATAAATAAACATAATAATATTTTTTATGTGAAAACATGAATCAGTATGTGAGGAGCCTAAATCGCTGATTGATGTCGATTCAATTTTCCGCTGACTAGTTTACAAAGTTGGAAAGTTTCACAAATTATTGTGTCCAATAAACAAAAAACAAAAAAATAAATAAAACGAATTGTATTGATGGAACGTCGAGGAATAAATTTGCATTTCGTAAAGCGAGTAAAATCGTTGACGTCATGGATCGGTTAGTCGATAATTCGCTTTCATGTTTTGTTTAAGCAATGTGCGGATTGCACGTTCCAGTACAAACGTAGGCTAACGATGATATGCATACAAATATTAAATACTAAACGTCACGCGTAGTTTCAGGTACGAACAGCGCGTTCCAATGTATGCGTAACCGGGAATGTGCATTCCAGAGTGCTATGATTGTTATTATCACTATTTTGTATTGGAATAATTGTAATTGTAGCTATAAATAGACTTTTTTTTTCTCTGTTGCGTATATTTACGGTGAATTTTTTATTTCTTTTTTATTTTTATATCTATTTTTTATCTTTATAATTTAGTGTTTTTTTTTGTTTTTGTTGTTGTTTTAATTGTATATAATAAATAATAAATAATAAACGTCACACACTCAATATTTACTAAGAATGAATATAACTATGTATTTATTTTATACATTTTTTCTTTTTTTTTTTTTAATATACAAATATTGTAGTCATTAAGTGTCTGAAATGTGATGAAACGGCAAATTAATGTATTTTTACTTTATTTTGAAACGTAAAGAGAAAATAAGACAAATTACCCCGTAAAAAAATCAAAATTTTCGACTTTATCATATTAATATATTAGTGTTATATCTCGATAAATCGGAAGAGAGAGAAAAAAAAAACAGGGACATTCCTTCAAGGGACTTACGAACTTACGAACGACCTAAGATCGTGTCTCATCGATAATGTGAATCGCGCTTCATACCATCAGGAACAGTGAAAAAACGCGTATACTGGAGAAAATAATGAAGAATCAATTTAATTTTAATAGTAAAATTATAATTTTTTTAAATATTCGAATCTTATTGTATTAAAAATTGATAGATACTCCTTGTATTTTCATATCCTCTCCTTTTGTTCTTATACATATATAGTTTTTGATATTATTAACAGTAGTACATTATTGTAATAACATAATATTGCATTATTACCTGCAAACATGGTAAGAGCAGTTTTGGTTTTGGTTTTGGCAGAATTGTAAAAAGTGGCTGGTACTTAATGGAAATAATATGCAGTTGCTGAAGAACTTTAGAGGAGACATGTTTATAGCAGTAGATGTCCATCGGTACATTAGAATAATATGACGACATAACTGACATTATGCATCATGTCAATTATAAATAAATATTTCCCAGAATTTCTATATCAGCTTTATTTTTTCCCATAACTTTAAGAAACGTAAATGTACCTATTGAATTAAGCTAAACTGAATCAGCCTGTAAATGTAGAACTGCTGCGCAAAGACTTTTCCTCCATATAGGAGAAGGGTTGGAGCTTAATTCACTATGCTGATCCACTGCGGTTTGGGAGATAAATTCCCTATTATGGGTAACGAGCGTTATCAGATGTCTGTGCTAACAACTGAAACCACCGGCTTTACGTGCTCTCCAAGGCACGGAGGGAAGACTACAAAGAAATACACCCAGACAAACACATATTTACACCAATACGAATATCTGCTCCGAACGGGAATCGAACCTGCGACCGCCGGCGTTGAAGCGACTTATCGCACCACTACACCAGAACGGTCGTCAATGTACCTATTATTGTTTATTATTTATGCGCCATGCACTACTATCGACATAAAGTAACTAAATAAACTAACGTTTGTTTCGTTTAAATAACTGAAATATTAATGATTTTTTAAGAATCAATAATTAAATATACTAGCATTAAAAAAATATATTAGAGTTCCGTACAAAAACAAATTTCAAGCAATGCAACAGCTAGTTGCCTTATAAAAGACTCACCCATAAAAAATAAGATATGAGTCTATATTTTATTTTAATTGGGTTAAATTTTGGGTCATTGGGTTTTAATTTTTAGGGTCTTTCCAACCTAAAGAGTCATTAACACGATATAAAAGACAGGTGTGAATATATTCATAAGCATGGAGCACAGGTGTGTGCAATGATGGTCTGGTTGTAAAGTTAATATGCAAGTCACGGGAAACTAGCTATGTATTCCACAAAAAATTCATTGAAAATTTTGAAAAAAAAAAGTCGAAATGTAGACTAATTATACACTTCTGTGTATGATGTAAAGTATATAATATTATAATTGAGAAAACATTTTTGGTTTCAGGTTTAAAATCGTAGGTTTACATTTTGATGATTCTACTCTACCTCCTATTATTGATTAGTTCCGGATCATAAAAGGGTATAGGATATTCGCACTTTTTTTAACAGTAGACCGGCGATGGAAATTCCTCTGGATGAGCTTAGGTTTTATTAAATAACTATTAAAATATTTAAAAGTAAAAATTAATCAAATGCAGTTATGGATATTTATTTTTTAATAGTATAACTGACGGCCGATGGAGCATAAAGGTTCTCGAGTAGAGACCACGCACCGACAAGCGCAGCGTCGGGCGCACACCCGAGAGATGGACAGACGACTTGAAGAGAGTCACCGGAAGCCGTTGGATGGAGGTTGCTTGGAACCGGTAACTCTGGAGGTCGATGGGAGAGACCTATGTTCAGCAGTGGATGTGAATATCTTTCTCATGTTGGAAATAAATTCTAATTTGAAATTCAAATAATAATTAAAATTCTCATATATAAAAATATTAAATGAACTTTACGTAATGTACTCTTTTGTAGGCCTAGATTTTTGTTTTTAAAATTTATTTGCTTACTGAAATTTATGATATCTTCTTATTCAAGAGTCCAAAGTATCAGGTGATTGAATTATGTGAACATCAGTGTATGTTGCCAGTAAACAAACTTCTGAAATACTGCTGCTGAGCTCAGAAAAGTCAAGAAAAACCACTTGTCTCTGTTATTAAGGATAGTAAAAAAAGTCTTATATAATTATAAAGTAGGTATGCAGTATAGCAAGCTATATATTTTCAAGTACTTTGATTAGAACAAACATACTTGATAGAACATAAACGGTATAATAGTGAAAACGCGGCTTAAAGCGTTCAAATACCTTGCTCAAATTCCACTCTGTAAAGGGACTAAGACTTGCATATTTTAAAAACATTTCTATAATAATAAAATTTATTGAATTACATATTTTAGAAGGAATAAAATATTTTATTATTTGTAATTTTTATATTCTAATATACAAAAAATATTGCACTGCTACGAAAAGCTTCGTTCGCCTTCGGAGTACTGCATCCTTAGAGTATAACTGTATACTCTAAGATTCCATCTTAATTTGCCACGCCATTTAATTGAAAAGTAGTGAATATTGTACCAGTGCCGATAATTCTTGAAACCAAAAAAAATTGTATTAGGATGTATCCCATTGGAAAAGGAAGAGAATATAACAAAAATTCAGGAAAAAAATAAATTACGGGCGATCTGAAGTCGGGAAGTGGAAGGGGTGGGAGGATTAAGGGTAAGAAACGGTTTATCGTGATTTCCGGCAAAACTACAAGTCCTATGGAAAAAAGTTGAATAGTAAAGTTGTAGGTAGTAAAAAGATCTACAACTTTTGTATTAACATTTTTTTCACATCACCTCAAAATTTATGTTAAAAATTCAAATAACCAAGTTTTTGGTTTTTTATTTTTATCTTTTTCAAAAATAATTTTTTCACGAAATTTTGTGAAAACTTACCTTTTTATGTCCCAAATACATGTTTTTTTTTTTATTTATTTATTATATTGAACTTGAAAAAGCACCCTAATTTTCAGTCGAAAATTCTCACGACAATCAGAACAGAACAAAACGTGAAACGAACGAACAGAACAGTCACAACAAAATATAAGCTTTCTTAAAAAAGTGAGTAGGATTTTTTTTTTCTTTATATCTCTACTTTCTGATGGTGTAAAACATATAGGTATATACATTACTACGGTAAATTTTCTGAGAAAATGCTACGAAATAACAGGTATTATAGATTCTAGACCCTCCTAGCCCCTTACCCACTTCTTTCACTTTTTACCATTTTCAAAGGCTTCGGCACTGGTCTATATATTATATGTACGCCTAAGACAAAAAGGATATAAATACAAAAATAAATATTAGTTTTATCATATATGATTCGTTTCATGATCCCATAAAAAATAAATAAGTCTGTCTCTGGCTACACCCGATTTTAAATATCAATACTTGCTTTTTATTCCTTTTGTTTAATATTTAATATTTCACATTATTTTCCGCTTCCGTGTGCTTTATAAGAATATTTTATATTTAAGAATCTTTCCCAATACGTAGAATTTCGTGAGTAATATTTTCTATCATATTGGTCACATTTCAATTTCGTTCAAACAAACAAACTTCAGTTTGTTTCACTACTATTTCTCAATTTGTTTATTATCTATAAATTTAACTGAGCCAAACTTACTTCATTAATTTAACTTGATCTAAATTATTAATTTAAGGAATTCTTCTTACGCTTGCCATAAAGTTTTGTAATGATTTAAAACTAAGATTAAAAATATTTTTGAGTTTGATAATTGACTACAACGTCTAAGACTATTTGTGTGTAACTGTTTATGGAAACACTCATTGTAATTATTAATTTGTCTTTAGTAATGCTATTAGAGACAAATAATTCATAAAACCGAAAAGTATTATTTCTCATTTTGCCTCATTCGTTTTGGTCTAAGATGAGATAAAGGTATCAAGATGAGATCCTCTGAGAACAACATAGCCTATTGGTTAGCGTAGAGAGATTAAACACAGGAACCTATTACATTATATGATATTGATGACAAATTACTCAGCAAGACAGAAGAAATATTTCAATCGAGAAACACAAATGAGGTTTAACCCTGGGGTAGTTATATAAAGCTAACTATTTATAAAATGGAAACAAATCTTCGTTTCGTCATATCCCTTACAGATTTAAGACTGATGTTATTGCTTCCATTTTTAATAATGCAGATATACCGTGAATACTGAAGTTAGACCTAAATCACAAACTCTAAAACTTAACAGTAATTAATTGAGTCTATGTAAAAAACTTCCCTGAAAAGTATTATCCATACCATCGATCGGCGACTCAAAAAAAATATTTGAATAAACTTCTAATCTAAACTGAAATGAAGCAGCATCTAAATATTTCATTGCTAGGTATAGACCTCAATGCAAAAAGGACTATGATATAAACAATTAGGAATTTCATCAATACCCTAATATTTTCATAGACATTTAGTTTAATAATTTTTTAAATTTATATTTGCACATTTTTAATTTTTTTCTTTGTATTTTTTTTAAGCTGTCGTATTGACATTAGCGAGGCATACAGATAAAACTCTTTTTTTTTTTAAATTCGTACTAAATTAAAAACTTTTTTTAAATGAAATTCTAAACGAATTCTTTGATCCGTTTGCTCTGTTAAAATACAGAAAGAGGGAAATTCATTAATTGCGATTTAGTTTTTAATTAATTTTAAATTCTTATTAACGTTTCGGATAATTACTATGGTCATATTTATAAGCAGTCTGAGTTAACAGATAAATTAACGGGATGCATGAATATGGATAATATTTTTTTAAAAGATGAATAATAATAGGTATATATTAAAAATATTATTAACGTATACGCCAACAATACGTAACCAAACATATACACTTATGAATGTGTAATGGAAACATTTTAAACGTACCGATACTTTTCAGGCCTTCTAACAAGGATAACAAACATAATAATACAAATGATTGATATTCCATCCTTTACAGAAAATGAAGTGTATTTCGAGCGGATATCAACTTAGAAATGTGAATTTATGGGAAGTAATGCCTGTATTGAAATTTACGCACAGTGAAAACAGGAACCCCCTTGTAAAAAACGAGAGTTACGCGATCTTGACTTGCTTAAGTAGTCATATACAATGTTATAAATGAAAATTGACATATTTACTATCTCATTTTTTTCGAAAATTGAACTCTAAACGTGTTATACAAAATCATGAGTGATTTGACCTTATTGTTGGCACAAGCGAAGCGAATCTTCTATTAAATCAATTTGTTTGCTTCTTGTGATTCCTTATCTGAAAAAAACTACTCTATATATATTCTTGAAATTGATGTACATAATAATAAAAATTCTGTAGAAATGTGTCATGAATCAAGTTCCTTACGTAATTTTATTTTCGAGTCGATCGATTCGATTTCGAGCTTCGCACGCCATCGTGAGTTCAACGTTTGTTAGTATACTTTATAGTTTATGGTATTACGTATATATTGTATTTATATATTGTAGTCTGATACAAAGCATTTATCTCTGTTTAACAGTGTTTTAAATAGATTAAACCTGTGTACATTATTTGTCGTTTTTATTCATTTCTCCCGTAAAAACGTACCATATATTGAATGCGTTATATCCTCATACATGGTCTCAATTTCATCGTCACAGTGTGAAGAGGTCAGTGCATATTCCTGTATCATTTTCAGGAAGTACTTGTCAGTGATTTTGAGTACTAGGTACACACGCTGCTGACTTTCACGACACAGGTCGACACGCTGCTGACTTTCACAATGTTGCTAGCAAGAGTCCTGTGAATCAGAAAACTGACCCCACCTTGGGAAAGTCTACCATTACCTTCACAGAAATAGAATAAGTGACAGGAGTCTCAAATTATCGTTTCCTCAACCTCTCTTCGGTCTTCAGATAGCTTCAGTACACTTCAGTTAATACGACTTAGCTCCACTTCGATTTCGGTGAGGTGATGGCCCAGTCGTGGAGTGCGTCCCTTGTATTCTGTTAGGTGTATTGTTAGATTGCAGTCTATCGTATTCATGTTTAGAAAAATCATTAAAAGAATATCAATGCACATTGCACATATAAAATAAATAAATAAAATTACAAAGTATTATTTTTATTATTTAATTCGAACAAGAATTATATAAAAAATACTCACAAATAGCCGACTAATTACTTAAAAAAATATATAAAAGTAAAATATTTTACATTCCATTTAATAATCATATTCCTTTTCCGACAGATATTGAAAGGGAAGAAGTTAAAAAAAAAACCGCTTTACTTGAATATGTTTAAAAGGACGAGAATCCTTTGAAGGTCTTATTTTAATTAGTCTAGAACTTTAATATAATATCTCTGGGTCCATCCAATTGCAATATTATTTATATTTTGTATTTAGATTTTACTTTTATTACATTATTTATATCGCATCGCATCAGCCTATCGCAGTCCACTGCTAGACATAGGCCTCCATAAGCTCGCGCCAAATATCCCGGTTTTCCGCAAACCTTATGCAGCCTCTACCGGCGATCTTGCGTAAGTCGTCGGTACAGTGGGCCGGAGGACACCCCACACTGCGTTTGCCGATACGTGGTCTCCACTCCAGGACACATCTGCTCCAGCGGCCATCGGTTCTTTTTTTTCATGTTGAAAATCCATTATGGACACCAATTCGGCGCAAGGGCACCGTATAGTGGTTATGCCCAACTTCCTCGGGCTAAAAACCCCACGTGTGAGCAGTTATCTGCCTGGGTGGGGTGAGATGGGGAGGCCCCTGATGAACATCCGGGGCCCCGGCACAAGGTGGGGTGGCCTTACTCACAACAAAGGCCACCCCTCAGACATGTGGAGTCGCGCTGTTAAGTTGGCCGAAGTCCCCCAACTATCGGCCAGCGACCTCATTATTACGAGGAGAGTGGAGGTGAGCAAACCGTTTTCTCCTTACCCCCGTGCGTCTGCGTCGGAGCGGGTCAGCAGAGGCTTCGTCCTCCCTAGCCCGCTATGCGGTCTCTTTCTGCGTCATTACCTCCTCGCAGAAAGAGACCGCCGCCTGCCACGATCTATTACTGTCGAGCATGGCTCTTACGACACTCAGCAGTGAGAGATCCCGCCCGAGGACCGCTGAAAGCGCGCGATTCGTCACACGCGTGGCAGGCTGGAGTCGCCTCCCAACTGACGATTTTGTGCAGGTATTTACCGAAGTACCAGTGTCCGGAAAGCACCTGCACCAAACGGAAGGTCACCGGCACGAACCGCCGCCTCAACCACTTACGAAGGACCGGCCTGACCGCGTTCACCATTGACTACCCAGGAACCGCCGCAACAGGGTATCCCCCGGGATCTCCTCGTCGCCACGAAGTGGTATATTAGGAGGAGGATCTCCGCCTGCAACTGCCCAGGGGGAAGCAGTCATCGGTCCTGCGATATACGTGACCAGCCCACTGCCACTTTAGTTGCTTATTCTAAGGGCTATGTTGGTTACTTTGGTTATCTTGCGGATAATCTCATTTCTGATTTTATCCTTGAAAAAGACTCCAAGCATAGCCCGTTCCATAGCACGTTAAGTGACTTGAAATTTGCGCCTTTAAAATTGTATAACACATGTAGGACGCACTGCTCGAAGACTTTTGTCTTTAGGCATTGCGGAATCGTCGAATCAAGACTCGACGGAGCCTATAAAATGCCGCCCAGCCCAACCGAATCGTCTTATCGGCTTCTTTCTCAAAGTTGTTTCAGCCAAGTTGAATTGTGTGCCTAGGAAGACATAATCCTATACAACTTCGAAAAGGGTACCATCGACAGATATCGGTTTCGGCATGACATATGTATTGACATAACTTTCATCTTGTCCAAATTCATACCGAGACCGACCAGTCGGGAGGATTCATTCAGGTCGCCTAGTATCCGGCCTAGCTCCGCCAATATCTCTGCAAAGATGACGATATCGTCGATTAAACGAAGGTGTGAAATGTATTCGCCGTTAATATTTATTCCTCGTCCATTCCAATCCAAAGTCTTAAAGACATCCTCCATCGCGTTGTTAAACAGTTTCTGGGACATTACATCCCCCTGTATGTAAATATTAAAGTTGTTTTTTATATTATAACTAGCGGCCCGCCCTGACTTCGCACGGGTATTTAACTAAAATTTCAAAAATTATAAATTTATATTTTTTATCACCTACACCTGCGTCGATACTGGAAAATATTTTATAATAGATTGGTTGAGTTCTCAAACTGCAAAAAGCTAAGTATTGATATCAATTTCAAAGCAAATAACTTTCAGCCCCTTTTAACACCGTTAGGGGATGAATTTTGATAAAATACGAAACACGTCTTCAATCAATTCTGTTAAAGAATATTTATGCAAAATTTGAAGTAGATTGGACCAAGGAATCACGTTATCCCATACAAACATTGCCCCCCTTTTTCACCGTCTTAGGGGTAGAATTTCGTAAAATTCGTTCTTAACTGATCTTTACTCGGCAAAAGGAATATTTATATCAAATTTTAAGTCTCTAAGGTCATACAATTCTAGAGATATCGTGATGAGTGAGTGAGTGAGTGCCTTTTCGCTTTTATATATTAAGATTACAACTTAAGTAGCTATAATCATCTAACTTTGTACAATCAATAAACAAATAACGACCAAATATTTTAACTACAAACAAACAACCAAGACCTTAGTACACTAAGGTATTAAATGCAAAAAAAGCGTTTCTTTAAATATGGGCGCGGCTAATTCTTTCGGCCGAAGTTTTGGACAGCGCGATTCAAAAAATTATATTTTGTATACTGCGCCATCTATCTTGTTACGATTCGTTAGACCAGCTGTTAATAGATGGCGTCACATTAGGTACCTATTTCTATTTTCTTAAATATTTATTTTTAAATTTAATTAGAATGAAACAAAAACTAAATGTTACTGTGAGTTATGTATAATTTTTATGTATTAAAGTTATTTACATTGGTTTTATACTTTTTACGTGATACGCGCACAGACAAAAAATTATAAGAGATGGCGCTGATTGAAATTAAATCGCGCTATTAAAATTTATTCTTGATGATATATAGTGTATTAATAAAACGGAGGTTTTAACAGATTTATTATATGTATAGATATGAATTCACAAGTGTGCCGAATCGATGGATAATTTATTTAACTGTAGTGCTGACCAAAATGCAATTAAAGCTATTGCAGCTAAAGCCAAATACCGTATAATTTTGCAAAAAATACTTTGCTATCACTACTAATAATACTATAACCTATAATAGTAGAATTTTTTGAATGATGAAAATAATGAAAAATGATCCACAGAGTATATGTATACATAAATATGCAAGTCCTATGATTTCATAGTAATTTATGGAACGACAAAATGTACAGATTCATTTAAATATATAGCATTTAGATATGGAAGTAATCTCGTACCTTTGACGTAACTTTTATCCCGTAGAGGGCTTTGTGTTGCTTAGATCATAGGACCACTGGAAAGACTTACAACTTATTTTATTCTATTTTCTAGCTCCTAAATCCCTACTTTATGCATGAAAATACACTTCTACGAAACGGTGACTTTAAATAAAGCTTATAATGGTCCGACCTGAAATATTAAATGTATATTTTTGTTAATATTAACAAAATACATGACGAATGACCTTGGCCTGTATTGGTTTCAAAAATAATGACGTCAGGAATGTTCACGTCATTTATTTCTACATTATCATCATTTTCCACGGTGAATCCTTTTATTGAATCTCAAATCTAACAATGAGGAGATATGCAGTCTACGGCAGATCGCACAAGAATGAGTCGAGTAACAATAATCACTCATATTTATATCAAAATTATGAATAGATAAATACATGAATTTTAGTGAAGCTGTTATTAAACAAGTTATGTATTAACAAAAGTTACGATCATTTACATGCAATTATTTTAAGATAAGTAAACAATTACAATTTAGCTTTAAGATAATTTTTAGAATAATAAAAATAGCAATTTTTATGAGAAATATGATTAGTAAAACGTATTAGCGTATAGATTAGTCATCATCTTCATAATCAATATATATATATATATATATATATATATATATATATATATATATATATATATATATATATATATATATATATATATATATATATATATATTGATTATTAATAATATTAATTATTAAATTCGATGCTATGATCAAACTATTTAAAGATATTTTTTATAGAAGGGACTTCCATTTTATACCGCTTAATAAAACAGGAGTTCTCTAAGAAATATAAATCAAACTCGTTATAAAAGTCGACCGAAGAGCTCAATACATCAATTAACCGCCGATCCGTCATCAATGTTAATAATAATTTAATGATCAAAAGTTTCATTTAGTAAAGAAAATTCGAAAACAAATTCATATTTCGTGAAGAATAAACGCCATTAATATTCATTATTGTTTATAAGTTCAAACTTCATACAACTTCTTCGATAGCCCTCGAGTATAGTACTTCAGATATAAGCCATCATTTGAAAAGTTAATGTAAATACGGCCATTGTAATGTTCAATTTAATTTTCATTTGGGCCAAAATCATAAATATTATGAATAATTTATTGTTCATAAAAATATTATTTTATTATTTACGCATAATCCGGTTCGAATGACCAATTTATAAAAAATACGCTTATTTTAGATCAATGGCTTATAACGTTATTTTTGTTAATTTTTAAAATAGTTAATAAATTAATATAGAATTATGGAGTACCTGAACTGCGAGACAGAGACACCGGAATCTTTGAAATTTATTTTCGATGACCAAACCTTGTTTCTTAGTTTAAGATCTCTAAATTTAATCAATATGACCCGTGCTCTTTGTTAGGGCGACCTAATCTGTGACAACGACTAAAAGAACCAGATGTAAATTGTGTGAGTTTGAGTTTTTCACTAAACAATTTGATGACATGGGCAGCTGTGTCTTCTTTGTTTATCTCGGAGACTCCATGCAACAGAAGTATCTTCTTCCGTGACCGCATCTCTAATTCGTCGTGCTTTTTGGAGATGCTTCTCATCCTTGACGTTGAAGATTGTATAAAGCAGTAAGGACAAAAGAATGGAAATAATTAATTTGCTCATTTATCTTAGAAATAGGACTAGTGGTGGGTGTACTTCCCTTTAATTCCTTCTAAAAATCGTTCATCTTTGTATTAAATACTTGCGTAAGCTCATCGAGTGTTTGCTTAATTGGCTCCATTGTTGTGCAAGCAGTACTGTGTTTTGATAAAATGAAGTAGCTTGTTTTTGTAGTTCTATTAGATTTCAGAATAGATGACAGACAAATTAATATCACACGTACATTGATTTATGATTAATCTTAGTAATTGTATTTTTTTTAGAAATATTAAATGCAGAGTAAATTTTAAAACTTTAACTTCACGCCTATTTTCAAATATATTCCGATTATTCCATTATTTACTTGCCTGGTTCATAACTGCGTCAGTACAATTGTTTCCAAAAAGGTAAATATATAAAATATGAATTAAGTTAAATACTATCAAATAAAACTGTAACACGTCGATTTGAACAACCGCGTGTTACGATTGGAATAAATTGAATGTCGATATGATCTTGGTGCTCAATATAGCACCTACTGTACTCGTATGTATCTAACCTTAGAACAGAAAAGAAGACCAGTTATTAGAAATGTTATATCTAAATTTTATTAAAATGCGACACTTGGAGAGCAGTGAATATATGTGAATATATACAAGTACTCCATTATTATATATATATAGATAGATATAATAATGGAGCAATTGTATTGTTACTTAATAGCTCTAACATTTATCATTCATAAGAGTTTTGCTCTGCATTGGGATACTTACACAACGTTACGAACAAATCACTTTGTTACGATAAATAATTCAAAAATTAGTTAATATGTATATCAGAGAAACACACAAAAATACAGTTATTTGAGACAAATAACGTTAAGACTTCTTTGTAATTTAATGAAATGAAATGAAAATATTTATTTCGCCATAAGGCGATTACACACAATAAATGACAAAAAATCTACATTTGCAATAAAAACCTACGTCATGGTAGCAAAATCACTTACAATACAGAAATAACTAAATTTTAACATTAGATACGTTACAAGCTTAAGTAATGTACCTAATATTATCTAGCTACCGTTAGTTAATTACTACTAGTGTCAATCTCTAGGAACTACTTTACAGGACAAACACAAGACAGCCAACCGTATATGCCGAAATCACTGCATGCCACCTGCTCACAATATTGTGTATCTATATCCAATGACACGGGACATCGTGATAGCCTTGTCGAGTTTTATTAAAACACATACCTTTTGTATCATTAAGAAGTTCATTGATGTCATAATAAGCTTTCTTGCACAAAGTTCGCTTAATAGTTTTTTTAAACTTTTGTAAAGGCAGAGATTACACCACAATGGGTATTCTGTTTTAAATTAAAATAGACATTCCAATAAAGGAACGACTTTTTTACTGAGCCGGCATTTAGAAAACGCTAGAGGCCGTTCCTAAGTTTTACACTGTGCAAGGCATGATCACTACGGCTTACAAACCAATGCCCATTTTACGTATATACATTATATTTTCATAATGGAACATAATTTAATATAAGAAAATATAAACATTTATATAAGCGATATAAAACTCATTTACAATACATGCAATAATCCCGAAAATAGTACTAGAAATCTGTTTCGGACTTTCGTAAAAATAAAACAATAAACTTTTTCACATTGCATTTCTGCTACTCGCTTCTCCGTGTATCCGACATTCTACTTCGTCTGTTTGAATATACAATGTTTTATCTTCGACTTATCGTATAATGGAATCAAATGGGGTTGGCAGGTAAAAGCTATCGTGGATAAGATGAAGTAACATAAAAATTTAGATACATACGTATTATGATCAAATTTTCTATTTATTATATTATAAAAAGACGTACTTCGCAGTCTTCTTATAATATAATATAGGTTTGTTATGGAAAAAGTCTTGATCAAGTTAAATATATAAACATTTGTAGGGCTTATTCTAACAGGTCATTAATTTTTACGGTTTCTTTTCCAGTGTAGAAATTGATATTTCTGTTGTAACTTGAATATGTATTCTTAAACATAATGGTACTAAAGGCTTTTTGTACAAATCTGAGTCAAACTTCTACATATTTCATTTGGTGCTAATAAGCCTAGATTCACTATAGTACTACTTTAAAATCCATGTTTTGGATCAAATATAATTTTCAAGTACTTACTCAAATGTGGGCCAACAAAATTTAAAATTAAATATTTTGTGAATTATAAAATTATTAACTTTTTTTTAATACAAATCTATAAAATTATGCTATAAAAAAATATATTATAATAGAATAGGACGGATAAAATTGTTTTAACAATCTTTTCGAACGATTGGAATAATTAAAATTTTTGAGGGTTTTTACGACTATAAATATCGAAAGTTTTAACTTTTTATAGGAAGCTTTTCATTTTCCCGGAAAAATCTATCGGATAACCGGAAGGATGAAGTTTTAGTTTTTCTTGTACATTCGACTAAAAAGTTCAGCTTGCAGAGTTCGTTGAAGTTAGTAACGGTGTTTAAAAAGTTACTCTAAACCATTGTAACAATATGTGGCCTGATGTTTCTTTTAGACATTACGTAGACATTTCCTTTATTATGAAGTTAACAACGTAAATAGAAAAACTGCTTTAAATAAAAGAACTAAGAGAAAGTAGAATTGAGAAATTTTCATCCAGTAGCAAATTATGAGAGTTAATGCTTCAAAATCGTCACATTCGCTAAATATCTATCATATTCTTTTTTATATTATTATTTTAACTCAATTATTTTTCTGCTTTTAGTATTGCTGATTCGACATAAGTTGTTTTGACAATGTTATTCGGAACGGAAAGGACACAGTGGAGATAGTTCGGTGCAGTCAAAAATCCAACCTCAACTAAATTTTAAAGAGGATACCTTACATGCCAACACATTACATTTTAAGTAGAGAGAAACTATTACTTTATATCTCTCTGTGACAAACGTTTATTTGATATACAAGACACATAATTATATAAATAGTAAAATTATTGGGGAAAAATGTAACTAATAATAATCATTACTTTATCAGGGTCGATTAATTTTGAAACCAAAAAAAAAAATTAAAATAATAGCATAGCATTTTCTGAGAAAATTTACCACAGTAGTGTAAATTTTTTTTACACCATCAGAAAGTAGAGGTTTCAACGAACAAAAAACCCACCGACTAATAAAAATCTATTAAAATTTAGGTGCTTTTTCGATATTAAGTTAAAATAAGATGAAATAATACAATTGAAAAAAAAATTACAATTGTTTGGGACATAAAAATGTAAGTTTTCGACAAATTTCGTGTATTTTTTTTTGAAAACGATCAAAATAAACAAAACCAAAAACTTGGTTATTTTAATTTTTCATATAAATTTTTAGGTTATGTGAAAAAATGTAAATGCAAAAGTTGTAGATCTTTTTATTACCTACAGCTTTACCATTTAACTTTTTTCTATAGGACTTGTAGTTTTGCCGGAAATCGAGATAAACCGTTTTTTACCCTAAACGCCTCTCCACCGTCCACTAATTATTTTTTCTTACATTTTTGTTATATTCTCTTACTTTTTCAATGGGTTTCATCCTACTATTATTTTTTTTGACACTTTTTACCATTTTCAAAGGCTTCGGCACTGGTCTATTACGATAAGACGATGATTTGAAGTTGAAGTTGTGATTGTCATTATAGTGTTCTAAATTTCGCCCGCAGCTTCGCGTGCTTGGATTTATCAACAAAAAGTAGTCTATGTCCTGCCCCAGCCTTCAGACCATCCGTATCAAATTTTTACAATAGATAGGTAACAACAACAATACTCTCATACAAAAAACGTTCCTCCACGCTCACGAGTGCACATCAATAAATGCTCCCAGTCGATGCTTTAGTGAATTATCGCAAGAAGAAAGACGTATGCACCGTGATAAATATAGGCGTCACTTGTTTTCGGGTGATAATTTTTAAACTATTTTATATTATTACCAAATCACACAAAATGTTTATAAATTGTAGTCTATGTGTTGTTTTGGTAAATAGTTCGATCAATTTTTATCATCAAATCCATTCTTTAGTTTTTGCGTGTAAAAGTAACATACATCCCTCCAAACAAATTTATGAAATTTTAATATTAATAAGATTAAGTAATTAAAATTTCTTTTTATATCATAATTATACCAAACATAATACCTGTACGACCCAACATAGTACCTGGATGAACCATTTTTTTTTTAATTATATTTAGATACGAATTACAAACTGATGAAATATGAATAATACTTTTCGATCTTACCGACATAATAATAAAAAAATATGAACTGGTTATTTAAATAAAAAATAAAAGGGCTCCCAATTATGATTTTTCACACAAAAGAATGAAATTAAAAAAAAGGAAAAAAAATAATCGGACTGGAGACACCTGGACTCAAACCTGAGTCTCCTAGTTTTGGGACCGCCCGATTTCCCACCCTTATGACTATTATAAATTTGAACATGGGGTCGAAATTTACCTTCGTATTCTTATGATATTGTAGCAGTTTTTCATTGCCTGAAAAAACGACATTTTATAAAAGTGAATCCTAGCTAGATCGACTTATCGCCCCCCAAAGCCCTTGCATACTAAATTTGATGAAAATCGTTGAAGCAGTTTCCGAAATTCAGATAATATATATACATATAAATGCATGCATAAAAAACGCACAGCCTAAACCGCTAATCGTAGAGACTTGAAAGTTGGAGGGTATGTTCTTTGTATGAAGTAGGCATCCACTAATAACGGATTTTCCGAACTTCCACCCCTAAGGGGTGTAAAAGGAGGAAAAGTTTGTATGCTTTTGGTCGGCTGGAGCTCGGCCAGGGTCCAAGTCTTGGAAGTGCAGTATGAGGTCGCGCGGTGTCGTGCAGTGGAGCCGAGCGATTGAACAAAGCTGGTTGTAGACGTGCAAGCTTCCCAATCATTGAGATGTGTACATAATACACATCTGCAGTAATGCTCATGCCGTTTGTTAAGAAGCTGTGATGAATTATACCGGCGCTAGAGCACCAAACAGTTACCATCACTTTCTTAGGAGTTATTTTTCGTTTAGGGCATTATTTAGGTGGTGAACCAGGATCTAACCAGCTAACTGAGTGCTTGCAATTGTCGAACAGAATCCATTTTTTGTCACAAGTAACAATGCGATTCAATATGCCTTCGTTTGTGTGTCTGTTGAGCAGTGCAAGACACGTCTCGACGCGTATTTCGCCCTGGCGTTTATTCAATTCGTGAGGCACCCATTTGTCGAGCTTCTTTACCTTGCTTATTCGACGCAAATGGACCAATATTGTTTTAGTGCTAACCTCGAATGCTGCTGCTAATTCATCTGTAGTTTGAGAATCATCAGCCTCCACAATTGCCTTTAATTCGTCATTGTCGACCAACATTTTCGGCCAACCGCGTGGTTCATTTCTTAGGTCGAAATTTCCAGTACGAAAGCGAGCACACCAATAACGGGTGGTACGATCGTTAGTAGTGTTCACACCGTTAACATCGTTGATGTTGCGTGCCGCTTCTGCAGCTTTGCTACCACAACGGAACTCATACTCCATAATCACTCGAATTTTTAACATATCCATGACGACGAAAAACGTACAATAGCTATGTAAGGAGAACGCCAATATTAAACTAATGACTAATTATAAAAAAGAATTATATATTTTTAAAATAAAAATAATTTGAAATTCGAGTTAGTTTTTTTTTGTTTTGAAATAGCCAGAACGACGAAACGGCAATTTCATAGGTAAAGACCGAATATATAGATGTTCATATTAATGTTAAAAGTTAATAATAATAATAAATTTTAAGTCACAACACCGCTTTTCAAGTTGGCGACTTTAATCCTACTTCAAGACTGCCTAAATAATTAGAAAAGTCTAAGTTTAATTTACTAAATTAAAATATTTCAGAATGAAGCCTTGAAGAAGTTTGTTATTTATTTCAGTTTAAAAAGAAATGCCATAACACTTTAATGCACTACATTTTTAAGTTTTCATTATTTAAAAGTCTTTTAATGTTTTATGTAAAATGTTTTAATTTAATAAATTAATAACAAATTTTAACAAAGAGATGTAAATCGAGTTAGGCTTTTTAATTGAATTTACTAATACATACATATACATATAAATCACGCCTCTTTCCCGTAGGGGTAGGCAGAGACCACTTCTTTCCACTTGCTACGATCCTTACATACTTGTTTCGCTTCGTCCACTTTCATTATTCCCTTCATACATGCTCTTCGGTTTAGGGTACTCTTGACCTGGCCTTTTTTCAAGACGTCCCTGATTTGGTCTTGAAACGTTCGCCTAGGTCTACCCCTTCCCGCACTTTCATTCACACTCGCCTTATACACTTTTTTCGTCAACCGTTCTTCATTCATTCTCTCGACATGGCCAAACCATCTCAGCATACCTTTCTCAATTTTTGTCACTACATCTTCTTTCAGACCACAACGTTTCCGTATCTCACTATTTCTTATCCTGTCACTCAGTTTAACTCCTATCATACTTCTTAACGCTCTCATCTCAACTGCATTTATTCTGCTTTCATGTTTCTTCTGCCATACCCAACTTTCACTTCCGTACATAAGTGTCGGCACCAGCACCCCCTCATGAACAGCCAAACGAGCCTTGTTAGACACCTTCCGACTCCTCATAAAGGAGTGCAAAGCTCCATTCACCATGTTTCCTGCATTCACTCTTCTTTCAATATCACTCTCACACTTTCCATCTCTTGTAAACTTTGAACCCAGATACACAAACTCATTCACCTGTTCAATTTGTTCATCTCCAATCACGATATTGCAGTCTGTCATTGCCTCCTCTTTTTCAAACACCATCACTTTCGTCTTCTTTACATTCATTTTCATTCCCTTTCTGATAAAAGCTCCACTCATAGCAGTTACCATCTCCTGCAACTCCTCGGCGGAAGACGCAAGTAATACTTGGTCATCAGCATAAAGAAAACATTTGACGAGTAACTCATTCATTCTCAACCCCCTTTCATTCTCTTTTAAATCTGTCAAGCAATTATCCATGGACAGATTAAACAGCCACGGTGACGCTACACATCCCTGTCTAACACCTTTTTCGATATTGAACCATTCAGTGTATGCCCCGTTTATCCTCACACAAGCACTAGAATCCCTATAAAGAGATTGCAATGCTCGTATGAGGACACTGCTCACACCGTACACGGACAATGCTGACCACAATTCATTCCTCACCACTCTATCATAGGCCTTTTCTAGATCCACGAATGCGCAATAGACCTTCTTGTTTTTAGCCAAACACTTTTCGGCTATGCACCGCAAAGAAAAGACCTGATCCGTACATCCCATTCCCTTTCTAAATCCCGCTTGTGCATCCCATATTTTTTCGTCTGTTTCATTCACAACCCTTTCAATCAACACTTTCGCATACAATTTACCGACGACGCTGAGAAGGCTTATACCGCGGTAATTTATGCAGTCCTGCCGTGACCCTTTTCCCTTATATAATGGCACAATTACGGCTTTGCACCAGTCTCCCGGTACTTGCCCATTTTGCCAGCACAAATTGAAAAGGCGGTACAGCTGGCTAGCCACTATGCCTTGTCCAGCCCTCAGCATCTCGACGGTAATCCTGTCATACCCTGCAGCCTTACCTAATCTCATACTTTTCAACGCTTTCACTATTTCATCCATGCTTATCTTACTTTCATCAACATTTATATTCGTTTCCATGGAAGGTGCCGGATGATGTACCTGCACTTCCTCTCTTTCAAACAGACTTTCAAAATACTCTTTCCATCTCTTTAACACACATTCTTCTCCTTTTATAATACTCCCATCTTGACTCCTGATTGTACTTAGCTCCAAAGTAGAAGTTTTTCCTCTGGCTATTTTTATGGATTTCCAGAAAAACTTGATGTTTGTCTGGAAATCTTCAGTGAGCCTCCTATCAAAATCATCCTTTCGTTCTTCTTTCTTTCTAGACACAACTTCTTTCGCTGCTGATTTCAGTCTTTTATACTTCGTTCTTGCTTCTTTTACCTCGTCATTCGTTGCCTTTTGAGCTTTTTGGTTAGCTTTCGTTGCTAACCAATCCAACCACGCTTTCTTCTTTTCTTGTACAGCCCTTTGTACATCTTTATCCATCCATACATTATAGTCCTTTCTTCCTTTCCTTCTTTTAGCTACCCCGCATACCTCAATAGCAACATTCACGACCCCTTTCTTAAATGTCTCCCACAAATCTTCAATCACACCTATCTCTTCTATGTCTTTAAAACTTTCTTTCAGTTTCTCTACATACTCGTCTTTCTTTTCTTTTTCTTGTAGATTTTCCACTTTTATTCTGTCCAAAACACTCATAGGCTCGGCCCCTCGATGTCGCCACCGTTTAAAGAGGCCACGCATTCGGGCTATGACCAGGAAGTGGTCTGTGTCGAGGCCTACACCGCGGTATGCCCGAGTGTCTAGCACTTTCTTCCTCAGTCTTTCATCCACAATTACAAAATCGATCATACTTCTAGACTGACCCTCATCTCTTGTATACAAATGGATCTTTTTGTGGTCAAACATTGTGTTGGCCACGCAAAGATTCCATTCCGAGCATATTTCAAGCAGGCTTCTCCCATTGTCATTAACTCTCTCATCCCCAAACGTACCCAGTACTCTTTCATACCCATCACGCTTTACTCCAACCCACCCATTAAAGTCCCCTAACATCACGATCCGTTCATTTTCTCCGCATTTATTCAAGACCTCTCTCATGCTATCCCAGAATTCCTCTCTCTCTTGTTGGGCTTTTAGTGACCCACCTCCGCGCAGATCCGTCGGTGCATAGACCCCAAGGACAAACAAGCGGGTGAGTCCGATTTTTAGCCTAATCCAGAGGAGTCTTGGGCTTACACATTCATACTCCCTCACACATTCAACTATTCGAGAGGAAAGAATTACACCAACTCCCTGACACCCTCGGCTGGTTTGGGGGACTCCCGACCAGTATGCCGTGAAGGGACCATGAAACGTGGTGTCACATCCTTTCCTCTTAGTTTCGTTCACGCACAGAATATCTATACATCGTTCATCCATCATCTGACATACTTCATCTACCTTACCATCCATTCCTCCTCTTACATTCAATGTAGCGAAGCGGCTCTCCATGGGCCGCTTTTCGCCCCCGCGAGAAACGAGACGTGATGGGTGGCGAACCACATCGCCGCCATTTTGGTTAGTAAAATTATTTTTATAATTACTCATTGTGTTCCCACGAATAGCAAGGGAAAGTTCTGTCCACCCCAGCAGAGCCCCGCATGCCAGGGTAAGGCTCGCCTAGTTCTGGGTCGCCCGGTCCCAGGGCAGTGTGGCACGCTAACGACTAGGCTTGCCCCTAGCCATGCATCCATCCGCACGGCAGACGTTGGATTGGCGGAGGGGATAGGAATAGGAAAAAGGGGAGGTTAGGTGGTGTGAAAAAGGAATATTGGTAAGTTAGGGTGGGAAATAGGAAAGTTGGATATTACCGCCCAGGAGGGCAAGGGATAGGAATTTACTAATAGACAATTTATAGGAAAATAATGAAGTTAATATAACTGTATGTCAGTTTATATTATTTAAAGTTGAAGATAAAATTGATTATAACTTATAAAAACAGAACAGTAAGTAAAATTGTCAACTAATCGAAATATTGAAACGGTACGAGTGATCAGTTTCACTCGTACGATCGAGGGAAGGTTAGTTATATAAATATATAATTTTTTAAAGAAATTTCTTTTGATAGAAAATTGTCTATTACATCTTTTATTCTGTAGTTGTATTTTAAACTAATTATTAAAATATATATCCATATATTTTACAGTTAGAACAATTACATACAATGCCAGATGTCGAAATTTTATTACCTTTTTATGATTGAGTTCATCGTTGAAATACTAATCGGATTCTTACGGAATGGATTTGCTATTTTTGATATCAGTTTTATTATGCTTTCACTTATCATTATATTAAACATAAAATTTATTAGTGTTATTAATATCAGTTAGAATAATAATAATAAAAAATTCACTGTCGCATAGTAACTTCAGTTAAATTTTGAGGTTATGTGAAAAGAGTGTAAATACAAAAGTTGTAGATCTTTTTATTACATACAACTTTTCTATTTATTTATTTTTTCCATAGGACTTGTAGTTTTACCAAAAATCGCGATGAACCGTTTTTTATCCCTTAACCACCCCCTCCCTTCCACTTCCCGACCTCAGACTTTTGCTATATACTCTTCCTTTAACAATGGGTCTCATCCTACTATTATTATTTTTGATTTCAAAAATTATCGGTACTTGTTTATATTGTAAATAAAACTTACTTATTGTAGATTCTTTGTTATCCTCGTAGTATCTTCGTGTCCATTGCACTTAGAAATATTTAGGTAACATCTTTTATAAGAGAAAAATGAATCATTCTACACACGGAAGATTACACACCTCCTTGTGAAATGTACAAGACAAATTAATTAATTTGTGATTGTGAACAAAACTAAAACATAGTTGTGCTCATAAATACAAATAATGTTTTTAGGAAAAAAAAGCACACTGGTTTTAATTCGAAAGCAGTATTGATTTAGGGTACAAAGACAGATTTAAATTTTTAACAACTTGGACCACTATCTGAGTATGTTATTGCTAACTATACAAAAGACAAATAATCGTGAAGTGAATATTACTGTAATAATGTAATTACATAGCTCCTTTTTACGATCTCAATTTAAGTTTATACGTTAAGTAAAATATACAGTTCCTAACACTTCAAATAACTTCACTAGAATGCAGTGAATAATATCAAAGAAAATTCTAAAAGGATTGATCTACTTATTTACCCATAATAATATATCAAATATATTATCTTATTAACTCTTAACCTTAAACTTAAATTAATGCAAGTTTACAAGAATATGTAATTCGGGCACTAAGTTACGGACCTATACATTGTTCAACTTGATAGTTTTCGTATACATGTGTTAGTGTTAGCCGACTCTTGGACTATAAATCTAGACTTCATAACTTGAACTGAAGTTGAATGGGGCGTTCCCAAATGAGGTGTTCAGCTCTTATACTATAAATATTATTTATGCTCAGCGCGAAGTCCCTGGGAGCTCGAATAAAGGTGGAACGAGTATTCCTTTCAAGAAAATAAACTGAGATGTACATTTTTAAAAGTTGTTGAGAAAATAAATAACGGGGCGTATAAAAATTTAAAAGGCACCGGCTATTTTAGGAATATTTTTCGTTCATATTAAGATAGTAATTAAGACAAAGTTAGACGAGTGAATGCATGTGTTGTTCTTTTTGACTATCAAGTTACAAATAAATGGATTGAAGATGAAAAACCAATCCTTTTGAGTTTTAGCATCTAGCTCTTGCCAAAAGCGTGGGTTGTTTTTCTATCTAAAATAAAGAAATTTTATTTTTTAATTTCTCTTATAAAATACTCTACAAGTCTGATTTTGTCAGTGAAAGTCTGTAACCGGAAGATTTTTTTAGATAAGGCGTTTACAACTCATAAGAGCAGAGCAGTAACCGTAATCGTCAAAGCGGGTGATATCATATGGGTTCTCCAGCTTTTTAATATAAGCACCAACCAAGTACAAAACTTCGCATGCTCCTTACGTACGATATTAGAACAAATTCAATAACTTGTTGGCGTTGTTCCATTAGCGATAGGCACACCATTAAGTCTCGACTATAACTATTAGTGTCAATTTCCGTTTCGACTGCAATCTCTTTCTTGTCGACGTTTTATTATTATCGAACGAGTCGACTTTCGTAATTCCATGAACTATCCAGTGCAGTAAATTGCGTATTGTGAATGTGTCTGAAGTTACAAGTGTAACCATCGTTGCGGTCGAGTGTACATACACATTCTGCTTCAATGAAATTGTTTTTTTTTTTTGATGTGATAATGTCTTGTAAATCGAT
Source organism: Euphydryas editha (assembly GCA_036937285.1). NCBI lineage: Eukaryota > Metazoa > Arthropoda > Insecta > Lepidoptera > Nymphalidae > Euphydryas > Euphydryas editha. The sequence goes on along the minus strand of JAUPFZ010000005.1, from coordinate 19,491,211 downwards.
GAACACCTGCACGCACGAAAAAACATGACTTATTGTCCCGATAGGCCTAAGAATTCGGCTTGTGGTGCATCTATCTCTCTTCGACTCCAACGGTAGATGCGTCCGAGTAGAAGAGAAAAATTATTAGAATTAACGAGTGCAAATAAATGTTAATTTATTTAAAAAAAAAAATTCAATTAAGTGCTTCTTTGTCTTATACAAAATCTATATATTAATACGCGAAGCAAGAACTTTGTACCCTTTTTTACGAAAGTTACGCGGACGGAGAAGTATGAAATTTGGCACAGTTAAAGTTTATATGGAGAACAAATGCAGAACGATAATATTTTTTATAATAATACTCAACAAATACATTAATTTCATTTAAAAAAAACAACACACACTACGACACACACATAATTATGTTTATACTTATGTACTATGTATACATATACACAAATTTTGTTTATTGTCAAAGTCTATTGTCAACACTGTCTTAAACACAGGTCTTGCAATGAATTTTTCATCGAATTTTTTTATCACAGATCAGGTTCAATGACTGCTGCATATGCTCATCATGTTATGCGCAATCATATTTTTATGATGTTGACAATATTGTCAATTATAAATTAGGTCGAATTTCGACCAATGGGCGACTACTAGTAATGATGAATAAGTGATAATAATTCAATTCTATTCATAAAAGTATGCAATTTTTTCGTTTTAAATTACTTGAATAGCAAAGGCGAACAAAAAATATGTAAGTTTTTCATTTTTTAATATCAGTAATGTAAATTTCATAATATTTTTTTAAAGAAGTTTTTACTAATAAAAGATGACAAGTATCTCATTTCATTTCTCAGTTTTTATTATTTCATCTATTACCTATTAATTATTAGAAAAAAATGATGCATTGCAAGTAGCCATTTTTGTTTGTCTTAATTATTATGAAATATTAGTATATAATAAAATATATGAATAATATTTATATGAAATATTAGAATATCATATTAGTTACAAGATATAAATAATTTAACTTTAAAATATATATACAGACATTGGTTTATTTTTCCAATGTGTTAGTTTTATTAAATAGCTTTGTAGTTCGCATCAGTTGAACGATATTTTGATAAAATATAGATAAAAAATTAAGATATAATTATCGTCCATCTGTCGCTTGTTTCTTATAACTTCAATAACAATTACGTTACGCTACAAGCGTCTAAGCGATAATTAGAGATGGCGCGCGCTACTAACTCAGCGCCAAGGAATTTATATCATAACTGGAACGCTCACTTAATAAAATTGTATATTCAAATATGCACCTTGAAATTTTTGTCATAAGGTTGACATTGACTTATAACATGTAAAATGAAAAATCGTTCCGAGCATTTCATTGACTACTGGTATTTTGTCTCTTTCTTACGAGACTTGCCTGGAATCTATGGTAGAAAGAGATGCAATCCCGGTCGTAGGAACGTTTTTTGAGTGCACGTGAGCATTCCAGTTTGTATATAAATTCCTTGCTCAGCGCATCATTTTATTATAACTTCTAACGTGTGTACACATATATACTCTTTTTACATCAATGTTTTCTTATGACGTTATCACGTAAAAATATCGTCCGTAAAACGACTTTACATATAATTTTTTTTTAACACAGTACAATTCAATTACAGTTTACAATCCATGGAAGGTTGCAAAAGATAGTAATCCATAAATTTGTTATCTGACCCTAATTGGTAACATAAAACATTAAAAAAACATTAGATTAGGTTATTAAAATACTTTTTAAGACTCGAGAGGCAAGCGAAGCGAGAATGTCGCAGCAACGGCTGGTTCGCTTTATATGAAAATAATTTAATATTTTACCATATTTGCATACGGTAACATTAAATGAGCCATTTGGTCAGATGAAAAAAAATTGTGTCCAGCTCTAATAATAATTTTGGTTCAGCGATAGTGATGATCAGGTAGTCTTGACATGTCGTTTTATAAGTCTTTATATAAAATAAAAAATAAAAGAAAAAATAAATCAAATATTATATGTTGCTGCCAAAACACTTTAAAACGAGTACAATTTGCATAAAGAATACGCTCAACGAAATACCGGAGAAATAATCCAACATACCTCTTTCGTGTTCAAAATAGAGAAATTGCAAGGGTCCGTGCGAATGTGCTACATGCATTTCGATGTTGAGGCAAATTTTGTTTGAAATGTACTAGAACTAGACTGTGACTTAATATTTACAGACCGTATCTGAATTTATGTAAATATTAGTAAATAAAAATGGAACATTATTTAATATACGAATTTTATTTACTATACTTATTATTATAAAACTCAATGAAAATTTATTTCGGTTTAATGTTATTTAAAAAAATATAAACATGCCATTTCATCTTGCAAATTCGTTGCAATCCGTTAATTCAAATTAAAGTCTAAAATGTCTATAAATATTTTTATTTATTTATTTATTCTTTATTGCACACCACAAAAAATTTAACAAAAGCATAGTTACAAATTAGTTGTGTCAAAATTGTGTAGTACAACAGGCGGTCTTATGGCTATTTAGCCATTTCTTCCAGACAACTTACATGGATAAGTAAAGTTCAGCAAAGAAAGAAACAGGTAGGTTGTGCAGTTATATAATAAACTTACATACTAATATATACATCCAATACTTATATAAGATACATAATTAAATATGTAAATGCAAATATAATAAATATCTCTATTATAAACTAATAAATATTAAACATAAATAAAATTAAATAAAATAAAAAGATAAAAACATCTAATAAAAATAAAAAATAAAAAATAGGTAAATAAATATCGTAATCAAGTCGTCTTCAGCTTAAGATAGTGATCTTTAACATACTTCTTAAATGTTAAGAGTGATTCGGCATTTCTTATGTGCAATGGAATCAAATATCAAGACGCAAGACTTTAAAATATCCAAATTTCTTTGCATAAATTATTATTTATAAACAAAACTTAATCATTAATGTGTTGGCCTCAATATTATACATTGTGTTGTTTGTAAGTCAATATTTTGATATGTCGAGAAATTATTTTACAACTATCGAAAAGTTATTTATTTTCTCTATTTATCAAATTGTTATCTAAAATTTTTAAAGCGAGATTTTTTTGGTAAATTTCTCTTGTAACGACTTTGCACATACACTGGTGAATAATTATGACTCAATTGGTCGGTATTGTATTTCTTAAACACTATACTTAACACTATTAATTTGATCTCTCGTATAATTTTCAAACATCGAGTGTTTTTAGAAAAGTGTGGTGGTCCGAAAAGAAATCGTAGGATGCCTAGATATTTTATAACGCAAAGGTGAAAAGACAAATCATCACATACCACTCACAAATTTTTACTTAAACATCCAGCGGCTTCCAGCGACTGTTCTCAAGTGGTCTTCTAAAGCTGCGGTTATCGGAATGTGGTCTCCACTCAAGAATCTTCCTGTTTCGTCGACCGGCAGTTCTATGAGCTGTGTGCCCTGCTTCTTTCCATTTCAGCTTTCAAATCCGTTGAGCTATATCGGCAACCTTTGTTCGTTTACGGATCTCATAATTTCTGATTCTATCTCGCAGAAAAATACCAAGAACTGCCCTTTACATTGCTCACTGTGCGACTTGGAGCTTGTTTAAAAGGCTCATAGTTGTATCCGAGATATACAACTCTCCGTAAAAACTCTCGATCTCCATCAATATCTCGGCTCTGGACGACGCTGTACGTCCATCCCCTGTTTTCAACAACTGCTTCAACAACCGGTTTTGACCAACATTTGAATCCCTTGAGAATACTTTGAAGTCTTGATTCCGCTTTATTATATCTTAACCACGATTTGTTTTAAAGACACTGATATTGTATCTCAAGGAGTTCCATATCTGTCTCTTTATCCACCTATATGATTCGGCGTCACCAGAGGACCGCATTTTTCAATAATGTCAATTTGTCATAAGATGTTGAGTTTGGTCACAGAGTGTTCGATGGTCATTTTTACGGTCGGTTCTGTAAAATTTGCCCTTGGCTGTATGGATAGTGTTCAATAACATGTTGTTTATATCTTTCACGGAAACACAATCATCAATGCAATTACAACGATTAAATAATTCGAGCTAAAACCTCTCGGGGTTTTGGAAATTTCCGTTAGATGGTTGAAGTACAGACTTCATCAGGTGAGCCCTTCTCAGTTAAACATAAATACTCAACGTGCCACTAACTAATAAATGATTAATCCAGGTTTTAACCCTATCTATCACTAGGACTTCATTAAAATATTAGTCGCCTAGTGGTCATAATGAATTATATTTAATTTCTAGTGGAATCATCAGGACTCACCAAGTTTATTTCCTGCGGTTTTCATTCTATCTATCACTTAGACTTCATTGAAATATTTCTCTCCTAAAGGTTATGATGAATTTTATATAATTTCTAGTGCAATCATCGGGATTCATCCAGGTTATTTTCCTGTAAGGCGATTTCTGGATGAAAGAGTCTATCGTAAATAGTCCTTCTCTAGGAAATCGGCCAATCTCTGTGCTCTGGGGTTCCGCTGCCCATATCCAAATTTCCCACTCTCAGATCCTCATCTCTTTCTTTACCTATTTTCATGTTAAAATCCCCTATAACAACATTGAAATGGGTTATATTTGTATGTGTGGCCTTACTTATGTTCTCATACATAACCTCTACTTTTCTCTCAGATATATCTCTACGACATTCAGATAGATCTCTCAGATATATCTCTAAGACCTTCAGATAGATCTCTCAGATACTCTGAATGTTAGAAATATAGTATGTCGAGTTAGTATGTCGAGCAGGGTGCTCGACACAGTTTCGATGGTTACCATGTTGCCAATACGGTATCTGTGAACCATAAACCCGACACCTCCTTGGATTTTTTTGTTACTCTACCGGGATTATAATAGATAATCGAATTTCAGGGTTATCGCGTCCTCTCCCTCTCTTCGGACTTCAGATAAAGCAAATATCGTAACCTGTTCATTTCTACTTCTAGCTCAATAATCTCGTCGTCTGATCTCAAAGCGAAAATATTGTATGTTACCAGAGCTACTATAGTTGTTATTGTGGGTAGTAGTAAAATCTCTGCCAGAGATTCCTAGCACCCACTGCCTTACCGTACACTAAACCACGACCATAGCTAGGAACAGTAGGGTTATCGGAGACTAGAGGCCTAGATTCTGAAGTGCAGAACATTTTTGACGGATGGGTTTAGTTGGCGAGCAGAGTGTGTGGCGGCAGAATATAGTGACGTTCCTGCCCATCAACACATTGGTTAGTGCACAGTTTTGTGATGCTGCTTATTTACAATACTGCCTAATTGCATTTTATGGCACCTCATGAATGAGGTTAGATTATTATTCTCTGACTATCACGAAATTGCGGTAGGTATATAATCATAATCAAATAATTTATCTGCAAGAATTTTGTTTCAGATATACTTAAAAAAATTCTACGCAGAGATAAAGGTATCTTGAGCTATCTTTTAAAATACGAGTAAGAAGTCTATTTCCATATCATATTTCATAACGGGGAAAAATATTTATTACTGCCCAGAAATATAAGCTTGAAACTTTAACTTTTCTCATATAATCATTAAAATTATTTCTTTTGACCATAGTTATAGTAGCCTATGTTGCTTTCCTACATTCGATGAACTTATGAACACCCATAACATCCGTATAATAAATTAAATTAATCTTTTTGAAAATAATAGCTTAAAATAATTTTTATCATAATATCTCGAATAATAAATAAATAAACTTGAGGTTTGAGTTTAAATATATTATTAAATAGTTTAAATATATTATATTTCACTAAAAAAAAAATTCTTTATTTTTTTTTTATAAAATCAAATTGATTCAAAAAGAAGTAAAAGAAGACATTTTCAATAAGTAAAATCATCAAGAAAAAAAATATTATGAGAAAAGCTTAGGAATTAAAAAAGTTTTAAAAAGTATATCGGGATTAAGAAGGATATGAAAAAAAAATATGACTTACAATGTGGACATTTGTACAAAAACGAATTTTAATATATTCAAAGTTTTACGAAGTTCGGAAGTATGCTTAAAATCGAATATGCAATTCATCTGAAAGATTTTACTCAGGATATTATTATTTTTTTTTTTTTTGTTTTTTTTTTTTGTTTGTTTAATTAAGTTATATGTGTACTTATAACAAAGAATTACCTGTGCGAGTAATTGAGGCTAAAACCTTTTTGTTTTGAATGGGTATAAAATTATGCAAAATCTGAAGTGAGTTCAAAGTATTTTTTATTGCATAGGTACAGGTATTAAACAAATATAAGATAGTAAACATATAATTGATAACTGACAGAAAATCCAAAGTGGTAAGAATGCAATCTTTTAGAACGCTATCAGCTATCTTTAGAAGATCAGTCAGAATTATTTTTTTCTATATTTTTGAATTTCTATGCTAACATAAATATTAGTAAGTAGTCGATCGTAGTTACTTTTGGACGTAATAAGTTAGGATAACCTAAAATAGCAAGAAGAATACCAAAATCTACAGTATTAAATGCGTTACTTAACTTATTAAGGCATCAGCATCGTAACTCCTTGTTTATTTATTCCTTATGTAATCGATCGTTGCTATCATTTCAACATCGTACTAAAATCAGTGTTTAGTATTGTGCTTAAAATAGATAAATGATAAAATTAAATGATTTACAAGTACTCACCGTCATGGGAATCGTAGATATAAATAATCTCCTTCCAACCGTAATGTATTATAGTATCGACGATTGCTCTATGATAATCAGGTCGCATGCTGACCGCGTGATCGATCAGCCCAGACGACGGCGGTATCACCTGATGGAAGATTAAAAGCTTTTAGTTTATTACACAAGCAAAATAATACTGTAAATGACCTCCAATTTTACCTGCTGAAGTTTCATATTAAAAAGTAGTATTTCTGTTCAGTCCAGGGACTTTAATTTCTTCGCAAATAAATTTTTTTAACGTAAGAGTAACTAACGAACATTCATCCATCCATGTTATTATTATATAATATTATTAAAAAATCTAAAAATATATATAATTAAGAGACATCTACTGATTCTAAATTTCTACATAAACTCGTATAACAACAATTTTAATATATTTGTGATAATAATATGCCATTTTCAATTTAAAACTTAATTTTAAATTGAAAATATAAAACAACTATATACAAATAAATTATGTTATGAAAAAGTAATTTTTAATTTCACAATTTAAAAAATAATTAAAACACGACACAATATTATTCCAAATTTAATTGATATTATGTGTATTGATAATATATAAATTTTAATTATTGTTAGTTGCAACAAATTTAAACGAAGTTTTTGTAACATTTGGAAAAAATTGTTACTTTTTAATATCAACAAAAATGTAAGTCAATTTAAATCAAACAGAACAGGGACATGCGGATATAGTTCCGTTTAAGTTAGTAAATGGGTGTAGTCAAACAATAGAATATGACAGACTGGATTACTTTAGAGTTAATTTGAACTATAACTTTAACCATAACCATATCTGACATAAAATAATCGTTTAAGTGAACGTTAAATTTACTTTTCGGAAGACAGCTAGAGTATATAAATTAATTTGTCCATATCATTTTTAATTATTATAGTGGTTAACTTAAATACTGCAATAGGATAGGTCTTTGTAAGTATAATAAGTTAAGAAGAGAAACATTTGAGTACTGTGATTTGAGGTACTTTATAACCTTAATTCGTAACATGAGTAATATTTTTTGCTAGGCAACCGTTTAAATTACATACAAATTTTCAACAGCATTATTAGATGAGTAATTTCTTTTTATACTCATTTTGATATCACAAAACGAATGAGGAAATTAATAAACATAACCATTGTAGCTTATTTATTCAATATAATTTACATTATATTACAATACGAATCATTCTTAAATTACTTGTTCATAATGAAAATAAATATTTTGAAGAAGCAAAACAACACGTGATTTTTATTACCGTACTCAGACACTCATGTATCTCCTTTAAAATCAATTCGCTTTATTTATTTTATAACTTATTATGAGTTAAATGTAAAAAAATTATTATAATTTTTTTGACGAATAGTACCTAAATTATTTTGATAGGAAATTTAAAATGATGCTAGAGAATACTGGTTTGTTAGTATGAAAATACTAACTGTAATGTACTGTTTTACTATCATAAAACAATAAAAAAAACCACGAAGGAAGTAACTATTGATTAATATTGGCGAGAAATATTTTCGACAATCGGTATAATTTCCTTTATGCAACGCTTTACCTAGCCTTATATTCGGTTTTGTTTTTAACATAATTAGAAAAGAGGATTTAATTATTTTTTTTTAATTTTTAGTTAATTTGAAAGTAGAATTTTGGAGAAAAAAGCTATCAATCGACTTTTTTTTATTCCAAGAATTTAATCAGACTGAAAGATTTCCATCGACTGCTGAGCAACGGAATCAAGAGAAGAATTATTGTCAGCAGAATTCGTTTTAGTTCGATTTTTTTTACGGAAAAAATTTCATAAGTATTCGTTACGTTGTCGTTGGATACTTTTTAACTTTCTAACATTACTAGAATGTTTTTCATATAGATATACATAATTATAAATTAAATTTCCAGCTTAACTCTTACTAAATAATTTTTATTTCGACTAGACGATATAATAATGGTCTGTAATCTCTCTCAAAACTTTGGTATAAATACTTTGGCAATACTTATTTTTTAATTAACTTGGTACTGAAATTATCACGCAAAAAAAAATACAAGTAATACACAGTAATATCTTATTTTTATTATATTCGAGTAGACTTTATTATTATTGTCTGCAATAAGTTATAGAAATAATAGGAAACCTATTTGAATCGTTTTCATCGAAAAATTAAATCAATTTATTTTTAACGACATCGCAATAAGAATCAAATTATATATATATATATATATATATATATATATATATATAATTATATAGTTCTTTTCTTTAATAATTAAATATAAATTTCTTATAATATAAACTTCGATATAATATTATGCACAAAATATAGCGAAAAAAGAATCAAAATGCTTACCTTAGCTCTTTAATACTATGTATATTTTACAATTCAAATCGGAAACAAAATAAACTGTTATAAGATTTATCTAGAGTACGTGCTTTACCTTTTCAGGGAACCACGGAGTGACAAATGGCATCTGAAAGGTATTTGTATAGGAGTGCAGAGTGTCAAATGATTCAGGAGTCACGGCGCCAAGCATCGCGAACACGCCGCGAGCGAATTGATTGCAGACTGCGAACAAATTTAAGAATTTTACTATAAAACACATTTGAATACATAACAAAACAAAGAACGAATAAATATATATAGTTGAAAATATAGAAGTCTTACAGACTTTTTTTTATTGTATTATCGGGAATCGTGCAAAAAATATGTACCGCAAATTTAATATATAGTTGATCTAATTAAAGTTAGTTTGTAGCTTCAACATTTTTTTGTAATAGAAATACAATTGGGGGTTTTAGTAGGTATTCATTCAGTCTGCCAGAATGACGTGCATTCCTGGCGTCCGGCTACGGGTCCCTTATACTCGCTACCTCAAGGCTGGATGCGTAAACGCATTTCCCAAAGTAAAAAAAAAAGGTATATAGGAATGTGTATGAACAGTGTTAGATATGGAGCATAATGGTCAACGCAAAACAACTTCTTGACTCGACGTGGAATTGTTCCGATAAGTTTTGATACTTTTTAAAGTAATAAATTATTATTATTATTTTTTTTTTTAATTCAGAATCAAAATTGTACAATCACTGGTCAGCTTGACAACTTTTTAATATTATGTTGTTAATACAAATTTTATAGAAAAACAACAAGACATCAAATAATTAATAGGTCCAGAATAGTCTTTGAAATTCTGTGGTAAAAATTGATCATTATAATTTTATAATACACATTTTTACTAGAAAACTAATAACTACCCTCCCACTTCTAAAACCTTTAGCGTGATATTTTATAGCCTAAAACAACCATTCTCGGTAACTCTTTCTATTATAGAAAGTTTTTAAAATAATAAAGAGTAAAATTTCTAAATTGTCTTAAACATTTTTGAAAGAATGTTACATAATTTGTATTTTTAGATCACTGAACTCTTTACCAGACCTGAATATTGATCAGTAACTTTATTTAAAGTAAATATTTATTAGTTTTATAAATTATTTATATATTATTATTTTTATATGAGTTATTACTTTATTTTTAATGTAATTTATTTTTTTGATAAATATCTAAAATTATATTAATATTAATTTGAAATATTTCAATGAATACCGGGTGGTGTATTGATAACAACTATGCTTAATTAAAAAAATCCAAATATCCGACTGTGTAAAATACTGTTATTATAAACTAAAAAAAAAAACAAATTACTAGCTTTCATTTGATACCCATATTGCTACAGTAAGAAAAAAAATTTAACTCCCCCCCCTTCTTCCGCCATTTGCGGGCGCCATTTTGAAAATTTATATAGCCTATGTCACTACTACAATTTAGACAAATCCAACGACACCTCATATGTCAAAAACCGTCCAGCTGTTTGGGGTGTAGGGCGTGCCAAAGAAATGGACATACATACATACATACATACATACATACATACATACATACGTACATACATACATACATACATACATACATACATACATACATACATACATACATACATACATACATACATACATACACTCGAAAAACATTACCCTCCTGTCGCAGTCGGGTAAAAAGTAGCCTATGTCCTTCCCTAGGCTTCAGAATATCCGTATCAAATTTCATCACACACGGATCAGCAGATTATCTATGAAACATACATTTGGACAAATATAACCTAAATAACTAAAACTACAATCCTATAATTATATAAACCAAAAAAAAAATAACATTTCTAATTCGACTGAAAATAAAATAAAATGTAATCTAGATTTCCAAGCACGGTAAATTTCCGCTTATGGCGTGCAGCCATTTTGCAGGGTCGATTAAACCAGTGCTGGGATTTGCCGCTTATAAGCACTGCAGACCATGGAATGAAAAGTTACATGGCTTGCAGAATCAGCAACGATGTCTGGATCATCCAGTGAGAAGCAAATTTGCCCCCATGGGTAGAATGCATAGAAGGACCGCATCCCATCTCAAGCAGCTGACCTATAGTGCCAAGCGCGGCGACTGCCTGCGAGGCCATGATGGGCGTGTGATTGGAACAGAACCCCGGACTAGACAATGGTCCGACGAGCAAAGTGGAGCGTCCACGGAAACCGGATAACTGTCCGACTGACCGGATGAGAGGTCAGCAGAACGTCCAACAGGGAAGGCATATAATCATTCCCATTAGGAATACGAGTCGCTGATACTACCAATTGTATTAAATCAAAGTCGTATGCTGAGGCAAAGTCGTAAACAGATCTTCCTGCATGATCGGTTGTACGCGAGCCTAGCCACTCGGTGTGATGTACGTTAAAATCGCCAAGTATCACGATCTCTGCGAATGAGATCTGTTGTAGCACGGAATCTGTAGCCATTTGGATGTGCTTTATGAGTCGATCGGTTTCGTCATTACCGCTGTGGCATCTATATAGGCAGGCATAGATGTGGAGATCGTCGTCACTATCTTTGCGCAACCAGAAGATGGAGAGGTCCCTACCTTCAAGACTGCCGAGGCAACGAGAGCAGACATTCTCTCTGTCGTGCGCGCAAACTCCAGCCCATGGTACAAAAAGTGTTCTAATCTGTATTCCGGAGATAAGAAGTTTCAGCTGGAGAGGATATCTGTGTCTCGGTCAAAAAGAGTAAGGCCGACTTCGCTGTCTGGAGGAGTGGACGGCGTTAAGATTTCTATGAAGCCCTCTGATGTTACAGAAATCCACGGTCATAGTGGTAGGGGACCTCTACCAACTGCTCTGTTTACCCCGGGCAGCTAAAGTGTTGAGCACAGATTAGTTACTGTCAGTGTTGGTCAAATTTCGATATCAAAAAGTGACATTGGTTTTTTTCAAAAATTTTAGAATCAGGCCAGAGATAGAGGTAATCGTGTGAAAAGGATGGATGTTGCCTTTTACTTTCGACTCATCGTGCAGGTCTACCATAGTTAGAATATTACATTGTTTGTTAATACGTGTGCTTAGTCATTTCTATCATATTTCTTGCATCTTACAAAAAATATTAAAGTATTATAAAATAATCTGAACCTCAATTATATTCTTTATATTAAAAATTTTAAATCCACTTTTTCCTGAATGTGTCTTTCTTATTAAGTAGATTAACTTTATATTAAACTTTTTTAAGTAATTATTTTCCTAATGAACCCGTCACGAGAATTACAACCCGGCTATCGATATTTCGTTATTTCCCAACCGACAGCCACCTTCGTTCACCGTAATTTCACTTTAACACAATTATCTTAAAAGCCTGTCGCTAGAGGGAAATTTAATGAACTTGGTAATAGAGTGAATTGTCTTAAATTTAATGTACTTTTGTTTTTTCTTTTCTTTTTTATGTGCATTTTTTTTAATATTTACTTTACAGTCACATTAAAATTGCTTAAGTGAATGTAGAATAATCTGATACAATCAACCAGAAGGTATGAGGAAACACAAAATTAAACTGTAAGAATATTTTTAATTTTTGTTTGTTTTAAATCTTCTAGAACTACAGTTATCATAATAAATATTATTATTTAAACGATTAAAGATCAGATGTATAGTATACGTATATATATTTTTTCTAAATTCAAAAATCTGTGGGTAGGTATCACAAATAGTATATAATTATTATGTATCTATTATCTACTGTGATTGATCAGATACATATAGAGGTTTAAAGTTTTAAATAATGACTAGCTGCTGCCCGCGACGTCGTCTGCGTGAACGCTATACAGCACCAAAAAAACCTACGATTATACCTTTTAAAATAACATTCATTTACCCGTTTCTTCTTTACATTTCATATCTACAGAAAGTGCAATAACAGAGGGAGACTGTCTTTTGTAAAATCGACCTTCAAAAAGTGCTTATTTTTAGCCTGATTTGAATAAATGACTTTATGGTGATTCTGCTGAATTAAGTCATAAGTTGTGACTGAAGCAGATGGAGAAAATAATAAATAAGCAATACAAAATAGGGTAAAAATACATATTTATAGAACTTCTCGATAAACAACATTAGTAGTTTGGCTCTCCGCAGCCAAAATGTAAAGAGAGTCAGGACTGGTGACGCGGGAGCAAGCGACGTACAGCTGCCCGTGTGAAGTAGCTCATACGACTTATTGATGGTCATCGCGAAGCAAACACTCACGGGGAACTGTACGTGCTTGAACTGGAACGGGAAGTTATGAGGTATGAGGGGAATGCGTGGTATAAATACTGCTTCGCCGACGCCACAACCCGTAAGAATTTCCGCCTCAATGGTGTGTCTGTGGAGCGAGATGACTTTAAGGCGGGTCCCGTTACACAACTTCGGAGAAAATAGGTTCCGAAGAAGCATAAGCATTTCTTATCTTTATGATATATAAATGGCATGCTTAATTTTCCTCTTTCTTCGTTATTTAGCTCAAATTGCTTACAGAAATAGCGTGCCGTTTTCGAGTTTAAATTTTGTTATAGATCTATGCAGTTCTTTTTGAGTTCTGTTTGCTATAACATACAAAAAAAAACCTCGATGAATTTTATAAGACATACATGAAGCAGCTCAAAACTTATATAAACACCATTTTTTAAATTGTCTTGCTCATTTCTGAAACGAATTAACGATACAATTTTTATTAAAATGCACAACTCCTGTTGCAAATATATCGCCATTTTAAGTTGCATGATGCCGAGTCTGCTATTATCTCCATCAATGATGATCTAAGGCGTATTACTGAATGGGCTGATAGTTTCGGTCTTACTGTTAACCCGGGAAAAACTAAAGCATTAATCATAGGCAGTAAACGCATTCGCTCTCAACTTAATATAGCAGAACTACCCCCTATCACCGTCGACAGCGTCCCTATTACTTTTTCCGACTCGGCTAAGAATTTAGGTGTAGTTTTTGATTCCAATCTTAACTGGAATGCTTATATCAATGAGATCAGTCGTAAGGTACACTTTTCGCTCCATTCTCTAAAATCTTTGCAAAACTTTTTACCCTTCAAGACTAAAGTTTCTCTCGTGCAAACTCTTATACATCCGATCATTGATTACGCTGATGTCACTTGTTTAGATGTCACCGAAGAATCACTTAACAGACTTAAGCGACTACAAAATTTATGCTTGCGTTTCATTTTCGGCTTAAAAAAATATGATCATTTAAGTCACTTTCGTAAGCAACTCCAATGGCTACCTATCCGCCATCGTAGAAATTTTAGAATACTTTGTTTCCTTTTTAAAACTCTTTTTAATCCTTGTTCTCCTTCGTATCTACGGGACCGCTTTTCTTTTTCTCATGATGATGATTCTTCATGCAGATCTCATAAACGTTATCTTCTTCAGATACCCACCCACCGTACCGATTTTTATTCCTACTCCTTTACTGCACATTCCGTTAGACTTTGGAATTCCCTACCATATGAAATTCGCGTTTGCAAAACACTATCTCTATTTAAGAAAAGAGTGAGAAAATTCTACCTGAATCAATCCTAGTTTAAAACCAATTTGTTTAAGTATCTTCATCCGTGTTGGAATATATTATCGTATGTATTATACTATGTATCGTATATATGTATGCGTGTATGTATAAGTATTATATTATTTGTATCTATGTGTGTATACATTATTATGTAGGTATATATTATGTATTTATATATCGTATAATTATGTATTTATTATTATATATTATATTTTTATTCACAATATGTTTACTTTGTACACACTAATTTTTGCGACTCTTTTACAATTTTCCTGTGGCAGGACTACTGGAAGAGATTCCATCATGGGATAAGTAGTGCCTTTGTACCAGCATTGTTTATAAGTGCTTTTTCCTATTTGTATTCTAGTGTGCATAAATTGTTAAATAAATAAATAAATAAACTTCATCTATGACTTTTAAAAACAACTATTAACCTCGCCAACATGATCAAATTTAAATTATTTATATCCAAAAAGGGTTTACTCATGTAATTCGACTTGATGTTTTTGAAATCTCACAGATGGCGCTGCTCTAAAATTGTCTTGATACTACTTATATTCATTTCTTATATTACATTCATTCTTACATTCAGTATGTTTATCAGTCTAAGTTACTTATATTTCGTGATTTTTATAGTGTGAAGATAGCTTATAGCATGGTTATTAACATAATAACAACATTCAAATAGGCGTCGTTAGATTACACGTTGTTACAGAATGCGTTGAAGAAATAAAGGTTCACTGCTCGTTCCCCCGTAGGTGATAGCGTGATAATATGTAGCCTATATGTTGACCCGACTTCTTAATAATATTCGTGCCAAATTTGAAGTAAATCCATGCACTACTTTTTGAGTTTATCCCGGACATACATACAGACATACAGACGAAAATTCTAAAAACTATATTTTTGGCTTCGGTATCGTTTGTAGATCACACCCCAAGTATTCTTTTAAAAAAATATTTAATGTACAGTTTTGACTTTTCTACCATTTTATTATATGTATAGGTATACGTTAGAAGCATAAGGCTTTTATTAGTAGCCTTAAGATAAGGACTGACTGATGATGTGCTAGTGGTCGCGATCAATTTTTTTATAAATCATTAAAAAAGTGTTTTCAAAAAATATTGAATGTTTTTCAACTCCTTTCATAAAATATTTATTTATTGGCCATAAGACACTACTGTTAATAATTCATCCCATGTTCTACGACGAAGTAAAACATAAGGAAACCTGCTTGTCTCGGGAGAAATTATGATACATGTATCCGCCCTCATGAATTGGAGCAGAGTGGCATATTACAATTACAATCTTTCTCCTTAATAGGAGAGATAAGAAATACAGTAAAAATCAGTAGCCTATTAAGAATAAGAACAAAATAATAAACACATCATATAGTCACGCTACAAACAATGAAAGCGAAGCAGAAATCATAAGCTATTATTAGAAGAAATGATATTTAACACAACTGTAGAAATTTTCTTTTTTCAAATAAGTATTAAATGTAATTTTGTTATTCTTCATTTAACAACGATATAACAATTAACAAACATACTACTGGATTCGGAATGTACATTGTGCTGAGAAGAACCTAACAACTACTCTTTTATTATTTGAACCGTGTGTCCTACATGAAAACCAGCGTTACTGAGATCTCACGTATTTATTATTTATATGATCTTGTAACGAATAATATGCTTTGGCTGTTAAAGACTTTTATATTTTTTATTTTTAAACGACCAATTCTTATATATATATATATTCTATTCTTATATTATTTTTGTGATAAAAAGTATTATGGGGAGCCCATTTTTATTTTTTATTTAAATAACCAGTTCATATTTTTTATTATTATGTCGATAAGTTTGAAAATATTATTCATATTTCATCAGTATATAATTCGTATCTAAATAAAATTTCTAAAAAACAAGATTTATCAAAGAAAAAAAAAAACAAATACCGAGAAAAGCTCGGTCATCCAAATACTGTTATGGAATATAAGCTTCAAACTATCTACATATTAAATAGTTACTGCGTTAAGGGATGTTGGAGTTTAAAAACATAGATATCACAGTACCTTTGCAATTATAATATTTGTACAAATTATATTATGATCAGCTTCTTGACTAAAACGTTATGTCGACTTAAGTTATGTTGACACAAAATAAGAATATTATTGATCTATCTTATATTCAATTAGCTTGATTATATCATCAAGTTAAATATAGTTAATAATTAATTATCTTTAGGCTACACCAAGCACGTTAATAACCCTTTTAAAACTTTATAACCCTATATTATCAAAACCTATATATAATCTGCCTTAGGCAGTCATTAGTCCCTAACAACGATAACTAAATTGAATTTTCATGTCACCAAATAATTTAATCAAAGTTTGCAGAAAAACTTTATTAAATTTACATTTTGTCAAAGTGTAAATTAAATATCAGCAAATATAAACCCCAATACTCGAAAACCGTATTATCATTTACGTTCATGATTAAACATTAGTGTCCGTGGTTTCCTTTTAAACATATACCCGATGAATCCGGTTTAAACTAGTTAGTTGTTGCCGATTTCACTGCAGAAAATTTCATCTGATAATTATTTTGCGGTTAATTAAGCATTTCAAAATATTTGCTCGTTTACGGGGTATTGTTCAAAATTTATTAACTTATCACCGATGTTCTCGTTTTACAAACATAATCATTAATTATTATTATTATAATATATACATGATATGGATGTTATGTTCGAAATGAGAATTAATTAAAAAAATAATAATTCAAAAAAAGTTGTAACATTATACGTTAGAGGTAAGAAGTGAACGTTTGAAAAAAGTTACATAATTACTACATGTACTACTGAAGCTCCCATTTTGCATTTTCATAAGCCATTGCCATTTATTAACTTATATCATCAAGTTAACGATTTCGTTAATGTAATGATTCCTTTCTGAGAGAAAAGTTTATTCTGGTAAACAAATTTTCGTCATGATGCTGCAGCTTGTTGATGTACAATTTCTTGGTCTATATTTGAAAGACACCACAGACACGGCTTTGATATAGTGCAGTGTTATGTCGCAATTACAACACATTTTAATACTCTACTAAATCTCTGAATTTTTAACTTATTGATATATGGACTAACTACAATTTTTCTTTTCCATCTTTTAACAAGAAAACAAATAAAGGTGAATACGCAAAACGTTAAGTAAATTCTTACCACTTATATTATTTTTAGGATACTTATTATTATTATTCATTGATATCGCTCTAATAAATTATGGAGAAGTCACGTTGTGAAACAACGGTAATTGCGTCGTACGATGACATCAATTGTGTTGTAGACATTATTACATTTCAAAAGAGTTTTTTCCGGTTCTACTTAGAAGGACTCTGTTTTCCAATTCAGTGGTTATTTTTTGACCATTATTGACCATTATTAATATATTATTATAAAATAACGAAACATATTATTATGAATGCCTATTAAAACTTGAATACAATTTAGATTTAATTTGACAACTTATCAATAAAATATATAATCACAAGTACGATAAGATAATATGTACTTACATAATAAATAATGAAATTAAAGATGTATTAACATAAATTAGAATAGACAAGTTAACCATTTTTCTAGAAGTCTTATGTTTATTCTATAACTATACCTAACTTTTTTTCAAAAAATGTTGAATTCAAACTAAAAGATTATTTTAGATGTATCTTTGTAAATTTTAGTGATATCGATTAGTATGTACAATTTTAGCTTCTGATAATTGAAATTTCACCATCGGTTAAAATTTTACTTCTAAATCTACTCACTGCTTAGAGTACTAATTCAAACTACTTTTTTTTTGTGATATTTTTTGCTATCAATATTAACATTATATTTATGTTATTATTTCTTTGATCATTGTTTTATTATTTTTTTTAATAAAAAAAAAAATAATACATACAAACTTAGAAAAATAATACACATAACTGAGTAAGTACTCAGAACAAAAAAAAATCAATAGAACATTGAAATAAATAAAAAAATGTAAAAAATCCACCAAAATGGTAACCATTATAAGCTTATCTTATTTGTGAAACAAATAAAGAAAAAAAATCCGAGATATTTAAATTCCGTGAAAAAAGTTACTATAAACGAATAAAAACTTTCGCAGCACCATCTGAAGGATACCAAAAAAGGTGGCAGACAGTTCGTAGGACCGCAGAGGTCTGTAAAGTACCCCTCATTAGAGAAAATAGAGGCCTCTGCGGCTCTCGTTCATCTTCTTACGGGTAATTTGCTTTTGTTTCTGCTTTTAATTTCCGTTCCAGTATTTAGGTATTGTTCTCATTTTTCTTGGAGAGATACGAAATGTGTTGTCACTCTTTATATCGGCCTCTTTTTCACGGTATCTCGAAGCAATGACCGCTGTAATAGCTATGATAAGTTTTATACTTGTTTCCAAGGAATGTCGATAGGGATTTGTTCTTTTGTTTTAAGCAAAAAAAAAAGAAATATCGTTCTACAAAATCTTTATTTTAAGGTACACCGCGGATTTACGTAAGATTTTATATATAATATATCATGATGCTTCATTTTAGAGCAACATTTTTTTTCTCAAAGTCCTACCTGAAAATCTTGTCTGAAAAAAGTCGATAAAAAAAAAACAAAAATTTTGAGGTATAACAAAGCCCTTAATTTATTTTAAGCCGTTTCTCATCAAACAGTAAGTTTTCCATACAAAAACCTATGAAAAACTATTTTTTATTCATTTCTTTTCCCGCTCGCACACACGTGAGATATTTTTTTTCATATTTTGCTACTCAATTCTTTAAAAAATATTCTAATAAATGTAAGTAATTTTTATTTAATACAGCATACAGTTTATAACAACTACGAAAACAAAAACGAAATAATATAAATATTCGTAATACTCTGGCACGGTAAGGTCGTTGCGACAAAAACAGGGCAGTAGTCAAATACTATACAGTAGTCAACTTGCGTTCGGCGTCGTATCAATGTCTTGTTAAGTGCGCGGGCGCCGCGCTCGCTTAGGTATATATAATGTGAAAAAGTATATAAATATTATGTACTTCATGAATATATAATGTAATAAACATAAATGTATGAAAATAATAAATACGTGCCCATAAATAAAAATAAAAAATAGTTAACTGCGTAAAAAGAATATTAAATATATATAAAATAATATATATATAAATAGTAATAATAACTTAGTACGTTGGCAGCATTAAGAGATATACTCGTATGAACGTTTTATTATAACGACGTTTTCCTTTCCGTTTTTCGAAAGTTCCTCAAAACTTATTGTGGGAGATGTAAAAGCGAGGTTTCATCAAAGTAACGTACTCGTGATAGTTCGACTCGGATCTGCCCACGCCTGTCTTATAAACCTTTAGAGACTATTCACTTGTATTCTTTAATATCTATATTCTTTTTCTCTTGTCTGCAAAAGGAAAATAAGTAATGTACTAATTAATTAATTTTGAAGTTATACTTATTTTTGTGCGTCTAGTAAAAAATATGAGAGTAAAATTTTTACCATGCTCAAACACCGACAGCCAAAAAGTGACATGAGGGAGTTAGCTGATAGCTGCCACTCAAGTTTACTTATACATTCATCGTCCCTTTTACAAATTTGCTAAATACAGGGTTCTAGTTAGGAGTCAATGCCTACCTTCTTTTGCAAGAAGCCAAATTATAACCTTAGTAACACTGTAAATTAACTCATTATTGTATTATATATTATAGTGTTATATGTGATTTATGTGTAACTTAAACCTGTACCTTATATTGTTAGTGCTGTCGATTGTATACAAATAAATAAAAAGAAAAAAAAAATTAAAGAGTTGTGGCGTGCGGATGAAATCTTTAGCTATTTTTGTTCTGTTACTCCAAAGTATTATAACTTCTTACGTGCATACATAAGTACACACACACTTTTATTTATTTATTTATATTTCAAATAAACCTACCAAGAAATAGTGGAACAGAGATAATTAGCCAAAATAAACAAACATAGCAGTATATTAAAAAGTAGCTATATCTGTGAAATTATTGACCAATTGAAATTATTTTCACGAAGCCTATTCGAATTAAGTACCAGCTTAAGATGAACCGTGTGTTAAAGTTTTTGTACACTCCGAGTTTCAAGTTATTTAGAATTAATACCGAGCGTTGTGATCTCGGTAATTTCTGAACTAATAAATCTACAAAGTAATCTCTTATCTATTAAACAAGAACAAATCGAACGATGCATTAATGAATTATATTTGAATACACATTTTAAATTTAATCCATTCACCGAAGGGTACTGTAACGAATTTTGGGATAAATGTACTTAGTACCCTAGTTCGTAGTAATAATTTAAGTTATGCCTAGCTTTGTTTAAATTCAATGAATAAATTTGGTGTAATGCGCGGTAGATAGACAGACAGATAAAAATAAAAATAATATAAATGCTAAAAGCCGGGTTAGCGCCTGTGTGTTTTAGGGTTATATTTATATTTAAAATTTCGTGACTGGTGAAAAAAAATCTTAGTTCAAACCGCGTGGTTAAGCCGTCTCCTGTCTCTTCGGGCAAAATGCCTCTGTCTAGCAGTGGGACATACTCGTACAGAAGCTGTTAAATCAATTAAAATATCTTCTAATATGAAAAAAAGTATAATTATAGAATATTGTATTTTTTAATTAAAATTGTACTCCATCCTCAATTTTTAATTAATAATGTAATCAATGTTAGTCAATACTCAAAAAATATTTGAAAATTCTCAATTTAAATCAGTTACAAATCAAAATATCAGTATATCGATAACGTAGTCGATTAATAATTCTTTGAATCTTACATAGCTAGAAAAGGAATCAAATTGGTTTTCAGACAGGACGTATGTATTGCCGGATCTTCTTTCACTACGGACGTTGAATTTCAGCTCAATTTTGCCGCAATATCCGAAACAAGTTGTTCGTTTTTTAAGGCGAATAAAAAAATAAATCCATTTTATGTATACAAATAACACACAGATGAAGATATAATAAAAAACTGCGTACTAAATTAATACGTATTAGATAAATTAAATTATGTTGACATTTAGTTAAAATCCTTTCTTAAAAAGAAACAGATAATGTTTTTTTTTTGGAACATTTCACAGTGTGTCCATACATAGCCACAATCATATGTACACGCAATTACATGTCTACTGTTCTCTTTCTTCTTTACGCGAATTTTACTCATTTAATAAAAGTCTATATATAATAAAACTTTAATGAATTAATTATTCGAACACTGAGTCCTCGACCACCACCTGAGTCCCTCGAGACCATGGACGCTGTAAAGAGTCCGAAACGACCGAACAACTCTAAATTTTTAAATAAACGCGATAAAATCCTATATAGACTTTTAATTAAATAAATTCATAATGTCTTCCTTAACTGGTCCATCAATCATAATCATCATATTATCAGCCATTGGATGTCCACTGCTGAACGTAAGCCTCCTCCGTCGACGGGCGACCGGTTCAAAGCAGTCTCCATCCAACGGTTTCCGGCGACTTTCCTAAAGTCGTTTGTCCATCTTGCGGACGCCACTCTGACTCTGAGCTTGCCGGTACGTGGTCTCCACTCAAAAACCTTTCTGCTCCATCGGCCGTCAGTTCTACAAGCTATGTTACCCTGCCCACTGCCACTTCAGCTTGCAAATACTTAGGGCTATGTCAGCAACCTTCGTTCATCTGCGTATTTCATCATTTCTGATTAGATCTCCCAGAGAAATGCATAGTCCTGTCCTTTGTACGCTGTGCAACTAGTAGTTCTTTAAAAGGACCATAGTCGGAAACCACGTCTCAGATCCGTATGTCATCACTGGTAACACAAATTGGTCGAAAACTTTCGACTTCAGGCACTAAGATGTGACGGATGAAAAAACGTTAGCTTCCCGAACGCTTCCTAGCTGGATTCAACGATTGACCTCTCTTTCGAAGATCGACCTACCAAGTTCGACATTTTGTCCTAGGATGATGTACTCGTCAACGACTTCGAGAGTAGAATCTCCAATCAATATCAGGGTGGGAACGACATGTACATTCGACATGATTTTTGTCTTTTCCACATTCATTTTAAGGCCTACCCGTCGGTAAACTCCATCGAGATCAATGAGCATAATGCTGATAACATCAGTAAATCGAAGGTGAGTGATGTACTCGCCGTTTATGTTGATGCCTAATCCTTTTCATTCCAGAAGATTGAATTCGTCTTCCAATCATGTGGTAAAAAGTTTCAAAGAGATGAAATCTGCCTGTCTCACACCTCGCTGCATTGGAATCGCTCTCGTGCTTTACTTCTGTACTCGAACCGACATACTAGCGTTATTGTACAAGCACTGCAACACTTTGATATACCGGTAGTCAATGTAACACCGCTGGAGAGACTGCAGTACCACCAAAGTTTCGATTCAATCGAAGGCTTTCTCATAATCCACAAACGCCTACCACAATGACCGATTATACTTCTCGGTATTCAGTATAATCTGCCGCAGCGTATGTATGTGGTCAATGGTACTATAGCCTTTTCGGAAACCAGTTTGTTAGTGAGACTGAAAATTATCATACTTGCCCGTGTGACGATTCGTAATAACCCTAGAGAACAGCTTATAAACGTGGCTCAGAAGCGAAATGGGCCTGTAATTCTTCAACCACGCTACTACTATTTGACAACGACTATTCTTCTTCTCTGCCGGTCATCACACGGCCAGTCCATCAGTGGCGCATTTATAAAGTTAGACTCCTGGAATGTAAACGCAGATACATACATACTTACAAATATATGCGACCTATGCGACATTTTAGTAGATCAGAAAACTACACTATAATAGGTGTATACAAATAATGTGCATCACTCGACAACCGTACTCAATCGAACTGAAAATAGGACCAGACCAAAACTGAGAACAAACCGTGAAAGCAAATCAGCTAGTATACAGCCTAAAATCTTACTCTAATACTTAATAGTACGATGGGAAAAAATGGCTAAGAAAACGTTAAAATTCAAAGACCAATCAATATTATCCCTACCTAGTCATAAAAGATTTAGCGGGTGTTTGTATGTAAAACCACTTTTTATTCTTCATTTTTAGTACACAGGATTCAAAACAACATTTAGTTTTTCGTTTTCAACGTTTCATTTTTTTTATATGATAGGTAAAAATTAAAATTAAACCAAATATTTAAATGAAATTCCACAGAAGTTTATAATTTGCAGTTAATAAATCTAATTACTATATAGTGATTAAAATTAATGAATAGTAGTATTAATGAATATTCATAATATTACAACAGTCAAAAGTTATATTTTTGTGGTCACTTGTATAACTACCTACAATTTATTCAAAAGAAATTTTAGCAAATCCTTAT
This sequence comes from Euphydryas editha, assembly GCA_036937285.1. Lineage (NCBI taxonomy): Eukaryota > Metazoa > Arthropoda > Insecta > Lepidoptera > Nymphalidae > Euphydryas > Euphydryas editha. Next base: position 19,467,104 of record JAUPFZ010000005.1, on the reverse strand, counting down.
ATATTATGTTTTTATATTATTTAAAACCAGTAATCTTGATTTTACTTACACTCTTCAAGTGTTCGAGAGTTATTAATTTTGATAAAATTTTGTTTACATGAAAACAATTTTATAAGCGTTGAAAGTAATATAAAAAATTATCTTTCTGCATAATAGTTAAGTTGGATTCAGCAAAAATAGGTAAGCTACTAAGTACTTTAAAGCATTCAAGAGAGTAACTTGCCCGTTATATAATTTTTGTATGAAAGTGAACAAAAAAATATAGTCATTTTTATTCATTTTCTTTTGAGTGCCCTTAAAAAAGTGCGATATAAAGCTAGCAAAGCGAAAAACTTTTAAAACCATAATATTGGGTTACCTTAAAGTGTTGTGCTCGATGTTAGTCCACAAAGGTCTTCATAACAAAGATCGGTTACATAAAGCATTTGCGATTGCACGAGTGACAGTTAGATCATATTTGAAGTGGTTGCTGTGTCTGAAATCGTGTTTACGTTGCGTGATTGTATAGACCTAATTGTTTCCTAATCGTTGGCATAGAGACAGTTCTACCCGGAGTTGATTATGGATATCTATAATCGTCTGTCAATTTCATGTCATTGAAAAGCTGACGATCGGTTTAGTTCAATTTGACGAAATTTCGAAGTAAACACTAACGACTTTTGAGAGCTATATTACGCACTAACCTGCAATGATGTAGCGTGGTTAATTAAGGTAAAACGCTTTTTCTATACCTGTCACACTTTTTGTGTGACTGTTTGTTTTATACTGCATAACGCAAAATCTGCTAACGAAATTAAATGCAATTTTTGCAGTTATGATCATCGAGGTCTAACTTAATATATGAAGTAAGTTTTATCTTGATATGCTATCTAGTAGTGGAGTTATTAACCTTCAAGCGGGCGCGCGGTCGTTTGTAACGGCAGCGGTCGCGCGTAGTCGAAAAGACCTATGGGATATATGAGAGATATAAAACATTAATTATCCAGTAATCATTTATTGTTTTTGTAGACAGATATATTATCATTTTATTTAAAGTATAATTAGTATAAATAAGTTATTTAAATTAAGAAAAAGTAACAATTATTAAATCAACTAACATAGCTCAAGTATTCTTTGGATCAAACAATCATTTAGGAACACAAAACCTTTTTACATACCTCAGACTAGTTTATATACATAGTAAAGACTATAAAAATTGCAAAATAATAATAAAACATAATAAAACTATGATTTAGTTTTTATCAGGCTCAGTTTCTTCGTCAAAATAACATTTATTGCAAATGAATGTAGTGTAACTGCTGCAAATATTTCTTCGACACGATGTGCATTGTGTCTTCGATTGCCTCCTTTTTTTTTTTTTTTGTTGGACATATTTTACGGCTTCCGAATCCGAGCTGTTTGATTCCTCAGCAAATTGAGAACCCTCTGAAGCGATGTGGTCGGAAGTTTCTGAGCCTGAGCGCTGAGCTCTAATTCACTCTCTTCTCCATCTTCTCGTAGTAATTCCTCAAGTATTACACTTGGTGCTAGCGGTCTACGACTCATTTTATAAATAATAGCAGTATTATAAGCTTAATTCGATAATATTAGGTAATAGTCGAACAAATATTATATCGCATTGAGCGTCGCGGGTAACCTTTTCGACGACAGGCGCATGGTGTGATTTCGACGCCTGTGCCGCGACTAAAACAACAGGAATTTATGGGGTGTGAGGAGAGTAATTTGCGGGGGTAAACTTTCTATTTTGCTCATAATGACAAAGCGACAGGCTACTAGAAATGAGAAACACACGTGACAAGTAATAATAATATTATGAGCGAAAATGTATTGAGCACGGTCGAATCGACGCCGCGCGACCGCTTGAAGGTTAATCTTAAAACAATTGCAGTGGTTGTTGTTGTCTTTTATATGAATATAGAGGCCAATTGCGTAATTACTAAAAAAATTATGTTTGTCTATCCCTGTGCCCATAACACAGAACCCACTATACGGCATTTATTAAAACTTGGTAAGTTTGTACATTACAGGTCACTACAACATGCATTAATTATCTATATAATAAATGCGAAATGAATATGTCTGTCTGTCACCTTTAACGGTTAAATTGCTGGATCGATTTTAATGTAATTTGGTGTGAAAATAGTTATTACCTCGGAAATCGTCCCTTAAAGGGGTAAAAAGTGGGGTGGAAGCTTGTATAGGAAATAAATCATAATTATAACTTTGGTAAATAATAAATATTATTTTGCATTTGACCAATCAAGTTAATTCGGGAATGATTAATTTTAATAATGTACTTTTTTAACTATAGTATATCTATCTATAATAACCACACAACAATGTAAGCTTTTGGCTTAGCATGACTTTACAATACAAACATAGTCACCGAAGAGCACAAAAGAGCAATCGAATCGGTTGGTCAAACTATAAAAAAATATGAAGTGTAAACAAAGTAACGATACTTTCCATGAGGGTCCCGTGTGAAAGGGGTAGTGGTACTGTTAGCTGGTAATTTTAGACAGACTTTGTCGGTGACCACTACTTGCAGTTGCAAACCGGCAGATGAAATAAATTTATTTTTTAATGGTCAGGCTTTTCATTTCAATAATAATAAGTACTAATTTTGGCTGATGAAAATGCGGGCAATAGCCAGTTTTAAGAACGTCTCATTGAATATTTATTATATATATAATTCTTATGTAAATAACCATTTTATTACAATAAAGAAGTGTGAAATTTATCATTTTTCAGATAATACATGTTTGGTTTCTTCTGTATGCAACTTTGGAGAGGTCCTTCTGCAACTATAGGCTGAATGAACACTAACAAAATGGTCACACGACGTTGGTTTATTGCTGAATTACGGAGGTCGAGGTTAGGGCCCTGAAGGATGGTCCGCATTTCGCGGAGCTCGCTCCGAGGCTTGAAAGCGCCGCTACTGCGTTGGGTAGACTCCTGCCCAACGTAGGAAGGACCGGACTCCCTTTGCGGCGTTTATACGTCGGCATAGTACGGAGCATGGCGCTGTACGGTGCACCCATTTGGTGTGACGCAGTCACCACTCAGAACAAGATCCTCTTGAGGAGGCCTCAGAGGATATATACATATATACATATACAAATCGAACTAACCGCGGTTTCAACAGCTTCTATGTTTACCTACTCTTTCACTCCTGAGCATCACATCGTGATGTTATATAGCCTCAAAAATTGGCAGAATTAAAACAAGAAACTCATCCATTATATAATATATTATTTTGGTAAATACATTTGAAGTAAATGTGCTGGGAATATGTTGTTTTGTAATTTATTAAGAAAAGATGTTATTTAAGGAGTTCTCAGACGTGAATTTCGGCTCCTCTGACTTTAGTCCTTTGAAATTCGACATAAAATTCTCCAAGTCATTAAACTTCGAAAACGGTGTATTGCATAGCATCAAAACTTTGCAGGTTTTGAATACCTAATATATAACAATTAATTTTCTAAACAATTTTCATTCTACTAAGATTTATACATTTAATGATGACTCTTTTTAAATTATAATGTAGGAATCTCGTTGAGGAATGAACTTCTGCCAAGGTTTTCCGACAGGGCTACAGTATGGGGTCCTTCAAGAGGGGAGTAAATAGGTTTTTGAAGGGTTGGCAGCCCGCATGTGATGCCCATGGTGTTGCGTCCATAGCCTACGGTAACCGCTTACCATCAGGCGGGCCGTATGCGTGATCGCCAGCGTCGTGGTATAAAAAAAATAAAATAAAAAATCTCTGAAAATCTCATAATCTTTATAAAATAACAATTACGAGTACTAAATCATCAAATCCAGGAACCTAGTATGCGACCACTTGTCCAAGTTTCAGAAGCATACACATTACACAACCAAAAAAAAAACGCCCATACCCTAATAAACGTGTATTAAACCTACATAATTATATGTTATCAGTGGATATCAATCTGGCGACCATTATTAACATCAGGCTGTCAGTTGCATTTATGCCAACGTGTCGTTAAATCTTGAAATAATTGTAATAAAATCTCTTTTCACTCAAGCACTCCAATATGTAAAATATCAAAGAAAGATAATTCAATATCGTTCCTATTCAAGTGGTGTTGAATTGAAATATACTTAAGGTTGGGTCCACGTCTTAGCATTGTCTCGACAATGAGAGGTCTTTTAAGGATGGTGATATCTATTCGCTGCGTAATCAAAGTAATATACTTGAAAGTGGTATTGACGTGGACTTAATCAACTTAATAAGGGATAGATTAGACTAGAACAAACTTCTGTAAGATGAAATAAAAAATAAAATAAAATCAAGTTACTAGTTTACTTATCTATTTATATCAATACGCGAATTTAATTTTTAATTAGGGTATTTTTAGGTGACATAACCATCCCGTATGACGAAAACTGAAAGCCGAAAAAGCTCGTGAAAGCCGAATGCATGAGATTTTCGACATGTGGGGTGTAGAATCTGCCAATATATATATATATTATATATATATATATATATATATATATATATATATATATATATATATATATATATATATATATTATAATATAGAGTGTAAGATATTTTTTAAAGCAAGAGTCAGGTTGAGATTGTCTTATAGGAAGTTGAAGAGAGTTCCAAGATCAAACAGCTTTAGCAGAGAAAGAATTGAAACACATGAAGTTGTATGAGACGAAGGTTTAAGAATTAAATTTGAGTCAAATCTTAGCGAACGTACATGAGTATCACAAAGAAACTCGAAGCGTTCTTTGAGGTAAAGAAGTGTATCTGGATGGAAAATAACATAATAGAGTAGCGAGAGGATGTGAGTATTTCTGCGAAAGCGAATTGGGAACTACTTGAATAAGTTCCGAAAATTAGAGACATATATTAGTCATTTCAATTATTATTGACGAGGTTAATTACATTACTTATAGAATTTTTTATTTTTATTTATTTATTTATGCAGCATATTTTACTAATGAGAGAAAATTTTGTATTCTATATATATCATTTTTACTTTAGTTTTTAATATAAAAAACTAATACAATAACATATAATTGCGGTCCAAAAAAAATTAAATCGGTGTTTCTATTTTTATTTCATTATCAGCTGGATATAAATATACTATCGACCACAATATTATCGAATGAAGAAATTAAATGCATTCAATCCACCGAGCCGGAACGCTAGTGTGGACGCCTCATCTGTCAAGAGACTTAGATACATAATGGTAGCAACAAAACAGATTAGTCAGGATAAAGTCATTTTGTCATAGGCTTCTAAAATTGAGAAGTGTCGATAAATCTTGACGCTTTAGTTTTAACCGTTTTTATTTTCATGCTGTCAAAAAAGGAAGAGGTCACGAATTTATTTGTATTTTCGAATTTATGATTATTTTTACATGATTTTAATTATCCTTTTCCACCTCTAGGGGAGAAAAATTATTTTCTTGTCGAGATTGTTTTTAATGTGAATAGTTTGAACTTTATTACAAAACAAAGTACATTTTTGGTGTAGTATTTTAATTAGACGATTTTAAAACATGTTAAAAAAAATCTCTCTCTCTCTCTCTCAACTCTCTTGACGCTGTCGTGATTTTTAAGCAGTATTTTTCGAGTATGAACGTTGTTTACAGTGCGAGATCTTGATCCTCAATGTCAAAAAAAAACGCTGTATGTTGAAATTGACGTGTTTGTCAATCATCCGTCTTTGCAATCCTATTAAGAGGGCCATTAAGTATGATTTCCTATAATAATTATCTCACACTCATTTTCTCTTATAATTTTAAAAGAGTTGAATTTAGATAAATCAAAACTAAGAATATAACAGGAATATAAATTAAAATGCATTTTAATTATTTCTTTGAAGTTATATTCAATAAACAAAATCAATAAGCTATTTTTTTAACGCAACATGGAATTATTATAGCTTACTAGGCTACTCCACGTTGTCACGGTGGCATGCGCCAGCGATCCCGTGGCGTCCTTGTACGACGACGAGGGCACCGCTGTGTTTTAGTGGGTATTCTGACTTCGCAGTCAGCGAGTCCCACATACCCGTCACCTTCGGGCGGCGGGATACGTAAACGTATTTCACAGCGTCAAAAAAAAAAGGCTACTCCACGTTCGTCTATTTGCCTATCTCTATGCTTATCTGCAGCTTAACCCTGAACTCTAGAAAGCTCTAGTTGAGTTTACGTAGACGTATTGATCACGGTAACATACAATACGCATAATTAGTAGAATCAAGCTTTAAAAAATAGCTTCTTTCTATACAGAAATTTAAGAATTTTGTTTTCGTAGTCGTGATCGTAGATTGCAATGAAACCTGAAACCAACCAACCTTTCGTTAAATATTGAACTCAAAAATACTTTTACCAAACTCTTGCAAGACTTTATATTCGTGCTCCTCCTCGACTAATAGTTGATATTTATTATGTGAAAAAAAAAATACGACACTGGATGTACAGTAATATATATGTTGTGTAGTAAGTAGGTTTATGTGTATATGTATATATTATTAATTCATTTTTTAAGTATCTGTAATGCCACCAATTCTTTCCATATACCTATATATAATCAGACTACGAGACTAACCCAAGACGAACGAGCAGGGAGGTGTAATTTCTCTAAGGCTCTTTACGTCGAGTCTTTCGTCGAAATATATCAGAGAGACTTGGCAACCTCAACATAATGTTTAATAACCTCAAAATAGTCCTATTCCACACGTTAATCATATTCGTTATCACACAAGTTATTAGTTTATTATTATTATTTTTTCTTATTATCTTTATTTTGCTTTGACAAGTGTAATTTGAAGAAAAAAATAAGCTGCCGAACCCATTTCAATTGGACAGCGTTAGGAAAGTTAGAAGGAAAATAATGACAATATGACATAAAAGTAATCGAGATTTGCTGCTTTTTTTTCCTTTTTTGTTAAAGATACACAATCACTGTTCCTAAAGTAAACAATTCAATGGTTGTATTACCAATAATATCTGACTGATATATACATCATTGATATTTATTGTTTTAATAAATTTTAATTTATAATACTTATCTGAATATTATACGCAACATCTATATTAGACACACTGACAAACATACAATCTTGGGGCGGGAAGCAGAGTTACTGACAACTGCACCATCGGTCATTAACAAGTATAAAATTTTAAAACGTTAAAATTTATGCTTTTTATAAGCTCGTGTAACAAACAATAAAAACTTTTACATTTTTGTCTATTTTGTTACAAAATACCATTTACAATTTCCAGACTGAATACTACGTAGTTTTTGTACGGGAATTGACAACAGTGTACTTTTACCATCGCTTCCACATATTAGGTACAGGAGAATTGGTAAATTTTTTAACAAACCAAAATAGAACTTTAACAAAAAAAATGCTGCAAATATTCTAGGCACCATTCCACGTAAATATCATTTGTCCAGTATTTTTCTTTTGAGTTTTTTATGCTTGTATGTGTATTTTTTTTGACTTCAGCTTGATTTTATAACTAACGTGAATATAAAATAAAATGGTTACTTATAATATGTAAATTTTAATCACCAATAATCCAATAAATAGACAATTTTTATTTTCCGATAGTTCTTTATTATATCGATTCCAAACTGGCAAAAACGTTGATTGAGTCAGATTTTTTTTTTAATAAATGCTAAATATGACATTGAGTTTGAAATTGACAATTTTCGCGACTTGAAGAGAAAATCTTGTGAGATAGATTATAGTTTAATAGTTTTGACAAAAATATCGTGACAGATACTTATTCTCCGCATATTATTGGCGACAAAGCAAAACTGAGGAAACCCGAATGTGTTGTGTGAGATAGATATATTTTATCCAACCCATAAGGAATAGAGTTCCCTGTAGGCTTTACTTCTGTATTTTCATTCGCAACCTGTTACTTTTATTTAAACATTATTATGGAGAGTGCTCAAATATAAATGCTGCTTTACTTACAAACTAAACAACAGGAATATAATATAAATTAACTTTTGTTTATGAGGCACTGCATGTGTATATATTTAAATGTATTAATATATAATTAAAAAAATAAAATAAAATAAGCTGACCAAGTGCGAGTAAACATGCATATAAAAGGGTTCCGTAGCACTATATAATATCAAAAATTATATAGTTACATATGTATATTTACACAAGTGTCTTGTATTTAAGGATAAAGGTAAGATAAAATGTTTGTAAAGATTTTTTTAAACTTACATAGTCGTATCTCTGTGTGGGTTACAGAGTTATATAATATGTATATGTGTACTAAATTTTAAGTGAATGAATCTAGAAAAAACCGACTACCGACATAAACGTATAGGCACATTAATTTTCCAATAGGATGTTTTTTTACCCGACTGCGCCAGAAAAGGGGTTATGTTTTTCGAGAGTATGTATGTATGAATGTATGTATAATTGTTGTGTCGCTCTGCAGCCTGAACGGATCGATGGATTTTAGCTTGAGAGGTGTCATTAGATTCGTATTTACAGTGAGAGTGACTGACTACATGAAAGACACTGGGAAATATTAAAAAAAAAAGAAAAAAAAAATTGATTTCCAAATTACACAGAAAGGCAGTCGCATTTTTATTTTTTTAAATTACTTTTTAATATTTTTTATACGGAACACCAAATTTTTTTTGAATTTATAATAGTTATTACGGAAGTAATTATTTAAAAAGCTATAGTTAAAACGTTACGGAATTCATTCGTGGCAGCATTTGGATCACATTCAAAAACATCTCATCAAACGAAATGCACGGAACGATGTAAAATTTTCCGAAATTAGATGGTATCACTTTAATAAACTAACGCAGCAAAAATGCGAATGAATACGAATCAGTTATCCGTGATTTTTTTATCACAAATGTAAGTAAATATGTTAGAAGAAAATAAGAAAATCTTAGAATATTCAATTATAGTTTTTTTTTTAAATTAAAACACCATCATTAATATAAAACTACCTTGTCTATATATTTGTTTTTTTTTTTTTTTTTACTTTAAATTATTAATAATAATTATATTAATTATGAATAAATAATAGAATATCGACTCAGCAGCTTTCTGAAACTTTAACAATAAATTTCCGTTCAATATTATTGAATGCCTGAATACCAAAGCCAGCAGACATCGCATATTAATTATCGGTTACGAATTATAATTCTGAAACAACAACTACGGGCTTCGTAAAAGAGCTTAATGTCACTCAGAAGATAACGCAAATAATTATATACGTCGCAGACTTTACGCACTTGCGTTAGAAATGAGACTCGTAGAATTACGGTGTTAAATGACCAAATGCGTGTATCTATAATGAAAAAAAGTCAGATAGCAGCTTAGTTCAAAGAAACGTTAAGTGTTAGAGACGTAATATACTTGAAAACAGCATTGCCAGACATTTTTTTTGCCAAGTCGGGATTCGGGCCGTCGAAAGCGGGACATAGTAAAAAAACGTATATAATCAGAAGTTTTTAAATATTTATCTTTTTTATTTGAATTCAAATTACGTTTACGTGACAATAGATAGCAAAAATAGTCATACAAAATGTATTTTAGTAAAAATATAATATTTGAAATCAGATTTCAGATTCCCTATCGTTAAATAGTTGAGTCTTAATTGTCTTCTGAAAAATAAAAGGGCGGGCGGCCAGTCCAACATGTCTGTGTCACCCGCCCACGCTTCCTCAGCACGCTGCACGCTCAGTCGAGTTATCTCCGAAAAGCGGGACTGACCGTGTCCCGCGCGGGACCTTTAATTTTGATTTAAAAATCGGGACGTCCCACCAAAATCGGGACGTCTGGCAACGCTGCTTGAAAACTACAAATTGAAAACTACATCGTTTGGGTGGACATACGACCTTTAAAAAGTGGCGATCTGTCATTCGTTACTAGGAAGTAAGTCGAGAGTAAAAATTTTCAATATCTATGCTTACAATTTTATAATTTATCTATAATAAATAATTTCAAAGACAATCAAGTGTTATTTTAACACTTCTTTAATACAAGTTACGGTATTCGCTTGCACTTATTCAATTATTCTATTTATAGAACTTCATTAAAATTAACTTTTAACAAGTATCTTAGTCATAGTTGACTAATTGGAATAAAACTTTAAATTGTCATACTTTATACACAAACATTGATAAATATAAGCTCGTAAATAATTAAAATAAACTTATAACAAGGAGACATTTGTATAAAAGATCTTGTAGTATAGATACTTGTGTATAGCTTAATTATAAAATAAATGAAAAGTTCAATTATTTTATATAACGACACAGTGACTACTTTAAATTTAAATTATAACAAGATATGTTATTACTACAATTCTAATAAACAAGATCCTAACATCTGTTGGCTAGATTTTAAACCATAGTCAACAAGGAATAAATAAAATTTAATTGAAATTTAAATTCAACTTGTTTTACATTGCATGCATGGACTTATAAACTTAGATTAGCCTTTAGCCTTTTTCATCTTCATGACCATTCCATTTATTCATCATATTTATTGATTTACTTTTTAACTGTGAAACATGAGGTATACAAAATTTTTAATAGTTAAAACAAATAATAAACTTTATATTAATATATATATATATATATATATAATAAACCGTAATAGGAATCATAAATAAAAACAAACGCGTATATAAGTTATGACTTGTAAGGATTTTCACCTAATCAAGAGAAGTCGGAGAAAATTTGAAACTTTTGACATCTCATTCATCAAATCAGCCTTGCCTTTTGGGCATGAGTGGATCAAAGAAATAATATTGTTAAATATTATATTACGGAATCAACACTTCTTACGTTTACTATATAATAAATATAAAATTATATATCTGAAGAATATTTTTATTTCTATTCTAATGTTCTATGCTTATTGTTGATTTTTGATTGTAGCATAATGGAAACAAAAAATATATCAATAAATTTTACTAACTATTAGCAAAGAGTAAAATGTAACATGCTTAACGCCGATAAAAAAAAATAAGGGTTACAAATAGTAATGATATAAAATGCAAAATGCATGATATAAAAATATTATTTTATTTTTCATCGGACATCATACGGATAGGTCATAATATAGTTCAATATAAATTTTTATTAATATGTTTTTTTAAATATAAATATATTTTGAATAACGTAAAGTATATTTTATTTTTGTTCCTTCTATAGATAGCATCAGATTGACAATACATACATAGTCCGAAATGTTATCGTTTCTTGTGTTTTATGGTATAATTGTCTAAAATTCTTTTTTACTTTTCTGGGTTCGTAATTTTTAACGACATGTAATTCTTTACAAATGTATAAGTGCATAGATTTGTTTTTTTGAACCTATTAAACACATAGGTACTACTAACTAGTTTTAACTAGTTGTAACTAGTTTTATGAAATGTCTAGATAAGCACTGACCGATCACTGAAGACAAACAGCAGACGATGTATCGCTTTATTGTTTTCTTTTGTTGCCAACAAACTTCCGTGCAATTTTCTTTCACCCTAATTATTGTAATAAGGACACTCATTACCATTTTGCGTGACTCCACATTGTGACCACTGGTGACTAAATATGCAAAAAAATAAAAATAACATCCACGTTTGCAAAAGCTGCTACGTGTTCCGTTACTGACGGTTTTCATTTTTTCTTATTCTTTACCTTGTGCCACTTATTATACACACTAGAACAGTTATCGATAGTCATCTATAGATAACACGATCCGGTAATTATCGATGATAAAATTATCGATATTTTTTTTCCGATGAATCTCCCTAGTCTGTCTTGCGCTTCGTGGATGGTCATTTAAGGATAATGCCGCGAAAAATATAATTTTTTCGCGCCCTTATCCTTATATAGTACCTACTGAGGCAAACTGGAGCTGATAGGTTAAAATGACTAATATTAACATAAAGTATGGGAACCCCCTTATTGACCCCAGATTAAAACAGACCAGAACCAAAAACTTTTTTCCTCTGTTGGCCTGTGTAAGTATAATTGAACTTCAGATACAAGTAATTTAATTTTATCGCTAATTAGACAATATTAACTTTAAATAAGAATATAAGGAATAGGTTATCTCTTCACCGGATACAAATAGCATAGAGTGCTCCAGTATACTATACGTAGGATGTATCAAATTACATTTTCAGGTATTTAGACTTTTTAATCGGCTAGGTATAGGTTATATTGAGATATATAATATAATATCAGAAGAGGAATCTAATGTAATATCAGAAGAAGAAGAGGTGAATAATGCACTGTGTTACTTCACACGTACTGTACGTGATGGTAGAAACAATGAATTTATATACAAACTGGAACGCGCACGTGCACTCAAATAACGTTCCTAAGAGAGAGATTGCATTTCTTTCTACCATGGATTCAAGGCAACTCGTAAGAAAGAGACAAAATACCAGTAGTCAGCGAAATGCTCGGAACGATTTTTTCACTTTACATCTTGGAAACAAATGTTAACCTTATGTCCGTTATTTCAAGGTGCAAATTTGAATATAAAATTTTATTAAGTGCGCGTTCAAATTATGATATAAATTCCTTGAGTGGAAATCAAGAAATTGATTACCGTTATAATAAACGCAATAAAAATCAGTTGCAAAAAAATGTCTTGTGAGAAAAATATTAGCGTCAGTACAGGGTTATTTATGGGAGTCATGAATTTAATCGGGTTGGTGTTAACCTTCCATATGACGAACCAGAAGTTAATTAATATTTTACAAAATGGATTGCCCAAACATATCTGGGCAAATAATCTTTCCATATTATATAAAGTTTAATCTTCAAAGCGGGTATTGAAAGGCAAATGAAGATATGCCGGCATATCGTGATGACGAGGCAGGCTCGAGATAGCAGCCTTAAGTTATATAAAAGTGCGAGTGACAATTACTACATAATCATTTTAAATCTTATATAATCATTTTTAATCATTATGTAGATAATAATATTAAATCATAATTATTATCTACATAATGATTTTGATATATATGTCTTATAGTTAACATCTATAAGAAATATGTATAAAATAGATATAAAATAAATACTACAAAATTGGTGGAACGTTATCAAACACCGTGTTATTTTAGCACTGAACTATAGCAATCCTAAATTTGTCATATAAAATATATATTAACATAGCTAGTTTCTTGACTTTTTAAATAAACAGAAATTAAATAAATAAAGTATAGCTTTCGTATAACATGTAACAAGCCAGCTTGCTGTAATAGTTACTCACTCAGTCGTGACAGTTTGAAAGCATCCGCGGTGTTAATGACATCGACGTACGCCTGAAGTTCCAACCGCCGGCTGCTAATGTTCTGATTATGGACAGTCATTGCGTATTTGAAGACATTTTGTATTTCATCCGTGTTCTGATCGAATATTGCACCTGTGAACAAAACAATAGTGAATTAATTTCTATTTATAAAATTAATAGTTACATTATGACAATATTAATAGTAGTTACAGTACCTACATTTTAATGGTTATAATTGTAGATACATTTTGTTTCTTTTGATTATTAAAGTTAATGGAAATAATAATTTGCATTTTTGTCATTCGGTCTGAGTCGATATTTCTAACATATTTTAATCTACTAATTGGCTGTTAGTATAGATTAATAATATTATCAAAAATAAGGTTTTCCGATTTAATTTGTTAAATTAAAAATCTAGACCGGTTTCTTTGTTTCCTTTTCTTTGTTTGTTCTTTTGTTTTTCTTTGTTTGTAAATAATTATTTTAAGTTTTGAATTTTAAATATGTATAATATTGTAAAATTTCTGTAATAAATTTATAAAGTATTTAAATATATTTTAATCGGTGTTATTGTGTATAAAGCTAGATAACGGGTTATTAAATAACACGTACATAAACGTCTCACACTCAACGGTCTCCAGTAGGATGTGAATCCTGTATCGGGGGTCCGGAAAACAAACAAAACACACAAGCACAAACGCCCAGACCACGACAAACATCTGTATGGTCTATACAAATATTTGTCATTTACGGCGCGCGGCTTGAAGCGACTAGTCGACGAGTCGTCGTCGTACCTCGTTTTCATAACACGCTAATTATTATTTATTTATATAATAGGAAGCCTAACCAATGCAATGAATATATCTCTGAAATATTTTTTTAAATATAAGTAACACAATATAACGCAATTATGAGCTAACTCATTAAGCAATTATACAAATCTAATTTTGCTTACTTAAATGATACAAATCATTATAACTTTTTTTTTTTTTTTTAATTAGACAACCTGTCTACTGACATAGGTCAAAGGCTATATTACACTGTTCTACGACAGAAGGAAACGGAACAGTAACTAGTACCTAGAAGGAATAATAAGAAGATATTGAAAGTCGAACCGGGTGCAAATGCAAACGACATGTGTAATAATAACGGAATAACTTCACTCTAATAAATACTTTGTGAGTTAAACAAAGTGACACTAAGCAATAAGGATATATAAAGGAATATGCTAATAAACAAAACTTTACCGAAATTAAGTTGTAAAATACTTGTAAGTGCACCAACTTGAGCTTAAAACTTAAACTTCATTTTGTACTTAAAATTAAATATTGTTTTTTTTTTTTATAATATCTATGTATAAAAAAATATTAAAATAGATAGGAAATCTTGAATAGCTTGTAATTTTCCTTTATAATAAACTAGCGACCCGCCTTGGCTGCGCCCGGAGTATGTTTATGCACTTAAATATTCCTCAAGAATCATTCTATTTGTTAAAACCACATGAAAATCCGTGCAGTATTTTTTGAGTTTATCGCGAGCAGATAGACGGATAGACAGACGCGGAGAAGGATTTTGTTTTATTATATGTAGTGATAGTGATGATAATGTTAAGTACATTTAATATTCATATTATAGTCTAAAACAGAAGTGTTGTCGTGAATATAATTGACGTAATGAAATGACGACGCATTAATAAAACGTTTATCGAGATTTCATAAGAACGTGTTCAAATGAAACAATTTTGCGGCGAAATCGCGTTACCGCGTAAAACTACTTCATCGGACATTTTTATCGTTCCGAAAGAGAACCCGTATTCTCTGATGTCATTGGCTAATATACGACCGCTGACCATAACGTTTATCTGAATCGCTACCAGTTCGCTAGTTCCTTAGGAAGACTGCACGATACGGTTCCAAGATATTTTTCTTCCATTTTTATTGAAAGTTAGCGAAAAGCGCTCACATTTTCGTATTATCTCAGAAAAAAGCGATTTCAAAAAAATAAAGTCAGTTTCAATTTTCAAATAAATTAATTGTCTCAATGGGCATTGTAAAAAGACTTGTTTTTGGTTTCGAGTGATAGATTTTTATTTTTATTTAAGGTTCTTTGATTTTACGCCTTCTTTAAAAAATTATTGGCATATTTTAACTTATTTCATTTAAAAATTGATATAAGTGAAGCTAATTAAGTTCAAATGACGTCAGTATAGCCGCGAACTGGAACTGTATGAAGCCTTGAGTAAAAAAACAATAAAAAATAGTCTTAAATAACTATGTATACAGTAAAGTAATTATGTATGAAGTCGTATATTATTCCTAATAATATTAATAAATAATAGTACCTGAATGTAAAATAAATATATATAACCCTATGAACAGATCTTTTTTCCCAATCTGGCGACTTATTTTCGTGGTCACACTATCCTTATGTCTTTTTTTTTACTCTCACTTGAACATTATTCCGTAAGAGCCATTCGAAAGCTACATTTTCTGTAATATTTTTTTCCATTTGCCACGTCATTTCTTTTCTATATCACGTTGAAATATTTTATTTCATTCGATAGCTGAAGCGCAAAACGATGCGTCGATTTTGCAGTACATCGTTATAAATAATAGAAAAATGTCGCTAAAAATTAGTACTTACAGAGGGAACTCAGTAGAATATTTGTAAGAAATTTATATAAAACGTTAAAATTTCTAACATTATAACAAAACTATTACTCGTTTGAATATTTAAGTAATGAAGTAAAGCGTAATATGATTTATTTTATTAGCAATATTATATATGAATATTAGAGTTTATTTTATAAGCAATATTAAAATAAATGATAAGAAAATTAAATTATTATCTGTGTAATTATTTGCGATTAAATCAATATCAAACTATTTATTTAGGCTCCTTTCATAGTTATATAAATAGTACCTAAATAAATTGTATATTGTTTATACGGTAGATATATGAATTATAAAAATTTACTCACAGTAATACGTACGTATTTTTATCGTTGTGCGCGTTAGGCCTTATGAGAATTAAAGGAATTTTACCGGATTCTTAACTGATTTCGGTAATTGTTTCGCAGTGGAGCGTTTAGTGAAGGAAAAACGTTAATGATCTTTGAACGAACTAAATGGTTTTCTTGCCAGAGTCGATTGTTTTATTGGCACCGGTTTGTTCTTTGTATTTTATTTCGTTGTTTCGCATGTCGCGTCTATGTTCTACATACGCTGTAAAATATAGTACGATATACTAAGGTTTCTCTTACGTAATCATAAAGTTTTATATCTGAATTAATTATATCATATTAATTTTAATGATTTTTTATTTAAAATGAAATAAAAAACCACATAAATCAAATCTAACATTCATATGAAGGATAAGTTTTTTTTTCGCAGATTTATTTATAACTCGTGGTCGCCCAGTGATTGAAATTCGACCATAATTCATTTAAATTTTAAGTTTGTAAGTTATTAACGTTCTATCGTCGAAGACTATACATAGCTCTACAATTACAGATTTCACCAAATCTACACAGTCAAATTGCGTTTTTCAAACAAATTATATAAGTAATATATTAATATATTATTATATAATAATAATTCTGAAATGTTGTACAACTGACATGGCAACTAAATAATTCTGATACATATTTCTTGGAGATTCTAGGTAGACTGTCAAATTCTCGTAAGCTTCCGAGTTAAGAATTGTTTGATTTTGTCGAATGAAATGCAACCTTGGGCCCTCTATTCTCACATAAATATCAATCAACCCGAGCAAATTTGTTTTTGTGAATGGTGTAACATGCTGAAATCTTCTCTAATTTCAGGTCGATAGACTGAAACAGATCTAGTTAGTAAATTACGAGAAATATTGATATGTCACCCAGTATCACAATTTGGAAAAAGTAGTAGATATGCTAAGGGGTCTAATAATTAAAAATATATCAGTTTTACTGATATATTTTTAATCACACAATTAATTTTTGAAAATGAAATTATATTTCATTCAAAAAGGTGGCTCATCATCACCTGTAATAAATATTACTGCTACATCATTTTGAACTGCAACATTGTAACGGCATAGATCTAAATTATAATTTACTTTAATGAGCATACAAACTTCTTTGTTTTGATTTTAAACTCGCTAACAATGATGTATCATACCAATGAATGATCGAACGAAAAAAAAAGATTACTGCGTTTTAATTCAAAAAAAAAAATTGCGCATAAGTTCTTATAGCATGTTTGATGAAAATGTTCCTGTAATCTATAATTGACGGCAGTGTCTATAACATAGTATAAATATAATTGGGCATAAAATGGAAAGCGATCATATACAGCAATTATTGGACCTGATCTGTTATAAAAAAACATGACGTATTTTGAAATCCACTTCTAACTGCCTCGGAATCTTTAGCTTCTGAGTTAACCTTAGCAAATGATGCATTGTATTTGTGAATGTATTGAAAATAATTTTTTGCTTATTTTTATTGTAGGTTGAAAAAACTTGAAAAAAGTCCATAATACAATAATTTAAAATATTAGATTTAACTTAAGAACGGTAATATTGCTTTACCTTTATGACAACATGGAGAATGTAGTCCTGTTACCTAAAGTGACTTCAGACACAAAATGCTTCGCATTGCAAAACCTGTATTGTAAATCCATTAATCCACAATCATAATCACAACTATAAAAATGTGTTGAAATGACTGAATGAATTTTGTGAAAATTTCAACGTATCTCTAAAAATAACTTTTTCATTTTGTACATATAATCTTAACAATATTTAAATTTGCATTTGGTCTATTATTGTGTATGCGAATATAAATTTCTCCTTCTTTGATTTCGACCCGGCAATAACGTTGTATGTCGAAATATAATGAAAGTAGTAAAGAGTATAACATATAAAGTACATTAAATAAAATACTGAAACCAAGTTTAAAAACATTTTAGTTACCACCACAATGATTTTATTATATTATTGCAAAAATATCATTGAACCAGCAATAATATATATATATATATATATATATATATATATATATATATATATTACCTTTATGACATTGTAAGTCAATTCAAATTACTTGTACACAATTTTCTTGATTCACTAAGACTATGACATTTACCATTATTATGATTATTTTTCACATTCAGTAACACTTTAGACAAATAACATTATAGAACAATAATATTAATCTCAACTCAGTTTGACCACAGACTTAAGCAATAAACAAAAGAGTATATATTTGTGTATGTGTGTGCATAGGTGTTAAACTCACGGTAGTGTGTAATGTACTTTTTTTAATTATTATTACTAATTAAATGATTTTTAAGCATTATTGTAAAAAAAACAGCATTCTGCACTCTTAACGGTATGCTGCAGTTTATACGGAATAAACTTTAACTGTGCCTTTAATAATACTCCGTCCGCGTATTTTTCGTATAATGGGGTACAAAGTTTTTGCTTAACGTATTAAAATATTTTTTATTCGTAAAAATAAAAATAAATAAATTTAGAGTACAAAAATTAGTATACTATTACATAACTACATAATTATATTATAAAAACGGTTGAAATAATTATTAATATATTTTTTTCTTTTTTTTAAGCAACATAGTCTAGGTGAATGTAGTAATCTTACACGACACTATTTCAGACTAGATATTAAAGATTTTTGTTACCCAGAGGATTTGTCGGCGTTAAACTGTCTTACCTGACTCCGAGACTGCTGTAACTTCATTAAAAGAAGATTAAAACTAACTTTTTCAACGCTACGAAAGTATTTAAAACCTCGCCGTAGTGCTGTGAATTTTACGAGACAATAATACGGACTTGCAATATTACTAACGTTCAGTTTATATTTCTCTTGCCTATTTTTTTTTCTTCTTCTTGCTACTTTAATAGTCGTTGCGTTTAATGTTTTGTGTAATTCAAGATTTGCTATGAGATACTTTACATGAAATAGACTGTAATAAAAGTATACAAATAAATTCATGAATTAGCCTGTAAACGTCTTACTACTGGGCATAGGTCCATATTAGAGAAGGATTAGAGCCTAATACACCACACTGCTCCACTGCGGGTTAGCGAATATTTTTTTCTACTATTTCTATCAATCGATTAGATGTCTATGATGACAACCAGGACCGACAGTTTTACGTGTTCTGCGAGGGACTGTGGGGAGACCCACAAGAACCCAGATCAGAATCAAATATTTGTTAACCCGGCGACAATGACGCTGGGTCATATTGACCCGAGGCAATTTTAAACTAACATATTTTATTTTTGCGTCAGTCGTATGGTTTGAACGTTTGTATAGCTGGAGATACGGCCATCCTCTACCCGCTCTATCGGTACACACAGTGAGACGTTGCGCACTTTGGGAGATATACGTGCGTCAAGTGAAAACGGGTAATTATGACCCAGCGTCATCGCTGGCGTAGTAATTTCGTGACTTACGTTTATTTGCTTATTTGGTGTTAAATTTTAATTAACCCTGTTTTTTTATAGTTTTTTTTTTGTGACAATTTCATTAACAAATTACCCAGCTAGAATTGTGGCATTGATAGAACAGTGATTCTGACAATGAAGACTCTCAAGCTATTTCAGACGTGGATATTGACGACCATTTATCGCAACGTAGCAATGACAGCGAAAGTGAACAAGAAGCTAGTGACGCGGGGTCATATTCAGATAATATCGATCTTACGTCAGTAAAACACCAATTAGGGCACCAATTTTACAAAGGATAAGATAGAACAATGTGGCAAAAAGCACCTGCATGGCCGGATGTACGTACCAGATTTGAAAATATGTTATCTGTGAGGCCTGATGTAAAACCTGTAACTCAAGGCGCCAAAACTGAGTTATAATGTTGCGACTTATTCATTACCCATGATATGTTGTGTAAAATTCAAACATACACAAATTTACATATATGTGACAAAAGAGATTCGTGTGTAGATTTGAGTAAACATAAATATATGAATGAGATTGGAATATATCAGTTGAAAGCTTACATAGTGCTTTTGTTTTTATCTGGATTTTATCGGTCTAATAGACAAAATTTAAATTACTTATGGCAAACATATGGCATTGGAGTGGAAATTTTTAGACTCGCTTCAGAGACCTTTTGATTCCATACCGCAATAATTGAAGCAGTTCCGTGGCCCTGAATGATGACGTAGAAGACTGATTCATTTTTATTTGTATATTATAAAGTTTATTTGATTTCTCTATTAGTACATAAGATTATTGATTCCAATTATTTCTAAGAGTAAGTTACCGAAAATTCAAAATATAAATATGTTACGGTTTCTAAGTTGTTTTTGCATGTGTCATTAAAAAAGTTAATAAAAGTTTAATTACTAGAACTAATTGTTATTATTTTTATTTTAATACTTAATCAAAGAACCCTTTTTAATAAACAGTCATTAAAATTAAGGTAAATTACTAAATTTCTTGAAAAAATATCGATAAAATTCGGGTCAATATGACCCGGCGTCATCGTCCTAGTAATTATTTTCACGTCATTTGCGCCGGGTTAATAAACAAATATCTTTCCCGAACGGAAATCGAACCCACGACCTCCAATGACATGACTATTTGCATTATTATGTCTTTAAATAGCTTCATAGTTGTTATTAAATTATTGATGTAATCTGTACTGATACAAAGAAAATAAAGAAGGATGAAAGGAATCTTCGAAACCAATGCATCGGTTTGAAATATGCATCTATCACTTCTTAGTTACATTAGTCCAGGCAATAAATCATAAGGCAACAAGTTGTAACTTGCTGACAAGAGACAGTAACCAAAAATATCAATCGTGTAAACTCCCGGTTGAAGTCTAGATTATATACATTCATTATCGTATCCGTCCGAATTTTTATTATAAAACAAAACACGAAATATGTTTAGGAAAATTAAAAAATATGTAAAAGTTTGAAAAATAATTGATTTTGATTACATTTTGACAATGTTATTATTTAGGTACATTCTTGTATATATATGAATAATAATTTTAAAATTACTAAATTAAACAGGCACAGATTAAAAGTGTATCACACACACAAACACGCACACACACACATACAACACACACTCAAACATACAAACGCTTTCAACCTTAATTATTAACTTGTATGCGATAATTTTATTCCATATTTTACTAGTTGAGTGTAAACAAATCTTAAAATGAAGCACTATTTTTTATACTTAATACAGGTACTTTAACCAGATTTTTTTTTCATTTAAGGTTTTTAATTTTCCTCGTCGCACAACAATACGTAACTGTCCCATAGCTTAGGAAAATGCACATTTCCTTTTGAAAGGAAATTGAAACTAGCTCACTAGACCGTCCTATTGCAAGTTGATAACTGTAGACCTACTTATTGTCTTGAAACATCTTAATTGAGTGTATTTATTGGTTTGCATTTATAGAACTAAAGATAAGGCGATATTGTTAAAGTAATAAAATAGTTCCAATGTTAAATCATCTTAAAATTAAATGATTAAAATATGTTTAAATTCTTATATATATAATTAAAAGCTATTTAGGTTCTATTTTTATTTATTTTTCAATGTTTTGGTGCAGTGGACACAGTATCACACGGTTGCTAGAGTAAGTACCTGCACCAAATTGCTAGGCGAGAAGCCACCCCTGTTTGCCACGAGTGTGGCGCGCCAATCGACTCGGCGCGTCACACCCTGGAGGAATGCGCCACTTGGGAGCCCCAGCGCAGGGTCCTGGTGGCAGTGATAGGCGGAGACCTCTCGCTGTTGAGTGTGGTCCGCTCGATGCTTGGCAGCGAGAGGTGCTGGTCGGCCGTGACCTCATAATATTGTGAGGAGGTCATGGCACTGAAGGAGGCCACGGAGCGAGAGCGGGAAGCAGCCGCACACGCTGACTCGCTCCGCAGAAGACGACCGGGGAGGAGGAGACGCCAATATGCACTCCTCCACCCTCCGCAATAGAGTGGGAGAGGGCATCACATCCTGCCACTCGCCACCAGGGCAATAGAGCGCTCACAGTGCCCGTGAGCGCTTTATAAGCTAAGGCGGCCCGCAGAGGCGGGCCAACCGTCGGGTCGTCACGGTTGCATGCGAAAGCGATCCCGTGGCGTCCTACTACGACGATGAGGGCACCGCTGGGTTACAGTGGGTATTCTTGCTCCACAGTCAGCGAGTTCCACATACCCGTCGCCTTTACAGTGGCGGGATGCATAAATGCATTTCTCTTTGTTATACATTTTATTAACCTGTCCTGGTGATATTGTAGAAATCGAGAAGAACTTAGAGAAATACAGAGATTTGTTGTATTATTTATTATTTGAAGTTGAGCTTTTTTTTCGAAAATGAATACAATAAATATATAAAATTATTATAATAAATTTAAATAATCCAAACCAAAGTAATTTTTGCTTGGACTCTAAGGTCCAAGTTATTATTATTATTATTTAATTAAATTAAATACTAACTAAACTTAAATTTAGAACAACAGCGATCCATGTGAAAAACGGTTTTGCATGTCTCGTTCCCTGCAATCAAAATCAAAAGAGTGTTTCATTTCGTTCTTTGTAACATTACAGTGCAGCTCATTGCATTTGAGTTGAGAGCTATCATGTTAATTGCGCAAAACGTGTACATGTACGTACATGTACAGCTTTGAGCACGGCTATTGTATTTCTTTGTTTGACGGAATTCCGTTTAAAATTCAATTACGTCTTAATTTTTACATAATTATATTTTTGTAATAATGATTAAAATATATAATATATATCGTAACTATATTTTTTACAATATAAAGTCATATTTAATTATTAGAGTCGATGCGAGTCAGAACATGTTAGTCGACACATGTCAATCAAATTACGTCACCGCTGACTTTAATATTCAAGCGATCCTCTTTCAAATACGTAGCGAGCTTTGCGTTAAAGAAAAACATCATTAGGAAACCATCAACCCGCAGTAGTACAACGCGGTGAATTAAGATGCAATAGGAGAATTCCTTCTTAGGAAAGGAGGCCATCGTCTAGAAGACGAATATTTACAGGTTTCTAAAGTACTGTACTGTATGGAGATTGTATTGAAAACCATTGTTTTGTTTAAAAATCTTGAAGTTAATACGTATTTACTTTACTTTCTTACCTTAAAACTAAACAAAATATATAATGCACAAAAACAATTTGCGCAGTCGTGTGTTACCACTTTATTGCATTGTAGTTAAAAACTTAGTTGAATTTTTTTATTTTTTAATTAAAGTTTCATTAAATGATTACTAAAATTGTGTATTGCTGATTAGATGTATTAGAAAGATTTTTATTTTATTTTATTAGTTACTTAATAAAATAAAATTTGTAAGCAATCGGGTCATCAAAAATTTAAATCCTTATTGCACCACACCAACAATGACAACAAAAAACAAGCCACAATCGAAACGAAACGTTACGCCGTGTTCCCACTACGTCGGACCGGCGAAATCGCCGGAAACCGGAACCCAGAACGAGGTGTTCACATTACACCGGATCGGCAAAAACACCTTACAAAACACCGGATCCGGTGTTTTCGCCGGAACCGGATTAATGTGAACAGCTTCATATAAAATGGCCATACCCACTAACCTTTTCGGCAGTTTCACCAATCCGGCGTTCAACGCCGGCGCCGGCGTAGTGGGAACGTGGCCTTATAGTTTAACACCATCGTTGAGCGAAAACAATTAAATGAACTACCTTGGCTTCGGAAGCCAGTGAATAAGAATCAATTACTCTAAAGTATCTGCGGATTACGTCATAAAAATGTTCTATTATTAAATTGTACATCTCAAACCATTTCACTCTAAATAGATGGGTAATAGAAAAAAAAGGAAAAAAAAATTAAAATTGACAAACATCGCATTTTGATTTAATTTCCATGAAATTCGTACATAAAGAAAAATGCAATTACTCTACATAATCGTCTTTCATATTGCATTTTAATAAACATCTAAGCATTTTTCTGTAAAAAAAAAACAATACGATTTAAACTGAACTGGGAATAATTAATTTCTAGACAAGGCTTCAAGGAGGTAGAAAATCGTAATAAATTACAGTTGGGAACACGATTATACTGAAGATAATTTAAAAGAATATATACAATTTACACCGCGGCACATGCTGGCGTAAAGCCAGGGTCATATATGCGTACTCTTCATATAATTACATTTTATGTCGCATAAATAAGCCGAAGTTAAAATGTAAAAACATTTATAAGATGTTCTGTTTTGATGGTGGTTGTTATTATTTTAAAATTATTCAGTAGACCGATTTCATCAGCATTGTAAAATTATATTCATACTACCCTCGTATTGCTCAATTTATAGTACATTTTAAGTCGAGACGAGAAAATACATTCGAAATTAAATCGCATATCGCATGTGCTGTTATTGTTGATGTCGCGGTAAGTGCTGAAAATCCAACTGAAAGCGATATTATTTACTGAGTTTTATAGGTTTATTTATGAAAAACTTGCACTTGAGGTGTTAATAACTTACTTAAAGAATTATAAAGATTAGGTCTAGATTGTATTGCGTTTGCTCAGAAAATATTTATTCACATTTTGGAGTTTAGTCCTTAGTAATCGATATTCATATAAAGTTCAGTATGAAAAAATATGAGAAGTAACTTGTGTTTTTTGCGCAACCTATTTTAATTTTTCAATTGTGAGTATTAACATTAAGGCGTATAGTCCGCGCGCGTGTTCCGAGAAATTGTTGGTTGAGGAGCGGGCGGGTGTGCGCCGCGCCTGATTGTCAATTCATACCCCGCACTCTCCTGCTACTAATGACGATTTTGACGTGAGAGCACGCTTATCTAGTCTTTTTGATGATGAAGCCAATATAATAATATAATATTTGTTTTTTTTTAAATTATTTTCTAATTTACTAACTCTAATTCCAAGCCAATACGAACTTTAAAATCGTGATAAGGAATCCCGTATTAGATTTAAGCGATATTAAAGTGTTTATTATTACAAAAAAAGATTATGGTACTTTTTTATAGGAAATATTTACCTAATAATAATAATAATTATTATTATAGTAGTATTGTACTTATTTACGCGTTTTTTATATATTTTAAGTAATTTAATGTTTAGATCAGTTTTTATAACAGCAGTATAATTTTTTAGCTACATGACATCAAAAATCTATTAATGTGTTAGTTCTTTTATATTTTCATATATTTATTGTAAAATGTTACTACTTGAAAACAGTGACCGATTAAAGATTTTTATTTTTTGTTTTTATAAGTAGCATTATAACGCCCGTATTTATAGACTAATATAAAATTTGTCTTTGTATTAATAATTACAAAATTTATAGAAGTAGCTATGATAGTTACTATAAAATTATATTATGTACTAAAATATATCTCAAATTAATAGTGAGTTGGTCATAATACTTGTCCCAGGTGAAATTAATCTTCGAAATATTTCGTATTATCGTATGTCATATCTAGAAATTAACAAAACAAAAAGTGATTTTAGAATAAATTTTGATTTATTTGAGGAAAAAATATGCTTTTTTTTGGCTTACAAAGAACTAGTTTTCGTAGATCGTAACTCACAAAAAAAAGAAAGAAAAAAAAATCATAAAAAATGGGCCTTAATTATTGATTGCGTTTAATATTATAACCTATTTTTTTTATATTTCGTTCATTACTATGAGATTTTATACACACTGCTTAAAATTAAAACAAAATATTAGTGCCCAAATTCAAGAGTTTATTTTAGAGTTCAAGGGCCTCAAATTAAGGGATAGAAGAAGGAAGTTGGTTGCTTAAAATACGCTACTTTTTAAGATTAATCATTCAAATAACTGAACTCATAAGGCTCATTATCCGTACCACTGCCGGAAAAAGGCCTCTACTATTTTCCTCTTCATATAGGAGATGGGGCCTTTGCCTCTCAATCTTAATCCATAACGTTAGTCCACTTCGGGTTGACGGATAATTTCCCTGCCATGAAAAAGTGAAAGCTATTGGATGTTATAATAGACGTGACAGACAGCTTGAGGAGATCCACAAAGACATACACCCAGACTGGAAACAAATATTTTTATAAATATCTGGTCCGAGCGGAAATCAAACCCGCGGCCGAAGGTATCAAGGCGTCTAGACGGTCCAAAACACCAAAAGTTTGTCTGACGTAGGGAACTCCATGCAAATAATATTTTAGTTTAAACTATCTTCTACGTTATATATGTAATAATAATAATAATAATAATTCTTTATTGTACACCAAGAATAAGCAATAGTACAAAATAAAAAGGAAATAAGTACAAAAGGCGGCCTTATCGCTAATGAGCGATCTCTTCCAGGCAACCTTAGGGTAGAGGAAATGGTATATAGATGGTATAGGTGTACAACTGTACAGTACATTAATAACAAAACTATAATATAATTTTATAAGTGCAAAATAGGAACAATTCATACTATACAATATACATGCAGTATAAATACTATAAATATACATACATAGATGCAAATATTGATGAGGAATAATGTGATCAATAGTGGCAAAAGATGACAATTAAATGATTCGATAAGGGTAAGAATTACATTTGAAGAAAATGTTGTTTTACAGATTTTTTAAAAGAAAAGGGTGATTGAGAGAGTCTGATGGATAAAGGTAAAGAGTTCCAAAGTCGAGCAGCTTGAACCGTGAAAGATTTTGTATAGAAAGTAGTGGAATGAGAAGGAATTTCGAGGAGAAGATTATCATTAGAGCGCAGTTCACGTTCGTGGGAATCATTCAGATATTTAAACTGCTCTCTTAAGTAAGAAGGAGCCATAGGATTGAATAACATGGAGTACAATAAATTAAGAATGTGAGTATTCCTGCGAAGGCGAATTGGGAGCCACTTGAGTTTATTGCGAAAATCGGAAATGTGATCATATTTTCGTAAGTCAAATATGAAACGGATACATAAATTTTGAATGCGCTCAAGTTTATTCAATTGCTCCTCGGTAACGTCAAGATAACATGAATCAGCATAATCAAGAATGGGAAGGAGAAGACTATGAGCTAACGCAATTTTGGTGGAAGTAGGTAGGAAATTTCGCAGTCTACGGAGCGATCCAACAGCAGAAAAAACTTTACGACTTAATTCACTCATCTGTGGAACCCAAGAGAAATTTTGATCAATTATAATGCCTAAGTTAGTCACTTTTTCACTGTATGGAATGACAATGCCATCAAAAACTATAGGAGGTAGTTGTGATTTATTTATACGAGATATTAATTTAGAGCTTCCTATAATAATAGATTGTGATTTAGCTGGATTAATTGTTAAGCCAAATGATTTAGTCCAGTTCGCTACTGCTGATAAGTCTACGTTAATACGAGATATAGCTTGTTGCAATTCTAAAATAGTGCAGTGAGTGTAGATCTGGAGATCGTCAGCACTATTTATGTACTGTTACACTATTAATATGCGCAGAATCAAATGGTCCTAATAGATACTGTTAGATTTGTAGTCCACCTTGCATTTTCTAGCCAAATGAACGTTGTCAGGTAATATTACGAATAATACCCAAATATTATTAACACTTGCGACGCTGTTTCGAAAACTCAATATTGACGAAAATTTCGCTGAACAAAATATTATTTACCGTAAACGTGATGTTCGGGCTCGATGTAAATTATTGACTTGTCACCACGTCCCGAGTTTATTTGACGATGCTTGACTGAGTGAGACGAATTGTTTTCCATATTTAAGTTTTTACAACGTTCATTGATACAGCAGTCTTTCTTACTCGTTTATATAAAAACTAGCGACCGCCCTGGCTTCGCACGGGTATTTAACAAAAATTTTAAAAATTATATTTTTTTATTTTATCATCTACACCTGCGTCGATACTCTAAAATATTTTATAACAGACGGATTGAGTTGTCTCCTATATATATAGGTATATAGATTGTATAATAAATATACAAAAATTAAGATACTACAAAGTAAATATTTACTTTTTTATTTTAATTTGCATTACCATCTTAAACAAATGTATACATGTAGTAAAATTTTAAAAATCAGATCAGTCATTTATTTTTTATTTTTTAAATTTTTTGAGACACGATTATGTAGACGTCTTAAAACACTATACACTTTTATATAATTTTTTGAAATTTCTGTCTGTTTGTCTCTCTGCTTGCTTGAATACGCATAAAGTACTAAGTGTATTTGAAAAATCAGTTTGAAAATATTAAAGCATGTCCTAAGTTAACATTTAGTCGTTATTTTATCAAAACAGCATAACTCTGTCAAAAGTTATAGTAATTTGAACTTTTCATTTTGAATTATACCGTTAGAGAAGATTGGGTAAAGTTTATTAACTTTTAAATGTGATCAAAAATGGTAATACTTTCTATAAGATGATGTTATATAGGATTTTATTAATAAAATAATTAATATTTATGTTTAAAACTCAGATAACGAAAAAAGTAAAAAAAAAAAAAATATATATATATATATATATACATATATATATATATATATATATATATATAAACATCGGATTGCGTTAGTTACTACCATATCATAGTAGTAGTATATGTGTGGGTAAAATAAAATTTATGCGCAGGCGACGCCGCCGCGAACAAAGCTATAGTTGATATCAAATCAATAAGTATACTGCGGTCGGAATTACACACATACACATGCACAATATACGATTACAGTAATTATTATCAGCTACCACATTTATATATAAGAGATTAACGGACCGAGAGCCATTTATGGAAATAAATCAGTTCTTCCTACACGAATTTAAGTTATGTCCATCTGATTTATGGTTTCTAAAGTTTTGGTAGCTTTTTTAATTGCAAGTATTCATTATCACTGGATAAAATATATGTATCAATTTCTTAGCGAATGTAATAATGAAAGGATTTGAATATCATAATTATTGTCACATAATAAAACATCATAATGAGAAACAAAAATATTTCCTTCTTAAACCCGTGACTGTCACTAACCGGCTGTCTTTCATTCGAGTACCTTTGCGAAATTAAAAAAAAAAACCAGAATGTAGTAAGAAAAATTGTTTTGACGTGATAATAAAGAGAAATTGGAATGCCTAAATTGGAATAAATAAAACTTTGTTAAATATACTAAAAACAAGTATGCTTAATTAAAAAATCAAAAAACCCGACTGCGTAAAATACTCTTATTATAAACTAAGAAGAATAAAACAATTTACTAGCTTTTATTTGATACCCATATTGCTACAGTAAGAACAAAATTCAACTCCCCCCCCCCTCTCATTTCGCCATTTGCAGGCGCCATTTTGAAAATTTATATAGCCTATGTCACTACTACAATTTAGAAAAATCCAACGACACCTCATATGTCAAAAACCGTCCAGCCGTTTGGGCTGTAGGGCGTGCCAAAGAAATGGACATACATACATACATACATACATACATACATACATACATACATACATACATACATACATACATACATACATACATACATACATACATACATACATACATACATACATACATACATACATACATACATACATACATACATACATACATACATACATACATACATACATACATACATACATACATACATACATACATACATACATACATACATACATACATACATACATACATACATACATACATACATACATACATACATACATACATACATACATACATACATACATACATACATACATACATACATACATACATACATACATACATACATACATACATACATACATACATACATACATACATACATACATACATACATACATACATACATACATACATACATACATACATACATACATACATACATACATACATACATACATACATACATACATACATACATACATACATACATACATACATACATACATACATACATACATACATACATACATACATACATACATACATACATACATACATACATACATACATACATACATACATACATACATACATACATACATACATACATACATACATACATACATACATACATACATACATACATACATACATACATACATACATACATACATACATACATACATACATACATACATACATACATACATACATACATACATACATACATACATACATACATACATACATACATACATACATACAGACACACACACATACACACACACACACACACACACACACACACACACACATACACACATACATACATACATACATACATACATACATACATTCACTCGAAAAACATAACCCTCCTTCTGTCGCAGTCGGGTAATAAGGACGGGCGGCCGGTCGGAATTACGTTCTTGCGTTCGTGTGTCTGTGTGTGTGCGTGCGTGCGTGCGTACGTGCGTGCGTGCGTGCGTGCGTGCGTGCGTGCGTGCGTGCGTGCGTGCGTGTGTGTGTGTGTGTGTTTGTTCAGTTTTGTTGTTTCAGTATCGTGTGCGCTATTGTATGTAGCTAAATACAATATATTTTATTAAAGAAAAAAAAAACAGCCACGTTTGACTCTTGAAGTCTCCATTGGAATCGCAATTAATAATCTACATCATAATCAAGAATTCCTTATTCAAGTAGGTTTCATAAGCACTTTTAAATCGTCATTGTACACATTATATAATTTTTAAATTAAAAAGTTTGGTTCGGTTTATATGGACAAGAAACTCAACAGTTACTCTTTCAAAAAAAGAAAAAAAAGCGTCACCTTATAACTTATATATTTTATTTTTATTCACATGTCCTGCATGAGGGTTAGTGCCAGCAAACCCACACATCCTCGTCATTTACATAATCTTCCACAAAATAATATGCCTTGGCTATTAAATACTTATAAATATAAACTTTAAATTTATTAATTGGCAAATGTAAAAACGATTGTGGGATTATATTATATATGCGCATACCTTGGCCTTTAAGGAGACTTTTTACTTTGCAAAGTCGGAAACTTGACGTTAAAATTCGTATTTATACAACGATTGTGACTGTTGCTGTCAAAGTGTTCAATATTATTATGCATTAATACTTTGACGCAATTTTCATTATTTCTATATTTTTAAAAACATCCCGAATGGAGCTCCAAGATCATATAAATGCCACGAATAGATGTTTCTCGCAGAACAAAAACACTCAATAATTGAAGCATTACCCCACAGTACTCGTAACAATCCGTAAGACATGATACTATGAAACAACTTAAATATACTTGTTCAGCAGTATCAATGTCGGATAGTTGAAGAACTTACCTAACCGCAAATGTTGATTCTATACCACTGCATAAATGTATCCTTCATGTTGTTTAACTCGAGTGAAAAAACTAAAAAATATGTTTATTAAATTAATCAACGCCTTATAAGCGCCTTACACTCAGCAGCCCCCAGTAGGATGTGGATCCTGTGTCGGGGATCCGGAAACACAAAATATACAAGCACAAGCGCGAGAAAAATATACATACAGACATCTGTATGTATATTTTTCACGTGTGGGGATCGAACCCGCGACCGCTGGTGCATCAGCCAGTTGCTGTGACCATTGCAGCAACGCATCGTCAAATACGCATCTATTGTATACCTCTATACAGTCCTGTAACAGATAGACAAATAGGAAACTGAGTCTTACTAACAGAGTTCTGTTGTCAAAAATACTTCGATAACTGTCTTTTTTTTTTTTTTGAGTGAAAGAAATAGTAAGAAAATTTTATTTCATGCGAATAATTTAAATCATCATATCACTTTCCTCGTTCAATTACATTAAGGTAGATGTTTAGTTTAGAATTGTCAAAAAATCGATTTTTTTTTCAATTTCCATCGTCTTGTAGTGTCAAGAATCACTTTTCAATAATGGGTGACAAATATCGCTATAGAAAATAAAGTTATAGTGGTCCTTGTAGGGACAAGTGGAAGCACGCGGTCATCAGCTGCGGAGCCCCGAGCGCCTGCTGTGAATCTCTAGTCCGAAAATTCCGGTTCCCTTTGTTTACGTATACGTGCAACGGTCTTATTATTAGACAGGGGTCGCTATGTCATTAAAAAAAAGTAACTAAACACACATTCATCGGCAGGGAAGTCGTCGAACTAGGAGTGTAAGTTTCTTCCCCCATTTTCAATGAATCACATCATTACACTTTTGAAAATGATGGAGACTATAGGCTACACCATTGGACACGCTTCGTACGATTACGCTCTCAAAAAAGACGAAGAGCGAATTGCTAATGCTGTAAAAGCAAGTAAGGCGGCAAGGAAAGAAGGTCATATATGGTTCGTCAAAAGGACAACTAAATCGAAGAACAAGCTGAACAGGACTCTGGAGTTCTCTTATATGGCCTAGAGATAGCTGATTAAACTATTGTAAGTATTAAAACTCGATTATTCTGGAAATATTAACACCGAAATCGAAAAAAAAACTCTAAATGCGTTTTCCTTGAAATCACTTTTTTCAACTGGCGGAAAGATAATCTCCGAAATTTGTACAACCATTTGTTAAGGTGTTTTGCATGGTAATTCACCACATAAAAAAACAATCACAATACCAAAATTTACATGACATGAACGGTGAGAAAATAGATCAATTTTTGAGCAATATTTTTCCAAAGCTGCAATTTTTTTTTTCGATTTTTATCAACCAGTGATGAATTATCACGTGGCAAACTTAGCGTTTAGACTCGCAGACCCAGAGTTTAACTGTGTGCCATGGAACCATTTTTTTCTACAGCCTCGACTTTGATGTCCTCTACAATTTTTTTTTTGCTGGACAAAATAAAAATAAAAAAAATATACTCTTCACATAATGTCCTGGTTAAAAAATTATTCTTTTATCTAGCATAGAAACCGAGTTTTCTTTTTTTTTTTTTTTTTAAATGATCTCATGTATCTCTCTAGACTAGACACCTACCTTAAAGGAAAGAAACCAATATACTTAAGTTATGATTTATTGTATATATCCCATAGAGTATAGATACTAAGGAGGACCATTTTCTATGGGGGATTAGTTGAAAAAGTGGCTACTTTTTAAAGCAAATT
Organism: Euphydryas editha; assembly: GCA_036937285.1. NCBI lineage: Eukaryota > Metazoa > Arthropoda > Insecta > Lepidoptera > Nymphalidae > Euphydryas > Euphydryas editha. The sequence continues at coordinate 19,433,753 of JAUPFZ010000005.1, read as the reverse complement.
ATTGTTCGAATACTCAACGAAATAGCGCTAGTGTAGCAAATGGAAATGATCTGGGTTAAAAATTTTTATTTTTTTTACCGCTGTAGTTAAGAAACAGTCGACTAAATGAATTCTTGTGATATTTTTTTTAATATTTAATTTGTTATTGATAATGTGTATGTTATATTGTCTTTTATTTTTGTTAATTTATATTGTTTATTACGTGTTCAGTCCGTGTTATGACTGCTTTGTTATTTGACGCTTCTTTAAAATTTACCCTCATGCTAATGTGACGCCACCCTAATTTGATGAATTTCGACGACACTTTTCGTAACAAGAACATGGTACTATTAGTATCTATACTTCATGATATATCCAGGTACGTACTCGACACATACATGGTAAATTGAAACGTAGCGTAGCGAATAGCAGCTCTTTTTGCCTACGAATGTATTTGAAAAGAGAAAACATTTCGATGCTTCGATGCTTCGAGCTATGCGCTGATGACACATTGTAATTTTTTTTTATGTATTCCAAAAAGAGGTAAATTTAAAACCAAAAATATTTATACAGGAAACAAAAAATCCTGACAGTTTTTGAATTGAACGATTCCATGGCTCATTCGAGTTCTTTGACATACAAAATGAACGATTCAATTTTAGATTAACTAAACTTTGTTTTCAATTACAAATACGGTTCTAATTGGAACGAAGTTCTTTGCGGCAGGCTTGGAGAAGATAGGGATTTTTCTGCGCGACCGAACTGGAAAAATGTGACACTTAAACCGCAAGAAAAACATATAACGGAAGCGCGCGTGTGAGCGTTGCGGGGGGCGAGGGACGCAACCGCCGCCTGCCGTACCACATCTGCGACTCCGCGTGGCGTTTTTTTACTAAATAATAATTTAACTATTAAAATTTTTTGATCTCTTACTCAACATAGGTAACAAGTATAGTTGTTATTTCGTTCATTTTATGTCAGAATGTGATTATATTCCAATAGCTTGGCTCGACAACGATAACTTGTAACAAGCTCTGTGTAGCACATTGGTTTAGACAAAATGATGCAGTAAGCAGATCCTAAACATCTTCAATCTTAAAATGAATACTGGAGAAACGGTTTTTATTATATATATTTTTAAGTAAAATAACAATTTACTTATATTAATAAAAATAATTATATTAAATAAAATAATGTTCACACACACACACACACACACACACACACACACACACACACACACACACACACACACACATACACACACACACAAACACTGTAGCATCTATACATATAATAAATCTGTTAACGAGTCCGTTTTATAATACACTATATATAATCAAGAATAAATTTTACCATATATTGTAACATTTTTTCTTAAACGCGTATCACGTAAAAAGTACAAAACCAATGTAAATAACTTTTATACATAAAAATTATACATAACTCACAGTAACATTTAGTTTTTGTTTCATTGTAATTAAATTTAAAAATAAATATTTAAGAAAATAGAAATAGGTACCTTATGCAACGCCATCTATTAACAGCTGGTCTAACGAATCGTAACAAGATAGATGGCGCAGTATACAAAATATAATTTTTTGAATCGCGCCGTCCAAAACTTCGGCCGAAAGAATGACCCTTGCCCATATTTAAAAAAACGCTTTTTTTTGCATTTAATACCTTAATGTACTAAGGTCTTGGTTGTTTGTTTGTTGTTAAAATATTTGGTCGTTATTTCTTTGTTGATTGTACAAAGTTGGATGGTTATAGCTATTTAAGTTGTAATCTTAATATATAAAACCGAAAGGTCACTCACTCACTCATCACGATATCTCTAGAATTTTAAGACCTAGAGACTTGAAATTTGATATAAATATTCCTTTTGCCGAGTAGAGATCAGCTAAGAACGAATTTTACGAAATTCTACCCCTAAGACGGTGAAAAAGGGAGGCAAAGTTTGTATGGAATAACGTGATTCCTTGGTCCAATCTACTTCAAAATTTTGCATAAATATTCTTTAACAGAATTGATTGAAGACGTGTTTCGTATTTTATTAAAATTCATCCCCTAACGGTATTAAAAGGGGGTTGAAAGTTATTTGCTTCGAAGTTGATATCAATACTTAGTGCTTTTTGCATTTGGAGAAAACAATTAATCTATTATAAAATATTTTCCAGTATCGACGCAGGTGTAGGTGATAAAAAATATAAATATAAAAAATTAAAATGGAGCTGGACGGGTCACATTTATTTATTTATTTATTTATTTACACTTTAATTACACCACACAAAAGTATAATATTAATTAAACAACAACAATAACAAAACCAGAAAATGATGATAATAGGGCGGTCTTATCACTATTTAGCGATTTCTTTCAGGCAACCTTAAGGTTCGAAAGTTATGAAGCTGAAAGGGTTAGGAGGTGTATGACCAAACACATTTATAACACAAAGAAACCGATACAAGCATATATATATGGACGCATAAATACATACACATGTCACATGTTGAGGAACAAAAAAGATAAATGGACCGAGGACATAACGGAATGGTATGAAACAATAAAAAAGAAAGAAAGAAAGACAACGTCGTAGGTGGGAAGACGACATAAAAATATAGCAGGCATTACATGGAGAAGGAAGACGCAAGATCACACTTTATGGCAAGCTTTAGGGGAAGTTTATGCTGGGAAGCAAGTCAATCTTGGCGAAACTGGTGTCAAATAATGAAATTTAGTATTTAAAAAAGAAATGTATTATGTAAGATTGTTAAATAAAGGATATAAATGTCCTCCAAGTTACTATTAATATATTAACATTTGACAACACTTTACAACGTCAAAATTTATATTATTATCTTATCGTCCACTTATATCATTGTTATGACAACATAATGAAGTAAATAATTTGAACATTTTTCAATCTTAATAACCATATCGATTCAATTTTCCTGAATACTACAGTAATTTTGATTAATTTTATAATCGCGCGCTATAAATATCAATTTGAGGAAGTACTAATGAACAATATACCTAGATACTATTCAGCATGTTTCGCTTTGAATAGTGAAATGTCGATTATCTTGACCACACTTCGAATAATAATCATTTGATTAAATATACATAGCTTCTCCGATGCAATAGCAGGAATGCTAATTATTACCACTTATTAGTGGTATAGCGTGATCAAGTGTATTCAGCTATTAGGTATTAACATCGCGTAATATTTATTTGTATATTATATTTTAATTTAAGTAATTGGCTAAAGTCATAAAGAAATATTATTTTTGTACTAACTGTATCTGTTTAATAGATTTGGAATTAGTTAAAATGGTTTTTTTTGACGTTAAAATAGCAGACGATAAATAAATATTGTTCTACTTTGGTACCAAATATCTTACGTGTGTATTTTTAAGAACAAACAAAAAAATAACTTATTACAGTCTTCGATAACTAAGTGACAACGAACACGGATAACTATTATGTAATTTTATAACCTTCTAACTTAACTAATCTACTCTACAAATCAAGATATCTTCCGTAGGTATAAATTATTTTTCTGTGTACTTTTTTTTTTTGTATTCCACCTTTTCTAATTAATACTATAAATTTGAGAAATTATATTAAATAGCTTTAGGTTATCTTCAATTTCATAAAATAACTGTGAAACCCTGTTATTATATATACAAAAAGCACTAGTAACGATATTATTTCATAATACCGTCGTAGTACAGTGTACATTATAGTGTATATTCTAAATAATAAATTATTTATGTATTACTTAGTAATAGGCGAACGATTCGAAGCGATAGTATAATGAGAAACGCCTGATAACGATTTGGATAACGGAACAATATAAATATCAATAGCAACCACTATGCCGATATCATTCAGATTTATCGCACGCCATAAAGGCATAAAGTTGATTTCGCTCACACTTAGCAAAACAATACGACTGCCAAGCGCTCAACAATGGACATTCCCCGCTTTTCTGTTTAATATTTACGATTATGTTTTTATCGGATGCCAGCTTCTGAAGCCCAAGCTTTATCACCGGTTTAATAAATATATAATGTGAACAGATTTAAAATCTCATTTAAAATGTATGTTGATTATGCGTCACTTTTATTTCTTATACTTTTTTAAATTTTAGTAAGTTTATTTTTATAGTGTACGATACAAGTATCATTACTGTTAATTGAAAATTTTATTTATCTATTTTAATATAATATTTATTACAATTACTCCATTTTATTATAATACAATCAATTTTATAAAAAATTAACTGGGTACGATACCCAAAGAAATAGTTACTAAGTACTAGAAATAATACTGGTTTGATGAAGTAAGAGTTATTTGTTGAAGTAAACAAGTTATTGACTATCAAACCTGTATGAATTCTCTCATAATATCTCGCAGGTCCATTGTAGAAATATCGTGATCTAAGACCAAAATGCAAATTGAAGATTGACAATTAGATAGAGTTGACGTTTTTTCCTATAATAAATTTATTGACAAAGATTGACAAACACACACACACACACACACACATACACACACACACACACACACACACACACACACACACACACACACACACACACACACACACACAGGTACACACATAAATACAAATAAACTCTTTTGCAAAAAAAAACGGGCACTTAAGCAAAGAACTATTTTATAGTTACTATTAGTTTGTTTGACAATTTTAGGTATTGTTATCCTCAGAATTTTATAAATTAATTAGGAAGGAATAGTTTTCATCAGTTTTATCATAACATTTTAATTAAATTATTAAGAAATCATGTTTAAGCTCAAAACACTATGATTGTACCTGCTCGCTAAATAAAAATGAAACGGGTTAATTTCTTTGTTTTTCTTGAATACATTAAAAGTAGATAAAAGTTTAGTATTGAGTGTGACCCCCTCTTGCTGAAATCACAGCTTGCATTCGTCTGGGCATGCTAGTGAGTATATCTTTTATGGTTTCTTGGGGAATATGTTCCCACTCCGCGGTAATCACATTCTTTAGCTCTCTGATGGTCTGCGGAGCCGGCTGCACTGATCTCACTCGTCGCTTCAGAACGTCCCAGACATGCTCTATGGGATTGAGGTCCGGACTTCTAGCTGGCTAGTCCAAACGACGAATTCCGACTTCTAGCATATACGCATCCACACCGCCAGACCGGTGGGCGCGAGCGTTGTCGTCCATAAAAATTGAGTTTTCGCCAAGAGCGGTTAAAGCGGGTTGTGCATAAGGAATTAGAACTTCCGTTATGTATCGGTGTCCAGTCAGTGTACCGTTTTCGATGAAGACTAACTCCGTACGATCCATAGAATTTATTCCTGTCCAAAACATAACAGAGCCCCCTCCATAAGGTGTGATTTCTTCAAAACATGCCTCTGCAAAGCGTTCTCCTCGTCTACGTAGCACTCGCCGACGTCGGTCTTCACCATGCAGAGATATCCTGGCTTCATCGGAGAACAATACCCTATCCCAGTCTTCATGAGTTCATGACACACAATTTCGAGCGAAGCTAAGCCTGGCAACTCGATGTCCACGGAGTAATTTAGGGCCGCGTGCCGGGCGATGACTGTGTATATTAGCAGCGAGAAGCCTCCTCCTGACCGTCCATAGACTAATTTGCACATTTCTTACTTCTTCGAGGATGTTCTTGAGGTCCACATAAGAAGATTTGCGATTTCTCAACGCTTGACTAACTAGAAAACGATCATCCCGTGGTTCGGTACATGTCTTTCTGCCAGAACCAGGCCTTCTCTTGACGGAACCGGTCTCTTGATAGCGCTGCCAGGTCCTTTGAACTGTCGACCGACTCACATTTAGCCTCTGAGCCACGAAGCATTGACTGCAACCTTCCTCAAGCAGCGCAATAATTTTGCTCGCTTTTATCACTTTATCTACCATTTTCGAGATTGCTAAACAGCAATAACAATACTTTTAAATGTCAAGGACACCAGATAATTTAATAAAAATTGACAAAAAGTTAATTAGAGTCGATATTAACTATAGGGAATTCGCGCCACAAAATGTAGTTAAAAGTTATTTTCTTTGAAAACCAGGCTCAGTCAAAAATTTGAATTTGGAATGTACTCTTACAAACATTATGGCACTTTTATAACTGGCCAGTAACATGTTCAAATGATTAAAACCTTTTTGGTATTTTATTTTTTTCAGCCAGGAAGAAAATCGAAACCGCCCGTTTTTTTGCAAATGAGTGTATTATATTCTATTAACAAAGTTTATGTTAATCCAAGGCTTTGCATTAAATATATTTTTCAGTAATAAAAATTTAAAAATGTAATTTTTTAGTGGAATTTGTAAAAATTCATCGAATTTTATTATTCGTCAACTTGTAAATATTACGTAGCAGTAAAGGTTTCCTTTTTTGAATTCGTTATCGATATTGCTTTTGTGAATGTTTAACATATCCGAAAACTACATTAAGTACCTGGATGACCGAGCTTTGCTCGGTTAAATTATATTTAGATACATTACATATTGATGAAACATAAATAATATTTTCGATCTTACCGACATAAAAGTAAAATAATAGGAACTGGTTATTAAAATAAAAAATAAAAGAGCTCTTAATTCAAAAAAAAAAATGAAAAAAAGATTGGTCTGTAGAATCCTGGATTCGAACTCAGGTTTTCTGGTTTCGAATCCGCCCGATTCCTATCCGAGCTAATAGAAGCTTGTCAATGACGGCGAAATTTACCTTCGTATTCTAATGGTATTTTTTAATTGCGTAAAAAAAGGGATAAAACAACATTTTCTGAAAATAAATCCTAGCTAGATCGATTTATCGCCCCCGAAACCCCCTGCAATACTAAATTTCATGAAAATCGTTGGAGCCGTTTCCGAGATTCCGATTATATATATATATATATATATATATATATATATATATATATATATATATATATATATATATATACAAGAATTGCTCGTTTAAAGATATAAGATTTATATAAATTGAACTGAAACAAAAAATGGTTTTCTCATACCCGAAATATTACATTTTACATTATAATTAATATTTGGATTTTTTTTATAGATGTTAAAGAGTTTATAACTCAAAACTGTTGAATGAAGAACTGGCTATTTGTAATACTGACAGATTTTTAAATGAAAATCACGTTGTGAAATCATTTTCAACAATTGAAACAAGAAGAACAACAAAGAAATCTTGCAGTCACGGTTCAAGTATTATTCAAGACATTAAAAACACACACACACACACACACACACACACACACACACACACACACACACACACACACACACACACACTATATATATATATATATATATATATATATATATATATGTTTTTAATGTATTTTTATATTTTTTGGTAGAATAAAACGCCAAAACACATTTTACAGTAACATGAAGAGTCGCGAGGTAGTCTTTAAAGAAGAATATTGATACAGTGCAATAACAAGCAATGTCCAAGTCGTTACTGATTGACCCATATCCCATCCATAGAACAATCTGCCATACGTTGTTCTAACATACCAATATTTGTTAATAAATTATTACATTTTAACAGCAATTTAATCCTATTATCTTAAGTCTTAAGCATCTGTTCTCTGATAATCTATTTTATCTTTGACCTTTGTTCCTACGAATCGCTGTGCATTTTTAATGAAAAAAAAATTATCTAATCGGTATTAAGTCAATTCTGTGTAATTTGTTATGAACTATGCTTTATTAATCATAATCGTACAACTAGCAAACTTCTTTCCTTCTAATAATTTTTTTTTTTTTCTGTAAAATAGGCACAAGCTTATATTATAGGTTTAAGAGCACTTTATTACAAAATAGTTGTACTTTTATTTTGAAGATACCCAAGCTATAAGTGGCAGTTAATTAATAGGCTAGGAGGTTTTTGTTTAGGAGGAGAAAAGTTTGTGTTCTATGTAATGTCATCGTATACTGAGTTTTTATCTAGGTTTTTAATAAAATTATTTTAATATTCTGATTTTTTCATTCATGAGCGAATCGAAGGCACGTGAAGAGAATTGCGATAGATATGTGGTCTTCTATGTTTTATAAACCTAATGCATTAGGTTTTTGGTACGGTAACAAAAACAAACTGTACTGGTCTACATGATACACATGATTTTTTCATATAATCCTAGTGAAAATGTAATTGTTAGCGAGAATTTCTATATGTATGTGCCAACCTACAGCGTGGTTGATTATTTTCAAATCCATTCTCCTTACTTAGAAGAAGTGGCCTTTACCTTGCATTTATAGCGTTTACAAATTTAATCTGTTACACTAAAGTTAGTAGCGCATAAATAATTAGAAATATTCCTTCTGATTCTAGATCTTGTTCTTGACATATTGTTAGACGGTACTTTTATAGTGCTTAGTTTAAAACAAAGTTTCTTAGTATTGTAAGATTAGAATTTAAGTGTGAAATAACCATTTTTGGTGAAAAAAAAAATAAATGGCAAAAAATGTCCGTGACAAAAATGCTAGGAGTAGCATTATTTCGTCTAAAAATTTCTTAAATAGAATTCTACAAAAGAAATATTCGAAACTAAAAATCAATATTCACTTCAATATTTGCTCTTAATTTTAATTATTTAAAAACCAATTAATAATTATTTAATTTACCAAATAATAAAAGTGACAAATTTTAATTTTTACCGGTAAAATTACGAGTTGTTTAGAACTGTATGTAGACTCGAATTGCTAGATTATATTTTAATGTTTTCAAACAAATCGAATTTGAAATTTTTGAATGGATTGAAAAGCAGTACGTTATTGTGTATGCTAATTAATATAAAATATTTGCTATCAATACTTATTAGTCCAAGTATCTGATAATTATCGCTAAAGGATTTGAGGTCAATTAGCTTTTAAGCTCCTCGTTTACTTTTAATTGATGGTAGACCGATGAAAATCAATTTGCGTAATAACTTGTTATACAACCTTCAAGGTTCAGTTAATTTCTGTTCCTGGATATTTCACGAAATATTAAAGCACAATTTATTCGAAATATAAAATGGTTTCAGTTAATCTAATTAATTACAATCTCTTTGACGAGCTATATTTTGAAAATTCCTCATTAATCTTGATTTCAAATGAATACTTGATAACGTATATATATATATATATATATATATATATATATATATATATATATATATATATATATAATTATATTCAATGAGTAGATGTTACAAATATATACATAATATGGAACTACACACAAATTTTTACTCTCATTACTCTCACAAAGAAACTGTGCTCAAAATTTTGGATAAAAAGTATCCAGTGCAGGACACTGTCCTTCTAAATACTCAAATTATTCTTATTTTTATTAAAATTGATTTATTATTTTTGGAATGATGCGCGGACAAGATAAAGGCGAAAGATTTTTAACTTTAGTGTTAAAAAATTCATTAAAAATAATTGTGATATACAGAATGGAACTTGCTAGAGTTTTATAATAACTGTAGATAATTACCCTGAGTTCCTTGTAATATTTTTTTATTATACTGTAATTTACACATTTCATCATACCTTAACATGCAGCTCCCACAATTTTGAGGTTCTATCTAATACTAATATTCCTAACGGGGAATCTGAACGAAAATAAATATTTGAAGCATTCATCAATATGTCACTAATTATAATAAATAATTTATAATTTAATTCACTTACACTATTTACTTCACTTATTCAATTAAGTGAAGTAAATAATTTACACACAATAAAGAACTTATTACGTTAACCTTTTGTAATGATGCGATCACGGTAGCACAGATTAATATTTATTAAATGAATACAAAATTCATTTGGTTAATTGATTTGTAAGCGGATATATTGCAATTAAGAAATAATTGGGATGATCAACATTTTATTTGTATTAAATATTACGTGCAAATGATATAAAAGATACAACACGATCATTGTTAAATATTAAATTATAATTGTTCATTTTAATTAGTAAAAATATTAGCAAATAATTCACAGTTAGCCTACATCATGTATTTGAGGGAGCTAAACACGTCCATATTATTTACTCTTAAGGTTATTCTATTACTCATAACCAATCGAAAATATTATAAAATGCATAATTATTGTATTTGGTAATATGTTTGTTATATGATGTACACACTTGTGTTAATTATGTATGCGTGCGTACGCGCGCGCGCGCGCGTTTTGTGTGTGTGTGTGTGTGTGTGTGTGTGTGAGAGAGAGAGAGAGAGAGAGAGGTAAGGGGAGACATTAAAGTAAGTGCGTCTTATGTATTGGTATAGTGACAAGTAGACACTTGACCATATTTTTACTACCGATAATCACATGCCTTTAAAAGTATATAAAAAATCCTCACTTACCCTGCTTTGAACATATACTTTTCAAAAAAAAAAAAGGTAACATGACGTTGATAGGATAAAAGACTCTTAATGACAATTTTAATCAGTGGTCAGATAAATTATTAAATATTTCATAAGCACCATTTTATAATCCGAGCAATATACCAGGAGTGCATTGTAGTGTAAATAATACGATAATACGGCAAGAGAATTTTCATTTACCGTAATGAATTATCGCACTTAACTGACGATGTGACGCTCAGTATATCATTTTACAATTGAATTTTATGTTCCCTCGTGAACACATAACACATAAGAACATACAACATGAAGGTTTCATTACTACGTGTATCATTTTGACGAGCGTTCTGGTGTAGTCGCGGGTTTGATTCCCGCTCGAGGCCGATATTTGTATTACATTTAGCACGTAAAGCCGTCAGTTTAGGTTGTTGTTATAAGCACATGATAGTGATCATTACTCATAATAGGGAAACTTTTCTTCCAACCTGCAATGGAGCAGTGTGGCGGATTATGCTCCAACCCTTCTCCTATATGGAGAAGAGGCCTTGGCCCAACAGTGGGTCATTTACAGGCTGATTTAGTTCAGCTCATGTTTCATTTGCAGAATTACAAACCAATACTTGTGATTGTTACCAGACCACACATTGAAGAAATTTCTAAGAAAGAATTTCTTATGTGAAACGGAAAAAAACTGTGAATACAATATATTTTGTTCTAGACCCCACAAAAAGTAAAGACCGATCGTCGCCTCGCATGTCCTTTAGATTAAAGAAATTTAAATGTTGTCACTTAAAACTCAATTCCTATCAATTTGATCTACTTCTTGTCTTTTTATTGTGAAAATATATTAACGCTCATAGAACGTATTCAGCACGCCTACTTACAGATTCCATATCAAAATAGTGCCAACGGAACCTAATTGGAAGAGTTAAAGGTAGATAGTTTAAATACTTAGAAATCAGTAATACAGACGGTCCCAATAAAATAATGGATTTGTTTGATGTTTTAAAGCTCAATTGTAACAAATATGTACTGATAAATTTTAATGTAGTACGGAACATTTAACAAAGATCTCACTCGCACTGGGTCACTTTTACGTACTGGTAACAACTAAAAATTCGAATGCTGTTAAATGACCTGTCATGGAATGGACGGTAACGACAATTTCTAAAAAAAAAGATTCGTAATTTGTGCTATTTAAATGTCGTCTCGCATTTGAAATTGGATATAATATTATGGAAATTTAATATAAATATAACAATAAAAGGCGTAAATGGCACTAACATTTGTGATATTACACGGATATAATATATGACTTTGACTTTGACGTATTGGAACTAGAAGAAACTGGCGTATCCTACATCGCGCTATCGAAGTTTTCAAAGCGATTGAATATAATTATATACAAGAACCCGACAAAAAACGTTAAGTGGCGCGTAGCCCATCAGACGCAACTCCAGTCTGGTCGGAGGATCCTTCCTTTTCAACGGCAGCCTCTCTCTACGCCAAACTGGTGACCCGGACGTGATCGTCAGCGCAGCTCATTCCCAAAATATAATATGTTACACCATTATCACGTATTTCTTCTATATATAATAAAAAAAGGTAACCGTTTATTTTGTTAGAAAAAAATATATATACTTATATCTTTAAACGAGCAATTCTTGTATATATATAATCTGAATCTCGGAAACGGCTCCAACGATTTTCATGAAATTTAGTATACAGAAAGATTCGGGGGCGATAAATCGATCTAGCTAGGATTTATTTTTAGAAAATGTCGTTTTATCCCTTTTTTTACGCAATTAAAAAATATCATTAGAATACGAAGGCAAATTTCGCTGTCATTGATAAGCTTATAATAGCTCGGATGGGAATCGGACGGATTCGAATTCAGAAAACTCGGTTTCGAATCCAGGTGCATACAGACCAGTTTTTTTTCTTTTTATTTTTTTCATGTTTCTTCTTTTGTGAGAAAAACTATTATTGACAGCTCTTTTTATTTTTTATTTAAATAACCAGTTGCTATTATTATTATGTCAGTAAGATCGAAAATAATATTTATGTTTCATCAGTATGTAATGCATCTAAATATAATTTAACCGAGCAAAGCTCGGTCATCCAGGTACTATCCGCTTATAAAATAACACGTCCTGACCGACTGATTCATCTTTGGCGAGCGTAAACTATTGAATATAAAATTTGGCGAGCAGGGCCTTTTCATAACCTACACACTATTCAATATAAGGAAAGATCTTTGAAAATTCTACTCCTAAGCGGGTAAAATGGAGAAAGTTTTGATGGATTTCCGTCATTTTTGAAAATGACAAATGAAAAAAATAATTTAAATCAATAAACACGTCTTAACGTGTTTGTAATAAAATGCGGTATTTTTAAACAAGCAAAGCCACAGGGCATAAGCTAGAATTTTTAGTTTTAAGATTATAATTATTAATTATATGATTACTACTAATATTATGGTACTTATGACCCCACTAATCCCTATTCTTTTACATGAATCTGTATAAACTTTAGATAGTATCTTCCCGTTATGTAACTTAGGTTTATCTTGGTGTAAACATATTTCTAGTACGTTAAATCAAAAATGTACTCTATTAATTACATTGAATCAAAACCTACATCCTATGTTCCGATTACTGAACTGAAGTAACTGAACTAATTTAAACCAACCTGTAAACTACTGGATCCCACTACTGGATAACATATTGGAGAAGGGTTAGAGCCTAACCCACCACGCTACTGCACTGCGGGTTAGTGGATATTTTTCCCTACCATGAGTAAGGATCGTTATCAAAAATCTGAGATAGCCGCGGCCGATAGCTTTACGATTTCTTCAAGGTACGGTAGTGGGGAGGCCAAAGGGAACCTAAACCAGAAACGTTTGTAAAACTACAAATATCAACCACTTATCAAAAGTTATCAACCGTAGTATATAGATCAATATAATTCGTCTCTATTAAAAACGATGATTGTTCTGGTGCAGTTATATAATATAATTATCATAGTATATAGATAGGTACAGATCAATATCATTCGTCTTTACTAAGCATAGGGTATCTATATCAACCAAAATGCACCCTGTTTGTAATTAGGCTGTGCAATGTACACCGCACAGTTAATGTTTAAGACATATATAAATTATCTGTTTGATAGCCGAGTAATAATAATATTCACTAATATTTGATTCATGCAATCTAATATATATACGAAAATTAGAATATATATATATATATATATATATATATATATATATATATATATATATATATATATATATATATATATATATATTCTAATTTTCGTCGACGGCCTGCCGATACAGGTGCTTGGTTTGGGTGCTTGGTCCCACTCGAGAAACTTTCTGCTTCTTCAGGTGTTAAATATACAAGCTATGCGCCCTACCCACTGCCACTTCAGCTTGCAAATCGGCTGGGCTATGTCGGCAACCTTTGTTCGTCTGTGGATCTTATAAATTTTGAGTCGATCTTGCAGAGAAATACCAATTATAGCCCTCTTGATTTCTTGCTGTGTGACTTGGAGGTTGTTTAATAGACCCATAGTTTGACGTGTTGTACGTATATGTATTAACTTCATCTAGAACCAAATATCGAATAACTGTCAAACTTTAGTCATAGACATTGCACTGTAGGTACGATTAGTGGAACTATATCAATAATAGGCTGCGATCAATTTCTTAAGTACCTAATTTATAACTATTTATCCCATTCACATTAATAGTTTAATTTAAAGATAATCAAGTAATTTAAATTCATTAAGTCACAAATATTTAGTATATTTATATGTTTACGTTATCTTAATCATAAACAAAAATACCTGTATATATAAAATAAGCAGTATATATTTATTTATGATTAAGACATAAATGCTGGCAATTGGCGTTTATGGTATGTTAGTATGCATCGCATTTAATTTTTAATGTCATTTACTCGTATTTCGTTTGCAGTTACAAATATGACATACAAATGGCGAAGTCTTTATACAGAACCGCCAGGTATAAATCATTATTTAAAAAAAAAAAAAATTTTCAACCTCTTTCAAGTTCGGCTTATCTTATCTCTTTGTTATTGATTAATCGAAACTGAAGCTGAAATTCAAGAAAAGTAAAAGAAAAGTGTGGTTTAATCGCCTAAAGTATTCCCCCTTTAAGGTTGCTCACGTTTTAAAGACTCAAGTTTCGAATAACGGCTCAACATCTTTAAATACATATGTCTATTTCTGTCCGTATAAAACATAGATTTAACGGAATAAGTATTATGACAAGATGAACTTTTACCTTTTTTTTTTTTTTTTTTTTTTTTTTTTTTGGCGGGAAAAAATGTGCCTGACCGCACACCATGTCGTCCAGGGAGACAACAGGGTAGTGTGGGGCCCTCACCCACTAAAATAACCCGCCGTGCGCCCTCACCCGCCCTTACAATGCGGACCACGGGTACCGCGTACGTTGCTCCGTAGCCCGCAGGCGGCAGCCCTATCGGGCACTCTCTCTTGTGCTACGCCCCGCGCACTTGGGCATTGCACCTTCGCGGTAGGCTCTTTCGGCGGACGGTGGGCAATCCCCGACCCTACCGTCCGCAGCCTCGGCTAGGGCGGCATCAGGCGCATGTGAGCGCGTCTGCGCCGCCCCGCGCGCCGGCGGCGAATTGGGTCCGAAAGGAGTGAGTCCTCCCGGGCCCTCTCCGCCGCCTCCTTCTGCGAGATGACGTCCTCGCAGAAGTTGGCGACCGCGGTCCAGGCCCTGTCACCACCGACCATCGCTCGCGCAACGGCCGGCAGCGACAGGTCCTCTCCAATGACTGCAGCGAGATCTCGGCGCTGCTCAGCCCAGGCCGGGCATGACTCGAGCGTGTGTTGCGCCGAGTCCTCGCTGCAGTCGCAGTGGTGGCAGCCCGGAGTCGTCTCCTTCCTTGCGACAACGTGCAAGTATTTGCCGAAGCAGCCGTGCCCTGACAACACTTGCACGAGTCGGAAGGTGAGGACTCCGTGTTGCCGCACCGTCCACTCCTCCAATATCGGCTGAAGCGCCCCTATGGTCCGAAGACCAGCCCGGGTCGTCTCCAGCCGAGCCTTCCACCGCGTGAAGGTGGCGCGGCGGGCGTCGTCCCGCCATGTGGTGATTTCGCTCAGCGGGGGATTAATAATAATAATAATATATTCTTTATTGTACACCAATAAAAGACAGAACAAAAGAAGTACAATTAGAGAAGATGTACAAAGGCGGTCTTATCGCTAAAAGAGCGATCTCTTCCAGACAACCTTTGGGTATAGGACAAGGCAGAGAATAGCGGTTTAGAAGTGTACAAGTAGTTGTGAAGTAAATATAAATATAAAATAATAATCTAATAAATATAAGTATAATATAATATATAAGTAAATATAATAATATAATAGAATATACATACACATTCACATACATACACACATACACACACATACATGTAACATATAATATGTACGAGTTTATACAGAGTAACATACGCATACATACAATCCATACTCATTTATATCATCCAAAGATGATAACGACAATCACGGCGGATTTAGTGACAAATAGTGAGCCTTAAGATACTTTTTGAAGCAGAAGAGTGATTGGGCTTGTCTTATAGAGAGAGGCAGAGAATTCCAGAGCTTAACAGATTTAACAGAGAAGGAGTTAGCATAGAAGGAAGAACTATGATGTGGAGTCTCAAGAATCAGACTTGAGTTAGATCTTAGAGAAAGATTATGGGTGTCACAAAGAAACTTAAAGCGTTCTTTGAGGTAGTGAGGTGTGTCAGGATGAAACAGTACACAGTATAGTAATGAGAGGATGTGAGTATTCCTGCGAAGACGGATTGGGAGCCACTTGAGATGTTTACGAAAGTTAGAGACATGGTCATATTTGCGAAGACCAAATATAAACCGTATGCAAAGATTCTGGAGGCGCTCAAGCTTGTTTAATTGCTCCTCATTGAGGTCAAGGTAACAAGTATCAGCATAGTCAAGGATTGGTAGAAGGAGTGATTGTGCTAACGCAATCTTAGTGGGCAGTGGAAGGAAATATTGAAGCCTTCGAAGTGATCCGACAGCTGCGAATAACTTTCGACTCAGCTCACTCAGTTGAGGTGTCCAAGAGAGATGGCTATCGAAAATTATTCCAAGATTCTTTACTTTATCGCTGTAACTAATAGCGGTGTTGTTGAAAATGACAGGTGGTATGTGTGACCAATCTATTCGGCTCACTAGTTTTTGACTACCAATAACAGTAAGTTGACACTTTGAGGGATTGATGTTTAAACCGTAAGAGCTGCACCAGTCGAGAATGTTGTTTAATTCGCTATTTAACCTCTGTATGCACGTTGGTAAATCGGTCAGTTTTGCGTGCGAGTAAATCTGGAGATCGTCTGCGTATAGGTGGTAAGAAGAAGATATGTAAGGACAGATTGTATTAATAAAAATTGAAAAAAGAAGAGGAGATAAGACGCCTCCTTGTGGGACGCCAGCTTTTACGTCCGACCAGTCTGAAAAATCATCCTGGAGACGCAATCTTTGCCGACGCCCAAACAAGTAGCTACGAAGCCACTCAATTACCGATGGAGATATGTTAAGGCAACCCATCACCGCGAGCAATATATCAAAATCTACAGTACTGAACGCGTTGCTAAAGTCTAGCAAGACCAGCACCGTGAGACTCTGATTGTCCATGGCAAGTCTGATATCGTCGGAGATCTTGACGAGAGCCGTAGCCGTACTATGGCCTTTGCGGAAACCGGACTGGTAAGGACTTAGAAGGTTGTTAGAGGTAAGGAATACTGTGAGTTGTTGATGAACAAGACGCTCCAAAACTTTGGACAAAAAAGGAAGGATGGCTATTGGACGAAAATCAGAAAATGCGGATGGATTAGGCTTTTTGGCGAGAGGAATAAGTTGAGCGTCTTTCCAGCAGGTGGGAAAAGTATTGGAAATTAAGGAATCGTTAAAAATATGAGTTAGGACAGGTAGGACAGTATCTATAATTGGGATGATCATATTACGGCTGATGCTGTCGGAACCTATCGCGCTTGAACTAATAGCTAAAATGCTTGCCTTGACATCACATACGGATACTTGAGAGAAGGTGAAATTTGAAGAAGATAGAGGAGTTCTACTGGCAGAAAGATGATTAAGCGTGTTCGCTTTTGTCGTATCGTCTAAAGTGTCAGAAGATGAAAAGTATTTATTGAGATTATTAATATCTAATGAATTTGAAGCTATGTGTTGCTTGATTTTGCCGACTCCAAGTGTCTTTAGGAATCTCCATACCTTCGCAGGGTCAGATTCATCTAACACAGACTTGTGAATGTGGCGGCGCTGTGCATCCCTACAAGCCTTGTTGCAGCGATTTCGATATTTTTTGTATTTCTCCCTATTCGTCGTGCTTGGGTCCAATTTGTAACGAGTTTTAGCACTATTTTTTAACTGCTGTAGTGTTCTAATTTCAGTTGTCAACCAAGGAGCAGGGAGATGTTTCATACGCACAGGTCGAATTGGAGCGTGTTTGTCGAATAACTGGATCAGATAAGAATTAAAAATAAGTAATTTATCATCCACCCCAGGCGCATTAAATACCCCTGACCAGTCTAATTTAGCTGCATCTTCACGTAAGAGATTCAAATCCATGCCACCAAAATTGCGCTGCAGAAGAATCCTTGACTTAGCTTTAGGGGGTCTAACTTTATAGGAAAGAAATATGAGATCATGGTAAGAAAACTCTACGGCTGTGCACTGACCATGCTTTTCGACATGGTCAGGGGAGGAGACAAGTATTAAATCAAGGAGAGTGGGAGAACAGTTTGGAAAAGAGTGAGTGGCTTTCAGGGGGAGGATGTGCATGTTAGCAGAATTAGCAAGAGAGCGAAGTCGTGAAGCTCTGTGATCTTGCTTTAAGAGGCAGGTGTTAAAATCACCCATCAGTACCGTGTGACTATATTGAGGAGTGTATACTTCTAAAAGATTCTCAAAGGATCCGAAATAGTCCACAGTAGATGATGGGCTGTAATATACTCCTAAAAGGATTTTTGTGCTAGAAGCAGTTATTTCTAGAAAAAGATGATCTGGGCCATGCCCGTCTAGGGACGTCGATTTGCTGATGATGGTAAAAGGAATGTACGGGCGAAGGTAGATGGCGACGCCACCCCCAGTACGCCCAATACGGTCGCTACGTATAAGATGGAAGCCAGGTAGGGAATAAGAGGATGAGGGTAGACAAGGCTTAAGCCAGGATTCGCTTACCAAGATCGCATGAATATGGTTATTCTGAAAAGATGACAATATATCGGGAAAGTGAGCAGGAATACTCTGCGCATTAATATGAATAATGTTTAGGTTCCTCGGAACATCAATAAATTTATGTTCAAGAGTATCGTAAAGTGAAGGTATACTGGCAAAACTAAGGTCATCACTATTCGCTTCAGAGGAAGAAGTAAGCGAGTGAAATGTGTCATCATTGTCGCTGGCCATAAAACTATTTATAATAGTAATAGATAAATAAAAGGTAAATAATAATAAATAAATAAATAAATAAATATTGACAGCAATATAATACGATTAATACGTTTAAAATAATGTCCATACACCCGCCAGCTGTAGAAAAAAAAAATACAGAAGATATTTAAACTTTACACAGAAAATCTGAACAAATTAAAAAAAAAAAAAAAACAAAGCTTTATAACAGAAAAAAAAAGAAAAAATAATAATAATAAGACAAAAACAAACTAGGTATAACAATAATAATGAAGTTTTAAACATTACATTACGTTTTTACATTACAATATTAAGAAAACATATAAATTAGAAATATGGATTCAGTATAGCTTACTTTTCTAATAATACAGATCATAATTAAAACGAAACTTACAAATAAAAACAATTAAAGGAGAAAAACCAAAAAAAAGAAAGAAAAAAAAAATCATATGAATAAAATGAGGCAATAATTACTGACGTTAGAAAAATAAAAGAAAAATAGTATCCGAACGTATGACTTCAAAGAACTGTCACGTCAATGTCAACAGGTAAAGGTTATTTGAAGTTTGACACAGAAATTAATGAAATTATACAAAAGTAAATAAACAGCATTAATATTACAAAGGGGTTGGATTTAGAGAGGGAAAGTGTTATAATTTAGTGAAGTTGACTCTAAATATCAGTTTGAGAAGGAAAACAAGTTACAGTAAAGAATCAATCAGTAATTGGCAAATGGAAAAAATTAAAATAAATAAAATGTAATGGCAACGAAAAACGCAAGCTATTTTTTTACCACTCTCTTCGCCCGTGGCACTGTCACTTTTCCTACGGTGGGTCTGGATGTCATAATATTCTCTTCCTTAGCTGGAGATATTTGTGAAGCGGGACTAGGAATGTTTTCCAGGTCCGACATACATTCCGCTTTATGCTGCCCATCCGCTGATAAAATATGGATGCAACCGTCCCGTGTCCAGCAGTTATTGATGCCAAAACGACGCCTTGCTTCAAGAAATACCTGGTGCCGAGCTTTAGTTAAAAATTCAGACTGTGTAAGCCCAGTGCCCTTGAGCTTTGTTTTGGCGAACCACACCTTGTCACGTACACTAGCATCAGCAAATTTTATAACTATCGGCCTAGGTTTCTTGCCTATTGAGCGACCTAGGCGATATGACTTCTTTATGCAGTTGCTGGAAAAATTTGTTAAATTTAGATGCTCAGCCACGAGGGAAGTGACTCTGGCAGAGGTGTCCTCGGACTTTTCTTCGGGCAGACCATGGACTAATAACATTTTACGTCTTCTTACCATCTCTAAACGGTCAACATCTCTCATGAGAAAATCTACTTGACGTTGAAGCAAATTCAGTGCCGAGACAATAAATGTCTTAAAATTGCTAAACTCAGTGGATAGCGATGCAGGTGAGCCTCCCTTTTGAAATTCGCTCAATTTCGTGTGAAAAACTTCGGAGAGATTAGCAATCGATTCCTTAATGGATTCCATAATATAGAAAGATTTAAACTTTACCAAATTTGTGTAAATTGCTAGGATAACGTTTGCTGGTGGGTGATGCTTTATGTTCTTAATAAATATGCATGAAGATAGCCAAATAAGGTATAAAATTGATTTTTTCGATAATAAGTAATAGCACTGTCAGAAAAATACGTATGATCACTTTCACTCCTACCCGCAAAAAACACTACCCGCGGGGATTAGTGCCCCCCGTCCGCGCCACCGATACCCGCCGATAAACTTCGGCAAGCGCTTCCGCCTCCAAGTCCCACGGGGGGGTTCCGGCCAATACGCAGGCAGCCTCGACACCTACCGTGCGGTAGCCGCGTATGGCCCTGACCGCCATGACCCTTTGTGGACGCCACAGATGGGTTCTTTTGTGGGCAGTCAGGGAATCCGCCCACACGGGGGCGCCGTACAGCGCCATCGACCGGACCACCCCAGCGTAGAGTCGTCGGCACGCTTGACTCTGTCCGCCCATATTCGGCATTAGCCGACCGAGGGCGGACGCGGTGCCGACGAGCTTCGGCGCGAGTTGGCGAAAGTGCTCGTCGAAGCACCACCTTCCGTCGAGTACCAGGCCCAGATATTTCATGTGGGCCCGGATACCGACCACAGTACTACCAACCGTTATCGAGGCACCGGCGGGTGGACCACGTCGAGGCCCATGGAAGAGCATGGCCTCAGATTTGTTAAGGGCCACCCTGAGCCCCAGTGCCTCGATCCTCCTGACCACCTCCACGGTACCTGAGGTGGCCAGGGATGCCGCCTCCTCGAAGGTCCCGCCCCGGGCTGTGACCAGTGTGTCATCAGCATAACAGATTACGCTCAGCCCGGGGGGGAGCCGGCCACGGAGGACCCAGTCGTAACCGATGTCCCACAGGAGCGGTCCGAGAACAGAACCCTGTGGGACGCCGCACGACATGGGCCTCCTGACAACGTCCCCTTCCCGGTTGACGAAGAGGACGCTACGGCCGTCGAGATAGTCTGCCACCAGCCGCCTTAAGTAGAGGGGCACTCCATGGAACCGGAGTGCCTCCGTGATGCAGCCGAATGGCAGACTATTGAATGCGTTGGCGATGTCGAGAGACACCGCCAACAGCACTCCTTTCGAGGCGACGGCCTCCGAAGCCACGGCCTTCAGACGCAAAATTGCGTCGATCGTCGACCGACCAGCCCGAAACCCAAACTGAGCGTCGGACAGATCAGGACCAACCCGCGTGAGGTGCTGGACGATGCGAGCAGCGACTACCCTCTCAAACAGCTTGCCCGCCTCGTCCAACAACACGATGGGCCTGAAGGCCGCGACTGATTGCAGAGGCCGTCCCGGCTTCGGCAGGAGCACGAGCTTCCCCTCCTTCCAGCAGTCAGGGAACTGTCCGGATACCAAGTTAGCGTCGAACAGTCCCCTGAGGCGAGGCTCCAGGTATTGGAGGACCAGGGCCAGCACTCGGGCGGGAACCCCGTCCGGCCCGGGGGCAGCACTTTTCCGCATACGCGTCTCCGCCGCCCCCATTTCCGACTCACTCACAGGCGGTACACTTTCCTCATCGGCCTCCCGGTCTGGTGGAGCCATGACCGGGGGCGTGTGAACCGCCCGCGTTGGGAAAAGGCCCTCAACTACCTCGGAAAGGAAGCCCGAAGATGAACTTTTACCTACGTCAACCATTAGAAAACATTAATAATCCGACGTGAACTTTTTATACAAACGGGATGAGGCTTAAAGATGTTTTGAAAGGGACACGAACAACTCTCCCGAATTTCACGTAAAAGAAATTTTCGTTGAAACAAAGCGGATGTTAGTAAATTAGCGATAGATGATATCTGTATATATAAAAGGAAAACTCGCATGAGTGATGTGTTGTGAAATTCTGCATACTGCTTCCTTTTTCATGTAGGCGAGCATTTAAAAACGATTTTTGCAAATTGGACGATAATTAAATAAGGGATAAGCTACAAAGAAAAAGAAGAAAAGAGGTTTATACTGAAATATTTAAAAGTTATCAAATTATGGTATAACTAAAGCTAGAAATATGATTTTTTTAGGCTTTAGTTAGAAATATATATGTGTAATTCAGTATAAAATTAGGAAAATATTTATCCTAGAGGATAAATGATCCAAGGGCTACAATATAAAATTTCAACTCGTATTAGATCATAGATGATCTAATAAGAGTTGAAATTTTATATTGTAGCCCTGTCATTAATTTGTTATTATCAACAAACAAAACATGTATTTTAGTGTTTGTTAAGTATAAAGACTTAAATTTTGTAACGGAATTCAGTTATTTTGTTTCGTTAAAAACGGTCTTTTGTTTATAATCTCCTTCGAGTGAAGTTGCAGACAACAGTTAGTCATGTATAAAACGTTACTAATTAAAAAAAAATCATTTAATAGAAGTAATTTGAAAGAATATGATGCATTTGTAAATCAATAAAGGGAAGAAAATAACATACTAATTATAGCAAATGTGCAGGTCATCTAGTTTTGAACTTTATATGAAGCTTCATACTTTTCTATGCTGTTGGTTGATGAATAACTTCCCTAAGAAGTATAAAGATCGTGTGATTACGAGAACTACTGGAACCGCTAGTTTTAATTCTCTCCGAGTAATAAATTGCAATGGTGAGATCCACAAAAAAAAAAACCATTTTTTTTTAATGCAAGAGGTGGCAAACGGACAGTTGGTTCGCCTGGTGGTAAGTCAAAACGACATCCATTGACAACCGCTACATCAGGGGATTAGCAGGTGCATTGCCGGCCTTTTAAATGGGTGTATGCTCTTTTCTTGAAGGTCCCTAAGTCGTATCGGTTCGGAAAAACCGTAGATTAGTTACCGTAAGACACCATAACATCCAGTTGAGAAACAATAATATTTAACATATACTGCGGTACGATCGGGAATGGAGATCGCTACGGCATTAACGGAACTTTTGTCGCCACTGCAAAAGAACGGTGTTCGTATAAAATTTACATATTCTAGATTTTAATATACAGTTGGCTGTTAGCTTTTAAGATTATTTGAATGAAAAGAAAACTATCAAGTTTAATGTGAATAAAAAAATAAGTTGGAATTTTCTGAATTTATTTTTCATTTAAAATCTTTTTTTTTCAATCAGCCGAACATCATTCCATTAGCTCGATTGAACTTCGAATAAAATGTAAATCATCTCGTGATATAAATGAAATAAACTATATTTAACAAAAACAGCACAAACAATATCGTATGATGAAACAATAAAGGTCACAGTGCAATCGAAAATGTCAACATATCAAAGGATATTCAGACATGATACTGAATATTAAAATTAATAAACAAAATTTTCCAACAATGTGCTATCTTGATGTGTTAAAAAATCTGTACACACTTGACTTGTATTAAATAATATTGACATTAATGTTGTATTGCTACCATTGAAAATTATGTTTCATACGGCTTTAAACAAGAATTATTAATTAATATTCATGTTGAATTTTATATGAAAATATTTATGTTTTAAATGTGTTATGAATATTGTTAATTTGTGTAAGTTGTGTTTAATAATGAACTTTATCAAATAAAACAATTTTAATTAAATATTAGTAAAAGTTAAGCAATTTCAAGTGAAGCTTAAGTTTTGTTTTAGTTTCGTCCGTCACGGGACATATTTTCTTTCGAACCATAGTAGATAAAAAGTTATATATTTAATGGAGTGCGTATTATAATGGCCGCTATAATGACAAATTATAAATAAAATAAAGTAAAAAATAAGGGTGTCGTCAATTCCACATACAAGTAAGATAAACGTCCTACAACTGGACAAAGGTCTCTTCTACATATAAAAGAAAGTTTGGCGGGTTAAGACCCGCCACGCTGATCCACTGCTGGTTGACAAATAATTTCCCTATAATGAGTAACGATCGCTATCATGTGTCTAACCATCAGGTGATAACAACCGGGACCGACGAATTTCCGTGCTCTGAGAGGCACGGTGGGGAGACCCACAACAAAATACAACCAGTCCACAAACAAATATTTGTACAAATACAAAAATCTGCTCCTAACGGCACTCGAACCCGCGACGGTCGGCGTTAAGGCGACTCAGACACGCACATCAGAAAGGTTTTCAAAAAACATACAAACATTTCATAAGACATTAAGGAGTGATTAATGATAGCGAAACAGTAATTGTAAATTGCCAAGCAATTTGACCGTTGTCAAAACAACGCGTTTTCAATGTTACAGTTTAAATTAAAACGTGTTAATTTTTTTTTATTGTTTGAAAGTGTGAAAGTGCTAACTTAAGAAGTTACCATTTTATTTTTTTATTTTTTAGCTTGTTTATTGTTTATATGTTACAGTTCAAATTGAAATTTAAAATTGTGATTTTTTTAAATCGCCAAGTTCAGAAGCCATATTGATTTTAATATTGTACTAGCGGCCCGCCCCGGCTTCACACGGATATTTAACTAAAATTTTAAAAATTATAAATAATATATTGTTTATCACCTACACCTGCGTCGATACTGGAAAATATTTTATAATAGACGGATTGAGTTGTCAAATCAACTTCAAAGCAAAAGCAACCCCCTCTTAACCCCGTTAGGGGATGAATTTTGATAAAATACGAAACACGTCTTCAATCAATTCTGTTAAAGAATATTTTATGCAAAATTTAAAGTAGATTGGACCAAGGAACTACGTTGTCCCATACAAACTTTGCCCCCTTTTTTGCTCCCTTAGGGGTAGAATTTCATAAAATTCGTTCTTAGCTGACCTCTTCTCGGCAAAAGGAATATTCCTACCAAATTTCAAGTCTCTAGGTCTTATAGTTCCAGAGATATATAAACGGACTCGTTAACAGATTTATTATATATATAGATACTCGTAGTACGGATGAAACATTTGAACCGATTTTTTTATTAATTATTTTTTCATTGATGAATATCACATTTTAATAAGTATTATTCCCGACGAAGACAAATCCAAAAACACAAAAATCATAAAAATCAGTCCACTCGTTCTCGAGTTATAAACGGTGTAACTAACACGACTTTCTTTATATATCGACTGTCCCTACGTACAGTATCGAAAATGAAAATTTGCGTTTTTTTTTTATTGCACTAAGAAACTCCTTTTTATATATGTTCTCATACAAAAAAAAGAGAATAAGCTAAAATATACATATTAAACAACATTTTTCATGAGTATAATATCGATACTTAACAAATAAATAACAATTTTGTACACAAAATTAACTTAAAAGTGCTCTTCTGTAAAGTAGCTTTTTTCAGTTTCGATAGTATACGTAGGGACAGTCGATATATAGATTACAACTTAAATAACTATAACCATCCAACTCTGTACAATCAACATACACATAACGACCAAATATTTTAACAACAAACAAACAATCAAGACCGTAGTACCCTAAGGTATTAAATGCAAAAAAGAAAAATTTTTCTATAAATACGGGCGAGTGTCATTCTTTTGGCCGCAGTTTTGGTCAGCGCGATTCAAAAAATTATAATTATTACATAATTATTCTGCGCCATCTATCGTATAATGGTAGAATATCGTTTTTATATTTAGTGACATTTAACATAATTTAAATTTTAACATAATAGTATATTAATTGAAAATGATGTTTATCTAAAATATTAAAACGATTTCTATTCCTATCCGACATATTTAGTAAGCTTTTAAGTTTAACAAAATAATAACTCAAAAATAAGTTTTTCCAATTTTTAAGATTCGTTAGACCAGATGGCGTCTATGTCGCGTAGGCGTATTCCTATTTTCTTAAATATTTATTTTTAAATTTAATTACAATGAAACAAAAACTAAATGTTACTGTGAGTTATGTATAATTTTTATGTATTAAGGTTATTTACATTGGTTATGTACTTTTTACGTGATACGTGCACAGACAAAAATTATAAGAGATGGCGCTGATTGAAATTAAATCGCGCTATTAAAATTTATTCTTGATGATATATAGTGTATTAATAAAACGGAGGTTTTAACAGATTTATTATTTGTATAGATTTCTTTTAAAGCGATGTTAAGGTTATTAGTCATAAATGTTATAAGTAACAGTTATGAATGTAAGTGTTATAAGTACCTAAGGTAAAATTATAAAGTTGAAACTATGGTTTCAACTTTATAATTTTACCTTAGTTAGTCCCCTCTATTTATATCAACCCACAATGCGTTATCTGTATTATAGACATATAGGTACACATAACTGTATTTATAATATCAGTAGAGTATTAAATAAACAATTAATTACGTTAAAATCATTAATATTTATTTAATATATTAAATTTACTGATGAACAAAAATACTTTTCTATGTTTTCATTTATTGTTGATTACTAACTGTGAATGTGTAGAAAAGAATTTTTTTAAAATAAATTTTGTAAAATTATTTAAAAATCATTAATTTTTTATTTTATTTTATTTAACACTTTATTATACGTACAGTATTATAGAAAAATACATGTCATTGAAACACAAGTAAAAAGGCTGTTATTTGTTATTTGTTTTCATGTTATTTTTATCGGTTTTTATGATTTTTAGTTATAAGGATTTAAGATTATATTTATAAGCATATACACTAATACTTATAAAGAAAAATAATTCAGGTGCTTGTTTATATTAAAATAGTATTTGTATATATCACTTTATGAAGTAACATGAATTTCATAGGGGCAGATGTGAAATCATATACGCCGACATGGGAAAAGCCGTGTGGAACGCATAGTTAAACATTAAAATCATACATTTTCGTGTAATAATAATAATGATGAGTAACGATGTTAAAATATTAACGTCAAATGAAATCAATGAAAAATACGATAAAATTATTTTAAATAAAATTAATGAATAAAAAATCATATGTTAAATTATAAAACTATTAAATAAAATAATTGAAGTTAAAATTGTCAATATGAAAGAGCAACCAACAAACAGTAGCGATGTAATATTACAAATATTTTTAAACGCGAACTCAAAGCAATCGCACTTGACGTTGAGTGGAAGGGATACCGCGAGAAAGAAAGAGAAAATCGATATCGCTATCCAACCGCAAAGACATTGAGTGCGAGCGAAAAGGAAACAAAACACTACTAAAACAATAAAAAGAAAACTCTTAAGAATACGCAAAAGGAAAAACAAATATCAATAAGCACAAAATAAGAAATTTTTTATCACAATAAAGTACAAAATAAAAATAAAAAGTTTAAAATATTAAATAATTACATATCACATGTTCATAAACTTACCAACAGCAATCTTTTCGACGGGAAATGTCTGCGCCGACAACACCCCAACCAGGCAAAATAATAAGCCGAAAGCGTGAAAAACACAGATTTTCCACTTCATATTCGATTTATTCACTAGCACCCTTAAAATAACAGGTTTGTACCGCTAATATCACATGCTAGATAACCTAAAACTATGTTATCTATCGTGATTACGAAAGATTCAGTTGAAATTGTTGAAATGGGATGCTGCGTACAAACCTGTGACTTAGGGGCGACTGATGGCTAGGCGGGGCGGGCGGGGCGTCGGGCGCGGGGGACGTGGCCCCGCTTACTCTCTCCCGCACGTTGAAAACAAACGCCTGGCATTTTATTCTTAACACTTTAGTTTTAACGTATGAACAATATTAGTATACAAAAGTGATATGTGATTAAGCGTTGGATAATATCAGTAAAATATTTTTTTAAAGTTTCATAATACACAGTTTGGTAAATAAAATCCGTATTTGAATAAATGCAAGCTCAATGCAGTGTATTCTACTGCTATATATATTTTTGTAAATTTAGATATTTTGAGACCAGATTTTCATATTATATGAAGTTATATATAGGTAAGTTAAGGCCTAGTTATTTTTATATTGACTACATAATATAGGCTTGATATATCAGCGGAGTGACCGGAGGCCCTTTTAACAATTGAACATACACACTATCATCACCCATTGTGTACCTATTTAGAAACACAAATTGTTTCTAAATTAAATAAAATTATTAGTTTTTGTTATATTGTTAAAACATTAAAATATGAAGTTTTTAAATAATTTGGTTCTTTTTCTATAGCAGTTCTCCTAATAAACTTAATGTCTAGCATTATAATTGGAAAAAATAGTTTTGGTAGATTTTTAAGCGATACAGCTGTTAATGTTTTTTATTTAATTTCATATACGATATTATGACGTATACTATGCTGACCGCAAACAATTAATGCACAAAAAGAAAAAATAAATATGCATTCGAAAATAATAATTATAATCATGTGTCTTCAAAAAAAAAATACTATTAAAATATATTAAAATTTGATAGTGTTAACAATAGTTCACAATTGATAAAGGTCACAAAATACCAATGATAATAACTTAATGGAACCTGGAACTCCACATTCGTCGAGTTTTAATACATACTCGTTAGATCACATACATGTATTTTTTTTTTTTAAATTTATGTCCTAGTTTTTTTTTTTTGCGCTAACTAAATAGTGGTAATAAGAGATTACTATTGAGACTCAGTTGTCTGCTTCGACTACGATCTGTTATGATATCTATCCATCCATAACAGGTCATCCTTGAAATGGTCACAGGTAGAACTTATATACTGCAACGTAAGTATACAGAAATATACGAATATAGTAAAGAAGAGGAAAACTATTTGACGATATTTTCAGCTCTGTACTGAAAATATCAAGAATAACATATTATTATACCTAATTATTCGTCTGCGTCTTCCACTTACAATGTTTTATTAAATTTGTAGGCTTTCTCCATCCAACACGCTATCAAATGCATTTTCCAAATCATATTGTACTACAGATGGAACTTCAATAACCAGCTGATTAAACGAAAAAGAAATAAACTTATCGTTTAGTTTTCTAATTATTTTATATTTGACACATATAATTAATCTCATTCGTATGTTTGATAAATGAAAGAATGTAAAAAACACACACATAAAATTGTCGTGATAATATCTGTAATACATAAATATGAGAATTATAAATAACAAAAACCTATAATAAATAAGAAATCCTTTTTTAAATTAAAGAATGGCAATACCACCATAATATCAAGCATATAAACCGCTCGCGTTGACCAGACTTATTGTATCTAGGTGTTAAGGAATCACAATATCAACAATCTACATTATTAAGTTTCTATTGTATGCGTCTGAATAGGACCACGCTGAAGTACAGACGAACAATAAAATATACAATATTTTGATGCATTCTTGAAATGAAAGAAAATTTAAATGTTATTTGTTGGAATATAAAATTTTAATAAAATTAATATTTTCTTCTCATCATGGTTAAGATTTTAAAATAATATAATATTGATTTCTCTCGTAATATCACATTAGTCAAAACCCACTTATCTGTGTTATTAATTTATTTTACCAAATAAAAAACAAATATAATATGTAATAAGAGAAAGGTAAAGAATATTCATAAAATGACCAGTAATTTTTTACTAACCTTCAGCCTCAAATTATACATGACTCAAGATCCTCTGAAACGATTCAACACTGTTGATCGACGTGTCTATAACTGACTGTAATAGCCTTCGCAACATTCAGCAACATCCGAGCGTGATTCCGTAACAGTTCGTTAACAAATGACATTGATCTTGACTACGTGGTACCACATAACACACATATTACCCTATTACACTAGACAAAGAGAGAGATACAGAGTATCGAAATAAATCGTATACAATAACCTCAACCTCGATGTCACGATACAAGGCTACTAGGAAATCCAAACGCGAGTATCATGTCAACTATATGAATCCAAGAGGACGACATAAGTTTCATTTCAATAGCAGTGACTGAGATGAAGCCACAGAGTTTCGTCTTAGTATCGAATTATACAGAATTCGCTATAATATATGCTGAATATTCAATGCGTTGCTCTTTTACTCAGATATATTTCAGAGATTAACATTATGACAATGCGTTTAAAAATAGTAAGCCTATTAAAAGTTTTTTTTTTTTTTATTGTACATACAATATTACCGGAAACACATCGATCGATATCCGGCGTTAGCGGTCATACTATTTGAATTTTAACATGATAAGACTTACAAGATAATTAACAGTCGTTTTCAGTTTTTTTGTTGTTCACAGTTTTCATCGAAAACAATACCGTCTTATATGGTGGCAATTGCGAACCAGTCCACTTCAATAACAATTAAGTGTGTAATTAACCACAATTATCACTTCGCGATATACTGCGCAAAGAGTATACCCTGCCTAGCTGCATCAGTCTAGTATCATACAAACACGCTAGAACAAGCGTTAGCGGACGTGACCCTACAACGCTACCCTCGTATTGTCACGTATCATCGACAGCATGTCCCTTTAATTTGTAGACGATTCGCATCTTATCCGACTCTTATGATGACGTATATTTGTCTATCTTGGGAACATTACGTTATCATTAAGAGTATGTACGTTTATGTGAACTTACTTATTCGTTAAGTTTCAATCAGTAATTATTTTTGGAACCCGATCAAAAACATACAAATACCTTACAACGCTATATATTTTTGTAAATATAGCCAGTATAGTATAGTATCTTACAACTGAAGTGAATGAGCCTGTAAACAACTCACTGCTGGACAAAGGCCTCTTCTCCTTAAAGAAGAAAGTCTTTCTTCCCAACATAATTATATTATAATTGAAAATCCAAAAGTGCACGCCCCATAACACTCAATAAATTTTTAAGCAAAAAAAAAAAATTAAATAAAATAAAAGAACAAATCATCCATTACATAACTTATTTATATTATTTCTACAATTTAACAAAATAAGCTTTAATTTTAGATTTAAATATTTTGCGCTATTTTCATCTTAGATAAAAAAAATGAACCTTGTTTATTATGAAAAAGAAAAAAAAATATATATATTGTATATACAGGGCTTTTTATGTGGGGGCACGCAGGGGCACGCAGTGCCCCCAAAGGAAATTTCTACAATATCGAAAAATTGCCATAAAACTGAAAAAAAAAATTAAAGATTTTGAAAAAAAATAATAATTTCGGTAACCTTTACAAAAAAAAAATTCGGATTTTTTTTTAATAGATCAAAATTATCCAAATACAAAATCTAATCTACCTTTCCAGAAGGCCTAGCCATATTTTAAACTTTTATTATCTATTCATTCTATTTCTATAATAGTTAATGCAGCTTATATGAAAGATCGTTTACTAGAATAGAGCGATAAAGATATCGTTCAAGCTTGCGATGTTCTCATACCCGAAAAATGGCCAAATGAAGTTGAAAAAAACATTACGTTTGGAGAAAACGAGATTCGTACATTGACAAGCAAGTTCCATTTGAATGAATGAAATATATGCCCGGATGGCATTTCGCGATTATTTAGTAGACAAAAAGGTGACAAAAAATTTAACTTCGCTCATCAATACTGTCCTTATGGACAGTATAATTCATAGCAGCACAGAGCAGTTTCAACGAGCGAATGCGAGAGAGGATTTTCGCAGATGAACTTGATAATGATTCCACAAAGAACTTATCTTGTAGTGAAAACAGTTTCATCGCTATTAGTTATCAAGTTCAACGGTTCACCACTAAATATCTTTGACCCTTTAAAGTATGTAGATTCATGGTTACTTAAAAATCATCATTCTGCCACGGACCAAAACAGTAAAGTTCGTAAGCGCGAACAGATTTATGATGAAAATGTGGTTAAAATTTGGAGACTGCTTTAAAATTCATTTATCTATATATATAGCATAATTCAAATTCGACAACACACCGATTTCTCGCTATCACGTAAGTTACGTAATAGTCTCGGTCTCGATGGCGATTGACTTTGACGTGTCGAGAGTAAAGCACAACCTCAAGCGCTTCGCGGTATGAGGCAAGCAAAAATATTTTTGAACACAATATTATTAGGGAAACAGTTAATAATTAATTAACCATCTAATTATATTCGCAATACTTAATAGGGACGATGTTTGGACCCGTTCTAAATTAAGCTACATAGTGTTTTTTTTTTTTAGTTTTAAAGGATCTTCAAACTTTAAACTCCGTTCAATTCCTAAATTGTCTGTGATAAAACTATGTTATTTTTGTCCTATTTAAATATACTGCTATTTCTTGTTGTGTACTGCTTCCATCTCATCATCATCATCATATCAACCATTGAATGTCCACTACTGAACAGGCCATCCCCATCAACCTCCAGAGCGACCGGTTCGAAGCAGCCTACATCCAACGGCTTTTTTCACTTTCCAACATTTTCATCTCAAATTACTTTAATTTTTCATTATATTCAAGGCGACTTTAGAAACAATTCTTCAATTAATATAGAAAAACCTTAATTAATTCTAATACTAAACTTATCAAAGTGTGTTTGTCTAATTTCCTCTTTTAGACTCCAACGAATTTGCATTTTATTCACCTGAAACTACGGAGTGAACCAATCTTATTTCTCATTAACCTATCCAAGTGGCGATCAAAATCAAACTTGCCAAAATTTGAAATGGAAATATCTTTTATTTTCCCTTTGAGCTTCTAAGGATTAAATGACTGGTAGTAGACCAGCTTTAACGTCTTAGCCCTTTTCACTAAAGGTATTGTATATTAAGAATATTATTTCACCACACAACGATCTCTCTACTACGAGTATTTTACCTGAACTAAACAAGTCTAGATTATCTTATGAGAAATTATACTATAATATACATTATACTTTTTTTATTCTTGTTGTTTGTTGTGCTGTTTTAACCTTGTTTTTTTTTTAGTAAATTAGGAGCTATGTACATATTTTATTAGAAAGTGAATTGATAGGAAAATTTAATTTTATTTTATAATTTTAATTGTAATTTCATAAACTCTCTGCTCCCGTATCAAATTTTGTGGGGTTCTTATAATAAGTTTTAATCTTCCACTCTCTTTTATTGGGCTGCAACGTGCCTACAAAATAATAATTACTAATCAATCCATCCATCTCTTTTGGTCTACCACTGTCACCATATCCATCCACATAATTTATCTTATTAAGAATTTTTCCCATTTCATAAATTCTGGTTATATAATGCTTAACTACTACTTTACGACTGTTTTATCACCTGGCCACTTTCAGACAACCTTCCAATACTTATTTTTATATACTAGTCAACCAATCCGGCTTCAATAATTTATTATTATATATTATATTATATAATAGGCAATACTTTTACTACCTTGTTGTTTTTCTTTTGCATTATCTTCTGTCCAACTCCATCAATTAAAATGCTGTAAAAAGTAAAAATTTCTCTCCATGAAATTTCTATTTTGATTTAATTATTTAGTTTTACAAGAATTTGTAAATTATACGTGAAACCTGTATACAAAATTAATCTTGTAAAATTTATTTTATTTTTAACATAAACATATTTTTGGTTGAGATATTAAACTTAGATATAATATGTTGTCGTGTCTTTTTTTGTAAAGCCAAAAGTAATAAATATTTTATTCTTTAATTTCAAACCGTTTGAGCAACGCACGCCATATTATAGAATGTTTGCTGACTTCCATTACATTTATTGTGTTTAATTATTGAAAATATATATTTAACAAAATAAAAAGTAGTCTATAGCACTAACGGATGATAAACCTTTCTATCAGTTAAAGAGTTTTTAAAATCGGATCACTAGTACCGGATTCTACCACGAACATCCAAATCCCCAAACTTTACCTCTTTGTAATATAGTGATCGCCCAGTGGTCAAAATTCGACCATAATTCATTTAAATTTTAAGTTTGAACGTTAGTATCGTTCTATTGTCGAAGACTGTACCTCTATATTTATAGTGTGGATACGCTAAAGGGTCTAATGATGAATCCAAAACTGAGATATTTTTAATGATACCATTAATTTTTGAACATGTAATCATATTTCAAACAAAAGGTGGCTCACCATCAACCGTACTAAATATTACTGCTACTTCGTTTTGAAATACATCACTGAAACGGCATAGATCTAAATTATGATTTTCTTTAATGATTATACGAATTTCTTTGTTTTTATTTTCAACTTCCCGACATTGATGTTTCATTGCAATGAATGATCGAACAAAAGGATTACTACGTTTAAATTCAAGAGGAATTTTGCTAATTAAATTGTAATTACGTGTTTCATCAAAATTTTCTTGTAATCTGTAAGTGATAGCAGTGTAAATATCATAAAATATAATTGCGCATAACATGGTTAGCGACAAGTAATTAATTGGACCTGATCTGTGATAAAAAACATGATGTATATTGAAATGATACACACCACTTGTAACGCGTCGGGAACTTTAGCTTCTCAGCTGACCATAGCAAATGATGAGTTGTATTTGCAAATGTTTTGAAAGTAATTTTTTTACTTATTTTTTATTGAAGGTTCGTTTGAAAAAAAAAACAAAGTATAATTATTTAAAATATTTATTTTGATTTACGGGCGGTAATATAGTTTTACCTTTAGGACAACATGAAGTAAATGAAGTCCTATCATCTAAAGTGATTTCATATTCAATTTTTTTTTTGAATTGCAAAACCTGCATTGTAATCCACAATCATAACTAAAATTATTTACAAAAATTTAGTACACATTTTAATGTATCTCTTAAAATTACTTCTTCATTTTTAACTGATTTCAAAAAAAGTTGAAGGATCTCAATCCAACTATATGTGTGAGTGTGTGTATGTTTTTAAAATGTATGGTGGTATTTTATTACGTGTATGTGAATATAAATTCCTTCTTTTTTGTCTCCCTTTCCGACCCGTCAACGTTGTATGTCAGCCATAATAAAAACTCATAAAATTACTGGAAACCGAGACTAAAAATTTTTAGTTACTACCACTGTGATATTATTTATACAAAAAGATTGTTGAAACAGCAATAACAAATATATATATTTTTAAATACGAGTATGTTGGAAAATCCTCTGAAGCCAGAACTTTTTAAAAATTATTGACAAAAAAAAAACCATATCGAATATTGATGATAGATATATCATAGAAAACAGTTCGATTATCAGCGATTGGTCAAGAAAAATAAAAAGCAATCGGATCGTCGACAATGTTACCTGTTTGTTTTATAGTACACTCGGTGTTGGTTCTTCTAACGAGTCCCCGTAAAGTTGTGCACTTCTATGCTCGTTTATATGACGATGGTACAAAAATCTTAAAGTTTAAAACTTGATGCCGAATAGAAAACTAATGTGTTCTCTCTAAATATTAATCAGTGAAATTTTCATTAATGACATTACTGAATCTATATTCACAACATATCAGTGAATTTCAATAACAAGTTAGTGAATACTCACTATTACACATACACATATACAATGATCAACTCAATGGACTCTAATATTTACATATTCATACATTGAATAGTCACTAATTCTGCGTGGTACGATTATCAAATGGATAAAAAATGAATAGAGTGACTATTAGTGAAATTCGACTGTTTCATGTTTAGAATAGGTACACAAATATACTATCCAATTTTTATGCGATCTTAGATGATGAATAATTTGCTAAAAGTATCATAATAACTGTTACTAGGAAAGACTCAACTCAATGCGAATTTAATATTTTTTTTTTTTTTTGTATTTAACAATTTTAACGTACCTTAAACAAAATAAAAAGACCATTTGCTTTAGGATCAAAGCAAAAAGTCTGTCATTTCAAGTATTATTTGGGAAGTGAACTCTATATTCAAAGACGCTGTTGCCATGAATGTTCATAAAGTTTCACCTATTGTGACATTTTGCTACTGCCTCTGTTGTTACATGATCAGTATTAAGGTTTCTTTTATGTTAAAAATTGATTATGTTCAATGGTTTCGAAATTTAAACAAGCCTTTCTTATAATTTCATTCAGATTTGCACCATACTGCGTTTCTATTTTAGAATCTACGGAAACACGCACGGTTTCACTGTGTTGATGTTTATAGTTAAACTACATATTTATGTGTGATTAATTATGTATGAGTTTAGAATTTGACTTATCCTCACGAATGTCAGTCAGTATACAGGATCAGACTATGAGACCAATCCAACTAATGCAAGAAGTACAACGTCGAGATATAATCTAACCGAAGCTGTTTACCGCTGCGGTCGTCGGCGTATTTAAGCTTATGAATTAGAACGGATTAAGCGTCAACGCTAACAGTAAGTGCATCACTTATATTTTGGTTTGTCGATGACATAGTTATTAACGAAGACTAGAGGAGATCTCGTCACAATACTCAAAACCCTTAATAGAGTTTATCAACAGATGGGCCCAAAAAAATCAAAAATAAGGAGAAGTAGTCCGTAGTACGTAGAATAAGTCAAGTAACCAAAGTCACTAGCAAAAAGCTGTTTGTGGTTGGACAATTATTTGCAGATATGTACTACCAGTCCCAACATATTGATATTACATTTTTGTTACGAAGGTAAATCATTAGCTTTAATATGTTTTTGATAGTTTTGATTTTTTACTAAATCGGTCTCATTGACATATTATGTCATTGATATTTTTCGTACAATATAATTTTTTTTCATCCAAAGTTTATTTTTCCCTTAAGACTCATCAAAAAAGAAATCAATAAAATGACTTGTCTAATTCTTAAGTGAAGCTCTTTCAAACACGAGTCAAGGGAGTTTTATATAAAATCCATGAATAATGTAGAAAAGAAGAATATAGTTTAATAAAGAAATCTTTGTCCTAAGCTAATTTGCTTTGAGCCAATGTTCTAGTTTCATAAGATAATGTAATTTTATGCGGGATTTTATGGAGCAAAATAGTCTGATGTCAAAAACAGGTTTCCTTGCCTTTTACAGGAACATAACATAATTACTGTATAACTTGCCATAAATAAGGGTATCTTCTATTATTATATTCAACTACCATATTTAAAGTAAATAAGAATATGATCTATGACCATATTCCAAACATTTTTTTATTACCTAGCAAACTGAGATTTATTAAATTAAACTTTAAGAATAAAAAAGCTTAACTAATTGACTAGCGCCTGAAGTGTTTCAGAAAACTGAATCTCCAGTTTAAGTATAGACATAGCACAAAGAAGTGGCACATAGAATAGTACGCCTGTTTAGAATCATTGGCTTGGACAGGTTTAAATGAAAAGGTTACACATAATTATATACACGGTATTCACAATCAATGTCTGAAAATTGAGAAAGAAATAATCAAAATTGGTCGTCTGTAAAGTCGGTTTACGGGTGATAATTTTAACTGATCACGTCATAAGAAAACATTGATAAAAAATTGCATAATTTTATGAATTGAATTGAATTATTATAACGGAATTATCATTATTTTGTATACAACATAAAAGAGAAAGAATTAGATAATTAAAAATTAATTTTTTTTCTATAAATTAATATTTATTTGGACTCGTTAATTCAAATATTTTTGACGTGATAACGTCTTATAAATCGATGAACGCCGGCTGCACGCACAAAAAAGCATGACTCATTGTCATGTTCCTCAAGCGAAAGCACTGAACAAGCGATAGAGGAGCACGATCGGCCTAAGCGTTCGGCTTGTGACGCATCTACCTCTCATCAACTCCATCGGCAGATGCACCCTGCTGCATCTAAATTCCTAGGTATCTAAATTCCTCGGTACATATTTTATAAAAAAACTATTAAAAAATCATGTACTTAACACATAAACTGCAACTACGCTTACTGACTTACTTCTGAGCCACTTCTAGTTGTTCATTTCACGTCAATAATTGTTTGCATTGGAGTTTGCCTTCTCGAATCACACTTGAAGATATATTTTAGCTTTATTCTAAATTTTTGTGATATTCTTTTAAAGTAGCCCACCATTGTATCTTATTAGTTTAATTTGTTGTTTATATTAAATTTCTCATGTAAGTGAATTTAATTCTTATGGGAACAAGATTCTTAAACCAGGGAAAACCGTTTTAAAAAGTTTTGTCTTGGACATCGTGTGTCTGTATGTACGGATCCCGTATGTGGTCACTATAACTACCGGAAGACTTCACAAATCGAGCTGTTTTTTTTACTAACGCATCAGTATAGTTAGAAATAGAACCCTATTTAATTAAATAAAAGAAATGGCTCGACCGCTCTACCACAAAGGATACGGTCAACAATATCACAGCCTCAAAATACCACCACAAGCATACCAATAAACACGATAATCCAAACAACCGTCCAAAATCATATTTCTCAGGCTGCACAGCCAATCGCGACGGCTTCATCTCACCGGTCACCGACCCGAACAACATTGGACCGAATCATCAGGGCCATCCCATCAACTCTGCGAAGATTGATCCAGAAGAGGACTGACCATAACGCACCCCCGCAACCCGCCCCCGGCAAGACTTTAGAATCATTGCTCAGAGAAGGGAATGGGAGCGGGGAAGTGGGCATAAGAACCAGAGGCGTGGCCCTCTTCATGGACAATGAAGCGGAGAGGATCGGGATAAGCTTCTGTCGCTCTGAGGGACCGGATCGACTGGTGGTCTCTCCGGGGCTCGCCCTGCTGTTAAAGGGAAGCACACAAATAATAAGCTTCAAGCGTAAAAAAATCGACGCTCTTGTGCAGGAATCGGACGATGACTCGACTTACCGGACGGTGCGGTTGCAAAACAAGGTGATCGCTTTGTTCGAGTGGGGAGAGGAGTCTGCTTTTGCGCAGGCAAGCTTGTGGTTGAGACAGCAGGGCGAATGTCCCGGGGTAGCCCCCGGAAGAATAAGTGTGGACTCTATGAGAGTCGGTTATGAAAGAGGCAACGTATCTGATAGATACGGTTGCCTAATGGCCTCGAAAACATACGAGGTCATTGTTTACGAAGATAGAGGGGAGGACCTGAGATACTTAAAACCCCAGACCAAAACATTTTCACCCCCTACATGGCCGGCTCTGGTAGAGACCGTACTAAGTGGTTCGGAGCGCTTACAGCAAAAGGCCGAGGTCCAAAAAGCAGAATCCACATCGCGCACCCCGGGCGACATAACATCAAAGTCAGGGCCTCATCTGTTGGCGATAGCAAAAATAATTAAGGCAACAACCTCGCCTAAACGAGGCAGACGACTGCCCCATCTTGTCCCAGGACTGTCGGAGTCAAGAGATCGGCAATCGGAGGCGCTAATAAGGTTCACCAAAGACGAAAGTCCGAAGTACCTAAAGGCGTCACCGACTACTCGAACAAGAGCCGACATGGGGCAAGTAACACCGCCAAGGTTACGACAAGCGTCCACACCGCAACAACACGCGGAAAACGCATATATCGAGTTCCTGGCCATAACAAAGGCGAACCGCGAGGTAAGCTTGGCCATCTGCAAGAAAATCATGCAGAGCTTCCAGTATGGCCATGAAAACCTACTGAGGGTGGAACTCGGAGAAGCCGAGGCGGCCATCTACAATAACGACACCCATGAAATACTCAGGGGAAACATGTCGGGACGGTATATGGCCGCTTATAACACCACAGCCGGCTTCGTGGGCGCGGCCGAAGCCGAGGGGCAGAACGAAGAGCCTCTAATCTTCTCAACACCAAAAGAGGACCCAGTGGTGGTAGTGGCCAAGTGCACGAGAGTGATGCTAGGCGACCGGATACTCGAGATGGCAAAAACCATAATGGGCGATCCGGAAGTCGGCGACATTTTCGGGGCTTGGGAATTGCCGACACTGCAATGGGTTAATGGAGTTCCTGGATGCGGCAAGACAACTTACATTGTCAGAAACTTCGACGAGGACAATGAAGTCGTAATCACGACAACAGTCGAGGCGGCCAAAGATCTAAAACAAAAGCTGACGCACCACTATGGCAATAAGGCCAAGTCTAGGGTGCGCACTATGGCCTCCGTATTGGTAAATGGTTTTCATGAGGGTACTAAAATAAGCCGTTTAACGGTGGATGAAGCCCTCATGAACCACTTTGGAGCCATAGTGATGGCCGCCCGACTGTCGGAGGCAAAAGAGGTGGTTCTCGTCGGAGACATAAATCAGCTGCCGTACATCGACAGGGAAAACCTGTTTGAAGTGCGGTATAGCAGACCAAATATGACAGTAAGTACAACATGTGAGTTGTCCTGTACGCACCGGAATCCTAAGGATGTCGCTTTCGCCATCAGTGAGGTCTATGACAGGATCTACAGCTCAAGCCCCATCGTCCACTCACTGCGAGCAGAAAGGTTCACCGGCGCTCAAATACCCAAGAAACAGGACCGAACCCTATACCTGGTCTTCACACAAGAGGAGAAGAAGGTGTTGATAGGCCAGGGATATGGTACCGGAGAAGGGTCGAGCGTCATGACCATTCACGAGGCGCAGGGTCAGACGAGCGAGGAGGTCATCGTCATCCAGACAAGGGCAAAGAGACTAAAAATACACGACAGCGTCTCGCATGCGGTGGTCGCGGTAAGTAGGCACACCAAGACCTGCGTCTACTACGCCGACGACAGGGACGACGCAATCGGCCGATTCGTGGGGAGAGCGTCGGAAGCCTCAACCAAAGAGATCCTCGAGCACACCCTCAAGATGGCGATTCACCATAGAGATACCGCCATCATTGAGGATGTGCTCGCACAGCTAGGAGCCGGTGTCGAAAAGATCATACCATGAGTATGCAAGAAGAGAAGAGCATTGTGGTTGGTGAAGAATTAGAAATAGTAAATACTTATATTGCATGTAAAGAGAATTGAAAACAAAAAAAAAAAAAAAAAAAAAAAGAAAAAAAAAAAAAAAAAAAGTAGAATTAAGTTGTAGAATTTAATTGTAGAATTAAATTGTAAAATCAAGTTGTAGAATTAAGTGGTAGAAATAAGTGTTAGCATTAAGTGGTCAATGTGGACTCATGTTTCCAGAACTAGAGATCCTAAGTATAGTTCATAGGTATTCAAATAATGATAAAATATAGTCTGCTGAAGTAATAATGCCTGTGTAACAATTTATAAAATCAGTAAAAAATGGTACGGGCGTCTGTAAGCTCGTAGAGGAAAATTAATAAAAAAAAAAAAAAAAAAAAAAAAAAAAAAAAAAAAAAAAAAAAAAAAAAAAAAAAAAGAACCCTATTTAATTTCACGGTCTAATTCGATAATTTCGATGTGTTTTAATTGATACAAGCTTTTTTAGTTTCACCTGTCCCGATGTTTGTTATCAAATCTTGAAAATTAAAGTTCATCCACTTTCCGGCTTCCAATTGAGCTGAAATTTTGCATGCATGTGTAAATCGAGTGACAATGGAATATTATGATGGCATGTCGCTAACCTGATGATGGAGCTGGACGGTGGCAATAGGAACTTCGCAATGAAACGATACAAGCTCATTGATTTTGAGATCGTTTGAATCATCTTAATGAGTAAGTTGTCTTTAAATAGTAACCAGGGTCTGGTGATTGAGCAGGAAGGTGGTTATAGAAACTCTGTAATGAAACGACGCAACCCCATCGAGTTTCAGGTCGTTTGATTCATCTTGACGAGTAGTTTATTTGGTTGAAATTTGGAATCGTTTGGCACGAATTTAAGGACGAGAGGGGGTGCGGGGGGAGGGGAGTGTCCCCTAACCTTCCCCATACCACTCGCAATACAAGCATACAATTACATATACGCATCCAATTTTTATATATTTATATCATTCTCTAAGATATACATTGTATTATCATTGTATTATCTATGGTCGTAATGAACGCATTCTGATATTTGATAAACCAAAGACTATAGAGTAAATGACAACTAAATACCATAACAATAACAGGTTTTCTCACAAATTAGAAAAATATTAACAATGGCGTTTGTTGCAAGTGCAAGTGTCTAGTTTGTTTTCTAACGCAAGAACGAAGGGTTTCCGCAGCACCGGAGATGTCACAAAACGAAATTATGCCGATAAACTCTATAAATGTGGGGTTAGGTCATGTGATTTATTTTTCATACCCATTACCTTGTATTGCGAGTAGTATGGCGGAGTAAGGGAGACCGCCCCCTACCCCCTACCAAAGTCTCACGACCAAATTTGTACCGAGCGATTCTAAATCCAACCCGTTTATTTTTAGATGGTTATTTTTAGATAGTATTTTTTTTAAAATGGTTACTAGGGTCTGATCTGATGATGGAGCTGGAAGGTAGTCATAAGAAGTCAGTAAAGAAAGACACAAACCTATCGAGTCTCAGCTCGTTTGATTCGTCTTTTCGAGTACTTTGGTGCTAAATAGATAAAATAAATAATAATAGTAACCAGGGACTGATGATGAAGCTAGAAGATGGCCATAGGAACTCAATAATTAAACGAAACTAGCAAACCCGACGAACTCCGTTTCGCCACCAGATGGCTTCGTTTTTTTTTAACATTTCGTTTGGGGATTAAAAGATGAAGTAGTACATGCTATGTATCAGAGATGGCGCTGTATGTGAAAAATGATTTTCTCTGTTTTCCTGCTTTTCTGTTGAAAATTTTCCTGAATTTTGTTTGCTATAAAGCTCACGGAGCCCGAGACCTTTCCAACGAATGCAAAACCGTGGAAATCGGTTCGTGCGTTCTGGAATTATAGCGTCAGGAAGGAAAACCCGACTTATTTTTATACATATTATAGATGACCCCATCAAGTATGGGCTCGTTTGATTCGTCTT
Organism: Euphydryas editha; assembly: GCA_036937285.1. NCBI lineage: Eukaryota > Metazoa > Arthropoda > Insecta > Lepidoptera > Nymphalidae > Euphydryas > Euphydryas editha. Next base: position 19,390,739 of record JAUPFZ010000005.1, on the reverse strand, counting down.
GACGAGTAATTTGGTGCTAGATGGCAACCATGGCCTGATGATGGAGTTGGAAGGTGGCCACAGGAACTCGGTAACTAAGCGACACAACTACGTCGAGTTTTATACGTTTTAATAGGTGGACCGTTTTTGACGGGTGGTAGGTGGTAGTGGTTTGTGTTCCGTTTGTAATTAATGTGGATTCTGTCTTTGATTAGATAGATGGATAAGATGGATGACCTAAAAATTATTTTAAAAATTAAAAAAAAAATATGATACTTTACACCTTTTATTAAATCTTTGCGTTTTTATCACATTACACCTTGTATGAAATAAATATTTTTAAAAAAAAAATATTCAAAGAAAAAAATAATTTGTTACTTTAAAATATACATTTTTACAAATAATCAATTTTACTGTTAAAAAAAATGAGATTATGAGCCGTGCACTTTTGGATTTTCCAAAATATTCTAATAATACTTGCAATAATAATAATAATAATTAATTGCATAAAACGACTTAAAAACTGATTTCAAAACAAACAAAATAAGGGATTGTGTCAGCTTTATTGAAGTTAGCAAACGTGTCCTGCCCGACAACTGTATAGTTCGTTTCTCGACGCTAGCAAGCGCTACCAAGCGCTATTTTCTGCCAAACACACCCAATAATTTTTAATTTTTAGATTTCTGTTGTAATGGTGACAATAGCTCTTTTGATGACAGCTGTCGAGGGTTCGACTTGACCCGCTAGATGTAAATATATGTATATATACTTATACTTTGATGTCTGGTTGTTTCTTGTTATTGATACCATACCTCGGAGAGCTTATAAGGCCATCGCTCCTGATTTCTATTATAAGTACCTGATACAGATCATTACTCTCTGTAGCGACATTATTCGCCAATTATTTTTACGATACAAGACAATGATCTTTTACCCAACGGTGGGACATTTGCAGGCTGTTTCGATACACTAGATAATTTCGTTATTTTTATTGTTTTATAAATGTATAAGTTATTTTTACTAAGCCTGTCGTAGGGTATGTAACGAAATTAGATGTCAATAAATGTCATTAGGGTGTGATTGGTGATAAAAAAATATTAGAAATGAAGTAAATTTTCGTTATATTTCGCAAGAATATTTTGTTTATTTACATTCACTGTCTTTAATAAATTTAAAAAAAAAAAATATTTTTATCTCACATTATCCTTAAATATTATTATTATATTATTATAAATATATTAGTCGTACCTATAAGAAATATTTTTGGAGTGGATATCGGGGTCACTATCAACCGCGCCAACGGATCACTCATTCCAGTTCACTTTTTTTCAGTTTTATAAATATATAATTTAATAAACACATATTTAATTAAATATAGAAACTCAACCATGACTATAAAATAGCATTCGAATTGATCTAATCGAGAACAACCATTAATAAAGCAACGAATCATAAAAATAAATCAATGTTATTTTATTCCACACAAATGTTATGTATACATCATGGGCAGCGTAACGAATTTTTTATTTACACAATTATTTTGCTTTCAAATGGAAGGTCAAAAATTGTACAAATATTTTTAAAATTTAATTTAGCAAATACCAGTACACGCTGTCGAGAGTTGTTATAATGCTCGCTGTCGCTGCGTTTGATGTGACGCCACGCCTGTAGAGGGGACATTGTAACACCACAATTTAAACGCGGTAAGTATCTAACAAAATAACAATAAATGTGCTTAGTAACCAGAGGAATAAACGGGCAATGTTTTTGAAGCAAACAAGCAAAAAGAAAAACAAAAATATATAGTAAAAATGAGACAATAAATAGAGGTTTGATATTCTCGATGATGTGGCATATCCTAGCAATGCGTAACTAGGCAATAAAATATTTATTTAGTTGTTATAAAGCCAGTATAAGCATATTATGAAATTAATTCATTTAGTGCAATAAGTATACTTGTATATACTTTTTTTTTACACAATCACAAATCACAATGAGTTTAGATGAATCTGACACTGAACTTACCGAAGACGATATTATTCGTAATTGTGACGAAGAAGCCCAATTAATAACGTTTGTTCCTAATAATATTTGTTCCTATTTAGAGAATCGTTCTTAAGGAGTAAACTCCATTCGTTCGTAGGAGCTGACACACATAGTTTTTTTTTTTACATTATTTCTAAAGGCCTATAAGCATCAATTTACTAGCTGATACCATTTTAATATATCTTTAGTCTCTGACATCTATTAACTATTAATTAATTAATTTTAAATTGAGTTTGCCAAAGGTGTTTCACTTCTGACATGTGTACTCCGTACACACGAGATTTTTTTTAGTCGTGATAACGTCTAGTTAATCGATGAAAGCCGGCTGCACGCACGAGAAAGCATGACTCATTGTTACGTTCTCTGATGTCCGGTAAAACTCGGATGAATTTATGTGACATCTTACTGATGTTTGTAATTTATATCCTTCTTTAATTCAATAAATAAATAAATAAAAAAAACGAGCGAGAGCGCGGAACAAGCGATAGAGAGGCACGATCGGCCTAAGTGGTCGGCTTGTGACGCATCTATCTCTCTTGCACTCCATCGGCCGATGCGTACAAGTAGAAGAAACAGCTGCAGCACTCAACCTACACGTGAACTGTTTTTAAAGAAGCTTTTACTAATAAAAGATGACTAGTATGTATATATAATATTGGTATTGCATTTTACTTCTCAGTTTTTATTATTTCATCTATTATCTATTAATTTTATTAGAAAATATGATGCATTGCAAGGAGTCATTTTTGTTTGTCATCTTATTATGAATCATTTAGTTACAAGACATAGAAAACATAACTTTAAAATTTACGAGTATAATTATACAAAAATTGGTTTCTTTTTCCAGTATGTAAGTCTTATTAAATTACTTTGTCGTTCGCATCAGTTGAACGATATAAATTTAGGATAAAATTGTAAGATACCTATTAAAATTTATTTTCATAACCGCCAGCTGTCGTGACATTCACGCGGTGTTCCCAGACTTCACAGGTGGTCACCTATTAAAGTACTGACCGCGCCCAACGTTGCTTAACTTGGTGATCGGACGAAAACCGGTGTATGGACATTGGCAATTGCCATATATATGAATATGAATTCATACGTCAAAATTTATTCTCATCATTTTTTCCTAACGCGCCAAAAGAAGTATAGCTTCAAAAATATCACATTTGGCAACACTGTTTTTTTTTTCCATTCCTAGACCATAAAAAAAAACAACCTTAAAAATCAAAAACCTTAAAAACAAATTTCTTATATTTCAACACCACCTAGTTGTTATTGAAAAGATCCATTTCATTCCCTTACCTACAATGTATAATAACATTTAGCGAGTTTTCCCAGTGATCGTAAAATGTTAAAGAAATAAATGTCAAGCGCAAACAGCCAAGTTTCACAACATAAAAGTTTGTGAGCGACTGAGACTACCGAGACAGGGCCGAGTGGCTATTCAGCATTTTTCTATGATATTGTTTATCGGCCGGCGAAACGTGGACTCGATGTATTATTCAACTTTCACAACTTTATTGATAAATTTTCAAAACATTTTAATACTTTCCCTCTCTATCTAGTGAACTTTGTGACCGTGATGTTAACGCAATTCGAGACTTTGTTTTAATTTCTGGTAATTTGACACAGTTTTGAAAATCTATATATAATCTATAATTGACAGCATTGTCAACATATAAAAATATGATTGCGATCTGTGATAATAAATTTCGATAAAAAATTCGTTGCAAGACTTGTATTTAAGACCGTGTTGACAACAAATTTTGACAGCAAACAAAATTTGTGTATATATGTCATTGTACATAATTATGTGTGTGTGCTGTAGTGTGTGTAGTGTTTTTTTTTTAAATGAATTTAATGTATTTTTTAAGCATTATTATAAAAAAATATTATCATTATGCACTTCTTCTCCATATAAACTTTAACTGTGCCTTTCATATTTCTCCGTCCGCGTAATTTTCGTAAAAAGGGGTAAAAAGTTTTTGCTCCACGTATTAATATATAGAATTTTAATGTATATCGTTAAGATATCTCTGTTTTAAAGCGTCTATTATACATTTAACAAAATTACTATATGTCAATTCAAATTTGGAAATGTTTAGTTAGAAAACCAGTTTATTTAAAAATGTTATAGGTATACACAAGCTTTGACGTACAAGAGTAACGCATTAAAAAAGTAATAAAAATTCTTACAGTAACTTACAATAAGCACAGCCTAAGCCTTTGCGTCTTGAAGTAAAATGTTTGCACACGAGTTACTTATATAGCGTAGTTCTAAGTAATGACTTTTGAAAATACATCTCCGAAGGAAATTAAACAAGAAGATAAAAATTAAATGTAAGCTAGTAGTTAATATATTAATATAAGCGAGTAGTTTTTTCATAAAGTAAGTTTAAACACAGACTACAGTAAGAATAACTTGACAAGTAGGTACCAAAAAAGGCAGTCTTATCCCGACACTGACGAAACAAAAAAGAGTAATTGAATTTACCGGTATGGATACATATTTTTATAGCAATTAAGCATTGTAAAATTTGTCTTGTGCAGTAATTAAATATGTATAAAATCACTTAATCACTTCGCTTTGCTTCAGCCTATTGCAGTCCACAGCTGGACACAGCCCTCCTCAAGTTCGCGCAAAATATCCCGGTTTTCCGCAATCCTCATCCAGCCTTCGGCGACCTTGCGTAAGTCAATGATCCAATTAATTTTATATATATATATACTTATATTATTGGAATTAAATGAAATATACTAACAGTGAAATTTGTAAAACGGGAACACGAACATATCAAATATTACAATAATGACAACTGTTCTGGTGTAGGGGTGCGAGTAATCGCTATAGCGCAGGCGGTCGCAGGTTCGAATCCTGCTAGGGACAGATATTTGTATTTGTACAAATATTTGTTCTTGTGGGTCTCCTCACGGTGCTTCAGAGAGCACGTAAAGCCATCATTCCCAGTTGCTATCATAGACACCTGATAGCGATCACTACTCAAGTACTCATGATAGGGAAGGAAGGAAATTATCTGCCTACCCGCACTGGAGAAGCGTAGTGAATTAAGCTTAAACCCTTCTCCTATATAGAGAAGAAGCCTTTTCCCAGTAGTGGGACGGGACTTGCAGGCTGATTCATTTCAGTTCAGTATATGATATACTAAAACTAAAATGTTTCTATTACTATCGGTACACTTCAAAGTTACTTTTAAATTTCATCTTTCATAATATAATTTATTTATTTATACAAGAAAATATAATAAATTTCATAAATTAATAAAAAACAACCAAATACTTCGTTGTATTAAAAGACAATATCAATGGATGTCATATAGTCAATGTTACGAGTATGTCATTTCATAATATATTTCAAATCATGCAACTCATTTACGATTTATTTTTCATACTTTACATTCGATTCATATTTGTGTGTGTGTGTTGTGTCTGCTCTGTTAACGGAAGTTGCTGGGCTCTGTTAAGGAAAAGATGTTAAGGGCTTTGAATATATACAAGTATTAGAATTTCTTACGAAACATTCGAGTTTCTTTACTATATTTTTCTTTATTGTCGCATACTGGGTGAATTTAAAAGATAAATTTGCATATGTGAAACATATTATGCTGGTCAGGTCGATGATATAATCATTTCATATACGCATACTTTCACAAAAAGATAAACTTGTAGTTCGATGTAATAAGACTTAATTATCGTAAGTGAACCATTCCATCAAGTATTGTTATGCCTGCGACAGTGCATTAAAATTATTGGCAATTTACACCGCTTTTTTATAAATTAATAAATTAAGTCGAACTTATTTCGGATTATTGGAGTTTTAACGACCAATTTCATTTTACAATATGAAATATTACACTTTATGTTAAAACAAGTTTGCTTTATTTTGTACTGAAATAATGAGAGTGCTTTTTGTGATGATCATTTTGACGATAAGTCTATTGGCATCAGTTTTAATACATAATTTTTTAAGAAGAAGAGAAAAGAAATTTTTCATACAACTTCTGGGTAGAAACCTGTTAAGAAGGAGAAATATTGGAGTCTAATCAGCTAAATTGCAACATTGTGGGTTGGTTGATGTACAAATGTATTTAAAATTTCCTTCTGATAACATGGAATTGTCGCAAATTGGAGTTTAAGGTGGTAGAGTTAATACGCATTTTTTCCACTAGGCTCTATTAAAATTGATCGGATTACTTAAAAAATTACTACTATTGTAAAATAAATAATTAATCAAATACCGCTCACTCAAAGAATACCAGAATGAGAATTCAATGTCAGGTGTCAAACTGGTGACCACTTGCTAAATAGTGATATGATTACTTTATCTATATTTCGCATAAGATTTAGTCTAAATACAAATTCAGCTTTATTTTAAATTTATAAAGACCAAATAATTGATTAAAACAACTTACTACATTGTAAGAGAAAATACCAGCAACTGGATTGAAAACATTTTGAAATAATATTTCTTTTCAATACTTGATATACGAATTTGAGGCCAATTCAAAAGTGATTTCAAGCATTAAGCAATGAAATCCAAAACACATAATTGAGCATGAGAACCAGTTGCGTACCGCGACTCGCTTATTTCAGATCTATAAATTGTTCTCACATTCCATTACATATAGCACAACAAAGCGCTAATCGTACCTATATAATTCATGTCGCCGGTGTCCCGTCACGTATTTCGACGCGCGTGGGTATTGTATGGCTGTAGAGAGTACGTGTCGTCAATAGCCAGTACGTGCGAGCCAAATGCGACAATATTAAAACATATTGCGCTGAGTAGCGCTTTAAATCCAATGGACCATAAACCTACTGAATATAGCGAGGAGGTGCAGAAGTTCATTAGACATTCAGACTCCCCATTATTTGTGCCAACGACTGGGCGACTACCTCCGTCAGGAAAAGTTACAGTTTAAGATTGATTCCAATGGCAATATCACAACTTTAATGTTTTCTTCATAGTTCACGTTTGAATAAAATATATATTGTTAGGCTGAAAATGGCCTTATTTATTTTTATGGGATAGGGAACGATGTATTCTTTGTGTTTTCTTTTAATATACGTGTATGATGTTAAATAAAAATATTTAGTGTACTTGATAGTGATATTTTACATAGATATTTCATGGGTTCGAGGGTGTTTTTTACTACCTTTATAAATTATATACTATCCGTACTCATAAACATCTATAAATGAGAAAAATATAATACTAGTATGATAGTATCTATCTACTAAATTATTGCTATCAGGGTTTTTCCATGTATCGCGTAATCTATAAATAGCATGATTTTTTATCTGCTTTGTTAAGGAAGCAGCTTAATGCAGAAAATTTAAGACACGCATAAATAAATAAATAAATAAATAATAAATAACAAAAAGCCCCAATGCACAATTTTTTTTATAAAATTATTCTCTTCTTAATCCAAACACACACACACACACACACACACACCCACACACACGATTTAGAAAATAATGTAAAATAACGTCGCTTGAGGCTGGCGTCGGTCGCAAGCACGCGCAGGCGCTTCTTGCGCTACGCGGAGTTGCAGTGTGGTGTCGCAGGCGGCTGTTCCGTCCCTCACCCCCACACCGCCCACGCACGCGAACTTTCGTTATATATTTTTCTTACGGTTTAAGTGTCACATTTTTTTCAGTTCGGTCGCGCACCAAAATCCCTATCTCCTCCAAGCCTGCCGTAAGGAACTTTGTTCCAATAAATAAATAAATAATGTCTTTGGAAAGGGACTGGCTGAAAACCAGCGCTTCCCAGGACCTCGGTCACAAGTAAGCAAATAGCTGAGCCAGATGCCATTGCCTCAGCTACTTTTCTTGTTTTTCTTAATATTATGTTTTAATTTCTTATGTGACTTTTAACATCTTTGGAAATAAAATAACTATAATTTTATTTATTTTTTGTTATTTATTTCACATTACACAAGGTCCAAGAAAATACCTAATGAGCTAAAAAAAACATACTTAATAAGTTAAAAAAATACACTGGCTAAGACAATATTATTCGTATTACCTAGGCTTAAAGAACTAATACTGTACTATTCAGTAAAGAAGCTTTCCTGATATTTTCCAGTAACTGATTCCATAGACGCACAGCGATTAAAATGAAGGCGTTAGACGTAACACCTGAGCGATTTTGAAGAATACAAAGCAATAGGTTTTGCTGGAGCCATGTTTTCAATTGCGAGCGTCGTCTTTAAGTACAAATTTACTGACAAGATAGTAATAATAGTCCGGATCATTCGATTTCAAATAAAATGTAATGAAATCCGGTTGATTTACGATCAAAAATTGTTATTTAATTTTTCTTGTATGTGATAAATGACAAAAGGGCGAGGTTATAGGTACGAAAAATATAATATAATAATTACGTAAAATAAGGCGAATGACAATGTTTCGGTGCTCTGGAAAATAATAAATTAAATTAGTGCTTGGTTACAAGAAGATTTCGTATTTTTGGGAGAAAGAGAACAATTAATGATTATTCTTACTCCGAAAACGTGTCTGGAGTTTAAGTACCAAATAGCAAGATATTATATTATTATATATATTTTTTGCTGAGCTTAGGTTGAAAATGCATATTCTTGATACATTTTCAAGCTAAGCTCAGCAAAAAAAGGATGAATAACTAATTGGACAGATTTTCGACAAACTGTCATAATAAACGGCAAACTTAAATCAAATTTTTTTAATGATGGAAAATATGCATTTACACACAATGTGTGGGACTCGCGGCCTAAATCCCATCCTGCTCACTAAATCACATAGACAGCCTCGCAAGAATTGCAGGGAGCACTAATATATATGTATTAATTGGTCGTGTATTTAATATAATGATTCTTATTAATTTTATTATCTTATTTTGCCTTGTTTGCAAATAAATTTTCTTCAATCTCCGATTTTGCACACTTACAAACGTCCGTTCTTGTACGTTTAAGATTGGTAGGTAGAGAATGCTTTTTAAATAAACAAATAAATAATAATAGATACTAGACTCGCATGTATGCCGACTTTTCATTATTACCCTCCACATAGAACTGTTGAATTTTTATGTCACCTCACTTTAACGAAATAAGATATGGCTCCAAATATGACTCGATTGTTGTGGAATGTATCTCACATCGTCAGTTAGTTGAAAAGGTTTCAACAGCAGTTTCTGCTTACTATAATAATATCACTCTTTACGACATGTACACGTGTAATACACGCATCATTCATGACACGTATCTCCTTCAACTTATTGTATTTCAAAGTAAGCTCACGGAAATCGTTCAGTTACGATGAGTGCCGCTGTAAAGAGACTAGTTGGTAACTTTACGGTCTCAGCCAGTTAAATAAGAACGAGAAATCCGATATACATAATATATAAAATTTACTTTTGGACTTATGTACTTAAATATATTATTTTTTATATTAAAACAGCTCTTTTATATCCGTTTATCGACTGGCGTAGTAGTCACAGCAACTTATTGTTACAGTTTAGTGGGTTCAAGTTCCGCTCGTGACAAAGGTTGGCATAGGCTATAGAGATTTTTATCGACCCTCGACCCTGGTTTTTGTTTATTTATTCATTACTAGGAACGCGAGTGAGGTATAGCATATTATGCCTGTATGTTTTTTTCTATCGTAGTTGTATAGCAATATTAGGTGCCAGTGAGGGGCACCACACGGAGGTGGTCGTATCAAGCGAGTCATTAGAATATCATCAGTGTGAGATCCGTGTTTGAATTTATTTTCGATCACAATATTTTTAGTTAACAATGACTCCTAAGATATTCATTTCAGTTATATGATGTAAAGGATAATGCGCATTAAATCCTTAAGGTAAATAACGTACTTAAGTTGAAAAGGAAAAAAAAACTGTATATATGTATCTATAGGTAAATAGCTTTCCAATTACTGCATTGTACGGAACCATTATTTTACACTGTACCCCTTGGTATAGTAAGCTCCTTTTTACAAGATAGATATTTTCCTTTCCAGACTTTTCGTAGACCTATTAAAGAGGAATAATTCCATCATACATTGTTTTGTTATACATCTAATGGGCTTAGCAGCGTTTTGATTAAAGCTCACCTGGGATTGACTTATTCGGACATTTTTAATAATTATTGTCATATTTCAACCAATTTATACAAAATCTTCACAAATTACAAACCTGAATGTTCCTCATGAATCACTCTGTCTATTGGCGAAAACCGCATAAAAATCCATTGTGTTGTTTTTGAGTTTATCGTAAACAGATAGATGCCACAATCACACAACTGAGTGGTTACCTTTTGTGGAATTTTATTACCCTGTTGTGCATTCTTAGGCGCATATTTATATCTACTTACATTGTGAATTATAATATATTTTTATAACTACATTTAAGCATTTGTAATTTTAAGTATTTCTTTTTGTAATTACCTATAGTTTACCTAGCTATAGTTTTTATGTGCTGTGTACCTATGTGTGTATTTGACTACTTAATTTTATGTGTAACAGTGTATAAACATTCCTTAATAAATTCTATTCTATTCTATTAATTTGCTATCAATATTGTTACTAAAAATCTGCTTTATATTTTAATTGTAAAATAACAAGAAAAATTCAAATCACAAGAAGAATAACCTTATAATAAACTTTGTCGAACTAAATCATATGATTTCTATAGTATTATATAAATATGCATACCAAAATTATAGATTTTAAAATCATATAATTAAGTAAAATATTAACATTTTGTCACGTCAAAATATTTCAATGATCGGCAAATATAGACAAAGAGCGGCTTTAAAATGTATATAGGAACAATTAATTTCCAATAATAACCGGCGAGTTTCATTTACGGTTGTGTATACAATATCATTTAAAGTATAATTTATCTTAACTCCAGAATCAGTTAACTGTTTCCAAGAAGAAGTTTTAATATATTTAAATTCGTTATGAATATTCGTAACATTTTTGACTCGTGTAAAGTCGCTCGAAAATATTAAACCATTGTATAAGACCCGCGAAAAGAAACGAAGAACCGATCCAACTTTATTATAACACGTTTCCGTATCTTCGCGCCTAATCTAATTCGGAAGTCACATTAAAAGGAATAAAGAGATATCCTCAAGAGTACCATTCGGTAGCTACATTCGTGAGATCTTTTAAAACCTTTCTCGCCACATTAAATCACCTTGGATTTTTGGATAACTTACCGCCTCCATCGGGACCAATTCTGATCGTAGGCTCAGATTTTATTCGGTATAAAATAGCCAGGACGATGTGATGCTAAGCTTCGGTAAAGACGTTATTACATTCGTTTACGAATGAAGACGGTGGGAAGTAACGTCTAGACGGCGATAACTTTCATGAAAGCAGAAAATTTTCCACGTAGCCGTCTTTGTTGAGGCTGTGAGTCGGCCTCCGTTCATAGCCTTTCCTTGTTAAACGATAATGATGTAACATTGAAAGCTATTCAAAATTATATCTTACTTCTTCGAATTTCCGTTTGGTAAATGTGTTTTACGTTCGAGTAGTTAGTCCGATTGTACTGAGTATTCATTCGCGTTTTGTTGTAAACAACAGTATTTGAATATATGTTTCTCTATTTATATTATACTAGCTTTTATACCGCTACTTCGTCCACGTAGAAGTCGAAGATGATTCTAATAGGATTTTAGATGGTTTTTTACGATATTAATTTTGTTATAACATATAAATTATTACGTTGAAATGATCGAATACTTATAAAATATAACAATGTTTATTATAGAGAGGTGATTTAAAGGTTAGATAAACATTAAAATAAAATATAATTTTGTAATATTTTATGAACGCTAAGCTCGGCCTTTGATCTGGTGAAAGTTACAAGGGAGTATATCTTTTTACAACGAAACAGAAATACTGCACCTTCACTATCCGCACTTTTTCTATATAAACAATTTTTTTTTCCTTCAGGTGCTAGAATCACCAGGCTACTCTGGAACATGCCACATATAACTGGCTGTGAGAGAAGCAGCTTTCCCTCAAGTATACTCCCGCTACCTTAAGATTTTGACCTTAAGCTTTGTTTACGGTAAATACATACTCATATCATATGAGTATGTATTTACATATGAGTCATAATTATATTATATTATTATCCAGTTCCGGGAAATCACCATTTCCTATATTTTAAGCAACAGGTCTGAGAACTGTCCGGCAGTAACGTCTCCCCTAAGATGGTCTCGCATTTTCGTGGTAAGGCTCAGTTGTGTCATTACAGGACACAAATGCTTCTGTACTGTACTGTACTGTACTGTACGGTATTAGCCTGTAAACAACCCACTGCTGAGCGAAGGTCTGTTCCCCATATATAAGAAGGGTTGAAGCTTAATCCACCACGCAGCTCCACTGCAGGTTGGTGGATAATATCCCTACAATGACGATCAGTACCAAGTATCTATGATAACAACCAGGATCGACGGCTTTACGTGCTCTCTGAGGCACAGTGAGGAAACCCACAAGGACATACACCCAGACCGGAAACAAATATTTGCACAAATACAAAAATCTGCTCCGAGCTGGAATTGAACCCGCGACCACCAGCATTGAGGCGGGGCGTAGAAGCGACTACTCGCACCACTACACCAGGATAGTCGTCAATGATTCACGTACGCTTTAACTTCGTCCACTTGCATTCTTCTGGGCACTACTGGTACCTAAAGTCGACCGGAAATCGCTTGCTAATAATACAGTAACTCCTTTATGAGCCATAGTACTCTCATCCCAAACAATTAATTTCGTTTTGCGTTTGTTTGAGTATATTGCAGAAAGGGGTTTCGGTTTGTATCAAATTAAAAGGAAGTTTAAACGCGGTGTGTTCAGTTTTGCAGCGTGGCAGCAATTCTAGACAATGCGATCGTAAGGTGATATCACGATTGCTTCTGGCCAACAGTAAATTTAATAGAAAGTCTTGCCTGTTCTGCTAGAAGCGTTCAAAAAAAGATATCACCTACACCTGCGTCGATACTGGAAAAAAAAATTATAATAGACGGATTGAGTTGTCAAACATGCATGAAAATAAAATGTAATTTAAATCAAAAGCACTAAGGAGTACTGATATCAACTTTGAAGCAAATAACTTTTTACCCCGTTTTAAGTCCGTTAGGGGATAATTTTCGATAAAATACGAAACACGTCTTCAATCAATTCTGTTAAAGAATATTTTATGCAAAATTTGAAGTAGATTGGACCAACGAATCACGTTATTCCATACAAACTTTGTCCCCCTTTTTCACCCCTTTAGGGGTAGAATTTCGGAAAATCCGTTCTTCTTAGATGCCTTCGTCATACAAAAAAAAAAACACACGCTCCAAGTTTAAATTCTCTACGATTAGCGGTTTAGCGCGTTGATCCGTCAGTCAGTTAATCAGTCATTCAGGACAAAGCATTATATAATATGTATAGACAAGATTTTTTTTGTCATCATTGTTCATAATGAATTTTATGATGCCTATATATTAATTTAGTTTATTTAATAGCTTGTTTATAAAATGTCCCATTTTAACATACTAAATTTTTTTTTTTGTTCGTATCGACATTTTTTCGGTACATTGTTTTCTGCAATGAAAAAAATAATAATAAAAGATGACTGAAAACAACAATAAAAAGGCCAACAATAATTATAATATGAACTGAGGTACGACGCGAACACAAAAATCGATGTTTAATAAATAATTTGAAACTTATGAACTTGTGTGATTGAAAATTAAATTATTTTCATAATTAATACTGTTTATTCATTTATATATAAAGCTAGCCTATGGTGTCGCCCATAAATGTACCAACTAACCGAGACCCACAAAGTGTCGTCGCCTCATCTATTATAATAGTTTCGTACTTTCGAAACTGTTGTGCTTTGTGTAAAAATAAATGGCGATCCGATATTTTAATTTTTTTTTTTTTTAGTTTTAGTTTTTGTCGTTTACTAAGTTTTGAATATATTGATACTCAATAGTTAAAAAAGTATAATTTATTATTATTAATGAATGCTATTTATCATTATTTTACACAACCACCACCACCGTATCGGCCGTTGGATGTTAATTGCTGAACGTACACCTCCCCATCATCTCTGGGATGGTTTGACAATACTCGCCACATTTTGCAGGTGCATTGGCGAGTACAGTGTGTTGTGGCGGGATATGGCGACGCTGCTGCACATAACCACCCTGGATACATGGAATAATCCACAGTTCACAACACTATGGCCTTAGTCGCCATTTTCGACAACTCGGCAAGAAAAAGGTCGGGACTATTCTTTTCTACAGGTTATCGCGTGGCTATTTTTTTGCACAATTGCAGATGCAGATTTTACACAATGTTTCTGACAGCAGGGACATGTCCAATGCCTGCACTGTTGTCCTGTGACAATATCCCACTTAATTGACGTACGCCCTTGTAGCACCTTGCGCTGGTTACGTACGCCACCTAGCACCCATTAATGCGTATGTACTTCATTATGACATCGAATAGAACCCCGAGAGACGAATTGAAACAAGAATTATTTGTAGTATCTTGCTCCGCTGGTTTCGGCTCTTGACTCTTGTTTCTTCCTAGTGTTGCCTCTTCGACGGCTGTGTTGCGACTGACTGACTGAGCTCGAGCTGGCTCGTTTATTATACCATCTTATGTTACTTACAATACTACTTACAATTTATACATATTTGGATACGTTAAACTTTATTCTACAACATAAAGGATAAATTAGATCCATTACCTTACATAAAAAAAAATCCTTTTCAACATTTTCTACACCTTTCATCAAAACAAATTTTTACTACTCATTTTCGTAAATATCTCAAAAACTATAAGTCCCATTTACTTGAATCTGTTTGTAAAATTAGTTTCGAGTCAAGACTTTTTTTTAAGACAAATTTCAAAATGACATCCCTATAAAAAAAAGTTTACAATTTTAAGTTACGTAATTATTTACGGTACAAAACCTTACTATTAAATATGTTTACAAACTATTTAAATTTGTTCTTATTAGAGTTTTATTATATCTGTCATTCACAAAAAATCCTTGAAAAACTAATAAGAAAATAATATAAGCTTAATTAATCACATTAAATATATTTATATTAGAATCTTACAATATTTTGTCTCTCTCAATCGTTAGCAAAATGAAAGAGAGAGAGAGCTTATTATAGTGGTTAATCAGTTTCCTTACATGTCTTGACTTATTCTGACATGTCTTTTACTTGTTCTGACATGTACTGACGTGACTTGCGGTCTCATTGCCAACAGTCTCCCCCTCGTGCGTCGCACTACCCTTCGGGCTCGGATATACACCTGGCACCAGCAGCACCACTCTTGAACTGGGTCTCCGTAGCTCTGCGTCTTGACGTCGACGATTCTTGTTCGCCCGTCTGGTCCAAGATACACTCACAGAATTCTACCACGTGGCCAGGTGCATCTTGGCAGGCTGTGGTCGATGATCAGCACGATGTCTCAGGCAAAAGAGTGGGCAGGCACTCTCGCAGCCAACGTTGCCAGAGTTAAAATATATTTAAAAGAATTTTAAGGTTCTTTTATTCATGTTATAAGTAAGAATGGAGCTTATGGTTTCTTTAGTGAAAAAAACTATTTTGTAACTAATCAAGTCGTTTAACTGTTAAAAATATTTTAAGGTATTTTTGTAGACGTTTTTACGGAGTTATATCCGCCGAGATAAATGCAACACTAGAAATAAGTACATACTCGTACATATTACGTTCATAATAAACAATCGCAATTGAACTTCTATCACACAAAGAATATTGTACGCGCGCATGCGCGTGTTTGTGTGTGCGTATTACTGCGCGCTTGCGCATGCGTGTGCCTGCGCACTCGCACGTTCGTGTATGTATGTGCGATTGTGTGTGTGTGTGTGTGTGTGTGTGTGTGTGTGTGTGTCTGTGTGTGTGTGTGCGTGTGCTTGAACGCGCACGCGCTTGTGTGTGAGTGTCTATTAAACTCATTATTTAGCATTTGATATATTGTACTAGCTTACGTATAAGGTTTTTTCTGCACATTTCTTTATATTGTAATTTGTTTTTAAGATTATATCTGAAAGCAAATTTTTATCCACTTGATAGTAATATATTTTTTTCAAAATTTGAGTTCACCCTTCTTCTACATGGAGAAGACGCCTTCGCTCAGCAGTGGATGGTTTACAGGCTGATACAGTACAGTTGCGTCCACAGCTAATTTGAATGTCTCTTATTAATTGAGTAACGTAGCAGATTAAGGTCAAATTTTTCTCCTTCACAAGATAAGACAGATAAAAATAATAAAAGAAATTTACACATATTTAAAATCGCGTCCGCTGTCTCGCTTGTACGATGTGTTTGTACCAGTACTCATTACTTATTCGGCGTCATGCTCGGCGTCTCAGAAGCTTGTAGCCACTTTGCCTTTCGCCACTTCATTATCACATTTAAACACTGAGATTTAAGAAGCATGAGTATAAATTCATTGTGATACATTTATGCGGCTAATTCGGTACTTTTGTGGTATATTTTATGCCTTTTATTCTTTATCTACAACTATATCTCGCAGTTTCACCTTCTTTAGCATTTTTAGCTACTGTATAGCGAGGTTCAACTGGAGTAAACTAAATTAAAACAGCCTGTAAATTCCTCACTTTTATAAAATATTTCCTCTTGTACATGAGAAAAAATTGCACGTAATCAGCCAAGCTGCTCCACCGTAAGTTGACGCATAATATACTAACCAAAACTTAACAATCATGTTATTTAATAACCAATAATAACAATATAATAACATATAATAACAATATAATAACCGCGATTTACGCCTATACATTTTTTTTCAAGGCAAGAGGTCAAGAAAAGGCAGACTAGAAAAAAAAGTTTGTACTGATATAAATGGAATTTCAGTCCGCGTCCGTTTTCGTTAATAAATCTTTTGCACTACTTCATTAAAACGTTCATCGCTAAGACGAGTCCTGAAACAATGTATTAGAGGATACGTTATATATAATTTAGCTTTCATTATAATAGGAATAATATTTCTCTAATTATTCACTAATTTCAGGCTTTACGAAGAAAAATATTTTTTATGATATTATAGTTTAAATATAGACTAGAAACATGTAAATATATAAATAATTTATAGCCTAGTAGTTACTGAATAATGTAGTTTTATATAAATGGAAACAACAGATACTAAAATTAGTAAAAAAAATATTAAAAATTATCATTTATAAATAAATACATCTTTCCATTTTTTAACAGAAGTAAAAATATAATACTTTTTTATTTATTTATTTATTTAGGAAGCCAACGTAATACACTAAGAATACAATTCTTAACTTAATACTATTGTCAATATAAATGTTACAAAGTATATCACAATTATAGGCTAACTTAACATGCAAGTTCGAATAAAAGCAATAAACAATTTAAAAAAAAACTGAAACAATTACGCTCTACAACTTAACGAATCTTTAAAAAAAATATTGTAATTAAAAAAATCATCAATAGAAATTAATATTATAACAAATAAGACAGAAAACGGACAAAAAAAAAAAGAAGAAGATTAACCCAAAAATTATATATCTGAGGTATTAGGAGATCTGATTATCAGAATTTATAAAGTACCGTGTGAGTTTAGCTTTATAGCAGTTTAACGAGTCGAAGAATATATCAAAGTCAGCCTTTTTTGATAAATTATTGTAAGATTTTCCAGCTCTTCTTAATGGGGCATTTAAACCTAAATTCGTTCTTGATAGTGGACATCTAAAACTTTGCGTGTTAACAATTCTTATACTCAGTTTAGGAGTAAATTTATTAAGTTCCTTTAAAATTTTAGAACAATCAATGTCACCTGATATTATTTTGTGTAAAAAGCAAACGTCGGCAATATCCCTCCTATGAGTTAGTTTTAGCATTTTGTAATGCCGTAATAAATTGTCATAATTGCTTACTTCGTTATAAATTCGATCTTTGCGAGATAAAAATTTTAGGATTTTTTTTTGTATTCTTTCTAATCTATTTTTATGCGTTTGATAATATGGATTCCAAGTAATAATGCAATACTCTAACTTACTTCTAATCAATGAATTATACATTAATTTTAATGTATCTGAATACTCTACCGTTTTTATCGTATTTTACAACGAGTTAAGAATACCAAATTTCATTAGGTTCAATCTAACGAAAATTTCCACCGTCAAACATAGTCACGCAAAATTTTAACTTCAACTCGAAAACTTCAAGTGAAACAAGAAAGACCCCTCCAAAAACTCACGTTTCCACACCAAAACACTCAAAATATTCTTTGTTTATTACAAAAACTTGACAAAGATAAATGAAAGTTAAATAACGAGTTATTTGTTTTTAGTAATAACCGTAAATCATTCCTTAATATCCTATTAAAGAAACAAGAATGATTACGGAGAAAAGTTTTATTTTTTTATTATTAATAAACTGCCATTGTACCTAAGGGTCGTTATTTTTATGCTTCTAAAACAGTGGGATTTAATTTTAGTTTACCGTTTTCTAAATATTCTCGTTAATGATAATGTTAATAAATAAAATTAATTTTTAGGAAAAAAAATCAAAAACCGACTTCAAGATTATACCTACATGTACAAACTTGAACTAAAAAGTAGAAAATAATATTTTAATTACTTCAAAACAAAGATCATTAAAGGACGATCAACGAAATTATCGATACGTATTTATACCCATTCACAATTTATGATCAGTTATTTTGGAGTCAATAATACATATTATTATTATTTTCTAATTGCTACACTCCATCCGTTGAATATATAAATATACACATATAAATATAAATAATACAATATATTACTTATATAAAGCATATAATATTATTATATTAGTTATATTATTAAATTACATTTAATATTCTTTTTTTCTATTGATATTTAACTTATTAATTGCTTTCGTTGATTTTCCTTACAAGCGCTTAATTTATTCCGATAAAATTTCTATGGGACAACCTCTGAAGTAATATAACTGACCAACTAAAAAAAAATCGTCAAAATCGATTCATAATTGACGGATTAATCGCGTAACAAACATCACAGAACAGACGAACTGAGAACTTCCTCCTTTTTTTTGAAGTCTGTTAAAAATAGCAACTAATTTTAAAAGTTTTTTTAAAGGTTAATTCTCTTTTTTCTACTATATTGTTTATTATTCGTACTTTGCGGTTTTAACCTAAATTTTTTGTAATCCATTCAACACTTTTCACGTAAAATAGTAATACGGCCATCGAAATTTTCGCATGGCAATAAGTACCTTAAAAATTCAATTTAAGTATTATACTTTTTGTTGGTAGCTATGTATTAATACCTTTTGTCGTATATATAGTAAAAAATTTCGATTCCTTAGATTAATTTATTATTATTTATTTCATTGATGAACCGAGAAATTGATTGTTTTAATTATATGCATATAAATGAATGACTTTCATGTGGTTTTCACCAATAGATAGAGTAGTTCTTGAGGATGATTTAGATATATAATTTATTAAGTTTTGTGTACATTGGCTAAAATATAACGATAGGTGTCGAAAAAAATTAAGCCTAAAACGCTACCTAAGCCCTTTAATATATAACAAAACAACGCATGGTGGGATATTTTTCTTTTATACATCTGTAAAAAAGTCATTCATCTTTAATGGATAACTTACTATACCCATTACAATGTTTTAAAAAATTGGTCATGTATAATGCGGTAATTGCAAAGCTAATTACTGTATTGATCCTTATCATTTTAAATATGTTAGAGACCTTAAGCATTTCATGCACATTATTATACTCTTTTACACCATAAAATTTAAATGAATATCTTAGGATTTATCAAAAAAAAAAAAAAAAAAATTACGAGCGCGAGAATAAAATTCAAGCGCGTTCTCGCGGCGATGACTGGACTCGCTTGACGCGATCGCTGACTTAGCAACACCCAAAGTTCATTAAATTTTAGTAATTTGTTTTCACCTTGTAGGTAGATCTATATCGTTTTTAATATAAACTATAAAACAAAGTCCTAAAAACCTACACCAATAGATACAACCAATACCTACAATATAGATACTTAGAATAATTCATGAGGAAGGTTTAGGTACATATACATATGCCGGGCGCAGCCGGGGCGAACCATATATATTGGTTCGCCCCGGCCATATATATATATATATATATAAGTATACCTAAAACCTGTTACTGTTACCTAAAACACAGACATTAGTTGTTAGTTGTAGTTAGTTGCCTACCTTAGAAATAGACAACCGTGCGTACGTTAAACATATTTAAAAAAATAGTTACCATTACCTGTCAAATAGTACTTCTGTAAGGTTTTCAAAAGTTAGCTAGCCAATTTAACGTCTAGACATTTTTTTTAAACGTACTTTGAAATTTAACTTCAATTTACACACTATTTTCATACCAAGAAAATGCAGGAATAAATGGAAGATATATTCTATCGAGTAGATATGTACGCCTTTTATCGAACACTTCACAAAAATTTCTCTTGAGACATTCACACATTCTAAGTTATCTTACATTGAAGCTGTATATGTGAGTTCTTATAAGATCGAACTGCATGTAGCTGTTAAGCTTTTAATTAGCCACGGTTTTATTTTTATGCAACTTTTTTTCTTGAGAACCTTCTTAAGGCTATGACGAATATCTTAAAGCCATATCGGATCAAACAAAATATAATTATTTTTAAGTTGTGTCTGTCTTTTGTCCGATCTGCCCAAATCTGCCCCATATGGACAAAAACTTGATATATTAAAGTATCCTTTATAAGTTGAAACTAAATTTTTAATAATAGTCTAAAAGTGATCAAAGTCGCGGTTTATAATTAAATAAAAATAAAAATAAAAAATGATTGTGATGTCATACATATTGCGATGAACAATGTTCAAATCTTCCATGACTTATACAGAAATCTATACCTATATCCTGAAAACGATTCTGAAACATGTTTTCCAAGGTATACAAATATATGCAAAGAAAATGGAAAACCAAATAGGAATAAAAAAAATTTAAGAATTAAAAAAAAACTGTAGTCGAAAGCACTAATTCATCATCCATTTTATTAATCCATCCATTATATGTCATTTTCATTTTATTTTATTTTGTGTTATTTATTGGATAATATCGTGAATAAGATAGTATTATTTTATGCTGTATATTTATATATAAATTTGACGAAACATAAGCCAGCACAGTTTGCACTTTTACATTAAAACGTGGATTGAACTGGAAAATAATATCAAATATAATAATATGTATTTTAATAAAAAAAAATACGTTACAAAAATATACACACATACATACACGACGTAATAAAATTCACACGAGTTGTTAGAGTGACTATAAATTCAGCTAAACTGCCAATAGTCGAGACGCAAAAAGGATAACACCGTGTATCAAGTACATCTAATTACAATCAATACATAGGTAGTGACATTTTTATTTGACCATATTGCAGATACGACGTATTTTGCAACCATTTCCCATGCAGTGCCGTATTTTCACAGTGAGTAGTTAATAGCAACAAAACGATGTTGACCTTTCGTGACAAGCTGGAATGTATGCCTCCTGTGTATGTGTATGTTTGTGTGTCCTGTGCTCTTATGAAATTATACTAAGATGTTATGTCATATATATTAAAAAGATAACCGAATCCGAATAATCCATATTAATAGTATAAATGTGAAACTAACTCTGTCTGTAAACCACTCAACGGATTTCGATGAAATTTGGTATTGAGATAGAATAGACTTTGGAAAAAGACATAGGCTACCTTTAATTGCGAAAAAATCGCTTGAAATGGTTAAAACAGGCGATGATAATTTGTATGGAATTTCATCATTGTCGAATATAAAATAATGAAATATTGTATTTACTTTCTTGTTTTAGCGTTTTCGAAAATTGGTTCTGTGTAGGGATGAAAAAGTGGGTGAAAGTTCGTATGGAAGTACAAAGTCACCCTTTCACGGCTTACGCTGGAACTGACATTGATGAAATTTAGCTACCTTCTGTTGTAAAAAGGGGCATGGATCTGTTTAAGTTTTTAGAGATGTTCAAAAATGTTATTTCACATTAGTATTCATGTAGGTATTTTTAAACCTCGTATTGTATTCAAACTCACTCCGTGTTTTAATGTAAGAGGCTTTGACCGCATCTCAGACACGAGGCGTCTCAATCAAACACACAACTAGGAACTACAACTATAATAATATCACACTAGTATTCATGTAGTTATTTTTATACCTCACATTGTTTTTAAGCTCACTCCATGTTTCAATGTTGATAAAGGTTTTGGACCGTATGAAATTTGTTGGTTATGTAAAACTTACTGTATTGTCAAATATATGTAACAGTTTACTCTGTATTTCAAAATAAATAAGTAAAATAAATTCGATGTACAATGTTCAACAGTGGACAAGCAATGGCTGATATGATGATGATGATGATGATATATTAATCATTTAATCTTGTTCAAATCTGACTAAATTGACGATCAGTCTGGTGTAGCGGGCGAAACTTCCATTAATACCGTCGATCACATAATATTTATACAGATATTTGTCTATCGTTTGCTGCTTACGGGTTTCCACCCGACCGTGGCTTGGAGAGAAGGACACGTGAACCCATTGTAGAGCAATGGTCAATTAAAATCCAACATTTCTGCCATATGTAGAATAGGCTTATTCAGTAAATCCATTCAATCTTTTAAAGTAAAATATTAGAGTAATATCATGGAAGGTTTTATTTACATATTATTTTATTGCGTTATTTATAAAGTTTTCGGGGCATAAAGTAATATTACAACGTTGAATCAAATTTATTATATCAGAATTGGCACAAGTGGTAAATTATTGAAGGTGTCGGACATTGAATCATCAGTGTCAAATAAATTTATATGCAGAATGTTTCTGGTTTTGTAGGTACCTGTTTTGTTATAGATAATGTCTAATAATTTATTTATTTTATCCAGCCTTAAGCTGTTAAATGTTTTATATTATTTATTTTATACTATTGAAAAATTCTATTATATTCGTTCTAAATTATTGTTTTTGTTTTTTTTTTTTAATATTGCTTGTGTGATTACACAAGCAATATAAAAAAATATTGATTAATAGAATACGCTATAAAATTGAACTTTATATGTTATATGCTTATGGATATAATTTATCATTCAACTAGTATTATATTCAGTCGAGTATTTTAGGAAAAATATTATTTATATTTTTTCAATGTGTTTTAAATAAAATATTCGGACAAGATTTTTTAACGTGAAGACGAAGTTCATTAGTTATTCAGAGACGTTCTCGAGGCAAGTTCCTTTGAAATGCTCTATCTCGTTCCGAAATTCCACTTTAGGAATAAAATTTCTTTACTAAGAACCTGTTACACCGGTTGCTGATAAATTTTATCTCGCAAATAAGGTACCGATACGCTTTATCTGTGGGGGTAAAACAGACCCTTAGGGATTGTTACACTTCAATTAATAAACCTTTGTATTTGCAAGTTGTAAATAGTATTGTCTAATATACAGGGTGACTGGCGAGATACTATCGGTGTTTAAGGAGAGTGCTCGGTGCATGGTTCTCATTCGAATTATGTAAAAATATAACATAAATATTGATAAGCTTCTAAGTAAAGTTGCCCAACAGTTATCTAATTATTTACGCGTCGTCTGGACACCCTAGTTTCCACGCGGTAGTTAATTACGTCCAAACACCGCCAAGTGTTAAGAGGGTTGGCGGTTAATTCCCTAACATAAGTAACGATCGTTATCTTGTCTATGATAACAACAGTGATCGACGGCTGTACGTGCTCTCCGAGGCACGGTAGGGATCCACAAGGACATACACCCAGACCGGAAAAAAATATTTGTACAAATATCTGTCCCAAGCGGGAATCGAACCCGCGACCACCAGCGCGTGGCGTTGCAGTTGAGGCAACTACTCGCACCACTACACCAGAACGTCGCGTGTCGTGTTTTCATTTAATGATATTAACGAATTATTTACAACGATTTTCAATCATTAAACTACCTATTTACCTACATAACTACACTAACACACACACAGTCACTTTTAACAGTTTCGAAAGCAATGGTGATTCTGCATTTGTGTATTGATAAGCCATACCTAATTACTAATGACAGATTACACTAACACACGACAGATTAGGTATACGCGTATGATCGATCGCTAGGCGCGCAGGAGCCGGGAAGACACACGCAAAAAACACACAAACAAAAAACCCAACTGCGTAAAATACTCTTATTATAAACAAAAAAGAATAAAACAATTTACTAGTTTTCATTTGAAACCCATATTGCTACAGTAAGAAAAAAATCAACCCCCCCCCTTCATTCCGCCATTTGCGGGCGCCATTTTGAAAATTTATATAGCCTATGTCACTACTACAATTTAGACAAATCCAACGACACCTCATATGTCAAAAACCGTCCAGCCGTTAGGGCTGTAGGGCGTGCCAAAGAAATGGACATACATACATACATATTACATACATACATTCGAAAAACATAACCCTCCTTCTGTCGCAGTCGGGTAAAAAACAATCAGTGTTAGCATAATGAATACGAGCAGCTCCTCAGAGTCTGATTTGGAAGCAATGGATTTTATTTTTAATATATCCCTACCCAGAAACTTAAGGCGTAGGAAAAATTACGGATGAAGAATTTCAATTGAGATATCGCTTTAATTTAATAAGAACACACAGATAAAGTGGACAATGATGTCGTTCATAAATAAGGACTTGTCATATTTTTTTAACTAAAACAGTGCTAAGCCACTTATTTATTCTCGAAAAAAATATTCTAGTAAATAAAACTAGTATTCAAGATGAATTAAAGTAATAAAATCAATTTTAGACACGATCTCTTAAACAGAGCCATCTAGCTGTAAATAAAAGTACAAGTTTGTAATGTACGACGTAAATGACAAGTAAACCACTAGGTGTCGCTAGATAAAGATCAGATTTGATAGAATAATTTTTTTAATATGTTGAAAAATTATAAAGTTACTTTTGAAAATATTAAAAAAAAAACAGAACAAAAATAAACTTTGTGAATTGTTGAACAGCCAACTGTTGTTTATTAAATAAAAGCAAGGAACTACGGTCCTTGCGGACCAGTAGTTTTGCTACTTGCCGATAGAGGCATACTAATCACCGAACTTTCTAGACAAAATAAATAATTTAATTTAAATATTACTTACGAGTTGAAAGATATGTTTATTCCATTTGATTTTGATGTGATGAGCAACAGATTTATTGACTAGGTAAATGATGTAAACTTGGAACAAAAATAAAATAATATTAACTGTTCACCTATCTTGGTATTCCCGGCGTATTTAAAAATGGAATCATACTCGTAGTCTTGGATTAGTGCTTAATATTACGCTAACAGTAGGTACTCTGCGATTGGGGAACATCTCCCGGTACAGATTGATAGTACCCGGTAAGCTATCATTACATTAACACGAACCATATTCAAGTACTCTTCATTTGTGTACTGATAAGCCATACCTAATTAAGGGTCACACTCACACACGACAGATTAGGTATACTCGGAATATCGAACGCTAGGCGCACGCGCGGGAAAACACAAAACAGACGTCCAAACCATACGTTGGCGCTAGCCTACTGACCTAGTGACCTAGTAACGTGATTCGTCGATCGAATAAGCGATTAGCCGCGGGGCGGGGGTGCGGGTACTGGCAGCATAGTACAACACCGCGTCGCACGCGCCGCCGGCATGACTGGAAGAGTGACAACGCGTCTTTTATTTGAATTGAAATTTATGAAAATTTGGTCCAAAATTAAGTTCCTATTTTTTTTACATAATTCGAATGAGGATCATGTGCCGGGTATTCTCCTTGAATATTGATGGTAATTCACCAGTCACCCTGTATAATGTGCAGTTCGATGGGGAAAAATAAAAATATCATAACATTTTATTTTTTTGAAGTTGAAACTTCTTTAGAATCGTTGTGATTTGAAACGAGATACGACGCAAAAAGCGACAGGTAAGAGACAGAAATACAAAAACGTGTAGGAGAGAATGAGATAGTAAGATGTCGCGTACCCTAGCAACGCGTATCCTAGCAACACGTAAACAACGCGTAAATAAGTAAAAGAATGTTTAACTAATATAAAATATTATTATTAAAATAAGTAATAGAATGTTTAACTATTAATATTAATAAATTTTAAATTGAGTTTGCCAAAGATGTTTCACTTCTGACATGTGTACACACGACATTTTGATTTAGATAACGTTATACGCCAGATAACTTTATCAACAACCGGTGAAACAGGCCCTAAGTCTTGTTAACCGTGAACATGTTTTTGATTATTATCCTTTTAGCATTAGGACTAAAATATTAGTGTTTTTGTAGCGGTAAATATTTTTGTATATATACATTAATCATAAGCTACGAGTATATTGTATAGTTCGCGTAATACAACAATCTCAGGAAGTAGTTTGATATAATGACAAAATATTTTCATTATAGAATACTTTCCTTTTGATAACGGTTATAAGTAGAACTAAACATCTTTAAAGTACAATCGATGCGAGTTATTTATTTATTTATTTTTTTGATATATACTTATAATAAAAATGTATAAAGTGCGATTCTATACACTGAAGCTCTTTAATTGTAGTGACATGTATAAATCGAAAACCATCCAAGCCATTTTTTTTTCCTTTGGTCGTTCTATCTGTATGTATCTCGACATTACCTCATGCTGAAACTACTGAATCTCTTTGAATGCATGATTTGAGCCCAAACTACGAGCTAAGACAATCGAAACTTTTTGATCCTGAAAAGTACGGTTCCTTTAGACGGAGGTGAATGTTGAAATGTCTTGTCGTGTGTTGTTGTCATTCAAATTCGATGGAGCAGTTCAAATTAATATAATTGAACACACATAGAGCCATGTCTAAACTACCCAAGTTAGATACATGAACTATGGCCTGTAAACTTTTATGGAAATGTTAGTCTTAAGTTAATTAATGCGTGATTGAGTAAATACAGGTTGAAAGTTTGCATGAACTGAACTAAGTCAGCCTGTAAAGGTCCCATTTATGAGCACAGGCCTCTACTCCAAATATTATGACAAGGATTGGAGCATAACCTACTTCACTGTCCCTCTGAGGGTTGGCGAATAACTTTCCCACCATGAGTAACGACGGATATCAGGTGTGTATGATAAAAACTGGGACCGACGGCTTTACATGCTTTCCGAAGCCTGGTAGGGATACTCATATATAAATACTAGTAATAAATACAAATATCTGCCCTGAACGGGAATCGAACCCGTTATCGTCGACATTAGGGCGATTTTTCTACCACTAAACAAGAACGGTTGTCAAAGTTTAAATGGGAATTCAGTATTTTTAAAGCTAGAAAACGAGTCCGTTTTGGAACTTCGAATCGTTTCAGCCTTTTTCTAAATTCCAGTCTCAAAAGAGAACGATTGTGAAGATATTCAGTTAAGAATTTCTCTTTTTATAGATGTAGTAAGATACAAAGATGTACTTGAATGTGTATCTTCAGAACTTTAAGTACAAGTTGTCCTTAAAAACCAATGTTAAATCACTCGTATAAAGAAATGATATCGAGAGTAAAATATTTTTTACGTAAAACTCCAATACAAAACAGTAGTTTAATAAAATCCATATGTCATTGTAAACAAGGCTATTTATTGCCTTCCAAACGATAAAATGAAACAAGATATTTTAAATGTGCAAATATATATAAATTTTTTAACTTTTATTTAAACAATAATAAAATATAATATTTTTATTATTCAATTATTCATTTTGAAAGTTTTAATTTTATACTAAATATAAATTACTGTATTTTATGCTTATTTGTTGTAAAACGATCTTTTCATTATTTTATATTTATAATTTAAATTATACCATAGTAAATACTATGAAAAATATTTGTTAGAATGCTTGTGGTGTTTTGGGATATATATATTTTTTGTCTATTTTAACCAACTTTCTAGTTTTTGTATATTATTATTTGTAATCTTACTGTAATGGCCTGTTAGCGTTGCACAGGACAAAAACCTTGACTAGAATTAAATAGAAGGATTTTAGCTTCTTCTCTGTTTCACTATAAATTGTTTATGTTTCTTAGAGAGAGAGAGAGAGAGAGAGAAAATGTGACCTCACTGTCTCCCTTCATCACCGAGTGCGCAAATCACTTAAAAATCGCTTCAAAATTCAAAAATTCTAGCCCAAATGTACACACGTAAACACTGTATACTGTATTTTATTAAATGGACCATAAGTAATTATTCAAACAGTGTACAAATAATCAAATGATTAAAAGTAAAATATAAAGAAACCCCTAAAAATACAGTGAAAATTTCAATAACCTTGATGTTATTGTTTTTTTTTTTTTTGCACTTACTCAACCAAAGATTCTCACAGCTTAAATTTGTAACCGACTTCACAATACGGAAGAAATTAAAATACCGTCTCCTTTCACTTGAAATTTAGTCACCTTTAAAATTTCACGGGCAATTTACTTTTATTCTTGAAGTTCGTTCATTTGAAAATTTTCTTCTCGCAAAATTTCGAGATAATATCTTCCGTTAGATTCGATTGATACTTTGAGATTTTTTAGGGATGCAAATAATAATTTGAACTTTATTTATTTACCAAACGACTCCCACTGCTTCCCTTTATTATAAATTATTACATGTGCCTTACAGGCTTTACAATTCTAACCTCTTACAAAACAAACAACAACAAAAAAAAAAAACGCTAAAATTAATACCTTAAGTCAATACGGACTTATAATCTTATAATTAGTACGATGTATACGTCGATTGCAAGCGTAAGGATGCACGTTCAGTGTTTGTTTCTACCGTGGTTGTTTATCTTTGAGTAAAGTTCACGCAACCATACTTTGGTAAGTATGTAAAGACTTCAATCTCAATGTTTGTAATAAACATCTAATAAAGATAACACAATCCCACAAAAAAGGTGCTCTGTGCCTTTGACCAGATCTATCTGGGGTTATAAATTTCGATACGCTGAATCCAAATTTTAGGTTCGTTTTGGTCAATATATTGACCAAAACGAACCTAAAGGTATATATACCTCCAAATTTTTGAGTAAATTGCAAAAAAAAAATCCAAAAATCCTTAGATAGGGTCTGGTCAAAGGTACAGGGCACTTTGTTTTTGTGGGCCTGTGTAATTATTTTTGATGAGTAAATTATCCGCGAACTCAAATTGTAACAGTGCAATGGATTACGCTAAGCAAAAGCTTTTACATGGTTATGCTATGGCAATATTTTTTATTAATATAACCATATTATATCGTATAAAACATACTTAACATTTATATAAATCAAATATTAGACATTCATAGTGTACTTATTAAAAGAAATGAATGAATCTTTAAAATAGCTTCTAAGTGTGTAACGGCCGATTTTAATATTATATCTGTAGTTAATTAAAAATAATAAAATAAAATAAATAAAAATAATAAATAAAATAATAAAAATATGTATAAAATAATAATATTAAAATATAAATAATAATATTAAAATATAATAGGCCCGTTTTGATAGTTGTCATCGCGACGCAACTAGTAATGTAACCATACGACTCGGTACTCGATACTCACGATAAATCTATTAAAGTTTATATGAGTATTTGATCGATTTGATTATGTAATGTAAAGTGAATTGGATTAAAGTTCTGATTAGAAAATTTAACTTAAACTTTAATATTGTAGGTATTTTGAAATGATACAATGGTAAAAAAGGTCAATTTGTCTTTAATTTAATATTTTTAGTGAATTTTCATTCAATCATTTTTTTCTGATGATGAGCTAAAATCGTCAGTATCGTCACCTGTAAACATAATTATTTTACTATCAATTATATTATCAATATTGACGTCTTTGTTATAATCATCTTTTATTATTTTTCGAGTTTTTTTACAACTTTTGCCCAGTCTTCTATAGTTATTTTGGCACAAGCTTGGCGTGGCGTCATCATTTTATTAGTGGAGAATGACGCAAAGCCGCCTTTGTGGCGTGCTGCTTATCCTTTGATTTGAGCCCAGATCATCTCAATAGCATTGTACTGACAATGATACGGCAGCGTTCTTATCACTTTGTGTCCATGGATTGAATTGAATGAATTGATGAATTGGCACTTCGCTAATTCATCAATTTTATATTTTAGTTTGTAGTAGTGTCGGTTTTCTTGTATATGAATCCAATTTACTTCATAATCGTTATTAAAGACGTGGAACTTCCACTTAACATGCCACCCTCTCGTAGTGATAATATGAGCAATTTACTTACAGTTGGGTATTCATTTCTTATGTAATAAGAATACACGTGGTTTCGAATAGCGTCTGCGTCAAACGTATCAATACCTGTTACAGGCTTGCTTTTATTCCTCTTTTTAAGCGTACGTAACACATTTTCTTCAGTACTGGAAAGTCCATACTTTTCTTTCAAGATGGTTCGAATAGTTTTCTTGCCGATTCCTAGTGCTACGACGCGATCCTGTACTTACGTAACGGGCAACAAAAGTCCACCATTAACTGATTCGCGTTCGAAGTATTCGGTTAACTTCACAACCAATTCGCGTCTCTGGCTGTTGATTGTACGTCCTCTTTTCAACATGTTGAAACAGAGTTCGTACGATATAACAACAAATACCAAAATCGAGCTCAAATCACTATGTTTAAATCAATGTTCAAAATACAAGAGCCAATGTTAACGTGATAGTAAACAAAAATAGTCCAAAAACAAAGCAGAGTCGAGAAAAAAATATCAAAGATAAACGAGCGCACAATCAAAATCACAAGATGGCGAACTAACACATTCTATAGAAATTAGTTTCACTAATTCAACATTTTATTTACAGCTTTGAGCGGCATAGCTCATTCTTTTCAGTAAAGATCACTACACAATATTTAATTATTATTAAAATCGAATGAATCTCAGTAATTAATTTGTAACAACACTAGTATTTAAAAAAAAATAGACTTAGAACGTAACTGTTTTTGAGAGGTTTCGTAATACTTAGAAATTGCATGCTACTATAAAGTAAGCTTGAAAATAATACTCGCAATATATTCTATCATATCATTTAAGGCGGCAAAAAAATTATGTAATTTTTAAAACACTTTATTGAATTAACTATTCTTTTATTGTTTCTTCCAGTTTCGTTGCAAGTTACGTTCTAGGGTCTTTCTCAAATGTCAAAACGGGCCTATTATATTTTGACGACTATACCACTCGGAATCTTCCTTGCGCATGTGTTTATTGAAAAACGACTGAAATACGCAATAATCAAGAACAAGATGGCGCGTAACGCAAGATGGCGCGTAACGCAAGATGGCGCGTAACGAAAAAATCTTTCCAACCCCGATAAAGATGTTTCACTTCAATTATGATTAGTAGTCTCTATACTTATAATATGTCTTTTTTTCGCTTCGTAGTATTTATATTATATCGCGTTATCTATTGTTTGTATATTTATTTGCACAACTCATTCTTCTTATCCTTTTTCGTCGCTCACCTAGGACAAAGAGTGTTTATTTCCACCGTGTCATTTCTTTTAATAAAAATATGCCAAAACATTGCTTTACACAGAAACAAAAAATAAATACGTTTCATAAATAAATAAATATGTTGTGTATTACTTATATTGTATACTAGCGGCCCGCCCCGGTTTCGCACGGGTATTTAACTAAAATTTTAAAAATTATAAATTTATATTTTTTATCACCTACACCTGCGTCGATACTGGAAAATATTTTATAATAGACGGATTGAGTTGTCAAATCAACTTCGAAGCAAAAGCAACCCCATTTTAACCCCGTTAGGGGATGAATTTTGATAAAATACGAAACACGTCTTCAATCAATTCTGTTAAAGAATATTTTATGCAAAATTTGAAGTAGATTGGACCAAGGAACTACGTTGTCCCATACAAACTTTGCCCCCCTTTTTTGCCCCCTTAGGGGTAGAATTTCGTAAAATTCGTTCTTAGCTGACCTCTCCTCGGCAAAAGGAATATTCCTACCAAATTTCAAGTCTCTAGGTTTTGTAGTTCCAGAAATATCGTGATGAGTGACCTTTCGCTTTTGTATATTAAGATAAAGATTATAAAACGGACTCGTTAACAGATTTATTATATCTATATATATATAGATAGTACGGATGAAACATTTGAACTGTTTTTTTTTATTAATTATTTTTTCATTGATGAATATCATATTTTAATTAGTATTATTCCCGACGAAGACAAATTCAAAAACACAAAAATCATAAAAATCGTTCCACTCGTTCACGAGTTATAAACGGTGTAACTAACACGACTTTCTTTATATATATAGCTTACAACTTAAATAGCTATAACCATCCAACTTTGTACAATCAACAAACAAATAACGACCAAATATTTTAAATTTTAACAACAAACAAACAATCAAGACCGTAGTACCCTAAAGTATTTAATTAAATGCAAAAAAGAAAAACAGTTTTTTAAATACGGGCGAGTGTCATTATTTTGGCCGAAGTTTTAGTCAGCGCGATTCAGAAAATTATCTGCGCCATCTGTCGTATAATGGTAGAATATCGTTTTTATATTAAGTGACATTTAACATAATTAATATTTAACATAATAGTATATTAATTGAAAATGATGTTTATTTAAAATATTAAAACGATTTCTATTCCTATCCGACATATTTAGTAAACTTTTAAGTTTAACAAAATAATAACTCAAAAATAAGTTTTGTGAGTTTTTAAGATTCGTTAGACCAGATGGCGTCTATGTCGCGTAGGCGTATTTCTATTTTCTCAAATATATATTTTTAAATTTAATTACAATGAAAAACAAACTGAATTATACTGTGAGTTATGTTTAATTTTTATGTATTAAAGTTAATTACATTGGTTTTGTACTTTTTACGTGATACGCGCACAGAGAAAAACACGATAAGAGATGGCGCTGATCGAAATAAAAGCGCGCTATTAAAATTTATTCTTGATGATATATAGTGTATTAATGAAACGGAGGTTTTAACAGATTTATTATTTGTATAGATGTACTCTATACCGAATCATATCAGCCGTTAGATGTCCACTGTTGAACGTAGGCCTCCCCCATCGACATCCAGAGCGACCGGTTCAAAGCAGCTTCCATCCAACGACTTCCAGTTAAGCTAACTATACCGAATAAAGCTTCTATATCACTAAGCTTTATGATACGCATTTCCTATAATTTCAGATCGATTAAACCAATTAAAATATTATACTGCTCAAACGTGAGAAACTATTTAGAGTATGCACAGATCTGGAGCTCCGATTTATAATACATATATTACCCATATTGAACGTCTACAAAACTTTTTTTATCGTATCTAAAATTCAGAATAAAACAATATATACCTGGTTCTTTGAGATACTCTCGTAAATTTCATATTCACCCGCTGCATGTGCAAATATTATTTCTCACTCAAAATATGAAATAATACAGAAAATTTCTCATATCAATACTAAAATATAATAAAATTACTTTAAAAAAAAACAGTAAAATGTTATCACTATACTTTGACTCGAAGGAAATAATATAATATTAAGGCTTTTACGCAGATCAAAGCATGCGGGCATTGTACTAAAACGGCCTTTAATGTCACACTAATGGACAACCTTTTCGACACAGAAAAAGAATTGCAGCTTTATCTACCAAGTTTCTCCACTGTTAAGACAAAAAAGAGTTATAAATATTATAAAAATTCCAATAAAACCAATAAATAAAACACAATAAATAACGTAAGTTATAATACTTTTTCGAAATATTTAGAACAAGATATCCAGCCTCAAATGAACTAACATGAAAGATATTCAATTTATTTAAAAAAAATAGTAATTGATCTAGTATTGAAAATAAATGAAAAACGAATTTGACAAAAGTTCAAAAAATAAGAAATATTCGATCGTTGAGGTTAGCAATTTTCTGCGCCTTTTTTGTTTTTAATTTTTTTAACATAATATATACACGGTCTTCTTTCTCTAAGGTAGGCAACTTAATGCCTGTATTTTAGGTAACGGCCGGTATACTTACATATTACATATAAATAAAACATATATAAATAAATATATATTACACCCAGACTCGGGGCGAGAATCGAATGCACAACCCTGGAGCAAAAAGCAGGGTCACTGCCAACTACACCAACTTTTTGCATACGTCAATCGATGATCGAGCTACTCTTTTATACATTTAGATATATTATTTTCATACATGAATTTTCTACAGCTTAATTTCTTTAGATAATAAAGTCAAAGTCAAAGTCAAAGTCAAAATATTTTATTCAGCATAAAATTATTACAATTATTCACTGAACGTCAAGAGTCTACCACCAGTTCGAAAAGAAAAAGCCTCTGACCTGAGAAGAACTGGCGAAAGAAACTCAGCGGGACTAATATTTTTTTTTAACGTAATGTTTTTTTTTTCTATATATTAATAATTAATAATTTCGTATAGTCCTAAATATCAACTACATACCTTCGTTATCGTCTGTTGGCTCTCGCACTTTTTAGATTGTCGTTATGACAATACGCCTATGATTTCGACAGCTTGTTTCATGCAAAAATGTTAAATTTAATTTATTTCTCTAAATATTAAACGTCGTGAACCGCAAGAGATATTCCTCTTTTAATAAAAGTTCCGGCTTTTGTTTCCTTAATTGAAATCAAATTTTAAGGATGACGCAGCTGCCGCGACTGGCTCGTTGAGACTTCTTTTCTTTTAGAGTTATTGATTTCACTTCTCTTAAAAAAAAAAAAAACTTTAAAAAAATAATTGAAAGAAAAAAATTGGACCAATTTACTCCTGGTTAATGGAAGCAGTAATGAACAAATTCTTTGTCAGATGTTAAATGAGATAGACATAAAAGACAAAAACATACAAATTATGTTTTTGTAGTAAATAGGTTTATTATATAAAAAAAAAGTTAAGAAAAGATGAAATTATAAATGGTTACATAGTTATTATTACAGTAACAATATGCACCGAGTGTATACTACAAATATTAATATCAAACAAGTTGCCCGAGTCAAGGATGGGTGACAACTTTTCTAGTTAAAATGAAATATCTGTATAACACCTCATTCACATAAATCTAAATTAAACAGTTCAATATAATTTACTTCAAATACCTCTTAAAGTGTAGTAATTCATTTACGAAACCATCAATAACATTTATATTAACAGTCCTTAATGGTATTCTCAAATGGGCCATGTAAAGTCGTAACACTTATCTCTAAATCGCACTTCCCAAGTGCGTTACATTTAAGTTATAAAAGTACTATCAAGTACACCGCGACAGGAATTTGTTTAGCACTTACCTTAAGAGTTAGGAGCTAACTTTTAATGGGAACAAGGCAATGTCAATGTCTTGAGTAAATGAATCGCTTAAGCGTTTTGTTTCGAGAAAAGAATAAATATTTATATTAACGTATTAAAAGCGTAAATATCGACATTGAGATTTTTTTTTAGATTTGTATAAATACTTTATTATGCATGTATTACAAAAGTTTTTCGATACTTGAGAATTTAAACTATACTTTTTATAGGTGTATATGTTCTATAAAAATGTTATATGTTGAGGTTGATAAATTCTGAAAGTAATGAACCGTCTTTAATAGTTAACTAATGTAATTCACCTACAAAACAGTAGGCTAATACGTAAAATAAAAACTGGTTCTTGGTTTAACATAAGTAAGCGAAGTAGTAGTAGTAGTAGTATATATATATATATATATATATATATATATATATATATATATATATATATATATATATATATATTCATCATCATCAATCAACAAAGTAATTCTTTAACAAGTAATTCTTTTCTCTGCCACATTTGTATTCCAGGCTCGCGAGTTACAATCTCAAATGATTACGGTGTCATAAAATACTTGATTTATAAGCTTTGAAAATTACACAGAAACGTTGGCAAAACATGACAGTAACTGGTTTTTTTTTTTTTTATTTATTTATTTTAAGTCGCTTTTAACATCTAGGGTCATTAGCGACTACAAGGTAATAACAGTATTTTACAGCAATTAGATTAAACTATAATAGTTAGTTAATTTTAAAAATTTTACAGTATTTTTATAATCGGTTAGACACTCTTTTAATGTCTTATGAAGATTAACATTACTTCTTTCTGATTGAAACATTGGACAATTAATTAATAAATGTTTTATGTGTTCTATTTAACTTATATGATTCAAGTTAAACATGAAAAGGTAAAACATTGACCTCGTATATGATTATTGTGAATTTAGGACAGAGATATAGTTATTAATTTCTCCTTCCGGTATTAACCTCATAAAATTTCGACATAATATTTCAGATTGGAAAATATTTAAAATCAAAATTCTTTTTCTATTCATCACAAAACTAATGTTTTATAGCCTGAAGCCTTCTTCAATAAGCGCAATCTTAGTGATCGCTAAAAAATTCTTAGCGATAGTTACGACAGTTCTTAAAACTACCTTGTTCAAACAAACAAAAGATAATTGGCAAAATTGTCCCTACTGTCCACCACTAACAGAGAAATGTAGTCGGATAGTACAATAAATACACGACGAATTGTTGTAAGAATATTAATAAGAAATATGTTGCAAGTCAAAAGGTAGAACTTAGTAAAAATATTCACTCATGTAAATATTTTATTCGAAAAGCTTTCATATAATTATATTTTACTAAATACTATGGAATATTATGTTAATATTGCATTGTCAAATAGGATTAATTTTCTTTTGTATTAATGTTTTATCGAAAGTTTTTGATTTATCTTTTATTTCAGCGAAATCCTCCTTTTAAAACTTGGTTCCAAACCGGTTTTATGAAAAAATTAAAATGATTTCCTTTTTAAATATGAACTATGACTGTATTCTCTTGCGAGGACAATTATTTTATCGACCTAAGTAACTAAAATATTTTTTTTTACAATAATATAGAATTATTGAATACAATTTTTGCTCATTCCATTTGTGAACAGTGTTTTATTAATTAAGTTCCAACGGCTACATTAACTAAACCCATTCGATCATCTGTGTGTAAAAATTATATATTAAGGGGTCATCCCATGTGACGGTCTGTTTTTTAGGGATTTTTCAGGATTTCTTTTTTTACGACCAGTAAAAATATAGAGCTTTATTTAGTTTATTATCATTTATTAACATATATTTCGACAGTATCAATATAAACTTTGAGTTAAAAATATGATGTAGAACACGAGTTACAGCGTTTTGAACTACTCCGCCTTGAAAAAATAGGCTCGCATTTCCTCCACGATTCCGGCTGATTGGCTTATCTGAAACAAAAAAAAGTAAACGGCGTTTTAATCTGTAAAATGTTTTAAATGCACGGAATGGACTATCATCAAATGAATATACCAAAAATTGGACTTTTGGTAGACATTTGAAAAAAAAGTCGCTAATTTAGCGTTCTTTTCTTTTGTTTTTTTTTTTTTTTTTGCTATAAAAAAAATAAAATTTTGGGAATTTTTGATCGCCAATAGTTCATTCCATGCGTTTATATGTGCTAAATCTAACCCTTTAAACTTCAAGTCATTCGGTCAAGCCGTTTTTAAGATACAATGAAGGAAAGTTTGAAAAACACAGTTTTGAGAAAAACGCGTTTAAAGTTTCAAGTCCGATTAACTATGAATATCTCAACTTACCCTCAATCGGTGATGCCTGGTCCATAGAGTATTCCTACCTCTTCTTCTTAAAACTCTTTCAAAGTAGATTTTTCAGGTCTTGAGTTAATAATGACTTGTTTAACGCGCCGCTCAGAACGTGAGATTCGCTTTTCATCACGTTGCTTAACATAAGTATGGGCTTCGCGGCCAATAGGGCATCCCATAACCGACATTACTTTCAAAACATCTTCAAAACCTTCATTAAAGTTGATAAATGATTAGTAGCTAGCAATTTCAACTATTTTGGGGGCAGAATGGAAATGCTTAGGAGCAAAAGTCCAAATCAGCGAATTAAAAGATTCGTTATTGTTTTGTGTCTCTGCTCCTAAAAAACGAATTAATAGTTCATCTTTCGATAAATCTTCGAAAATAAGTTTGATAGCTACTTGTACTTGTGGTATTAGAAGTTGTTTATCGTGATGAAATTGGTTGAGCACATTCTTAGCTTCTGCCTTACGCCATTTACACCAACTGTCTTCGCCTTCTGGACAAAATTGATGTTGAGGGTTTTCATCTGAAGAACATTTCCACTTACTACTTACTACACACGTACTTCCTTTCCATCCACTCATTATGAAAAGAAATTATTTTTAGTTGTTGCACTCTTCGAAGTTGAACCAAGACTAAAATAACTTCAGTAAAATATTTAATAAGTAAAATATTCAAAGTAGATTTTTCAGGTCTTGAGTTAATAATGACTTGTTTAACGCGCCGCTCAGAACGTGAGATTCGCTTTTCATCACGTTGCTTAACATAAGTATGGGCTTCGCGGCCAATAGGGCATCCCATAACCGACATTACTTTCAAAACATCTTCAAAACCTTCATTAAAGTTGATAAATGATTAGTAGCTAGCAATTTCAACTATTTTGGGGGCAGAATGGAAATGCTTAGGAGCAAAAGTCCAAATCAGCGAATTAAAAGATTCGTTATTGTTTTGTGTCTCTGCTCCTAAAAAACGAATTAATAGTTCATCTTTCGATAAATCTTCGAAAATAAGTTTGATAGCTACTTGTACTTGTGGTATTAGAAGTGGTTTATCGTGATGAAATTGGTTGAGCACATTCTTAGCTTCTGCCTTACGCCATTTACACCAACTGTCTTCGCCTTCTGGACAAAATTGATGTTGAGGGTTTTCATCTGAAGAACATTTCCACTTACTACTTACTACACACGTACTTCCTTTCCATCCACTCATTATGAAAAGAAATTATTTTTAGTTGTTGCACTCTTCGAAGTTGAACCAAGACTAAAATAACTTCAGTAAAATATTTAATACTTATAGAAATTCCTTTTTAAGCCTGTAGAAACTTGTATGAACGTGTATTTGTATAAAGCCGACCCACTGCTGGGTAACGTAATACTGCTAACTAACTAGTGCCAACTCAGCGCTCCGAACAGCTGCTTCTTCTACCTGCTGTATCTTTAAAACGACTTCGACTTTTCAAAAATCACTTTACTACCGTATTCTAGACATATTAAGAAAGCAATTTATGAAAAAAAATCGATTTTTTGAGCCCATCACATGGGATGACCCCGTTAAACGTAAAATAAAATGTTCTCATCGGACAATAATTTAAATATGAACATCGATCATTAAAAATTTTTATATCCGTGCCTCTGTTGTAGGAAAAAGAATATTTAAACAATTTAAAAGGTCTATTTTAATTTGCATCATATTTTATTATTACAGTATACAAACTTTTACGAGTATATACAGTTTATTTACTTTTTATTTCTGCTTGTAGAATTTAATTGGTTCTTTGCTTTCACTTTTTAATAAACAAATTTGCACTGAATAATCACAACAAAACTAGCGCATAGAGATTCAATTGTGTAAAATGTGAATTTGTATTTATACTAATTGTTAATTTTATTTAAATAAATGATGTTTGTTTTTTATTGTTTACTTAGGTAATAATCATCTAAATTATTAATCTAATGTATAGGAAGTAATGTAAATGTTTGGCAATCTTAGCATATTTTTTTATGTGAGACTCGCTGGCTGCAAAGTCATAATACCTACTAAAACTCATCGACCGTCTGCGCCGTAGTGGGGTACCACGGGATCGCTCGCGCATACAACCGTGACGCCCCGACGCTTGGCCTGGTAGCCCCTCCGCATGTGTTTGGGGCCACTCGACTGGTCCACTCTGCTAATTCAGAGAAGTACCAGGAGCGGCCCCACCATCGAAATCTCCGCGCCCTCTCAGCGCCACTCTCTCACCGGCCGCACCTCCTGTGCCAAGACTCTCACCGCGCTTTCGCACCCCGCCCACCACTGGACCCCAGCTACCCCAGACGGCGAAACCCCTGAGCTGGGCCCGCACATCAGCTGGTCCAGGGGTCAAGTTGCTTGTGCGCCTCCGCTCCCAACCACTGCGCTTTCACGCCCACATGTCCGGAACGGACGACCGAAACCGACCAGCTCCTGCCACCGAATGGGGGCAAAACTTCCCCCCATTTCTCCGCGCCCTCCGGGCGCCACGCCCTCGCCGACTGCACCTCCCGTGCCCACCCTCTCAATGCGCTTTCGCGCCCTGCCCACCACTGGGCGCCCAGCTACCCCAGACGGCAAACCCCCGCTGATGGGTCCGCACATCAGCTGGTCCAGGGGCCCAGTGGCTGGTGGGCTTCGGCGCCCAAACTAGCGCGCTTTCGCGCCACCGAATGGAGCTCAAACATTCACATAGAAATATTGCGATTATTTGATGACGCAATATATATAAAACTTCTCAATATCTTATATCTTTAAACGAGCAATTCTTGTATATATATATATATATAATCGGAATCTCGGAAACGGCTCCAACGATTTTCATGAAATTTAGTATGCAGGGGGTTTCGAGGGCGATAAATCGATCTAGCTAGGATTTATTTTTAGAAAATGTTGTTTTATCCCTTTTTTTACGCAATTAAAAAATACCATTAGAATACGAAGGTAAATTTCGCTGTCATTGACAAGCTTCTAATAGCTCGGATGGGAATCGGGCGGATTCGAAATCAGAAAACCTGGGTTCGAATCCGGGTTTCTACAGCAATCTTTTTTTCCTTTTTTTTTCTTTTGAATTAATAGCTCTTTTTATTTTTTATTTAAATAACCGGTTTCTATTATTTTACTATTATGTCGGTAAGATCGAAAATATTATTTATGTTTCATCTGTATGTAATGCATCTAAATATAATTGAACCGAGCAAAGCTCGGTCATCCAGGTACTTTTATTTACATGAAACTAAAACGCTTACATTGCTTTTATTTTAATCGTGAAACAGTTTGTGACCAAATGTTTGTACTTGTCGCCAAATATGTTTGCGATAGAAAATAGTTGCGCTTTCGACGTTTTGAAATCTGCAGTTAAATTAAAGTGATTAAATAAAACTAATTTTTCACCTAATTACATAAATAAGTAGCTTCAAGGAGTATTTTCCTAAAGATGGTATTTCTGTTGAAACGCATAAACCAGT
The DNA here is from genome assembly GCA_036937285.1 of Euphydryas editha. Lineage (NCBI taxonomy): Eukaryota > Metazoa > Arthropoda > Insecta > Lepidoptera > Nymphalidae > Euphydryas > Euphydryas editha. The sequence continues at coordinate 19,349,387 of JAUPFZ010000005.1, read as the reverse complement.
GCAGTTTTCGACTAGTTCATTATGTCTTAAAATTCATATTCTTTTACTTAAAATTATTATGATATGATGAATAATACAAAATATATATTTATGTATTATAAAGGAAGTATAGCAATCGCTTTATTTCATATAAAATGAAATCTCATTTTTACTTGTCACGTGCACACTTCATTGGGCAAATTACTTTCATACCGAGTTCCAGCTAATTACAGACTGGACAAACTGGTCACTCGTAATAAATTAGTTGTCAGCACAATATTATTATAAGTAATTAAAAATCACATTTAATTGAATATCGTGTTGTATCCCCTTAAACGCTCATAGTTTATTTTAATTAAAAAGAGTATTTCAACAAACGATTCAATCGTCGTCAGATGCTGAAAGATGTCCACGCTAGACTATTCTTGCATGGATGTACAATAACCGCAGTCTTACGCTGTTATTAAATATCGACTACAAAATATGGATTAAGTAAATAAAAACAGTAATATATTAATTTAGAAACAATAAGAACTCACAAATTTACGATATAATTTACATCACATGATTTTCTCACAATGAACTAATAGTCATAATATTTTTATCAAAATATGTGTAAAAAAAACTTTTTTCTCAGCACTGCCATGATAATATTACATTGTAAATAGCTGTCTGCACAAAATCTAGTCAAATAGTAAGTCGTATTATTTGATACAACTCGTGTTAATTAAAAGATAACAAAAATTACTTGAACAATACGCATATTTACTTTGCATTTACAATTTGTTAAGAACATATAAATAAATACTTAATCAAACTTTTTTATTCCTTTGTAAGACAAAGGAATAAAAAATACGCTAAAATGTTAACATTTTACAGTTTTTAAAATAACACACAGAAATAAGTCCTTTTTAGCTTTAAACTGAGACCGCAAAAAAAAAAGGATGTGAAACTTTATACCGAACTTTTTTATCGACTCTTTTATCGAGATTTAGAATTGTGACGACTACAAAAGTGGTTACATTTAGTTCGATCTTATGTTTAAGAAATTTTTTTTATTGTATTTGATTTTTATTTATTTTTTTATTTATCTACATAATTTCAAAAAAAGTTAAACAAGTTTTAACGTGATATATAACAATCACAATATAATAGAAGTTATAACGTCTTATAAATCGATGAACGCCGCACACACGACAAGGCATGACTCATTGTCACGTTCCGCGAGCGAGAGCGTGGAAAAAGCGATAGAGGAGCACGATTGGCTTAAGCCTTTGGCTTGTGACGATTCTATCTCTCTTCCACTCCATCGGCAGAAGTATCCGAGTAGAAGAAAAAAAAATTTTGAATTAACGAGTGAAAATAAATATTAATTTATCGAAGAAATTTTAATTTTCAATTAACTCCTTTGTCAAGTTTGTATCATACAAAATAATGATAATTCAGTGATAATAATTAAATTAAATTTAAAAATTACCCAATTTCCATCAATGATGTTTTATGACGTTATCACGTAAAATTATCATCCATAAACCGACTTTACAGACAACAATTTTTATTATTTATTTTTGTGAAAGTAATATCTTATGTTACTTTAAATTTAGAAAAAAAAACTCGTATGTGTAAAAAAAAATTTCACTATTCCCTAAATCTTGTTACACCTCTTTCCCTCTCTACTACTTTTTACAAAATTTGTATCTATCATTTCCTTCAGGAATATTTGTCTATGTTGTAATGCAATCGATGTATAACTACACGCTGATATATTCCTAGCTTTGACTTTTTATAAAAGCCTTTTAGCTCTTTAACAAGATAAAACAATTTATATCTATATAAAAATCCTTAACATATACAAGGTAATTTAGTATAGTATTAATAAATAAACAATTTATATCCTTAAACTCAATAGTCAAAACAATATGATATAAAGAATCATAATTATAGTATATACTTGTTTTACAAATTTAACTTCACTAAGCTGGCATATAATAATATAATTTTACAACAAAATTTTTTTATTAAAGCCTACACTATTATAAGAGTACACTATAATAAGAGTAATTTATATAATTTTTATTCATTTGTTTTTAATCAATTTGCCGAAAAAGAAAACATTGTTCTTCAACGTAATTAATAATAAACAGTAAAAAAATACTAGCACTACGCCATTCTCAATTCCTGTATACCCTCCGTTGGTTACTTTAGAAGATGCTATATTGTTAATATTATATTTCTATCTCGTATTATATTAGGACGACCGTTCTGGTGTAGAGGTGCGAGTAATTGCCTCAACGCCGCCCGCCGGGGCGGTCACGGGTTCGATTCCCGCTCGAGAAAGATATTTGTAATTGTGCAAATATTTGTTTCCGGTCTGGGTGTATGTCCTTGTGGGTCTCCCCACCATGCCTCCTCACTCTGCTACCTCATAATAATCGTTACCCGTTATAAGGAAATTATCCGCCAACTCGCAGTAGAGCAGCGTGGTGGATTAAGCTCCAACCCTTCTTCTACATGGCTTTGGGCCTTCACTCACCAATGAGTGGTTCACAGGCTGATTCATTATCATTATATTATATATTGTGTTTCTAATATTACATTTCTTCACTATTCATTAGGTTTTTGAAACGATTTCATGCGGCACCACCGGCAGCGGGATTTCTCGCGGGAGCGCGTAGCTCCTGAGGCTCCAAGCTAACTGGAGGGGGGTTTATGGGTCGTCAACGTTTCGATCTTCTAACAGACGAGTCAGCGTCATTAGTCTCCGATTACACGCTGATTAGCGGTGTTTGATAGTCATCATGTGACGTTGACTTTTGTGAATCGAAACCTAATGAAATCTTATGTCTCAGACGTTCGAGTCGTCCTCTGGTTTTTCTCATTAAATATTACTGGTATTTTGTCATTTTTATGATTTTCTCATTTTCTTAAGTATTTATAGGAACCATAAGTATGTATGTATAATACTTACAGTATTAAAAAAAAAAGACAAATGCACAAAATATCCTTTTCACAGTTAATTTGAATTATCAAAAGTTACAAATTACTCATTGATTTACAATATCGATTAACATTACAAAGAAAACAATTTATCGCTGAATTTCGCTTGAGTTGAAACAAGGAATTTAAGGCCGTGATATTGACAAACATCTACTAACGACCTATACCTCTGAGCGTGAAACGGTAGAAAAGGGCCCCCAGTACCTGGTGAAACGATTTTATAGACTAGTGTTCAGCGTCGGCAACGGTCGGCAAAAAAAAAAAAAAGATTCCAAGCATTCCAAGCCAGTCAACATCTTTTCTACACAAATGTCTCCTACAAAAAAGAAAATATATTATTTTGATTATCTTAATAGTACCTATGTATTGAATATATTAAATTATTAAATATATACATATGTATACGTAAAATTCGTCATGTTAGTTGACAGCTGCCGTGTATTTGTCATTGAGGGTGATTAGAGGAACGTTTTCAGGAGGAGTTATAACTCACTCCCACAAATGAACTCGATCGTTATTTATTCAGATGATCTGAGTTTAAAATCCTTTCGATATCGATTCTGAAATGTTCTAGACCGGAAGGATTTCACAGCTTTTAGTTATAATGGTTTCATAGTTCGCAAACTATCCTGGCGTCACAATTAAAAAAAAAATTACTGCCAAATTTTATGACAACTGGCACTACAGTCCTGTTGTTTTTCAGACTTTCTTTATCAGAGCTCTTAACAAGGGTGATACCTATGAATATCTCGAAATGTCGGAGGCGTTGAGCATTTATAATGGAGCAATGAAATAACTGGCAAAAGAGCGATTGTTTAAACGTCTAATGAAAGTTCTCAACAGCTTTCTATTGGACAGTAAAAAGGTACGCCTTTAATATTTGTGTTATGCCCTTAATTTTCTATATCTTTGGAATTCAGGGATGGACTCGAACTTAATTAGATTCCCTTGACAGCCAAGTCTGTAAACTGCTAACAGCATACCGAATGAATAATCCACGATCATATCTGATGAGATTATACATCGCACAAAATTTTTAAATACAATGAACGTCCACAATCGTGTGATGTATGAATCAGTGAGTATTTTTTTAGTATCAAGAGTGATATGGTCAAGGATGTTATGTTAGTTGATAAGGAACTGGTTTAAGCCTAAAATAATGAGTTAATTGACCGCGTGGCCATATGGAAGAGTAAAGAGCTACATGGTCGGCTCTATATTTTTTTAATAAAGCCCGATGCAGATAAATCCAGCTCCATATCCTGGTTACAATTCGGGAACCTCTTTCGGGAGACCAAATGTTTTGTTTTTGTAATTATGGACAAAATTATTAATGAATAACGGAATTCTCGACATATGACGGGCAAGTTATCACCCAGGAAAATGCATTAGACAGGTTGTTTCCAGTTTTTTCTAAGGATGATTATTTGCATAGACATAACCAAGTAGCCAGGATTATCCAACAATAACTTACTCTACGATACGGCCTCGTAGAAAATGATTGACCTTACTATAATTATGCGCTATTTATCAAAAATGATCATGCTTTTATTGCAAACAATAAACCTGATTTAGTGGCAGTGGATAGATCAGCATGATAAGCAATTATTGTTACAGTTACAGTTCCACATGGTGATAATCTCGTAAAGGCAAATAAAACAATAACTAAGTAAACTTTTTAGACCTTGCTCACGAGTTTACCGGCATGTGTAATATGGACTCAATAATTAAATTGTTCCTATTGTTGTTTCGGTCATTGACCTACTAGTGAAGAGCTTAGACCAATACCTTAAGGAAATCTTGCTAGTCAGTTGGATTAAGGATTGGATACAAAAGCCAGTATTGCTTGAGCACGCGTTGTAGAGAGGTTTTCATCCCAGAGCCCGAACCACCGGCTGCCTTGTCACAATCTGCCAAAGAAAGAGAACTATTTTAATATTTTGTATATAATTAGAAATATAAAAGGGATGAAAAAGTTAAAAATAAATAAATATATTCGTATTTGTTTATATAATTTATTATTTATTGTACGTCGAGTTTTCTTATCATTAAGCATTCCACATTGATTGTCACCGACACCTAATTTCGTGCAACAAGTTTTGCATAAGAATTTGAGCCTTTATGATCTCCTATGACCGCAAAGTTAAACTTTATCATAAAAAACCTGGACTTCATCTAGGTGTATATTGATCATCAAGAAAAATTCAACAAGTATGTAATATTAATATGTAATATTAACATAAACATTTTTACTAAGATAAAATTATAGTATAATACAAAAAGGCATAACTAGCATTACTACAGTAATAGAGTGTATATTATATTTAGATTTCAAGAAAAATAAAAATTTGCTCATTATATAATTAAAAAAAAAAAAAAAAAAAAAAAACGGGTAAAAAAAATTTTCGCTTCCTTAAATTACAAAAATAACTCATAAAAAATTTATAACATTTTAGGTTGTAACAGCAATCCAGCCTGACGGGCGGTGCGTATCATAGCATTAAACATGTTACATCATAAGTCACTAACAACATTTTTATCGTTTCCTCAGAAAATTATACAGAGTTAATGCAGTGTGAAAAATCTCATATAAAGACGAACATTGATGGCTAAAAAAATTTAATACACCAGAAGACATCGCAATTTAACAAGACCTGGACATTCACCACTCTCCTCTTTAGTATTGCGGCAAAATCAAATAGATGAAATGTGATTAGCAAATCAGCAATATCTTTCGAAAATTGCTATCATAGTCTAGACGTACAATATTTTAATTTTCTTACAGACAATGTAGGTACTACATCTGTAGACATGTGTGATGGAATTTCTAACAGTGGGCAAAAAAGTTTGACAATTTACGGTTACTCTTATAATATGTCGTCACGATATTACACCTTATGATGTAATTTCTATGGTCCATAATACAAAATAACTGATTATATTTTTCAAGAAAAACATATTTATTTATAAAATAACAGTCCTAATTTACTGATTTCTCATCGCGAATTTAGAGTCATGAAATTTGAATTGTGAGTATTTATTCCTTATTATTTGTAAGTTTCGAGGGATTTAAAAAACTAAAACGTAGACATATAAATTTCAGCATGAAACTCCTATGTTATCAGTTTAATTTTTGAGATATTATCTTTTAAAATTTTAAATACAAGACGAGCTATAAAACGTGGATTCTCAAAGTTCAACGCAACATAACTCTACAGCAAAGTCGTAATCTGACAAAATAACACTGTTTTAGCTTAGCTCGTTGTAAACATAAAAAAAAAAACATAACACTTGATAGTCTTACAAAACGAATTGAATCACAAGGAACGATTCTGGAAACGCGACTCGCACGGCGACGCGCGGTCGCAGGAACAAAAATACGCATTATTAGAGATAACTTAAAAATCACTAGTCAGATCTCGCTCAAATTTAAATAGAACCACATGACAAGCACCAACTTTCGAATATAAAACGAATCATTAAAATCGGTACACCCAGTAAAAAGTTATAAGGTAACACACATAAAAAGACGAATTAAGAACCTCCTTCTTTTTTTTTTGAAGTCGGTTAGTTAAAAATATATATTTTACTTCATTTAGGATTATAGTATTTTTGTAGGATTATTTCGTATTACAAAACACACATTGGGTACATTCGTTTAGTTTTCCTTAATTTAAAAAAAAGCGGGACTAGTATCACAAAACGAAATGCCTATGAAATGAATATCTTTTTTGATTTTCGTTCCAGTAAAAAGTTGAAAAGTGACCTTAGATTTTTGAAATTTGAAGTAGAATTTTTTCAAAACGATTATCTAAGACTGTACACCATCAGTAAATATATAACGTAATATGCACATTCTAAAAAAAAATATCAAAGAAATAAACATGATTAAAAAGTAGAGTCAAATTGTGTCAATAACATTTACCGCACACACAAATACATACACAGATACACACACGCACGCACGCACGAACTATATTGAATTTGAACGATCATTGGCCCATTAATAAAATTATAGCTCATTAATTTACAGGATATTCAAAAAACAAAAAAATAATAATAAAGAATCCTACAATCTAATCTTTTTTTTTTCCAACATTCAAAATATTTTTATATACAAATGACAGACATAATACAATAGATTAGTTTCCACTGATCAAATAAGTCAATTATCATTTTCGTATAATATTATTACTTTTTCCTTTAATAATAGATAGTCTGTGTTTTATGTCAAAGTTGTTTAAAGTTTTAATGACATAATATTCAGACAAAAAAAGGAGGAATAAACTTAGTTGTGTACAAATTTTTAAATTGAGTTTTGGTTTAATCTTGACTAACGTTTAATTAACGCCGACATTAGCTGGTTTGATACCCGCTTGGAGCAAATATTTGTATGTATAAAAATATTTATTACCGATATAGATATTTTATTTTATGGGCCTCGCCACAAATTGTTAAAAAACACCTTATAAAGATAACTCTTGATCAGTATATTTTCGCCAACATGGATTAAACCCTCCAACCCTCCTCCTACACGCAAGAGAAGCCTTTGCACACAAGTGGGCATGCTGATACGAATATATTACTTATATAATAAAATTATGTAAAGAGGCTGAATTTATTTATATTATTTATAATTGTCTATACATTTAATGTAAAACCCTATCATACTGCAGTGGAGACTGAAAATGAAAAAATGTGACGGAAATTTGTGCTAACTTTTATAAGATCTATTTATATATACTTGATTTATGCTTTGAAATAAGGTTTTGAAGTTGTTACCATATATTTTCCGTAATTTTAATTGTATTTTTATGATTCAGTGGCTCTAGAAGGAAAACTAGGTACGCTTTAAAAAAGTTGCAATATAGTTAGTTCCTAATATAGAGTAGATTATTTTTTATTTTATTTTTTTCAACTTAATCATTACAGACTGATCGACCATTTAATTATGATTTACAATAATTTTAAATCAATTTCACGTGACAAAAAATATGTATAGTATTTGTTTTGTCAAATGTTTAACATTTAACAAAAAATTTGTTTAATAAAGTTCATAGCTTACAACAATATTGGTTTTAAATATTATTTTATAGGCGAGAAGGAACAATAAACTTAGAAAAATAAGTTTTTGACTTCATAAAACCACTGCTTTTTTATCCTGTAGATAAATTATTTATTCATTTTATAGTAATTGTACTATTACTAATAAATTAAGCAAAAGTTTTATTAGCTAAGTATATTTAGAACAAGACTATATAAATGACAAAGATTGTTAGATTGTCCAATTAAATGTTTAAATTGTCTATTGTGAATTTAAAAAAAGTAACTGTCGAGTTTTTTTTTCGTCTATTTTCAGCAGAATCTCAATTCCGAGTTAGATGTAGCTCTTTATTAGCTATAAATTATTTGAAAATGATCTGTTTGAATGAAATAGCTTATTTTATTTCTTTAAGAGAAAACTTATTTATAGATTCCAAGCTAGGTATTAAGTAACCGTCACATAACGTATTCTATCGCGTATATAGTATTTCATTGTTTGTGACATCACATAACACTTAGTTACGTAAATTATTTGTTATAATCTATAATGCCAACTTAACCAACGGCAAATCACATATACAGTATAAAAGCAAAACATTCAGATCTGGCAGTCTAGTTACTATTATTATTCCAGTCTCATGCGAAACACGTATCGACCAAAGAAGAAATCCAAAAATCTGTGACACTATACTCATATGAACATAATAGATTTCGTAATGCGTCAAACAGCTGTAATTTATTATCGAATGTTTGGCAAGCGTTGGTAGCTGGCATACACTTGATAATTCGGGCGGTCTTGTTTTTTCATGAGGAAAATACAAGTCTTACGCACATTTTATCGACGAATACATTATTGTCCCATTTAAACATTCGACACTGAGAATATTTTATTTATTAAATATGAATTAAAAAATAAGATAAATTCTTTTATTAGAAGAATTAATGAAAAGATAGTAGAAAAATTAAAAGAAGATTAGGTTTCAATAACGCAAAGGAATTATATAACTAAATAAAATCTTAAATTGTATACATTATGCATATTTCGCTTTGTTGCGTCTATGAATTGAATTTAAATACGTATATAGATAAAAATAATTTTGATCAATTATAATTATAAGATCATTCAAAAAGGCTGCCTTTTAACACTTATCAAGATATTAAAGTGTAATAATTTTCACATATTAATAAAGATCTAAGCAAGTTTTGTTTGACCCGAAGGTATTAAAAGAAAATAGCATGGCAAGGACTTCGCACTAATCTTAGTTTTTACTTTTGTCGAAAAATGTAATGAAAAACACATAGAAACATTTATAGTATTCGGCTTGCGAGATTCAATTAATGAAACAATGTGTTCGAAATTTAATAGTACCAAAATGAAAGTAACAATAATGGAAAATATGATTTTTTCTCTTTTCAAATTAACGAATCGAACGATATTTTTACGTCAATGTTCATTAAATATTTTTATTGTTTGTGGTAACCATCCGATTTAGTTTAAAAATAAAATATGTAAACATAACATTACACGAATGCATTAAATTCTTGAGTAAATAAAAGTTATTTTAAATTTTTAACGTAGGCTACTAGTTTTTGTGAATTAAAAATATTATTTTTTTATTAATAGTGTTTTTTATTTCAACAAGCATTAATACAAAATAGTCATAGGGTTCAATAATTATAAGATATAAATATATAAAAAAAGATTGTTTGAATTGCCACGAACGTTAAGAAAAGAAAATATATGGAAATAACTATTTTCATTCCAACACTTTGATTCGAGCGATTCTTTTACTATGTGCACTTTTTACAAGTAAATTACAGTGATGTAGGTATTGCATATGATTTAATCACTCATATACACCTATATAAGTTTATATGATTTTATTAGCAGAAAAAAAAAACTGATTGATTGACCTACGCCGGGGCCATTAGTTGAAGGACAGTACTTTTTCCATAGCGTCGTATTTACGTGACAACCTAGATATAGATTTCGGTTACAAACATTAAATGTACATTTCTTATTCTAAAAATTAATAAAATTAATAATATTTTCACTAAATTAATATTATCATATATTTAATAAAATAATAATTATTGTTTACTAAGATTTATATTAATTTACGAAAATTAAATTTTATAATTAATACATTCGTAAGTTATAAGGTATAGTGATTTTATAATAAAACAGTAAATAAGGCTAAATTGCGTGTCGCAAATTAATTTTATATTTTTATCAATATTTACTAGTAATAATTCATACGTAATATGCACAGATTGTATTTTATTTATAAGGCTTATTATTAATATTATTTCATTAAAAAAATCAATATTTAACTAAAAATCAATCAGTATTCACACTTTGTTATAGTACTTTATACTACAAAATTCATTTTCAAATCGCGCCTTAATTCTATTATACTCGTAAAGTAAAAAAATAAATTTAATTAAATTTAATTAAATTTTGTTCTACTAAATTCATATGTATAGTACATATTAAATTATTTACAAACATTGCAGAAGCTTTACAAAGATATCTTCGAAGTAAAATATATATTATCAATGGTCAAGGGATTTCAAAAAATTTCAAAGAAGCAAATACACGAATTTTTCTTAAAATTCTTCCGAAAAACTGGATGAGCATTTTAATTTTATACTTTTAGTAATTATATTTAAATACGGAGTTTCAATACGAAAAACTTAGTGTTATAATTACGAGTATGTACCCTATACTCGTGTACGATGTCTTTATGCGCTACGAAACATGTGACTCGTGCTACGCGAGGCGCGAATCTAGAAAAGTGAAATTCGGTAAAGTTTTCATCGAAACGGAATAGACCATTAAACAACATTATTAAAGAAAAATAAAAGTAATAAAACAAGTCGTGCGTATCGTGTAGGTGGGGGAGAGGAGGGCTGGTAAGGGATACAGGGTTTGATATTGCAGTCGACTGTCGACTCGCATCGACGCTGGTCGTTTGTTCCGGACTCTCCTGAACTTGTCACGAGTTATCAGTGCGAATGAACTAGTGATACGAACGATGTGATTATTAAAACTGTCGATAGTTTAATAAATCGTAAACGATGATTCCATTGAAAATGTTGCTCAGACTAATACAAATTATTATTTTAATTTTTATCATTATGTACTTTAATTCGATTATAAAAGCACAAGTGAGCGGTCAAAAACTCCAGATAGGTAAGTTTAGTTTGTAAGAGTGTTTTTTTTTAATATTTTTATCGAATATTTTAAAAATATTTATCCTTATTTTAATTTGGTTTAACTTTTAGTATGGTTGTCACGTAATTAATTAATTAGATTTATTAATTTTTTGGTCTAAGTTGCTTTTTTATGTAAAATATTAAATTTAAATATTTTTGTAAGAGATTATATTAAAATAAATGGTATACATATCAAATATTATTTATACATTTGATATAATGTCTAATATTGGCTATGCGTTATGGTATTCCCTTTATAATAATAATAAAAAAATGAAATTTTTTACTTTACAAATTACGTAATTAACGATTCCTTATTAAAAATATTATGATTGTTTTTATAAAATAATTTAGGATATAAATATTAGAAACATAAAATTTCGGTAAATTTTCCGTGTTATTAAAGCTTTAGATTTCGTCCACTATAATATGTTCGCGCAGAACCTTTTAGAAGAACTAAATTCACTTCCTTGATATTACCACCGTTTGGATATCTACAATTTTCTCGATTTACGTTTCGAAGACGTTTCGATTTGTGAACGTTGGTTTCCATATAAAATATTTACGTAAATTTATTTGTGTGGATATTGATTTTTACTCAGAGAAATCTGAATTTCAAACTTATGGAAATTTCTCATTAGTTATAATAATTCTTCCTTTGCCAAATCAAAGTCCTACTGGAATTAATTTAGATTATTTTTTTTAACACTTCACTTATCTTTTCAATAAAAATTTTTTGGGTGTGATTGAGTGAATAAGGTTTACCCGTTGGCATTGATGTCTCTTTTTTTTAACAATACATAATTTACTATGGTTACAATACATATTTACTATGGTTTCGTCTATATATGAAATATTATTTAACTTACTTGGTCTAGATGTTCTAATTTCTAAAGTCACAAAGAAAGATTTATGTATTAGCGTCGAACGTTTTATTAGTCGACCATCTAATTGTTTTATATACCAGTTCGTGTATGAAAATAGATCAAAAAAAATATGGATATTTTTAAAGGATATTTTTCATTTTCAATTTCTTTTTTTTTTGTGTTTTAAAACTTATTTGTTTTGGAATGATAAGAGTCGAAATAATAAAAAATAAGCAATTAGAAAATGACAAAATAAAACGCGGGTTAAAGGCCGCGTAAAGGCCGCGTATCTTCGTTTTTTGTTATGTAGATTCTATCCAACACAAATACAAAAAAAATTACGTTTCTATTATTACAAAAAAATATCAATGTCATCGGTATTGTACATTTATACACATATATAGAAATATCGTGTCCTGAAGGAATCAATAGTAGTTTAAAATTAAAAGCAGAACAATAGTTGACTTGAAATTAAACAAAATTGTAACAATGCAATTTTTGTTATATTTATATTGTAAAAATAGTTTTTTTTTTTTATTAAATAAATAAATAAAAGCACGATAATTGTCAATCTCGTCAAATAATTATATTTAGTTAATTTTGAAGATGGGTCTCTCTAGAATATAATGTATATTATATTACCATGAAAACAGATTATATCATGTATTTTGAAATGAAATTTCGGTTTGATTATTATTTTTGGAGCACGGTGGTAGCTTCGACATAAAGTACATATTATATACTTAAGAGGTTGGAAGCCTTTTGATGTTTATTTCTTATGTCAATTTTAATGATTAAAATTAAGATAAAATAGCAAATGTATTGTTTAAATATAATACGTATGATACATTATTATCAGCTAGAACGTTGTATTCATATAAACCAAAAAAATAATAATAATAATAAATAAAAGATAAAAAACGTTTTGATAGTACTCGTATTCGGATTATTCAGGACAATGTGAAGAATAATAGAACTGATAGTTCACTAAAAGTGGCAGATACGAACGTATTAACTGGTTTAAAAATATATTTACTTGGCGTATACAATATAAATAAAGGGTCTAGCCGTACTTTCATAGCGAAAGTGCCCCCGATAGGAACCGATATCGTAACCTATATTATATTTTAGAGGGTACTAATAGTAATTGATCCAGGAGATATTAGCTCTATACCTTAGTCAATTGAGGAGCTATTTTAAAAAAAAGTGTCTGGGGGCGACTTTTTTTCAAAGTGGTATATTTTTGTTAATTTTAAAGCTAGGAAAATAAAACCAATTCCAGTTGTAATTATATATTATTTATCAAATGCAAGATATAAATCTCATAGTTCGCCCAGCAGAAATATTATCCAGTGTTTTTTTTATAAATAACGATCATCTTTTAATAATTGAAAATAGTGACGATGATTACAAAAAGCTTTTTTTATTAATATGGATTATTATTTTGTTATAATATAAATTAAGATAATGTTTCATTTCTGTTAAAAAATAATATCTACGTACATATATATAAACTGACCCGATTGCGTAATTAGTAGTCTGATTATTGTTATATTGTTTGTCAGTTATTGTGTATGTTAGTCTCAATACTTAAATGGTGATGAAAATATGGAATAAAACATCGATATATCGTTCATAAACTTCGATGTTTTTAACATTTTTAACATCAATGTTTCACTTTTAAAAATATCGATGCTCAAATATCGATGTTTTTATCAGTGATGTTGCATCCCTGAGTGCGCCGGTACACTTTCATTTTTTTTGAACATGTTGCATGTCATGGATTTTAATGAAATTTGGTATGCTTTTAGGCAAGGTATAGACAATTATTATATATTTTTTTCAAAGTGGTAATTCAATTTGATCTGATAGAAATCAATTTTTTTTTTTGCATTTTTTCATATCTATATTTAGGCTTGGCTCATAGAGAATTGCTATAAAATAAGCTGTAAAGTCTATCATAACAACTAGAATTGGATTTATTTTCCTAGCTTTAAAATTAACAAAAATATACCACTTTGAAAAAAAGTCGTCTCCAGACACTTTTTTTCAAATAGCTCCTCAATTGACTAAGATATAGAGCTAATATCTCCTGGATCAATTACTATTAGTACCCTCTACAATATAATATAGGTTACGATATAGGTTCCTATAGGGGTAGTTTCGCTATGAAAGTTACGGCTAGACCCTTTATTCAACATACACACACGGTCGTTCCCAGGGTATATAAATAATATAATAGGCGATTGATATCTTCTTTGTAGTAAATTTAAATTATATATAAAGGTAACGCGTAGAATCGGGGCGAGAATCGAACCTAACACAACCTTGTAGTAGGGGTGTTCATCAGAAAAAATTATCGATAATTTCATTATCGATAATTATCGTATTGAGTTATCGATAGTTATCGATAATTATCGAATGAACAGTTATCGATAATTATCGGAAAAAAAATTATCGGTAGTGGCGAAAGTTATCGATAATTATCGGATAAAAATTATCGATAGTTCACGAAAGTTATCGATAATTATCGGCACAATTTTTGGACGACGAAAAAAAAAAAAAAAAAAAAAAAAAAAAAAAAGGTCATCCGGCGTCCAGTACTGATATAATCCTCCGTTCCCTATCAGAATACCTAAAAAAAAAAAAAAATTAACGTCGTCCGCCGTCCCGAATTCATATAATCCTCCGTTCCCTATCAGAATACCAAAAAAAAAAAAAAAAAACGTCGTCCGCCGTCCCGAATTCATATAATCCTTAATCCTCGGTTCCCTATCCGAATATCTAAAAAAAAAAAAAAAAAGGTCATCCGCCGTCCGGTATCGAAATAATCTATCGATAGTTATCGGTTATCGGATCAAACAAAAATATCGATAATTATCACATCGGAAAAAATTATCGATAATTTTCGGATCGAAAAAAATTATCGATAATTATCGGATCGCCACAAATTATCGATAATTATCGAATGAAAACTTATCGATAGTTATCGATAATTATCGAATGAAAAATTATCGATAATTATCGAATCAAAATTATCGAATAACACTTATCGATAATTATCGATAATTATCGAATGAAAAATTATCGAGTAGTTACGAATTATCGATAATTATCGCACACCCCTACCTTGTAGCAGAAAGTGGGGTCACTGTCAACTCTAACAGTAAACACCATTAAAAACAACAGTACCCAGTAATATCACGGGCCATAAAACATTACGCTGTGACTTTAAGTAAAGGAAAAATAGCCGTAAACGTAAACGCGGGTGAAACCACAAGGGATTGCTACTATAGAAACGTATTAATAAAATTGGCAGTGAATAAAAAGTAGCTATAATCAACAGAGGGTCACGGAGCCTTGGTTCTTTTACTGTTTCTCAAAATAAATTTCGTTTTATTTAATATTTCACTTACAAAACATAGACTTATATAATAAGATAATATGTATAATTAGAAAACTTTGATTCTTAAAAGCCTTACATGAAACGTATGTAATACAACAATAAATAAAAATAATCGCAATTATTATGTTCTTATCGATTATCATTACATGATTGTGTTGAACTCATCCACTTTAATGTTGTAGAGCTAGCTAGCTATACCTTGTAATTTTTTTCTTAATCTGCTGTCTCAACTGGACTTTTACCAAACTATCGCGTAAATAAAAATGCCTGAAATAGTAGCCTTTACCCCCTTAGCTCCTTCCCCTTATTTAGAAATTTAACCTGTAGTGTATTTATGATTTCCTTAGTGCTGCAAATGCTTATAAGCGGTGATGATCATTTAGCATTAGATGATGCATCGTTTACTACATATTAGCCTAGAAAAGTTACATAACTAATACGATATATTTATATATTACTAATATATTTTTAGTACAGGTTACCAAATGTTCACTCGCGTTGACGTAAATTGTTATCACTCTGATTGTATGACCTATGACTAGGTATATAAGCTCTTCTCCTTCTGCGAGACAGTAATGTCCCAGAAGGTGGCCGAAGAGCGGGCGATAGAGGAGGCCGCCGACGTGGCCTCCATCCGCGGGCGACGAATGGGGGTGCGTAGGAGGCGCTACTTAATGCGCCTCCAATAACGCCCCTGTGCCCGTATCGGGCCGGGATGGGAACCCGGTTCTGCTGGACACGGCGTCGTCGGGACTGTTAAGAGGTGAGCCGGACAGTGCCCATGGAGGAGAAGTCTGGTCTTTTCACCGAGGCCAGCCTGTCGCTGGAGGGATCTTGTTGCCCGCAGATCCGGGACCCTCCAATTAAAGCGGCTGAAAGCTCCCGCAGTGTTTTAGTACGGTATTGTACTCTCAAAGTGCCGAGTCTGACATAGGTCTAGGACTGCCTACCCGAGCGTTCTGGATATCATCCGTAAATGAATTCCCCTGCGACAAAAAAAAAATGGTATATAAGCTCTTGTGATTTTAAACATCATAAAAAATCGGTTCAATTTTCAAATTTGCACGTTCATACAAACATACAATATAATAAATATTGTTTTATATTTTTTCATTGTCTTTGTATTTATATAAAAACACATTGCAGTGAATAAGTTTGACGGTTTATTTAGTTTTTTCTCGCAAAGCCCAAAGTTGGTAACACCGATCTCGAAATAAAACAAAGAAGACTTAACATGAACACACGTTTTGATAGTACTCGTATTCGGCGTATGTAGGACAATGTGAAGAATAATAGAACTGATAGTTTACTAAAAGTGGCAGATACGAACGTATTAACTGGTTTAAAAATACATATATTTAACGGGAGTACAAAAACGATGCATTATAGTTATATATGTATATTGTTATTATGTATTATTTAATTGTTTCTAAATTGTACCTTCTACAAACATTCTGTTAATAATGTACAATACGTCTTTTTTATATATAATTTTTTGGTGTTATAATAAATTTATTAAAATATTAGTAAACTAGCTTTCGCCTGCGGCTTCGCAAAGACTTTCAAACAAAAAACGTTGCTCCGCTCTCGCAGAGTGCACAGTAATAAATGTTCCCAGACGACTTTAGTGAATTCTCGCAAAAATAAAATCGTATGCGCCGTGATATAGGCGTCACTTTATACGATACTTTTTAAATTATTTTATATTATGGCCGAATTACAAAAAAATCTTATAAATTATAGTATATGTGCTATTCTGATGTATAAGCTACTCGTATATTGTTGTAAAGTTTCATCTAAATCCATTCAGTAGTTTTGTGTGAAAGAGTAACAAACATTTATCCACACGAACTTTCGCATTTATAATATTAATCGGATAGAATAATAAAATTTTAATTTACATATATTACAAATACGACTAGCCATATGAACGCAAATAATGAACATATTATATTTAAGTTCCATCAAATGATACTATTTCCATAGTTCTCACTGATATATGTTTCCACAATATGAGAGGGAACGAATTCCTTGTATGTGTACAAACTCAAGTTTGTACACATACAAGGAATTCGTTCGTAGAGATTTATTTTATATTTTTTTAAAGCTATTGCTGGAATTTTATTTTTACTTTTTTTTTTGTTCACTAATGTTATAGATTTTATTTGTTTGTTTGGCGCAGTTGGAAAAACTGCCAACTGCGCATGGCAGCAGGGTGATTTCTGCTTCAGGGTTGTGGATTCGACTATATATATATATATATATATATATATATATATATATATATATATATATATATATATATATATGTGTGTGTGTGTGTGTGTATGTATATTTATTAAAAACTTACAATAAAAAAATAAAATAAAAACATAACGACTGTATGTTAATTAATTGCTTACTAACGACTACGTAATAATATAGACGAGTAATTAATTAAAAAAACATATCTTCCTTTTCTCATATTATTTAGGAACTCGAAAACCGTTAAATTATTACGAAACTTGAAAGAGTGATTTTAATATTATGTACTTTTTAGATTGAATAAATTAAATGATTATCTGTTTGATTTCATTAAATACTTAGCTGGTATCCGTTTTTCATAAGCGTTGCTTGAAATATTTATATGTATTATATGTACTTCTTATATTATAATATGTATACCACGTACCGGCAAGCGCAGCGTCGGACACAGCGACGGACCGTCCACGAGATGGACAGACGACTTGAGGAAAGTCGCCGGAAGCCGTTGGATGGAGGCTGCTTTTAACCGGCCGCTCTGGAGGTCATTAGGGGAGGCCTATGTCCAACAGCTGATATGGTGATGATGATGATGATATATATGTACTTCAATATTTTATATGAAGAGGAATAACATCGAAAAGATACTTTTAAACATGTTTTTATTATTAAAAAAAATTATAAAACATAATTCTTATAAAAATCTTTGTTTCTTACAACTATTAACTTTTATTTAATGAAGACATATCGTGATTTTTTTAAGATAAGGGCCAATTGTCTAAGAAATTAAACTTCGAAGATTTAATTAAAATGCATCCAGTACTTTTCCGTGATACGCGGGCAACAGCAGGCATTCTTTTTTTTATAAATAGATTTATTTAAAATTTTGTTTGTACCTTTTATAATTTTCATAACTTGGAAGTTAGTTAGTTAAAAAAAAATCTAAATTCGAAAACTGGCAATACATCATTTATTATATACATATTACAATTTACATATATATTATTGTTGTTATTATGTATATGCGTCATCAATATTTAATAATTCAAGCAGTATAAATTATGTTTTGACTTTGGAAATCAATGCTTATTGACATTGACATCAACGAACGGCACCTGCCAACAATGAAACGGTTATCTGAATGAAACTTCGCTTTTACTTAAAACGTCGTCCTTCTGCTCTATATTAAAGTTTCGTATATTTAATTATTTTAGCAGGCGAAATTTAAAATAACTAACTAGACGAGATTTTTTAATGTTAGTACCAGTTTGAATAAGTGGTACCCAGTTGACAGGAAAATTAGAAAATTTATTTTGAGAGAATATTTTTATTTGATAATTACCATTGGACAGTAAAACAAATACATTTTTTCACCTTAGTGGGTTTCTTAAATATAAGCAATTTTGATATTTTCTTTTCACTGAGCCAGCACAATTATTGCACAAAATTTTATTATTATTTCATTATTCCTAATGATACATATAAATAACTAACCACCAAAATATAAGATGGATGAATGTAATAAACTTTTTATTGTTTCGAATTATAGATAATTTTAATGAATCTACATTAAAATCACACCGAGTGCTTGAGATTGCCAGTCTCTGAACTACAAAAATGGACTTTGATATTTACGTATATCATAAATCGTTGAGATAATTCAATGAGAAGGAACCTAAATAAACGGAATAGAAAAATTATAAATCTAACATGACTAATAATATTTTAGGTATAATAAATTTAGTTTTATTTAACACCAGAATCACAGTCTCTCGCGGTATTACTTCTTCATTTTTGGAACCCGTCAAATAAATACAATTTTTTATAAAAAATCTGCTGAGCGAAATTTTGTCGCGCTACCGTAGCAATATTTCAACGCCGCCGTAAGCTTGTAAGGACACGTAGTTGCCGCCGAGTTTCGTGTAAAAAATCGCAAATCGAGCAATTTTTACGATCAATATGTATTGATTGATAACTCATGAACCTTGGCAAGGCACACGTATGATGTCTGCCAAGACTGATGAATGAAGGGTAAGGACCAATGCAGTTGCGCGGTTATAGTTCTAGACTGTGAGCGCCCATGACGAGAAACGCATTGTAAAAAATGTTCTACATAATTTTACATTACACATATTTTCATTCTTCAAATACCCCTATTCCACTGCCGCTTAAAGATAAGAACTTTTCGTGAGTTCTTAACCTTATGTTTACTGTTCCGCTCCAAAGAATTTTACCGTGATGTTTTATGTACTATCAAATCCTCAATAACTTCTAAATTATATATCCTAAAAATTATACATTCACACATACAAATGAACAAATTTTCCAGCTTAAGTATAGGTATATATAAATATAAAACAGAATGTTTTAATTTAAATAAAGTACTAACAAGTATGCTTAATTAAAAAATCAAAAAACCCGACTGCGTAAAATACTCTTATTATAAACTAAAAAGAATAAAACAATTTACTAGCTTTTATTTGATACCCATATTGCTACAGTAAGAAAAAAATTCAACTCCCCCTCCCCCCTCATTTCGCCATTTGCGGGCGCCATTTTGAAAATTTATATAGCCTATGTCACTACTACAATTTAGACAAATCCAACGATACCTCATATGTCAAAAACCGTCCAGCCGTTTGGGCTGTAGGGCGTGCCAAAGAAATGGACATACATACATACATACATACATACATACATACATACATACATACATACATACATACACTCGAAAAACATAACCCTCCTTCTGTCGCAGTCGGGTAAAAAGAGTTATGAGTCTGGTTTAGAGATCTTTTGGTTAAGATGTACGAGTTTCGTCTATTAGACCATCCAAGTTCCAACTTGTAACTTCTTATAAGCATTAATTGGTGGAATTTTCATTAATTACGTTAGTGAACCTGTATTCATTACATGATCAGTGAATTTCAATTATAAGTTACTGAATACTCACTAATAAAGTTAGCAGCATAATTTTCACAAGAAAATTAGTGATTTTCACAAATAAACTAGCGATATCAGTTGGTTCTCATTTTATATTTATTAATTCAGTGGATTCTCATATTCAATGATCAAATCAGTGGACTCTTATATTCATATATTCATACATTGAATAGTCACAAATTTTGCGTGATACGATTCTCACATTGATAAAAATTGAAAAGTTATTTAAAATTAGTGTAATTCCACTGATTCATGTTTAGAGAATATAAAGTTATCATATCAAAAATCATTTGATATTTGTACGATGTTGATTCATTATTCGTCTTTTATTTTTCCTTATTTTTAATAATTGAATTTGCTTTATTACCTGTAATTACTATTTATTTTTGGACGACCGTCCTGATATAGGGGAGACGATTGCTGCATCGATTGCCGCTTTGAACGAATATTTGTATTAGTTACTGATTTATGTATTCCTCCCTGTGGTATGTGGAGATATTTGTCAATCTTCCTACCGATCCTCATAGAGCATTTAAAAACCCGATAAAGAATATTATTCTTGATAGATAAAGTTAGATGGCTTCCTCTTGTATAGAAGAGGAGCGCTTCGCTCAATATTGGGTCGTTTACAGGCTGTTTCAGTTTTTCTTGAACCAACTTTGAAGCACAGATCTTTGCACACAAGCATTGATTCAATCAAATAAATTGTAAGTTTAATCAATGTAATGGTTTTGACTAGTAAAATTTTGTGTTCATAATCAAAATTCCATCATTTCGTTCTGAGAGACCTTCAAGCATGATTTCATTTACTTTGAAATGTCGTTTGATAGATAGCACTTATCTTTCTCTCTATAAACTCTCATATTAACTAGTTTAATTTCTATGAATGCATTTCCTTGTTCAAAATGCACACGGTTTTCGACATCTGATGCAACTAGCTCGTGTTTGGGAAAACAGTCTAAAGGGAATCATTGACAAGCAATTGCACGTAACGTCACTTCCATACTATAAGGATAGTAGATAGCTTAAAGTCTATTGAGTAATCTCTTGCTGCTGACCACGTGCTAAGATTTGTCGAATTCTATATTTGAATTAACGATTACGTTTAAAATCCCTTACGTTTTTATGAAAAACAGAATTTATATTATGTATTGAGAATTACATATTTTCCTAATATTCTATATATTTTATAAGCCAAACTAAATTTACTTTGAAAATACCTAGATTTTATTTAGATATTTTTTTAGTATAATTATACTCGTATATAAAGGTAAAAAAGTATAGGTAATATTAAGCAAAATATCAAAATAAATATAAAACATATCAAATAAATAATAAACTATGGAAAACATAATAATACAAGCCATCACCATCAAATATATGTTCAGCTATTAGAATTATTTGTTCTCATTTCTTATAAATTTACTGAATGTATTCTTATTCTTAGAAATAAAAATGACCATAAGATATTTTGAATGACGTTGAGTGACGTACTTCGAAGTAAATTTAACACTAAATAATTTTCATGTATACTTTAACAAAAAAAAAAAATCATGTATAGTTTAATTTCAGCAAGTTATTATAAATAAATAAATTATATTTTCATTTAATTTATTTGAATTCAGAATTTTAGTCGTTAGCTGATTGTGGAATCATTTTCCCAATTCGTTTAATTTTATTTCCTATGAACTGAACTGAATCAGTCTTTAAGCGTCCCAATTCTGGGTAAAGGGCTCTTCATCGTATTAATTGTTGGAGCTTAATAGACCACGCTGCTCATTTGCAGGTTGGAAGATATTTTTTCTACCAAAAGTAGCCATCTCATATTTCTATGATAACAACCGGGACCGACGGCTTTACGTGTACTCCAAGGCATGATGAAGAAAACCATAACGACATACATCCAGACCAGAAACAAATAGAAATCGAACACTCACCCGCCAGCATTAAAATGACTACTTGCAATACTACACCAGAACAGTTTTCTTTGTTTTTTTTCTTTGTGTCAAAGCCTTTTAATTTAGGAAGAGGATTATTCCCCTAAAGATTGGTAGATAAATATGTCTCAGAATTTCACCCGCGACATTCAAGTTTTCTCGTGACGTTTTCCTTCATCGCTACGAGCACGAGGTGAATATTTAAACAATTTTAGCACTTGAAAATTCGACGCCCGACTGTATCCGAACCCACAACCGAATTCTTTGAACAAAATATTAATAATTGCCTAGAATATAATAATTTAACTAATTAGTAGTGAAGCAAGAATACCAAATGAAGAAGAAAAAATCTACCATAATAATATTAATTTAATTAAAATTTTATGGAAACAAACCGACTTAAACAGACGTGACGTTATATTGTGTGATTATGGAAACAATGGATATAGATGTGATTGCAGTAACCATGGCAGATTTTCTGTCATTTATTAAAGAGTTCCGTTGTATGTCTCTGAAATTCTTCATCAGAACATCACTGAACTTGAAAATGTCCACAGGATGCTTTTCCAAACCATCCAAGACAGTTTTTTATACATTTTACATCGAGTAATAAAATGAGAACACCATCAACGTAGTCGAAGACAATTAAATACGCATTATTAGAGATAACTTAAAAACTACTTGTCAGATCTCGCTCTTTAAATCGGATCATACGACAAGCATCAGCTTTTGTATATCTAAAGAATAATCAAAATCAGTACACCCAGTAAAAAGTTATAAGGTAACTGACATACATAAAAAATACAGATGAATTGAGAACTTCCTCCTTTTTTTTAATTCGGTTAAAAATAGCAAACAAAAGTGACTTGAGCACTACGTGTCGAGATAGTGAATGTTTTGTATAATTAATTAGTGGTATGGCCTTACACTGACCTGCCTTAGTGGTACTACCTGTTGCTGGCTAACATAGATACAGGTGACCACTTCATTTTCATTTAATGGACTATCAACACTGGAATTGTATACTTAAACAAAAAAGTTTATGTTGAAAAAAAAATGTTAAAAACAATTGTAAATATATTGGAAGAACTTGTTTAAATTTATAATGTTAAAAATTAAAAAAAAAAGCTGAAATAATTTGTAATGGCAAAAGTTATTTTACATATAATTTTTAAAACGCTTGTAAAATACTTATTATTAATACTTATATTATAATATATCAATACTTATCTTAGGATGGCCATGCCTTTGATTAAGATGTGAAAAAAAGCACGAACCAGCTTTAAAATGTACCGTGTGTACAAAATAATTCCATGCATTTCAGGTTATTTGAACCTTGTACTGAGGGTTTCAATGTCTTTAATTTCTGAATCAATTCTGAACAGCGTGTCGGCAAACGCATTGTAACCGGCATGCTCGACCGACGACTTACGCAAGGTCGCTGATGGAGGCTGGATTAATATTACGGAAAACAATAATAATATAATATTTGGCGCGAAAATGGAGATCCAGCAGTGGACTGCGATAGGCTGAACCGAAGTGAATCGAGATTTGTAATTCATCCCTTCTCCCAAATAAACCGTAATAATTTCCGAATAAAATGTACCCAGTACCCTAGTTCATAGTATGAACTCAAATATTGCCAGTTTCAATTAAATCCGTTTAGTATATTTCACGTGGTTAGCGGCAGATAAAGACAACGACAGATAGGCAGACAGATAAGACAAAAAAGTTCATTTTTGACTTCAGCATCAATTATAAAGAATAGTGAATTTTTTGTTGTAATGTCTTTAATTTATAGAATTTAACATAAAAAAAATTATAAGGGGAGTTCAAGTATTACGTAATGCAATTTAGGAGGGAGGGGGTCTTGTAAAACGTAACAATGCGTTACAAGGGCGGGAGGGAGGTTTACACACGCGCTATGTAACATTATATATATTTTTTTTTAATTTAAATGAATAACTAGGAAATTAAAGTCTTCCAAAAAAAGTCTGAAGTATTCCTTTATGTCTTATGGTGAGTCCATTGATTATATTGTATGTCATTTTTATTTCAAAAATCTACAAAAATTGTGTTACATAATACTTGAACGTCCCTAAGTTGGCAGTTAATCAGACTGGTTTCATCAAAAACATTTCTGCAATTTCAAACTTACTACTTTTATTAATTATATTTCAAAATCTATGAATAACAATCTTTAAGTAAATTGTATTTATATTTTACACACTTTTGTGATCAACGAGACTGATTTAGCTAAAGCTAAATCGATGTCGTTGATTACAAAATTCTGAAGAGTAAACTTTTAACTGTGGCATTAATAGCAACTTTTTTATCTTTAAGATAACCTGCTTACAACATAGAGATATGAATATGCCTCCCTTTGTACCTTAGCTAAAGCTAAATCGATGTCGTTGATTACAAAATTCTGAAGAGTAAACTTTTAACTGTGGCATTAATAGCAACTTTTTTATCTTTAAGATAACCTGCTTACAACATAGAGATATGAATATGCCTAACTTTGTACCTTAGCTAAAGCTAAATTGATGTCGTTGATTACAAAATTCTGAAGAGTAAACTTTTAACTGTGGCATTAATAGCAACTTTTTTATCTTTAAGATAACCTGCTTACAACATAGAGATATGAATCTGCCTCCCTTTGTACCTTACGATACCTTGCTATGTTTTTTTTTTTTTTTGGTATACTGTATAGTTTATTATTATGAATATGGTTTTGAGATAATCTGAATCATACACATTTGTGGCGACATCTGGAGTTCTACAAGGCTGCTCTTTGGGTGCAATATTATTTGATATTTTCATTAATAATTCTATTTCTTGTTTCAAATGTAGTAAATTTAGTTTGATTCAGATGTTTTTTTAAAAAAGAACATAAATACAATTCAAGATACTAAATTTTTACAAAACGACAAGTTTACAAAATGGTGTATTGAATATCATGCGACTTAAAAAGGAAACGTTACAAAACCAGCAAATAAAAGATATTATTAATGGATTAAATTCTAAAAAAGTAGGACAAACAAAATATTTTAGGATATAGCGTAATTTGATTCAAAAATGAATTTTATTCTGCATGTTGACGAAATTATAAATATTTTTTTAACGAAACTTGGTGTTATCAAAAGAAACAAAGAATTTTAAGACACGTCATTGTCGATTCGTTAAAAAAAAAAATAAACGATACGTCATGACGGATGCACGTTCAAATTACATACGGAAACGAGTTTCTTCTTTCATTCGTAAAATATCAATGTAAAAGTGATTCAGAGTTTAGTCTCGGACGAATTATCCAACACGATGGATGCGAATACTTTGATCTTGTATTAGCTGGGCACGAGCGCATCAATGGATCCGTCACAAAAAATAGCGATTTTTGTTCTTTGACAAACTTGATTTTTAAGTCATTTAAGATGTATCCGTCATTTTTCGTGATTTATGATTCGTGTAAAATCGTCCAATAAAAACCATTGCCACCGTAAAAAAAAATCACAAATCGTGAAAAATGACGATGCGACAAAAAACACGAATCTTCCTCGTATTAATGAGCTCTAATATAATGTTTCTTTATAATCTAATATTGTAGATTTTATACGAAAGGAACATTTAATATTAAAATAATATACTTGTTGTAATTATATTGCTGTTCTTTAATTAAATATACGGTCTTATTATTGCTGCTAAAATTTTATTTGAATAATTGTGTCTCAATAAATAATTATTCTGAAGATGTAGCATTTAGGTATTTTATGATAATAAAATATTATCTTATAATTACAAAAGCCTTTCATTTTACAGTATTAAATAGGTCGTCAACAAACTAAGATTAGATTGCTTCGTAATTATTTATTTATTTTGAAAATATAAGTAAAGAAAAAAAAACTTATTTTAACACCACACTTACATTATGTATATTGATATACTCTTTAGAAAAAATAATGAGCTTCATGTATATACTTGTACCATGAAAATGTACATGGTACAAGTATATATATATATAATAGTAAGTACATCGTAGTGAAATTACGATGTACCTTACCTGTCTTTTGGCAGACAATGTTATGACTCTATAAAACAGTAGAACCGTTGTTTCAATCAATCTATACTGGTAAATTTTCAGATCAATGTTAAGGAACTACAACGTTGCGAATCGGTCTAGCCCTGCAGATGACCGGTCACGTCTACCAGGTGTCTATGATGATTATTGACGAACTGTTGAAAATATAAATTGATTGTTTTATATAAAACATTTAAAAATGATAGAAACTAGCGTAAACTTGTGAATGAATATTAATAACGTTAGTGAAGAACTTTTTCAGTAGTTTTGGTTATACTCGCCTCCATGTGGACAGATGACTTTAAACGGATTGTGGGTAGTTAGTTTGTAGTTTCTGGCAGCACACGACCACCAGTTTTGGAAGTCAATCGACCTAAGCCTAGAAGTAGACCACTATTGGCTTATGAAGATGACCTAATTAAGCCAACTCCACAATGAAATACTTAAAGGGCCATTCATGATTCATTTGTTTGTTAATTAATAAAATTCTACAAAGTGGTTAGAACGAGTTTGATCTAAACTAAAATTCATAGAAATTTTACCGTTCATCATAGTTAGGTCGTCAATACATAAATAAATTGAAAATAAATTAATAGATTGAATAATGATTCAGCTTCTTTTAAAATTCGCAACTAAAGTGTAAAAATACAATCTCAGTGTATGTTACAAGTTGCATCGTAATTTTTTAGCCCATTAGATATAACTGATTCGGCTAAACATTTGTATTAATTAAAATAGGGGTGTCCCGTATGTATGACAACATGAAAGCTAAAATAAGAACTGAAAGAGATGGAGAATGTTTTCAATAAAAAAAGGAGTAAGGCAAGGAGATCCATTGTCACCCAAACTGATCACAGCAGTTCTTGCACAAGTATTCAGACATCTCGATCGGAAGAATTGCGATCTAAACATTTACAGAGTACAATTAAATAATTTAAAATTTGCTGACGACCTAATATTGATTTCTTAAGATCCGAAAAAGTTTGCATATTATGCTAGAACATCTCATATATGAAAGTGAAAAAGTGGGTAAATCGGTGAATATTACAAAAACAAATAACAAACCGCAAAAATATTGAAATAACTATCAATAATATTGAAATAGACTATGTGGAAGAGTATACATACCACGGACAGATCATATCTTCAAAAGACCTTACAAAAAAAAAAACACAATAAACTTAGCATGGAAACGATACTGGTCTCTCAAAGAAATTGTGAAAAAACCTCAAGTAGCGATAAAAACCTAAAAAGAATTATTTGATTCGTGTATTTCACCTGTTGTGACATACGGATGCCAGACATGGAGTTTAACTAATTACAATATACGCCAACTAGAATTTTGCCAGCACAACATCAAAATGAAAGACAAAACAAGAGTTAAAACTATACGAAACCAAACTAAGCTGACTGATATTAATGAAAGTATAAGAAATTAAAATGGAGATGGGCAGGTCATATATTATTAAGAAATTAAAATGGAGATGGGCAGGTCATATATTTAGAAAGAAAAAAAAAATGGTTGAGAGATATAACAGAGTACTGTCCAAGACAGTAAAAAAGAACGAAAGGGAGACCATGTCGAAGATGCGAAGACGTTTTTAAAATTATAGCAGGTCCTGTTTGGAGACAAAAAGCACATAATCGAAGACTGTGGCAAACCCTAGGCTTATGCTAGAAAGCAAGATAATCTTAACGTACCGGTGACAACTATTAACTAAAATATAAAAATATGTTGTATATTTGTTAAAAATATATATCATTGTTTACGAAAGGCTATAACTATCCAATTTTTTTCACTCCACGCATGCTATATATATTACATTACTTATATAAGGTAAATAATAAATTTACATAAACTTAGATAAATACACGCGGGTGGAGGATCACGCCTCGGCAGGTAGATAAAACGTTCGGGGTTTAGGGCTATAGCCGAGTCGAGCAATACTGCCTTTTGCATCTTATCATAGCACATGTCTGTCAAAACACATGTCTAAGCACATGTTTTTGGGGTGTTTAGAGCTTGCCAACAGTGAGTACTTGCACAGACATAACCCAAAGGCCAAGATTCTCCTGTCTCTGGTCTCCTGGAATAGAGGATGCAAGGACTCAAACGTGACGAAGTCTGATTCTCCTGGGACCTGCGTGTTGCCACGGACAGGACGATACTGGCAAACAATCCTGATATCGTGGTGATAGATAGGACACGGCCGGACAAGGGTGTTTTTAGTGGACATTACCATCCCTCATGACGAGAACCTTGTGAAAATCGAAACAGAAAAAAAACGTGTGGAGTCCGCTGAAATCATCCATATCATTATACCTGCTAACGGTTTGATCTCGGTTAGCTTCCGCTCACCATCTGAGGCAAATAGGTATCCGTTACAGTTCACTCGCAGTCAGGATGCAGAAGGCGGTATTACTCGACACGGCTCGGATTGTCCGCCTCATTTTCTCAGCTTACAACCCAAAACCCTGGTCATCTGATCTGCCCTGCAGGGGCGTAAACCTCCACCCGCTTATATTTATCAATATAAGTTTATGTATGGAAATTTATTAAATGCCTTATACAAGTATTGTATTATATATATATATATATATATATATATATATATATATATATATATATATATATATATATATATATATATATATATATATATATATATATATATATATATATATATATATATATATATTACCGAATGGGTGGAGTGAAACAGTATGACAATAATAAACATAAAAACACGACACTCTATTAGAGAGTTCATGCGATTGTTGTAACGTGACGAGATCCTTACAATGCTTACAAATATAGAATTCGTAATTCCTGTTTTCAACTGCATTCATTAATATTAATTTTAGAAATTGATTAATATAAATTCGTAAAATTCTTAACAAAATTGTTAGCAGACATAATGGAATAAATTCCACGTAAATCTTAGAAATAATTTAATTCAAAAGTAACAAAATTGTTTTAAACATAATTCATAATTATGTACATAATTTTAATACCTAATATTTTGTATATCTTTATTTCTCATTACAGTAGAGCGTCGATTATCCGAACTAATTGGGGGATATGGGTGTTTGGAAAATCGGTTTTTTCCGATAATCGGACTACCTATATGTATATTGATTCAGCCACATATATTTACGTAAGGGTAAATGAAAACCATATTTACATTTATATATAACAATGAAAAATAGGAATTAAAGAAAAATAAAATTAAAAAAAAAGAACAAAAACCGACTTTAACAGGCATAATGTTATAGTATGTAATTGAGTAAACAATAGATTTATATGTGATTTCAGCAACCACGGCTAATTTGCTATCTCCGAAGATCGTTATCAGAACATCACTTAACTAAAAAGACGGCGCGGGCCTAGTAGTTCGGATAAGCGGTCGGTAAATTGTAGCAATAACTAAAGTAAAGACTGTTCGATATAAAACTAGGGTCACTAGCGACTTACCGATCTCCTACGCACACGTGCGATCTGGCTCGTTCTGAACAGATCAGCGACTCGGCGGGTCAGGTATAGAACACTACTATAAGAACACATTAATTTAGATAGCCAGCGTAAGATATATAATGTTAATCCTCGATCTAGTTAAAACGGGAGGTAGTACATACGTTTTGTATGCGCTTGCGGCAACGGTTCTCTCGGAACTGGCTATGCGCCCTCAACAGAAGGCGCTTTTCAGCTCGCAACACGGTGCGATCGACTACAGTAATATATCGCTAAGCAACCTATTAATAATTCAAGAAAAAAGGACATTAATTTGTTATCGTAATTATCTAATTTATGTTATCGTGTGAATGTACGAAAGTACGAAATAAATCATGTTTTTAAAGTCGAACAAAATGAACTTGTTCCGTTACGGAACAAACACCTTTTGTCTTATGAGAGAGTTTAGAAGACTCTTCTTCTACTCCATTGCGGGGCAGTGGACCAGCATGTCTCGGAATTTTTTTTCAAAATATTTTTGATTCCTCACGATGCCCTACTTCAAAGTCAAGTTAAATTTTAGGGCCATTTTAGTCTGATTTTAACCGGCACCCGTCTGTTATACACTCATTTGCAAAAAAAACGGGCGGTTTCGATTTTCTTCCTGGCTGAAAAAAATAAAATACCAAAAAGGTTTTAATCATTTGAACATGTTACTGGCCAGTTATAAAAATGCCATAATGTTTATAAGAGTACATTCCAAATTAAAATTTTTGACTGAGCCTGGTTTTCAAAGAAAATAACTTTTAACTACATTTTGTGGCGCGAATTCCCTATAGTTAATATCGACTCTAATTAACTTTTTGTCAATTTTTATTAAATTATCTGGTGTCCTTGACATTTAAAAGTATTGTTATTGCTGTTTAGCAATCTCGAAAATGGTAGATAAAGTGATAAAAGCGAGCAAAATTATTGCGCTGCTTGAGGAAGGTTGCAGTCAATGCTTCGTGGCTCAGAGGCTAAATGTGAGTCGGTCGACAGTTCAAAGGACCTGGCAGCGCTATCAAGAGACCGGTTCCGTCAAGAGAAGGCCTGGTTCTGGCAGAAAGACATGTACCGAACCACGGGATGATCGTTTTCTAGTTAGTCAAGCGTTGAGAAATCGCAAATCTTCTTATGTGGACCTCAAGAACATCCTCGAAGAAGTAAGAAATGTGCAAATTAGTCTATGGACGGTCAGGAGGAGGCTTCTCGCTGCTAATATACACAGTCATCGCCCGGCACGCGGCCCTAAATTACTCCGTGGACATCGAGTTGCCAGACTTAGCTTGGCTCGAAATTGTGTGTCATGGACTCATGAAGACTGGGATAGGGTATTGTTCTCCGATGAAGCCAGGATATCTCTGCATGGTGAAGACCGACGTCGGCGAGTGCTACGTAGACGAGGAGAACGCTTTGCAGAGGCATGTTTTGAAGAAATCACACCTTATGGAGGGGGCTCTGTTATGTTTTGGGCAGGAATAAATTCTATGGATCGTACGGAGTTAGTCTTCATCGAAAACGGTACACTAACTGGACACCGATACATAACGGAAGTTCTAATTCCTTATGCACAACCCGCTTTAACCGCTCTTGGCGAAAACTCAATTTTTATGGACGACAACGCTCGCGCCCACCGGTCTGGCGGTGTGGATGCGTATATGCTAGAAGTCGGAATTCGTCGTTTGGACTGGCCAGCTAGAAGTCCGGACCTCAATCCCATAGAGCATGTCTGGGACGTTCTGAAGCGACGAGTGAGATCAGTGCAGCCGGCTCCGCAGACCATCAGAGAGCTAAAGAATGTGTTTACCGCGGAGTGGGAACGTATTCCCCAAGAAACCATAAAAGATATACTCACTAGCATGCCCAGACGAATGCAAGCTGTGATTTCAGCAAGAGGGGGTCACACTCAATACTAAACTTTTATCTGCTTTTAATGTATTCAAGAAAAACAAAGAAATTAACGCGTTTCATTTTTATTTAGCGCGCAGGTACAATCATAGTGTTTTGAGCTTAAACATTATTTCTTAATAATTTAATTAAAATGTTATGATAAAACTGATGAAAACTATTCCTTCCTAATTAATTTATAAAATTCTGAGGATAACAATACCTAAAATTGTCAAACAAACTAATAGTAACTATAAAATAGTTCTTTGCTTAAGTGCCCGTTTTTTTTGCAAAAGAGTTTATATAAACGTTTTCTGTCCACTTGGCCATCTCGGCTCTATTAAGTTGTTCAAATTATAAATGACATACCTAGAAAATATTTTGATTTTTTAACGAGCAAATAGCAACGCAATGGTTCGTATTTTATCTAAATAAATAAATATTGGAGTAATGCCAAACTGCAAGATGAGAATACATTATTTTAAGTTGGTAGAGTTGAAAGATTTATGACACATACATATGTACATATACAGCCTTTAGCAATTCTTACAGTCAGTGATGTAGTGTTTACATAAATCCATTATACAAAAACTTGTAGTCGTGATCCACTTGCAAGATACAGAGGCGATATCCGTAGTGGCGTAGCTAGAATTTTATTTTTGCCACGAGAATTCAGGCAGATAGAGAATAAATACTATGCTATTTTTCTCTGAGTTTTTCTAATTGTTTTCTATTTTAATTTGGTTGCATCGATTTCCTAATGAGTTAATTCTCCACTATGCTAGATTAGACCGTTTGTCCAGCAGTTCTTTCTTCAGCTAATATGACCAAGTCCATTTAGCAGAACTATCTCAATTACTCTTAGTTCTATAGAAAATACTGAAACTTTGTTTTTACTCTGACGTTGAAGATATATTCCGAGCATAAGGAGTTTAACTCTTCAATTGATTTGTTTATGAGTAACGTCATTATAGAATTTGATGTTTCAATCGGATATATTATTTTAAGTGGGTTAATTTAGTCTTTGTACAATAATAATTGCCAATCATACAATTAATCTGTGGTTAATAATGTAATACTTTATTTTCTGGGGTTTTTTTCTGACCTACTTAAAAACAAAGATTATTCATAACCCATAAAAATAAATTGATACTTATAAATTTATTAGAGGAATATTTGAACAGACGAGTTACAAATAATAGGAATACCTAAATATCGTTATTACCCGATATTACATTAAATAAATTTCTCTTAATATTAAATTATAATTTCATATTCGTAAAAAAAGACACATATATATTCTTTTGTTATTGGCAACTGACTGTCAACTTATTTTTCGTAAATCTAAAAAGATAATAATTTTGGAAAAAGTATATTTAGGAATTATTAAATTGACTTTAGAGTAGAAAGAGTAGAGAGGTAGCATAATACTTACAGCTAAAATCTACACAAAAAAAATTGGTTGTCAGTAAAGTCGGTTTACGGAAGATAATTTTACGTAATAACGTCATAAGAAAACATTGAAAAAAATTTGCATACGAATTTTTATGAATTTAATTGAATTATTATATTATTCTTATTAATGAGTTATCATTATTTTGTGTAATACAAAGATTGAGTTAATTCAATTAATTATATTTTTTTCGATAAATTAACATTTATTTGCACACGTTAATTCAAATATTTTATTTTTTTAATTACCTATACAGATGAATTACAAGTAACAATGTGCTATTAACAATTTATTTACAATTTATATACATGTGTGATATTTAAGATCATTCAATCTGTGTTTTTGTTTTTCATTTACAATTCGAACGCTTAGGCCGATCGTGCCTCTCTATCGCTTGTTCCGCGCTCTCGCTCGTGACACGTGACTATTCTTCCTGCGTGCAGCCGGCATTCATCGATTTACAAGACGTTATCACGTCAAAAGAAGCGATCTAACGAAAAACAATATTGATGATTTCCTATATTAACTTTTTTAAATAAATAGGTATAGTTGTGTTAAGCATAATATATTGCATATAAATATTTTACAGTGACGTTGAAAATTTCACTACAGTCTTATACCACTTCTGTATTTGCCTTACATATGTGACGAAGTACAAGTATCCCGAAAGCGTAAATGAAAGTAACTAACAGGCGGAGTCGTTTTGATATTGGGTCGAGCACTTAATGCACACAAGTTTCTCAGGCAGGTACTCTCCTGCGTCACGCCGGAGATCACCAGCTATACGCTGGATCCCAGGAGTCGCGTTCTGGAATCCGTTGTTAACCCGAGCGTTGACCCCTGGAACGCGCCATCAAAATAAAATTACAAGCGGTCCAGTATATATTACGAACATCCACGGGCATTGCGTTATAAAAGAAAACACCTAAATTGTAGTATTAGTGCCATGGAATCATGACAATCAGAAACGGAGATTATCATTTTTGAGAAATAAGTTAATTTAAAATGAAATTTACGGTTATTAAGAATTTAATAAAAACTGAGGGTAGAATTGAAAGATGATGAAATCTTTTAATAACATGACTATATAAAATCAGTTTTAAGGTTCATTATTTTATTTATTTTTTATTGGTGTTTCTAAAAAAAATATAATTTTTTTTTCGTTACAAAAAAAAATTTAAGGTGATTTATATTGCCATTAATAATTACTCTTGAACACAAATTTTAAGTTTTATACTGATTACTTGCACTAAAAACTTTTTTTTTTTTGTGTCGCAGGGGAATCCATTTACTGATGATATCCAGGACGCCCAGGTAGGCAGTCCTAGATCTATGTCGGACTTGGCAATTTGGGAATGCAAAACCGTACTATACCCCTACGGGTTGCCTTTAGCGGCTTTTATTGGAGGGTCCCGAATCTGCAGGCAACAGGATCCCCCAGGAGGTCGCTGGACGACAGACTGGCCTCGGTGAAAAAGCCAGACTTCTCCTACATGGGGACTGTCCGGCTTACCTCTGAACAGTCCCGACGACGCCGTGTCTAGCAGGACCGAGTTCCCATCCCGGCCCGACACGGGCACAGGGGCGTTACTGGAGGCGCATTAAGTAGCGCCTCCTACGTACCCCCATTCATCGCCCACGGATGGAGGCCACGTCGTTGGCCTCCTCTCTCACCCGCTCGTCGGCCTCCTTCTGGGACATTAGTGTCTCACAGAAAGGGACCATTCGCCTTAGAAGACTCATTGTCGCCACAATCGTGACATGCAGTCGTCGGCTCCCTCTGGGCCGTCCGGCACAGGTACTCACCAAAGCAACCGTGACCGGTGAGAACCTGCGTCAGACGGAAGGTGAGGGGCTTGTGTTTTCGACGCATCCACCGCTCAAGGACCGGGCGAATGGCAGCCGTTACGCGTGTGCCGTACGGCTGCCCCGCCAGGTCCTCCCCCCACCTCCGCATTAGCGCTTCCTGCCCTATCCGACGCACCCGCAGTATCCCGTCCAACGTGGGGTTCTCGCCAAGAGCCCTCCTACCCGAGACGTATGAGTATGTCTCGGCAAGAACCTCCGCCGCAAGCTCCCACGGGGGGTCGCCGGCTAGAGCAGTAGCTGCAGCAACCAATTTTCCATATGTAGTAGTAGTTCAACTATTCTGTATGAGTCTTGAGGGTCATCTAAACTATCCAATAAAGATATATGTATAAGTATAAAAGTTTTAGTATCACAAAATATTTGTAACTAACTAATAGTAGTTAACTTAAGTATATTATAAATTAATAAATAAATGTTATGTAATGCTACAGTCTGTAAATGTAACGCAGCTGAGCATAGGCGTCCTCGGCGCCTAGGCGTATATATATATATATATATATATATATATATATATATATATATATATGTATATATTGCATATATAGAAACGTTGCTTCACATAGTTAATAATATATTAGTACGTTACTGAACACATGAATTTTAAACAAATTTAGGATTTTGAATTAAGCGGTGCTAGACAACTTTTCGTTTGAGATCCATCTATTCAACTCTCAATGTCCCTTTTTATTTATCTCAAATTAGCATATTTCTGTGTATACATTATAAACTGCGACATAAGCACCAAATCGTGTTTTAATAAAATCAAGATTGATGGTATCAAATATATTGAGTCAGCTTAGTAAGTAACAAGCAAAACTAAGTAAAGTCCGCACCAAGGGACCTGACTCGAGAACTTATTTGAGACGAATCAATCTATTTTTAAGCATATTCCATTAAAGGAGCTTAAATTTTGATTTGATACATTTGTAATAAAAACGTTTTGATGAAAAGTATCTTCTTCTTTTTCTTTTTTATTGTAATTATTATAGACATATTTTCATAAAATTTTAAAATTGTGTCCAATATATATTTTTTAGTTAACATTCAATTTATTCCTTTGACTACTATGACCAATTTATACGTTTGTTTTTCATCACCATCATAATATCAGCCACTGGATGTCCACTGCTGAACGTAGGTCTCCCCCGTTGCCCTCCAGAGCGACCGGTTCGAAGCAGCCACCATCCAACGGCTTCCGGCAACTGTCTTCAAGTAGTCTGTCCATCTCGCGGACAGCAGTCCAAGGCTACACTTGCCCGTACATGGTCTCCACTCGATAATCTTTCTGCTTCATCGGCCGTCAGTTCTACGAGCTTCATGCCCTGCTCACTGCCACTTCAGCTTCCAAATTCGTTGGGCTATGTCGGTAACCTCTGCTGGTCTTCTACTGGGCGCGTCCTCGGGTGGCGGATAGGAGGTACCACACGTCGCTCACCACGAGTGGTTGGGGTCTTCGGATCCTCGCAGACCAAAACCAGCAGCGGTGGGCGCGAAAGCGCAGGGGAGAGGATGGAGGGAGATCGAGGGTACTCTCTCCCTTCACTTCGGTGGTTGGGCCGCTCTCGGTACTTCTGAATTTGCAGAGTGGACCGGTGAGTGGCTCCAATTACATACGGTTTGGCGCGGAGGCGCGGTGCAGTGTGGTCGGTGAGGGCGTGGCGCCGGGAAGGCGCGGAGGGAGGAGGAAAGGCTCCTTGTCTTCTCTGCCTCGTGCAGAGTGGACTGGTAGAACGGTAGGGGGAGGATGGAGGGAGATCGAGGGTACTCTCTCCCGTCACTTCGGTGGTTGGGCCCGTCCCGGTACTTCTCTTAATTAGCAGAGTGAATCAGTCGAGCAGCTCCAATTACATACGGAGGGGCAGCCGGGCGCAGCGTCGGGGCGTCACGGTTGTATGCGTTTGCGATCCCGTGTCGCCCAACTACGGCGCAGATGACCGATGGGTTTTAGTGGGTATTCTGGCTTTTGCGGTGAGAGTCAGCGAGTCCTACATACCTGTCGCATACGGGCGGCGGGACGCGTAAATGCATTTCCCATTGTTAAAAAAAGCCTCGATTCGTCTGCGGGTCTTATAATTTCTGATTCGATAAAATACCAAAATAAAATACCAATTATAGCCCTCTCTATTGCACGCAGTGCGACTTTGAGCTTCTTTAAAGGCCCGTAGTTAGAAAATACGTCTCAGATCCGTATGTTATCAATGGTAACATACATTGGTCGAAGACTTTCTACTTCAGGCAACTGAGGTATGGCAGATCAAAAGACGTTTTTTAACATCTTTAACGCTGCCCATCCTAACTGGATTCGACGATCGACCTCTGTTTCGAAGTTGGATCTACCAAGTCGGACCTTTTGTCCAAGGCAGATGTATTCGTCAACAACTTTGAAAGTAGAATTTCCAATGTATATCGGGGTGGGCACGACATGGGCTTTCGACATGATTTTTCTCTTGTTTATGTTTTTAAGGCGCACCTGTTAAGAAACTATATCGAGGTCACTGAGCATAATGCTGAGATCTTCCAGGTATTCTGCCATTAGTACGATATCATCGGCAAATCGAAGGTGAGTAATGTATTCGCCGTTTATATTGATGCGGAATCTTTTTCATTCCAGGAGCTTGAAAGCGTCTTCCAATGCTGCGGTAAACAGTTTCGGAGCGATGACATATCCCTGTCTCAGACCTCGCTACATTGGAATCGCTCTCGTGCTATGCTCCTGTACTCGAACCGACATACTAGCGTTGTTGTACAAGCACTGCAATACTTCGATATACCGGTAGTCATAGAGGCACCGCTGAAAAGACAGCAGCACCGCCCAAGTTTCGATCAAATCGTAG
This sequence comes from Euphydryas editha, assembly GCA_036937285.1. Classification (NCBI taxonomy): domain Eukaryota; kingdom Metazoa; phylum Arthropoda; class Insecta; order Lepidoptera; family Nymphalidae; genus Euphydryas; species Euphydryas editha. The sequence continues at coordinate 19,311,145 of JAUPFZ010000005.1, read as the reverse complement.
CCTTTCTCATAAATACAATTTTTAAATTAATACTTTTAAAATAAAATAATAAAAATGATACTATTGTTCATCTATTTGTAGCGCAGTCTGTGCTAGCGGTAAGTTAGTTATTTATTATTCTTTTTTATTTGAAGTGTCAATTTGAAACAGGTTAATTTTTTGTTGCGTGACAAAGAGCGATTGCATTTGACGTTAACGACACTAGGTTGAGTGTTAGCACCCAATTCCATATACATAATAATAGTTCACTCGTAAAAATTTTGCAATCTGTTTCAAGATTTTTTTAATACTTTGTTGTTTTTCGAAAATTTTAATTATAAAATATGTATGTACGTTATAATGTTATATTATGTAATAATATATAATGATATATTATATTTATAATAAAATAAAGTAACATATTTAAAAAAAGTAGAGAGTAAAAAATTGGATTGTATAATAATGGCGTCTTTATCGCTCATTATTGATTATATGCAATCAAACATACGAGTTTCAACTGGCCGTTCTAGTGTATCTGTGACGAAAATTCTATTAACACCAACGGTTTTGAATTTGATCCCTACTCAGAGTGGATATTCGCATTTATGTAAATATTTATTTTAGGTCCGAAGGTAATCCTTCTCGATATAGGTCCCACCATCGTGCCTTGTAACAAGCACCTAAAAAGCCCACAACCATCCCGACTGTATAATACATAGTATATATAAGATAACGTTTGTTACTCTTGATAGCGAAATTATTTACTATTGAACACTATATTACTTTTTTTCTGAACTTTGTAATGCTATTGGTCCTATTGACCTTTACAGCGTCATTAATGAGACTCATTTTCAGCCGTGAAACTTGGAGGCATCGTTCGAACGGGGAGAGGAGAGAGTTCATTCACCTCTGTATCGAAAAATGCGCTTCGCCCGCAAGTCTTTTATGATGAGAATACGTTATATTTTTTTGAAAATTCGAGGTTATAAAGTAAAAGAATAAGATGCCTGTAGTATAATAGCATAAATACGCGAAACCAATGAGTATGTGTTCCGTTAAGCGGTGTACCTGATGATCACTGTCATGAATGTTTTGCTCGAATCCGAACTGCTCGTTGATGAGGATCGATAATTATCTCGTACAGTGTACTGAAAGACTTTAGAATACCACTACTTATATAAAAAAGCTTAACTTAGCTGTGATCAGATTAGATCAGAAGCTTAGGGTTATAATTTCTGAAATATATTGTGCTGCGTCCTTGCCCAAATATTTGGTGACAAATCAGCTACAATTATTAACTCTAACAACAGAAAAATTTAAAGATCAACAAGATTTTATTCCAAGGTCCAGTTACAAGCTGATGCTAAAACTATCTATAGTTAACCAACTTAGCTTTAACATAAATACCTATTTTCTTACTTTAAATAGTTAAGAATATAATTATTTTAAGATAAACATTTTATTGAAATTAGAATTATCTATAAAACTATTAGAGGATTTATTAACATATTTTTAAATAAATGAATTAGTTTTGTTCAATGTATAATATATAGATAATATGATTAATTAAAAATAAGAACAAATTCAAAATAATAATCTTATAAAAAATTCATCAATTAGGTATATTGAGATTAATAATTAAATTACCTTCTTCTCAATTTTAACTCTTTCATAAAAAAAAAAAAAATTAAATAAACTAATATAATTGTAATAAATTATTATCAAAAAAAATAATATTAATGAATGTAAAGTATGTAGATAGAAACATTAAAATATCTATACATAGGTACATATAATAAAAATGAAAATTGAAGAAAAATACCGTATTTTAAAAGAAATGTTAGTAAAATAATGTAATATACATATATTATATGATGACAACCGTTCTAGTGTAGTGGTGCAAGAAGTCACCGTAGCGCAGGTGGTCGCAGGTTCTATTTTCTTTCGGGGCAGATATTTATAAAAGAAATAAACTCTTTTATCGTTTCTATATTCAATTTGGAATTGTTCGTTTTGTTTAGTGGTACATTTTGTACGGTGATACAGAACAATATCCTTGTGCCTGTAAGACTTGCACTTTTAGACGAAACAAGTGCGTTAACCGACCGATGTTAAGTGATTATCGTCGGTCTATTTCAGATATAAGTGTAAGTCCTTGTGGGTCTCCCCAGCGTGCCTCGAAGTGAAGCAGCGTAGTTGATTAAGCTCCAACTCTTCTTCATTTGAAAACGAGGCCTTTACCCAGCAGTGGGACTTTTACGGAAGGATTCCGTTTATATTTAAAGTGTAATAATTAATATTAATAAGTAATTCATTGTAAAGAAAAAAAAAAATATGTAAAATTTATATCCAAAAAATGTAATTAACTAAAATATTTGAGAAGTACAACACAGTCATAACAGATGGCGTTATGTTACTAAGGAACTAAAGCTTGACTCTTACTGTCAATAATTAATCATTAATATCAAGATTCGCCTGTAATTTGGCGCATTGTTTGCACAGCTTCACCAAATCAGACATGTAATTATAATTAATACGGTATTTCCGAACCGATACGACTTAGGGACCTTCAAGAAAAAAAATATGAATATTGTTATCAGTAGAACTGTTGTGTATTTTCCTCTTGATATCGATTTAAGTCTCAATTGCACAGTATTTTTTTATACTTCAGATATATTGCCCCATATCTGTACCTCCTATCTCCTACATTACAACATATTTAAGTAAAAAATATAGACGGGCAACCAAACGTCTTATATAAGAGTCTAACGTTTTTAAAAGATAGTTTAATCAAAACCGATTGTGTATCTTAGAGATAATAATGAAATACAGCAATTTTTTTTTAGCTTCTAAACACTTCTCATTAAAAATGTATATAAATATTTAGAAATGATATAATTATATTGCTTATTGATAAATATTTTTTATGCGTCCTGCATTACAAATGAGAAACTATCTATTCAATTTTGTTCGAGAAAATCAATTAATTTTACTTCATACCAGACAACTAAGACGAATTAGTCATATTTTCTATGAGTTTTAATCTTTATTCGACGACGCGTTGGCGCAGTGGTCAAAGCAACTGTCTGATGCGCTAGCGGTCACGGGTTCAATCCCCGCACATGACAAATATTTGTATAGGCCATACAGATGTTTGTCGTGGTCTGGGCGTTTGTGCTTGTGTATTGTGTGTTAGAGACGTTTATTTTGAAGTAATTTTTGTATAACACAAACATAAGGCTGCCAACCTCCTATTGGCCAACGTCCAGATACTGTATTAAATCACATCAATACATTTTTTTTATCTCCTAACAACTAATGCAATTTAACTTTGTCTGAAAAAAAGGTAGCCTTTTAATTATGTTCAAAAACCACAGTTTAGTCTATATAAATAAATACATGCTGTAGTGTAACTGTATCATCCTGCAAACTACCCACAGCTGAGCAAAGGCCTCTTCCCCATATAGAAGAAGGGTTAGAGCTTGACCCACCACGCTGCTGCTGCTGGTGGTTTACAGGCAAATAAAGTTGTCAACAAGTTTTTTTATTAATTTTTTTTTGTCTTTTTTTTCTCTTCATATAGGTCGAATATGGATGTCAATTTTCAACACTTACCTTATTTGACTTTTTTTTAAAGAATAAGTAAACAATAATATACATATTTATTAATATTTTTTCCCAGAAAAATCTAAGCATTCATAATTAATGTAATGAGTATATAAGGTAATTTTCACTTATTTCAAAAAGTCATATTGACTTGAAAATTTTCACATGGGGTCATGAGCCGATGACAATGCAATAATACAAATAGTTTGTTTCATTATCCTTGTCAGGACACTCAGGATTAGCGATTTATCATATCTGATACCCGGTAGTGTCTTTGTACAAAGCACTAGGGAAACTTTGTACACTTATCAAGGACCGATGATAATGCAATAATTTAATTAGTTTGTCCCATTATCCTTGCCAGTACACTCAGGATAAGCGGTTTTGAATATCTGATAGCCGGTAGGGTCTCTGTGCCAAGCACCAGGGCGAGTACTGACATCTCCGCGGCCTAATTTTTTTTTATCACAACAATACAAGTTAAAAAAATACGCTTTTTAACTGACTTAAAAAAGGAGGAGGTTCTCAGTTCGACTGTATTTTTGTTTTAATGTGTATTAGCTCTTAACTTTTTACTGGGGATACCGATTTTGATGATTATTTTTATATTCGAAAGCTGGAGCTTGTCGTGTGGTCTCATTTAAATTTAAGCGAGATCTGACGAGTACTTTTTGAGTTATTCCTTAATAATGCGTATGTATTATATTGACTTCGACTACGTTGATTTTTTTTTAAGTCCTTTAAACAGAACTAAAAAAATAGAAAATAAATAATAGTTTTTTAGAAAAACACGCTTTAATAAAAAAACAAATGTTAGAAAATAATTTTCAATAAATTTAAATTAAGAATAGTTTGGTCAACAAAAAGATTTATTTTACTGTAGAAAAGCGTGGAAAGGCAATCTAGCTTTCCTTCCGCACAATAGAAGTCCAGCCAATGTACATCAGGCGTAGCAGACTAGGGAGGGGGGCTGCTGCATATCACGTGTCATCTTTGCCACGTCAAATGGTCGAGTTAACTCACTATTATAATTATTACACTATAGTATCTATTGCATGTCTTATTGTTAGACTTGAATTAACTTAGATTTTAATCAACTCTAAGGCTCTACTGCAAAATAAATTATGAAAACATTTTTAAATAAATTATGAAAACATTTTGAAAACAAAACAAAAATAAATGATTGACTGTTTTTTTAACAAAAACTAATATATTATTGACAATATAATAAAGGCATGTTAATTGAAATTATTTCAACTGAAATAAGTTTGAGAGATCTATGTACGTCAATAACTATTAGTTGTGTCTAATCAAGATACATATTAATTGACCGCATACACAACTTTGTTCGGGTAATTTTCATAACTACGAAATACGATATCTGCCTAGACAAATCATCTCACTCGAAACTTGTGAAATTGTTGATATCGACTAATGTTACAATATTAATTTATTCAAAATGAAAAATCATTTTTAAATTATCTACTATTATATAGTACTAAGTAATTTAGTCATAGTTGTAATTATAAAAAGTTTTAAGGTATACTTCATTATGTAACGAACCGATAATTCGGCTTCTAACTATTCCTTTAAAAAATTTCCAAGATACTTACTTCAAGACAGCTCCAGAGCCTCGAACATCGCCGACTGGTTGCTAGTCTGTGTGTCTTCTACAGGTTACATTTCGGTGAGTGTGCGCAGGAATTGCATCAATTAATTCCCCCAGCACCATTCCACCATCGGACAACTCGACGTGGGCAGGGGTTCCATCCATACGTGGTCGACATCCCTCCGGTTCGTACCTCGCGGTTCGCATCATCTTTCATTATTAGAACTGCAAAGGAATGGAATTCTCTTCCTGCGTCACTGTTTCCCGATGCGTATAACCTAGGGATTTTTAAGGCAAGAGTGAACAGGCATTATTTGAGTTTGCGTGCTTCACCTTAGACTTCATCGTTGTTTACCATTAGACAAGATTGAGGTCAAACGCACTCAAATTTCCAATAAAAAAAAAAAAAAAAAAAAAGATTTATTTAATTATCTCATTTTATCAATTACTCATTGAAACAATAATTTGCCATAGCGATAACCTTAATATATTATATCGCTCAACGCTGCCCCGCACCGCTACGTATCGTACTAGAATTAATCAGTGAACATTCGTAAGTACGACAATACGTTTAGCAAAAACCAACACGATGCGCCTTTCATTCAGGACTACGAACGTATCAAAGAGCATAAATCAACTCATAACTCATTGACGTTGCGGTAAAAGCCGATTTAAAATTTTGTTTTTTTTTTTTTGGTTTGGTTTCCAGAATTTATATTCGAGGCTTAGACGTGAAAGGATGTAATGGAATCGGCCAATTTTGCGAAAGAATTATTGAGATTTAACACGTCATAGTCCTGATGATATAACAAATGGCAGTGAATTCTACAATTAATCCACACGCAAACTACTTATTAAGATTTTTTTTTTATCAAAAAGAGATATTTGAAGAAGAAAGGCAGTTTTGAAGTATCAACAAAAATCCCTCGGTAGATAGGACACGTAGTTTTCAATATATTGATACCACTTAATTTTTGAATCGCGTATTGGATGAAAACTTTAACTTTTACTTAGAAAAAAAGGCAAGGTAGCCTTTTTTTCTTCTCCTTAATAAGTAGACTTGTGCCAAAGTGGGAGAACATTTACAAATCATAAGCGAAATATATATAGATAGTATATATATATATATATATATATATATATATATATATATATATATATATATATATATATATATATATATATATATATATATATATATATATATATATAATAGTAAACGTATTATATGGTAAGCTTGGAAATTAGAATGGATACATATAACAATTTTGTTTAAGTTACATTACTTGAGTGACTTCACTATGAATCTTGTTACAGTGACTTCATGAATCTAAATTCTGACGTACATTGCAAGAGTATTCGGTTCTAAGATGAGTTTAGCTATCTTTTAGTATTAGGGTTGAGGTGAGATAAATTTACGAGTCTGACGAAATCAGTGTCACTTTCGTCTAGAGGATTATGCACTTAAATTATAAAGGTATTATGTTTTACGTCTTAAATACTCTAAAATGCCTTTTTTATATTAAGTAATTTTTTTTTTCAATATAATTTACTGTTTTCCAAAAAAAAAGCATCATTTGAATTTAAAAAAAAATCATATAGATGTAGGTATAGGTTCAATACTTTCAAATTAAATTATCGCGAAAGGAATTGGAAGTTTAAATAGATCTGAGAGTGAATAGTTAACAAAACGTCGTAAGGCTATCAGAAGTCTAAAACACACATGTTTACATATTTCTCATTCATTTTTAAAATAATTTAAAACAACGATAACGTTATATAATCAGTATAGATCTGAAGAGATCTATATTCTATTCATTAAAAATATTGCTTCAAATAAAGGCTAGAATGCTAGCAACATTAAGCTGCAATTTAATTCTCAAGATGAAAAATGAACCAGTCTTCCTTTCACCGAAAGAAAAGGGACGAGAAGTTAGAAATTAATAATCTCTTTTGAGGTAAACATCTTTTTTCTAAAGTTAGATTTACATTGAAGACAATAAGGAAAGGTATTATGAAAGTGACTGAAAATCGCTGTAAATATTTATTTCGTGAATGGAATAATCAACGGCTTGTAATTTAAGGTCGAAGTTGTTCTTGTATATATAGATAGTACCTGGATGACCGAGCTTTGCTCGGTTAAATTATATTTAGATACATTACTTACATACTGATGAAACATAAATAATATTTTCGATATTACCGACATAATAGTAAAATAATAGGAACTGGTTATTTAAATAAAAAATAAAAAGAGCTCTCAATAATAGTTTTTCTCACAAAAGAACAAACTAAAAAAAAAGGAAAAATACTGGTCTGTAGGCACCTGGATTCGAATGCGGGTCTTCTGATTTCGAATCCGCCCGTTTCCAATCGGAGCTATTATAAACTTATTAATAATAGTGAATTTTAATTGCGTGAAAAAAGGGATAAAACGACATTTTCTAAAAATAAATCCTAGCTGGATCGATTTATCGCGCCCAAAACCCCCTGCATACTAAATTTCATGAAAATCGTTGGAGCCGTTTTCGAGATTTAGATATTTTTATTTAGATATATATATATATATATATATATATATATATATATATATATATATATATACCAGAATTGCTCGTTTAAAGATATAAGATTTAAATACGAATTACATACTGATGAAATATAAATAATATTTTCGATCTTACCGACATAATAATAATACAATAGGAACTGGTCATTTAAATAAAAAAAGAGCTCTCAATAATAGTTTATCTTACAAAAGAAGAAACTTAAAAAAAAAATTGATCTGGAGGCACCTGGACTCGAACCGGGGTCTTCCGTTTTCGAGACCGCCCGAATTCCTACCTGAGCTATTATAAATTTATAGATAGTGGCGATATTTACCTTCGTATTCTAATGATATTCTAGCAGTTTTTAATTGCTCTCGTGATTTTTTATTTAAATAACCAGTTTATATATTTTTTCCTACCTCCGCCGAAAGTTTGATTTTTGTCCCAGTGATGCAGGACAAAATTTACACTTTCTGACCCCGCTTCACAGGGACAAAACCCGAACTTTCGTCCTAGGTAGGAAAAAAAGTATGTGCAACATGAGACGAAAGTACTACATCCTTTCACGTATGTTTGCTGCCCTCGCCTTCGGCTTGGGTGGCAATTTCACATGAGGGACAGAAAGTAGTACTTTCATCCTCTTGTGACACAAAATACTATATTATTATATAAGTAAGATCGAAAAATATTATTCATATTTCATCAGTTACATCGTATCCAAATATAATTTCCAAAAAAAAAAAAACGATTTACAAACAAAAAAAAAAATACCGAGCAAAACTCGGTCATACAGGTAGTAAAGGGCTCTCAATAATAGTTTTTCTTAGAAAAGAGCGAAATTGAAAAAAAAAAGAAAAAATAATGGGACTTCAGGCATCGGGATTCGAACCCAGGTATGATTTCCCTCCTCAGTTATTATAACTTTGTGGATTATAGCGAAATTAGGTTTAAAGAGCATTTAGGTTTAAAGAGCATTTAGGTCTAATAATATTCTAATATTCTAGCAGTTTTTAATTGCACTCGTGATTTCTTATTTAAATAACAGGTTCATATTTTTTTATTATTATTTCGGTAAGATCGAAAAATATTATTCATATATCATCAGTTCATAATTCGTATGTAAATATAGTTTCCAAAAAACACGAATTACAAAAAATAAAAAAATAAAATACCGACCAAAGCTCGGTCATCCAGTTAGTAAAGGGCTCCCAATAATAGTTTTTCTCACAAAAGAAGGAACTTTTAAAAAAAAAAGAAAAAAAAAGTTCTGGAGAAATCTGGATTCGAACCTAGGGTTCTTCTTATTTCGAATCCGCCCGGTTCACATCGGAGCTACTACAAACTATATATATATATATATATATATATATATATATATATATATATATATATATATATATATATATATATATATATATATATATATTATATACAAGAATTGCTCGTTCAAAGATATAAGATCTGCAAAAACTGAACTGGTAATGTTTACGAACAATAGAATCTTTGGAAACTACAAGCTGCCCAAGCTGTTCAATACTGAGCTCCAGCTGGCTAACGAGGTAAAGTATTTAGGAGTGATACTCGACAGCAAGCTCAACTGGGGCGCGCATCTAGATGCGAAACTAAGTACAGCCACCATATCCTTCTGGCAGTGCCGTAGAATGATAGGTAAGACGTGGGGCCTCTCCCCAAAAATCGTTCTATGGCTCTACACAGCAGTGATACGGCCCATAATATGCTACGGAGCTGTTGTATGGTGGCCTCGCACCAAACTCATAACGGCACGTAACAAACTACAGAGCTTCCAACGATTAGCATGTTTAGCTATCACAGGAGCCATGAGGACGACACCAACTGCAGCGTTAGAAGTTATGCTGAATCTCCCAGCCCTCCACCTATTCGTAAGGCAGGAGGCAGCTTCTACGGCGGTAAGGTTAAAGACACTTCATCTTTGGAGAGGAGACTTGTCCCCCCAAGCGGAGGTTCTAAATGAGGTGATGGAAAAAGAACCAATGCTGCTGGCGGTAAGCGACAAACTTCCAAAGCAATTTGTTTTCGACAAAAAATATAAAATACAGCTTCATGAAGATCCAAACGAAGCCCTGAACACAAAGGACGTAAGGATCTTTACTGATGGCTCTAAGACTGGATCAGGTACAGGATACGGTGTATTCTCCGAAGATCTCAACATACAAATAGCCGCCCCTTTGGGTGCTCACAACACCGTCTATCAGGCGGAATGTATGGGTATCATAGCAGCGGCCACAGCTACTCTTGTTCGAAAGGTAAAGAACTACTCCATCCGAATCCTCTCGGACAGCAGATCAGTACTACAAGCTCTTCAAAGTCACTCTATCACCTCAAGACTTATCTACAACTGTCACCAATCCCTGATGGAGGTATGTAATAACAACAATAACGTAACTCTTCAGTGGATCAAAGGTCACAGTGGCTCCCGTGGTAACGATGCCGCTGATGAAATGGCCAGAAGAGGTTCGGAGATGGCTGCGATTGGACCAGAACCAATTGTCCCCCTTCCTACAGCATGGCCTACATCAGTCATTCGACAACACACGAAAGAGCTACATAACAAATACTGGATGGAGGTGAGTGGATGTAGACAGGCGAAACAAGCTCTCCCACACATAGATCGGAGACTGTCTCGTAAGTTAATGAATCTCACTCGCCCACATTTACGCAAAATTACTCATATTATTACGGGCCACGGCCCATTCAACAAACATCTGTTTAATGTAGGTGTTACTGACAGCCCCCTGTGCAGAGCCTGCCTGGAGGCAGAGGAGACGGCCGCCCACATTATTCTGGAGTGCACGGGCGTGACCACCTACCGGGCCAGACATCTGGGGTCACCGAGGACTCTCTCCGAAGTCATTGGTGACACCAGAGGTTTGATAAATTTCTTACGGGAGTTAGGGTGGCAAGATTAGCTGCCCACTCCCACACGCAAAATAGGCGCACAGTGACGTCGAGTTGCGGAAACAAGCCCGTGCCTTACAAGATACAAGATATAAGATATACATATTATTTCAGAGCAAATTTTTTTTCTCAAAGTCCTACCTGAAAATCTTGCAGTCGATAAAAGAAACAAAAATTTTGAGCTTTAACAAAGCCTTTAATTTTGATTTTAAGCCGTTACTCATCAAACAATAAGTTTTCCATACAAAAACGTATAAAAAATAATTTCTTATCTTTTCTTCTTCCGCTCGCGGAGTAGGTTTTTTTCTTCGTATTTTTCTACTCAATTATTTAAACAATATTCAATTAGCTTCAAAAATGTCCAGCGAAAAAAATCTTTAAGTTGAATATGTTTTTCACAAATCGTCATTCGTCTCGTAGTTTTCTAAAATAGCAGTAAATTGTTTTTTGTGACTAAACTATTGATGGTAGAAAAAAAGTTAGTAAATTTTGTGCTCTAGAAATTTGTTTAAAATCATTTTTCTGTACCACTCACAGTTTAGCTTGTACAGCTTCACAAAGCATCAAATTTTCAAAAATTCTGTTTCCGGCGACTGTAATAACCAAATTATCAGACTTACGTAAAAAGTTAAAGGGATTGTTTAGGATTGTTAAGGAATTTGTTTTTTATTGAATTTACTGAACTATATTCACACTTAAACCACCTATTTCATTAATTTTCCGCAAATACAGCCTACCAAACACGTATACGTACGTACAGTTACATGATCATTAAAAAATATATTAGAAAATGAAAGAATTATGAATACGATAACATGATACCAGAAAAATTACTTCTCCTTATAACCAATACCGGAATCAGGGTCACTGTAAGCTGTTTTCGTCTTTAGCTAAGTTGTATTAGGAAATATTGAATACGATGTAAAATCAAACTTAGTCGAACTTCATGAGTTCGGATTATAGGATTGTAGGAACCTTAGGAGTTCTGAATTATTAAAGCAGTGTATAAGATAATTTGGGAGATAATATTATTACAACGTTATTATTGAGTATATTATTTCATATATTTGAACATTCAATCATTTTGTAACTTCTGCTTACTTCTGCTACTGTAACTGTAAAGGTTTTTTTTTTTAAAGATTTACTATAGTTGCTTATATATTGAAGTCACTTTTCAATCTCCATAAAATATCCCAGATAATATATTTAAATTATAATATATTTTCCATGATAAATATTTATTCTGAATTGAAGGAAATAGCTTCGAAATCTTTAAAATATGTAATCAAAATGTTTAAGAACTATAATCGTTACTTAATCTACCTACTACAACTAAACCGTTTTTTTTTCAAGGCCTTTGAAGATTTATTTATTTTTAATTATTATTTTTTTTAATTACAAAAACATACAGTTTAGACATACAATTAAATTTAAATTTAAGGCAATAAGTAATTCAAGAACTAACAAAAAATGACCAAACTTATAACCATAATTATTATAGTAATACTGACTGGTCTGTTCGCGTAGTTGGTAGTGATCTTGCTTTCTACTCCCTAGTTGTGGGTTCGATTTCCGTCCCGAGTCTGTGCGTCTATTTATTAGAACTAAATCAGCCTGTAAGCATCTTACTGCTGTGTAAATTCCTCTTCTTCATATAGGAGAAGGTTTGTATCTTAATCCGCCACTCTGCCCCACTGAAAATTGATGGATAATTTTCCCGAGTAATGATCTATATCTGGTGTTTGTGATAACAAGCGGGACCAACGGCTTTACGTACTCACCGAAACAAATATTTTTACATATACAAATACCTGCTTCAAGTGGAAATCGGACCCACAACCAATGGAGTTAAGGTGACTACTGGCACCACTACAACAGAATAGTTTAATAAAAAAGTTATATCTGTCGGCTGTTACCTAAAACACGGGCATTAAGTTGCCTACCTTAGGAACAGACGATCGTGTGTTTATGTTGAAAAATATTTATATTTTCATTGTTCTTTAAATATGTATACAATCTTATATCTTTAAACGAGCAATTCTTGTATATATATAATCTGAATCTCGGAAACGGCTCCAACGATTTTCATGAAATTTAGTATGAAGGGGGTTTCGGGGGCGATAAATCGATCTAGCTAGGATTTATTTTTAGAAAATGTCGTTTTATCCCTTTTTTACGCAATTAAAAATATCATTAGAATACGAAGGTAAATTTCGCTGTCATTAATAAGCTTATAATAGCTCGGTTGGAAATCGGGCGGATTCGACATTAGAAAACCCGGGTTCGATTCCAGGTGTCTACAGACCAATTTTTTTTTTCCTTTTTTTTCAAGTTTCTTCTTTTATGAGAAAAACTATTATTGTGAGCTATTTTTATTTTTTGTTTTTTATTTAAATAACCTGTTCCTATTATTTTACTTTTATGTCGGTAAGATCGAAAATATTATTAATGTTTCATCAGTATGTAATGTATCTAAATATAATTTAACCGAGCAAAGCTCGGTCATCCAGGTACTACAATATAATATAACATATAATATATATATATATATATATATATGTTATATTATATTATGTGTTAATCGGTTCTTGAAAAAGTAGTGGTATTACAAATTTGTTCCTGTGTTTAAACCTATTTACTGTGCGATATCTAGGATTTGAACCCTGTCCAAATAAATTTATCTTTTCAAAACAAACACCAAAACCTCTATTTACATTTCAACGTGGACTAAAGAGATGATTGTCCACAGCTTAGCAAACTTTGAGTTACGAAGTACGTGAACAGTTATTTAACTTATATAAGTTGTTAAGCTGATCTCACACAAAACTTAGTTCAATTAAACAGTGACGTACCTTAGCTCATGCTTTTGCTACTAATTATTATATTCAATTTAAGAAGCATCTTCGAAATAAATAGATTTGTTTGATTTAAATGACTTCTTGATTTGCTTATAAAATTATATTTTTAACACTTTCGCTTGAATAAATAAATGATGATTTACTTTTGGTTCCAATCGTATCTGTTTTTAAAGTACTATGGTTAAAATTAAAATTGGTTGTTGTTGTAAAGTCGTTGTTTACGGACGATAATTTTTACGTGATAACGTCATAAGAAAACATGAATATAATTGAATTATTATCACTGATGATATTTATATATATATATATATATATATATATATATATATATATATATATATATATATATATGTATATAAACTACAGTTAATTCATTGTATCTATATATATATATATATATATATATAGGAGACTTTCTATAGATATAGTCACTCATCACGATATCTCTGGAACTATGAGACCTAAAAACTTGAAATTGGGTAGGAATATTCCTTTTGCCAAGTAGAGGTCAGCTAAGAACGGATTTTACGAAATTCTACCTCTAAGGGGATGAAAAAGGGAAGCAAAGTTTGTATGGGACAACGTGTTTCCTTGGTCCAATCTACTTCAAATTTTGCATAAATATTCTTTAACAGAATTGATTGAAGACGTGTTTCATATTTTATCGAAATTCATTCCCTAACGGGGTTAAAAGAGGGTAGAAAGCTGTTTTGATATATATACTCCTTAGTGCTTTTGATTTAAATTACATTTTATTTTGACACATGTTTGACAACTCGATCTGTCTATTATAATATATTTTCCAGTATTGACGCAGGCGTAGATGATTTCTTTTTTTTGGGTGCTCCTGATGGAACAGGCAAGACTTTATATTAAACGTAACAAAATTTTGTTGTAAATATACCGTGTGATTGCTTTATTGTAAATTAGTGTCTTATATAATATTTTTTACTTCAATGTTGGTGTTGTGTTAAGTCAAAGGTTTTAAACTAAATGACTCATCAGCAAGCCATCTGTAGTTCACAATGACACAGATATAGAAGACACCGAAGTGAACTTGGAAACATTTTTGAATTATACGGCATTAACACCCCAATTAGTACAGATTAGCACCACGGACTAATGTTGGAACAAGATCAGAAAACATTATAAATCATGTACCCATTTAACTTTATCTTACACTAAAACTAAGAAGGAGGAGATAAAAGCTGTCTTGGACTATTATTAAATATAAATATATGTTTGAGATACACACACGATCGTTTGTTCCTAAGGTAGGGAACATAATGCCTGTGTTTTAGGTAACAGCCGACTGATATAAATTTTTTATAAATATGCATATAAATAATTTATATAGAAATAAATACATATTACACCCAGACATGAGGCGGGAATCGAACCCACGATCCTGGAGCAGAAAGCAGGGTCACTACCAACTGTGCCGAGTCAATTAAAATTTAAAAAATAATTATTTGCGGGTTTATTCAAATCTAAGAGACAAAATCGTATTAACTTGTGGTGTAATTATACTTACGATACAACGAACGAAGCATTGATGACAGTTCTGGTGTAGTGGTGCAAGTAGTCACCTCAACGCCTCGCCTCAATGGCGGTGGTCGTGGGTTCGGTTCCCGCTCGGGGCAGATATGTGTATTTGTGCCAATATTTGTTTCAGGTCTGGGTGAATAGTGGGTTTCCCCACCATGCCCCGGAGAGTACGTAAAGCCGTCGGTCCCTCATGGATGCCTTATAATAATTATTACTTATGGTAGGGATATTATCCGCTAACCCGCAGTGGAGCAGCGTGGTGGATTAAGCTCCAACGCTTCTTCCATATGGAAAAAAGGCCTTCGCTCAGCAGTGGGTTATTTACAGGCTGATACACTACAGTACAGGAGCATTTGTGGCCTGCAGTGACGAAACTGAGCCTTACCATAAATATGAGAGTCCATCTAAGGGAGATGTTACTGCCGGACAGTTTTCAGACCTGTTGCTTAAAATAGGAAATGGTGATTTCCGGGAACCATATAATAATATAATGTATGAGTGTATATGAGTATGTATTTACCATAAACAAAGCTTAAGGTCAAAATCTTACTATAGCGGGAATATACTTAAGCGAAAGCTGCTTCTCTCACAGTCAGTTGTATGTTGCATATTCCAGAATAGCCTGGTAATTCTAGCACTCCGAACGAAAAACAAAAATTTTGTTTATAAAGAAATACTACGGAAGGTTTTCGATTTCGTTGTAAAAAGATAATAACCCCATATAACTTTCTCCAGATCAAAGGCTTCTTGATCATAAAATATAACAATTTTTATTTTTATTTTAATGTTTAATTAGCTTTAAATTCCTACTCTAAAATAAAGATTGTTATATTTTATAATTATTCACATATTTTAACATAATAATTTATATGTTATAACAAAATTAATAACGTAAAAAAAACAAATAAAAATCCTATTATAACCATTTTCGACTTCTACGCGGACGAAGTCGCGGGCTAAAATATTATGTTTGACAACTCAATCCGTCTATTATGAAATATTTTCCAGTATCGACGCATGTGTAGGTGATAAAAAATATAAATTTATATTTTTTGAAATTTTAGTTAAATACCCGTGCGAAGCCGGGGCGGGCCGCTAGTTTAATATAAAAGCTAAATAAAGTTAAATACTTTGATATGTAATACAAGAAATAATCAAGTTTAATAAAGAAGTTAAGTTTTATAACTTAAAGTTAGCAAAACAAATTAGATTATCACTAACCACTTATGAAAATTGTAAAAATATACTAAATAAAATCAGTTTACTTTTTATACGATCGTAATTATATGAGTCCTAATAACTTTTTAGTCAAAATTGTAATATAATCTATTATTACTGTACTCGCCGACCATTGACAAAACAGAGATTGCGTGCGTTTGCCGCCATTTGCCGCTGTCTCTTCTACTCGGACGCGTCATAAGTTAGGCCGACCGCCGATCGTGTGCCGAACGCTTAGGCCGAGCCGATTGTACCTCTCTATCGCTTGTTCCGCGCTCTCGCTCACTAATTGTGACAATGACGTCATGTTTTTCGGACATGCACCCAGTAGCTTTCATCAATTTACTAGACGTTATCACGACAAAAAAATAATGTACCGGAACAGTTCTTTACATAATAACATAATAAATCTTCCAATATTGCGATTAAAAATACCTTATTATGTTTTTCAACAATAAAGTAATATTATAAAATCATTTCAAAGAACAACCGTTCTGGTGTAGTAGTGCTAGAAGTCGCCTTAACGCTTGACGGTTACGGGTTGGATTCAGGCGCGCTAGGCGCAGATATTTGTTTCTGGTCTGGAGTGTATGTCCTTGTGGGTCTTCTCACGACGCTTCAAAGAGCACGTACAGCTTTCGATCTCGGTTGTTATCATAAGCACCTGACACCAATATTTACTCATCATAGATAAATTATCCGTCAACCCGAAGTGAAGAAGTATGGTGGATAAAGTTATAACCCTTTTCCTATATGAAGAAGATGACTTTACCCAGCAGTGGATCGTTGACAGGCTGATTCAGTTCAATTAATATGATAACTTAATCACTTATAGAACACGTGGTGTTATTAGGTTCCTTGTAATCAAAATACGTTGTTTCTGCCCACTCTCTTGGTTTTCCAAGCGATTCTTATCCAATGTCACAAATAAAATTCTATAACGTACCTCCCATTGACCTAGAATTATGCTAAGCCAGTCTTGTTCTGGCTTATCCGGTATCCGATATGTCTTAAAATTTTTAAACATATTTGTCCAAATTACTCAAAACATTTCTCGCAATATACAATGTTCTTAATACATTTTAAGTATCTTCAACTGTATAATTATTAATTCTTCAACTCTAAAATAAATCGGTTCTCATTTAATTAAAAGTCTATATCGGATTTTATCATGACGCTGTGATCATGGACATGAGATCATGGATGCTGTAAAGGGTCCAAAACGTCAATAATTTAAAATATTGTTAAACTGTAAATTTAAAATAAACGCGATAAAATCCGATATAGACTTTTAATTAAATGTCTAAAATAAATCTCCAATATAAAAGCTTATTCAAATAATTTCCAATTCAAATTGCATTAAAAGAGAATTTTACTAATTTACGAGTATTTATAGAAATATTCCGAGAAAATATCAACAGAAGAAGTGAAATTTGTTAAAAATAATTGCAGTATTTCCAAGTAACACGTACTTTGTTCTTTACAGGATATACTTAATAGAAGTTTTCTGGTAATATTTTTTCCAAATTAAAAACTACATTTTTTATAAAACTCTTTACTGTTAATAATATTTACTGCATATGGTTATACGATTGTTATCTCTCTTGTGCCAATCCGACTCTATTGCATGTTTTTTTTTTTTTTTTTTTTTTTTTGTCAAAGGAGATGAAATCATTATACTTGTCCTACAATGGCATTAGGCATCATAAGTACGTAAAACTTACTCTTCTGATTAAGGCTTTTCTCATAACAACGTTATTTTTTATATGTATTTAATTTTTGGGAATAAATTGTTTTATACAATTAATTAAGTCACATATAAATTATCCTAATTTGAGTCCTAACCGACGACTATAGGACAGTAAGAAGAAAAATACAATATCTTTAATCTATTCTATTAATAATACGCTTTTATCAACAAAAAACAAGTAATAATTCATCAATAAAATTATAAAAATGTATATAAGCATTCAAAAATATTTTAACACTAAAAGCATTTTAAACAAACAAAAAAAAAATGTAACTATAAATATTTGTACATAAAATATCGCTTTGACAATTTATTATTCAATCAATATTGATCATGCATCCCTTAATTGGTCACATGGCTATCAGAATCTATTCAATTACTAACTCTGACACTCGACAACCAACTACACAAAAATTTGTGTAGCCTATACAAAAATTTTGTCATTAGTGGGTATCCAAACCGCAAGAAACAGCTTGCTGTGACCTCTGCGCCTGTTGTATTCTTTTATCATCCTACATAAATGAGAAAAGTATTGACATTTATTGAAAAAAACATATTTTTATTTTACGCCTACTTTATTTCGTTTACGTCTACAATGATAACAGCACACTTCAACTCTAAAGGAAAAATTACTTACTTTTGTACGTGTGTGTTAAGAATATATATTATAAACACACACACGGTCGTCTGTTTCTAAGGTAGGCAACTTAATGTCCATGTTTTAGGTACATAAATGTTGTTTACTAATAAAAGTATTATTTACATCACCGAAGTGTATGCAAACAATACACACAAATAATTTATTTCTGATAAATATATTATGAAAATTATACGAGATTAAAAAAATCAACTAGTCAATCGCGTGGATGAAATACGTCATCCATCAATATAGATCCACACTATTTGACACAACCACTCTAGCTCAGTGTCAGAATACGCCAGATGTTTTCATGACCAAGTAGATATTTGGTATTTAATTATAGCTAGTTTCTGCACCATTAACCTCTCTACCTTCTCCAAGCCGGCCGGTCACCGTGGAGAAGTCAGACCTTCACCTCCTAAATCACGATCAAAACAAAACAAACAAGATTAACAATAAAAACATAAACATAAGCGAAAGACAAAAATCACAACATCTCTACATAGCCAGTATAAATGTAAGAACATTATTATTAGACAGCAAATTAGAAGAGTTAAGATACGCTGTTAAGTCAATAAAATGGGACATTATAGGTTTATGTGAAACAAGAAGAGAAAAAGAAACAATTGAAGAACACACCGATTTTATCTTGTTTCATACACCTGGGACGAAAGGAAGAAATGGAGTAGGATTCTTAATTAAAAAACATTTAAAGAATAGTATAGTGAATATAAAAAGCTTCTCAGACCGTGTAGCGGTACTAGAAATACAAACATCTGACAACTCTACCTGGTCACTTGTTCAATCATACGCTCCCACAGAACAATCCACTAAAGAAGATATTGAATATTTTTACAAAACAGTGCAATCGGCATTGGACTCAGTCCACACTAGAAATGTAATTTTGCTTGGTGATTTCAATGCGAAAATAGGGAAAGCCAAACAAAACGAAGGAAGGAATATAGGTAAATACTCATACGGAAAGAGAAGCTCACACGGCCAAAGACTAGTAGAATTCGCAGTCGAAAATAATTACTGCTTCATGAATAGCATGTTCCCAATCAAACCACACAAAAAATGGACATGGCGATCTCCAAATAGCCAACATTTTAACGAGATTGATTACATATTAACAAATCAACCAAACTGTATAAAGAATTTTGATATAATAAAAAACTTGAACTTCAATTCTGATCACAGGATGATTAGATGCGAATTATCACTAACTTTAAAATCACAAAGAAGGAAAATGAAATCCGGAGACTACACTAGGAAACAACTGGCTATTTCAGCGGACGACGCGAGCTACTGGGGAAATAAATTTATGGAAGCTGTTAATTCACATATACAAGTACAAAAACAATATGACAATCTAGAAATAGCGTTACAAGAATTTTTGAAAAAGATGCCACGAAAAAATAAACATATAAACAAATGTATAAATGATGAAACCAAAATTCTCTTAGAACAGAGGAAAGAGTTATATACAAAGATAAGAACAAAAGAAGTAAAATGCGAAATAACAAGAATAAGTAAAAAAATTAATAGAAATATTTTACAGCAAAAAAGATCAATACGACAAAGTACCTTCGAAAAATTCATAGGAAAATCAGGGGCTGTACGCAAAGCTTATAAAGAGTTAAGCGATAAGTCAGAGTGGACAGAAAAGCTGAAAAATAAACAGGGAATTATTCAATCAAGACGTCCTGATATCATAAATGTAGCTACAAAATTCTATAAAACGCTCTACACTGCCACAGATAGCACCTTTTCCTTCCCAGGCACAAAGTCTAATGAGTGTAATGAAGCAAATGCAAACGCGGAAACACCAATAATTCTTAGTTCAGAAATCGAACACGCCATAAAATCCCAAAAAAACGACAAGACCCCAGGAAGCGACAACATTACTAATGAAACCCTTAAAATATTATCCGATTTACTTTTGAAACCTCTTCAAGTATTGTTCAATAATATACTTAGAACCGAAACCACACCAGACCAATGGTCAAAATCTACAATCATACTATTGTTCAAAAAAGGGGATAGAACTGATCTAGGAAACTATAGACCAATTAGTCTCATGTCAAATTTATACAAAATTTTTTCGAAGATCATATTGAGTAGGATAACGAAGACTTTAGACGAACACCAACCGCGCGAGCAAGCAGGTTTCCGCAAATGTTATTCGACTATGGACCATATACAAGTTGTAACGCAAGTAATTGAAAAAGCAAAGGAGTACGGAAAGACTATATATATCTGCTTTATAGATTATACAAAAGCATTTGACTCTCTACATTTTGAAGCTATATGGATATCACTTACTCAGCAAGGTGTCAACCAGAAATACATTAACTTAATTAAGAGTATATATACAAAATGTCATGCTAAAGTGCGCTTAGAACGTGAAGGTACAGAATTCCCCATACAAAAAGGAGTAAGACAGGGAGACCCCCTCTCCCCGAAACTATTTTCAGCAGTGCTTGAATCTATTTTTAGACATCTAGATTGGGAATCGAAGGGAATAAAAGTAGATGGAGAACTACTGAACCACTTGCGTTTCGCGGACGACATAGTGGTGTTTGCAGAAAGTGCTACCGAATTAGAGAGTATGTTAAGTGAACTATCAACGGAAAGCCAAAAGGTGGGATTGTCAATGAACACGACGAAAACCAAAATTATGACCAATGGAGTTCCTCAGGACATTAGGGTAGCAAATGAAATAATTGAATATGTTAAGGAATATATATATTTAGGACAACTAGTATCATTTAAAAATAATACAGGAAAAGAAATAGAAAGAAGGATAACTCTAGCCTGGAAGAAATATTGGGGGTTGAGAGAAATAATGAAAAACAACGACATCAATATAAATATAAAGAAAAAACTTTATGAAATAGTGATATTGCCATGCCTGACATATGGTTGCCAAACATGGTCACTGAGAAAAGTAGATGAAGAAAAAATTACTATCTGCCAACGTAAAATGGAAAGAAGCATGCTTGGTCTAAAACTATCAGATAAGGTTACCAACTTTACTATAAGAAATAAAACAAAAATAATAGATGTAAGGAAAAGAATAAGACTACTCAAATGGCATTGGGCAGGACACATCTGTAGGATGAATAATAACAGATGGACAAAACGCCTAACGGAATGGATACCAAGAGACACGTCAAGGAAAAAAGGGAGACCAAGTAAAAGGTGGAAAGATATCTTCAACCAGCGATGTGGACCGCTATGGATGCGGAAAGCACAAGAAAGGGATATATGGAAAGATTTAGGAGAGGCCTACGCCGCAGAGGCGACTATTACTTATATTAGTTAAGATAAGGTATATATATATATATGTGTATGTGTATGTGTGTGTATGTATATGTGTATGTATGTGTGTATGTATATATGTATGTATGTATATGTATGTATATATATATGTATATATATATATATATATATATATATATATATATATATATATATATATATATATATGTACACGAGTTAATTATAAATGTGGATACACAATATATACATGGGTTAATATATATATATATATGTTTATACTACAATACTTACGCTGATGTTAATTGAAGTTAAATAGTAGTAGAAATAAAGGCTATTTTTATTTTATTTTATTTTATTTTATAGCTAGTTAGTTAGTTAGTAGACAATATAGTTAGTTAGTAGACAATTTTTTAAATCAATTCGAATATATTATATTATTTCACATACTCGTATGATATAGATTTATAAATAGTCGAAATATTTATAATATAAATATTTACTATAATATAATACATACTTTTTTTTTTTGACGCTGTGAAATGCGTTTAAGCATCTTGCCACCCGCAGGCGACGGGTACGTGGGACTCGCTGACTGCGAAGTCAGAATACCCACTAAAACACAGCGGTGCCCTCGTCGTCGTACAAGGACGCCAAGGGATCGCTGGCGCATGCCACCCTGACGCCCCGACGGTTGGCTCGCCTACGCGGGCCGCCTTCGGTCAAAGAGCACTCGCGGGCACCGTGAGCGCTCTATCTCCGCTGCTCCAGGGACCGGCGAACGGGGGAAACTGCGGTAGGTCATGATGACATAGCCGCAGTCTCCTCCGTGACCTGGAGATAATATAATACATACTTAATAATTTTAATTTCTTATAGTTTCTATGAAATTAGAGTATGATAATAAAAAATAGTATTAACACAAATTAGTATACAGATTTAAAGTTACTCAACGTTCTAAGGAAAGGGCTATGCTTGGAGTCTCAGGTCCTATGTCGCAGGACCTATGGCCGCTGGAGCAGACGTATCCTGAAGTGGAGACCGCGTGCCGGCAAACGCTGTGTGGGACGTCCTCTGACCCGCTGGACCGATGACTTACGCAAGGTTGCTAGCGGAGGCTGGATAAGGATTGCGGAAAATTGGGATATTTGGCGCGAGGTTGAGGAGGCCTATATCCAGCAGTGGACTGCGATAGGCTGGTGCATGCGAAGCGAATAAAAAATTGTGCTTTTAATTTAAATAAATCTATTTCGTAGGAATAACAATAACGTTTATATATAAGATTAAAAAAATGTATTAACAATATAGCTTTAAGTACTCTCTGAGGCACAGTAGGAAGACCAATAAAAATATTCTCGACTGTGATGACCGTAAGTCATTAAAAAGATAAACCGAAATATCTACATGAAACGATTTGGTTCACTTCTGTTTTATGTACAGTCCTTAACAATGATCATTAACTTTCGGTATGACATTTAATTATTTTTTCTTATTAAAGTTTAATTTTACTCCTTTTAGTTTAATAGGCAATAATGTAATTTAAATTGTGAACGTTACTTCGGTTTGAAGTTACGCGGCAAAACATTATCTCCCTCAGTTTTAGTTTCTTTATTCACGCCTAAAATTATATATTCTCGACAGACAATTTCATTAAATTCGAAGGATTTAAAAAAATTGACGTGAGACATCAAAATTTGTGTGTGTTGGTATAAGAGATATGTTCACAGTACCTTTCGGTTGTTGCCACAATTTTTTCAATAAAAAAACTCATTAAAAAAAATGTTGAAAAAAAAAAAACAGTTATCAATATGTTTATTTAATAAACATAAAATCTGTATTATATAGTTAGAACTGATCGGTGTCTGTTAACAAATTATTTACAACATACAATTTTTACATGTACAAGAAAAAGTCTTTTCGTATTTTGTATGTATAAAATTGAAGGAAGATCTCTTTGGTTGTACTTTTATATGTGGCTGGTTTTAATATCAATAAACATAGGACATTAAGAAAAATGAAAAGTAAAAAACACATTCCGGCCTTTTTTTTCAATTATTTTTCTGTCCGGCAAAATGAGTGAATCTAACGAAGAAATTCGACACAAACTATTAGAATTCTTAACTGTTGTACTCTTCTTTTGGTTTATTTTTTATTTTTTTATTTTTACCTTTTACAAAAAATAGAAAAATGCGAATCAAGCCGCGAAAAAAATTGTGATGTTTATAGATGAAGTTTGGGAAAAAGCGGAGCAAGCTCGGCATATTAGTAGTTACAACTAACCGAGGAACTAGGATTTTCCATTGTTTATTTATGTGTTATATTATCTTATTGTGTGCGTTAGTGGTCTTAACATAACGTCGGTTCGTTTGCTGGCATCCATTAAAAAAATCACTGAATTTTTTTCAAATGTTTGTTATAATTGTGTTCTCAATGTAATGAGAAGATTCGTTTGTCAGAACATAAAAAAAAAATTAACGTTTTGATCAATGCGAGAGTATGACCTAAAAACACAGATTTACAGTTTTTCTTTACGTAATCAGTGTTTTGCAAAACAAACTCGTTTTGAGTGCTTTTAAACCATACGGGTTGTACACGAAGCGTTAACTGTAAACGAAAATGTGTATTTGTTCTGATTAAATCCAGCTTAAAGCGGATTTTTAAGCTAGAAATAACATGACACCGCTGTGTTTTAATTATATTCAAATCCATCCCTATAGTTCTTAGAATGATATAAACAATAATCTCGCTTTATATTCGTAGTGAGATAAAAAAAAAAAAAATTCATATAAAAATTAAATTATTTCTTCTGCTCAGGTAATCGGGATGAATTATAATCTGGCCATAAATACTATTACAATTAAAAATTAACATTACATTTGAATTTGGTCGCTATCAGGTGTCTCTGACAACAACTGGGACTGGTGGCTTTACATGCTCTCCGAGGTACGGTGAGGAGATGCACAAGGTCAGATCACCAGATCGTTTGTTCTAAAAACACAAAATTATTTACATTTCTATCTGTTTAAAAATGTCTGTTTGTCTGTTTGTTTGACCATGCATCACTGTTAAAGCAGTAAGGGTAAATCATAAAATATATCCTGAGGTAACATTCAGTCTTTATTTTATCAAAATCGCATTACTCTGTCAAAAGTTATTGTAATTTTAATTTTGCATTGTGAATGATAGCATGAGAGAGAGAGAGAGAGAGAGTGAGAGAGAGAGAAGAGTAGGTATGTTAATACATTTGATCCGAAAAATGACAAAAACATTGTGTAAAGTTTAGGTTTATGTTTAAAGATTCGTTCTCGTAAATACTTATATTAGAAGATAAATACAAGAATAAATAAATAGGTAACATACATTCGTTGCCGTACTTACATTTTAGTAAAAGATAAAAGAACATTTAAAATTAAATACAAACCAATTGGCTACCTAGGACCAATTAACAAAAACAAAAAACCCACTACACTTTTATGAAATTGGTTAATAATAATTAGTATTCATACTCAAAACTTAATAAACAAAAAAAAAAAACAGTCATAACGTTATTTTCCGTTTTATTTTTATGATTTACAATACTATCATAATAGTTGACACTGATGAATAATTCTGTTGCGTTTTCTGAATCACAGTTAGTAGGTACATTCAGTGACACAACATCATACTAAAGAATGTGCATATGCGGCCACGGGGACATCTAGTTACATCAGTATCGATCTAAATATACCTACATTAAGATATCGTTCTATTCGATACTCAATTTATAGCAAGCATAAAACTTAATTGTAGGTAGATATCAAAATTTGACACCTTATAACAATTAGCCCATTTAATATACAAGCCCGAGTTCGAACTGGCCCTTAAGCGGAGAACAAAAGGGGCGCCGGATGAGGTTTGCAATACCATAATCTGCGGGTCGAACAGACCCGTATGCCATTATTGTGATTTAGATTGGGGCTGTACAGAGAATGTGGACTAATAAATTAGATCTCAATCAGAGTGAAACCTCCATTAGTTATTGGTAATACACGTGTAGAAGGTTAGTTGTAGCAAGTGTTATAGTAATTTGAAATGCTAACTGATGAGAAAATAATTTAAATATGAAAGACTGTGCTTACGTTTGTAAATTATATAATTAAAAAATTACTAAACAGATTTTAATAATTGTTTTATATCATTTGAAACGTGATGACCGGAAAACTTGACCAAGTGCTGGTGCAGTAGTTACGGCAACTGACTGCTTCGATTCCAGCTCATGACGGTTGTATTTATGAGTATACTAGCGGCCCGCCCTGTCTGCGCGCGGGGTATGTATATTATACCTATCTATTGGTGAAAACCGCATGAAAATCCGTGTGGTAGTTTTTGAGTGGTCCGACGACGGGGTGTACGTTCAGGTACATTTTTTCCCGCCAAAACAAAAAAAAAAGGAGAAAAATATCAGATCAAGCTTTAACCCTTCTCTGGTATGGAGAGAAGGCCTTTGCCCAGTAGTGGGGTTGCTATTGGCTATTAAGTGTGAGGCGTCAGTTTATTTGTTTATTAAGTGTAATTTGCGATTTAATTTGCGATAGACATGTTATGTATTATGTAATTACATGGTGTTAATGTTTTCTTAAAATGTAGTTTAGATAATGAATCTTTTCTATTATAGAGTGTGTGATTCTAGTAACATACCTATTTTGTTTTTCTTAATATTGTCTACATTGAAAAGCATGTTAAAGTTAATATAACTTTCATTAGAGTTTGTATCAAACTTACATAATTGGTGTAGTTAACTTAGTACATATCTAGAGCAACAAAAAACTCAATTATGTGAATCTTAGAAAGCGGCAAGACAGCGAACACCTGTTATCTTCGAATACTTTACCGAAATTGATCCTATACAGAAATGAACTACATTTATAAAATAAAATAAAAAAGTCGAGCTGTGCGGTGGGGCAACTGTCTTGAGGCAAAATTGTATGTTTTCAGATGAATACTGAAACGTGTTTGTTGAAACGAATAAGCTTAAATCAATCTGATTGACTGGAGAAGAGGCCTAAGAAATTTTGTAAACAAAATTGTTACTTGTAAAGAAAACTTATTTTACCTCTAAAAACAAACTTGTTTCAATGTTAAGAGTTGAACTTTTTTCAATTCCCATGAATTTTTCCATCCATTCCATTCTATTCATTCGAAAAACATTGTCAATAAGTTATCGCACAAAAAATATTCGAATTGAAAACCTCTCCATTTTAAAAATCGACACCAATATACTTTTGTTTCAAAAATTGCAATAGAAATATACGACATAAAAATAGAAAATAAAATGATCGGATATAACGGTGTCGCTGAAACGTAAAGAAATTATTAATGTTTTCGTAGATGAAAGACGAGTAGGGACGACTTACATTAGTTATTCATGAAGTTATTATTTACACGAATATCCCTAAGGTATCTCGCCGTTGTCCTTTGCATGTGCAACATTTTCAAATTATATATATATATATATATATATATATATATATATATATATATATATATATATATATATATATATCGAAAATCGCAATCGCAATAGCAATATATATTGGGTGTCCAAGCCGAAAACGGGTGACAGGCCAAGCCGTGACAGTTATTAGAAATTACAGTTATTAAAATATTTTTTATATTATAAGGATTTAAAAAAATTTATTGGAAAAACTGTTACCTGCGATGATCTTTCAAGTCCTAAGACTACAAATATTACTTTTTCATCATTTTTTTTTCTTTAATGTAATGATGACTAACCTTTTTGTAAATTAAACTTTAAAATTAAAACATACCTGCCTCAATTATCAATAAAATGTTGTGTTTTTGCCCAACATTAAATTTAAAATAATTACTACACCCAACTTTGACCGACTGTACTGTAAAAAAATGTACTACACTATTTTGCCAAGTGACTTTAAAAGATGGCGCATTTAATTTGGATTCCAAAATGATATGATACTTGCTGGATTACTTCTTTGCTGAGGAAAAAATTACTTAAAATATTAGTATTGCAGTCTAGGCATTTTTAAGACCATAATTTACAGGTACGAATAGACGCCATTTCGACAATGTGAGTGAATTATATACAGACGCAACCTTGTCCTTGTTTACCACGGGTTATCAAGTAATTAGTTAGTTTTAGGTGCAAGTTTGAAATAAAATTCTGTCATTGGATTTCTTCAGTTGACTTTAATTTAATTAGATTTACAAAGATTAACAACAAATGTTCGAAATGTTTGCCTTCAGCTGCAATTCAAGCTCTACATCTCCTTAAAAATGATCGCCTAATAAGACGGGCGTATCTTCTCGAGTTAATGTGTTCACCAGCTTCTATAACTCTTTGGTGCAGCTCGGCTAAATCTTGAATATGATTAGACTACACTTTGTCCTTTATCGTTCCCCAATAAAAGAAATCAATGAGGCTTAAATGAGGTTAACGGGCATAAAACATAATTCTTGTCGAGTAATTGAGTTTATGAGATAAGCACTCCGTTATAACAACAATAATAATAAAAGTGATTTCAATTATCTACCGTATGGATCTTGTCAACAATTTTTACGAAAAATTTATATGACTCTTTGAGAAATATTACTTATTATAACAGCTATTTTTGGTCATAATCAGTGAAGATATCGTATAACGAATACATAATATAATAATGTTGAAAAATATCCGTTATAATAATATCAGAAACCATTTTTTTGGTGGTTTTTGTTAGATTTAAAAAGACATCCTGTAACTCAACTCAACTCACACGTGACACAGCACGGGAGCAGAATGGAGAAATGTCAACTAACCTGATAAGCATTTAAATTCATAACACGTGAAAAGGCGCGGGATATCTAGATAAAAATACAAAAATATTTCCTGTCGTAATTTAAGAAAGAGCATAAATATCAGTACAAATTTTATTTGTTCACTTCGATTAGTTGAGCAGGTTATTCGTCTGATCTAGGGAAATTTATTATCAGAACCCGAAGATTATATTGGAATCTATGATGCTAAATGTTATGCCACGTTTTTTGGTTCCATGACGTTCAAAATTATAAAAGATAAAATTTTAATATTTATAATAAGATTGGGATTATTTGTAAGAACTCTGAATCCTGCGTGTTACATTAATTTGTTTAGTTAGTGTTTTTTTTCTACGCAACCCTTTTCGACACACTTCCGACGGTCACAATGTTGCCAATGAGGGACCCTCGGACTATAAGCCTGACACCTTCTTGGGACTGTTGCTCGCCCTCCCGGTAGTAAAGCAGGTTACCGAATTTCAGGGTTATCGCGTCTTCCCCTCTCTTAAGACTTCAGATAAGCCCAATACATTCCATTGTAATCTGTTGATTACCTTTTCCAGCTTAATAATCTTTTCATCAGACCTCAAAGTGTGAATTGGTGTGACCAAGGCCAGATGTTATCGTGGGTGGCAGTGGTATCTCACCCGGTTATTCTTCACACTCCTGCCCTACTTTTCAGTGAACTTTTGGGACACCCAAATATCGAGCTTTTTTTGTATCGTGGTCAATTCTCAGTTCCTTATATCACTATGTCGTTACTACTTATATGCCCATCTTGCTCCAATTTTTCAAAAATAGAATCAACTTTGTCAGTATAAGGTCCAACAGAGCGAACTGAATCTTTGACATCAAAGTTTCCAGACAGAAAATGCTTGAACCAACTTTGTACTACTCTTACTGATACTGTATTATGTCCATAAATGTCACAATTTTTTTCGCGACTTGATTGGCACTTGCCCCTAGTTTTGTAATAAAATTTCAGAATGCATCGAATTTCTTAATTAGATAAAGTCATTTTGGCGAACCGATAAACAATTGAAAAACGATATACAACCAAAGATTTCTTCATATGTATATACAAAATACGAAAAGACTTTTTCCCCGACCTATAGTAAGTTTATTTATTAATTTATTTTTAAATTATGATATTTATTCGAAATATATCATTTCGACAACCATTTTTTTGTATAAATTGATTCCATTGAAATCACACACTCGAATATGATATTTTTGTTTTTTGTTTAAAAAGCCTCCGATTTCTCGATTCGCCCAGGGCCTCGTTAAAAAGAGATTTTTGACATGACATGTGAAAGTATTTACTGCCACAAAATATTTTATTGTTTGCGGCGATTTCAGTTTTAGATATAGAATTTTTACAAAATGAGTTTTTAAAAGCAACGACCGAATACCGTAGATTCATTTTGAATATTTTGCACAGGGCAAATGCGCTGTTAAATTTAATTTTTTATTAAAACTATTGGTAAATTAAGCGTTCGGATTTAAATTGGTAAATAATAAATATTAAAAAATTAAATGAATTCATTTGATGTCGTTTTAAACGATTTGTTAACAGTTTTATTATATTTTTTATTCATTTTTAATAATTTATGGATCGATCTATTTCTATTTCTTTAAATGTTTTTTTTTTAGGGATATAAAAAAAATTTCAAATTACGCTAGAAGCGTCTTCCATTTTTGGAACGAAGTTCCTTATTATGGAGGAGATATGGATTTTACTGCGCAACCGAACTGAAAAAAAAAGTGAAACTAAAAGCGTAAGAAAATATACAGGTTGACTGGTAAATTACTATCAATATTTAAGGAGACTTCCGTACCGAGTGTACATGATTCTCATTCGAATTATGTAAAAAGACAGGTAAATATTAATAAACTTTTAAGTAAAGTTTCTCAACAATTATCCAATTATGTACGCGTCGTCTGGACACCCTAGCAGCTAGCTGCACTTTCGACACAAAACAGGTAGTTTACCTACGTCCAAACGCCGCCACGTGTTAACAGGGTAGCAGGATAAACAAGCATGATCCAATCCCCCTTAATACTTTAATCCTGGCTTAGGATAGGCAAAAATACTAAGATATTTTACTCGTTTAAGCAACAAATTTGTTGACTAGGTAAATGATGTGAACTTTGGCAATTTTTAGATGTTAACAAACGGCACAGTACAACACCTGTGCACGTGCCGCCGGCATGACTGTAGAGTGTCAACGCTTCATTTACTTGAATTGAAATTTATGAAAATTTGGTCAAAAATTAAGTACCTATTTTTTTACATAATTCGAATGAGAATCATGTACCGAGTATTCCCCTTAAATATTGATAGTAATTTACCAGTCACCTGTATATAACGAAAGTATACGTGCGGGCGGTGCGGGGGGCGGTGCCAGGGGCAAGGGATGTGACCGCAGGCTGCGGCACCACACTGGGTCTCCGCGTGGCACAAGCAGCGCCAGCGCGTGCTCACGACCGACGCCGGCCTCAAGCGTTATTTTACATTATTTGTTATTTTGTAAAATACTAAATTTCCTTAATACTTTTATGTACTTAAATAAAAACCAATCAGCAAAATAAAAAATAAAAAAATAAAGTCGGTTTACGGACGATACTTTTACGTGACAACGTCATAAGAAAACACTGATGAAAAAAGTGCGTGTGTAATTATGTACGCACTTAAGAAGTTATAATAAAACGATACGCCGAGTTCGTGGCGCGCGCCATCTGTAATTTTCACTTACAAGCTTGTAGCGTAACGTAATTTTTATTGGAAACCAATTTTAATATCATACAATTTTATCTTAAAATTTTAACTTTATATTATCAAAATATTGCTCAACTGATACGAAATACAAAGTAATTTAATAAAACTAACAAATTGGTAAAAGAAACCGATCTCTGTATATATGTAAATTTTAAATTATTTATATCTTGTAACTAATTTGATTTATAATAAGATGACAAAAAAAAATTATTACTATGACTATAATTTGCAATGCATCATATTTTCTAATAATTAATATATAATAGATGAAATAATAAAACTGAGAAATAAAATGCAATACAAATATTATGTTATACTAGTCATCTTTTATTAGTAAAAGCTTCTTTAAAAACAGTTCGCGTTGTAGATTGCGTTTCGTGTGGTATTTTATTAAAATTAATATGATCAAATTATATTTGAAAATACATATATATTTTAATAATAATTTTAAAATATATACATTTTATTTTAATCTTTAGAACTAAGTCTTATTTTAATTTATAAAAACCATTCTGCAACTTTTTTATGTCATACTTTACAATTAATACCTAATAATAAATTGGATTGTGTAGTTAATTAATACGTTAACAGTTATACCTGTAATTATAATGAACGTGTATGAAATATCTACGTTATCTTTTTGCTAAATACTTGTAACATAATTTTCTCTGTCTGAGCTTAGAGCGGCACACATAATAAACTTAGTTCACATAGGTATTTCAATAACTTTTCATAGTTTGTCTTAGCATAGTTTATTGTGCAGTGCTAAAAATAAACTTAGTCGTGTCTTCTGAATTAAACTAACTCGGATTAGTTCTGATTTTTATGGTATAAATTATGTGAATGCAATGTGTACGTGGCTTAGTCGCTTTTGTACACATAAGGTAATGAAGTATTTACGTAAATAATTAGATATTAAGTTCAAATCTAAGTCAAAAAATAGAAGTTAAAAAACGTCTTTTCATCTGTCGTAGGTACCTCACTACCTGAAGTCGAAAGTCTTCGACCAATGTGTGTTACCAATGATGACTAGGGGCCTTTTAAATAAGCTCTATGTCTCACAGCGTGCAATGGAGAGGGCTATGCTTGGTATTCCTCTGCGACATCGAATCAGAAATTATGAGATCCGCAGACGAACGAAGGTTGCCGACATAACCCAACGGATTTGCAAATTGAAGTGGTAGTGGGCAGGGCACATAGCTCGAAGAACTGATGGCCAATTGAGCAGAAAGGTTCTCGAGTGGAGACCACGTACCAGCACGACGACTTGAGAAAAGTCGCTGGAAGCCGTTGGATGGAGGCTGCTTTGAACCGGTCACTCTAGAGGTCGATGGGGGAGGCCTACGTTCAACAGTGGACATCCAACGGCTGATAAGATGATGATGATGAAGTTCAAATCTTGTCCTATCAGTGATTTAAGCGTGATAACATATCACCGATGTATTGAGAATTAGCCAGCGTAACTCTTGGTTTGTAATTCGCATTAACATAAGAGATATCAGAGCAACAAAGTAAAACAGATACGAATGAGACCAAGAGAAGTAAAAACAATGACACGACATTAACAGAAACGGTCAGACTTCCGCATTCAAGTGCAGGAAGTTTGTATAATAATATTAATATCCTTGACTACTGAGACGTATGAATTTCCAATACTCAGTCACAACTGATAGAGTGTGCTCTCACACCTATGTTCCTGCTTAAGCAAGCTTTGACTAATATAGCCTTTTGTATTCGAAAAATACTGAGTAACTAAATTAAGTCGAATATTTTTATGATAAAAAAAAAATATATATATATATATATATATATATATATATATACATATATATATATATATATATATATATATACGAAAATATATTAAATCTTTGTTTATGGTAACATTTCGTAGAACACTTTTGGGTCGGAGTTCTCCAGTTCCACGTCTTTGTAAACTATCTGGAGGCACGGCAGTGCCTCCGCCAAGTCGAGCAAAAAAAAAAAGTGGCACGGCCGTACTATCTTTTCTCGAAGCAACTCAGGCCATTTTCGACCGCCTATAACTTCGTTGTGGATAAAACTACATAAGCAGGCATTGTATAAACACGGTATATTTCAAATTTCATTCAATTTGAACCAGTAGTTTAAGAATTATAATTAGTCAAAGTTTCGAATTTTGTCACTCACTGACTGACCGATCATCAAAACTCTAAGGCACTTCTAGCAGACATAAAAGCTTCAAATTTAGAATACCATTAGTGTTTAGTATATAAACCAAGGAAAAATTCAAATATTTTGCAATTTCGGTACAGTTTTCTAGATACACCAACTGCATAAATAACTTTGTAATCCCATATAAATATATAGGATTACAAAGTTACATTTGCAGTGAATGAATCAATGTACCCGTACAAGTATAACATAGTGGAATAATAGGTGTAGATAGGTACCTAGATATAATTATCTTCAAAGGTAACCTGTAAAATGGTCAACGGAATGAAAAAGCAAGAATGGGACATGTCTTATGTAGCTGTACCAAAATCACGCAAAGTATTAAAGAACACTAATAAATCATAACCGCGACTGGCTGAGGTGATTTGCCCGTTCCACGGCTTCCACGCTTCCCGTACGTAAGTTATTTTATTTTATTCAGTTGGCAGCTATATTAAACCTATCCCTCTAATCGGTTTCTACACTGCATTGTAGCAAAACGCTCAATCGCTTGGCGGCACGTCTTTTAACTATCCACTACCAAAGACTCCCACCAAAGCAGATCAGAGAAATAAAATTTACTCTGCCGGGGATTGAACCCGGGATCTCCCGCTTAATATACAACAGCGCGCACCATTTCGCCAGCGTGATCATCATTTTTGAGTTCATATAATTATGTCATTATTAGAATGCACCTGATTGATTAAGTGAGTCATAACAGCAATAACTGTTAATTAATGTATATTAATATTAAATAAATAAAAATAAATATAGAAAATAAGGACTCAAAATAACTTTTGTATTTTAAAGCTATAACTTCTTGATGAGAGTAAATTTTTATACGATGCGCGTGTACTCTGTGACAAAAAACCGACAACATAAAGCTAAGTAGTAGGCGCCGCGCAATTGCGCTAACTTACTTCATTGCGCTGGATGTGTCAACTCACTTTTTACAAGCTTTTATTTTGTTTCACCTGTCTCGATATTTGTCATCAAATCTTGCAAATTAAATTTGATCCAAAATAATAGTAAATCATGTGACAATGCAATATTATGATTACATGGTGCTGATTTGACGGAGGAGCTAGAAGGTAGCCAAAGGAAGGATTTTGGGCCCGTTTGAGTCCTCTAGACGAGTAAGTTTGTCTTTCAATGGTAACCAGGGTCTGGTGATATAGTTGGAATGTGGTCATAGGAACTCAGTAATGAAACGACGCAACCCCATCGAGTTTTGGCTTGTTTGGTTCGTCTTATCGAATACTTTGTTTTGAAATGTTTACCAGGGTCTGATTTGATAATAGAGCTGGAAGGTGGCTATAGGAACTTCGCAATGAAACGACACAAACTCATCGAGTTCGGGCTCGTTTGGATCGTCTTGATGAGTAGTTTGTCTTTAAATGGTAACCAGGGTCTGGTGATGGAGCTGGAATGTGGTAATAGGAACACCCTAATGAAAACTACGCAACCCCATCGAGTTTCAATTCGTTTTATTCGCCTTGACGAGTACTTTATTTTTAGATGGTTACCAGGGTTTGATCGGATGATGGAGCTGTAAGGTTGTCAAAGGGACTTCGCAATGAAACTAAACAACCTCATCGAGTTAGGGCTCGTTTCAATCCTCTTGACCAGTAGTTTATCTTTCAATGGTAACCAGGGTCTGATGATGTAGCTAAAAGGTGGTCAAAGGAAGTCAGTAATGAAACGATGCAACCCCATCGAGTTTCAGCTCGTTTAATTCGGCTTGACAAGTATTTTGTTTCAAGACGGTTACCAGGGTCTGATCTGATGATGGAGCTGAGAGGTGGCAATAGGAACTTTGCAATAAAACGACACAACCTCATCGAGTTCGGGCTCGTTTGAATCGTCTTGACGAGTAATTTATCTTCTAATGCTAACCAGAGTCTGATGATGGAGCTGGAAGGTGGTCATAGGAACTCTATAATGAAATGACGCAACCACAACGAATTTAGGCTCGTTGATTCGTCTTGACGTGTACTTTGTTTTTAGATAGTTACCAGGGTCTAATCTGATAATGGAGTTGGAACGCAGTCATAAGAACTTCGCAATGAAACGACACAGCTTCATCGAGTTCGGGCTCGTTTGAATCCTCTAGACGAGTAGTTTGTCTTTCAATGGTAACCAGGGTTTGATTATGTAGCTAGAAGGTGGTCATAGGAACTCTGTAATAAAACGACACACCCCAATCGAGTTTCGGCTCCTTTGATTCGTCTTGACGAGTACTTTGTTTTAGTGGGTTTTCAGGGTCTGTTTACAGATGGCGCGCACCAACCATTAACTCGGCGCATCGTCTTATTATAAGTATAACTTTTTACGTACGTACATAAGTATACATTCACTTTTTTAAATATTTTTTAAAAGTTTATTTTTATGGAAGTTTAGGTGTAAAAAATCGACAGCAATCTGACAACACTATTTCCGGCTAAACATATTTCATTCATCTCTCTTGTCAAGTATTTCAAGTTGTCAACTTGAGATCACAATATGTATGACATGACAATCAAATTATATATCTGTATCGTATCGGAAAAGAAAAAGAGGAAGAATATCTACAAAAATAAGAAAAGCTCATTAGACCTAGCGAAGGCTTTAAGAAAATACATTGTTGATATTAAAGAAGTAGAAGACACCGGAAAGGAAAATAAGTAGGACTGTCTACAAAAAGAAATGAGATGCCATCAAAAACATAACTTGTAAAAAGAAACCAAGTCTCGCAACTCACTTCTTCTTCCGTAAAAAGTTGTGAGATCCATGTAATACCAAGTCGGCTAATTTATTCAAACCCTACTTAAGGGTTTTTCTGTTTTAAGTTATTACGTTAGTAGCTAACCTAACAACATCGTATAGTGATCATATCAATATTAAAAATCTTTGATGTTTTAAATAAATAGATTGACTTGGCAATCGCATGAAAACAATGTATCTAAGAAGTAACACATAGGAATATTATATTAAATTAGATTGTTTAGTGCGATTGCCAAGTCAGTCTATTTATTTAAAACATCAAAGATTTTTAATATTGATATGATCACTATACGATGTTGTTAGGTTAGCTACTAACGTAATAACTTAAAACAGAAGAACCCTTAAGTAGGGTTTGAATAAAGTAGCCGACTTGGTATTACATGGATCTCACAACTTTTTACGGAAGAAGAAGTGAGTTGCGAGACTTGGTTTCTTTTTACAAGTTATGTTTTTGATGGCATCTACGTTTTCCAGTACGTGTGACGTCTTCCACGATTCAATATATAGTTTTAAGAAGTCTATAACTAAACATGTAAACAAGTAAATTCCTGTTACCTATGTCTATTAGTATACTTTTGAGCATTTCAGAACACATTTTTTTTTAATTTGTTTTAATTCTTGTTCTTGTTTATCTCGTTTTGTTTAATGCATGCTGTGCTTATCAGTAAGTAGTTGTGCAATTGTATTGTCATTTTTTTTTGTATTTTTATGTTTGTATTTATAAAATTGTAACAACTGTTGGTAATTCATAAATAAATAAATAAATAAAGGTTACAAATATTTAAATAGTTCGGCCCCGTCATACACAAAATATACTAATCCCATTACGTATTCCCCACCGACGCTTAACGTCCAATTTATCAATGCGGTTACAATGTCCCCAAATCCGATCAACGATGAGCCGCAATCATATTTCAGTCGCCAAGAAGTCGTGCCAGACATTTTACAATTACAAACTATATGCACTTTTGCCTTGAACCTATTTTATTGACTTTATCGCTGTTAGCCAGCGCCGAAGCCATAAAATCGTCCATACCCGAAGATTGCGTCCAGAAGTAATATACTGACTAAAATGTTGACTTACATTTACAATAAAATCGACATTCAACATGGATGGAATACATGATAAATATTATAAAATTTTTAGATGAAATGAAAATTTCATCTAAAAATTTTATACGTGAAAAACTGTGTATGGAATATAATTATAATGTGCATATAAACGTTTAACTAGTGGGCTATTATTAAGGAGAAAAGGACGTGCATTATACTTCTACACGTTTAATATTTTAAGGAGAAGGATAGAAGCTTAATGTGCAATCACTCAGTTAACGAATAACATACATGTCAACCTGTCTCGGACCCAGTTTCTTCCGAAAGACACCGTTTTAAGGACATTTTACATAGTCTGTGTGTAAGGACAAAGGAATTTAAAATTAATTTATCCACCACATTAATCTATAAAAAAAATATAGATCAATGATCCACCACCGAATTTTAAATTAAACTACCCACTGGGCCTTCACTAAAAGTTTCCACACTGGTTAATATAATATCACAATATATTATCACAATAATATACGACTTTTTTATTTTTTATTTTATCTAACTGCTTGTGATCTGCTGCTTGTGCTGCGCACCACCCGTTCAATAATATATACAATATACGTACACATAATATAAAACCCTACTTATATAAAGCAAATAATAAATTTACATAAACTTACATAGAAAAATATAAGCGGATTGTAGGGTTACGCCCCGTCAGGGAGATCAAACGGCTGGCGATTAGGGCCGTAGGCTGAGAAATCGGCGGACAATCCTAGCCGAGTCGCGCAATACCTACCGGTTTTTGCATCCTGGCTGCGGGCGAACCATCACGGATACCCAGCTACCTCAAATGGTGAGCGAGGCTAACCAACAAACAGTTGGCAGATATTATGATAGGGATGATTTCAGCGCACTCCACACACTACATGTCGACAATCTCGTACGGCAGATCTAGATATTTACCTTTTTTCTCTGTTTTGGCTTTCACGAGGTTCTCTTCATTCGGAATAGTAATATCCTAGCTCACTAAAACCAACTTCGATCGTGCCCTATCCATTACCAATATATCAAGCTTGTTCGCCAGTATCGTCCTGTCTATGGCGATAGGCAGGTCCCAGTAGAGCCGACTTCGTTGCGTTCGAGTACTCGCACCAATGTGCACTGATAATACGGTATCATCTGTTCCAGGATACCGTACATTAGAGCAAGCCCTTGATGAAGATTCTTGGCCGCTTGGTTATGTGTTTGCAACTACTCAGTGTTGGTAAGCGCTAAACAACCCCAAAAGCACATGTCTGAGTAACTCGCCGACATGACGATAAGCTTGGCAGAAGTTGGGAGTGCCATTTTTCAGAATATGCTTTCGGTAGTTGTTTGTCTTCACCACCTGATCCTGTATTACACAGACAAAACCTTCGGTTCCCCCAAAGAGGTCCCTGATTTGCAGCCACTAAATGGAGGCTTTTACATCTTTACATCTTTTTTTTTTGAGCAGTAAAATACTCACTCGGCGAATTGCTTACGCTTCCCGAGGAGGATGGGTCGGTGTTATGCAGCCTTAGTTGCTTTTAGTCGCCTTTTATGACACCCTAGGCTGAGGATGGGTTAGGCCTATTCTACTCTGCCGGGAACCACACGGCGTTTATTATTATTATAATAAACGAACGTTGGATGAAAAAGTTAGTCAAAAATAATATTCTGAGTAAAATATTATAACATAGCATTTATTGTACAATCGCAACAGCACTATTGTACAATCGCAACGCAAGCGATTCAAGAAAGCACTTCAATATATGCTTTCAAAGACAAATTAAAAATTCATTATCTCTCCGAAGTGACTAACAATTTATGAGACGTCGAAAGTACCTTTGTATGTATGTTTATGTCTTTATATATGTATGTATCTATGTATGTAGGTTTGTATGTATGTATGTATGTTTATGTACGAATGAATGTATGTACGTATTTATATGTACCTATATAGTATACGTAGTGTATGTATCTTAATTTATATAAGTAGGTTGAGCATATATTTTAAACTTTAGTTTAATGTCTTTTTATTTTCTCTTTTCTTCTCTTGCACAACAAACCCCGCGGTAACATTAATCTCTTACCATCATGGGTAGAGATCTCTTCTAGAGATAAGTTCGCCCTGGCCAAAACTCATTGTACATTACAAAATATTGTAAACAATTTTTTTTACTATGGAATATATATATAAAATAAAATTGCCATATAATTACAAAAAATATACTAAATCCAAATCAAACAGCCGAAAATATTAGTTGTAATATAAAATACTCGTACTTAAAAAAAAAATATAAAGCCAATTATTTACATAACAAGTACAGACCACGTTCCGGCGTATATTCGAGTGCAGAAATGTAACCGTATTTTTTTAGTAAGTGGCCAGCCTCTTGAAGCCACGCTAGTTTCATCGTCCATATTACTAGAGCCACTTTTGTACTCGTATGGTTCTCAATTCTGAAACTACAAAATATTTATTTTAAAAATGTTTATACATATACTTGTTTTTTTTTTCTTTTCTTTTTTTTTGTTTCGTACACGTTACATAGTGTAAGAATTTTCTAATAAATGTATGGGTAAGTTTTTTTTTTTACGTCAGTGTCCATAAAGGTTTTAGTATAAATAAGGTACTTGGTATAAATAAATCTAAAAAGAATAAATTAGATTCTAAAGTATTACTTTCATTACAACTCAACAAATTTTAATTTTATCCTATAAAATTAAAATGACATGGATCGACATCTTAAAGTATGAAATGTCATATCATAATATTATAATAACATCAATAAATACAATAAACTAGAAATAGATGACATTGTACAAAACATAATTAATTAACTAAATTTACCGTATATTTTACCTTCTACTTCATTTAATACGATAACTATGAGGTCAGTGCTGTTCTGCTCCATTATATGCCTTATTACTAGACACTCGAATCTATCTGGTATTGTCTGTACAATGTTGCTTAAGCTGTCACAAATTCATTGAAGCAAATAGTGTAATGCCAATGTACATCCAACAGCGCCTTAAGGCTGTTATTATTCATTATAGGTATAAGCTATTATTATTTTCGTGCAAAAATCTAAAATGATAACAAATATTACTTTTATTTATATATAAATATTAAAAATTAAAAACAATTTATAATTTAGGAACTATTATTAGATGATCTAAAATAGTGAAACATTTATATAAAGTCCATTGTACATTGAATTATTGTCACCGAGTAAAATAACTTCCATCATGCAAAGACTGACAGACATGTACATAGTCCTTATTATACTGGTCATAAAGGATATATTGCGACGTCGACCAGATCTTTGGATCGCCCTACCTGGTATCAGAATGGAGAACGCTTTTCATCGCTTCATCGAATAGTCTATTGTCATCCGCTAACATTAATAGTTTTCGATCATTACACAGGATTGTGACTGGTCAAGTATAACGAGACATCGTCGTTTAGGCCCCTTCTATCATAGAAATTGAAGTAGCGATATTAAAGTATCGACCTAAGCTTTATACCTTGGCTATTATTGGAATTACAAATCTTGCAATAAAAATAAATATGAGATTGGTAGTTATCTCTTTAAAAAATTCAGATGATGCGAACTGTTCTTTTCTTGGACCGCCGTAAAATAAGCAACTCATTACAATAACAGAAATCAATTAGATAAAAATACAAATTATGCAATTCTAATTCTCCCTCAAAAATTTCCTCTTGATATAATATATCATTCCTAGAGTTTTCCCAGCCTGATGAAGATTTTTTTCTATCACACTCAAACAGAAGAAGACTTTTAAATACAAATGTGCAAAGCAAGCACCTGAAATAACTAATATTGACTGGGATTTGAACTTCCAAACTTCAATGTTCTTTTCTTGAAAACCTGTATTCGTCTCATTGTTTGATCTCTATCGTTGAACCACTTTTGATTTACTAAAATATAAATATTTTTTTTTACAACTAAGCAAGAGGATAGATTTGAAAATGGGTGGTGCCAGCACAGTTTGGAATGTGCGACTATATGTCATCGATTTACATGTTCTATCGACTATGACACGCCCATCACTTATGATTTAAATTTTTTATCTTCTTGACACATATAAAAAGTTAAAATTGGCGAATTAATAATTGTTTTTTTTTTCATGAGCAAAAAAGTGCGATAAAACCAAAAAATATTAACCTGTCCATGTTACATAGTTGCTTTAGTAAAATTATTGAAGCATTTAAATATTAATGCTGGAACCTTTATTCATCATCTGAATTTAATTTGCGCGATACTTCAAGCTCGATTGAAAATGAAAATTATCACCAACTTCATTACAGTATTTTGACACTTTCAACTGATGTATAAATAATACTAGATTTTTTTTTATCTGTACTAAAAGTAAAAATTTAGAGATAGAAATATCATTTTGAAAATTCATTCGGTATCCATATTTGAAAAGTATTATCTGGTTATTTAAGAAATTGATTCTCTTTCAATCTTACTAAATTATTGAGACATATTGCCAATACGCGATTATCGTAATTTTGGATTTTTTTCTGACTTTAATAAAGGGTCCTTTAACGATGCTAATTTTATTTAAAAAAATCTTAGGTTAGATAATTAATTCTTTGGTAATTTGATATCTTAAATTTTCTGCAAAAACATAGATGTCTTTATATCATATGTCTTTATGTCATAATCTTTTAGTTTAATTAAATCATCTTCAGTTAACATTTATGAATCTTACACATTCCTTTTCAGAAATACGTTTCGTTTCATCTACTAGAGAAAATCGCGATTAAGTAAAATATACAAGGAAAATTTATTTTTATTTAAAAATAGTACTTCAAATATCACAACCTAAATTATTAGAAAAAATATAGCGATAAACCCAGAATATATATATCAAAACTTTACGTATTACCGCGTTTCGACGCTTCTAGATAATTGATAAACGATGCGCAATAAATACGGGGTGGGAAGGCTGCCAAAAACAAAAGTCCTGCCGTAAGTCTGGATTCAAACAATTGGCTCTTATGCTACTCTTACGTATTAGGAAACAGTCGTGGTGTATTGCGGACTCTTTTCACTACATTGCACATTTTACGAACTTTTATAACTTTCTTCTTAAGTGGTCAATATCAATCGATTCTCTTATTGTAAAAAAAAAAAAATCGAGCTAAGCGATTTGCTTTCAGGATGATTTTTAATGTTTTTAAAACTCTGAAGGTATTTATTTTAAAATATCATATATATTTACAACGTTTAACTCAAAAACTTGGTGCTTACAGATAACTGTGCTATAAATTGTGTCCGTGTGAAACCGTAACAAGAATGCTGGCAGCATTTCTTCATTGAATCGGAATTTCGATTCTCTAGGAAAAATGAACCAGCCCTCCTATCGGCTGTAGAGGCCTTGATTTTAGGAATCAATTTTATGATCTCATAAATTGTATATTTATAGATATATAATGTATAAAGCTTCTATTTATATTTCTTCATATCTAACGATATAGTATTCTTCACCCTTGGGACATATTTACTGTTTTTCTTTTATTTCGATCTACAAAATTTAAAAAAAAAAAGGTTAAAAAAATATTTATACAAATAAAAATATCTGTTCCGAGCGGGAATAGAACCTGAGACTGCCGACGTTAAAGCGACTACTCGCACCACTACACAAAATAGGTCGTCCGTTGTCTTATAAAATTCATAATTTAAATCACCGAGCCTATTGGAAAAAAGACGTATAACCAAACAACGTCTGCAACGAAAGGTGGTGGGCTAATAAGGGCCATTTTCTGCCCATCATACACTCAAAGGTTTTTTTTTTTAATATGGTATATATTATTTATTTATTATACGTATTGTAATACGTATGATAAATAAATAATAATTACGTTTTTTTTTTTGTTTTTGTTTTTTTTTGTTTTTTATAATATAAGATTTACAGCATAAATAATAAAGTATGCTTTAGAAATTATTTAACCATTTTTGTGAATTTTTGTTGCATTTTTTTTGGCCTATGAATCTTAATTTTTTTGTGAAGTTCCATGAACCATCTTATCTTTTAAGCTCAGTTATTCTACTCATTATAAGCTTGTACATATATAAGTATTTATTTGTTTTGGTTCAGTGTGCGCGTCTATCTAATATGTAATACATTCCGCGCGAGAGTGCTAGTTGCGCTGCAGTTGGAACGTGTTTAACATGTTTTTTCGTGTTCGAAAAGTATTTACGTAGTAAAGGTATCAATATTATGTTCTGAAGCTGTCACTTTGAATTTTTATTGAAAAACTTAATAAAATAATAATGCCTGAAAGCCAGTGTGATTGTTGTAAAACTTGGCGGAAAACAAATAGTGTTTTTCGTACCTGCTAGAACAAAAAAATTATAACAATACTTAGAAAGGCTAAAAACTGTGACCTGTAGGTCAAGGTAGCTTGGTTTGAAGTTGTTTTCCAAGTGCAAATGATATAAACATAAATATAAACATAAACATTTATTTATTCCAAGTTTACAGTTAAACAGAAAAACAAAAGTAAATCTTAATACTAATATTACATATTTAAGAGACTTGTAATCCCTTTGTTTCTTAAGTTTAACAATCTTGTTGAATTAACCTCTGTCACTGAACTAGGATAAACCTGTGTCTCAGCTTCAGCGCCAACTCCCCAAGAGGTTATTGATTTTTGTGGAACAACAGTAA
Source organism: Euphydryas editha (assembly GCA_036937285.1). Lineage (NCBI taxonomy): Eukaryota > Metazoa > Arthropoda > Insecta > Lepidoptera > Nymphalidae > Euphydryas > Euphydryas editha. The sequence goes on along the minus strand of JAUPFZ010000005.1, from coordinate 19,266,845 downwards.
TATTATATTATAATAAAATCAGTTAACTGATCAACAATAGCGTTTTTTGGAAAAAGAAATAAAATTAGGACAATAATATACTAACATACGAGTACATATTAAAAGTGTTCCTCTCTTGTAATCTATATATATATAAAACAAAGTCGGGTTTGTTACAACACTTATAACTCGAGATCTGCTGGACCAATTTTCATGATTTTTGATACGTTAGATTTGTCTCTGCCCCGAATAGCAGAATACATCTTAAAAACAATGAAAACTCGACGAATTTATAATTATGAAAGATGAATCATTTTCCCTAAAAGTTCCTTTATTTCGTACCTGTCAAACATTTGTCGTCCATCCTGTCAAATATGACATGACATGCATGCGTCTAGAAATGTATTTTGTGTAAACTATTTAAAAAGATCGAATAAACTATTGTCTGTATTTTTTTTAAATCAATTAAAAAGATTGAAAAGTGCATTAAGCAGATACATAAAAGTTCCTCAAATATTTATGCGTGCGTTCAGAAATAATGACAAATGATTAACATTTACGCGTGCGTTCAGAAATTTATTTTGTGTAAATTAAAGTTTCTAATTCCGAAAACAATTTCTAAGATTTATTCTATAAGTTAACGAAAGCGTAAATGTCTTTTTATGTTATCTATGATTTTTTAAAGATAAATAATTACAAAGTTTAAAAAGTGCAATATCCAAAGTAGTAGTCTATGATCTAAAATTCTAAACTATTGTCTATGTCTCGCAACATGTCAATAATTACCTGTGATAATTACTTATACTTTGTTTTGTATGATTTTGTGCGAGTACATATTCAGTATCTATACAAATAATAATCTGTTAAAACCTCCGTTTTATTAATACACTATATATCATCAAGAATAAATTTTAATAGCGCGTTTTTTTTTTCTCTCAGCGCCATCTCTTATCGTTTTTTGTTCGTGCACGTATCACGTAAAAAGTACAAAACCAATGTAAATAACTTTAATACATAAAAATTAAACATAACTCACAGTATAATTTAGTTTTTCTTTCATTGTAATTAAATTTAAAAATAAATATTTAAGAAAATAGAAATAGGTACCTACGCCGCCAACGCCATCTGGTCTAAGGAATCTTAAAAACTCACAAAACTTATTTTTGAGTTATTATTTTGTTAAACTTAAAAGTTTACTAAATATGTCGGAAAGGAATAGAAATCGTTTTAATATTTTAGATAAACATCATTTTCAATTAATATAGGTACTATTATGTTAAATGTCACTAAATTTAAAAACGATATGCTACCATTATACGATAGATGGCGCATGTAGGTGATAAAAAATATAAATTTATAATTTTTAAAATTTTAGTTAAATACCCGTGCGAAGCCGGGGCGGGCCGCTAGTAAACTAATAACTACAATATAGGTGCATGTGTGTGAGTGATGTTATTGAATGTTATGAGAGGGTGTGTAGTAGTAGTGTTTATTTTTTATATATTTAGGTCTTTATAATATATACTCGTTGATTCTGTTTTAGACACAGAGTAGACTTTTAATTAGTTTTATTTATTTTATACTTATTTCATTGTAGTAAGCAAGTTTTCCGTATCTTCATATGATATTTTTTTTAAATATGAAATAATCTTATTTTTACACTTTTTTTTTGTTAAGTGAGTAAATTGTTATTAATGCATTAATTTTATTGTATATGTATGGACCCAAATAATGATAAAATTTCCTAATAAATGAAGTATTCGTTAGAAATGGGACTTTAGCTACAGCAATTATTCTACGTCGTTTTAAATGTGATGCGTCGTAAGCGAGTTCACTGTGTTGCTTCAATAAGATACTCAATAAGAACAATTTTCTTATTGAAAGAACTTCACAATTTTGATAAAGCAATGATGTTGGATACATAAAAGAGCGATAGGTTTCAATCTTTTTAACAATAGATTTTGAGGTTCCTCCCCATATCAAAATGCAATATGTCATTGACGATTGACAAAGGGCAAAATAAACACGTTTCAAGATTCTGTATTCAACAACACGTCTAAGATTTTTGAAAATATATATCATTTTATTTAGTCTTTTTTGGAGGTCATTAATATGTTCTTTAAAATTTAGATTACTATCTAGAATGATACCGAGATATTTTATATGCTTAACTTCCTCTAATATTTTGCATGTACAGGTGAAGACAGACTCACAGAAATAAGAATGTGCAATGATTCGGTAGCTTTCAGGTAATTTAAGTAACGAACGCATTGAAAAAACTAATATGATATGCATTTCGTGTGGCTCAAGCTCAAAATACTCCTACTTCATTTCCTGTAAGGAAACGAAGATCTCTTGCTTCTACAAGTGCCAATTATGATAACATTGATAAGGGGCCTAATATACATCTACCGATACCTCGTTGTCACAACTCGAATTCATGTTGCATAATATGTAAAACTAAAAAAGCCTTATGACAGTACCAAAAGCCGAGCTGCTACTCAAGCTTTTATAGAAACTGGATTTTGTAATTGCCAATAGTCAACATTCTTCAAAAAAAATTATAAATTAGCATATGAGTTTACATACATATTAATAATAGAAACATGAAGATGCTAATTAAACACTATATGTAAAGGTAATGAAAAGAAATTTTGTTACTTGTCATATATTGTGAATTATACATTCAGCCCTTTCATTTATGTAAGATTAATTTTATAGATGCCTGATGAAGATCTAATATAAGATTGAAACTTTGCATAATTTGCAATGGGTATTTTGATTGGCACCTAATGTCTACTTCCTTGATAACCCAATAATATATATAACGAATCGACGCAATAACAAATGATATAAAAAGTAATCTATAAAAATATTAAATCATTAAAAATAAAAATTCAAAAATCATTGTACCTACCAATTTTCTCATGTCGTGAATAAAAATTTATAAATTTTAGATAGTTTCATAAAATTTTATAAAGTTTTTGATTTATTTTCACACAAAATATTTATACATATTTATATATTTGATATATATCATATTTTCACAGGATCCACACATATCATCTAAGCAAGATCAAAATGGCAATCGACCTCCTCTAATTATATGGATTTCGTCGGGAAAATGATGCTGTAAAACTCATATTACTCAATCGGTATTTAGTGAGTCAGGGATGCAATCTTGACCTGTAAGTGAGAATACACTAATGTATAAAAAAGATATTGAAAGTCTTTTAAATAATATCAGAATTTTGATATTCCGGCATAGCTTTCCTATTCCGATTATCAGAGTCTCGTGAGTATATCTGTATCTGATTTTTACTATATCTTCGAACTTTTTAAATCTTAAATACGCTCCTCAAAAATAAGGTCAGCTCGTACTTGTTTGGCAGTACTACTAGTAAAAGTAACATTAAAAAATTTAATAACCACCCGACACAAAAAATAAACTCTAAAAACTAAGAAATAATATTTTAAACATATTATAATTATTATCATCACATATATTATATAAGTTCAAATATTTTTATTTTCCCAGCGTCGTCGCGTCGGGAAACCGCTAGAGTTTATGATGTATTTTTCCAACAATAATTAATTATTACGAATTACATTTAGGTACGAGCGATCTTAAGTTTCATGCATAGTCTACGAGTATGTATTGTCACACGCGGCGAGCTCGGTGTGCAGTATGCGGCGTCACCAAGTGCGGCGAGTCGGCGACCTGAACGGGCAGACACGTGAGGGCAGACGACGTTGACGGTTGTGTCGATTTTGCGAATTTTCCGGAGTAAATTCTTTTGTTGCTACCTGCGGCTACACCTGTTTTTCACACTTAGCGGTCCCCCGAGTAGAAAAACACAATACGGTAACGCACATTGGTCAAAGAATTTCGACTTCGATATTTGAATTGAGATTTTTAATTTTCCGAAGTCTGCCTATCGTAGCTGGATTCGACGATTGACCTCTCGCTCGAAGTTGGATCTACCGAGTTGGATATTTCATTTTGTTCTAGGTAGATGTACTCGTGAACAACTTCGAGAGTAGAATCTCCAACCGATATCGGAAACATAATAGTCGAACAACAACATATCGAAAAACTGATTATTTTCGATTATTGGTTATTAAACATACATATATATATATACATAATACTAAGATAATTATTTAATGTATATATGCCAATATGTAATATATATATATATATGTGTGTGTGTATGTGTGTATAATTTTTTTTATAGCGAATGATGTATAGATATTTAATCTCTAGTAATAAAGACGAAACCAATATCATAAGTTTCAGAAAATCCCTTAATCACACATAGGAGGTTTATTCAAGAAAGTACCTCGGGTAGGATGTGTTATTAGAGAAAAGCTAAAAACAAACTTACTGGCGCAACTTATAACTTCAAAACTTTTGTATAGTATACTATCAACTTAGCTATAATAACCGACATTGTTATAAAAATTTAAATTATGATTATTATACTTATTTATTTAGAAAAATTAATTTAGGGCCAAAACACATAACGGCGTTGCGGCGCCGCAACGCTAAAATCGGCGGTGGCGTCACCGCCAATTTTAGCGGCGCGGCACCGCCAATTCCGGCGTTGTGACGTCATACTTGTTGACCATGATTTATTGACATTTTGTGTCTATTTTTATATTTTATTTTTTTGTGTCTTTATTAGACATGGGTATCTCAATGAATTTTTATGAACTGCAGATAAGCTCATGAGCCATATGCTTGAACCGGAGCTGTGAACCGGCTCACAGTTCAGCTCAATTGTTGTTATGTTGTTACTTTTAACTATTAGATTTACAGCTAATTTAAGACTCGGTTCAAACAAGTGACATGTATGATGTACCTAAATTATAAATATGTAATAAAGCAGCGTTTCGAAAAGTTATTATAGTGATATTTTTTCTATCTTACACAATTATAGGGGAATGCTAATTTCATGCATATGATAAACGCTAAAGTGAGTTTCTTTGTTTGTTTTACGCTTTCACGCTTTAACTATTCACCTGAATTACGATCATCATGAAATTCTGCATACCAGTTGTCTGGGGTACAGAAAAGGACATAGAGTACCTACTTTACGTAACGACTACCGTTGGTGCCTGTACCATGCGAGCGGAGCCGCGGACAAAACCTATTTATTTATATTTAATCTATAAAACTAATATAGTAAGATATTAATTTATGTATCACTTTGTTTCAATTTTGTTTAGGCTTTATGAGACAAAAGTTGTTTAAAATTCTACCAGCATACAAACTTGATTCACAAAATTATTTCCGGTACAAAGGATTACTTTTTATGCATTCTACTAAATAACAACTTCACAAACAATAATTAACAAATTTCACGTGAACTATAATATTTAAAATAATTAAATTAATATCCACAATAAAAAATCACGAAGAACTGGTTACCCTACAACAACGCTCTTTTTCGCGGCACCGCAACGCCGCAACGCAAACCGCCGAATTTAGCGTTGCGTCGCCGCAACGCCGTTATGTGTTTTGGCTCTTAACATCAATAAATACAATAAACTAGAAATAGATGACATTGTACAAAACATAATTAATTAACTAAATTTACCGTATATTTTACCTTCTACTTCATTTAATACGATAACTATGAGGTCAGTGCTGTTCTGCTCCATTATATGCCTTATTACTAGACACTCGAATCTATCTGGTATTGTCTGTACAATGTTGCTTAAGCTGTCACAAATTCATTGAAGCAAACAGTGTAATGCCAATGTACATCCAACAGCGCCTTAAGGCTATTATTATTCATTATAGGTATAAGCTATTATTATTTTCGTGCAAAAATCTAAAATGATAACAAATATTACTTTTGTTTATATATAAATATTAAAAATTAAAAACAATTTATAATTTAGGAACTATTATTAGATGATCGAAAATAGTGAAACATTTATATAAAGTCCATTGTACATTGGATTATTGTCACCGAGTAAAATAACTTCCATCATGCAAAGACTGACAGACATGTACATAGTCCTTATTATACTGGTCATAAAGGATATATTGCGACGTCGACCAGATCTTTGGATCGCCCTACCTGGTATCAGAATGGAGAACGCTTTTCATCGCTTCATCGAATAGTCTATTGTCATATGGCTCTTAGAGCCAAAACACATAACGGCGTTGCGGCGACGCAACGCTAAAATCGGCGGTTTGCGTTGCGGCGTTGCGGCGCCGCGAAAAAGAGCGTTGTTGTAGGGTAACCAGTTCTTCGTGATTTTTTATTGTGGATATTAATTTAATTATTTTAAATATTATAGTTCACGTGAAATTTGTTAATTATTGTTTGTGAAGTTGTTATTTAGTAGAATGCATAAAAAGTAATCCTTTGTACCGGAAATAATTTTGTGAATCAAGTTTGTATGCTGGTAGAATTTTAAACAACTTTTGTCTCATAAAGCCTAAACAAAATTGAAACAAAGTGAAACATAAATTAATATCTTACTATATTAGTTTTATAGATTAAATATAAATAAATAGGTTTTGTCCGCGGCTCCGCTCGCATGGTACAGGCACCAACGGTAGTCGGTACGTAAAGTAGGTACTCTATGTCCTTTTCTGTACCCCAGAAAACTGGTATGCAGAATTTCATGATGATCGGGATTCAGGTTAATAGTTAAGGCGTAAAAGCGTAACAAACAAAAAAACTCACTTTAGCATTTATCATATGGATGAAATTAGCATAAAATTAATTTACATATTTATAATTTAGGTACATCATACATGTCACTTGTTTGAACCGAGTCTTAAATTAGCTGTAAATCTAATAGTTAAAAGTAACAACATAACAACAATTGAGCTGAACTGTGAGCCGTTTCACAGCTCCGGTTCAAGCATATGGCTCATGAGCTTATCTGCAGTTCATAAAAATTCATTGAGATACCCATGTCTAATAAAGACACAAAAAAAATAAAATATAAAAATAGACACAAAATGTCAATAAATCATGGTCAACAAGTATGACGTCACAACGCCGGAATTGGCGGTGCCGCGCCGCTAAAATTTGCACAGCTTCAAACTATTTCATGTGAATAATTGAATTTGGATAAAATAATGCATTATATAGTATCTGCGTTTTTATATTTTACTATGATATGCATATGTAGAGCATACGTACTGTTTGAGCCTGTAAACAATCCACTGCTGAGCGAAAGCTTCTCTATATAGAAGAAGGGTTGGAGCTTAACCCACAACGGAGTAACGATTTTTATCAGATGTCTATGATAACAACCGGGACCGACGGCTTTACGTGCTCTCCGAGGCACAGTGGGGACACCCACACAGACATACACCCAGACCGGAAACAAATATTTCTACAAATACAAATATATTTCCCGAGCAAGAATCGAACCCGCGACCGCCAACGCGCGGTTTGAGGTGACTAATCGCATCACTACACCAGAACGGTCGTCATGGCATACGTACTAAAACATATTGAAATAAATGAATAATAATACAAATTACGTTTATTAAGAAATTGTATTTAATCTGACTATAAATATCACGTTGAAAATCTATAGTCAGTCATAAAAACATCTGACTTTGCAAATATTCAGCTTGTATTGACTTATAAAATACGATATGAATTACTTACTTACTGTGGAAGAAAACCAAATAATTTAAATAAAAACTGTTCCATACATAACAGTCGAAATTGAAAGGCACTGCGCCCGGAAACTAAACTCAATAAAATATTAATTACCAAAAGAGTATTCCGAAGTGTCGCACAGAGGCATTAATTACGACTATTGGACACTTTCAGCCGTTAACTGACAAAAAAGAAGCTTGCTTAATTAAAGAAACGTTTTGGCCCGCAAATGAATCTTCACGCCTCCTCTTGCTCTCAATTCGGTCTGGATATCTAAGAATAGTCAAAAAATAACTATCAATGCCATTTAAATAAATTTTAATATAATCTTTAAGTTTTTGACTTATCCAGTGAGAGTGCCGTAAATATTAATAAAGCTAAAATGTTTTGTTTGAATAGTGCATTCAAACACATACGCTTTACTTCAGAAGTTACTACCTAGTCACATTTGCAAGTCTTTTTCCGTTTATCGAGGAAGAATATGTTACGTTTCGCTACGACCTGTGTGAGTAGAGCATTAACCACGGTCTTATACACAGGTCTTGCAACGAAGCCCCAATTTCAGTAGTGAGAGATTAGTACGATCGTGTTATAACTTTTCTTTCGCGTCAACGCCGCTGTACGTCGTTGCTATCGATGGGTGCGGTGCGCAGTGCGCACTGCTCATGCTGATTGAGTGACAAGCGACTGTAAGAGACTCAGGCTCATTTCTCATTGTCAATCATATGGCATATATTTTTCTCTTCTAAATTGTGTTATTGAATTATTATTATTTTTTTTTTGTGATTTTGTTGGTGTTTTTGTTTTGTTATAAAGCTGTTTTATTTTGTTTTGACATTGTACAAAACATGATTTGACTTTGTTGCACACCACCTGCAGCACAGCCATCTATCGTCATATCTCTGGCGGCCGTAAATTGAAAAGAACAGCGCAACTATTAAGCCGACGTATCTTCACTACTGTTGTTGCATAATCTAAATATAATAAATAAAGTCGTCAATGCACCGATATGAAAGCTTGTCTTAAAAACTTATTGGAATCTAAAAATGGTTTTACTGGCAAATATCTATCAATTTTTTTTTAAATATGAAATCATTATATTTCTTAAAAGTACTTATATAAAGTATAAAATAGGTATTACGTAATATTGAGACAATTTTCAAACTTATGAAAAGTAAAGATAAAAAAGTAGCAAATTAATTTAATTAATGAGCTACAATTTATTTTATTCTTATAAATATTTAAATCTAAGATATGATTTAACATATTAATGTCAAATGTACGTATAGAAAAATACTGTAGTATACACGAAATGTAACAATACTCTTTCAAAAATATATCAACATCATAATCTTCATCATTCATTTTCTAATACAACTCGAGAAAAAAAAGTTTAAAGTTACAGTCACAACATGCGAGTAAGTAGTGCCGTGCCAACTTTTTGCTCTGAGGGAAGAACATAAAAAGTATAAAATCGATTTTGTATAAAATATTATGAACATCTCGATTCCTTGGGTTCGTTGAAAACTTTTTTCATTAATAGCAGTAAAAGTTCGTTATTTTCTTTATAAAAATTGAGTTACAAATATATGACGTAATTATTCCAATGGTCCAAAATTTACTTTATACTCATTACGTACAGGTTCAGGTAGATTTTCATAATAGATTAGAAACAAGTATGCTTAATTAAAAAAATCAAAAAACCCGACTGCGTAAAATACTCTTATTATAAACTAAAAAGAATAAAACAATTTACTAGCTTTCATTTGATACACATATTGCTACAATAAGAAAAAAAATTCAACTCCCCCTCCTCATTCCGCCATTTGCGGGCGCCATTTTGAAAATTTATATAGCCTATGTCACTACTACAATTTAGACAAATCCGACGACACCTCATACGTCAAAAACCGTCCAGCCGTTAGGGCTGTAGGGCGTGCCAAAGAAATGGACATACATACATACATACATACATACATACATACATACATACATACATACATACATACATACATACATACATTCATACATACATACATACATACATACATACATACATACATACATACATACATACATACATACATACATACATACATACACTCGAAAAACATAACCCTCCTTCTGTCGCAGTCGGGTAAAAAGGATTACTTTTATTAATGATTATGCAGAAACAAAAGATTGAGAAATAATGCAAAATTAATCGAGGAGCTAAAGAGAGTACCTACTATAATTTTTTTATTTGTACACCAATAGTCTAGTTGCTAAAAGCCTTTTTGGTAAACTTTTTTCAGCAGTCTTGGAAAAATATAAAAAATAAGAAGAATCATTCGATTCTAAATAGTATGTAGATGTTTTTTGAAAAAAATAAAGTTCCGCTTGCAAGAATTGCATAAGTTATAAACGATTAAGTAAAGAAAAAAGAGATCGGGTTTAGTTTTTTTTTGCATATATCTCAATAAAAATACTTTATAAGTTTATACTTACTGAAAAGTATAAATTGTAACAATCATTTTTCAAAATGATGCTATTAGAAAACATCAATCGTAGGTTTCCGAAAAGTTTTAAAGTAGTCGAATGTTAACATCCAGTAATTTTATTTAAAAAAAAATTTTGAAGGTTACGTACAAAAATCTATCGTTTTAATATGATTTTAAGCTATAGAACATGGATATGTAAAATTGTTATTGTAAACGAAATACAAGGTAACACGTTTGTACTTGTAGACAACAAAGAAAATTTCTCCGGTTAGCAAGTGTATTTAACGAATCAAATTCAACCGGCTTGTGTCAATTACGTTTTATAATTAAGCTGAATCGAAGGTATGAACGGAATAGATGTCAAAAGGTCATATCCATAACCTGGAGACCGTGCTAAACCTCTGCGGGAGCCTTCAGCCGCTTTAATTGGAGGGTCCCAGATCTGCAGGCAACAGGACCCTCCAGCGACAGGCTGACCTCGGTGAAAAGGCCAGACCCGGAGACCTTGTTAACAAAACCTGACCTAGAGTTAGATGTTTTATTAAATAATTTAGACAAAATTACATTTTTTTAATTTTAATTGCTTTGGTTACAAAATCACAAAGTTGAAGGTAATTCTTATAAGACCTGTACGAAAATTTCGCACAATATTGAAGTCAGTCACAATATGGTATTCGTTCTTAGTAAATAATTCAAAACGTTAACGCTTTTTAGAATTATGTATCTACGATCAAAAACACTTGTATAAAATACAAATAATGTTATAGCTGTGATATTAGTTACAAAAACTATTCATAGATAGCGCCCGTATACACGTTATTGGAATGTAGGTATAGTTAAATACACAGTTAATAGATGGCACTTGTATCGTTATTAATAATATTATTTTTATTTATTTATTAGTGCTTTTTTTTTAAAAAATTCCTCACAAGCAGGAAACTTAAGCTTTAAAATGGTATATGAATTATAGATTTTGTTTAAGTATTTGAAATCATACATTTTGTTTAAGTATTTTAAAAGACCTAGGCTCTCCAGGAAATAAAGAAATAATATATTATATGATACGGACAATAAAAAAAATCAAACAACAATCCTAAATGAATAAAATTTATTCAGTCAAATATAGTGTAAAATCGTAGTATATACCTACCTAATTATGTATTACATTTTCAATTTCGAAGGTAAGATCATCAAACAATATTTTTTCAGCGGAGAATAACAATCAAAAAAGAGGCTCAGCTAAACACGACAACAAAAAAATAATAATTACGACACTTGAAAAAATTAAAAACGTCGTAAAGTGAAACTCAGCTTAGTATCAGCAGAGAATCACGTTTCTCCAGATATTACAACAAAATTAAGAGCGGTTGAAAGAAAAAAGTTAATCAACGGAATGAATGAAGCTAGACTAAACAATGCCGAAAAGATTTTTGCACGCTTAGAGATAACCGACAATGTAAATCGAGAGGAAAATAGCTGAAGCCAAATAAAAAAAACTAAATCTAACGAATAAATTCGGTATAAAAACGTCAAATCCTATTCGGGACATAATAAGGGTTGTCTCAATTATAAGATGGATTCGAATAAACTTTTATTGCAAACCAATCTTAGGATACAAAAGTAAATCTAATGTAATGAACAGAAATGTTATTGATTATTACTGCTTATTGGTACTATATATGAAAATGATTAGATTAGATGATGTAAGAAAAATTTTATACTTTCTATAATTGACAACTAATAATTTATTAATCATTATCAACACCAGTAATAGACGCCGCACTGATAAAAAAATCGATATATATTTTTTGAAAGTTTCTTAAACACATTTTAATAGTGAAAGTGAACAATAAGGAAAATATTAAGTGGGAGTGAGGCCGAAAGAGTGGGAAAGATGGTAGAGAGTTCATACATTACTATCCAATTCATAGAATAATTTATTATCTGTAATGGCTTAACATTGCTAATATAAATCCATATCTTGATTCATTTTATTTCAAATTTAGTTCGAGTATTAAATACAGATATCTAAAATTAACCGTAGGCCATTTAAATTTTAATCTGTAGAAAGGATAATTAGAATCAACAAAATTTAATCAGTAATATTTTATAGTAATTTTGTAACGTATTTGATCTTGTTCAATCTCTTTATTAAAAGGTAGCTCTTTCAATATTTTATAACCCTTTAATATATTTTATATTCATAAACCTTATTGTGTTATTATATTTCGTATTAATTATTATTATGGAAAGGCAAATATGTGATTTTTTATAAGCTTTAATTTCTCTACGTCGAAAGTATTATTGGACTCTAAATGGATACCAAAATCTCTGATAGTTAACTGTAATCCTAGTTACACTAATCTTAAGTTTATTCAAGTACCTATTAAATACATTAAATTTGTTTATTGTAGATAACGAGTTTAGAAAAAAAAAAGTGTGTATGTGTGTACTTATGTACGCACGTAAGAAGTTATACTTAACGATGCGCCGAGTTAATGGATAGTGCGCGCCATCTGTAATTTTCACTTACAAGCTTGTAACGTAACTTGATTGTTAGCAACTAGCCACAGATGGCGGTTATGGAAATCAGTTTTAATATCTTACAATTTTATCTTAAATTTTAGACTTTTTATTTTATCAATAAATTAATTAACTATATTTTAAGTAAATATAAATCTGCAATTTATAAATACGTAAATTAATTTATTATTTATTATGTCTAGCTAACTTCAGGGTGCGATATAATTTCAAAAAAGCCAACGTCACTCGGTGCTCCCATCCAAATATTGACTGCGCCCGCTGTTTTTTAACTTCGATCATCGGACGAGAACCGGTGTATGTACGTTGGCAATTTATATGTTCAGGGTGTCGGTTTTTCATGATGGTGTGCGCGCGCATCGTAAGAATTTACTCTCATCATTTTTCCCTAACGCGCCAAAAGAAATATAACTTCAAAAAATACTTTAAAATGCTTTTTTAATGATACCCTTACTAATCCATTATTTTTCGATTTCTTAACTTAGAGGTATCTAAAAAATTATAATCTTTTATTTTTCGAAACTTGATTATTCGACTACCGTTCTGGTGTCCGTGTCGCCTTAACGCCAACAGTCGCGAGTATAATTCTCGTTCGGGGTAGATATTTGTAGTGGTACCGTTACCGTTACTTGTTTCTGGTCTAAGTGTATTTCCTGGTGGGTTTACCCACTGTGACTCAGAGAGTACGTAAAGCCGTCGGACCAGGTTGTTATTATAAACTTCTAATAGCGGTTGTTAATCGAGGTAGATAAATTTTACGCCAAACTGCAGTGGAGCAGTATGATGTATTAAGCTCCAAGTCTTCTCCTACTCGTATATGTAGAAAAGGCCTTTTTCCAGCATTGGAAAGTTTATATGCTGATTGAGGTTGGTCTTGGCTAGACAGATAATGATAGTTTATAATATTCTTAGAAGAAGTCTTAAGAATATATCTTAATGCAAATGAACTACAACCATAACACGTGTAGGACTTTTATCACTTACTGAAAAAACTGTGACTTTAACGGAAAAAATTATGGATAAAAATTTTAATATGTTGGTATATTTAATTTGAGTTCGAATATTATAAACTTTTTTTGTTTATTTCATTTTATTTCTTTTAAAAAGTAAAGAACGAAAATCAAAAGTCAAAATATATTTTAGTTAAGTGGGTTAAAAACTTTTGCATCATTTTACATTTAATAATATACTATAGTTAATGGTAAGCTAAAAAATACTCAGAATGCAGATTTTTCAGAGATACTTACGTTTTCGATTTAGGTACGCATTGGTAAGGGTAAAAAAAAAATTAAGAATTAAAAGAGATCATCACAAAAAAAAATACATATAACAATAGAATATAAAGCATGACGTTTAATAAATATAATTTATCTGGAAAATTAAATAAATTCGAAACATTTGAAAACTTAGACCAATAACATCCTTATCAATTACTTTTCGCTGTTGACACCAAACAAAGCATGCATTGACAAACACAATAACGTTCCTCAATCTGTTGTCTGAACTTGAAGATCTTACATGCAACTGAATTCAATCAAAACCAATGTGACAATCAACGATCAGTACATAGAATAACCGATTTGCTATTGCAGCGAAACGAAACATTATCTATCGAACACACATCTAAATGCCGACACTTGCTGATCCATTTGATGAATCGACGAGATTTCTGCGCCGCAAACCTATCTCTGTTACAATACACGGTACAGTACAGCTGTCTGATAAATCTTTTAGATTTATCTGTAGCGATGTGATTTGACTCAGTATCGCTTTTTCTTACTGTATTTTTATCTTGGACAGCGTAATAATTTAAGTTGACCTGTTTTTGATTGCTTTTTTTTATTCGACTCTTTTGATCGGTTAAATATTTTATTTTTGTTATATCACGGAATACCGCTAGGTTTGACGAAAAAAAAAATGATATTCTCTTTTTTTTTTTGTATGAATATATCAAACTACGTGAAGGTTAGCGTTAGATGGTGTACTGTAAATATTAGATCAAGTTCCTTCGGAAGACATCCGAAAAAATGTGCTGAACTTGCAAGATGCGCTCTCTGTTAAAAAAAAAAAAGTTTGCAGTTTAAGTTATAAAATGATGCACTGATTTTTAACAGGTTAAAAAAATAGTTTTTTTAAGATTCCTTTTGTTTATAATATTAGGATAAATAAAAAAATGCATTTCGAACTATCACAAATAATTAAAAAAATTACGATTCAAAATTATTTAATTAATTTTGTACTAAATTTTGATATTTTGATTTTAATAGAGAGTAAAAAGAAAACATTCCAACAGAGAGTGAAAGATATTCATTTTAAATCAACTGTACAAAGGAGATGGATACGATTTCATACATTCTTGGGCCAAATTGAAATGAAAATGATATCAATTAATGCATTCAGGCTTATAGATCCCTCGCTGAAAATTCTCTATATTTTGGCTATCTGAGAGCGGAGTTATTAAACGTTTTGTAAAAATGAGGTTATGTTATGTTGTTACTCATTACAAATATCAATAACTTGAAACACTAATAAATATTGTTCAGAATAAAAAAAATCCTTTGAATGTATTTCATACTTAATTCTTCTTCTATAATTATTAAAATATCATCTAGGAAATGTAGGTAAAAAATAAACGGCTAGTATCAATGTCAGTCAGTTGTTAGCTGTCACTATAAATATGCTTTATTTTAAATCAATACGAAATCGATATTATTTTCAAATATTAAATGATATTTTCGCTATTAATGTAACTTTATTTAAATGATCTTTATCGTTTACAACTTCAATATTGTACATCTAAATACTTTGAGTTAATTAACTAGTAGAAACCTTTCTTTTTTTAAATTCTGTAATCGATTTTAGTTGAATCAATACCCAATTAATTTGATGAAAACAATCTTTTTCATTTTTCTCCGCTCCCAGATTCAGAATTAAGTTGATTTTTTATATTGTAAGATTAAAATAATATAACCAATTTTTCAAACCATATCACTACTTATTACATTTTGGCCCAAAAGTCCCCATAGAGATTATATAATTAGAAATTACTTTATAGATAAAATTTTGTTCTTAAGATAATAAATCCTACATTTATATTTCTTATAATTTTTATAGCTTAAATTTAAATACATAATATTTATAATAAATAAATAAATAAGTAAATGAATGAATAAATAAATAAAAAAATAAAAAATAATAATAATAAATATAATTAAACGGCGTAGGAAAAGATTGTAAGAAAACTTTTGTGTCTCAGGATAAGTTCGAAACCCTAACCCAAAGTGGAACATAGGCATTAAGGTTTAAACGTAATTTTTAAATCAAATCTACTACTAAATTTAAAAACTAAACTTGCCGCATTATGTCATACTTTGATCAGTGTTCCTGTAGAGTCTTCAAGGATATTTTACAACTTTAAATAGCTCTCGGAGTAAAAGCTAGGTCACTTTACCCACACGATCGAAATTATGGTCAAAGCGATAGCGTGAAACTAATGGAGTGTGACCGTCTTAAAAGAACTGATGTGTATGTTAAGTATCTTTAAACCACTAAAGACGTAGAACGACCGATAAAAGTATGCTGAGTCACTTGAGCAATATCGTACTTTAAATAATATTGTAAGCTATTTTCTCGAATTTTCGTATAGTGTAAGATTTGTTTCAAGGATTTTGCAAGATTTTATAAGTATAGGAAAAATAGTGCACGAACTTTTAGAATCTTAATCAGTTACAAAAGCATTTATTTCCATAATATGTAGTAGTAATAGTAAAAATGACACAAGAAGATTTGAATTTTGTATATCAGATTTTTTATTTATGTATGTTTGTATATTTGTACAAATATATATGGACCGACCAATTATTTTTTAAACTTCTACTTAGTTATCATTTACTGAGATTGGCTGGTACCATATGTATATAATGGCTTATAATAATATTTAAATATCCTTTATTTCAAACAAAGTGCATGTAACAATGATTTTTAAACTATATTCGTAAAAACTTGAAACTAAAAGTAGGTAGGTACAATAAAAACTTGCTATAAATCAATTATAAAGGACCACGCTGACTGGTCGATAGTAGGGTAAAAGGTAGGCTTGGTCTACATAAATTCGTATCCAGTGCCCCAGCATCGGATATAACGTTATAACATACATTATAACGTTCACGGGAAATTTTGTAGTATTAATTATGAAATTCGTTCCAATCCAGAACCTAATAGATGAATTTCAACATAGTTGTAAATAACTTCAAGGCAATTTCATCTCGCTAAGCCACTTCTCGCTGTAGTTAAATTGGCCTCATAGTTTGAGCCGATATACTCATACAAACTGTGATGTTGTTGTTTTGTTATTTCAATGAATAAATATTACAAAATTTAATTTATTCTATTATGATATCCACGTGCCTGTCACGTTATTCCCTTTTTTTCTTCCCTTGTAAATCTCCTAATTGAGTATTGACTACATAATTTTATAGATTTTTAATCAGGTTTTTAAATAGCGGTTATCTGTAGAACATCTCAATCATATCTCATTTCTATTTTATGAATAAAATAAATCCCTATTTTTACATAGATTATTATCTATCTCTTTATCAGAAACATCTTTAAAATAAAATGAATAAGCAAGAAATATAAAGCTTTAATATACATTACAAACATTTCATTTCAGGTCCTTTTGAAAACAATTGCTTTTATCATACATCCACAGATACTGTGTCAGTATTTAAAATACAATAATAATCTATATAACAGTATATAAAATATAATAATAATAATCAATTGTATTGCTATTTATTAGATACAAATTACTATTTGTATGTTTATTATTACAATGCTTGTTCCTTATAGTAATTCTATGTACACTAGCTAAACAGCTTTTACTATTGACAAGTCCTATACCCAAAGGTGGTCTGGAAGAGATCGCTCTACCAGCGATAAGACCGCCTTTGTACATCTTTCTTTATTCATTACAAATATTGTATTTTTATGGTGTGTAATAAAGAGTATTATTATTATTTTCTAACTATTTCACTCCACCCGTTCAATGATATATATAAATATACATAATGTGAAACAATACTTATATAAGGCATATAATAAATTTACATAAACTTACATAGATAAATATAAGCGAGTGGAGGATTACGCCCCGCCAGGGAGATCAAACGGCCGAGGGTTAGGGCCTAGACTGAGAAATCGGCGGACAATCCTAGCCGAGTCCAGCAATACCGCCTTCTGCATCCTGGCTGCGAGCGAACCGTCACGGATACCCAGCTGTCTCAGATGGTGAGCAAGACTAACCGGGATCAAACCGTTGGCAGATATAACAATAGGGATGATTTCAGTGGAATCAACACCCCACATGTCGACAATCTCGTGCGCCAGATATTTACGTTGTTTCTATGTTTCGCCTTTCGCGAGGTTCTCGTCACGCAGGATGGTTATGTCCACACCCTTTCGTTGGATGCACCGAGCTCGATCTGCCAGGTATTATTATTATTCTTATTATTGCACGTCTGATTGAAGATTGTTATCACAATAAAATATTTATTTATTTATATTTATTTATTTATATATATATATATATATATATATATATATATATATATATATATATATATATATATATATATATATATATATATTAATAAAAGCTAAAAAATATATTTATTAAAGCGGTATAAGATATGTTTTAAAAGTTCATCGATTCCTGTCTTCAAGATTATATAGCAATGGCATTAGTTAACTGTGTTAACTAACAAAAACGCATGTCTTATGATAATTATAATTTTAATTTAAAACTTCGTATTTCTATATCCATATTTATAAATATATAGAATGTCACATTTTGGCTTAACTACGAAAATTTCATCAAAAAATAACTACATTAAAACCGCCAAATATTGTATAAAACAACAAACATTTCGCCTGAAAATAACAATGAAACACACAAAAAAGAGAAAACATAGACGCACTGGCCAGTAAAAAAATTGGATACAAATTTTGTAGACAGCACTCGCCTGGACTTATTTTGCTCAACGGCGACTTTAAATTTAACTCGAGTGTAATTTGTTTTCACGTGAAAAACATGGAAAATGAAAAGTTATACAACATTTTTATAGTTACTTATGTGACGAAATTTGCTTAGCAAAATTTGCTTGCTTTGGTTTAATTAAATTATTTATTTATTATTATTGCATCGAAGTTGGGTGAATTTCAAGAAAAAATTCGACACTAACTTAAAGAGCAACTTATGTCAAATAATGATGTTGTCGACCTAAACGAATTCTAATTGAAATATTAGTATTAATGAATAGATAAATCAAATCTAAATCAATATTAATTTCAAAATTCAATAGTCTATTCCAAATGACTAAGACGGTCCTAAGTAAGGGACGCAACGCCTCATGTGATACAACGCGATCAATTAGTATAACACGTGACGTGAATTGAATTGGCAATGTAGAACAGTTTATAGACTGTCTACTATTATTTTACTCAAAACATAAAAGACTGTTATTTTACAAATTGATCTTTACATATGATATAATTGTATATGTAACACACATTACAATTTAATAAAATTCTAAAGTCGATAAGTTAAAATATTTTGATCACGACGTAAAATTGTCCCCCACTTAGTAAAGACTTAGGTAGTTTTCTAAGAGTTTAATACAACTAAAACTTATCGGAAGATACACAACAAAATTTGTCGTCACCATTAAGATGTTTTAAATAAAAGAACAGCGGGTTGACGGTGACACAGTTTATTAACGACTGAGGTATAGATAATGGGATAATACATATTATATACTAGGACTGACGCGTCCTCGAGCGCGATTACAGACACCGTATATATTACAATTAGAAAACTTGGTTCAGATCCATAAACGAAATACACTGACATGTGCGATACACGAGAGTTTTATTCAAAAGCTGCTGTTGTTTGTTTTGACGTGATCATTACATTTACAAACCAATGGTGATAAATTCTTCCCATCACCTTAAATTGGACCCAGGTGGATATTACGTAATACAATTTAGCAATGCTGGCTTGGCGGGTATCCAACTCTAACATATATACTCGTTGAGGAAAAGTCAAGTAGATGTTACTACACTTAGCAGAACTACTAGCAATTACACTTCACATTAAATTAAGAGCTCTATTTAAAAAGTTTCGTTATAATATGACTAATAATGAAAGTGGAAGTTATAAAGGTCAAGTGCTGTCGCTCATTATTTTTACTAACTTTCCTAAAAAAAATGTATTTGTGTTTGTACATTATATACCTATACAAGTATACATACCTACGAGTATTATAAATATTTTAAACTCTTTTTTTTTTTTGTTTAACTTCTGTAATAACATTTAAATTAACAAAAACCGTAAACTGAACTCAACTAAATAAACCTGTAAATGTCCTAATGCTGGGCAAAAGCCTCTCCTCCATATAGGAGATGGGATGGAGCCTAATCCAACACGCTGCTCCAGTGCGGGTTGGTAGATAATTTCCCTACTATGAGTAACGTTCGTTATCAGATGTCTGTGATAACAACCGGGACCGCCGGTTTAACGTGCTCTCCGAGGCACGGTCTCGAGATCCAAAAGTACATACACCCAGAACAAAAATAAATATTTATACAAATATAAATATCTGCTCCGAGCGGGAATCGAACCCGCGATCGCCTGCGTTGAAGCGACTACTCGCACCATTACACCAGATCGTTCATCAAAAAGAAAATGTTAACGTTTTTTCTTATATAAAATTTATACTTTTTTCTACAAAATAAAAAGTTCACATTCATTGTGTAGATATAAAAACAGTGAAATTGTGAACAGTATAGAAACCAGTTCGAAACGAGGCGCCAAGTTTGCTTGCGATTTTGTTTTTTTAACTGAAATAGCGAGAAATTTAATGATTCACTAATTACGGAGACTTTGCTATAGAATAATTTTTATTTAAAACTGTATTTATGAAAGCGAACGTTAACTTGAATTAGCGTTAGACTCATGAATGACACATCGCGTTAAGAAGGTGTTGGGTTCATGAAATGTTGTTGTAGTTTATTCTCTCATTAGCTAATAAAATAATTATTTAATCAAATATTGTATTCATAAAACTATTTAACTTTTTAATTATATTTATGACTTAAGTAACGTTTACTTAACTTTATTTCACTAGTCATAAATGACTTGTAAAATAAAGTTGAGCGCAATTTATTTTCGTTTTTTTATTTAAAATAAAAAATATCTGATACGTTCGCATTAAATCCAGATTTTTTTTTCTAATACGTTTATTACGTATCTTAGTACTACTTTATCACTATTATAAAAAGTATAGTATAAAAAGATTAATGTTTCTTATAATCTTGTTTCTAAAGCTATGAGCATTCAGATAAATCCTATAATTGAATATCATATAATATAGTCTTATAGTGCTCCTCGCACAAGACACAGACAAATACGAGTAATTTAATATCTTTATCACCTATTATTATTATTTTAATACCAACATATTTTGAACTTATCAAAAATTATATTTCCCTTTTAAAAAAATGGTTGTCTGTAAAGTCGGCTTATGGACGATAACTTTACGTGATAACGTCATAAAAAACATTGATAAAAATTTGCATACTTTTATGGATGGAATTGAATATGATCACTGTATTATTATTATTCTGTATAACACAAAGAAGGAGTTGGTTCAATTTATTAAATTTTTTTCAATAATTTAACATTTATTTGCATTTTAAATTATATGGATTAATTACTAAAAATTTATTTAAAACTTATAATAATAGATGTGTGATATTTAAGATCTGCGTTATTCTTTTTCATTAAAAAGCCAAACGCTTAGGCCGATCGTGCCTCTCTATCGCTTATTTTGCGCTGTCACTCGCGGAACGTGACAATGAGTCATGCATGTTCGTGCGTGCAGCAGGCATTCATCGATTTACAAGACTTTATCACGTCAAAAAGAAAACAATGTTTATAAAACTACATAATATTTATTTTATTTTGCGATTAGAATAAAAGATACTGTTTTAATAAACTTACCAACAATAAAAAAATACAAAGAAAATATTTGTAAAATCTGAACGAAGCGCCTTAAAATTTTAGACCTTAAAAAGTTGTGGAGATAAGCCTATCGTGTCTACTGGGAGAAGTTTACGCTGTGCGGTGTTAGGAAAGTTGAAATGAAAAATAATATTACAACGCTCCGGGTCTTATAACTATTTGATAAAAGTTGCTCGACCCTAGCCTAAGCCATGCTAGGAGCAATGATTATGCATTATATTCTCTCAGTATTCAGTGTTGTCTGCGTTTATGGAGATATATTGTAAGTTCACTACGTTGCCGAATTCTAGCAAAGAGCAAACTTGCCTTACACGGAGCATTAATTATGAGTATGAAATAATGCTTTTGATAAAATTATTTCATACAATTTAAATAGCTATGTGAGTGCTTTGTTAAGACGCAGTGAACCGGTGACTCGAGGAGAGATAATTAATTAAATCATATGTCTTCTTTTTGAAATATTTTTTATTTCATTGATTAATTTTTTATTGTTAATGTTTTTAAGAACAGTTTCGATTGTATTTACAAGCACTGTCCAATTAAACTTTCAGTGCAGATTTCACACAAAGCAAAATAATTAAAAAGTTACTCTGTCAAGGATGTATAATCTACATCTACGCCAATATTATAAAAAAAACACTTATATTTCCTTATAAACAATAGACTACGAAACTAATTCACTAATTTTAATAAATATTTAACTATTGAAAAGATACATTTTGCAGCTGTAAAAATTACTATCTATCTGAATTTGTGAAAGGCTATAAAGTTTAGTATATCTTTAACCATCGGTAGTCATTCACTGTTGGATACAGTTTACTTGTATCTGTGTTTCACGTCTTGTGTGTATCATCAGCGTTAGCAATCCTGACACAAATCGACGGATAATCTAAAAATTCACTGATTTCTGTCTACCAACATTACGAAAGTTGCAAGTAAATTAATAAAATTCTCACACTGAATAATTGATAAATACACAATCTGAACTGTAAGATACAGAATGATGTTGAGAATTTTATGTAAGAGTTCTCACACAACCAATTTATACATTCCTTATATATACGAAGAGAGTCGAACAGGGATATACAGAATGACTGGTAAATTACTATGAATATTTAAGGAGAATACTTGGTACATGATTCTCACTCGAATCATGTAAAAAAAATAGGTACATATTAATAAACTTTTAAGTAAAATTACTCAACAATTATCCAATTATTGACGCGTCGTCTGGACACCCTAGCAGCTAGCTGCACTTTCGACACAAAACAGGTAGTTTACCTACGTCCAAACTCCGCCACGTGTTAACAGGGTAGCAGGATAAACAAGCATGATGCAGTTACCCTTAATAATTTAATCCTGGCTTAGAAATCGTTTGTTACTGGAATCACATCATATCATAAGCAACTAATATTAATTGAGATTGTAACTATTATTACTACGAATTAAAAACAGTCTATTCTGTCCGTATAACGAATGAAAACCACAAACCGATGAACTAGGTTATGCTATCATGGCAATTAAATTAGTCCATCGAGTATCTATACTAATATTATAAAGCTGAAGAGTTTGTTTGTTTGTTTGTTTGTTTGAACGCGCTAATCTCAGGAACTACTGGTTCTAAATGAAAAATTATTTTTGGGTTGGATAGCCCATTTACCAAGGAAGGCTATATGCTATATATAACATGACGCTACGACCAATAGGGGCTGAGAAATAATAAAAAAATGTTACAAAAACGGGGAAATATAATCTTTTTTGAGAGCTTCCGTTCCGTCCTTTATTATTTCTCTTCTCGAGACATTGATTACTTATAGTTCCACTTTTAAAGTAAATATAACATCACTCTTTTACTGAGAATTTTCTAAAAATAAAACATCTCAATAATACGTTGAACTACCCAGGAATCTAACCTGAGACCCCTTTCTCGGCAGTAACGCTTGCAACTACTCGACCAACGAGGCGGGTATTCTTAGAGTAATTGTTTAAAAATATTTAAGTACGTTTTCCCTCAAATTAACATGAGTGAAACCGCGGAGCACAGCTAGTTATAAATAAAAGAACAAATATTCTTGATTATAATATTATGAAATCAATAGTATTTTATAAATTAGGCTATTAATATATGAAGATTATAATAGACAATAACTTGTATATGACATTATTTTCATTTTTTTAAATTCAGTTAGCCTGTAAACACCCCACTACTGGAAAAAGGGCTCCTCTCCAAATTGGAGAAGGGTTGGAGCCTAATCTAACACGTTGCTCCACTGTGGGTTGGCGGATATTTTTCCCTACTATATGTGCCCCTAGTGGGAATCGAACCTACGATGACACTCACACATCCCCCTATCTTTCACCCCTATCCTTACCTACCAGTTATATAAACTATTGAAAAATAAATAATCAATATATACATATACATACTTAAAACTAACTACTGTCATCTGGGCTTTTTGTTTATGATGTGTACGTTTCTGGACCCCAGATATAGAGACCTTCGAGTGTGAAAAGTTAAAAAAAATGTCGTTACGTTAATATTGTTTATCTACAGCCTCAAATTAACTCTTCTAAACGTCAAACCAAAATAAAAACATAGACAACAACATGATTAATAGAAATTAATTAAAGTCAAAGTCAAAGTCAAAATATTTTATTCAGCATAAAATTATTACAAATTATTTACTGAACGTCATGAGTCTACCACCAGACCTTAGAAGATCTTAAAGTTTATAATCATGAAACATACATAAACTGTATACTCGTACTCGTAACGGTTGAATCAATAGTATAAATAAATATACATCATACTCAAATAGACAACTATAAAATTAATCGCTGTTGAACCAATAGCTTTACTATTAGTTATTATACCGTCAACTACTCCATATTTCGAACTAGTTTCTCAAGTCAAAATACATCAGACTCATGGACGAACTCCTAGTTCCGAAGCTGTTATACGTTCGCGTAAACACAACGCAATTTATACTACGTTTGAACGCCACTCAATAGGTCGGTGTGATTGGCATACTATGTCTATATAGGTAACAACATCAACATTGTGCTGCAATATTCAACTTTATTTAATCTGCTCTGATTGGTTTCAGCATAATTTTACTCCTGTCTACAAAGTTTAAAGTAGTTTTAAATTTTCTATCATATTAAGCTACGTTCCGATAAAGGTAATTGAGCGGATTAGTTTCAATTATCTAGTATTAATAGTAAGTTTTGAATCTCTTACTAAATTTACAAATGCAAAAACTAAACTAAATTAAATTAACCTTTTTTGGTAAAGTCTTTGTGAAGATTTATCCACTCTCTTTTCTTTAAAGAGAATAATTAAATAGATTTTTTTCTTTGCATGATCTAAATCAATACTAACTAAAATACGAGCGGAATTTTTTTAGATCTAGTCTTGTCTAATGTAAACATCAATATGATTGAAAGTCAAACGACAGCACAGTGACGGACAGATACTTTTCGAGTGCAAGGGCTAGTAAGGATGTTATCCAGTCTTGTCGAGAGGAAATGGTCAGCCGCTTGAACGTCGCCCTCCAGGCAGTCTCCGAATGGGGCGATGCCAATCTGGTCACGTTCAACGCTACAAAAACACAGGCGTGTGTGTTCTCCTCTAAACGGAGCCCTTTACACCTGGCTCCGACTTTCCGAAATGTTTCTGTAGAAATTACCGACTCCCTCCAGCTCCTCGGTGTAGAGCTATCGTCCAATTTAAACTTTGGGCAGCACATCGAGTCCAAAGCAAAAACTGCAGCAAAAAAACTAGGTATCCTCTCTAAGGTCAGGCGATACTTCACTCCAGAACAGCTGCTTCAACTGTATAAAGCACAAGTTCGGTCTTGTATGGAGTATTGCTGCCATCTTTGGGATGGATCCGCCAAATACCAACTGGCAACTTTGGACTCGGTGGAAAAACGAGCTAAGAGACTCATAGGTGACCCTACTCTGACAGACACCAAGTTGCAAAGTCTCGATCATCGGCGTAGGGTAGCTCGTCTGTCGGTGTTCTACAGAATATATTTTGGTGAGTGTGCGAAGGAATTGCACGATCTAATTCCCCCAACAACCTTCCGCCATCGGGACACTAGGCGCGGTCGATCGTTCCATCCTTATGTCATTGATATGCCACCTACGCGCACAAAACGCTTTGGCACTACTTTCTTGATGCGCACGGCTAAGGAATGGAACTCGTTGCCCGCGTCTGTGTTTCCCGAACGATACAACCTGGGTGCCTTCAAGGCCAGAGTGAATAGGCTGTTATTAGGCAGGCATGCTCCACCTTCGACCGCATCGGCACTTAACATCAGGTGAGATAGCGGTCAAATGCCTGTCTATCTGTCATAAAAAAAAAAAAAAAAAGTCAGTTTTCTATACGCAAAGTTGATAATTTACAACCACCGTTAGAATTTTCCTTTAAAATTAATTCACCAAATACTTTCACCACAACTAAGAGTAAAACGTTTTTACAATTTTGAAAGAGCTGACTATAATTCTATTATAGCATAACTAAATGAAATTGATTGGCTACAAGCTTTAGGAGTACTTAATAAACTAAATGAAATGACATCCATATTTTACGAAATCGTGCAGGTAGGAGTCGATAAATTTATTCCCAGATCATGCAAATCGTCAAAATATTATCCTATCTTGTTTACAACCGATCTAATTAATCTTATAAACCTAAAAAACAAATGTCATAAAAAAAAACTGAAACTGTATAATAATCCACTAGATAAAATTCAATTTTCTTACTTTAGGAGGGATTGTGATAAGCCAAAACAATGTTATTAGGTACCATTATATTCAACATATCGAAGTTATTGGCAATAATCCGAAGTATTTCTGGTCTAATATGAAAAACATGCGTCGCAAAGGGTCAAATTATCCCAATAAAATGTCTCTGAATGATCTCGAGGCAAACAGCATACAAGAAATATGTGATTTGTTTGCAGTGGCAAAACCGATGAGAAATGAGTGCATTTCTCATCGATTTTTATTAAGAATAACATTAAAAACAATCCTCATTCACAAATAATATCTATACCAAAAAGTTATATAGGCAATATTTACTTCTCTGAACGAGATGTTGAGAAGAAGCTGAAAATATTAAATAAAACAAAAAGTGCTGGTCCAGACTGTATTCCGCCTATTTTTATAAATAGAGGTGCAAAGTCGTTGACTACTCATTTTAGTGTCACGTTTAATCTTCTTATCTCTTCAAGTTCTGATATTTCCCCGAGAAGTGGAAAGAAGTGCGGATTGTAAAATTTTTAAAAGTTATGATCCTATGAATATTGTTAATTATAGACCTATATCAATATTATCTACTGTGTCAAAAATCTTTGAAAATTTGTTATAGAATTCATTTCTCAAGAATCTAAGAGGAAGTATTAGCTGGCAGCAACATGGTTTTTCATCTGGTAGATCTACTGTCACAAAGTTATTTTTATATGTCACTGATTTGGTTGAGAACATTGATAACAAAATACAAGTGGATGCCATATACAAATACTTCTCTAAGGCCTTTGACAAGGTGAATCACGCACTACTTGTTGATAAATTGAGAGCATTTGGTATAAATGCGACATAATTAAACTAGTGTGTTTGAAGGGGAGATACGTTCAAAATAGATGTTCAACAGGGGTGACAGATGGAGATGTATACCTCAAGCCATATATTGCCTACTCCGGTATACCGCAAGGATATAACTTACGACCAAAATTTTTTAACATTTTTATAAATGATATTGCTTCAATATTTCAAGGCTCGAAACTCTATCTATTTGCTTATAATCTCAAATAGTAAAAACTATTAGAAACAATGCTGACATCGAACTATTACAAGTAGATTTAAACCGCCTTTCTCGATGGTGTAATGGAAACCAAATGTTTTTCAATACCAAAATATGTTACCTCTTTCGATTTCCTAGAAAAAATAATTACATGCAAAGTCAGTATTATACTAATACTGTAAAACTGACTGTCGTTCGAGCAATACGTGATCTAGGTGTAATACTAGACAGTGAATTAAAATTCACCAATCATATCGATAGTAAAATCACCTCAACTGCGAAATCAGTAGACTTTGTATTGAGGCATACCAGGAAATTCAGACAACCATGTACTACAATTGAACTTTATAATAGTCTGGTTAGAAATAAACTAGAATATTGCAGTCAAATTTGGAATCCTCGCTATAAAATACATATTATTCGAATAGAAAGATTACAAAAGCGTCTGCTACGTCATCTTGCTTACCGTTCAAATAGGAATCAAACTAATAATTCTTACAAAAGACAGTTGTTAAAATATAAGATTACATCACTACAATCGCGTAAAAGTATCTCAGACATGATATTCCTATTTAAAATACTTAATAGCAGCATCGATTATCCACCAATAGTTAAATCATTTAATTTTAATGTGCCATTAAAACTATCTAGGCAACCAAAGGCTTTATTAAACGTTTCCTTTTACAGTTCCAACTTGGGGAAATATTCCTCGTTAGCCAGACTGGCACGCACTTATAACGATCTGTCCTCTAAAATTTCTAGCCTCGATATTTTTTTGCCATAGCTTACCAATTTAGGTTTAAATTAGTCGATTTATTTAGAATTACATAGTAATAACTGATTGATTAACTTATTGATAGATTTATCATTTTTAATTTCATTGATATAATTATAGTTGTAAAACTGTTTAAATATAACATTATCAAATAATTTTATTTCTTTTTAATAATCTATAACTTATCCATTATTGTAATTCAGTTTTTTTTTCCTTATCATTGTTTAAACATTAAACAAATAATGTATGTTGTGATTACCTCTAAAAAGAAATACAACTATACTATTCTTATTTTATTATGTAAATTATATTTTTTGTGTTACTATTGTCATTTCTGTTAGTAATTCGAATAAGTAAATAAATAAATAAACAATAACAACAATATACGAAATAGTAAGTAGTCAAAACGCCACAAATAATTAATTAAAATTACAAGGGAATGTTCTATATACTATCGCATATTATAATATTTTTAATTAGCTATTTTTAAACATTCTATTGGAGAATCAGTGTTTCATTTTTAATATATAATAAATAAATCATTCAATCACATCATTTACAATCACTTTCAAATAGTTTGTGTGACAGGACTAAATACATGGAGCATTCTATTTAAGAAACGCCCAGGCCATCACAATCATGTGTGTAGCCTAAGGCTAAGTATAGACTGCACAGAACTTTAATTGCTATTAAAGAAGCTTGAACCTACGACTCTCAAGTAAAGAGCCAGTTACTATAAATACTATACCAGTACGTCGACAAGTCATACCTACACAAGAATCATATACTCTGATTTAAGTTTAATTCCGCACCAGGCTGCAAATTACAAAGCGTAGCCTTGTTCATACATAGTTAAAGTCTCTATTATTTTGGTCTCACTATCTTAATTTAGAATATCTTCCTTAATTTGTATAAATATTATAAATGCGAACGTTTATTAAGACAGACGGGCGAATGTGATAAATTAATGTTTGTTACTCTTAAACGACAAATATTGAACTATTTCAGACGAAACTAAATTAACACAGGATTGGTACTAACGCGGGTAAAACCACGAAGCAAAGCAATATCCACATTGTGTAACAAAACACACAAGGCCACTTCACTTAATCAGAGTTCTGGGAGGGGTACAGACTTAATTTTGCGCCCGGCTGCAGAGTGCAAATCGGAGTACTGTCTTGTAAGTAAGTAATGATAATAAATCGTTCTCGTCTTGCGTTGATGATGGAATTTATTTTATTGCTCCATTACACTGTGTGGTAAATGATACAAACGAGTGAACTTATCTTTAGCAAAAGAATTTTAAATTTATTTCGTTAAAGCTTGAAATTTACTTGCTTAGTTGTAATAATTTTTATTTTTATTTTAATTTTAATATAACATAAATATGTTTGTATGATTGTTTACAAATTTAAAAATTTGAATACCTTTATTAATTAATATGTTTTATACAATGCAATTGAAATTTGATGTATTTATATGGTATAATTAGTTCAGTAACGTTGCATGCATACATCATGTCAGAGAAGGAAGATGGCCATAAAAAATACTTGTATCCACGGTAGGGGATATTGATATTCACCATGACACAGAGAGTCGCATTGTGGAGCATATAGAAATTGTTAAAAAAATCTTATAAAAAAAATAGGCTAGTTGTAGTACGAGTAGAACAATAAAAAGTAAAATTAAAATGACATTAAAAATAAAACAAGATTCTCATACAAAAAAAACGTGGTTTTCAAAGTTCGTTACGTCGATCTTAAAAAAAAAAACTTTATAGAATGCAAAATACACATACAATCTCTTTACCGAAAGTAAAAAGAGAGAGAGTTCCTGTTTACGATAACAACTGGGACTTACATAATGAGTACATTCGTGTGTATTACCACCCAAATTACAAATATTCGCCGGGAGCGAAAATTGAACCCACGACCATCGCTTATGGATCCTCTACACTATACCAGAACGATCGTTGTGATAAATAAACGATTTAATATATTTCTCTTTAAGTGAATAATTTCTAAATACATCGAGTTATATAATGAATACTAAATTTTCATTTACATTGGAAATTTTGAGCGTTACAAATCAAGATATCCTATTTTCATTTAAATTGGAAATTTTGAGCGTTAAAAATCAAGATATCCTTCGCTCTGGGAGTATGTCGGCCACACTTCGTTCAATTTGCTTGTAATGTATGAGCACACTAACATAAGACAAATGTTATATATCTTCTTGTTAGTTTCAGTTTACGTAGACACGGAAGTAGAGTGTAATGTTAACTATAAAAGTCAGTGTTTGCAAATTGAAAAAAAAAAAGAAACATCAAGAATTTGTTTATGCAGCTTCCAGATTTAATGATCGAGTTTTAGTTACATTTAAAAGTGAATAATAAGTTAAGAAGACCTGAATTTAATTATTTTTTTACAATATATATTTACTAAATTGTTTTTTTGAGTGGCATTAGCAAAAATGGTTTACTTCCTTTAGAAAGGGTTAAAAAAGCTTTTTCTAAAGTCATGCTTGAGAAACCAATGCTTTCAGATACTGATTTTCTCTATAATGAATATCCAGTTCTAACTGTACATAACTTTACATTATGGCTGTTATTCTCCGGAATCACAAAATAATAGATTTTAAGCCTATTCCTAATCGCTATGCAGATAGATCCTGCAACACAACTTCTTAGAGAACGACTTTTGCTCGTCGTTAATATTACGTTATGAGTAGCTAGGGGAAACAGAGAATATTATTCACATCTAAATCTCACTCTGTAACTTCCATTATATAAAAACAACAAGGTTGCAGGGTTTCTAGTAAATGTATTCTAGTTTGAGCACAATAAAGTATTACTATTAGTATTACTAGTAAAGCTGTTAATATTAACCTCTTTTTATTTAATTTATTTTAATAGTATCATCTAAGTTGCATTTTTAAAGAGCAATTTGTAATTATAATATGCTGAAATTATAATTTATTATAAATCTTATTATTTTAAAACTGATATTTGCTTTATATATAGTAAGAAATAAAACTAAAATAATATTTGTCATTTATCCCAATTTATGTCTTTGTGGCGTTTGCAGTCGAAATACTTGGACCTTGGAATAGCAGTGCAAAAAAAATGCTAAAAGAATTGATCCCATATCTCATAGCCTCCACTGTTGACAGGGGGACTGGTGCATTTTTAATATTGTATAATATTGTAAAATTTCGAAATAAATATTATTAATTTTTGAAATATTTTAATAAATTAGTATTTTTACTACCTTAGCAGTAAAATAGCTCAATTTGAGAAATTTATATATTGCTTTCAAATAGTTAATAAAAAGCTTTATTATTAAATGGAATTTGTTTTCCTTTTTTTTTTCTTAAAAATATCTCTAATATGATTTATTACGAAAAATTTTAGAAATGAAAATCTATATTAATATTAAAAATAACTCAAATACTTTTCATTTAGAAAGAAAACCAGTATATGTTCGAATATACACACATAAGTCATCAGAAATGAAAATAAGCACCCGCGTTATCACACATCTAAAGACACAGACGCATACTTAAAACTCTTATTTCAAATGTAGAATTAAATTCGGTCTTTATCGAATATTGATATTTAAAATTAATGTAACGTTTTAAAATATCAAAGAAATAATCATATTTTCATTTAACTGGATCTTATTTGATTGTATTTATGTCGATGCAATTTAAATTTTAAACCATTAGATAGACATACCAATGCCGAATCAGAATAAAAGGAACATATGAGTCTACTCGTAATTCACATACTTGATTCCATATGTATAGAAAAAAGGTCCCTTAATTCATGTCAAAACCGATATGTGAAGAACCAACGTATATTTATTGGAAACGGGGAACGCACGTATATAGGTATATGCCTTTTCTTGTGCCTGTTCATCTGCATTCGTCTTGTAATCGTGCCATAATGAAGCTTCGCCTAGGTATCATTTACAAGATATTCCGCAAACAAAGATGTTTTGTGTTGCTCTATTCCAACATGAAGAGTGACTGAAATATGGTAGTAATAGGAACAAGAGACGTAACAAAGGATACTAGCAGCGTACTAACTGTCAGCGTATCGGCAAAAGAATGTACATTTGCAATATACCGTAAAAAAATGTTCTTCTGAATATCGTTACTGGTATAAAAGTAACAAAACTTAGTGATAAGCGCAACAAAATGTAACTATACAATAACTCTACTTAACATATATTAATCCTTATTATACATTAAAGATTTATGACATTAATTTATATTGAATTAAGACTTATTTTCTTTAATTATAATACAAGAAACAAATTATACGCTAAAAACATCTGAAAATGGATAAAAAGTATCTAATCAAATATTTATACGATATTATAATATATTAAAATACAAAAAAAAAAATACTACTAATTGACAGACAGAGATTCGATATTATTTTCTTCATTCAGAATAGAAATTTAAATAAGAAATATGATACTTTATTTTTGGGTATAAATAAAGAATTTCAGTATTTATGGAAATTTTTCATGAGAGTGAAAAAGTTGGAAAAATAATTGTGTCCATGTTGTCAATTTTAAAGATTGTCATGGCTATTGAAAGTTTGTATGTGGAAAGCTGTAATTTTTTAAGATAACTAACTGAAATTAAAGAAAATGAAAACATTACTACTTACGAATTTGATTTGATTAAAGCATAATAAGTGAAATTTGATTTATTATTTGTAATTGATTTATGTTTAAATTTTACTTCTGTGGGGGTGAAATAAGATAAGAGATATTTTTATACATTTGGTTATTTTATGTAATAATATTATTATCAACCGGATGTCAAACGTCTCTGGTCTACAAAATAATTGCAAAATTTGATTACGTACTTCCATAGCAAGATTAATGAAAGGTTATTATAATTGATTTTTTACTGACTCAGACTGTTTTATGAATAGCTCTGCCTGTGAGGTAAATATTAGGATTTCAAGTTAGCGAACATGAATGGAAATTGGTATAGTAGATCGCTGCAGTACTTATCGTTAGCAAACCACTTTCAAGTATATTGACCCACTTGACCTATTTACACCCTTAAAGCGTAGATAATAAAGAACTTTTTTCCGTGTACATACTGTTACCAAAACCAATTCCGTATATACCTATGTGTAAGAATTAATTGAATTACATTAAACGCTTTTGTAATTAAATTTATTTTGGTTCCAACATTAAAATCGGTGTAAATGAATAGTTTATACATTTTAATGTGTTATATATATATATATATATATATATATATATATATATATATTCTATAATATAAATTCTAAATGGTAGATATCACTCACTGGGTCTGATAAATGTCAAGGTCTCTTTCTATTGTTTTCAGAGGATGAGGAATTTCATTACAAACAAATTCACAACGTTAAAATTCATTCTTATTGATTTCTTTTTTTAATTTTATTTTTCACTAGCTGTGTCAAGCGGTTTCACTCGTAGTCCATAAAAGCAATAATATGGTAATAACCGAATAATATATTAAACAGAGTAATTTATACTTGACAAAAACTTACTCACATACATATTTGTTAATATAATCGTCATTAATAATCTTAATACATAAATATATTATCAGAAATATGAGTACCTAAAATACAAATAGATGACAAATATTAAGGAACGAAACTCTAACAAAGGTACTGTAATACCTTTTATATACTGTGGTAAAATGACTTCGAAACAATTTTACTTTGAACCAAAAGTCATTCACATGGGTAACAATTGAATTGTTTTGTAGTGTTGGTAGCACTTACCGTTAAGGATCATGGTCAAGCTCTTCATTCTGTTCAATTGGCTATTTTATACTCTTGAAATACCAACTTTGACTTCAGTACTGAATCATTCTCCAGGGACTCGTAACTTTAATGTAAATGTATTTGTTTAGTGTTACATTAATTTTGAACGTTAGATTTTATTCTCATTTTCTAAGTTTTTGATGTATGTATATATATATATATATATATATATATATATATATATATATATATATATATATATATATATATATATATATATATGTACAGACATTTTTCGTCTCAAGTAATTTTCCGAAATTTATTTGTCCAGGACTTAAATCGGGTAGAAAATGAAAATATTTTTTTTTATGTAAGGTATGTTTTAACAGAATTCTAAGTAAAACATACATTAAGCTAAACTTTGAAATGTGTTTATAATTTATATTCGAAAAATATAAATATATAAATTACAAAGATAAAAAATCGAATGTAACTCTTTGTTGTGCATTAGAGGTGTGTTATCAAACAAATTTCTTTGGAATTTTACCGACATAGTCTTACAGTAACACTCTAAAAGTAAACTTCAAAGTGGAGCTCCTAGTATCGTCTTAACGTTTAAAATATTCTATGTTAGAATAACATGGAAACAGAATATCATTTGGTATCCGGTCTTAACATAACATTTTTGGTATAAAACAGGGGATATACTGAAATACACCTAGTACAAGGTGCGTTGTCTCCTCTCTTTTTGTGTATTCAATTTACCACTTCGTAATAGATCTTTCCAGAATACTCTCTTGTTCTCCTTTGTATCTTCAAAGCTGTATTATTATATAAGTAAAGCTAATTTAGAAAGAGTTGAAATACATCCCATTACTTTTTATTTCAGTCTTACTTTTCAAATGTTCTATCGATCTAGCTCACTAAAATTGTATATATAGTGTATATAATTTTTCTGTGCGTGTGTGTGTGACTAAACTTGTCCTAAAAGGTTGAACCGATTTTAATTAATTTTCTATGTGTGTTCATCGTCGATCGTCGACCGTATTGACGACCGTTCTGGTGTGGTGGTGCGAGTAATCGCCTAAAAAAGCATTCCGGCGGTCGCGGGTTCGATTCCCGCTCGAGACAGACATTTGTATTTGTAGAAATATTTGTTTCCGGTCTGGGTTTATGTCGTTGTGGGTCCCCTCACCGTGCCTTGGAGAGTACGGAAAGCCGTTGACCCCCGAAATTGAAAATCAGATAGTTACATATATATTAATTTTTAGATATTTTCTTCTAATACTACTTAATTAATCCTATTATTGTTACTGTGAGAATTATACCAAGAATTAATGTGTCGTATTATACGTCATAAACACATTGGTATATCTAAATATCCACCAGTACCCGAGTCGAAATTTAGCGCCAATTTAGCGCCGCCTACGGTAGGACTAATGTCGGACCTCTGGGCTCTAAATCGGTCCTAACCCATATAAAATTAGATCCGACTTAGCACCCAAAAATGGTACAAATTTCCGTTTTTTCCACTTTTCGACCTAAATCGGACCTAAATTGAATAAAAATTAGCGCCTATAATAGGCGCTAAGTCGGACCTAAATTAATTGTTTGCAAAATATTTAAGTACGATCTTCCCTAAAGTTAACGCGTCCCGCGGCCCGCGCCCCGCGGGCCGCGTTAACTTGCCGCGCGGTTTCACCCGCGGGCCGCAGGTGAAGCCGCGGGGCACAGCTAGTCAATAATAGTCAAAAAAATTTGTTCCCATACTTAACCTTTGCTTGTAAGAAAACGATAGTGCGATCTAAATCGACACTCACGCCATCTATTGAGGCAGATAGTAAACCTTGGAATTAGATCGTCCGTTTATATTTTTAATATTGTTGGACTTAAAGGTCCTAAGTCGGACCTCTCGATGAAAAATCGAACTACTGGGCGCTAAGTCGGTTCTATTTCGGATCACTGGGCTCTAAATCGGTTCTATGTCGGACTCGAGGGAGCTATGTCGGCTTTAAATTTCGACTCGGGTATATGGTCTATATTCCGGTATGATATTTACAATAATCTATATCAACAACAGAAATACAGAATCCTCAAAATCATAAAAATACCTATTTTTAAATAATATATGACATATTTTTAACACGGTTAAGCGATTGTGTTTGTATGCATACGTGCGCGTGCGTGTGTGTGTGTGTGTGTGTGTGTGTGTGTTTCTTTTAGTGTGCACATGCAAGTTATGAATGTTAAATAAAAAAAATTAAAAACCATAATAATTTTATTCAAAGACAATTTTTTCAATTCATATAAATTATCATAACCTCTCCCACTAGATTTATAATTTTTCTTACTTTATCTCGCTTCACCTTCATCAAATGTTCAATTAGATTCTCATAGTCACCAGTCTGTCTTATTTGTTTAATAGCCATTTCTTTCGCCTTAGCATCATAACGCGCATATACTTTCTCCCATAACATTTTCAGAACCATTCCATCCAGAGTTTTTTTATCATACGACTCACTTGTCACCTAAAAAAATATACATTTTTTTGTACAAAAAAATAAATTATAATAAATATAAAAAATAAAAGTATGTAACGATTGTAACTCTTAATCATGTTATGGGATGATGGATCGAACTGAACTGAACAGCTTCCCGCTGCTGGGAAAAGGCATGTTCTCCATGGAAGAGATTTGAACAATACTGCGTGTTGAACAATAATTTCTCTATGATGAGTAACGATTGGTATCAGATGTCTATGACATGACCCGGACCGATAGATATACATACTTCGCGGCATAGCTTCGGACCTAGAAGGACATACATTTAGAGTAAAAACAAATATTTGTCCAAATACAAATCTGCTCCTAGCGGGAATCGAACCTGTAACCTTCGGTATTAAGGCGACTACTCGCAACACTATACCAGAATGGTCATCGATGAGTTAATGAGGCGATGAATGAAGGTTAAATAAATACAAATGATGTAAGAGCCTAGCTTCCTCTTTGCAAGGTCTTTTTCTATATAGCGGGATATTCATAGTCACAGTCATATTTAAGTAAAATATGGTATAGAAAGATTGCGAAGAATGTTTTGGGTTGCAAATAATACATTAAATTTCTATTCATAACTTATCGTATAAAAATTTCATCCTCTGACTTAACTGGTAGATTTTCAAATTCATTTTTATAAAAAATAAAAAATAAAACAGATATTTTTTCTATTCTACGCTTGTACCAACAATTACGAACCTACCAACAGATAATAGCCTTGATCGATATATATTAGTATGTAATGATGATGATCTTTTATACATCATCATCATATCAGCCATTGGATGTCCACTGCTGAACGTAAGTCTCCTCCATCGACCTCCAGAGCGACCGGTTCGAGGCAGCCTCCATCTAAAGGCTTCCGGCGACTCTCCTCAAGTCGTCTGTCCATATTGCGGACGGCTGTCCGACGCTGCGCTTGCCGGTACGTGGTCTCCACTTGAGAACTTTTCTGATCCATCGGCCGTCGATTCTACGAGCTATGTGCCCTGCGCAACGCCACTTCAGCTTAAAATTTCTTTGCCTATGTCTGCAACTTTCGTTCGTCTACGGATTTCATGACTATTTATTCAAACTCGCAAAGAAATACCTAGCATAGCCTTCGAGCCATTGCTCGCTGTCCGACTTCGAGCTTGTTTAAAAGTTTTATAGTCAGAGACCACGTCTCAAATCCGTATATCGTCACTGGTAACACACATTGATTGAAAACTCTCGACTTCAGGGTGAAGTATGATGGATAAAGATATTTTTTAACTTCCCGAACGCTGCCCATCCTAACTGGATTTGACGATTGACTTCTCTCAAATTTAGACCTACCAAGTCGGACCTTTTGTCCTATGTAGATGTGCTCGTCAACAACTTCGAGAGTAGAATTTCTAACTAATATCGGGGTAGGTACGAAATAGACATTCGACATAATTTTCTCCTTTTCCATGTTCATTTTAAGGCCCACCCGTAGGGAAACTCCATCGAGGACACTGAGAATAATGCTCATATGTATCAGGGTTTCTGCCATGAGCATGATATCGTATATATAATGTTCATACATGTGACAGTTTAATTTATCTATACATTAATACGTGAAGCAAAAACTTTTTACCCCTTTTTACGAAAATTACGCTGACGGAGAAGTATGAAATTTGGCACAGTTAAAGTTTATATGAAAAAGAAGTGCAGAATGCTAATATTTACAGTAATGCTGAAAAAATACATTAAATTCATTAAAAAAAAAAAGAAAAAAAAAACACTACACACACTACGGTACACACATATTTACAATGATATATATACACAATTTTTTTTATTATCAAAGTCTGTTGTCACAGACACGATCTTAAATACAGGTCTTGAAACTAATTTCTAATCGAAATTTACTATCACAGATCAGGTCCAATAAGTGCTGCATATGCTCACCATGTTATTGGCAATCATATTTTTATGATAGAAAGAAAGAAAGAAAGAAAAGCTATTTATTGGCCTTAAAATACCTAGTTATATATTGTACAGAGAAAAAAAAATTAAAAAGAGAAGAAGGAATACAATTGCAAGAGTAAAGCATTAAATACATAGGTAACAAAATTAAGAAGGCCAATTAGGCATCTTATTATTATTATTATTATTGCATTGCTTAGCAGCAACTATTTACTGCTAAGGCGCTGTTCTTCAGTCAGAGCCTGCATTAGTGATAGGTATGAGACGTCAAACGCCATTACGACACATTGAACATAATAAAAATAAAAAAATATATAAAATAAATTTTAATGAAAGAAAAACACATATATCTATAACATAATTATATAGTCATTTGATATTCATATTATTATATTAGATTTCATAATTATATAGATATTTGATAATGTTGACAATGCTGTCAATTATAGATTAGGTCGAATTTCGACCACTAGGCGACCATTTATAAATATAAAACAAAGAGGTTTATTAAGAACACCAACACTAATTTCTTTTTTTTTTTATCCTTAGAATATAAATATTATAAATATGTTTTATGTATTACATTATCCTTATTTATTTTTTAGATTGAAATGAAATAACGCATTAAAAAAGAAAACAGTACACTCGTAGCTTTTATAGTAAATATTAATTAGGTAAATATATTACACTTACCATAAAGTTAAGAAGTAGTGTGAGCATTATTAATGAATATAATATATAACAACCCATGTCTGTGTTTTATAAACGATGTCACTTTACTAAGAGAAGACTGGCGCTGACTAGCCTGTAATTCAAAGAATTTCCTAAACATCCTTCTATCTTGACAACAATATAAGTTCATGTAAGGTATACGTCATAAAAATTGTGTAACATTTTTAAATTTTGTGATCTTTTTAATTCATAGCGATAGTATAGTACGATTCAATATGTAAATTTTATAATAGAGTATTTTTATATTTGTTGTTGTATAAAGAAAAATAGTTTGGAAAATCTAAAAGTGCACGCCTCATAATCTCATTTTTCACAATAAAATTGATTATTTGTAAAAGTATATAAGTACGTAGATGCACTTGTTAGCATGTGCCAATTATTTAAAAACAAACCAAATTCAATTAGACCGTGAAATTAAATAAAGTTCTATTCCTAACTATACTGAAGCGAAAAAAAAAAAGAACTCGATTATTGAAGTCTTTCGGTCGTTATCGTGACCACATACAGGATCCGCACATACAGACGCACGGACATCCATGACAGAACTTTTTTAAACAGTTTTTTAATTAGTTCAAATAACAAAAATGGCATTAAAAGTATCACGACTGTTGATGAGTTTAAAAATAGCGTTTGTTCTTAATATGTGTGTGTATACATTATTTTAAAAGTGCAGTATACGAAAAATAGAGACATTTTAAGTTCGAAAAATCACTCGTTTTGCGCGAAGTAAGAGTAGAACCCACCTCAACGCTTCGCTTATGAGGCGTGCAATATACTTTTAAACCTAGAATTGTCAAACTGTCCGATAGTGTTATTGTCCATTTAAGAAATTTACGTTTACATTTCAAACCTGTCTAGACTGATTTTCGTAGAATTGAATAAAATTATAGTTTAATTGATCATAGTTTAGACTATGAATAATATGTATAAGTTAAGGAGAAACCATTAATGCTACCGCAGGCAAAACCGTGTTGGAGTTTTATAAGGAGTTAAGTATACTGAAAATAAAAACCAAAATATTCAAAGAAATAGCGAAAGAATTTTGGACGATACGAATCAATAGAATTACGATTTGTATTGGTTCATTTCAATCTTTTCCACTCGGCTTGCCGTTGATAGAATGTCAGTGTAATCTATTGCACAATTTTTATATCTTTCCTGTTGATGCGAGAATTACGTACATTCTGAAAGTCGGTTCGATTTATGTTTTTATGAGGAATGAGACGCCTCATTGATCACGAGTTTTTTTTTTATCGATAAAACCCAACCATTTTTAATGATCATGACGCTACTGCTCCATATAGGAGAGATAGTGATTTCT
Source organism: Euphydryas editha (assembly GCA_036937285.1). NCBI lineage: Eukaryota > Metazoa > Arthropoda > Insecta > Lepidoptera > Nymphalidae > Euphydryas > Euphydryas editha. Next base: position 19,226,214 of record JAUPFZ010000005.1, on the reverse strand, counting down.
TTGCGGAAATAAAAATATGAAGAATTATAAGGTTTCATCTTTATCAGATAACTTAAATTCTCGTAGGAGGATTTATTTATTTACTACAGTAACTATCATTTTATATATTATGTGTTGATTACATAAAATTAAAATCATAGAACTTTGATAATATATGTTTTTATTATTATTATTATTATTATTATTAAAAAATTAATGACCATATCTGACAAATTTATAAAAATAATAACTTAATATGTAATGACTTTTATTTTATGAGAAAACATTTTCAAAATAGTTTACTATGGACTTATTATACATTGAAAAAAAAAAATAGAATTATTATACCTATTAATTGAAGATAAGATAAAGTATTAACTTTAGTACTATGCACTTTTACAAAGTCAAGGCAAATCTGTATCTCGTAATATAAAAATTATAATAATCTCAAATTCACTAACACAGAATGTATAGGTAGTGTACGTGACTAACTTGACACGTTTTACATCGTGAATCTCTTTCTAAATCGGAAATTGCATTTAAGCAGTGACGAAATGAACTTTTATTCTGCATACGGTTTATCTAAATTGAGACTTCGCGAAGATACATCAATGTTTTCATATTTTCTCTGTATCGTTATATATTGAGACTCATATTTAAAGCAACTTTAGAATCAGTACTTAATTTCAGAATATACTAGGATATAAAAATATAAGGACATTAGACATAATTTATTAACTTGCCTTGACAAATTTTAACTAATTATTTGTCTCTATAAAATAAATTTTAATAACAAATAGTTATAATTATTAATTTGTACTAATTAAACAAAAATAAAAATAAACAAATTAATACCTCACATTTAATATGCTCCAGTTAGTTAAAATACGACGAAGATTCAAAAACACAAAACATATTTTAAAAAAAGCCCAGATCACGACAAAAATGATCTACACATAAATTTCGCATGAGCTGGGGATAAATCTGCGACCACTAACCAGTTACAATGGGAATCCTATATACGATCAAACTGAATTGCCAAGTAAAGATGTTTTTTTCATAACAGAGTCTAAAAGAGATGATTAATAATTAATATATAGTAAATTCCGGTTGAACGAAAGAGCACCGCACATTTATTTTTAGGCGGGATTCTGTTTAAGAACCAGAGTAAACCTATTACTCAATGCATCCTTATGCTGGAGTAGCATTAAAAACTTATTACAAGTATCCATATCTATAAAATTAAATAATACTTTTCTAGATAAAGTTACTCCTTATTATTATATCCGCAATTATCTTTAGTAAATATGTTGACTCAAGATCATTAAAGGATCCCCAGCGGCGAGCCCAGCGACGGTGGACGCCATACGACCCCATCTTCGTCGCTGGGTCAGAAGGCGGCACGGGGCGTTGACTTTCAGGCTGACGCAGGTACTTACCGGGCACGGGTGCTTTGGTAAGTACTTTCACCAGATCGCCAGAAGGGAAGTCAACCCTGCCTGCCACGAGTGCGGCGCGCCGATTAACACGGCGCGCCGCTTGGGGGCCCCAGCGCCATGCCTTGGTGGCCGTGATAGGCGGAGACCTCTCGCTATCGAGCGTGGTCCGCTGCATGCTCGGCAGCGAGAGGTGTTGGTCAGCCGTGGCCTCCTTCTGCGAGGAGGTCATGGCATTGAAGGAGGCCGCGGAACGGGAGCGTGGAGCAGACGCTAACGCTAACCCGCTCCGTAGGAGAGGACCGGGGGGAAGAAGACGCTGTTACGTGCTCCTTCACCCTCCGCAATAGAGTGAGAAGGGCATCTATTATCTTCCCACTCGCCACCAGGGCAATAGAGTGCTCACGGTACCCGCGAGCGCTCTATAGGCGAAGGCGGCCCGCATAGGTAGGCCAACCGTCGGGGCGTCACGTTTGCATGCGAAAGCGATCCCGTGGCGCACCACTACGACGATGAGGGCACCGCTGGGTTTTAGTGAGGTATTCTGGCACGTTCTTCCGTATCAGTGAGTCCCACATACCCATCACCTTGTGCGGCGGGATGCGAAAATGCATTTCAGCAAAAAAATAAATAAAGGTCATTAAAGGATAATATAATTAAAATATATTTAAAAAAAAAATATTTGCTTTAAGACAGGTAATAAACGCAAACCAAATTCAGGCCAGTTTCTTGACTTCCATCCCTAATTAAAATTTTTGAACAAATTTACAAAAAAAAAAATTATAATTTGCTTAAGAGGTGCTCTTGTACAACATACATATTTATAATTCTTGAAAGAATTCTTAGAATGCTATATTCCTTAGTCTTTTGTAACTTCTTAAAAACATTACATTTTGTAAGTATTAAATATAAAGCTTTGATCTCTTAATATTTTAATCATCAAATAACAAAATTCTCATAATCAGTTAACAAGTATAAATTATAGATCCTTTTTTATTTAAATCTTTACAAACATGAGTAAGTGCTTGTACAGTGACATTGTATTGTTTTTTTAATGGCATTTCATTAATTTAAAAAGTTGATAGGTTAGAAAGTAATAACGGCATAAACAATGTACTTTCTTTTGTACAGAAGTGGCTTACTACGAACAATTTAGGCCACAAATCACACACATTAACAATTCTTAGTATTCGTAGGTTGAGGTAGGTAGGCTGACTCTTAATTGAAAACTTGATTGGAATCCTAATTTATAATGTCTTATCAGAAGGTTTAAATCCCGCAGCTGATATGCGTATTATCAAAAAAGTCAGAAATTTAACTTCATTTATATAAGAAAATTAGTATGTTTTAGTTACTTTCATGGTGTCGTATCTTATAGCATTTTGTTATAGAGAAATGTCACAGATACAAAAAAAAATCCTTGGAGTGATATTAATATATTCACTATCGGTACAAGGAATTTCGCAGAACTGAAATATTTAAAAAATAGCTGTTCTCACTGTGTCATAGTATATTTATACTAATATTTTATATTTTTATGAAAATGCTAACAGATTAGCTTATAATATTTTATAAATAAAATAGCAAAAATAAGCGTTCAAGACTATATTTTCCGCTTCATAAAATCAGTAAATATTTTTGGAGTTTAGTTTTCGTATAGTTAAAAATTCCCGACAACCGTTTCAGATTTCCCATTAAGTTTAAATTTACTTCAAAATAATAAATAGAATATTACACTGAAATAAAGTGCGTTATTTGTGTAACAAGATTACATCAGAAATATAATTGACAGAAATAAAGGTTTTAAGAGACTAACTATCGAGATTATGGCTGATCGCTGCAGAAACATTTTCCAAGCCTATATGGTAGCTTAATTTAAACTTGAAAAAAATTAATAATTTGTAATTTTTCGACTTCAAAGTCCTTAGCAAAACTTACTTAAATAAAGAAGTATTTTGAATTTACTGTATTGTAAATTAGAATTAAAACTGTGCCAAATCTATATCCTATCATGTACCTAATATAATACATATAAATAACTATATGCTATATTTTGTGTTATGAATTTTATTACTATCCGTCTAAAATACATATGTTTCTAGGTACACGTCAGAGACGTATGACAAATGCCGTCTTAGTTTGTATACATTAACTGATTAGACATATTGATTGTGGAGAACTTGCTTTGCAACCATTAACTTGATGAATTGCATCTCAAGGTGACGGTGACAGAAATCCGTTAATTGTTCTATGTGTATTATAATATCCGATACTCTATGCAAACACACGCATGTAAGAGTTCCTGTTGTATACACCGACCGTTGTCGTTGACGACCGTTCTAATGTAGTGGGGCGAGTAGTCCCCGCAACGCCAGTAGTCACGAGTTCGATTCGCGCTCGGGGCAGATATTTGTATTTTTGCAAATATTTGTTTCCGGTCTGTGTGTATGTCCTTGTGGGCTTACAAAAGATTTGGGCTGAAGTATATTAAAAAGAAGTAGTTGTTCACCGTATTAGAAAAACTTAAAATCTTAAAATAATTTTTATTACCTTTTTAAAAACATATAAAGATAATAATATGTAGATAATAAATAGTCACTCTTTGTAAGGCACTATATTTTCCTTACTGTAGTCTAGTTAACACAATCGTCTTCACTGCTGAGCATTGCTTCTCCAATGACAAAAGTGTTGGAGCTTAATCAGGTCACGCTTTACTGCGTGTTGGATTGTAATTTTGTTTTCATAATATTTTAAAGCCACTATATATTTTATCCTTAAATTGTATTTATTTACGGTTAAAGCGAAATGCGTATCAACACTCTCGACTTTGATTTCGATTCATTTTAGAACGGTTGAAGATAATTCTTGTGCCTTGTAATAATTTTGTTTTAAAAACAGACTTTCTCACAAAAAAAAATCTTTACTTAGAATATTTCCTGTCCATCGTATTATAAGGATCAGGCAGAACTTGGGTCCTAAAAAAAACTACTAAAACTTATTTAAAACTATTCATATTCGTTTATAAGAAACATTATCATATGAATAGAAAAAAAAAATCCAAATTTTAACAGAAACGTTTCATAAATATTAACATTGTAATACAGGTGCTTCTTTCAAAATGAATAAAGTTTTAAATGCGTTATACCCTGAACGTTGTTTATGTTATCAGTTTGGAAAACAAAATTACTAGGAACAACTCCGCCCGTTCGACTGGGGCGCACAATTTTCAGATAATTTTAAGCAAATTTCTTATTTCGCTTCTTAAAAGCTTTGTATAAGATCGTTAACTTTTTCGTCTCTTGCTACAATTTTTTTTTTTAAAGATCTTGTTTTTTTAGTAATAGGATTTACGGCCCTGGTATATGATTAATATTACTACCTTTACAGTTACCCCATATACTTAAAAGTTTCCATACCGTATACGACTAATTTTAAATTTTATCATAACTAGGTAACTTATGTTACATAAAATTGTTTGATTATTTTTCTAAAGTAATTGATCATATAATAAATCTGATTTGCTTGCCAAACTTCCTGGTCAACATTATTTTTGCTACGGTTTTAATTTCTTCCCTGTTATAAGATGATAACGTCTTCGTATCTTAGCTGAGTTTTTGTTTTATAGAATGCTGTATACCCTTAACATTATATCAAACATGCCTTCAAACAAATTATCCATAAAACACATCAAACGCATAGATTCCTTTAGAGACTTTTAAAAAAGCTGCATATTATCAAATGTTTAATCAAACACGTAAAGTTTGACAAGCGACTTAATCGTTTATAAATCGTTTAAAAATATTAATAACTCGTTAAATAAAATTAGAAATATAAGCCAATCTGCAAGCATTAAAACTCGAGGCAGGTAACTGCTATGCACGTAGTTTGATATAAAGATACGGCGTGGTACAATTATATAATAACACGTATATCTAAAGCTTGTAATTGCGAAAACGATTAAGACCAGGTGTGGAAGTCTTTGAATCTTTTATGAAATGAAAATTAAATCATAAATATTTAAATTTTCAATGTCTCTTGCTTTCTTACAATAAACATTGGGTATAATTTAATACTAGACGACCAGCGTGGTTTTCTCCATGTTGCTTAAATTCTTTAAAGATGTCTGATATTTTTGTCATTAATTACAAAATAGTTGTTTTAATTTGTTACGTTGATAATCAAATTTAACAGCTCAAAGAAACATTTTATGTACATTTAAAAAAAAAATCCTTTACTTGGAAATGAATATCAAGATCTGATGAAAAATGTTTGATATATAATGATCACGTATGTAAGTATCAAAATAATGTTTGTACGTCCTGTATACCAAGCGATATGATGGATTTTAACAAATATATTGTGATGAAATCGCCCAGTGAAAACTAATAATAGTCTATTCAAAATTACTATTAAAACTAAAAAGAGTAAAATAAAAAAAATAATTAAGTAAATGATTAAAAAAGACAAAATCCTGCTGTTTATAATTTAAAATGTTGATTGAAAAGCAATAAAAAAGCAAACAAACCTAAAGAAAGTTAGAAGCAAACGAGACTCATTTGCATACAAAATCTATAGAAATAGTTTTTTTTTTTAAATTATTATCCTCACCTTTAACTTTATTGATTAGATAATTGCACAGCTTTAAAGCCACTGCTAGTTAACAATAAATACAATTTGATATAAATAAATCAATGTCCAAAAGTCTTTAACAAGCCTTGTAAAATATTGATACGAATACAACGACTGAGCTTAAAAATGAAACAGATGGCCATTGTTTGGAACAGATATCCGAATAGCCTTTGGATAAATTTCGCATTACGGATTGACAAATACTAGATCTCGTTTTGCGGTTTAACACATGAAAACGATGCGGGTTTGTTACCACAGCTTATATACATCCAACGGCTTCATCATTTCACACATGCGGGACACGTCTATAAAGGTGCATTCCTGCATTTTCACTAAATACCTACTGTTTATTCGAAAAATACACCTAATAAATTATATAAGGATTTTAGCCATAATTTTTTGTTTCTCATCGCTTACTCAAGACAATGTCTTAGAAGAAGTCAAAGAAAGTACTCGTATTAACATACAACAATTATGAATAAATAAATAAATAAGAGAATAAATTCGATAATATTCATCCTAATAGTATCTACATTGTCATTTTATTTATTTTTCTCTCTATTTTTGATTAATCAATGTATACAAATACCAGTAAATCAATAGTGAATGAAATAAAAATAATTTGTAAATACCTATTTAGAAAAAAAAATAGAATATTAAAATATCTGAAATTAGATTGTAATTGAGTTTTGGGTGCTTTTTATCAAAATTTTCTCCGAAATAAGAATACTTATCAAAACATGTCGCTACGGAAAGAAAATTGAATTTATCGAACGTGCCTAACATTATGTTGTATAGCGCCACTCGTCATTTTAAAAATGATAAAAACTTATAAAAATATAATAAAGAATGAAGGAAAAAATATAGTGTTAAAATAAATTTATGCTTTAATTATTTGCAACGTTGATATATATAATTATGTTGGACTATTTCCTTTATCGGGTAGCGACAATGATGAGCGAATGATCTTTCTTAATCTTAATAAATCAATAAAACTAGACATAATAGCTTAGAGCGTTTATTTCGCAGGAGCGTTCCATCTAGTACGGCGACTCGATCACTTCTGAGCTTAAAAGGGCACAGCACACTGTTTTATAAATCAACCGGTGGTAGTGGAGGATGAGTTACGTATTGTTTGTATCGTTGCAATTACACGTGCGTTCGTTGATTCATGGCTTATGCCGACACGGCCATTCTGCAATTGAGGCGTCTCTGCGGCATTAGACTCTGAAATTAAAATTAATAATTAATTCCCCGATAGCCTCGATGCTGATGCTCAAGTTAGACTTCGATGACAATGATAATATTGGAACCACCAAGTCTCGACGCTGGTCTTCAAAGTTAGGCCTCGACGCTAGTGTTCAAAGTTCGGCGTCGTCGGCGTAATATTTAAACAACCAAGCCCTCATCCCGCTCTCCAAAGTCTAAAGCTGCTTGTAGATGCTTACGGGACACTTCTCCCGGTCACCCACGTCCCGCAACTTCACCGAACTTGCAACGATCGCCACGAAGAGCTCCTTCTATCTCGCAAGAACCCCCTAATTTTTAACCTACTCCAGCCACCAACCCTCATTTCATTGTCATCAAATTCACCCTGAGATACCTTTGCCCACTCGGTCGTCCCCGAGTGGAAAACATTCAGGACCAACTCTCCCACTCCCCCTGTCGACAAGGAGCTCCGAAGGTTCCCCGTCCCGAAAGAGCCCCGTCGACAAATACCTCCACTTGGCCGCCTGCTTTAGCGGTACACGCTGTAGCGTGGTGCAGTTTAATGTCGCATTGCTCACAACGCTGCTCACATTGAGACGAATGCACCACCGCCAGCAACGACGACCCCTTTGGAAGCTTCTTTTTCAGACGACGGTCCACTCAACTCCCCTCTGAAAGTTTCCCTCAGAAACCCACGCCAACTGTGTGAAATGGCTCCGCCATTTCTTCCGCCAGACGAAACTTCACCCATGTACGCCTTAAGTCTCCTCCACAGTTCCATAGACCACGCAACCGTCCATGAAGTCGCGAACCCCTGAGCTCCTCCTGTCAAACCAAAAGTGCTTCCTGAGTCCTTCGAGCACTTTCTCCCAAGCAAAGCATTTTAAAATCTCATGACAACGATTCACAACACTCCATTGGTAAGATTGTGGTATCGCTTCCAGAATCTTGGTTCTTCCATTGTCCTGTTTCAATTCTGTTAACACAAAACCTCGTCTCTGATCAAGTAGTACGTGTCTCCGCTATCATTTCCCTTGATATAAAATGATAATAATAAAACAGGATTACTGCATCACTCCATTACCACCCATTCCCTATCGGAGGTCAGTCTAATGACCGTCTGGGTAACATGGTTCGTGCCAAAAAGTCCGCGTGTTCCAGTCCCTATCCCCCACGACTTTCGATCTCTAAGGCAAAACTATAGAAAAGACAGTAAACAGTATAAATTTGTTATGATGAAGACATATATGTATATCATAGCGTGAATAACCTGCCTAAAGGCTTTGATTTTAATGGGTCAATTGCAGGACTTATTGGATAGAAGTGCTATCATTTTAACAATCACGAAGCTTAAAGATTAAAACATAAAAGATTATCTTTGTATTGGTTTCGATTCATTAATCTGTATCACAATATAATGTATGCTAATGCTTTTGAAATGAACGAAAATTTTAATGACTATGGATTAATTTTAGTAGATAATAATAGGCGTAGATATATTGTTTAAAATATACTTTGAACTAGATTGATACGGATTACTAATCTATATATTGTATAAGATTAGATCCGGTTGACTTATTCATCATAATCATCATAATCATCATATCAGCCGTTGGATGTCCACTGTTGAACGTAGGCCTCCCCCACCAACCTCCAGAGAGACCGTTCAAAGCAGTCTCCATCCAATGGCTTCCGGCGACTTTCCTCAAGTCGTCTGTCCATCTTGTGGACGGCCGTCTGACGCTGCATTTGCCGGTACGTAGTCTCCACTCGAGAACCTTTCTACTCCATCGACCGTCAGTTCTACGAGCTATGTGCCCTGCCCACTGCCACTTCAGCTTGCAAATCCGTTTGGCTATGTCAGCAACTTTCTTTTCGGAAACCGGCTTGATCGGGAGGCTTGAAGTCATCAAAATTGCCCGATAACAACAATTTCAAAAAGTTTCAAAACATTAAAAAAAAATTAACAATTAAGTCAGTTGAGCTGTTCCCAGTTGAATATTTCATACAAGCAGCGATTAATTTTTATTTACAAAGATTAACTACTGCAATTAAAAAGTGGTGTAACAAAATGAAAAATCATATATTTTCTATTGTTATTAAATACTTGTAACGGAAATAACTTATAATTAAAAAAAGATTGCGATATGATGAAATAACTTGCACCGAGGCTTATATAAAAACCTTAATATATATTTTTTTATATTGTACAATACTTATACAATTTTATATTGTACAATACTCATACTTTGGTAAATTTTTAAAAGCAAAATAACCTAATGTTTGACAAGAATTTTTCGTGATAGAAACTAATATAAGATATACTTTCAAGAGCGGTTCACCAATTTAGTTGTGTGCCCCTGAGTAACTTAAGAAGTAAAATTGTTCAAAAAATTATTAAATAATTAATTGTTAAATTTACTTTCACCAGTATAAGAGTACAAAAAATCAACTAAAATTAAAGCGCACCTGTTATCTGAAATTTATCTCAAATAAACTTTATATAAACTCAGAACAGCAAGATTTTCCCTTCTAGAAATATAACAAATCACAATTTAGACGTGAAATATTACACAGGGCTTTAAATTATAATTGAAAAATAAACTGTTTTAGATAACAGCCATATATATATATATATATATATATATATATATATATATATATATATATATATATATATATATATATATTTCGCTTATCATTTGTAACACGCCTATTCGTGTTGTAGCTGCAGCGGTACCCGTGACTCCGCAGTGTGAGAACGTAACTCAGCGTATAAAACCTCGCGGAAGGGTCACATGCGAAATGCCTTTCAGCGGATACTATTCGTGCAATAATCAGAGAAGAGCTGGATAAAAAATTTGACACTCAAATCCGAGATATTCAGGTGAAATTGGCTAGTCTCGACGAAGTTTTGGCTCACTTCAATAGCGAATTCGAAAAGGTTAAAAGTCAATGTGAATCACAAACAGCAATTATCACTCAATTGCAGAGGGACAAAGAAGAACTGCGAGCTACTTGTACGGACCTATCCCAACGTATTACCCAAGCAGAACAATTGTCGCGCACTTGTAACGTCGAAATACAGTGCGTGCCCGAAAATAAAAACGAGAACGTATACAACACAGTTCATCAGCTGGCCAATACCATCAAGTGCCCTCTTTCTGACTCAGATATAAATGACTGCACACGCATTGCTAAACTTAATTCAAAAAGTCCTCGCCCCCGCTCAATACTAGTAAAGTTTAGCAGTCGTCGTCTCCGCGATAACTTTTTAGCCGGAGTTATTAAGTTCAACCGCAATCACCCGACGGAAAAACTCAACACCAGTCATCTCGGGTACGGTGGAGAAAAGAAGAGTGCTGTGTTTGTGTCGGAGCATCTCACTCTTGATACAAAGCGATTACACGCCGAGGCTCGTCGCAAAGCGAAGGAACTGAACTACCGTTACTGCTGGGTACGTGACGGAAAAGTGTTTCTTCGAAAGACTGATAGCTCTAGTTACATCTTTGTTAAAGACTCACTCGTGTTAAACAAGTTATCATAAATTTTTACCCTAGTTAGTTACTTCAGTTGCTTTTTTTTTTGTCAGAATTTGTTTTTATTGTCATTTTCTTTTTTCATGACACATTTTTATTACCAAAATGTTAGAGGTTTAAGGTCTAAAACTGTTGAATTCTTTAATAATTCCATCTGCAACAATTACGATGTCATAGTCTTGTGCGAGACTTGGTTGAACAGCAGCGTCTTTGATTCAAAACTTTTCGATAGCCGCTATGTGGTCTACAGGCGTGACAGAGAAGCTAGTGGATTTCACAAGAACAAGAATGGTGGCGGCGTACTAATTGCCGTATCCAAACAGTACACTTCAAGACGCTTGTACAACTTCGAGTCCAATTGTGAAGACTTATGGGTAGAGATTGAATGCCGGAATAGCATCGGCAAAACCGAATTATTACATCTGTGCGCTGTCTATTTACCTCCTCCTATACAAAGACATATACTTGAAGAATTTATATCTAATTCAAATCGCACCCTCGAACAAAATAATATTTCGAATGTTTTGTTCGTCGGTGACTTTAATCTGGGATCAATTCCTTGGAGTTCCAAATTACCCGATTATACCGAAAAAAGTTATGAAAACCCGATTATACCGAAAAAAGTTATGAAAAGAGGCAAGAAAAAAAAATTCCTTTCGCGTTTTCTTCACTTGCATCATTTCAGGTCATGTCAACACTATCATACCTCTTCTTTTTTCAAGCGTCCCAAGTACACCTGTATACTGTTTTAAAGGTTATTTATATTCTCTAACAATAAGTGGTTTATCGCTCTTTTTGCGTAATTTTGGGAAATATTATTATTGGCGTGATAACGTCTTGTAAATCGATGAACGCCGGCTTCCACTCCATCGGCAGATGCAACCGAGTAGAAGAGAAAAAAATTTGAATTAACGAGTGGAAATAAATATTAATTTATCGAAAAAATTGTAATTTTCAATTAAATCCCTCTTTGTATTATATAGAATATTGATAATTCAGTGATAATTATTCAATTGAATTCATAAAAGTATGTAATTTTTCATCAAAGTTATTTCTTATAACGTTATCACGTAAAATTATTATGGTTCGTAAACTGACTTATTACAGACAATTTTTTTATATACTAATTATTTTGGCGTTTCTTACTTTCTTTACAGGATTTTGAGTGATTTTTTTACATATTTGTGTAATGTATGAATGACGTACAATAAGTAATTTTTCATAAATATTCACAAATATTGATGTATAAATATACAAACAGTCATAATCAACAGAAACGACTTCTATAACTATTTTTATTCTGTGGAACAACATTTTTATAAGTAAGTTTTCTTTCTTATTTTAAAATCTTTTTTGTTGTTTCTTTCGCACTATTTAGACATTTATAAATAAAAAATAAAATTGTAAGTCTTATTAGCTTAATTTCTCTCATATATTTGTAATCCACGCTGTTTACACCTTTAAAGACGTATCGCTTCGAATAATACCAATGTTAGATACAACTTAATTATTATATATTCCATCTTTGTTTACTTTTGTAGATACTTGTGCAGAAAGTATAAATAAATAAATAAGTTGATGACATAACTATTTAAATAAATAAACAAAAATGACGTCGAAGAGACGATTAAAAATCGCAAATCGTTATAAATTACAAGTTCTAGTTAAATTATCTCAGGCTATTCACATTCACGCATTTTATCAGCTATCACACTATAAGAAATATCTCTATGAAATTTTCTGATAGATAAGAAGCACTTCGTGCATACGTTTTGTTCTTGATTTTATTTATATTTATTAAGGTAGTTTGCAGGGAGTTACAAAAAAAAATGGGGTAAGGTGAGCTTGAAAAGAAATAGAAGGAGGGTAGACAGATACGGCCCGTGACAGCTGACAGTTGATACATCTCTCCGTACCGGTCTCGTCGTGACCACGGATCAAACAATCAAAATCAAAATCAAAAACAACTTTTTTCACTTTAAAGTTATTATAATTTTGTAAAAGTAACGCTACCACCGATTCGGAATGTAGATTCTTCAGAGAAGAATCGTAAAGAAACTCCGCAGTTACTCTTTTGAAAATAATAATATATAAACTGTGTTTTTAGTACATCATGTAACTGGTCTTAAATATCATCAAAAATTGTCAAAAAACTTTATCGTGGTATGTACTCGTTTTTATCTTTAAAAAATTTTACTACGTATCTATACTTATGTATACTTGATATCAGATTTTTTTTGTGCTTGGACCCGTATGAATTTAATTAGATTACCAATTATTACGAATCTAAATTTCATAAAGTCATATAGGCGCTTTAAAATTTTTCTAAATGTAAATTCTTACAATCTGCGGTTAGATTAAAGAATTTTTATATCTCTCATCTAATCCCGAGACGGAGGAATTAACTTAACGTAACATAATCAAGCCCTTAACAAGATTTTTATGTAGATTCGCTTCATTGAAACATGAATTTCTTATAAGTCATCATTCATGTTGAAATTGTAAGAAGTTATATAATACACTAGCTGCTACCCGCGACGTCGTCTGCGTGAACGCTATTAGATTACACGTTGTTACAGAATGCGCTGAAGAAATAAAGGTTCACTGCTCGTTCCCCGTAGACGATAGCGTGATAATATGTAGCCTATATGTTGACCCGACTTCTTAATAATATTCGTATCAAATTTGAAGTAAATCCATGCAGTTCTTTTTGAGTTTATCCCGGACATACATACAGACAAATAGACAAAAATTCTAAAAACTACATTTTTGGCTTCGGTATCGATTGTAGATCACACCCCAAGTATTCTTTTAAAAAAATATTTATATTATTTGATCTTCCTACCATTTTATTATATGTATAGATATTATACTAGTTATAACTTTTTTTTTTAGTAATTAAGGATAGTATTTTTTTTTTTTTGTTTTTTTTTTGTTTTTGTTTTTTTAGCTAAGTTGCTAAAAATGAATAAATGACTGGAAGAAATAGTAATTCCATAAATTAGTTTATAAATTATTACCTAATAAGTACACTCAGTTTCTCAGCCTCAGGTGTCCGTTTGTTCGAAATGTCGGTACTTTAGCCTTTTCAAAGCCCATAACTAAGATCGTTTCAACATTGATTAGGCATGAGACCGATATATCAAAACGTAACTAATATCGGTTACGCGTCCCCATATCATATCATATCGATATACCAAAACACATAGCCGTTTTCACGTAACCAATGAAAACTTGAGCGCGAACACGAAACCGAAACTGGTAAAACGGTGAGAGCGTGATGAGGCGAATATGGTTTTCCATATTATCTGCATCTCTTTCTTATAACGGTAACTTCTTACTGAATAAAAGAGATGAGGCGAATATGGTTTTCCATATTATCTGCACTTCTTTCTTATAACGGTAACTTCTTACTGAATAAAAGAGATGAGGCTAATATGGTTTTCGATTCGATTTAGCGATTTTAATGCAACTGTGTACATCGCAAAATATAACTACAAGTTTAAGCAATAAAGTCGAGTCTTTACTCGTTTATGGTTATGATTATTTTGTTTCCGTAATAAAATAGTGTGTATTTAAGAAAAAGTTTGTGAAACGAATCATTTTTAGTTTTATTGAAGTATGCCTTATAATAATTATTATATTAAAATATTAAAAATTATAATAATACTATAATATTACTATAATATTTAATATTTTATAACCATAAGACGTAGTTTTTCAAATAATTTGATATAATACTGTTTTCTTATATTTACGCGAATTTTACTCATTTAATTAAAAGTCTAAATCGGATTTTATCGCGTTTATTTGTTTTAAAACTTTACGGTTTAACGATTTTTAATTAAATTAAATTATTTCCCGACGTTTCGGACCCTTTACAGTGTCCATGATCTCGGGGGACTGAGGTGGTGGGTGTCCGAATAATGAATCAATTGTTACATACCCCGCTTTTTATACAATTATAATAATTTATACTTTATAATAATATAGACTTTTAATTAAATAATTTGATATAAACTTGTTATAGTTTATATTTAAACTGTTTTAACCTTTATGTTCAACAGTTTGCGTTTGTTTCGTTTTGTGTTTACGTTACGCAATTGATAGCAAAACATTACTACTGATATCGATATATGAAAACGGTTTTCAATATCGATATGGAAACTTAATATCGGCTACGTAGCCGTTTGATCTAAAAACCGAAAACGCCTATGTCTAATAATGATTAATTTATTTTTAATGGTTACGTATGTACATTATGTATAATGGATTTTATATAAAGAGAATAATTGTATTATGACGTTTGAAATAACTACTAACGATCGTCACTCATAAATATATTCGATATTTAATTTTTTATTTAAATAATCCTTAAAATAATACATAACACTTGCAAGAAATGTTGTAGAATAACAATATAATTATAAAAGGTACTTATGTCGAATATGGCCAGCCGGAAAATATGACCACATATCATTATTAAAAACATGAAACTTTGTAATAACCTCAAAGCGACCGTAAATTGTCGCTAGTTTCATTTCACATGTATCTAAACTGCGTACCTGTCACCGTACCTGCGCGCCCTCTAGTCGCCCAGCGTCCATTATAGTGAAAAATGTTGTTGAGGTTATAAAAACATTAAGTAAGTATTGCCTTGTATTTTGTTATATTTCTAATAAGAATCGTTGCTATTCACATTACGATGCTGTGTGATGATTGTAATTTAATATTTCTTTCTTTATTTATCAAAATAATTGTGTATATTTTATTTGAGAATATAAAAACAAAAAAAAAATACGTGACTGTAAATATGACCACTGTTTGGCCATGTTTACATTACTAATTTCTTTCTTTTTTTTTTAGACCATGCCACGCTATTTATCGAAAGAGCTTCGAGGTAATTTGTCAGAAGCATCAATGCAGTTGGCTTTAATTACAGTCAAAAGCGGTAAGATGAAAGTTTACATTTACAGCCGCAAGGCATTACAATGTACCAAGACGTACTCTAAGGCATTATTTACAACAGAATAAAGAACCTGTATCTACTTTGGGCCGGAAACCAATTCTTAATATCAGTAGACGAACGGCACAAAACCTAATCCCATAAGGGCGCAAAAGCTAAATATAGCAGTAGTTGCTGATTATTTTGCTAAATTAAAGAAAGTCTTTGAAGATAATGACATTATGAACAAACCGGAACGCATTTTTAATATTGACGAAAAGAGTTATAGGGGAGAGTTGGATATTACCGAGCCTCTAAGAACTTGGACCTATAATTCGGAGAAGGTTTGATATATATATTCAAAAATGCAGTAAATAGTACAGAATTTATTTAGCTACGCATACATCACGGCAAAATATTTCAAAAAATAAACAAAAATTAATTATTGCAAAATAATAAAAAAACAGGAAAGCGTGGTATTATCAGACTGGTCTGATAATATCGTGCCAAGGTTTGATAAAACCGTGCCCATAATAATTTCGTGAATTTCTATCAGTAAACTTAGAATTAAAAAAAAATGCAACGTTGAATAAACTCGTTCGTAGAAAAAGAAGCATAGACTCCTTTCCCATCCTAGATATAATTATTATTTTACGACTAGATTAATTATCATAACCATATCGGCCATTGGATGTCCACTGCTGAACGTAGGCCTCCCCCCATCGACTACGTTTCAAAGCAACCTCCATCCAACGACTACCGGCGACTCTCTTAAAGTCGTCTGTTCATCTCGTGGATGGCCGTCCGACACTGTGCTTGCCGGTACGTGGTCTTCACTCATACACGCCCTGGGCGCGGAATTGACAAACTCTGTTATTTCATTTTATAACCTCAAAATAATACAGTCAAGTTAATTGTGTATTCAAATCAATCTAGTCATTAATTCTATAATATGTTAGGATTAAAATAAAAGTAATCAATGTGTTACAATAGAAATATAGAATAGCTTACCTCTTGTCAAAAATTCCCGCGAAATTATAAGGAACGAGAGTAAAAACTTGTAAGACACGATGTGTCCTAATCGCTGCTCCGAGTAAATTGGCGTCGTGCACGGAGAGGGGTAGAGGACTCGGACTGTGATCTTTAAGGACTGGATAGCGCAATTAGCGTTTAGTTTTTGAAATATGCTAGGGCGTGGAATTATCAAACGCGCGGTATTATCCAACTCTCCCCTAATACCACCTTAGTTTGCACAAATCACTAGAAGTTTTGGCTAAACGAGAATCCAAGAAAGTACATTTAGTAGCGCCCGAACACGGTGAGAATGTCACAATAGTTTCATGTGGCAATGCTTTGGGCCATGCGATTCCTCCCATGATTCTCTTTAAGGGCAAACGCATAAAGTCAGAATGGGGAATAAGGAATCTATCCTTACCAACCAACTCAATAGCCCAAATGACAACTAAAGGGAGCATGAATTCGGAAACGTTCGTGAAATGGATTCACCATTTTGCGAAATTTAAATTGCTAGGACCTTGTTTACTAATCTTCGATGGGACCAAACGCCACTTGGACTATTTGATTGTTCGACATCAAGCTTCTCTGCCTTTCTAGCAATACCACACATGAGCTGTAGTAGCCCATGGACAAATCAGTAGTGGAACATAAATGGGACGAGGAAGTCATAAAATACTGATCAATACATAGAGACAGGAAAATAACACAACAAAGGTTCGGTTTATCATTTTCCAAAGTTGTGGGACAAAGCTGCGACACCTGCTAATATCAAGTCAGATTTTGAAGCAACAGGAATTTTTCTATTCAATCCAGCAAGGATACTGGAAGAGGCATACGCTCCCAGCATAGGTTATTGGGATCATTATTTTCTCAAAATCAAGAAAATAATGACCCCAATAATAGCGATGCTACTAACGCTAACGAAAATCTGGTCATTACTCCTCAAGAAAACGAAGACCCCAATGACAGCAACACTGCTAATGCTAGCGAAAGTCTGGTCATTCCTCCTCAACAAAATGAAGATTCTAATGAGAGCAATGCTACTGATGCCAGTGGAAATCAGGTGGAATCAGGAGACTCGAAAACTGAACCAAATATTTGATCCGCAACGAAATTTTAAAAACTCGAGAGAAAACGACAAGCCCATAAACTACACCTAGGGCAAAAGCTATTAATAGTCTGGTACGGGAGCTAACAAAATCAATGTTTATAGAGAAAAATAATGAGCCAGGACAATCCAATAATTATAAACATAAAATGAAAAGTTTGCCAGCACCATCTAAAGTATCTACTTCAAAAAGAAAACAATATTCTGCTAAAACGAACAAAAATGAAGCAGTAGCTTCTAAGGTTTATACTTAAACAAAAAGGTAAAAGACATTCTAATAAATCTAAAGACTCTTGGTATTGTTATGTTTGCAAGGAGGATAGAGTAGCAGATATGAGTCTGTTTTTATGTAAAACGTATGTCCACGAAGACTGCGTTAGGTTAATAAAAGATGGTACTGATAAATTTGTATGCACTCGGTGCAGCCAGAACTCGTTATACATACTTCATTAGGTGCATCTATGAAGGATCTCAAATGTTTTGTTTTATTTTTGATAATTTTGTTAATTTTCTATAAGAAATGTTTATTTAAGCTTAAGTACTTATCGTTTGAATGTCATTTACATTTTAAGCTTAAGTACTTATCGTTTGAATATCATTGTTGATATCTTTTTTATGTTACTTGTTAAATATTGTTCTTTATTTGTAATGAAGGCCGTCCAAAGAATTTATTTTAAATAAACACTCTATTAAAATATAATATCTATTTTTATTTCAGTTACTCAATAGTTGTTTTTTAAACAAGTTAATTCATACAGTAAATATGGCCACATATTATGTGAGCATATTAACCTATACCGTCGAATATATTATATTTTAAGCCGTTGAAAATACTATTTATCGTTTAATGTCTCTGTATTTTTTGACTTTGTTATAAAGATAAATAGCCGCTCTTCACGAACGAATGTTAAAACTTGTTTTTTTTTTTTAGCTTGGTATTATTAAAAAAGGATAAAAAACCTTAAGGTGGCCATATTCGACCCAGGTACCTTAGTTGATATTTTGTTTTTCATAACCGATAGCGAAATTTATAAAAAAGAGTTGAGATGCATACATAAAAAAATTCACAAATTAATTAAATTTTACTGGATCACGAAACATAAATATTTTAACGCATTTATTCGTTAACTTGTTACATTGTCTTTTGTGAGTTGTTAACGAATTAATCAACTTTCGAATGACAAAATAATATATAAAAAATACTCTTGTTTTAAAATTAACAATACACTTATGAAACTTTAAAATAGCTGCTGCATGAGAGAGAATATGAATGTCGTTGGAATTACTTTAAGTAAGATATTAAAGTTTTGCTAGTTTTCTTGTATAGTATAAGTTTTCTATGCGTCTACAGATTTGCCTTTTAGCTTCAAGAAAACAATTTTGATCAAAATCTTTTTAAAAAAAATTAAAAGTTACGAATTTCAGTTATATTTAAAAAATAGAAATATTGGGGTCATTAAATGATAACAAAACAGATATTCCAACAAGTATTATAAAACAGACGATGTTTCTTATACAAACTTTGTGCCTTTTTTTAAAGCTTACCGCTCGCAGGGTGGAAAGCGAGCATAGTTAAAGTTTATATAAACTATGAGTAAAAAAAAAAAAAAATACTATCTATGCTGTAAGATCACCTAAAAATACATTATAGAAAAATGAAGTTTACATTGTTTTTAACAGGTCGGGGAAATAGTTTCTTCGTATTTTGTATACAATTTTTTTTTTTAATTTTAATTACATTTAATTAAATAGAATATATTTGTGCCATTTTGTTGAATAACTTATTGTCATCTTGTTGGTAGCGACATAATCTAGCTCCTGTAGAAATCTTAGGATTTTTGATAAAAAATGACACAAGTAGTTTTGACAGTCGTCTCTTGTTAACCTAACACTACCCAAAGAATTCTGAAGAGACGAAAGAAGTGAAAATCTGGGGGCATTAACACTTCCCAAGCGAACTCTCTCAATTTTTGATGTTACCATGACAAAAGACCACGCCTTTTCTATTGATCAATTCCAGGCATTTTATTTTTCAATTTCTTGTTTGAGTCTCATTAATTGTTGGTGACAGAGATCCGAACCGATGGTTTTGCCCGGCGGTAAAGGCTCATAATGAACGATGCCCTTCCCATCATACGATACAACATCACCGTATTGCGTGTTAATCTGGGTTTGGCTACAGTATGTGGAGCTTGGCTACCCTTTGACCATGATCTTTTTCACACGTTCTTATCATAGATGATCCATTTTTCACCACCAATTATCAACCTTTTCTAAAATAGTTCACTTTTATTACATTGCAATAGAGAATCATAAATGGCTACTCGATTTACTAGGTTTCTTTCAGTGAGCTCGTGTGGCATCTAAATATGCAACTTTTTTGTACAAAAAGTATAGACTTTTTATGTAGGTCAAAAATGTTTTGGGTCAATTCTCAGTTCTTCGTCTATTTCGTGTTTACTAGTATGCCGGTCTCGCTCCAGTTTTTAAAAAATGGCATTAACTTTATCCGTATGAGGGCGACCAGAGCGAGCTGCATCTTTGACATCAAAAGTCCGCAACTGAAAATGCTTGAAACAACTTTATGCTACTTTTACTAACACTGTATTAGTCCATCAATGTTACTTTTTTTTTCGCAGCTTGAGTCCCATTTTTCCTTTCTTTGTAATAAAACTTTAAAATATATCTAATTTTTTCGTTAGATTCACTCATTTACAGACAGAAATTTTTTTTTAGTTATGTCCTATTTTTATTCATATTAAAACCAACCAGGTACAAACAGCAAAGAGATTTTTCTTTAATTTCATACATACAAAATTAATAGAAACAGACTTTTTCCCCGACCTATTATTTGTAGCTACTGTTGAATGCCGATGTCGAATAGAACCACAGTCAAATTTGGAATTCTAGACTACCTGGTATTTATAAACTAACAAAATTTATTTTAAAAGTTTTAAACTAATTTAAGTTTTCGTTTTTTTTTTACAATTTTACGTTCATATAGAGTTTTTTTTTTACATTAAACTGAATGAAAAATATTTTCTTCCACTTTCACATGGGAATTGAAAATGTTTATGTTACCAGGATTACCAGATGATATATATTTTATGTGCCAAAGATATTTCACTAGTCGTAAAATTTTGAAACTGAAGATCTGATTACATTCTTCACTTAGTACTTCACTTAGCAATTTAGCTGTGATACTTGTAAAAAATAACAGACAGACTGACTGATATTTATAAAAATGATACAGACATATATAATTAGTGACCAGAATTTTTGTACGAAAAATTTTCAAAGAATCCTACAAAAATGTTTGTAAAAACAAGACACATAAAATATTCAATTTTAATACATGTAAATATAATAGTGAATTACTTCAAATATAATTATATTCGATTAATTCCTTTGTTTATATCAGGTCCTGGAAAAGTTACATAAATTCCACAGAAATTTAATTTTATGGACAACATCGTTCATCCCGAAACAAAGTTTTGTAATTGGAAAAAGTACGAAACAACTCATAATTTGAAAAATAGAGAACGTACAATTACAATTTAAAATAAGTTTACATTAAACGATTTACTTATTTTGTCACTCATTTAAAATCGGGAGTTCCTAATTTGGCCAACTTTTTTTGGTACTGTTACTTTTTACCCATTTACTATATTTTTTTTTGACAACCTTTATGTGTTGTACTCGTAATGGTAGACATTGTGGTCGCGGTTTCATAAATTTTAGTTTTTAGTCAGGTCGTATGTCCTTCTGGATCTCCCTACCGCATCTCTGAGAGAACGTAAAGTCTTTGATCATGGTTGTTATCATAGACACTTGATAGCGATTGTTACTTATGGTAGAAAATTTATCCGCCAACTTGCTGTGAAACAGCGTGATAGATCGAGCTCCAAGCCTTTTTTTATGCGTAGAAGAGGTCTTCGTGGAATATGTCTTTTAAAATGTATTTAAAATTTCAATTCAAATTTTAGATTCAGTAATTTTATACAAAAGAATTGAATGCGTAAAAATGTATAAAATAAACGTTTATATTTTTTTTTATTTTTTTTTTTATTTTTTTTTTTTATGATAGTTGGATAGGCAACTGGCAGACGTGCCACCTGATGGTAAGTGGTCGACGTCGCCCATGAACATAAACTAGTTTACCTGGAACTAGCCCAGCCAACTCATTTATGTGTTGCCTATCCTGAGACATATGATGTTAAGTCTCGGTGCCAGTAATTACACTGCCTGTCTTGCCCTTCTTTCCGAAACACAGCTAAGCTGTTTCACGGAAGAAATAAGCAAGATGGTGGTACCCATGCAGCCGGGAGCGCGGCACAGCGCATCCCTCCCACCGGTAAATAATATAATAATATAATAATATATATTTATTATATATATATATATATATATATATATATATATATATATATATATATATATATATATATAACTAAAACATCTATTAATGGATAGGTATATATATATATATATACATAATATATGTAACTGCACTAAAATTTGTATTAAATTAAATCAAGAGATAAATTATCTAGTATAGTATATCCCCATTTGTGATGCCCTTTAGCATACAAGGTATCAGTAATAAACATAATGGATTTCAGTGGACGTAAAGCACTCATGTCTTGATACTAACAGCTTTATTCTACTTGATATACACAAAGCAATTCCCATTTATATAGCGGTGGAAGTGAGTAATATTCGACTGGACATTTGTATATCCTTTGTTCAATCTTGTTTATCGCGGATGATATTCAAGATACTACATTAAATATTAATATATTTTTGTTAGAATAGATGTAGTTAGTGTATTTCTTACATTATTATTTTATTTAACTCGGGATTATCGTTTTTTAGGATACTCAGTGTTCTAGAGAAAATTTAATGTTTAAGTTCCATAGTATACTGGCTTCCAACTTTACAGAAGAACATAGCGACAGATTATTGAGTTTTGTAATACACTCTCTAGCTCTAAGATTAGATTTCAACAATAATGTATAATTTATTTATGGTTTCTATCTATTAGGTAAGTTTATAACCGTTAACATTAAGCCGGCTTAATCATATGATTGTATGGCTTATAAAAAGAAGAAACAAATAATAAAAAAATACTTAACTTGCAGTTCTCGTATAGAAAATGTCCGTTTCAAAGTTTGCAAAAGAGTTTTCAATAGATGGAATATTAGATAAATGTGTGTACATATCCACAAAATATTTGATATCGATGAGCTAGTCTTATGATAATGACAGTGTGTGACTATAGGTATTTCTATTCTATGCTTTAGAAAGTACACATGATCCATCGTTTTTGAACTCGTTTCATGTATCTTGAGAAACAGTTTTTTTTTAACTGTTTAAAAAACTTTTGTCAAAAAGAAAATGTTTAGGTAATAACTAGCAATTAGTAATACTACCAATTTCGAATTTAGTTTCCCCATTTATCTCGTATCTTATAACAGTTGTCTGTTTGGATTAAACGACAAATCAGAGATACGTTTACAAAAAAAAAAAACTTATTGAGTTAACATCATATTAATGTGGCATTCGAATTGTAAAATTCGAAATAAACGTTTAACTCAAACTGGGCACGAAATGTACAAAGCAACTTTTAATGCCATTCGTAGAACTAACTCGAGTAAAATTCACACAACACTATTCACAAAATAAGCGTCGCTAAACACGTTTCATATATACGAATTTGACATTGTGATATCAAATGTGACAGAAGTGACCACGTGACGACACGGTGTCAGAGCGCACGCATAATTTATATTGCAACCAAGATGCTATAATTAATAGCTAGATCCATTACCCTGACGTGGTCAAGTTAATGAGACACGCCACATGCCACAGATACTCCTTGTCGGATTACCGTCTGTGCTCAAATACCACTTACCTATTCCGTGTGTAGGCTCTAACGACTTAATGGATTGAAATTGATATGACAATAATCGTGAGATTTCTAACATATTAGGCTATTTTGATTTAACCTAAAATTAATTTACAGTGTGGTCATATAAAAAGCAACATTTTAATTTTATGATGACTTGTGATGCTTACTTATGATTGATACGTGTTTCTGAAATAACGAATGCAATAATGAAATATTAAATTAATTTGATGGGTAGCATATTCATACTATGCAGGTATATTTTGTAAGCTGTATTTTAAATACTTTTTCTTAAGTAATTAAAGAATAATCTTAACAACATAACCGTGACCGCATCCAATTTCGTTTTGTAGATTTTATATCATGCGTAAATAGACAGATACAAAAATTCTAAAACTGTCTTGACTTATTTTACTCTCTTATTAGTCTCCACAATTAATATTAATTAATACTTTATTGCACACCACAAACATATTACAAAGCATAGTTACAAGTTAGTTCAGTTAAAACTGTTTAATACAGGTGGTTTTCTAACTAATTAGCCATTTCTTCTACACTACTCAAATGAAAAAGGAGAGTTTGTGAAAAATAAAATAATTTAATAGAATTAAAAAAAAAGCAAATCGTCTTCTTAAATATACATATATAAATGACACACCGAGACTCTGGGCGGGAGTTGAACCCATAACTGAAGACTAGAAAGTAGAGTCACTGCCAACTGCACCATGGAGAATGAAAAAAGGAAAATTAACGTTATATAATTATCTCAACTACAGTCATATCAATTGTAGAAAAAAGTTTTACCTCTCAAGTATTAATTCATACTTCATAGCATAAATAATGAATAAGTATATATATAATTTTTTTTTTATAGTAGAGAGGGCAAACGGACAGTCAATACCTGGTGGTAAGTGAAATCGACATCCATAGACACCCGCTAAATCAGGTGATTAGCAGGTGCGTTGCCGGACTTTCAATTAAGTGTATTCTCTTTTCTTGAATGTCTCTAAGTCGTATCGGTTCGGAAATACCGTAGGTGGCAGCTGGTTCCATATAGTGATCAAATTAATGAATAAGATATCAAGTGGAATTTGACTTTTCCGTATATTCTGTTCGTACCTGTATTATCCTATTATATTGCGTAGCCTATATCTATAATCCAATGTGAAATTTGATATGGAGATATTGTGAAGCTCGAGATATTCCCCAATCTTCAATCTTCATACAATTTCCCTAGCAAATTTCACAACAATCGACCATATGGTCGGCTTGTGAAACTATAATAAACGGACAGATATAATTATTTTCGCATTAATAATATTAATATGTATTTCCCTTACTTCATACTTATACATATAAATACCTCATTATAAAACTGAAAATATCCATTAATGTTTTAAATGCTATAAAGACATACCTAATTTCACTTGTACTTAAATCATCGCCAGGATTAATTAAATTCATAAGCGCCCTCGTTAATGCGTAAAGATGGGGGTGTTGGGATATCACCCTAAAGTTAAATGGAATGTAACCGCACGAGGTCCTCGACTCAATAGTGCGCCGATACGGTTATTGGCATAGAATGAGTTATTTTAGAAATTACATAAAACATTTTGTGTAAGTGAGTGAGTTAATTGTTATGTTAGTACTGGTGATCAGTTTGGAAGGTCATCAGTATCGGTTATACACTTAAAAATACTTTCAAAATATTATGACTTATTTTTCATTTATTCGATTTCTGTATCAGCCTGTAAACAACCCACTGCTGAGCAAAGGGCTCTTCTCCATATAGAAGAAGGCTTAGAGCATTCATTCATTATTCGATTTACGAAAGGTTTCTTTAATAATTCAATTAAATTTATAAACGGACTGTATTATTCGACGAAAGCTACTCAGCCGGCCAAAAGCTAGTTCTATCATCGTGTTCTCGAGGAGGTCTTCAATAAAATGCCGTGTATCGTCGAAGAATTGTCGCTTGTGAGGAGGAGACCGTTGGCTAGCTTCTAGTACGTATCCCGTTAGCGTTAGTCCTGTTCCTGCGCACGTCGCTTACGTTTCTCCGAATCTATCGAACATTTAATAACAATTTCTATTTCAAAACATAAATTAATTTTTTTTTATAAGCACAGTCCTGAAAATGGTATGTCATGTGAATGTGTGTGTGTGTCGTGTCTATTGGTAATATCTTCACGATAACTGCGCATTACAAGTGTGAGTTATGTATTAATATATGTTGTTAAGCAATATAGATGCTCTATGGTTGTCGTGAGCGTAAATCGAAATAACGGCCGTTAGCATAATAGTCAACTGCGAATCTATATAGTGGTATATTTTGTAAATGATTACAGCTTTGTATTTAATACGAGTCATGCAAAAATCTATCGGACTTTAAATTAAAAATCGAAGTGTACAAATAAAATCGGATTCAATTTACTTCAGTCTAAACAAATCATCATTATTAAAATGCCTGGGTACATTTTTTGAATGTAACGAAATTTTTCAACTCGCTTCACATAGAGGAGTTTGAATAACAAAAACGATATAATTAATCGATAATAACGACATTACATTTTTAATTCCGAAAATACTAAAAATACAACGTAGAAAACAGACTTAAATGAAATGGAAAATTAAAAATGCTTTCAAATAATTATTTACTAACGCTTTGCAGCGTGCAGTACCAGTCATTTTAATTAGTAAACAAGAATCGTATCAGCGATTTCATTGTGTTAATTATAAGTATATTTAAAAATAATTGCAATTAAAACAGTGGCAACGATCATGATGTCATGATGACGGTGGACATAGTGTTATAATGTCATAATTATATCGAAATGTAATAAGTTACTAGCCTAAATAACGAGTGGCACTTCTATGACATCTTTTATTCTAAGGCTACTCAAGCCTTGTGTATCGTGCGTGTTTGTTCCATTATACGCTTTATAATAACTTACATAAGATCGATGTCGTTGTCCTTAAAAGTTCGAGTGGCCTCATATGACAACCCCTTTCTGCCTAATAAGGATTTTTCAATTCGCCATTACAAAGTACTTCCCAACTTTAATAAGCGCGTACTCGTTTATTAAAAAAACATTCAATTTACACTAAGAGTCACTTAACTATCCCTTACCTGTTATGTGTAACAAAAATGTTAATGATCATTTTTTTACAGGTCAACCACAACGGAGCACGAAGCATGACGAGGTGCACGAGGTTTCTCTTGGTAAGTGATTATGATAAATTATATATTGTAACGTACACTATTTTTTTTCCAGTAATAATAGGTAAACGAGTACTGTAGCGATCTAGCTCGAACAATCACTTCTGATTTCTTATATCAATATATATAGTGTAATTCTTGTTGATAAAACCAATGAGATCAATGCTAGATATTGATAAATGGTAAAAAGACGATTGCATGTCGGACTCTTCACAGGATCAATCTTGTAATGGTTAGGATGTTTGTAAGCATTGAGTTAAAAATCATAGAAGTGAGTCCTATTTGTCCTTTGATTTGATCACAGATGGATGGAAGGTGGACCCTAACTAAGTCATAATTTTTGTTATAACAAACTTTATAATCTTTTTTGAACCTGCTATCAAAAAGATTATAACCAACGTTACTCTAAATAATTAACTTAATTTTATACTCTAAAACACTATATACAATGCATCCCTTGATAGCTAACAAACATTGTACTAATAAGTCTCCTATACTAGTAATTACACTAACTTTACCCTAACACTGGAAATAAAACAAAATATTGTTGTTTAGTTCTGAAATATACATGCCGTTGATAGTTCACTTAACGAGACTCTTGGGATTAAAGCTGGATATACTGTTACTACACATAATTATTATATTTTTAGAAAGCAGAGAAGTTGGCCCAAAAAAAAGTAAAAAATATCTTTATTCTACTTACTCAAACATTAATAATAATAGAATTGCTTAACAATTTACATAAATTAATGTCAAAACTATTGTGAAAAAATGAAAAAAAAAATCAAATACCGATCCTCTTCACAATGAAATCTAAATTAAAATGTTGAGCAGAGAGTATTTGAGAAATTAAAAATAAATTTTGATATAAAGCAAATATGAAATCTCGTTTTATTTTCAAGGGCTACTATAGATCTTACAAGAATACTAAGCTACCATTTACAAAATAACGTTTTGTTAATTTCCAAAACGTACAGACTTAAAACAATTTTTGTTTACATACAAATCAGAGCATTTAAAGCAAAGTGAATATTTCTACAGACTGCTCTCATCAGATCACTCATCGTAATATTTTTGGTTTATGCTTTGCTTTTGTAAGTTTCGTGATACCTTTCTCCATAAACAAATCATAAAACCCGACGATGACTTTGAACCGAATCGAACTTGAAACCGGTCGTGTAATTTATAATTAAAATAAAATAACAAGTGGAAAAGTGTAAAAAAAATTGTAGTGTTATTTATTAGTAAACATGAATTTCCATCAAGAACTATCAGTTCAATCAATCAGTTCAATCATAAAAGCTATATGCAGAGATGCCAACCCACATTCTATGTACGCTTTTAAAGACTTAGAAATAAGGTCGTGCATATTTCACGTCTCCAAAACAAAATAATCTAAATATTGTTACATATGAGAAGCTGATAATGACCCGTTTATTTACTTATAAGGCATCAGTTATCTAGATTGTGAGTACTCTTATTGCTTTATCATTTAGGCGTCACAATCTTGATACGCAAACTAATTCGATATCGTTGTTATTAATCATAATTTGTGTACAATCGATAGAGGATAATTTAATTTACTTTCGGTATAGCCCGGGAGAGATTGAGGCTACGGTATTAAAGTATTCTATGACGCATGTTAACGTATAGATATCGTATTTCTTAATGAAAATTAACATCTAAAATTTGTCGTTCTGCTTATACATGTTATATGTAGGTACATTTTGGATTCTAAGCTGTCCAGAACATACTAAACTATTTCTTACCATAATAAAATACTGCTAGAAAATAATATGATAGTTTATTACTTGCCTTCCCCGAGATGCCGACTGAAGCTACCCAACTATCACCGAAGTTTTCACATCTCTATGCATTACTTAACCAGCAAAATGAAAATGTGTACCAAGCTACAAACTTGAGTTATAAAGTTTTAAAAATAAATTAGTGTCTGAAAAAATTATGATTTTTGTTACTCAAAATACACTTATGATAATTTTGAAACCATGCTGGAAATAAAAATCAATACTACAATATAGAAAATATAAATAGTGAAATCGACAAATCTATGAACTTTATGACTCCACTGTTATCTTTGTAAATTAAACTCTCTAACCTAGAAACAGTAAAAGGATCTTTATCGCCTAAACTGACTACTCTTGAGAAAAAAAAAATTAAACAGCTCGATCGGAACTCCATTAAAATTGTGTGCAATCGGGGAATGTTTCAATACTAAAGGCTGTTTCTTTGATATGATTATGGAACGGTCATTGGCACTAAACATGAATATAAAATCATTAAATATACGTGATATCGCAAGAAAATTCTCAAAAACGGAAAACTTCATTTTTGACTTTGCAATAAAATTCTCAACTGCCTACTCTATAGAGTCAGTTTTTAAAATCAGTAAAAGGTTAACCGCTCCTATGTCCGGACCTCTCAAGCCTTGTTGGCTAAATTGTCCCGCCGTTTTTTGACTTATTGCTCATCTCTTCTTTTGCTTATGATACGTGACTGTGAATATATGTAATATGTAGTTTATTGAAACAAAAAGGAGCTCTGTAAAGGAGATTTTTATTTTTATTTTTATAAAACATGATTATTATTTTTACAAACACAATTTATGTACAAATTAACTAATTACTAAACTGTAAAGGAGAAACAACATTAAAAGCTGTTGCTTCAAATCTTAATTTTTTTCCGAATTTTTATTGTTAACCTTGTTAACAATAAAAATTCGTTATAATCAAATGTACAAAGTGGAAGAGAATCTATTCTACAGATAAACCTCAAGAACAAATACAGCGCAAAGCGCCGCTACCACAGATAATACTTTGAAATACAAAGTCAAAGGTATTGCGCGGGAAATTTAATAAAAAGAAGAGCAAAAGATCTTCATTTACAAATGTATATAGCAAATTTTACGAAGAAGCGAGATAAATAATACAAATCGGCCTTAGCGCGACAAAGGCCACTTAGTCGACTAGTAGTCGACGGACCATTTTAGGGGTAAAATATTGTCGACTAGTAGGCGACAGGGGCAGCCCAGCGGTTAACATAAAAATAAAAAGATGAGAAAGAGGGACTATTTATGATGAAGAATCTGCCGACAGCAACCGACAGTCCCACGGAAGTTGTTGTGTTGTTAATGTTATAACCATCGGAAGTTGGTTACGTACGGTTACGTCTGAGTGATACTTGCTGCAGGTCAAACAGGTATACGCACCCATCTCGGTACATGCAAATATAGAATTATAACCTACTTCAATGTAGTTATGAGACCATTGTTGTCTATCCAACACATAGACATCCGTCTAACTCTGTGCTTGTCGGTGCAAGGTCTCTAGTCGAGAACCTTTCTGCTCCAACAACCATTAGTCTGACGAGCTATATACCCACTGCCACTGCAGGTTGCAAATCTGCTAGGCTACGTCGGTAACCTTCATTCGTTTGCAGATCTCATTTTTTTCTCGATTATTTTTATTATACTCGGTCTTATTTATCGATGTCGGAGAGGAAGGTCAAACATAGCCCACTCCATTGCTCGCTTTGTAACCTGGAGTTTGTTTAAAATAACCAAAGTAAGGGATGTTAGTCTCTGATCTGTAAGTATTGACAGGTAACACATATTAGTCGAAAACTTTCGAAATAAAATGGTAAGTCGACGGATAGAAAGACGTATTTAACCTTCTGAATGTTGCCTGTCCTACCTGGATTTGACGATTGACCTCTCTCTCAAAGCCGGAACTGCTAAGTCAGAACTTTTATCCTAGGTGGATGTATTTTCCAACAGCTTCGAGAGTGAAATTCCCAACTGATATCGTGGTGGGCGCTCTCCCTCTCTTCGGACTTCAGATAAACCCAATATAGTCCATTGTAACCTGTTGATTTCTTCCTCTAGCTCAAAAATCTTTTCATCAGACTTTAAAGTGCGTATATGTGCCGAAGATTCTTGGTACCCTCTGCACTACCTTACCTAAACTGCTATCGTAGCCAGGAGTAATAGGGCCACCGGGCTAATGAGGGCCTGGGATGTGCTGGTTATTTTAGAGGGGTTTGCCAATATTTTCGCTGTCTGGTAGTTGGGTTGACAAGCGGAGTGTGTCCGGCAGAATATGGGGTTACTGCTGCCCATCACCATCTTGTTTGGTGCTCATTTGTTGGCACCATTATGGGATGAGTTGCCTTTTACTATACCCAGAAAAAAATGGGGTCGGGACTATTCTTCCCTGCTGGTACTTTTTGTGTTTTTCTTGTAAAATCTAAATATTTACTTATTTATATGATGATATTATATAAAATTATATTCTTCTATATTAACCCTACATTGTGTACGATACTGACAATGTCATTTCATCCTAAAAGCAATGTGGAATGGTGTAATGCAATGTTATAATCGATAGTGACGTCTTTTAATATATAAACAAGAGTAATATAATAAAGCTAACGGTTATGTTTGGACATGTTCATTGCAGGAGTTAATTTATTCTTAGGTAATCTGTTTATTGATAAAAATTATAACACAGAGTCGCCTCAAACCGCGCGCCAGCGGTCGCGGGTTTTGATTCCCGCTCGGGACAGATATATGTATTTGTATTTGTTTATCATAATCATAATAATAATGTTTATGTTTTAATTAATTTGATTTCAACATACCATTATAAGTAAGAAGATGTAAATAATATATTATTGTTTTACACCAAAAAAGTAAAAACGTCACCGACAGGTTTTACGTATTTTCTACAAAATTATTATTTATATTCTTATATTTAAAAAAAGACATAGAACATTTAAATACACATTAAGAGTCTATTGAGTATGTTTGTTGATTCAAGCTATCTACTCATTCGATCTTAAAATTTATTTGTTTAGAAGGAAGTGAGGAAGGCAGAAACTGAGCAGTTGTTAGCAATAAGAAAAGTTTCAAAATTTAGCGCACACGAAGCGGGGCAGGTCATCTAGTGATGTTAAGAATATTACTCACCTAATATATGTAAAGTCACAAGCTATTGCGGTTTCATTTAAAGTTCCGAACAAAATACAACAGGTAACTCGTCATAACTATGTTTCTACTAAGAGTTTCTCTAAGTATTCTAATAACGACTATTAACACGCCACGACTTTATAGATCTATTATAAGATACTTCAAATATCTCTAAATTACAATTTTCACGATAATATTATATAATAGATATTAACTATGTCTTGAAAGATTTCATCAGCGTTAAAGTATACGATTCAATAATCACAACCACCATCTTGCTTGTTTCTCTCGTGAAACAGCTTTGCTGTGTTTCGGAGAGAAGGGCAAGACAGGCAGTGTAATTACTGGCACTGAGACTTTAACACCCTTATGTCTCTGGATGAGCAACACATAAATGAGCTGCCTGAGCTAGTTCCAGGTAAACTGGTTTATGTTCATGGGCGACGTCAACAAATTACCATCAGGTGGAACGTCTGAAAGTTTGCCTATCCACCTAACATTAAAAAAAAATGTCGTTACATGATACGTCATGTTGTATTATATTTTATTTCATAGTAGAGTTTTCAACGAAAGACGATTATTTAAAATTTGAGTGACTATTATTTTGGTTAGCCCATTTGTTAAAGAACGTCATTCAGCTTAAGATGAGCCGTACTTTCAAATATTTCTGGTCATTCAGAGTTTCAAGTTATTTGGACCTAATACTGAAGGGTTATGATGTTTGTAACTTCTGAACAGCCAAGCCATAAACGTTGAAATATTTACAGGATAATGCTTTAATCGTTCCGTTCGATTGAGCGATTAATGCGCGTAGAGAAAGTTAAATTAATAACTGTACTGTACATATTTAAATTTTTTACCACTTCTCACATAGAAACCGTGTCGAAACTCGGAATAAAAAATGTCCACTATCCAGTCCAATCTCCCAGTATCCTAACTCAATTCGTAAACACTTTCGCTTAAATTCATTCTGTACTTTTAGCGTGGTACATGGATACGGTAAAAATAGAGAGACAAAAATCAAAAAAGAAAAAAATTAGACTTCGTTATCGATTATGGAGTGTCCTCCAAAAATTTTATCAAAATATCTCCAATATTGGACAGAATTATCTACAATTTTGGACTTGTTACAGTTTTATTATATATAGAGATTTTAGGCTTTATCATACAATAATATACAAAATTAAAACTTGTATTCTTTAAAAATATATAAAATGTTATAAATCGCTTCATCTAAGCCCTATATTTACGAAGTAAATGTTTTCACTTTATATAAACTGCTATGAAGTTTAAGCTTTTCAGTGTAATGATAGAATAGTAGTTATGCTTTATTATTAAAAGCAATAACGAGAGCTAAGGGAGCAACGGTATCGCTTTTCTTGTTATTTTACTTAACTTTTCTCTTAGCATTTCTGATGGGACGAGGAAACAGCAGCTCTACTAGCAAGATAGTCTGTGTAAACTAAACTCTGTATAAAATGTAGCTTAGTTATATTCTTCGTCATAGATATACTCGTATATTATTCTTCAAGTGACACTTTGTTTTTTTTTTCTTTTAATTTTCGTATAAAAAAATAATGTCATCATATAAAACTTTACAAGAGAAACGAAGAAGGAATTAAAAGCTATTACATGTTTTATTTCAAATAGAAAATTATTTAATTATCTTGGTCTCAGCATTGAAGTTTCAAGTAACCTGCATGTCTCGGAAGATATTCTGGAACATGTACATGTTTCAGAATTATGTACATCCGCCAGTTCGCATAGAAAGATCATGCTTTAATCCTTCTCTTTACGACGTTAACATCAAAGATTAAAAATAACAAAAATATTATTTTAATTTATTATTACTTGTATTATTTATATAAACGTAGATTTAATTTCATTATGATACAATGCAAAAGAACTTATAGTGTGGGTATTTAAAAGAATAAAAAAAAAATTCAAACATGCAGTAGCCAAGTATCTGAAGCAGAGGATCGCGGTTTGAAACGCTTTAAGTAGTTCAACAATTTCTTTTGCACGAGCAAAAGTAAAATACGTAAGAAAATCTGCACGTTTACGTAAATCGTGAGAAATTTATAGAGTATTATAAAATTGACCTATATATAAAGTTTGTATTAAAATAAAAATACAGATTCAGACAACTTTGCTAAATTTAAGTCTATTTTAGTAGTAGGTTTATTCTTTAATAATTTTTCCCTAAGTAGGACATAGTTATCCATATGACTGATCAGTAGACAATATCCACTATCGGCAATCTCAATGAGTACACTTTGGCCGCTGCCGCTGACCCTCTTTAGTAATGACATGGTTGTTTTCCGAATTATGGCATTGAAGCTAACCATGCCCGCCAGCGCAAACATCGCGGATGCGCTACAGTAGTGTGACAGTCGCAACAATCCCTTGAATGCTATTTTGGTATAGTTGGTCCATAGGCTGCACGATTACAAGGACGCACAATATACTTTGAAAAGCGTAGTCTTGACAGCATCAGTACAGCGACCAAATCTATGCACAAGCATATTTACTCTGACCGACAGTGCCCTACGTTCCCCTCTCAATGTCTTCATCAATAGATATTTAAAACTGTAGCTTCTATCTAGAGATTCATTATCAAGCTTTATAAATAAATAACAACCGACATGCATGCTGCTTAGCTCCCTAATCAGTGCATCCACGTACAGATTAAAAAGTCTCGAAGAGGGCAGTAATAACAAAGTAGGTATTAAAAAATATATATCCCGGGCCGGAAATCGCCTGCTAACAATACAGTAACTCCCTCCATTTGACAATTATTATTCCTAATATCTTGTAAAGATCTATTTAGGGCTTCGAAACTCTCTTTATGAGACGTATAGCATTCGCTCATTCCAAACAATTAATTTCGTTTTGCGTTTGTTTGGATACGCTGCAGAAAAGAGTTTCGGTTTGTATCAAATTAAAAGGAATTTTATAAGTGTTCAGTTTTACCGCCTTCCAGCAGCGTGGCAGTAATTCCGGACAATGCGACCGCTAAGGCTATGATATCATGATTGTTTCTCACTTTATACAACAGTTAATTTAATAGAAACGTCTTGCCTGTTCCGCCAGGAGCATCCAAAAAAGATATCACCTACAACTGCGTCGATACTGGAAAATATTTTATAGTAAACGGATTGCGTTGTCAAACATGTGTCGCAATAGTTGTATTATTATGTTTAAATTTGAAGTACATTGGAGCAAGGAATCACGTTGTCCCATACAAACTTTTATTCCCTTTTTTACCCCATTAGGGGTAGAATTTCAGAAAATTCTTTCAAATCGGATGCCCACCTCATACAAAGAACACACCCTCCAAGTTTCAGGTCTCTAAGATCAGCGGCTTAGGCTGTGCGTTGATTCGTCAGTCAGTCAGTCAGTCATTCAGGGTAAAGCATTTTATATGTATAGATAAACAGAAATGAAGTTGAATTGTTTAACTGAAGAATGAAGAATAAAGAATACTTTGTGTCTCAATATATCAAACGAACAGAGAAAACGTTACAAAGAAAAATACGCTGAATCGTGGAAAGGATTTTAAAAAAAAGATTGATTATGTATTTTTAGAACAATATATCAATTTTCTAGACAAGCGATACGTTACTGTTATTAAAATGTTTTCAACGCGTACTTATCGAGTTCTTTTTTTAATTTAAAACAACAATTACAGAATATTTTTCTTTTAATTACTTAATAGAGTGAATAATATTGTAAATGCTGGCTATTCATAAATGGACTGGTCGACCTCTTTTATTTCAAAAGTGGTATGTGACAAAGGCAATAAATGGAACGGAAAATATAGCTAAATATATCAACATTGTAGCGAGAACAATTCTATATTTTGAACTTATATAAGTTACTACTTAACTTAATGTGTAAACGTCTCACACTGTTAAGCGAAGTCCTTTCCTCCATATTGAAGGAAGGTTATCGGTTATTACGTAATGTAATTTTTTTGTCCCTTCATCTGATCGTTTCCATGTGCAAACTTAAAAATTATTGAATTGATTTTGATGAATCTGGGCATAATTATAGCTTATATATGTAGTCGTATCTAACTATATAGAAAACTTATAAACTATATGAATATTGAAAAAGAAGTAAGTTTAATGAAGTTAATTTCAGCGAATATAAAATAAATTATAAATTAAGGCAATGATATATAACATTATTTACTTTTTTTTTGTATACTTTAAGAAAGATGGTAACACGAACAATGCTGTTTGAAGTTTCAAATTAGAATAAGACATTCGTTTTTCAAAATATCTTAGAAATGTAAAAATATATTTGAATGCTTTTTATTAGATATGACGTTTTGATATTAAGCCAAGAAATGGTTTTTGCTTTTTCACATAAAAATGAATGGTCTTTCAACACCTCATAAACCAAATCTCTATTGTAAAAAGCAAAATATTTTTTTCAGATATCTTTTGTATGGACATAGTCATTGTAAGGTTTAGTAACCTATATTTTACTAGGTATATTAAGACTTAAGCCTGATGCAAGTTTTTCTACGATTCTACGCGTAAGCCTTCCTACCCTAATCGATATTCATATGATCCTTTATTGTCATTTATTCACAAGTAAGTAAGTTTATTAAGTTTAACTGTAAAAAAACAAAAAAGTCATGTAAAATTAGAATCAGGATAAGTACTTAAGCAGCGCATCCAATTAAAAATAGGAATAAAACGAATGCAGAGATAGTTGTTCCAACAAACATATATGTACGGTAATATAATTTCAGCCTCAATGCATTGCTTCAGGACAGGAATAACGTAGGAAGCAGCCGAGACAAGGGCAGCGCAGTAAAAAAAATTGAATTCTAACTCAAAATATTTTTATAATGATTGTTAAATTTTTTTACAAATATTTCTGTACACATACGTACAAATATATCCGTATTTGTTTATTTTTGTATGTATATCTTATGAGCTAGTCTATATATTTTTTTATAATTCTTATTTATGTAATTTATTTTATTCAACTTTTTGTCACCTAATTCGTGTAGTTACTAGTTTAATGGAATCAACCTCTCTAGCTAAGATGGCTTAGTGGATAGAGTACGTATGTCGATACCTTACGGTCACGACATCAAATACCGCACCGTTAATTTTACAAGTACTAAATTTATCTTTAAAATTAATTTCGTGCTAGAAATCTGTTTCATAAGAATTTCTGAAAATATATTCACAAACTCGAAGTGGAGTAGTGTCACCAATTAATATTTAACACTTATCTTTAAAATAAATAAAAGAAATATAATTTAACATTAAATAAATAATAATAATAAATAAATAAATATGTTTAAAATATACAGAAGGTCGTCTGTTAATGGTGTAGGTAAGTTTTAGGTAACAGCCGACTGATATGTTTTTTTTTTTTTGTAATATATATATACATAAATAATATATATATATATATATATATATATATATATATTTATTTATACTTTATTGCACAACACAAAATTGAATTGTACAAAAGGCGGGCTTAATGCTAAAAGCATTCTATATTACACCAAGACTCAGGACAGGAATCGAACCCACAAAACTGGAGCAGAAAGCAGTGTCACTACCAACGGCGAAAACAGTAATTAATTAAGACGTTAAATGCGATTTAGTCTTACGTATTTATTTTAAAACGTAAGATAACGAAATTCGTTATATACTAGACGTAAGAATCATTTGCGTAATATTCCATCTTCGCAAATGCAATTCAGATAGTAAACGAGACATAATAATACAAATAAATCATAATACAAATAAAAATTGTCTTTATTACATTAAAAACAAAGATCTTACTTTATAAACAAAACCAACATTTTCATATAAGAAGTAAAATGTTAATACTTTTTGTTTACTCCATATTTACTCCTATAAGCTTTATCACACATTTTTATAAATACCGCTGGCATTACTTGCCTTCGAGGCTTGTATATTATAACATGAATAGCTTAAATATATCTCACTTTAAATGCTTTGGAATCATAATATCATGATATTACCAGAGCTAAAGACGGTTAAAATAAGAGACTGTTGAAATAGTTCGCGTAAACTCAACGCTTCATGCTCCAACCGTAAGTAGTTTACAAAATGACGAGAATTCCCCATTTCTCCGTTTTCGTTTTCTGATATATATGTGAACGATGTTCTTATGTATATGTGTATAATAAAAATAATATGATAGATAGTTAAACATTATTTCGTTGTATATAGTATGGAAAAGCTTACCATGCGGTATAGCGAAATTGCTTGAGCTACATAGCCTCTATGATGCTGGAACCTTGTTTTGCCCGGGAGAATACAACCGCAGTGTCATATGCAGCACGCGTGGCTCATTTTAAAGACGTGATTTTTGATAATATGGTCCATTTCCATAAAATCTCAATAATTTATCAAAATCAAATGCAAAACATGCACCACTGTAACAAATTTTCATGAATAGCTATAAACACTAAAACAATAATAAGTCTACATATATTTTTATACCTACGCTATGATTGATATTTTTCAGTCTTTTTTTTTAAATATCTTACGTCGTATTTAAATGAATCGAGCTCTAACATTTTCCAAGGAATCTTGGTATCGTAAACAATGGAATATTGTCGCACGCGAGCAAAAATAGTTCACGCAAGCTGAAAAGTTAAAATAAAAATAGTTGAAAAAAATATATTCAAAGAACAAAACCATTACGTAGATGAGAACCTCATCAGTTGTGTCATAACTGACTAAGGTATATCTCTCTATTAAAAAAAAATTTAATATCAGCTACTATTACCTCTACTCTATAGCCGCTATAGTACTCGGCTCTATAGCCGAGATGGCCCAGTCGACAGTTCATTGAGAGTCACGGATTTAATTCCGGTTTTGCTACCGTTGAATTTTAAAATAGTGAATTTTTCTTTAAATTCCTCTCGTACTTTGTGGTAAAGGAAAACAACGTGAGGAAGCTTTTATTATGGACGAAATTCTATTTATATTCACCAGTCCGCAGAGGAGACTACTCCACTATATGTGATATATAATACTATATATCCAACTAGCTGCTGCCCGCGACGTCGTCTGCGTGAACGCTATACAGCAACAAAAATACCTACGATTATACCTTTTAAAATAACATTCATTTACCCGTTTCTTCTTTACATTTCATATCTACAGAAAGTACAGTAACAGAGGGAGACTGTCTTTTGTAAAATTGACTTTCAAAAAATGCTTATTTTTAGCCTGCTTTGAATAAATGACTTTATGGTGATTCTGCTGAATTAAGTGATAAGTTGTGACTGAAACGGATGGAGAAAATAATAAATAAGGAATACAGAATAAGGGTAAAAATACATATTTATAGGACTTCTCGATAAACAACATTAGTAGTTTGGCTCTCCGCAGCCAAAATGTAAAGAGAGTCAGGACTGGTGTCGCGGGAGCAAGCGACGCGACGTACAGCTGCCCGTGTGAAGCAGCTCGTCCTGAGGTCGAAACCAGCTACCCTCAGTGTCTGCCCCTGCGACTTATTGATGGTCATCGCGAAGCAAACACTCACGAGGAACTGTACGCGCTTGAACTGGAACGGGAAGTTATGAGGAATGAGGGGAATGCGTGGTATAAATACTGCTTCGCCGACGCCACAACCCGTAAGAATTTCCACCTCAATGGTGTGTCTGTGGAGCGAGATGACTTTAAGGCGGGTCCCGTTCCACAACTTTTGAGGAAATAGGTTCCGGAGAAGCATAAGCATTTCTTATCTTTATAACATATAAGTATGGCATGCTTCATTTTCCTCTTTCTTCGTTATTTAGCTCAAATTGCTTACAGCAATAGCGTGCCGTTTTCGAGTTTAAATTTTGTTATACATCTATTCAGTTCTTTTTGAGTTCTGTTTGTTAATAACATACAGAAAAACTCGATGAATTTTATAAGACATAGATGAAGCAGCTTAAAACTTATATAAACACATTTTTTAAATTGTCTTGCTCATCATGGAGTTGT
The DNA here is from genome assembly GCA_036937285.1 of Euphydryas editha. Taxonomy (NCBI): domain Eukaryota; kingdom Metazoa; phylum Arthropoda; class Insecta; order Lepidoptera; family Nymphalidae; genus Euphydryas; species Euphydryas editha. The sequence continues at coordinate 19,186,234 of JAUPFZ010000005.1, read as the reverse complement.
GCATTTTAATTTTTATTAAAATGCACAACTCCATCTATGACTTTTGTAAACAACTATTAACCTCGCCAACATGATCAAATTTAAATTATTTATATCCAAAAAGGGTTTACACATGTAATTCGACTTGATGTTTTTAAAATCTCATAGATGGCGCTGCTTGTCTTGATACTACTTATATTCATTTCTTATATTACATTCATTCTTACATTTATTATGTTTATCAGCCTAAGTTACTTATATTTCGTGATTTTTATAGTGTGAAGATAGCTTATAGCATGGTTATTAACATAATAACAACATTCAAATATGCGTCGTTAGATTACACGCTGTTACAGAATGCGTTGAAGAAATAAAGGTTCACTGCTCGTTCCCCGTAGGTGATAGCGTGATAATATGTAGCCTATGTTATGACCCGACTTCTTAATAATATTCGTGCCAAATTTAAAGTAAATCCATGCAGTACTTTTAGAGTTTATCCCGGACATACATACAGACAAACAGACAAACAGACAAACAGACAAACAGACAAACAGACAAAAATTCTAAAAACTATATTTTTGGCTTCGGTATCGATTGTAGATCACACCCCAAGTATTCTTTTTAAAAAATATTCAATGTACAGTTTTGACTTTTCTACCATTTTATTATATGTATAATAGATATATATTGCCTTAAGATTTGACTTTATCAAATAAGAGACATGTGATAAGCAGGAGGATGCTTACCGACTGTTAAAGTTCAGTTCACAATAAACTACTATAACTTTAATTAACATTATACTACTACTAATAACACTACAATGTCAGGTGATGATTTTGTCGAAACCGGTCGTGTAATTTATAATTAAAATAAAATAAAAAAAGTGGAAAAGTGTAAAAAGATTGTAGTGTTATTAGTAAACATAAATTTCCATCAAGAACCATCAGCCCAATCAATCAGTTATATTATACTTTTACATGCAGCCCCAGATCTACTATTTTTTCGAATTGGGGCAAAACTTGATAGTATCGCCCCCTCCCTTCTGTGTTCAAGAAAAACTGTTAAAACTGACAAATGAGTAGCATTTTTTTGTGAAAATTTGTGAAAATAATAATCCTTTTATAAATTAATTATGAGATCGTAGGAAAAGAGGCTTCACTTGTTCGATATTTCGAATTCTCGTCTCAAGGATTTGGCGCCCCCATGAAATTGCCGCCCGGGGCAAGTGCCCCGGTTTGCCCCACCTTAGATCCTGAACTGACTACGTGTATAAAGGCCTGTACCCTATAGTTTATTGATATAACTATGTACGGAAATGAGAAATTTTATTGAACATGTATCAGTAGGTAATATAGCCACACAAATGTATATATATTTAAACTACCGTTTCAAGATTGAGTAGATTACTGAATAGTTTTGAAAAGTCTATTGATATTTGCCAAGTCAGTATTAATGTATTTCGTAAGCATTTACGAGTTTCCAAAAATGTTAACTACGATTATTGCTCCAAATTGTTATATAAACTAGTCAACTTTTGTTTGTTTGATTTTATGAACTTTATTATGTTTAGTAATAATATGTACAAATAAGTTTTGTTGCATGTGGTGTGGAATCGAAGCCCATAATGGGTAATACCAGGACGTGAATGTAATAGCTAACATAATTATAGTTTGTTAACATTATGTACACCTATATAAAATGTATCTAACTTGATATTATACAAAATAGTTAAATAACGTGATTAATTCTGGTCCAATAATCGCTTTGTGTACATTTTGTAGACAAAATGTATTGTGCTTAAATTTGTAAATTACACGATATCCAGATTAATTACTTTGGCTGTAATATTTAATAGTATGATAGTATATATATAATGTTTGTGTGTGTGTGTATTACTTCTTTTAAATAAGAAATCCAAATTATATATTATAAACTTCTAAGTTTGTGAAGGTGGACGGATGTTTATTACATTTTCACGCTGGTGGCACATAGATTGTTGAATTAACACATATACTACACTTTATGCTGAAATTCAGGACATAAGTAGATAATAATAATAAAAAACTCTTTAAAGTTAAAAAGAAGAGCAAATCGAGATATAGTTTGAAGTCACTGTACGACTCCCGGCTTCGTAACTAAAGTGCAAGCCTCACATTCACGGCGTTATACTGTGTCCTAGATAAAACGGAATTACAAAAAAAAAAAACATTTATTAAAAAAATTACGCCTTGTTTTTAAAATATAATATAGTCAATAATATATTAAAATAATGAGTAAATGAACAAGGACTACTGGACTGGACTATATAGGAATATTCGCACTCATACATAAAATGTTGTATATTTTAATAATAAAAACAGATTTTAATTTTTATTGGAGTTAAAATACAACTTTTTTTAATAATAACATTATTTTTAAAAATATATGAATATTTAAAATAACAAACTTTCAGACTACATTAAATTTTCTTTTCATGCCTATTACTGGATGAACTTTAAAATATATATTTTGTGATTTAAAACTGAGATACTATTTATTTTTGTTTCCTTTTTTTTAAATCTAGATTTACGAAATCATAAAAAAAACTTATATGCGAAATAACAGTATACTTTAACATCTAAAATTATAAATCAGTTAATATTAGAGATAATAAAGAAGAATTTAAAAATAATGTAGATAGTTTTGTTAAATAAAAATTTTAATCTGTTTTTTATAAATGTTACTTAGGCAAAAACGTTATATCAACGTCACGTAACACGATTGAAAATGTTAGCGAGTAAAAAAATTCTAAATTCAATTCTAAGTCATAACAAAGAACGTTCCACTTACTCGCAGTCGACAAGAACAGCGGTGAAATATAGCTGGCGAGAGGAAAATGTTACGGTGCTAAAACGATAATACGTCGTAACGCTGTTAACATAAACACATAATTCTATACTACAATGAGAGTATACTCCGTCACATAGCGAATGAAATGTCATATATGTTTTACTAAAATATATTTTCAACTCATAATATTTTTTATTTGCATATTTATTATAGACAATATTTTCATATATGATAAACGGTTGTTGAAAATGATTGTCCTATTGAATAGATATTTATCTATTTACTAATTATTATATTTGTCTACTTTCTACGATTATATTTAACTAGAAAAAAAAATCCTCAATGGTTTCATTTGAACTAAATATATGGATACAATTGTTGTATTAGAAACAATGTTGTTTGCTAGTTTTATAATTATATGTATATTTTCTATTAACTTTATCATTTACTCTATTCTCATATGTCTCTTTCATCTATATCAAATTAGATCCGCAAAAAAAAGTCATGTGTATATTTTTACCCGACTGCGACAGAAGGAGGTTTATGTTTTTCGAGTGTATGTATGTATGTATGTATGTATGTCCATTTCTTTGGCACACCCTACAGCCCAAACGGCTGGACGGTTTTTGACATAAGAGTTATCGTTGGATTTGTCTAAATTGTAGTAGTGACATAGGCTATATAAATTTTCAAAATGGCGCCCGCAAATGGCGGAATGAGGGGGGGCAGTTGTATTTTTTTTTCTTACTGTAGCAATATGGGTATCAAATGAAAGCTAGTAAATTGTTTTATTCTTTTTAGTTTATAATAAGAGTATTTTACTCAGTCGGGTTTTTTGATTTTTTTTAATTAAGCATACCTACTTGTTTGCAAAGATATTCTTCAATTTACATATTTTATTTAAAAAATGACAAATTTTATAATTCTAAAGCAGTATATATATTGTTTAAAATATGCCTAATATATTATTAATTACAATGTACCTACATTATTTACTTACAAGCTGTCCCTTTTTTTTAAGTGTGGAAATGCGTTACGCATACCCGGCCGCTGGGGAACAACCGGGTTATGTGGGAATCCTGCCGGAAGCTGGCAGTTTACCCACTAAAACCACACGGTGTCCACTTTCGTCACCTGTGCCGGGATTGCAGGTATTTGGATTCGTCTGCAAACCCCGGCGGCGTACCTCATCAGGCTCTCACCATTATGCATTGCATATTTGCATATCCATGGTATGGTGGCGCGCGGCGGACACCGCACGCGCCTACCCGGGCAGATTTGGTGGACGGCCGACTTCCCCAAGTCGACCGCCCTCTGTCTGGCGCTAAGGGGGAAGGCGACGATCGTGCGCCTGACTCCGACGCCCAGTCCTTTTGCGGCGGAGGGGGAGGTCGGTAGTGTCCTCCCTCACCCGCTCGGCCGCCTTCTTCTGCGTCATCACTCTCCCACAAAAGGCGAGAACGGCGTCCCAGCACCTTTCGCTGCCGGCCATGGTGGAAATCACAGCCGGCAGCGAAAGGTCTGACCCCACAACACGTTTCAGCGCCTCGCGCTCCTCCTCTCAAGCCGGACACACCTCCAGCATGTGCTGTGCCGACTCGTCGGAACAGTCCCGGCAGTGATGGCAACGAGGAGAAGGTCCCTCCCGGCGACCCGACACAGGTACCGCCCGAAACAGCCTTACTAGCTGTGCCTGCGTCGTCGCCCACAAATAAGTTTTATTTTAGTTTGTTGTTATGTTAGTGATGGAAGGTACTACTACGGCAAAAATTCTTATCTCAAATAATATTTTATCATTATTTCTCTAGTTCCTATATTTTTTATACATCTTTTGGGATAACATTAAAATGCATTAACTTACATACTCTTACCTTTTTATCTCACGGCATCGTTTAAATTATACAATAACTTTAGATATTATAATGAACCGCTTTTAATTAAATATACACTATAAATATGTGTTTTAAAATTTAAGTCATTTATTTCAAACATACATTAAATAGCAATCCTGCATCACTCGATGTTCAGTGATCGAATTAGATAATTAGACTACTAAAAATACCTAAGCAAAGCCGGATTATTGAAAATTAAGGCCTGCCGTCAAGAAGTAGATACAAATTTTGAAAATGCGATTCAGAAAGCGCCACCAGCGCCATCTATTGTTATAGTGTCATACAACAGACATAGTGTCATACTATAGACAACCTTTCTTCAATAATACAAATACACAGTCCATAATTTTGACGCTTTTCTTTTTTTGTCTTTTTTCGCTAAGTGATTTAAAAATAAAAATTTATAATTATTTATTATATTAATTAAATTATAAATATAAAATAATAACCTTTGTCCGAAATTTCTATAATAAAAACCAGCCACGTCAAATTTACAATATTAATGTATGTATAGATAACCTTTCGCAATAAAAGGACCATCAAATATAGAAAAAAAAAAATGGAACGAATCGCAATGGTACATCCCGAAATTAGCGCACTCAAAAAACGTGTCTGTCTACACCTTTTTTATATATCATCATCATATTAGCCATTGGATGTCCACTACTGAACATGGTCTACATTCCCATCGACTTTCAGGAGATACCGGTTCAAAGCAGCCTCCATCCAACGGCTTCCGGCGACATTTTTCAAGTCGTCTGTCCATCTTGCGGACAGCCACCTGACGCTGCCCTTACCGGTTTCCACTCGAGAGACCTTTCTGCTCCATTGGCTGTCAGTTCTGCGAGCTATGTGCCCTGCCCACTGCCACATCAGCTTGCAAATCCGTTGAGCTATGTCAGCAACCTTCGTTATGATTTGATCTCGCAGTGAAATACCAAGCATAGCCCTCTCCATTGCACACTGTGTGACTTGGAATTTGTAAAAAAGGGCCATAGTCAAAAACCACGTCTCAGGTCCATATCCATCACTGGAAACACACCTTGGTCGAAGACTTTCGCGTTCACGCATTGAGGTATGACGGATGAAAAGACATTGTTTAACTTCCCGAACGCTGCCCACCCTGGCTGGATTCGACGAATTTCCAACCCATATCGGGGTGGCCTCAACATGGACATTTGTTATATATATAATATTTTGTTATATTTAGTATTTTATTTCAAATAATAATATTTTTACAGCATACTTAGTTATATTCAAGGTTATCCTAAATAAAATTTTATTCTCCAGGTCAATTACCATACAATTCCGTTCTTCCTTATTTTACTCTATATATCCGACTTTAAAAACGCTTGAAATTCAGTAAATAGATATAATATGTATATATATATATATATATATATATATATATATATATATATATATATATATATATATATATATATATATACGAGTATCTATATGTATACACACACACACACACACATATATATATATATATATATATATATATATATACAAGAATTAATATTATGTCGGTAAAATCGAAAATATTTTTCATATTTCAACAGTAGGTATGTAATTCGTATCTATATCGTTAGTCCAAATATTTTTTCCCTTCTACTCAGGACGCATCTGCCGATGGAATGGAAGAGAGATAAATGCGTCACGAGTCGAACGAACGCTTAGGCCGATCGTACCTCTCTATCGCTTGTTCAGCGCTCTCGCTCGCGGAACGTGACAATGAGTCATGCTTTTTCGTGCGTGCAGCCGGCGTTTATCGAATAATAAGACGTTATCACGTCAAAATAAATAAATACAATTACTAAGCATAAAAGCAGTAAATCAAATTATGATATAAGTAAGATCCAGATTACCAAATACGTTATTTATCTTGAATTTTCCATGGAATCGGAACTCACGCAAACGTTCTATCCATACAGCGCAGCTAGTAAGTCTTAACATTGACTCGACTCCACCATTATATTCTCACAGCCGCATGATGACAAAAAAAATCAGTTGAAAAGTACATTTCAAGGTAGGACAAGTTTAATTAAGATTTAAAGTTCTTTGGTAAAACGTGGTGCCATGATTTATGATTTAGACGGATGGATTTACCTGAAAAATGTTCCATTTTCATTTTTCTGCGGCGATTCCGATGGTATTAAAATATATATTCAAGGCAACTTGTTTTTGTTTTCGTTCCTGTGTCGATTTTCACAAAGCGAGGCTTTTGTTTAAAAAATGTTGATTGTTTTTTTCAATTACGTATTCAACATAATAAATATTATATTATATTAATGTTACAAGAATGTTTTCGATTGAAATACAATATATATATATATATGACTAGCAAACCCGGCGAACTCCGTTTCGCCACCAACTTATTTTCGTGAGGCATACTCACACCACGTACTGCCGCCATGCAAAATCATATTGGTTTGTAGTACATGCTATGTATCAGAGATGGCGCTGTATGTGAAAAATGATTTTTCCTGTTTTCCTGCTTTTCCGTTGAAAATTTTCCTAAATTTAGTTTGCTATAAAGCTCACTGAGCCCGAGACCTTTTCAACGAATGCAAAACCGTGGAAATCGGTTCGTGCGTTCTGGAATTATAGCGTCAGGAAGGAAAACCCGACTTATTTTTATATTATAGATTATTAGTAAGTCAAAGACAATTAGGTACATTCTTGAATTATTTATAGGCAGGTAAACAAAAACAACAATTCAGAACCAAGTAAAAAATAAAACCTTTCTAACGTTCTCTCTTATTTTGTATTAGCTACTGACTGGAAGGGTGGAATATCATTTACCGTACAATACTAGCGCATTTTCCATTAAAGCAGGGTGGATCGTAACGTTAAAAATGATTGATTAAACTCTTAAGCGAAATAGAATGTGTCTAAAATATTTACAGATCGAAGTAGATGTTATACTCTAGCGGCTCGTATGGTACTATTAAAAGATTAAAAAAAAAAATCTCTTCTCTTTTACTGTTTGTTGTAAAACATTTTAAATAAATTTTTAATTTGTTCTAATATTATAAATCGGAATTGAACTAAACTGAATCAGCCTGTAAAGCCCCACTGCTGAGCAAAGACATCTCCGCCATATAGGAGAAGGGTTGAAGCTTTATCCACCACGCTGCTGCACTTTGGGTTGGCAGATAATTTCCCTAACCGAACGATATATTATAACCCGTAACGATAGTTATCAGATGTCTATGATAACAACCGGGACAGCCGGCTTTACGTGCTCTCCGAGGCACATTGGTGAATCTCACAAGGACACACATTCAGACCGAAAACAATTACATACAGATCATTTGTCTATTGTTGTGAGAGTACAAATAAATAAACTTGCGTTGGTCTGAAATTAAAGTTTTTATTCAAGTGAAACTTTTATATCGACGTATGGGAGAACACTTTACGACGATCATCACATTTTCTGTGAGTTTGGACCGTCACGGCGCCATGCGAATTTGCTTAAATTGAGGAGTTACTTATAGTAAATATTTTAATGATAATAAGTGATATAATAAATGGACTTTTTCTATATAATTTACGTGGACTAATGGCGGTGACACTGCATTGCGGGGCTGACCTGTGACGGGAGTGGAGCGAGCCCCTAACTTTCCATCGAGTTACAAAAAACAGTTAAATATACTGATCCCGCAGTGGGACGACGACATTTGAGTGACCATGGACTTTCAGATATTAAGCTGAAAAGAAGAGATACTACACTTTGGTCTTAACCAAAAGGCCGAGAAGCGATGTCGAAATAAATCAGACCGAGGGAGGTTTTGAAACACGAAAAAATCTAGCTAGCGCGATGTAGAAAAACAGTCGAGTTATACAGCGACATCTACGGAATCAAACTGAAACCGAAAGAGTACAACGCAATTTCTCTTTCAATTTTTTTCCTCAGCTCGCCCGTAATTTAATTTTCCCCGAATTTTTGTTATATTCTCTTCCTTTTCCAATGGGTTTCATCCTACTACATATATACATATATATTTATTTTTTTTGTTTCTAAAATTATCGGCATTAGTTTATAGTTTTTGAACAAGCTTAGTAAAATCATTTGCACACTGATTCGATGCTAGAAGAAATGTGTATCTTGTAAAGTGATGTATTAATAGGTGTAGAAACCTTTTTGTAGATCTTGAGCCTCCAAAACTTCCTATTGTATCTATAAAGACTATTTCAAATGGTTTCTTGGCTAGACCCAGATGAGACATAGATCCAATTTTCTTCTATCCTCTTGATTTATTTTGTATACAATTATTATATATTTCTTTGATAGTTTTTGTTAAGTTTTTAGCAATGTATAGTGGACCGAATGTTTTCTGCATTTGCTTAAATCCTATATGACATAGATTTTCATGTACATTTATTTTATGCTGTACATAATTTATACGTACGTTAAATTTTATACTGAATTCCTCTGAAAAATTATTTTTTCTGTGTATTACTGTTTTATAATAAATATTTCGTTTTTTCATCATTTTACATTTATTTGTGTTTTTTTCATCTGATTATAATACAGAATTTCTGCTAAGGCAATCTGCTTCTAAATTATCTTTTCTTGGAGTAGTAGTACATGGACAAGTAGTACATCAAGTCACCAATATCTTCATCGGTTCTTTATTTCAAATCCATATTTTCTAACGGCTTATGGTCTGAATAAACTGTAAATGATTTTCCTATTAACCAGTATTGCTAGTATCGCACCTCTCTTCTTCTTTAATGGCCAAACACTCTAAATATATGGCTTTTTTATATTTTTCGCACTTCATTTAGCTTTTTTGAAAAATAAGCAACTGATTTTTCTTTTCCGTCTGACTGCGTCTGTTTTAAAATTGCTCCAGTTCATTCTATAGATGCGTCTATATATTATAACTGATTGAACAAAACTGGTTGAGAGGACAGTTTTTTTTTTTTCAAACGTGTCTTGGCATTTATCAATCCAAATGAAATTTAGATTTTTCCTGAGTAATTTATGTACCTAATAGATCTAATATTATTGCACTTCTTGGAATGTATTCATGATTGATGATGACATTTTTTTTTGTTTTTTTTTTTTTTTATTACCCAAGTATTTTACAAAATCCGACGCAAATGTGCATTTTTTATCGTAAATTTCAATTTTAAACCTTCAGTTTTAATTACTTCTAACAGTTGTTTCAGATAATGTGCTGTTAAAAAGATTTTGAAAATACTAAAATATCATCTTTGTAATTTACAGCAAATTCTATAAGTTTGTATTTTCTAAGTATATTGCTTAATATTCTTTGAAATATTGCTGGTGCTGTTTTTAAGCAAAATGGTAAGCAATTCCATTGGAAATTTCCTTCCTGTGTCACAAATCTAGTCTTTTTCCTGTTTTCTATTCTAGAAATTCGTCGACTAGACAAAAATCTAGAATTAATACCTAGAGTTGTGTAATACGTACAATTTCTTGTTTTTGTCATTATATCTTCTATTAATGGAAATGGTTGGGCCTTCGGCACTATGATTTTATTCAGTTCCCTGAAATCTACATAATCTGTATTACTCGTTTTCCTCTTTTTTAAATGCCAAGATGACAAGTGCAGCAAATGCACTGTAGGATTCTTCTACAAGCTTATTATCCAATAAATTTGCTATTATTAGTTCTCTATTTCTTATTTCTTTTTTTTTTCTCTATTTCTTAGTTCTTATTTCTTACTTATTTCTTCTCTATTTCTTTTCTGTCTTCTATAGTGCATCTGTTATCTGCTGGCCTTTTACAACAATATTTGTCTACCCTCTTTCAGCTTCATATCCATTAACAGTACCAACATGTTATTTTTTGCAAATACTGTGTTATATTCGTCAGTTAATTTATTAACTTTTGATTTTATTTTTATCATCCAAATTATCTATCTTTATTTCAAAATATTATTTTACATGTTCATTGAAATCAATTTTGTGTTGTCAAAAAAGCTTCTAAAATACTATCTAATTGTCCATATGACCAAACTTATGAAAAATGTAATTATATAAAATAGGTACTGGTAAAAAAAAGAAAAAAAACTTATATTAAAAAAGAACATAATTGGTTTATTTCTGTAAACATGCGCTGTATCATAATATTTATTTATGTTACGACTTGGATAATTCTTCCCTCTGATCCTCTTACTGCTGCTGGACAAAGGCCTCCCTAAGGTCGCACAAAATATCCCGGTTTTCCACAATCCGCCAGCCACCATCAGTAAGTCCAATCGCGTCAAAATTTTGTTAAAAACATACATCTTATAATCAAATAATAGTGATGTAACCTTAAACAAAACAAACTTTACAGCACATCATCGTAGCTATATGATGCCGTAATGAAGTGGCTCTCGCTTCGCTTACCGTTTATTTCTATTCTAGATGGTTTACATTGACGACCATTAATATTTATATCAATGTTGACGACAGATAATTAACATAATTAAATGACATAAATTCTGCTTAATGACAATATTCGAATCGATTTTGAAGTTAAAACTATTTCAAAACTAATGTAAATCGTCTTAGAATGGAGTACATCTCGAACAAATTATTTTGCCGACGATTTCGCATAGCGGTCAAAGCTACTAGCGGTTGCGCTAGCGGTCACGTGTTCGATGACTCCATATAAATAAACGAGTGGTGATGCGGGACACCAAATAGGAACGAATTTATTTACAATGATTCAAAAAAAAAAGTATTTTTAAAAAAATGCCATCTAGTAAGCAATAAGCATCTAGTGAGCAATCCTGCGCAGCAATAAGCAATAGCTTATTCCTGCGTAGGTTTTGGGGTCATCACTAGATGGCGTCAACTCATTTTAAATATACCAGTTCAGAAATAAAACCTAATTATGTAGTAACTTTTATGAAAATTAATTGGTATATTAAACAATTATTAATTGGATTTTCAATAATTACAAATAAGAATAAATATTGAAATGAATATTTTGTTTTTCAATTTCGTATATTTCTTTTCTATAATTCTATTTAAGAGGTTTTTAGACGAAATAATCCTACTCTTCACGGACGTTTTTTGCCGGTTAGGGTTCCCCGTCGTCCCATAAGAAACTTCGTTCCAATAATTATTTTTAGGGCGTTTTTGTTAGTTTTGTATTAATATTTTACCTTAAAGACATCAGATATGTGTCTAGAAACTTTTTAACTGTATACAGCGTGCTGTCCAACGTAAAAGAAGCAAACGTATGCACATTTTTAATTTCCTTTAATGTACTATAAGATTCTTTAAATATATACGCCAATGATGAGCAAAGGCTTATTTGTCTTTTAACGATAATTATATTAGTACAGTGGGAGTGGATCTCAATCCGGTAATACAGTTCCACAGCGGGGGTAAAACAGTCTCAGAATATTTTCATACATTTTGCTTGTATCATAAATGTAACATATTTGTATGTTATTTCTTTGTTTTATTTATGAATTGTTTCAAAATAGGGAATAATAACATCACGTATGTTTTCTAATAAACTAAAACTTACTGAAATAAAAATAAATAATTGTTATAAAATTACATTTGCACGAATGTTACACGCGTTAGTGAAATGATAAACGATTCCTATAAAATAATAGACTACAATTTATAGGAACGGAGATGCAACAAATCACTTATCGAAATATATACATCTCAAACGAGATTTCCAATAAGAATATTTAATACTTCAGATTTAAGTTGACCATAACAAAGTTTGATTTCGATACATATTATGTAACGACTTCATTTTCAAAGATACGCCGAACATCAGTCTTATGTAACAAAGTTCTCGTATTTTCGTAGCTTAACTTCAATCTCAGGCGAGCTTCCTGTGACGCCACGATGACGCCACGCTGACATACGAACCACATTTATTTACAAGACGCAAATTAATAGCAAGCTATTCCGCGCATACATTCAAGGCGGTTCACCATAAACAGCAGATAGTATAGCTTAGCGAAACGAATAACGATTACTTATTCAATATTATTTTAAGGTTATATAAATGTTTATTTTATACTGTAGTTTATTCTTAAAAAGTCTTTATTAGATAAAAAATATTATTTTGTCAAAACTTATTTGGATGATAAAAGTTAACGAATCGCTGAATTTGAAACATTATTTATTCGCTGAATGCTTTGTCCTCAATGACTGACTGACTGGCTGACTAATGTATCAACACAGCCTAAACCACTGATCGTAGAGACCTGAAACTTGGAGAGTGTGTTCTTTTTATAACGTAGGCACTTGATAAGAAAGGATTTTCCGAAATTCTACCCCTATGGGGGTTAAAATATGAGGTAACGTGATTCCTTGGTCCAATCTACTTCAAATTTTGCATAAACATTCTTCATGTTTTTTATATGTTTATATGTGTATGTATGTATCAGTTTATATATATGGTCTAAATTGGTCGTGTATTTAATAAAATAATTAATTGTTACGAATTTTATTATCTTTTTTTGCCTTTCAACAAAAAAAAATTTTCTTAATTTTTCAAAATTGCACACCTACAAACTTTCGCTCTTTTACGTCCTAAGGTTGGCCGGTAGAGAATACTTTTAGCATTTAACCCGCCTTTTGTACAATTCAATACTGTGTTGTGCAATACAGTATAAATAAATAAATAAACCAGTTCATATTTTTTTATTATTACGTCGGTAAAATCGAAAAATATTATTCATATTTCATCAGTGTGTAATTCGTATCTAAATTTAATTTCCAAAAAACACAATTTACCAAAAATAATAATACCGAGCAAAGCTCTGTCATCCAGGTACTAACTATAAAATACTGGAATAAGACAATTCAGACAAACCGAAGGTTAAAATTATATTTTCATTAAATTATGTTTACGTAAGAACAATCGACTATTTTGTAAGAACTCTTAGATAAAAGGAACTATTAACGAATTCGCCTATAAACAAGTATTATAACTTGTCCATAAGCGTAGACAATTGGCAATTCCATCTCCTGCGATACGATTTTGTTTAAATGAGAATATTTGTTAAGCTATTATTCTTAGTAAATTCGAGTACATTGTCTTATTATAATTTGTAGCATCGCACAGTAGAGTATTTGAAGGAAACGCTGACAAAATTATATATTTATATAATTTTAGAGGAATAAAGCCTTCTTTTTGTACATGACCTATGACCTATTTTCTAATAAAATATAAAATAAGATTCATTTAAAATCATCACAATTTAAATCTAAATTTTCAGTGGTTTTACCAGACCAAATTTTACGAAGTTTAATGGTATAATTATTAATAAATATAAAGTACATACTTATTAGTTCCTTGGGATACATCACCATAATATATTTCTACAAGATAGTTCGACCTGAACTTTCAAGAGCTTAAATACAACCCACGAAAATAACAAAACAAAGGTAATACTATAAAATGCTGCGCGGGAATACCTTAAGCCTCTGGCAACTAAGGCTATTTCTTATGTATGCGTTATTCATCTATCTTTCTGACGTTATGGAAGACATACTGTTTTTATGTGATTTGTTATATTAGCTTTTTGACCAACTTTTTATTCATGTATATCTGTCTAATATTTCGCTCACTATAAATTAAATTGTAAATATAAAATTCTTACAACTATACTTTAAAAGTCCTCGTAAGTCCCCGCGTACATTTACAAGTACAAATTAACGTTAGCAGTTCAGACCTGACATTTTAACTACATAGATGGCGTAACTGCCTAATGTACTTACACAAGTACAAATTTTTCTTACCTATTTACTGGATAGATTTTTTTTCACAACGGCAACACCGATACGGTCATTCAAATTTTATAATTTATAGTTAAGGTGCTATAATACATAGTAATATACAAATATACCGTAAAAAATACAAACAAAAAGACTTTATTTCAAAAATTCTCCATAATCATCATGTTTTTGTCTCGGTCTGAAGCATTATTCTTAGTTTGTACTTGGTATGGTTCAGCCGGTAGATATGACGACATGGGCCTCCTGACGACGTCCACTTCCCGGTTCACGAAGAGGACGTTGCGGCCGTCAAGGTAGTCCGCCACCAGCCGCCTTAGGTAGAGGGGCACTCCATGGAACCGGATTGCCTCCGTGATGCAGCTGAATGGCAGACTGCCAGCCGGGCTTCCTCTACAAGGTGGTCGAGGGACTTTTCCCAACGCGGGCGGGTCACACACCCACGGTCATGGCTCCACCAGACGACGACCGGGAGGCTGACCAGGAAAGTGTACCGCATGTGAGTGAGTTGGAAATAGGGGCGTCGGCGACGCGTATGCGGAAATGCGCCGCCCCCGGGCCGGACGGCGTACCTGCCCGAGTGCTGGCCCTGGTCCTCGACCACCTGGAGCCCCGCCTCAGGGGACTGTTCGACGTTAGCCTGGTGTCCGGACGGTTCCCTGACTGCTGGAAGGAGGGGAAGCTCGTGGTCCTGCCGAAGCCGGGACGGCCTCCGCAATCAGTCACGGCTTTCAGGCCCATCGTGCTGCTGGACGAGGTGGGCAAGTTGTTGGAGAGAGTAGTCGCTGCTCGCATTGTCCAGCACCTCACGCGGGGCGGCCCCGACCTGTCCGACGCCCAGTTCGGGTTTCGGGCTGGTCGGTCGACGGTCGATGCCATTTTGCGTCTGAAGGCCGTGGCTTCGGAGGCCGTTGCCTCGAAGGAAGTGCAGTTGGCGGTGTCTCTAGACATTGCCAACGCATTCAACAAGAGGATATACCTCCCTTAAGCATTGAACGTGATCAGTTATACTGGGAAGAGTTAATAGTGAATATAGATTAGAATATTCTTCTTTAGAAGGTGCTATTTTTTTCTAGATCGCTAAGAACTTGGACGACTTCGTCAACATTGGTTTCAATATTATTTATTATTTATTTATTATTTAACACCAAATTTATAGTATTATTACAATAACATATGAGAACGATGATCCCACATAAGTATAAACTGTGTTGTAGTGATCATCACCCTCCAATTACATAGTTACATATTGATTAAGAAGTGCGTGTACAAATAATAAATAAATTATTAATATTGAGAAATAACAAAAAACAAAAATATGAATTAAATTATTCTTAAACTTTTCTAGAAATCAAAAGTTTAATGATATTACAACATATAATAAAAAAATGTGTAATATAATAAATTAACAATTCAACCGATTATTATTAATGCAATTATACAAAAAAATGACAATATTAAAAGAAAAAATATAATCTAATTACTCTCAAACTTTAGAAACAATAAAGAAAGATGTTAAAAAAAAAAGAGAAAAAAAACTAAAGTTATGGTTCTATTATTACATTGGGGGAAAAAGCAAAACATGTATAAATAACAGTAATTCATCACAATTTTTCATGCAATCTCATGCAGTGGCAGTTGTTCTTTTGTGTGTGTGTGTGTGTGTGTGTGTGTGTGTGTGTGTGTGTGTGTGTGTGTGTGTATGTGTGTGTGTGAGAGAGAGAGAGTGATAGTTTATGTGTGTTTTAATTCCTACACCAGGACTTTACAAATTGCTCAGAATCTTCATATGATTGTTTTAAAAGATAATCAGTGCACCTCCTCTTGCACCTAGCCCTAGTCAATGGATAAATGTTGAGGATTTTGTTCGCCAGATTATACAGTGTGCAACTCACGTAATAATAGTGCCGACTCGCAACAACAGTGCGGCAGGGCTTGTATTGGCAGATATTGTAAGATCTTCGTTTGTTGTTATTCACATTAGGGTCATAAGGAAGCTCCGAGTGCTTACGTAAAATTGTCTGCAGTATAAACAACTGGCGGACCGTGAGTACTTTGGCAATAGAATATAATGCAGAAGTAGAGAAGAGAATAGGTTTATTAAGCATTACCTTTAGAACAGCTCTCTGAGCCCTCTCAACCCTAAGCATGAGATTTTTTGGAGAGTTACCCCATGCTATTATGCAATAAGAAAGAATAGACTGAGCAAGAGCGTAATAAACAGACCTCATAAATTGAGGATCGGCTATAGATCGTATACTCTTAAAGACATACATTAACTTTCTAGTACGAGACGAAACCGATTCAATGTGATGTTTCCAAGATAAGGAGGTATCAATCATAACTCCAAGATATCTGATACATGACGTACACTCCAACACATCACAATTGCACGTATCAAACAAGTTATCACAGTCATGAACTCGCACAGTAAAAGGGGAAGGCGCCTGCGACAATCTGTTCGGAGCAAAAGTGATGAGTTTCGTTTTGTTTAAGTTCAGTGTTAAGAGATTCCTGTTCAACCACTTCTTAACAATACTAATCGCAGACTCAGAATGTTCCTTTACATCCTTCCAGGTACTACCACTGACTATCAGAGCTGTGTCATCAGCATAGCTAATAATATCACAATTAGGTATTTTTAGCGAACACAAATCGTTTACATAAATCAGAAAGAGAGTAGGTCCAAGGACACTGCCCTGAGGGACTCCAAAATTTAAATAAACCGAATCACTGGTAAAGCCCTCTACTACAACGGACTGTTGACGGTCAGACAGGTAGCTTTTAAATATATCGAGAGCAATGCCTCTTATACCGATCTGCTCGAGTTTGTTAATTAATTTAGGAATAGAAACAGTGTCAAATGCTTTAGATAAGTCCAAAAAAATACCTACAGTTTTAATCTTTTGGTCAAAATTTTGAATAATTTTACCGGTAAGTGTCACTACTGCATCCTCAGTGGATTTGCCTGCCCTAAACCCAAACTGACCATTGGAAAGTATATTGTTCACTGTCAAATAATTAACCAATCTTTTATTTAAGATCTTTTCAAATACTTTTGACAAGGTAGTAAGAACACTGATTGGTCTATAATTATTCATATTACTACGGTCACCATTTTTAAAGACAGGGTGTACCAGTGCTTTTTTGAATGCAAGTGGGAATACACCACGTTCTAAGCAGAGGTTAAAAATGTGAGTTAGAAGAGGAACAAGTACGTGAACAGCAGCTTTAACGACCATCGAAGATATGCCATCCCAACCAACCGCACACTTATCTCTAAGTTGTAATATAAAAAATTTAACTTATACGTAATACTACGGATCAGCAGACGCAGAATTAGTCCCTAAGTTTTCTTATGATATTTTCATTTACCGACCATGTTAATTGCACACACATTTTCTTCGTGCATATAGAGATTAATTTTTAACGAAAATATTTGTCAAAATCTAATTCACTATAAAAAAATTATAAATAATTTAAACTAATCACGAGTAATTAACGACTTTCTTTGTCTACAAAAGAAATATCTAAACAAAACGTTTCCAAGGGTATCTGTTTCAACAAATAAAGTTAAAAATAAAGTAAATATAAAGCTTTGCGTTGCAGAAGTTTTGTTTGCTAACCAGTGTCTTTGTTAAGAAACTGTCGATCGTCTCTGCGGCCAGGACGCTTGTTATTCAAGGTTGAAGTAGACTTATCAGTTTCCCCAGTATTAGCTGTTTATGGAGCGCATAATAGCTATGCAAGTTACAAATTCAATTTAAAACTGCCAAGTTTCGAATGTGATTGGACACTGTAGTAAACTATTTGCTGCAGATCTTGTAAAGAATATACAGGTCGTAGATATAAACAGCCATTGTCTTACAACAACACTTACTACTCTTATACAATTTTGAAGTTAAGTTTTTTCTTTTTTTTCTTTTTTTTTATTCAAGAAATTTAATATCTTTATAATTAAAACAATTTTAAATATTTTTTCTTATTTGAAGTTGAGATGATATATTGTATAGAACCTATACACGCGACTCTGAACCGAAGGGCCATGGATTAAATCTGTTTTTTCCCTTTCGTAACTAAGTTCATTTGCAATAGTTTACTTATTAGTGTTTTACTTAACATCCAATTTTTTTTTTTTTTTACTATTTACATATTCTAATATATGATATTTTGCTTTGCAAACTCTGTCGTGTTAAAGTTTGATGTTTATTGTGTTGATTTGTTTCAACTTTTTTATAATAAAGAGACTATAAATTCTTAATTTCGAAACTTGATTAATTTTGAGATCATCGCCTTTAAAAGAACTAATTTGTAACTAATATAAACGTAGGCCTCCCTATCATTTGGGGGAGGAGGAGGGTTAATTTGCCAAAACTCGCCACTCGCTTGGCAGGCGGGCAGGCGAATGCAGTATGTTGTGGCAGGATATGGTAACGCTGCTACCCATCACCATCCCGGTTTGTGTATAATTTTTCGCACCACTTTGGCCTTAATCGCCTTTTACGGACGGAACTATTCTTCTCTGCCTGTCTACACACGGCTTGAAACTACTATTAGGCTATATTATATAAGAATAAATAAATTAACGAGTACCAATAACTTTTTATTATTAATGAAGGCACGAATCATTCGATATTCAGACAAGATCTTTAAAAAGAGTATTACTTGGAAATTCAATGTTATAAATCTATATAATAGTATAATCTCTCGACTTACAAATGCGTCTGTACATCAAGTTATCCTGTATTAAGTATAAGATGATGATAGGGGATTTTCTCTGCCTCTCTTTAATACATCACATGGGAGTCGAGCGAAAATTTAGAAGATATTGTTGCTACAAGTACACATACAGAAATCCCATGTCCTGAAATAAAGTAAATGGAAATATTTGTACGTCAATAGCTCGTTAGTCTAATATCAATTATTAAAATAATTGCCTAAAAAGATATAACTCATTAAATAAATTTCAAAAGAAGACTTAATATATATTACAAAAAAAAATTATTAAGCTTACAAATCTGATTGCTATATTAATTTCTAGGTGAAACTGGAGGGCTGGTTCATATTTTTCCCGAAAATTGGCAAGGCAATGTAATGGGAAAATCCTATCAGCATTCTCGCCACCATTCTACACGGATGTAATTTATACCACAATTATATGTTAATAATAATTATTTACGTTTTTCATTTTAAATGTATTTAATTAGTGATTTTTATTTAATATAATCATAGGACTATATAACTATTTAAAAAAAAAAACGTTACGTTAAATGTCGAAATTCATGAAACCATTATGGCTAATGATACACCAACGAGAATATATTCAAACACATACAGTTCGAAAGACTCAACTTTGAGGCTCGATCAGGTACAATACCAATATATCACGAAAAAGACGAACCAATAAGCCGCAGAGTATGTTACTAGTCACGTGTTCAGTTATTTTGATTTACTTCACTTATAACTTTACAATGTCGATACTTTATGAGATTTTGTTTGATGTTGAAAGTTTGCACTTTGTATAATATAAATTGTATTATTACATCACTTTTCTTACTGTAACCCTTTAATATGAACACAAATATCGATTTTCATTATAAGATGTTGTTAATAATGGAAACTTAATTTAAGAAGATGCGCAAAGCTCGCCAATGTCTCATTTATATATTTTAGATATACGTGTTGAATAAATTTCGAAATATATAGAGTATGACATTATCGGGAATTAGTCAAGGTTTAATCTCTTCGCGCTCATTCTAAATATGGATTTAATATCTTCGAATCATCATCGTCATACCTTCAATTCTCAGATGATAACATTTAAGTTATTAAATTTTCAAAAGTATTACTTAAACTTTTATTCGTAAATTTTTAGAGATATATTTTAATTGACGATATGATGTAATTAAAAGTTTTAAAAATTATAATTCATCATGATTCTGGATTTTTCATATGCTGGAATAATATCCACGTGTATATTGACGAATAATTTTTTAATATCATTAAAAAACCATTTTGGTGCGCATTGAAACCTTTACCTTTACGTGCTCCAAGACACGGTGCGGGGACTCACATGGAAATACACCCAGACCAGAAACGAATATTTGTACAAATACAAATATCTGTACCGAACGGTAATCGAACCCGCGACCGTCGGCGTTAAGGTGAATACTCGTATTATTAAACCATAACCAGTATCAGTTAAATCTTTTATTACTTCTTTGCTACTCCGACGTCTAATTATTTTGACTGTAAGCGGTACAAAGATATACTTGTAGTTTGGAATAAGAAATGAATATTGGCACCCTTTAGCCGATACATCCTTTTCTGCAGCGGCTTCGCAGCTGTCTCTTCGATACGGAGTAATGATGAAGCTGAAGCAATCTACGAAGCACCCATCCCCCTTTCCAGAAAACCAGAGTCAATCTATCGGGTATCTTGTCATTATCATGACTAATTCCATCGGGCTCAATAGATTTTCATATAATGTATAATTTCTTAACAATATATAATTAATTTCATTTTTAATTAAGAAGTGTAACGAATGTAGACCATCACGTGATATTTGAAAATAGTCGAGGATTACGAATAAAGTAACCCAGAACATTAGAGGCATCTGTCGTCTCGGACGTGAAAAATAAGGAAAGTTTCCGACCCATTCACGTTACAATAAAATGTGAGGGCGGCTGTGCATAAAAATAACAGGTATTTGTGGGCAACGTTTAATTCACTTAACATTTTTTAATTCGCCAAAACAGTTTTTTTTATTTTTATCTATTTATTTTTAATTAAAACTACATATGGGTCATTCCATAAAAATAGGTGATTTTTGAACTTAAATTGTCATAATAAAAATTAAAGCCCAATGAGATTGCCAGTTACTGTTTATTGTAGATGTTTAAATCATTGTACCATAACTAATAGGGCCAGTCACTTAATACGGTATTTAACGAGAAATTTAAAGTTTAACAAATTTAGACGTCTAGGGACTAACGAGTATGCCTAGGAACTTACGAAAAGCTAACTACTGTGCAATTTATGTATCTAGGAATTGACAAATATAACTAGGGACTGGTAATAATGCTTACTTCTGTAAGAAAACAATCATGTACGTAAATTTTCTCATTTATTTGTTATCACAAATGTTATGCTAATCACAGTGAACCATAATAACTAAGTTTTTAATACAAAACCAGTCGTTTACTTATGAAATAATATACAAGTATTATCAACTTCATCCTCAGTCTCAAGTAAAGTCTATAAATCTGTAATTAACGAATATCTAGTAAAACAAAGTAACTAGCAAATATATAATTTATAAATTAAGTACCGACAAATTAGACTCTTCTTTGCACTAATTATTTTAACCTTTTTCTTTCTTTTTCAGATACTTTCGTCTTTCTTTCTCTTTATGATTAGCTAATAAAACAGGAACACTTTTAATCTTCATTAATCGAGCCTTTGCCGCAATTGACTGCTTTAAAGCTATTTCTTCTGTTAGACAATTTAAGCTTCTTTTTAGACGGTGGATTATCTAAAAAACAAAATAAATACTTAATCATAGGGACAGTGCTATAACAAACTTAGTTTGGTTTAACTATCAGTTAGAAGTACTAATTCATTAGTCCCTGGCCTCTCCGTAAGTTCTTAGTCATATTCATAGCAAGGGCCTGACGTACTAGGGACTGACGATTTGAATAAAAAATAAGAATACACCTTCTTAATTCTAAATAGCTCTTATATCCATCATTTTCTATCCAAATGAACTTAAAAGCATTGTAATTATCGGAAGTTAAATTAATAAAAATCATTATTTTGTATAAAATTACTTACCTAGGGACTGACACAGTGACTGGAAAAACACGTGCACTCACTAGACTCACCTCATAAAAAATGTAAAACAAAATGTCTCACATCTGTATTTCTTTTGCTGCTAACTCAATGGTATAAATAGAAGAAAAAACTTGTCATTCATTATGTCGGTCATTCTTTTACCGAGAAATTTTAAATTTCGTTAGCGGCTAGGGCCTGATGCTTAAAGCTGTGGACAATATATTGACTTAGGATTTTTTAATTAATTTAACTTAAAATTCAATCAAACTTTGATAATATATAAATTATTTTGTGTTTGATAGTTTTATTTACGTTTAAAAGTTATGAGCTTAATGGTTTTCGAAATTTATATCACCAAATACTAAAATTTGATGCATGGACACGGCTAGGGCCTGACGTTTGTATCATGTAAATAAGGATTTTAAATAAAATAAAATCCTTTTACGAAATTTATGCAAGCCTACATAAACGAACACATTTATTTAGCTCTATTAACATTATTTTTAATACAATTGATTTATTAAGTTGAGCGAAAAGTTCTAAAGACATAGAGTTGCCCAACATTTATGGAATCACCCATATATATTGATTAGAGCATTTTGTGTAAAACTGTATCTTATGTTGTACGAGTATAAAAGAAAGTTCTACTGATCTTAAATATATAAAAAAATCTAATATCCTCTGAATATTTTACTGTGTGAACTCATCTTCATTCAGTGTTTTAACCCAACATGGATTGGTTTCCTTTTTTCTTTGTTTGAGACTCACGAATTCGATATTCTATCCTACCTTAATATTCCCTCACTTCATACAAAGGTAAAAAAGTCGTCCCGTTATCATTATATCCTATGTAAATATTTACGTGAATTTTTGATATAAATATCTATAGAAGCGATTTACTTAATGTCTTTGAAGGTTATAAATAAATTTACTAAAGGGTTTGGGCTATATTTTCTTGATTTTTGACTTTTTTTATTTATTTATAGTCAACACAATAAAGCAATCTTCAAATCGATAGTTCAAGTGGATTTTTGGTCCGATTTTATAGTAAAAAAATTATATCATAACCAAATTTTTAATTTTCTTTATTCAAGTAATCTTCAAAGGCACTTTTAAATCAAAATACGTTGTAGTTTATGTGAAGCTACCTGCGAATTTGGAATGTAAACTCTACTCAGTGGAACAGCCAAGAAAATCAAGTTATTCTTTTAAAAATAATTAATTTCATCGTATAAATGAGAGTATTCTATACGTATATTTTTTTTTAATTTGTCATATAATTTAAATTATTTACATTTAATTAAGAAAGTTTTATTGCACCATCTTATTCTTTTGAATTATATATCTAAATTATTGTCTCTTTGTACACGACAGTCTAAAGAAATTGCTATCAGTGATAAGAACGCCTATACAGTGTCTCATTTGTTACACTTTTATCTTTAGCAATTCAAGTTAATCAGTAAATAGTTTAGAGAAGCAAAGTTTCTCTATCTCTTATTTTTTCTAAAAGTATCAACGGGTTTTAATACCATTTTATTAAGATTAACGACAAAAATTGGATACATGTAACAACAAAAGTAAATAGTACGTCTATCCTTACTGATGCTTGGCTGAGTTTAATTAATAATTTCGAGGAATACCAAAAACATAATACTATGGAAAAGTAAGAATAATAAAATGTAATCGATGTTATTATTTATTTGTATATATATATCTTTTTGACTGGCCCGTGGTGTAGTTGGCAGTGGCCCTGTTTTCTGCTCCAGGGTTGTGGGTTCGATTCCCGCCCCGCTCCGAGTCTGGATCCATTATGTATTTATTTATATATGTATTATTTATATGTATATTTATTTAAAAAAAACGTATATCAGTCGGCTGTTACCTAAAACACAAGCATTAAGTTGCCTACCTTAGGAACAGACGACCGTGTGTGTATGTTAAAAATATTTATTTATCTCCGTGTCTCAAACCTCGCTTCATTGAAATCGCTCTCGCGCTATACTCCTCTATTCAAACTGACTTAAAGGCGTTATTGTACAAACATGCAACACTTCGATATAAAGGTTATCAAGGTACTACTAGAGAAGACTGCAGCACCGCCGAACATTCGACCGAATCGAAGGCTTTCTTGTGGTCCACAAACGCTAAACGCAAGAGCTAATATACAGTTAATTTATAAGGATTCTGAATTTTACAATAACTTTAAACAAATTATCTTTATTTCAGTAAGTTGTTTTTGAATAAGTTGTCTTTATTTTTAATCGAATTAGACAATATAATACAATTATGTTCTTGGGACCAATCTAATTGTGCTTTTTTTATAAAAAACAATTTTTGTTTTCTTGGATATTACAATAGGGACAATTATTTATCTTACACATAAGTTCCGTATAGGTTTTTTCAGCAGGAGGTAAAACAGATCCTTATGTCCCCATTCACTTTAACTTTTAAACTATACCTTCAGGATTCCTGGTTTCCTAATAGAAATATCTGGCAGATAATGTGGAGTTTGATGTTGGAAAAAAAATATATCAAAACTTTTATCTGTTGGATACCGTTATACGTCATACATACATTTATTAATCAACTGGATATTTAATGAGAAAGAGACCATTTAGTAAGAATTTAACGTTAAAAAACATGCCACATATAGTAACAGAGTCAACACGGATAGAAATAAAAGGCATTTTCGGTAAATAAATAAGCTACGAATATGTGCATGGAATTCGATTCCACGGTCGTTTCAAATAGACCAGCTGTCAGGGTTGACTCGCTCGAGCGTAGTGACGTGTTAAAAAGGTCCGTATTACAATAATTCATTGTTTCACAATTACCTCCGGCCCGTTTTTGTTTACACTGTACAAGGGTACGTTTCATCAAATAGATTTGTCAAACTTATTTCTCAAACTTATCTTTGCGGATGATATTCTTTTTCTTTTAATAACAAACATTTATGTATATAATTGCATATTGCAAGAGAGCGTAAAGTTTATGAAACCATGTACAGATCAGTTTGTTTGTAAATAACAATTTTTAGAGTTTCGTAGCATTTTTATTGCGAAATTATTATTTAAAGATAAACGACTTGCTATAAATTTTAAGAAAGCGTTATTGTATCTTTACTTTCATATTTCATTAGATGAAAGCTAATATGATCCTTAAAGTATATATATTTTAAATAAAAACTATAACTGGAAGCACGACTGGAAGTGAAAAAAGGCTTGCGGCACAATTGTGACGTTCTTTATTGCAAAGAACAACAAAGAATGTCACAAAACACGTTTTAACAATTTTATAGCGTTGTCGTATTTTTACCCGACTGCGACAGAAGGAGGGTTATGTTTTTCGAGTGTATGTATGTATGTATGTCCATTTCTTTGGCACGCCCAACAGCCCAAACGGCTGGACGGTTTTTCACATATTATGAGGTGTCGTTGGATTTGTCTAAATTGTAGTAGTGACATAGGCTATATAAATTTTCAAAATGCGCCCGCAAATGGCGGAATGAGGGGAGGGAGTTGATTTTTTTTCTTACTGTAGCAATATGGGTATCAAATGAAAGCTAGTAAATTGTTTCATTCTTTTTAGTTTATAATAAGAGTATTTTACGCAGTCGGGTTTTTGATTTTTTTTAAATTAAGCATACTTGTTGTAATAATATACTGAGACAATTCGTTTTACTTATAACATAATTAAACATATAAAAAACCGTCTATTTGTGGTTTTTGTCCCATTAACATTATTTAGTATTTACTTCACCTTTCGTAAAATTTGAAAAAAATATGTAATTAAATGTAAGTGCAATGTTAATATATTTATATTAACATTATTGTGAGACAGGGGTATAGGAAGCGGAATTTAATTTATTTTTCAACTGTCATGTTTAGGTCCTGCCGTCTAAGTTTATAATTTGTTAAGTAGATAGTACTTCTGTTATTAACGCGTCTAATATAAGTCATAACATATAACCCGTTACCTAAGTCGAGCGACGAAAAATGCTGAAAAGTGACGTGAAGTGATGTGATTCAATACGATTACTTTACGTGACATGAATTAACGTGACAATGTAGAGAATATTACAGTTACAACAACTTCTTGATATCGTCACGTACAGGTGCCGCGATTGTCGCGTACTTAGAAAAGCGGACGAGTCTCATTTAGGACTGTCAGTTTGTGATATCCTTACAAAAAATGTCGGTTATAAACATTTACACATGACATATGACGACGATTTTTCGTGACCCTATCATGTTTAATTTATTAAATTTTATGAATAAAAAATCTTATATTAATTTTAATAACACAAAATGTAACACGCTACTCTTTATTGTATACAGAGAGTATATATTTTCTCTTCTGACTCCATTTCTCCCTTTCTCATTCTCGCTTTATTTATGTCTACTTATAAGTTATAGTCTTTTAATATAATGTCCTTCAGAGCGACCGATTCCTTTCCTCGAGTCTTCTGTCCATCTTGCGGATGGCCGTCTAACACCGCGCTTGCCGATACGTTGTCTTTACTCAATGACCTCTCTGCTCCATCGGCCGTCAATTCTACGAGCTATGTGCCCTGCCCACTATCACTTCAGCTTGAAAATCCGTTGGACTATGTCGGCAACCTTCGTTCGTTTGCGGATCTTATTATTGGTGACTATCGACTTCAGGCACTGAGGTATGATGGATGGATAGATGTTTTTTAAATTCCCGAAAGCTGCCCATCCTAGCTGGATTCGACGATTGACCTCTCTTACGAACTTGGACCTACCAAGTTGGATATTTTGTCCTAGGTAGATGTACTTGCCAACAACTTCCAGAGTTGAATTTCTAACCGATATCGGAGTGGGCACAACATGGACATTCGTCATGATTTTTGTCTTATCCATATTCATTTTCAGGCCCACGCGTTGGGAAACTTCTTCAATGTCACTGATCATAATGCTAAGGTATTCCAGGAATTCTGCCATAAGCACGATATCGTCGACAAATCGAAGATGAATGAATGATGAATGATTAAATGAGATAGACTTTATTATAACCAGTAGGTGACAAATATCCAATGACTTCTCGACGTCATCGACGCCATCCATAGGGTGGAAACTAGAACGGTTTTGCTTGATGTATTCTGCACTCTGACAATCTAATGCTCTTATCCAAAACCCTGAGAACTTTCAGTTTGAATTATCTGATTGTAAGGATTGCTTTAGATTGCTTTTCTGTGGACGATATAAACAAAATGTTAATAAGCACTGTCCCTATACGTAACTCTCAAAATCTCCCTGCAAAACTCAAAGTCTCATGGCAGAACGATGCTCATTAAACTTGCAGTCCTCTGATGGCGCTGGAGCATATAAGTGGCGTCTGTGTAAATCTTTGAGTATCTTTAATACATATCGTATTAAAGATACGATAGAGCGGAATCAAGGCTCCCAAATATTCTCATGAAATTTGTCTGTTGGTCAAAGCCGGTTATCTAGAGCCGAGGATTAAGGAAGGTCAAAAAGTTTCATGGACAATTGTATAATCAAACCTGTTTCTGTCTCAAATGATGGGTCCGAGAGCCGATCTTACCCAACACTATTACGAAGAGATAATTATATACATACGCTGCGGCAGATTATAAAAAAAAACCGAGAAGTATAATCGGCGTTTGTGGACTATGAGAAAGCCTTTGATTCAATCGAAACGTGTGCCATGTTGCAGTCTCTCTAGCGTTACTACATTGAGTACAGGTATATCGAAGTTTTGTAGTGTTTGTACAATAAAACCAGTATGTCGATTCAAGTACAGTATAGCAGAACGAGAGTGATTCAATATGTTTTACCAGCAATGATATACTGACCTGAGATGTAGTCTCTAACTATAGGCTTTTAAAATAAGCTCCAAATCGCACAGCGAGCAATCGAAAGAGCTATTCTATAATATTAATATTATATTACTAAGTCTATGGGAGATCGAATCAGAAATTATGATATCTGCAAACGAACGAAGGTTGCCGACATATGTCTGCGTATAGCGGTGGATATAAAATGGCTGATATAATGAAACGTTCGATACGGTGCCAATAAAAACATTTATAAAACGACTAGGGAACACGGATGTAAAAGGCACTCAATTTAAATTATTCAAAGGCTATATCTGCGAGAGACATTAATGCATTGGTGTGAATAATATTAACAGCTACGACTTATTAGTAACATATGACGTGCCCCATGGTACTATACTTGAGCCAACCTTAGTTCTCATTTATAATTATTACCTAAAACAATTTGATCTCTTTTATACAATATATGGTATATGGTATAAATTTACAAATTAGCTTCATAATGATAAACTTAACAAACAATAATAAATACATAGCTAAGATTGTAAAATATTATTGCACTTATTTATAAAAATTACGTAAAGAATATAATTATATATAATCTGATATATCCCTCTTCTTCAATCGCTAACACATATTTCACTCAACTGCAGCTACGTATCAGATATCATTACCAATTATAGATTTACTAAATATTTAGCAAATAACTGATTATAACACTTTTTGGAAATGAAGAATTCATTAATACACATAAATATATTTCCTAACTACAGTGTTCCAATATAAAGTATCAGTACCAAATTGTATTCATGTAAATTTGAACTGCTGAAATGTGCACTGTTACACAAAAATAAATATTCAAAACAGACTGGTAAATTCTGAAATAGTACAAACACACTTGTGCGTGTACTTATAAACTCTACACCCTATTATAAAATGTGTATTAAGATTCACGCAATCAAAGTAACACAAACGTGATTTTAATTATATAGACCAGTGCCGATAGGTTTTGAAACGAAAAAAAAATAATAGTAGAATGAAACCAATTGTAAAAGGAAGAGAATATAACAAAAATGTAGGAAAAAATAAATTACGGGCGATCTGAGTTCGGGAAGGGGTAGGGAGAGGGCGTTTAAAGGAAAAAAATGGTTTATCGCGATTTCTGGCAAAACCACAAGTCCTATGGAAAAAAGTTCAATGGCAAAGTTGTAGGTAATAAGAAGATCAACAATTTTTGTGTCAACACTTTTTTCACATAACCTCAAAATTAATGTGAAAAATTCAAATAACCAAGTATTTGGTTTTTTACATTTATCTTTTACAAAAATAATTTTTGTTTCACGAAATTAAGTGAAAACTTACCATTTTATATCCCAAACACACTGTAATTTTTTTTTTATTTAAAATATTTATTTATTCACGTTATTTTGACTTGATATCGAAAAACCACCCTCATTTTCAATCGAAAAATCTCACGTCAAAACATATGCTTTTTTTAAATAGTCGGTGCGGTTTTTGTTCTTTGAAACCTCTATTTTCTGATGGTGTAAAAAAATATACATTACTAGGGTAAATTTTCTCAGAAAATGCTACGAAATAACAGGTAGTATAGTCCAGACCCTCCTAGCCTCTTCCCCATTTCTCTATGAAATACCTTTTAATGGGCTAAAATTTTCCGTAGGTCACTCAGGTATATAAGTTATCTTAAAATATCAATAAACAGGCATCTACGCATATAATTTAAAGAAGTTTCCACAATTTTCTAAAAATATTGTATATATCTTATTAATTTTAATCTTATTTCAATCGGTTTCATTCTACTATTTTTTTTTTTCACTTTTTACCATTTTTAAAGGCTTCTACACTAGTCTAATAATGTATCTTCTGTAGTATTACTCAAAACGGTCTGGTTGGATAGGATTTTATTTTAGACCGATTATTTATCCGTATATGCTCATTATAAGTTGCCCAATAGACGTGCAACATCACTGGAATCCTTTTAAAAAGGGGATCAAAGAGTACTATTCGCATCTTTGAAACTTCTGTCGTCCCCATCATCGTTAACTATTAACATTATAAGTTTATATGTACTACTATTATATGCCTAATAAATATATATTATACTTATATATAAAACATAAAATTTGCTTTGGGCTTAACAATCTTAATATATTAAAATATAGGCTTAGGAACCATAAAAGACGACAGTTCTGGTGTATTGGTGCGAGTAGTAGCCTCAAACCGCGCGTTAGCGGTCGCAGGTGCGATTACCGAAGATTCAGAAGTGGGTGGTTCATAGGCTGATATGTGCTTATGAATAGTTTTTTTTTGTTTTTACTCTGTACGTCCTCTCCGCTTTTCCACATTATCTCCTTCAGTATTATAAATAAAATAATAATAATAATAATTAATAATATTAATTAAGTCTGGAAGAGATTTGTTTAGCGATAAGATTGCCTGTTGTACATAATTCTTTTATATTATACTTAAAGCATGTTTCTTTTACTTAATACTTACTTACTTACTTAAATATGCTCCTTTCTTACATAATCCTACATTAGTCATCTCATTTTAATTACATTATCCTAGTACTCCAAATTTTAGCTCAATCGTTCAGAAGGAGTTGGTATAAAACACAGTTCCAAAATGTAATTATATACTAACGAAGTAATAAAATAAAAACTTGTCAAAAATATCATATTACACATACGATTATTTAAACATAAGGGTCCCCGGCAGTGACCTTAAAACCTAGTGTGGTCAAGATTTGTCTTTACACGCCTTTTCGGATGTGACATATTACATTTTCCGGAATTAAAATTTGTCTCATTAACCTACTGTTGAATTGGGTTTCTAGGTAAAGTAACGTCAAATGTTTTTTTTAGATAGCTCTACATTTTATGAAATAAACACGAAATACGTTTCATATTTAACATATCTCAAATTAAATTTATAATTATTTCATAAACAAGAAAATATTCGTTATCAATATTTTATGTTTAATTTTGATTACATATAATTATTGTGGAGCATTTTAACTACTTAAATAAAAGCAAAATAATTTACTTCGGTAGGTTTTTTTCTTCCTTACCTATGAACCATATTTACTACACCTAACTTCGTACTGAATTATTTGATTTAGATAAATCCTCTTTCACTAAATAGTTATTCAAACTAATTTATATTAGTTAGTATTAAAATTAATTCAAGAAGTGTAAAGTATTAATCACCGTGGTGGAGAGCACGTAAAGCCGTCGGTCCCGGTTGTTATCAGAGACATCTGGTAATGATCGGTACTCATGGTAGGGAAATTATCCGCTAACCCGCAATGGAGCAGCGTGGTGAATTAAGCTACAACCTTTCTCCTATATGGAGAAGAAGCCTGGGATTGCCCAGATCAGCCTGTAAACGTCCCACTGCTGGGCATTGGCCCAGCAGTGGGACGTTTACAGGCTGATTCATTATAATCATCATCATCAAAGTAATAAAAATTAACAATTGTATCAACAAGTTGACACTTGTTTGACATACTTTGTTGTTAATACAACAAAGGATGCGTTTTTATTTAAGTTATCTACAAATACAGACTAACTGTGAAAAAAAAATTACAATATTATGTGTCAGTTTTATAAAACCCCTCGATCATTCTATCAAGCCTATAATCACGTATGTTATCTGGCCGATCAACGAAATAGCCCGACCCATCGTAAATATCGATAGCGTGTTAAGGACGCCTGATTAAAAACTATAAATCCTACAATAAAACCACATGAGTATTTAGGCGAACAGAAACTGCGCTACATACAATTTCGATAGGTAAACTAATATCCGTTGCTGTGTGGGTGCTAAGCGATAGATTCTTACACACGTATGATTTTTCTTTGATTGGTTAACATGATTATGTTCAATTAGAGGATAAACCAGTTTGTACCGATTTCACTTTATAACAAATCTTTTTTTTAACTTGGTTATGATTATTTTATTAATTTTATAGCAGCAAATTAAAATGCGAAGCTAGTGAATTAAAAGATATTGTTTTAATATATCCAATATTACAAAAATAAATAAACAAATCCTCAAACCCTCGCACAATAAACGCATTGCTTACCTGTGTGTGTGTGCGTGTGTGTGTGTGTGTGTGCGTACGTGTTTGTATCTTTGTCGTCATAGCAAAATTTTAATAACAAATTCACTAATAGAATTTTTACACAACCGTTTAATGTACGCTCTCTTTTACAAATCTAAAAGAAAACTATTTAATAATTTTATTAATATGTGATTTACAGTAACATTAAGAACAATTTACTGTTAAAAGATGACAGTAAACTAACACAGAATAATCTTATGAACAAAGAAATACTTTTTTTCTCTCAAACTAAACCCTATCCGCACCACATAAATTCCGCACAGTAAATAATAAATTACGAATGCCGGTCACACTCTAGTCGTATTCATAACAATTTGACAGTCGAAGCCTTTATTTAATCAAGCGTTCGAGGTTGGCTGGTTCTTTTATTTTTAATATTCTTTATGTATTTAGAAATGAGGTTTTCGTTTTTCGAGTACATATATACATAAATATTTTTTTGTTAAAAATAAATTATATTAAAAAAAAATTAAATACGATATATGGTATAGACGTTATGGTAACCAATGCGCCATTCTAGATGTAGATAGATGGAGATAACACATACATATTAATTGAAACCTAAATATTAACTCTAAAAACTATTAATTTACACTCTCTCATGGTTTTTCTCTTTTCATAGAGAACTATGAAATATATAATTAGAAAATTATAGGTATAATAAATGTGGAATAAAATAAATAAAGCGCACCCTTTTCATATATATATATATATATTCGTGCAATGGAGAGGGCTATGCTTGGTGTTTCTCTGCGAGATCGAATCAGAAATGATGAGATCTGCAGACGAACGAAGATTGCCGACATAGCATTGTATTTCAAATTAACAATAAATAATCACTCAGTGCTTTATTCCACAATATTATAGCACTTTATTTCACAATCACTACAGTACAGTCAGTGCGGAACGCAAGACAGTTCCTAGTAGTGCACCGTGCGACCGACCAAGCAGTAACTCAGCTGAGTCGGGCCGACTGCCACGACGTAGACTCTTTCAAGCACCAGTAGATAGGGCTGGATTAGTTGTGATTATGACTCGATTCCTACATATAATTAAAGTCGCCGTCTGGTGACCGGCAGAGAAGAATAGTCAAGATCTTTCTTCATACCGAGATGTCATAAAAGGGAATAATTGTACACAAACGTCACCACGTCACCAATATCCTGGCACAACACACTGCGCTCGCTAACCCACCTGATAAGTTTGGCAAGTATTGGCAAAGCCCTCCAAAGATAATAGGGGCCTACGTGGACATCTAACTGCTAATATTGTGGTGACCCTTTTTAGAGAAATTGGACAATTACTATTTTATTATATAGATTGGCCTTTTGGACTTTTGTCATAGGTCTTATTAATAAAAACATATTGTATCGTACTTAAATCTACCGGCAGCTGTAAGAGAAAAACTATAGGCATTCCGAATGTTCCATATTACAAATATGTGAAAGATTGATGCTAGTGTACAGAATCTAGTATATATTATTCAAACAAAATACTTTCTGATTTCCGTTATAACTTTTAAATAGGAACTTTTCATAATGTGCGATTAATCTAAAATAGACAAAGCTACAAATCTCATCTGATTTATAGACGCTTAAAACTATGTTTTTAAATTTTTTTTCAAAGATAAATTCCGTTTTGTTTAAGGCTTGGTCTTCGAACAACACTCAGAAGAAATTCAAGAGGCTTTCAAGTTCGCTATGGTACAATATGGCAACAATATGAACAAAACTCGTCTAGATTTCCAGCTGTTCGTCGATGTAATCAACACGGCTGACGCTTTCAAGCTATCCAGACTGAGTAAGTATTTTTTTTTTACTTTCACACCTTATTGTTATAAATATTCAATGGCCGTCTCTTTACCTAGAAAAGAACAGTAAACGCGTCTGTAGTAATATTTACTAGGTATAAGACTTCTGTCATTTGTATTTTGTATTGGATAACTAATTTAAATTCAGACGATGATTAAGTAGAACTTTTAAAATGATTTATAAATGATATCATAATAATAATATTTAATAGAGTAAAATGTTTTCTCAATAATTTATATTTTTTTATTTATAATTAAATTTATTTTTCCGTTTCTTCCATGCGTATATGCTTGTGTGATTATGATGATTTACTTATCATAATTGACATAATCATCCTTTTTCGAAGTTGGTGAAAATGACAATAATAAATAACAACTATCATAATTCACCCCCATGCTGTTCGTAACAACGACAAGACATCGGAGAAGTTATGGAAACATTTTGAATTATTCATTGGTAGCAATCCTACAACAGCTTATATATGTATATGCAAGGAGAACATTAGAATATGTATATATTTTAACAAAAATGGATAGTCATTTTAGACATAATGTAATCAGTAGATAAAGCAACTGTTATAAAGTATATAATATAATTTGTTGTTGACCAAATTGAAAGGTTTCATTATAAGAGGAGGCGTTCTCTTGTGGCCCACTTATATAGCTATATGAACACGACTACAGTATTTATACTAATACACATAATTATATACAAAACGATGAATAAAAATCGAAAGGAAAAAAAAAATACATAATTCTTTTTCTAATTAATGCCTAAACTTTTACTCTGTAAGAAATTCTGTGTGATTATAATTTCCGTTTTTTTTCATTATTTATT
The DNA here is from genome assembly GCA_036937285.1 of Euphydryas editha. NCBI lineage: Eukaryota > Metazoa > Arthropoda > Insecta > Lepidoptera > Nymphalidae > Euphydryas > Euphydryas editha. The sequence continues at coordinate 19,151,338 of JAUPFZ010000005.1, read as the reverse complement.
AAAAATAATATTTTATTTTGTACTCTAACTGCAGTTTTAAAGTGTTTAAACTTTTTTAACCTTTATAGTAATATTATAAAACCGATTTTTTTATTTATTATTTATAACACCTTAAATGCTCTATATATCTCCTCTACCGATTCAGGAAATTAATTTTCTGTTTAAAAACATGCTTATTGGAAAGGTTGTGTAGTCTAAATTATCACGCTTTGAGTCAAAGGACAGTAGTAATAACCAAAAATCTCAACTAAATATAAATTAAACACATACACTTATAACGCTAATAATGAATTTAAATACTAAAATTTCCTCCGTTTTTAATCATATGGAAACTATTTTGGTCTGTAAATATTACACCAAAAATTGATAGTTTCAGGCATTTTAAATATGACGATGGGATTAATAATGAACCCCGACCTGATTTATAACGAACTTTGTGAACGAAACTTGATTAAGGGCTCTTTTACGCAATTTCCGTCAGAAACTTTAAATTGTAACATTCAAATTTACTTTCGGGTGTAGATTTTAACAGTGGAAAGTAATTGATTATGTTTTTAGAAATTTAATTATATTCATTAATGAAAATGTTTCTGATGGGAAATGGTTACAACAAACTAGTTTTAATGAAGCTTGAGCTTTTTCTTAAATATTTAAAACATTTGGTTCATTAATATTTTATAAATGAACTATTAAATCAAAACTTTAATATGTATTTAAAAATAATATTTACTTTACATTCCCTGGCATGGTTAAAAATAATTTAATAATAATAAAAACTTTAAGAGCTGATACACTTTTCGTAGGTAACGAGTAAAATTTGAGCGACAGCAGGATTTGTGCAATTATTTCCCGAAAATTACAATTCAAAAGCAATGGTCAAACGAATGATACTGTTGACTCTTCTAGTAAGCAAACGTTAAAACTAGTTAACAATAAATGAATCAAAGCAGAGATTTAGGTTAAATTGAACATGTTTAAGATTATAATATTTATTTAAAAAGATGTGCAAATAGCTATAATTACAGATTATAAGAAATATCCAAAAATATGAATTTGAATTTAACTCTGCTAGCTTTTTTCCCTTTTTATGAATTTCCAATCACTAGATAAATAATAAAATAATCATTTTGAAAAAATAATAAAAGAATTTTTTTTTTTTCATCCGTCATACCTCAGTGTCTGAAGAGTATCGGCAGCGTTCGGGAAGTTAAAAAACGTCTTTTCATTCGTCATAGCTCAGTGCCTGAAGTCGAAAGTCTTCGACCAATGTGCGTTACCAGTGATGACATACGGATCTGAGACGTGTTCTCTGACTATGGGCCTTTTAAATAAGCTCCAAGTCGCACGTACTGGTAAGTGCAGCGTCAGACGGTAGACCGCAAGATGGACAGGCGACTTAAGAAAAGTAGATGGAACTCGGAAGCCGTTGGATGGACGCTGCTTTGAACAGGTCGCTCTGGAGGTTGATTGAGGAGGCCTACATTCAGCAGTGGACGTCCAATTGCTGATATTATAATACAAGAAGTAGCTATTGAGCACTGTTATATTTATCCGAAACCTTCAATCTTTAAACAGTCTAAAGAATGAAATGTATTGATCCTAATTCGTTAACATAGTGTAAACTATAATTTTAAGCACTATAATTTCAGTGTACAGTCGTAAAAAGGTTAAACTTATTAAACCTCATTATTAGTTACAGTTCGAAGAGCTAGCAATACCGATAGTATTAATTTTATTATTATTAAGAGTAGGTATACGAGTAGTAATCATAATGATCGTATAATGCTTGCTTGCTTTGCGAGCGAAGCTTATTATGCTGACATCAAATAGCCCTCTCGTTAAGCTAACATGCAGACGACCCACTTCCCCACAACGTGATGCAGGGATTTTTTTTAAAGTAAAGTCAGCAAATAAGTGTGTCTATTATAACGCAATTTATTTTTACAGAAATACAAAGTGCCACAAACATATTAAAGAAGGGCAGTGAATACCTAAGAAACCGTAAAAAAGTCAGAGAGTGGCTTCCAGCTCGCGCACTTACTGGACGAAATCTTGCTACAGTATCTATTTGATGTCGATTTATATGATAGTTATCTATCTATTAAAAGACTTGCCTCAATTATCTGAAACTGAGCTCAACCAAAAAGTAATAATGAAAATATTCTTACGGTGTGATTTAATCTTCTTTTCTCTTCTTTCTTTCAAATATCATAAACATGTTATTATTCTAGGAAAAGATTTTTATGTTTATTTGATAATAACATATTCTCTTTTCTTCTTTAATATATACATTTCTAGAAAAAATATTAAAATTTAATTAATGTGTATGTAACTACGCGCATAATATATTAAGAATGTATTCAAAATACTTTTATTTTTATATTGGACATGTATGAACACGATTTTTTTTAAGTTGGTACTGTCTATTGTTTCTTGACTTGACTTGCAAAAGTCGGTCATTCTTTTTATTTTTTATTTTATAATATTGGTGTAAACACAATAATTTTTGAAGTTACACCAGTATCTCACGAAACGAATTATTTGAGGGCCTTATTTAAATTATCCTAAGTTCCAAAAACGATTTTAGAATTTCTAATATTTTTCTAAAGTTTATGTTAAAAAGTTTTTAATAAATAAAATACAGTAAAAATAAAATTCAGTATAAAATTATATATTTCAAAGATGTGTTGGCTTAGTAACGCTATCTTGTAAAATAACGATTCGTAAGTGCGTTTGAATCCTACTTTGAATAAAGAAACATAAGATTTTGATTTCCATAATCATAATTATCCTGAGTTGGATCCAAGCCACTGTGCAATACATTAAAGCCGAATTCAAAACTTATTCAATCAATTTTTTTTTAAATCGGTTCACAATTATTAAAGACGTCGGCAATACACAAAAATAAATATTCGGCTGGACTTAAAACCTCCACTTTTATAAAATAGGTAACCTTATAAATATATTTTTGTCTACTGTTTAGTTTGTGTACATTGGAAAGATAATATAGGAGTACCTACTTACTTTACTATGTATGAAGGTGTTATGGAAATTTTACGGTAACAATCTCATGGTACCCGAAACGCCTTGAGGAAAATTGAGTGTCAAGAAAAATTTCGTAACTTGCACCAATCCGCCGTGGAACTGCGTAGCATATTATTTTCTGTATTCTTCTAACCAGAAGAAAAAATCTATGGCAAATATCATTATGCCCAGAACTTTCTACTTCGTATAAAAACTAATAAAAATTAATGGACTTGTAGATATTGTAAAACATGAATAAATAATAATTAATAACAAGTATTATTGTATAAATCATGTTCGCGTAAATAAGTAACAAAAATTCTGGCAAAATCCCTCCATTAAATCGCCATTCCAATTCGTTGCTCAAAAAAGTGAATCAATATAATTATCTATTAAATATAAGTTATGTATACTTAAAATTTATATCTAGAACCTTAAAAAAATGTTATTGGTTTTTTTAAACAAGAAATAAGTTAATCACTTTCGCGTTATAATAAACCTATGTCTGGATCATATATTTTTTTTATTTAAAAACAAAAAAAAATATGTTGTTTCAAGTTCTAAGAAACGTTCATTTTGTGTTATATAGTGATAACATAAACATTATTTCATAAATAATATTTATTATTAATAATAATTTATTAATAAAATGACAATCGACACTGATTTGTGACAAAAATATAAAAATAAAAAGTATTTTATAATAAAAAGTATTTGATCATAAATACTGTTTAAAGACTTTGGGTAGAAATTGGGTTACACTTTTTTTTTTTTTTTTTTTTTTTTTTTTTTTTTTTTTTTTTTTTTTTTTTTTTTTTTTTTTTTGTCGCAGGGGAATCCATTTACGGATGATATCCAGGATGCCCGGGTCGGCAGTCCTAGACCTATGTCGGACTCGGCACTTTGGGAGTGCAATACCGTACTAAACCCCTGCGGGAGCCTTCAGCCGCTTTAATTGGAGGGTCCCGGATCTGCAGGCAACAGGATCCCTCCAGCGACAGGCTGGCCTCGGCGAAAAGGCCAGACTTCTCCTCCATGGGGACTGTCCGGCTCACCTCTGAACAGTCCCGACGACGCCGTATCTAGCAGGACCAGGTTCCCATCCCGGCCCGATACGGGCACAGGGGCGTTACTGGAGGCGCATTAAGTAGCGCCTCCTACGCACCCCCATTCGTCGCCCGCGGATGGAGGCCACGTCGGCGGCCTCCTCTCTCACCCGCTCGTCGGCCTCCTTCTGGGACATTACTGTCTCGCAGAAGGAGACCATCGCCTTCCAGGACTCGTCGTCGCCGAGCATCGCGATGATAATGCTCGGGAGCGACAAGTCCCCTCCGAGGACCGACGTCAGACTCTGACGCAGCGCCGCCCATCTCGGGCACACCTCGAGGGTGTGCTGGGCGGAGTCCACCGCCGCGCCACAATCGTGACATTCAGTCGTCGGCTCCCTCTGGGCCGTCCGGCACAGGTAGTCACCAAAGCAACCGTGCCCGGTGAGAACCTGCGTCAGACGGAAGGTGAGGGGCTTGCGTTTTCGACGCATCCACCGCTCAAGGACCGGGCGAATGGCAGCCGTTACGCGTGTGCCGTACGGCTGCCCCGCCAGGTCCTCCCCCCACCTCCGCATAAGCGCTTCCTGCCCCATCCGACGCACCCGCAGGATCCCGTCCAACGTAGGGTTCTCACCAAGAGCCCTCCTACCCGAGACGTATGAGTAGGTCTCGGCAAGAACCTCCGCCACGAGCTCCCACGGGGGGTCGCCGGCTAGAGCAGTAGCTGCAGCCCACGATACCGTACGGTACCCCCGAATCACCCTCACCGCGATTGTTCGCTGGGCAGCACGAAGCGCCGCTTTATTTTTCGCGGTGAGGCGATCCGCCCAAACCGGGGCACCGTACGTCGCCATACTCCGGCAGACTCCGGAGTACAGCTGCCTGCAGGCGGCGCTGGGTCCTCCGAGGTTCGGGAGGAGTCTGCCCAGCGCACTCGCCGCCTTGAGGACCTTCGGTCCCACCATCGCGAAATGTGGGCCGAAGGTCCACCCTCCGTCCAGGATGAGCCCTAGATATTTCATTTGGGGGCTCATCCTGACTCTCCCCTCTCCGATCTGAAGGGTAGCCCCCGGTGGAGGTCCCTTACGGCTGGTCCCGCGGAAGAGCAGGGCTTCGGTCTTGTCAATCCTGACACGAAGCCCTAAACTCTCTATGCGGCTGATCACGAGGTCGAGTCCGACCTCGGCCAGCCGCGCCGCCTCCTTGTAATTTCGTCCCCGGGAATAAACGAGGGTGTCATCCGCATAGCAGATGACACCCATCCCGGGGAGAAGACGGCCTCGCAGGACCCAGTCGTACCCGATGTCCCACAGGATCGGACCCAGAACTGATCCCTGCGGGACACCGCAGCCGACTCGCCGCCACTCCACGGACCCCGACCGGTTCTCGAGGCCTACCCTCCGATCAGAGAGGTACGCCTCCAACAGCCTCCTTAGATACGGGGGCACTCCGAAGTATTTTAGTGCCTCCCGTATCACCACGTGCGGGAGACTGTTGAAGGCGTTCGCGATGTCTAACGACACCGCGATCACCACCTCCCTTCCATGTTCCGCCTCACCCGTCACCGCCCGTAGGCATTTGAGGGCGTCGACAGTCGACCGGCGTGCTCGAAACCCGAACTGGAATTCCGACAGTCCAGGTCCCGAGCCCTCCTCCAGGTGCTGAACGAGCCGGGAGGCCACTATCTTCTCCAAGGCCTTCCCAGTTTCGTTCAGCAGCACCACCGGTCGCACTGCCGAAGCTGAGTCCGGGGTCCGCCCTGCCTTAGGAAGTAGGCAGAGCCGACCCTCTTTCCAGGCCCCCGGGAACTGGCCAGACCGCATGCAGCGATCAAACAGCTCCCGGAGGCTGTCGCCGAGGTGCCCGAGAGCAATCGCGAGGACTCTCCCGTGCACCCCGTCTGGACCCGGCGCCCTCTTCTTACCCTGGAGGCGGGTAATCACCACCTCCATTTCAGCCTCTGTGACGGGTGGCGGAACACCATCCTCCTCGTCCGGCGTCTGCCGAGCCATTCTGGGGGGCACGAAGCCCTCGGGTTCGTCGGGAAAGAGTTCCCCGACGATCCTCCCCAGTTGGTCCGGCTGGAGCGTTTCGCTGATGGGGGCCGACTGGGCGCGGAGCTTGTTCCGAGCCCAATTATACGGTCGGCCCCAGGGGTCTCTCTCTAGACCCCCAACTAACTCCAACCAGGCCTCCTCCTTGGCTCGGCATATGGCCTGCCGCAGGATCTTCGTTCTCTCCACGTAGATCCTGCGCAGCCTGTCGTCCCTGTCCACGTCCTGGGGGCGTCTCCGCCTGCTCCGGGTATATTGTCTCCTGGCCCCGTTGCAGGCGGCCCGGAGACCGGCTATCTCAGCCGACCACCAGTAGAGTGCCCGCCGCGGGGATGGACGCTTCGCGGGCGGCATGGTCGCTCTGCAGACAGCAGTGAATGCGTCGCAGAGCCGGCTGGCCGCCTCATCCACCCCAAACTCCGACAGCGGCGGGAGGCTCCAGCGGCCGACTATTGCAGCCTCCTCTGCCAGTTCCCGATCGAGCTTGGAAAGTGCCCAACGCGGAAACTGGCTACGCCCCCTTGACGACGTTGACGACGATGATGACGCCGGACAGACGGAAACTGGAGACACCTCAAACCTTATGTACCGATGGTCCGAGAGAGTCTCCACCTCCGTCTCCACCCTCCACCCATCCACTCTGCGTGCGATGGCCGGCGTGGCAAACGTGACGTCCACCACGGAACCTCCCGACCATCGCACGCACGTCTGGACTGCCCCCACATTGAGCAGGCACAGTCCGGCAGCTAGCGCCCACTCCTCCACCTCCCTCCCTTTTGGGTTCGTAACCGGGTTACCCCAAGCCGTGGACTTGGCGTTGAGGTCACCGGCCACGAATATCTGGAGGGGAGCTAGCTGCCTCACCAGCGGCCCCAGAACGTCGAGAAACCGTTCCAGGGCCGCCAGATCACGGTTCGGGGAGAAGTAGACTCCGACGAAAGCTACCTCTCCCCAAACCGCCGCCACGTACCCGCGGCCCCTCGCTTTGACGACGAGGGGGGGGCCGGCTCCAGGCCTCACCACGATCGCCACCGAGTCCTCGGTGTCCCCCGCCCAGTGTGGGCTAGGGGGCACGGCGTATGGCTCGGCGACGATCGCGACGTCAATACTCCACTCCGCCATGGACTGCAGGAAAAGGTCCTGGGCCCCGGCGGAGTGGTTGGCGTTCGCCTGGAGGACGCTGAGATGCCCGGGCATCACTCGGCCATATCAGCGTCTGCTGCCTCCACTCGGTTCCCCCCTTGTGACGATTGCGGGAGGAATTTCCCGCGGGTTGATGGGGGCTTACATGCCATGCCCCCCATCACGTGGCCCGCCGGCCTGCCGGCGTCCGCGCACACCGCGCAATGGGCGGCGGCCGAACACCCGGCGGCCTTGTGGCCTGCCTGACCGCAGCGATAGCACAGAGTGCTGCGGTCAGTGCCACCTGGGCACGCGCCGGCGACGTGCCCCAGTCCCAGGCATCGGAAACAATGCCTAGGACGCGCTTGCAGGAAGTGGACCGTCGCTTTGGTCCACCCCACCGCTATGCTCCCGACCTGCAGCAGCTTTTTACCTGCCGCAGCCGGGAGTTCAATGTGGGCTGACCCCGGGCCCCTTAGCCCCGTCCGGATGTTCCGCACGAGGACCTGCCCGGGGGAACAGCCCCCTTCCTTCGCCACCGCGATAGCCAGACGCTTCGCGGTGACCGCGTCGCTCAGGCCTGAGATTCTCATCTCCACCTTCTTCTCAGGCCTGAGAAATTGGGTTACACTGGGTTAGCATAGCTGAAATTTCAGTTCTCAAATCGATCTCGTACTTGACAGTGAAGGCAAAATTCACGTGAAAACCAGTATGTCTCTGTAGACATTGTAAAATATTTATATCCGAAGTGGAGTAATTTGCTGGATTACACTTCTCTTATTATCTTCATCGACTTGTCTAGTATAGTGATGTGAAGTTTTGCTATTAATGCGGTCGGTCGCGTGTTCTACACCCGCTCGGAACAGTGACAACCCACAGTGAAATGGTAATAAAATCTAGAACCCTTCTTTTATTTTGAGAAGAGATAAAGACCGTTTGGATAAAAACCCAGCTGTGGGATATCCGCATGCTTTTACAATACAAATATTTTCTTAATAAAAAGAAAGAAAGGAATCAAAGCTACAGCAAGAAGCTGATATATTACTAAAATATTTAAAATCAAATAATGATAAATTGGGATATAATAATTTATAATATCAATAACCTGATCTCACTATCGGAATGCCTGTTAACCAAGAATGTTTCTAATATCTAATGTTAATATTATCGCATTAACAAGTAATCACATAGCTGGGAACCGTGCAACGTGAAGAATTTCACAATTACGGTGTCAAAGGCGGCATACCAATAACTATTATTTATCTGGTGTCTTTGGAAAATCGCTTGTAATTAGTAACGAGTAATAAATATCCTTGGATATAGGATCTTTGGAGATAGTGGCCTATAATTATCTACATAAATAAAAACGAAACAACTAAACATTTGGTAAATTCGTATAGAACTTGTTACTTACCTATTAAATAAATAAAAATTAATAAAGGAATTTCGTTATTTTATGACTTTTTTTTAAACAGGACAAAGTATGTAAAGTATGCTTTTTTTTTTTTTTTTTTTTTTTGTCGCAGGGGAATCCATTTATGGATGATATCCAGGATGCCCGGGTCGGCAGTCCTAGACCTATGTCGGACTCGGCACTTTGGGAGTGCAATACCGTACTAAACCCCTGCGGGAGCCTTCAGCCGCTTTAATTGGAGGGTCCCGGATCTGCAGGCAACAGGATCCCTCCAGCGACAGGCTGGCCTCGGCGAAAAGGCCAGACTTCTCCTCCATGGGGACTGTCCGGCTCACCTCTGAACAGTCCCGACGACGCCGTATCTAGCAGGACCAGGTTCCCATCCCGGCCCGATACGGGCACAGGGGCGTTACTGGAGGCGCATTAAGTAGCGCCTCCTACGCACCCCCATTCGTCGCCCGCGGATGGAGGCCACGTCGGCGGCCTCCTCTCTCACCCGCTCGTCGGCCTCCTTCTGGGACATTACTGTCTCGCAGAAGGAGACCATCGCCTTCCAGGACTCGTCGTCGCCGAGCATCGCGATGATAATGCTCGGGAGCGACAAGTCCCCTCCGAGGACCGACGTCAGACTCTGACGCAGCGCCGCCCATCTCGGGCACACCTCGAGGGTGTGCTGGGCGGAGTCCACCGCCGCGCCACAATCGTGACATTCAGTCGTCGGCTCCCTCTGGGCCGTCCGGCACAGGTAGTCACCAAAGCAACCGTGCCCGGTGAGTACCTGCGTCAGACGGAATGTAAAGTATGCTAGTTAAACCAACACCAATATTATAAAATAGTAATTTATATAATAATAAAGAATTTGTGTGTATGATCAAACTCGCTGATTTAAATCCATTTATCAAATTTTCATTTATCAAACTAAAAATACTGATAATTTTGTATTTTACTAATCTATACAAATAATAAATCTGTTAAAACTCCGTTTTATTAATACACTATATATCATCAAGAATAAATTTTAATAGCGCGTTTTTTTTGTATCAGCGCCATCTCTTATCGTTTTTGGTCGTGCACGTATCACGTAAAAAGTACAAAACCAATGTAAATAACTTTAATACATAAAAATTATGCATAACTCACAGTATAATTTAGTTTTTGTTTCATTGTAATTAAATTTAAAAATAAATATTTAAGAAAATAGAAATAGGTACCTACGCCGCCAACGCCATCTGGTCTAAGGAATCTTAAAAACTCACAAAACTTACTTTTGAGTTATTATTTTGTTAAGCTTAAAAGTTTACTAAATATGTCGGATAGGAATAGAAATCGTTTTAATATTTTAGATAAACATCATTTTCAATTAATATAAGTACTATTATGTTAAATGTCACTAAAAATAAAAACGATATGCTTCCATTATCGTCTATCGTAGACGGCGCATGTAGGTGATAAAAAACATAAATTTATAATTTTTAAAATTTTAGTTAAATACCCGTGCGAAGCCGGGGCGGGCCGCTAGTCCATAATATATCTAGAAGTGTGGCTATCTATCGATTTGTTTGAACACGAATATCAATGTTTAAGTCTTTTATCAGGGACTCAAGGACAAAATATATGTTACAGTATTAAAATTAAAACATTTAGTCTTTGTTTAGTTGCTATCAGTAAACTCTTTTTCTCCCATTGAATAAAAATTACTAGAAAGTTGATTTTCATGAGATTTTCACAGGTTGATAGAGTGATTCATGAAGAAGGTTTAAGAGTACAATCTGTAAATATTTTGTGTGATTTGGGTGAAATATGACTATAATTGTTGAAAATGGAATAAACCAAGCAGACCAGGAGATTTTATCAAAAACACTGCAAAATCTATTTGAGATATAATAAAACAAAATACGTTGATTCCACTTTTATAGGTATAGGATAACTTTGCGATTGCATATATCTAGCGTTTAAGGATAGCTATACTCATTCTAATTTCTAATAAAAAGGTCACATACAACGTCATAATTGGAAAACTATTTAGACGGATACAGTATTAATAAATTCTTATCAATTTAAATATGTTACTAACATATATCCTATACACCATATACCTTAATAAATATCTTAGGAGTTATTGCAAAATAAGTACCTACTAACGCGCGTAAAACTAAATTCAAGCGCGGGTCTCACATAGATGACAGGACATGTTTGATGCAACCTTCCCCTTGCCGTTGTTGCCAACAATATTATACGAGTATGCTAACCGTGCGAAGCTACGGCTGGTCGGTAGTATGTTATATACGCAGCTCTTAATACGATCTTAATACGATTGCATGAAATATTGAGTATTGTTGTCATTGGTATAACAATAACTGCCCTGCTCCAGATAACCAAATAACACCTAACAGATATTTAACCTACACAACTCACTCGACGACTCATATCACTTTTTTTGTTTTATATTCGTGGAAATCCTATTCACATTTTGAACACCTTACTACAATGAGTCCATAGTATGATGTGTTATGGCCCATGCCCTTGTTAAAGAATATTCCATTAGAAAAATAATGAATAAAATAGTCTTTTCACTAATTAGTTACAGACAAACAATAATTTTGTTTTTTTTTAATATTAATCTACACAGATCAGAAGCCAGTAATAAATTCAGTATAAATACATAAACATCATTAAATTTTGTAAAACAATAAATTTTGTAAAACAAAACTTTATCAGTCCTAAGCCCACCTATTTACAGGGCATCCTTTTAAAAACCATGTTGATAAGGGTAGGATTCAGAACCAATTTATCCTAAATAGTAATGGGGATGATTGTAAGTAAATGTGATTGTGCGCTATAAACTGAGAACCCCGGGGATCCATGACATTGATTGCTATCTAAGTATGCCGCAGGCGTTCACCCATTGTCCATTCCAATCCAATATTCTTAACAGATCACGATTGGTTACTAAGGACTAGACCCCTGAGTGTAAGTCGTGGCTTCACTTTTGAGTTTGCGTTTTTTGTAAGAATTTATAAAAAAAAAACGTCTGAAAGTAACTTTTGTAATATAAGAAACTTAAACCCAGGCCTATGGTGGTATAATAATATAGCTTATTCTCATACATATAATAAAATTCTTAATTTAATTTTTCTGTTTATTGCACGCCTTATAAGCGAACCGTTGAGGTGAGTACTACTCTCGCTTTACGCAAAACGAGTGATTTTTCGTACTTAACAGGGGTGTTACTGGAGGCGCATTCGCACCCCCATTCGTCGCCCGCAGATGGAGGCCACGTAGACAGTTTTCCCTCTCACCCGCTCGTCGGCCTCCTTTTGGGACATTACTGTCTCGCAGAAGGAGACCATCACCTTCCAGGACTCGACATCGCCGAGCATCACGTGTGCTGATCTCGGGAGCGACAAGTCTCCACCGAGGACTAACGTTAGATATCGACGCAGCGCCGCCCATCTCGGACACACCTCGAAGGTGTGCTGGGCAGAGTCCATCGCCGCGAAACGACATAGCCCCCTCGAGTATGGGTCGTTTGATTCTTCTTGACGAGTACTTTGGTACTAGATGGTAACCATGGTCTGATGATGAAGCTGGAAGGTGGCCATAGGAACTCGGTAACTAAGCGGCACAACTGCGTCGGGTTTGATAAGTCTTAATAGGTGGACCGTTTTTGATGGGTGGTGAGTGGTGGTGGTTTGGTGGACGTGAATATGCGACCCCATGTTCGTTCGTTCCGTTTGTAATAAATGTGGATTCTGTCTTTAATTAGATTAAATATAGAGGTGTTAGATGCATGACCTAAAAATAATTAAAAAAAAATAATATATATATATATATATATATATATATATATATATATATATATATATATATATATATATATATATATATATATATATATATATATATATATATATATATATATATATACATATATAACTTATACTTTAACTTATTAGATACTTTAAAATATACACTTTTACAAAATATAATCAATTTTATTTTTAAATTGAGATTATGAGGCGTGCACTTTTGGATTTACTAAAATATTTCAAAATAGTTTGAAGAAAATTATTGCAGGCGTCTAAAAACACTAAAGAAAATATACATTTTCTTCATTTCTTCATGTATTTATTTCATTTTTAGAAATACTCGTGCGGTTGTTAAACACGCATAAAGCAAGGTAACATTTAGTCTTTATTTCGACAAATTCGCTTCACTCCTTCAAAAGATATTGTAATTTGAATGGTGGCGTGAAGAGAAGGAGGGTAGATAAGATATTTAATAAAAAATTTATCCAAAAAAGGTAATAGCGTAATGAAAAATAATGTTTCCGGCAAATAATTATTGATATATTTGAAAATTTAAAATACTCTTAATGAAATATGAATATTTAGGAAATTAGAGCATAGTGGTAGGTGCCTACCTTCAACCACTTACACGACAACATAATTACGTAAAACTCACGTGTGGACGAAGCTATGGGCACCGCTAGTTTATAGTGTGTTTGTTTAAAATAGCCTGTTGAATTCTACATGAATTATTATTATTAAAATAATTATCATTATTAAAAAAATAAACAAAAATAATGACAAATAAATGGTCCACTAACAGGCCCGTAATAGAATGTAAATCTGGGGTCCGAAAGCATACAATAGACACAATACATGGTGTATTGTGTTATTACCAGACCAGATAACGACAAACATTTATATGGCCTATACAAATATTTGTCATGTGCAGGTATTGAACCCGTGACCGCTAGCGCATCAGCCAGTTGCAGTGACGACTGTGCAAACGCGTCGTTTTAGATTAGTGAATGAATAGTAGATAATGGACAGACGATTTGACGCTAGTCGCCAGAAGCCGTTGGATGGAGGCTGCTTCGAATCGGTCGCTCTGGAGGCCGATTTAGGAAGCCTACGTTCAGCAGTGGACATCCATCATATAATGAGGATGATATTACGTCATAAAATCTATCTCTAGTTAGTGTATCAAAAAAAAATACAAAAATAATGAATGCATTTTTAAACAGATAAAAATTCTAAAGATTATTTTTGACCTCTATTTTTTATAGAGATCTAATAAAATAAAATGCTATTTTTTTTTTCAAAAATGTTTCATATTTACAAATATTATATTACATTTTATTATATAAAGTGATTAATGATTATTTACTTATTATGTGTAACTACATTTTACATTTCACTACTTACGCGTATTACATTTACTGCTTGCTTAACTTATAAGCTTATACAAAATCTCATAAAGGAGATATTAAAATTCTTTGCGGATAAAATTGAAAATAGCTAGACTAGCACATGCGCTATTCGAGGCATACTTGGATTTTAGCATATTATTTGAATTGACTTAAAAGTAAAGCAATATTTTTTGAATTGGCAACAAGTAAGAATTATCAAACGCATTATCATCTGTACGTCTTATAGACAAAATTCATTTTTATATAAAATATTTTTACAAGATGATTTTCAAGCACCAATATAACACACACACACACACACACACATACATATATATATATATATATATATATATATATATATATATATATATATATATATATATATATATATATATATATATATATATATATATGCATTGAACCGCACCTATTACATCAATATTAAAGGAAACACTTTTCTCTGTTAACTATCCATAAAATAAAGCAACAAATTTTTCGATACATAAATATAGAAAATAAAGTTATTTTCTCGTACAAAATATTCGCGACAGCATTCTACTAAGAAAATGTTTGTCTCGTCTATAATGTTCAAGTCAAATTAAGTCGGGACCCGGGGGCATCCTAATTTGAATGCAAGAACGTTGCTCGTTTTTTTTTTTTTTATTTCGCCAAGTCACGGTGGGCTGATCAAAACACTTTTGAGCATTGAACAAATTCTCCATCCCGCCCGTGTGCTTCCCTGACGCAGCTTTTCGGTCTCGACAAATGTAACCTTCCACGGCGACATCTATTTTTCGTAACCATTAAGCGATCAAGGATATTTTTCTAGGTTTTCATCTGGACAGCATGTTAACTATATGCAAAGGAGACTTATCAAATATAATGATCGCAGCGATTGCTGTGAATTATGTGATTGTTGTGAAACATGTTTGACAGAGTATACATATCCAAATTATCTCTTTTTAATTTATTTAACCATATAAATCAATAACTGAACTGATATTTTTATAATCGTATATATTTAATTTCTTTTCTGTCGTTGTATTGTATTTTTAAAATTCACGAGCTGCAAAGAATACCGTCACATTTCTAGATATAATTTTTAATAACATATATAAACTTAATAAGTCGGTAAAGACGTCTAAGGCTCTAAGCTATCTTAGCGACGTCTTGTGGGTTTGCCTAATCCGTAAATTTCAGAATAAAATTTATGGGAGCTAAATTAAAAGACTTACTTCTAATATGATTATTAATTTAATTAAGTAATGCCCTATTTACAGATTTAAAGCTAATAAAATTTTAAGTTTTCGTTGAAACCTTGATAAATATAAAAGCAATAATCACTTTTGGAAGTTTCCTTAACTTATGGACATTAGAAGTGACAGAAATCTACTACGATCAAGCTTGTACTTAATTAATACAATAGTGATAAGCAAATAATATTATTTTCCAACTTTGCTTTCATTTTATGATCTCAATATAAAAAAGAAGAGAAATACTTCAGTCTTAGTGATTTTTGTTACACTAATACTATTCTTGATTTCAAAATATGTTTTTTTTTTTTTCATACCGATATTTTATTTAATAGCGCCACTGAATTGCACGTAGCCAATTGCATTAAGACAACCTTGACAAAGACCGCGTCGTTAAGGTTGTCTGTCAAATCGTAGATTTACGGTAAAATAATTAGGGATAATAAGGTTAATTCGATTTCGTAACTTTTTTATTTTATTTTTGCTTTCTTCAGAAGTAATTTTGACAAGATTAAGTAATATAATCATGTCATTCTAAATTCAAATTAATTAATTTACTTTTTATAAGCGTATATTATTTTTTATTTTGTCACTATGGTGGCAAAAAAAACGTACAGTCCACCTGATTGAAAGCGACTACCGTAGCCTATGGACGCCTACAATACCCTACAACTGTACGACATTGAATTTCAATTTTAGTTAATTACAATTTTTGTAACAAAAGTAGCAACATCTTTACGCAGCACAGATAATAAGATTTAAAATATGATAAAAATTACTTTTAACTTTACATTTTAAAATAAAAATGCTTATTAAATGGCACTTTACATTACAAATTGTAAACATGTTGGTAACAATGTAGATGTTTTTTAAGGACATCGTAGACGAGAGCTAATCAAGCTAGATCACGGTTAATTCATTGGATTATTTCCCTTTCAAATCTACAAGTCAATCGAAACGGATTTAGGGGATTTCCATTAACTTCAAGTAATGTCTTTCTAATAGAGATTACCGTTCCATGTGGATTACTAGGAATTATATAGGATAAATTATAAGCAATTATCTTTTATTTGTATTATTTGACACATAAAAAAATATGTAAAATGTTATATTTCCTTTGACGCTAGAAAATGTAATATACATAAACAAAGCTGCAGAACATATATATGTTATATTCATATTTTAAAAAATCCCCTTCTTTTAATACTTTAATCTAAGTAGTAAGTTTAAGAATCTTAGGATCTACTTAAAGGTAATTTTGTCCGTAAGAAAATTTGACTAGCAAGAAGCTATAGGGTCATACAATATACTTACAATAATGTAGCAATAACTAAAAATGTAAATTAATCGATCAATAATCGATATCAACGGAAATAAAATAAGTCAGACTCTTAGAGAAGGGCTGAATATCACTAGTATTTCCCCATGCATATTTTGTAAGACCTTTAATTTATAGTACTTTTTTTATCGTATGTCGCCATAAAGGTCAATTACTATATAGATTGTTGTTTCAAGTGTCTACTTATTACGACTCTAAAAAATACATCCTTGTAAAAACAGATGGATGTAAGGACGAACAGACAATCTTAGTACTCGTAATATCTTTAGCTATTAAAATAAAAAAATAAATACAACTATTGTCTAAAACGAAAAAAATATATACCTGTACATACGAAAAATAAATAAATTGTATCTAATATATCGATTATTTGTGTAAGGGTGTGTTTTAGCGTATCTTTTAACTTCACAAAATAGTTAAAACTTTTCACTACTACTAAGCAGTTGCGACCTCACTATAATGATATTGGCTTTAGTTTGTTGACATTGCTCAGTTAATAGATACGATGTAAACAGCTTTAAAACCAAAATGGAGTAGCATTCCGCATTCGTAAATAACTGACTGTTTTCTTTAAATTTAAAGTCTTGAAAGGGATAACTTTCACAACGCTCATATTTATTATTTCGTTGCTGTATTGATTATTTTATGTCAATTAATTTAAATAATAAAGTACCTGGATGACCGAGCTTTGCTCGGTTAAATTATATTTAGATATATTACATACTGATGAAACATAAATAATATTTTCGATCTTACCGACATAATAGTAAAATAATAGGAACTGGTTATTTAAATAAAAAATAAAAAGAGCTCTTAATAATAGTTTTTCTCACAAAAGAAGAAACTTGAAAAAAAAAGGAAAAAAATTGGTCTTTAGACACCTGGATTTCGAACCCGAGTTTTTTTTATTTCGAATCCGCCCAATTTCTATCCGAGCTATTACAAGCTTGTCAATGACGGTGAAATTTATCTTCGTATTCTAATGATATTTTTTAATTGCATAAAAAAAGGGATAAAACGACATTTTCTAAAAATAAATCCTAGCTAGATTGATTTATTTAAAATAATAAATGTTATTTATTAGGGTTTCTGTATCTATAGACCAACCGTTTAGTCGACCGTCACAGGCTTATAAGCTTTTAAATCGTAATTGTTATACGTTTGAAATGTTTACAGTATTGTTATTTTAGACTATATATACTTCGTATTCGGCCCATTTACATTTACCTGTCTGTTTTCGTTTTTATGCCGATTATGATTTATTTATAGATAAATTTATTTTTCTTGTTCTCGATTTTGTTCCTTCATTTATTCTTTTCTTTCTATGAATAACAAAGATACTTTATTATTATCTTATTTCATTCGATATTATTTGTTTGGTAAACCTACACCGCACATGTGCTTATTGTCATGTTATGAAAATATAGGTTAATGCTATAAAGTATAAACATATTACAAATATTACATCTGAATGAGTAAGTTCATATTATGTATTGATATTAATAATTTCGTAAAGCATTACGGTAGACTCGATCGAAACCTAACTTGAATAATAAAATTATATTAATTAAAAAATGAAACATACACCCATTGACATATTTTTTCTATGCTGACAACGGATGACATCTTGACTTTTGCAGTTTTAATATGGTTTTAATTGACACGCACTTTCGCGCAAGCGCCCTGCGCCGCCTAAACGAAACAGCAGGCGCAGGCATACGTTTTCGCCGCGTGGTAGAAAGAGAGAAGGATCTTACCCTGCGGTCTACTCTTCATCTGCGTTACGAATTTTCGATCAGGCTACGTGTCCTGACACGAGTTTAATATTTTTTGCTCATCACAAAAAGTGCACAACGCCGCTAAAGAAGTTTTCACTTCAAAAAAATTTAAATACCTTGTTCGCGCCACATCGCATACACTATTTATTTTGTTTAATCTGTTACTTGAAACGCATAAACTTCCCATATCCTCCTCTCCTTTCCTCTTCCCTCCGGTACCTTTGCCTGAAGGAAGAAAAGGACAACGCATAACAATGAATCGACGGCGCTCGCGTCGACGTCGTGAACTATGAACTATTTAAGTGAGTGCTTGTTGCAACGTAGATGTGATAAAGACACCGCGCGCGAATGGCATGCCTCACGCTTAATTTTTGAAAATAGCCGTTACAAAAGTGAACAAGTGAACATCGCGAGTAAGAACTCCTGGCAGGAACGTTTTCCGCCAGGTTGGAGAGAACACCTACCCCGAAAAACAAAGGTACGACTTATCTTTGCCCTTGACCTTCCGCAGCCTTTACATCCAATCGCCCACCTGTTTGGGCTGGTCCTTCGATCCGCAATACATAGTTTCCGGTTCTTCGAGCCGGACTAACCACACCTTGTAATTTGTAATAGAAATTAAACCAAAAAAATTAATTGACATAATTTATAAAAGAGTAGAAGATTACGATAAAATAACAAAGAAATTATTAAGTTTATACATTGATGAATAGGCATCATATTTTGGATTTGCAAATTGGACACATTATCATTGCTGTAGAACACAAAAACTGTGTTAAGTAGACGTCCAAGTTTTCGTAAGTGATTATAGTCAAAACAATCCTCACTTCTGTAGGCAAATTGAATTGCAAAATGATTTATAACAATAATTGTTAGAATTATTCTAAATGAACTATATGTTGTAAATTAACAAATAAATCTAAAAGATCACTGTATGTACTGGTAGCTTAGCGTTTATTATTAAAAAATGCTTGAGGCGTATTAAGAGAAGAGAAAAATAATTTACGCGATGCTTCCTTTATCTAATAGATCCAACTCTAATTTTCAACGTTTGAAGAATGGTATCAGGTAGTACATAAAAAATCATGCACGGTGAAAAGTTTAACTCATTTATATCAAAATCACTTGGTCTATTTTTTTTTTTCTTATTTACAACCACATGTATTTAAGTATTAAGTCAAGAAGCAATTATTGCATTTAAAGAATCGATATCAGAATTAATGCCATTTATTTTTTGTATAAGGCCGTAAGTTATTGACGAAAAGGTTATACTGACAATTTTGAGAAAGATAAATATTGGATTAATAAAAAGAGAAAATAATGAATGGGACAACATAATTATGTACCCTTTAAAGGAACACTGTTAGCTATCGCACCCGAATCAGAGATAACAACTCCAGCCTTGAATTTACGAAACAATATTATCTTAATGGCGATGGCTGTGGTAGAGTAACATTAAAAATACAAGTTAAAAATCACGATTGAGTTTACAGTATTAAATACGTTGCTAAAATTAATTCAGATTGATTATAAAGGTCTACCATTATTTCCAATACCACCCTTATATCCTTTGACTCCAAACCTTTCCTATAGGAATGGTTTGGAGTCCGACAAAAGATATATCTTTGTAAAATTAACAGATTTATGGATATACTGCTATAGGTATGATCAACCCGATTAATGATAACCCGATTACTTATTTAACATTTTTATATCATACAAATTCTGGCCCAAATCACGAAGTAACATAATTAAATAGTATAGTATTGGAATACATTCTTAAATTAACTCTTAATTAGTCTAAATCAGTATTGCTAAGCATATCTATTCTTGTAATAAATCTGCAATAAGTCTGATTCTATACATTAATGATATTATTATTATTATTTATTTTTTTGAAATCATAAATGTTAGAAAACTTTGATAAAAACTCGGCGTGAATTGAGTTCATACTACGAGCTAGCACGTAGTACACTGTACACTGGATATTTTTTATCCCGAAATTGCGCACATTTTTCTCGAGGGAGAGGATGAAATTCAAAATAAGAAGTTGTAATTCATTAATGCGTTGTCAGATTCCATTTCTCTTTTTTGTACCAGTGGATACATGGATTTTCCTCAAAAATATTTCAAGGTTTTTGGTTCTTTACTTCAAAAATTACCGACATCATAGATATGGTATGATAACTTGAAACCCGGAATGTATATCTTTTTGAACGTAATGTTTTTTAGATATTTATATTTTAGAGGGCTATATCAAACGAAGTCGTAGGTAAAACTAGTTTCATAATAAAATCGTGTCTTTTCTATTATGTCTTAAGTAATAATTAATTTTCATATGTAATAATAATAAGAACTCTCATAATTTATAGATGGATTCACATTTCAGACAATAAAGTAGAAGGTACTGGTTTTCACATTCATAAACACGAGACTTATAAAGTGACGAGATTAAAATTAATTTACGCCTCTTAATTCTGTTTACTAAATTGCTTATTTCGAAAATTTACCTATGATAAATGTATTTTAATCATATTGTATTTATTCGTCGTTTTAAATGTTAAAAAAAATATTTACTATTTTATTACTATTTTCTAAGCATTTTGCATTAATACAGTTTTTTAAGGTATGAATCGCTTTTTTAGTCCTGAGGTTTTATGATTGCAAGCTAACCTGTAGTAAATAAAATAATAAAATACAAATAAACAGTAAAAATTTTGAAATTTTTTAAATATACAATACTGCTTAAATATATAATACTTTAAATATACTAATAACCTTTCCGAATACAACTGCTATCAGTATTTGTACAGTAGGAGAACGTTTACATTAACAGATTACTATATAGTGTCATTAAAAACTTTTGAAATTTAAACACATACTGATATAAATAAATAAAAAGCTTGAGAGCAAACTAGTTACCTAATTTAATTACTAAAAATTTACATGCAATGGTAATAGCAAATTAAGGTGCTGAGGCGTAGTGTTGTTAATCTCAATAAACCAAGAATTAATAATAAATACACGAACAATATTCAACAGCACTGTAAAAAAAATTACCAGTTTACCAAAACGTAAACAAAAAATTAAGATCGAATATAAAATATGAAAACTTGACTTTTGTTTTCATTATCATTTAACTTTTGTTATCATCAGGAGAGAAATGAACGTGACAGGTCAACAAGAGAATCGGTAAAGTTACGACCACTATTATGTGAGAGATCAAGCTAGCCACATCAAAGAAACTATTACCGAGTTATGTATTGCCATTGTATTGCATTTGTTGCAGCTTTGGTCGACTACGATACTACAACTAAAAATTTTTGGTATGTATAATAAACTGTTTATATTAGTCGAGTGTGAATTTTTCTGTCGCGTTTGGGATTTTTTGCCGTGTCTTCTTCGTGAGACCGATGCCGAATATCTACGCGATAATATATAAATATAATAAAAATGATAATAATAAACGCGAAACCAAAATAAAATATTTTTAAATAGAAATTTTCTATGTGACCAATTATCCTTCGTAAATCATGAAAGTATCGTAATCGTGATATGGTTTCAGTGACACCAAGTTAAGCAGCAGTCATACAACCAAGTTTTTATTGATCGCGAGTATACAGTTCGTAACTGTGTTGTCAGTAACTATATTTGCTTTACCACAGACATATCGATATTTATATTAACAGTAAGCGGTACTTCTAAATTTGATAAAGATAAAGCATAAACTTGCTCTGAGAATTTAGTTTAATGCTTTTACTAGTACCGATAATACTTCAGAAATTATTAAGGGTATTCAAAAGCGACGAGATTAATGCAAATATTTGAAGCATTCAGAAATGAACTAGCGGTTTCTCTAACGATAGCCGCTTCCATAATATCGAAATCCTTTTGAATTCCTACTGCTGTATAATGGTTTAACAGGTATTATTGGTGTAAGTATTGATTTGAAGGTCATTAATGTTGTGGAATAGAATATAATTTTTCGAAATCGACACTCATAAATTTCAGGTAACAGTCACGCGTAAATAGTTATGATCATTTCGATCAGTTTAAATACGTCGTAAGTTGAAGCCTAACATATTGATTTATCCAAAGTTTATCAAATTACAACGTTAGCATATTTTGTTTACTGTAAATAATAATTTAGTCAGACAAAGCTTTACGTCTGATCTAAATGAAATTTAAACTGATACTCAAATAATACTACATTCAATAATGCTTATGTAATCACTTTTAATGTTATGATCCGCTAAGCAGCAATAATAATATAAGTATGTATATTATATTTAAAAAAAAAATGAATGTGCGTGTTGTGCCCACTTCGATATCGGTTGGAAATTCTACTTTCGAAGTTGTTGACGAGTACATCTACCTAGAACAAAAGGTCCAACTTGGTAAATCCAACCTCGAGAGAGAGGTCAATCGTCGAAAGCAGCTATTTATTTACTTTATTTATTTTGATTTATTATTTATTTTGGGCTGAGATGGGGAACGTTCGGGAAGTTAAAAAACATCTTTTCATCCGCCATACCTCAGTGCCTGAAGTCGAAAGTCTTCGACCAATGTGTGTTACCAGTGATGACATACGGATCTGAGACGTGTTTCTGACTATGGGCCTTTTAAAAAGCTCCAAGTCGCACATCGTGCAATGGGAGGGTAGCTCGTAGAACTGACGGTCGATGGAACAGAAAGATTCTCGAGTGTAGACCACGTACCGGCAAGCGCAGCATCGGACAGCCGTCCACGAGATGGACAGACGACTTGAAGAGAGTCGCCGGAAGCCGTTGGAAGGAGGTTGCCTTGAACCGGTCGCTCTGGAGGTCGAAGGTGGAGGCTTACATTCAGCAGTGGTCATCCAATGGCTGAGGTGTGTGTGATGTGTAAATTTTGTAACACTCATTTAAAGTGAAAATTAAGCTTTATATATTATTATTTTTAGTAAAACTAAGAATTTTTGAATAGTCACTTAACAAGCCTGTCACAACGGAATGCAGATTCAACTGAGAAGAGCCGGCCAAAAAAACCACAACTGCTTTTTTTATCTTTCATTACAACGTTATTGAATATAAGTATGATCAATCAGCGGTCATACAAGAATTGGCACCTTATTTTTTATATAATCATCAACGGGATAATACGCTATTTTTATCAACGACTTTTTAATGTAATTTTTTAAATTTGTGAAATGGAAAGTCCAATGTCTGCTGTTCGAGGAATTTTGTAGATACAAATACCTATCCCCATATGTACGAGTGTAGACGGCTTATTTACTTTGCGAAACCAAAAACTAGACGTAATTATATCAGTCTACTTCGTAAATACACGCTTAATTCGGTGTTTCGTATAGTTAACGACGACCCCGTTGGTGTAATGGTCACCATGCCGGACTGCCAACCAAAGGTCCTGGGTTCGATTCCCGGCACGGCCAATACCTTTGTGATGAGCAAATTTGTTGGCTGTCGGTCTGAGTGTTCAATATGTATCGATATAAAGTATTTATGTATGTATATGTAGTATATCAGTTGTGTTAGCACCCATAACACAAACTATATATAGTTTAGCATGGGGCTAACCAGCCGTGTGTGAAATGTGTCCTAATATTTATTATTATTATTATAAATTAATTAATCAAAGGATTTAATATCTTAATAACACTTTAGAAGTCCAACATACAACATACATACACATATTTCTCAGTTATAGAACTTAGTTTACAAATTAAAATAGCTTCTTTTATTTACATAATTTTCTTCACATAACTGTTTTATTTCTTTCATTGGAAATTCACTGCATACCAAGGTTATTTCATATTTTGTAGTATAAATTAAATCATATTCACTAACTTCTAAGAATTTAATCAACTTATAATTTTGCTATCGTAAATATTATTCTTAAATAATAATGGAAAAATATATGGTGTTCGGAGAAATAACGTTAATATAAAAATTAATTTAGTAAATTAATACATAATTATTTCATATTATTTTTTATTGAACACATAAAATAGTTTTATTGATATCAGCGATAATATTTATTTTGATAATAATTTTTAAAAAAGTCCTATAATCCAGAAGCCTAATTGAATGAAAATTTTGCTAAGCAATATTCTACAGTGATATACCTAGCAAAGGACAAATTTGAAAATATTTAAAAATAAAAATAAGCGAGAAGAATATATAAGCAATATATATATATTACAACCAGACTTATCTGGGAATCGAACTACTAACTCTGAAGCGGAAAGCAGGACCACTGTCAGCTGCACTATCGAGCCAGTAAAAGGATAATGGTTATTGGATACAAGCTGTTTCGAATCTGTCGCTCTGGATTTCGATGAGGGAGGCTTACATTCAGTAGTGGACATCCTATGGATGATGATGATGATGATGATGATATAAAACAATACGCAACGACTCATCACTCTGATCTTACCGTATTAAAACTATATATTCTTTAAGTCGAGCATATTGTAACGTCGAAAAATCACATTTCTCACATCACATCTCCTGTAGATTTTCGATTTAATTATGTTTCTATTATTTGCTATAGCGACTATGGTAATACGCACGTTGAAAATCTAAAGTTACCTATTATAATTTAGAGGAATAAATATTCAAATGTTATTAACGGACAGATAACGTGGTTTTACGTCGTATAAGCACCATCGAAAACGAAAAGACTCGTCTCGGAAAATCTATCAGATATGTAGGTATAAGTATATATAATGGATAAGTGTGGTATATTTACAGCATTGCAGCATAAAGCATTTTCAATACAAATCGAAAAGTTAAAATTGTTTCATTTCAAAAATTCTTCACGAAACTTAAGTATGTTTTGTGTCTAGAATTTATTTATCCTTTTAAAAATAATCTTATTTTAAATATTAAACACTTGAAATGACCGTACAAAAATACAAAGTAGTCATAAGAAATAAATAAATATTAAATATTAACCAACAATCACATCACGTTAACCTAGACCCGTGCTAAGTTAGTAAGAAATTGTGTTACAGGTACTAGGAACAGGAATAAATTTAAGAAATTTATATAAATACATATATACACGTCCATGACCCGGTGCAAACATCTATATTTCTCATACAAATTATCTGCACTTGGTGGGATTCGAAACCGCGACCGCTGCGTAAAGTGTCTAGTTGCCTGACCACTCGACCAGCGGGCCGTCAAAAACAAAAATAAATATAAGTAAATTTAGACATAGAATAAAAAGCAGCTTTAGTAGTGTACAGTTTTTTGGGAAGTTTTTCTAGCTATCTGACGCTGGGTACCACTCCTATTCCTTTAAACAAAACAACGGCGACGACTGTTTTTATGGGAACCAGTTTTCAAAATAACTTTCTTTAATATAAATAATATATATATATATATATATATATATATATATATATATATATATATATATATATATATATATATATATATATTTTCTAATATTAATCGTCTTCATATTGTAATATTCTAATCCTCGTTAGAAAGTTTATATTTGAGTTGGAAGTTCTTGAATATTTTGGTTCTCCTGAGATATTGCTAATATAAAATTTCTATTAAATAAAATATGCTATTTTAACTTTCATTTTTATTAAAATTAAGAAACGAAATATATGCGTATACATTTTAATATCATAACATTCAAAAGTTTATTTATGTGTTTATTAGAATGCGTTAACGCTAATACTCATAGCTACGTTTGTAGCCTTAACTGTATATGGACCCACACGGCTCGTCTAGTATATATTAATAAAAACAAATTTATTTGCTTACTCGCTCGGCTCTATCATTGTTTTCGCTTTGACAACGATATTAAAAAATATTTTTACTGTTAATCTGAAACGTTTTCTCTACTGTCCGAAGATAAATTCTGATAAGCGTATGTATAATACATACTAATAAATTTTAGTTATGTTTTATGTAATGCTGTAACGGTAAATATATATTTAATATATTTACTATTTGTGATTGTGCATTCAGTTAGCTCCTGATCGCTCTCTTTTCTTCTTGCCCTCACCACACCATCCTATTAGCAGTCATTCGAACTGCGCTGCCACCGTCCTTCAGAGATGATCTATAAGCTCAACAGTTCTCACACTATGCGTTTTCTTACGTGTCTTCTTGCGTAATTCAATTTTATATAGAGTTACATAATTTTATTATTTTATCTAAGTGTTTTTTAAACACTAAATTGGGGTCTTAAGTTCAGATCCTAAGTTCGGATCTCGACGTTGGAGCGCCCAACTACCGCCGCAAACTTGGATCTCGTCGTTGAAGCACCGTACCACCCGCCACACTGCCACATGTTTGACGAGTTGCCAATAACCACCACTACCATCCTGTAGCGTTGTAACGGCTCCATCGTCTCTCGCCAGGACTGAGCCAGGAGTGTACAGTGCGCAACTTTTGGGAATATAATAATAATAATATAGTTTTGAGAAGTACATAGGTGACAAACTTGTACGAACCACGCCTATATATTCACGATTGCGCTACACAACACAAAAAAAAAATCCTTTTTTGTGTTACAACAACTGATTTTTTATTTATACTCTATTCCGAAGCGTAAGATTTAGTAAAGTATAAATAATCATATTAATGTAATAAGATAAGTACCTAAGGTATAATTTTATATAAAAATGTATAGTGATCAATATCTGCCAAATATTTATTCGCATAATGCTTGAAAGTCGCCTCTTGAAAAAAATTCTGAACGAGAAAGATAAAATTTTCGAAGACTTCGGAGTTGAGGCGTTTTAACATTTTACGGGCAGCTTAAGTGCAAAGATTCAATGGGTATCTGTGAACAAACAGCGGTCCCGATGAACAGGTAGGGCTGCCATACGCCGGACTTTTGCGAATTTGTGTAGTATTTTTAGGTGGATAGTGTCTGGATGAAATCCAAACGTTTTTATGTCATAGGAAACCCATAAAACATATATATATATATATATATATATATATATATATATATATATATATATATATATATTGAAATGGAATAAAACTTTGTTATCTATATTCCCATATAAAAATATGTAAAAAAAAAATATTTCTTTCAAGAAACTTCTCGAAAGAAAACCGAATTTCATCTAAACGATGAAAAAGTCTTGTCCGGCTTCGCCATTTTATGTTATGACAGCCCTAAAAAAGAGCCGTAAAAATACGCGAAGCCATCATTAGTCCGAGACGTGTTTTGATCAAAAACTCAAATCCCGATGTACTCTTTTATCTACGAATCGCAATTTCAAATGAGACCCAAGAAAAATTTCGCCTACGAGTCGATTTTAAATTACAAAGCGAAGATTTCCCTCTCTTGTCTTTGCAATGTTGCTAATTTTATTTATTACTGTTTACGTCCCAATAGTCAATCAATAGGAATTTAAATAATCTGACTTGTTTAAGCATAAACAGCTTTGACAAACAATATGGCCTGGACATAATAAAAATATAATGTTATGTTTAGTGTCAAATATTACGTTTAAATTTGTAAATACTAAATTTTATTAAATTCATCTATTGTATAATAAACTGAAATAACAACCAACATGTTTCGAAAAAAAAAAATTAGACAATATTAGACAATATGGCTAATTGTATCTCATATAACTTCCCTTCATCGGAAAAAAAGTTTGTGATCGCCGGGTGCGGTCACACGCAGAGATGGGTATGAAAGGTGTCAAGGGCTGATAAGGATGATGGGCAAATGGACTTACTTGTATACAAATGAGTGGATGGTGGGGGCGCAGCGGACACCCGCACTAGATGGAGCTGGGCTGATGGTATGTTCCTGAACTGAAGTGTCTCTCGCGCGTACACAGAAACACGTACGTGCAACGAACTTCTTGTTGGTCACAAACTTTACTTTCACTTAACGTTAATATCACCCGAATTAGGCACCGGTTGGTAATATTGCAACGGTGTTAAGCGAGAACGAGTTGAAAGTCGCGGATTCGCAACGAAAAGATGATACACAGAGAGGCAGAGATGTGCTTTAGCAGTGGGGCATTTAAAGGCTTTTACAAAACTGTTCAATATACACACAATAAGTGTGCTTTCCTAATGATCTATTCAATTTTGTTGTAAATTAATTCCTTGGTTGTTTAAAAAATAAAATCTGCTTGTGTCGGGATTATCAAAATATTATTAGGTATTAATAACAACAATATAACAAAGTAATGAGTTATATAATATATATAACAACAAAGTAATGAGTTCTATCCAAATCCTTCTTCTTCACAAAAGAAAATACATATATCTGGTAGTGAAACATACATGATGACAAATTACAACTGTTCTTATGTAGTGGTGCGTGTATTCGACTTAACGCCGGCGGTCGCCGCTCGGTGCAAATATTTATTTGTATATGTTCAAATATTTGTCTCTGGGTGTAAATCCTTCTGGATCTCCCATGATAGCGATCGTTACTCATGGTAAGGAAATTATCCACCAATTCGTAGTGGAGCACCGTGATGAAATAAGCTCTAATCCTTCTTCTAAATGGAGAAGGGGCATTCACCCAGAACGGGGTTGCTTACAGGCTGTTTCAATTCAGTCAGTTCAGTTCAAAAACAGATATTGGTAAAACCACTATTGGCTTTTGTAAAATGAAAATGGTGTTATATTTAGCACCTGTTAGCGAATTGCGAAATCTCACGGCAGTCTTTGAGGTTTTAATCCCATTGTGAATCCAGTTTGAAACCATCAATACCACACGTACAACTATCAAAATAGAAAGGAACATGTAGCTAGGGAGCTGGTGGCACAAAACAATATATTTTTTTTTACAGTTTAATAATTATTTTTATAAAAACTCCCACCATCCTGACTTCTGCCAGCTTTAATTTTACTATCCATGAAATGTATTTATTAAAATATAATTTATGAGAGAAACGATAATATAATTTTATGACAGTTTTTTTTATATTTTAAAATTTCGAAATTATTTATAAAAAAATAATCAGAGCTAGACTCCATTATATCTTGTCCATTATATGTCCAGACTAAATTATATCTTGGTATCAACGACGACGAAATCATATACTAAAATTTCCACCAGCTCCCTAGCTAATGGGGGTTGATAATAACATAATATAACTGTTGTACTGTACTGTGACAAATTTTACATAGACCTATGCTGAGCATTTGCAATACGAATTGACAAATAAACAAACATAGCCATCGCAGTGTGATTATTTTTATTAAATCATTTGCGTGTTAACAACAAAATACAATTCAA
This sequence comes from Euphydryas editha, assembly GCA_036937285.1. NCBI lineage: Eukaryota > Metazoa > Arthropoda > Insecta > Lepidoptera > Nymphalidae > Euphydryas > Euphydryas editha. The sequence goes on along the minus strand of JAUPFZ010000005.1, from coordinate 19,121,855 downwards.
TTTTAACCGTGGCTCTGTTTTTGTGATTATACTTTTTTTTAAAAATCCTTTTTCATTTAATTAAGGTCAAAGGCTCACTTGTAAACATAAAAAAAAAACATTTAAATATTTCAATGTTTACTAGTTGATATATGTGACTACTACAGAAATGTACATATTATATTTAGATGCTTCGTTGAAAGATAATGAAAGAAATATTAGTGAAATAAAATGTTCTTATTGACTTACTTTTTCTGAAATATTTACTTGATATATTTAATACTCCTTATCTGAAAATAATAATATAATATTCTTAAAGAAAGTGTCTCCAAACATAAAAAATAAAATAAAAAAGCAATAACAATAATTTTTATTAAATATTAAATAGGATCACGTGATACATCCGTGAAAGTATGTCGGGAATATGCTGAGGGTTCTCTAATGATGCCCTCGTGTTTTTCGGATTCAAGGTTGTTTACAATCGATTATATGAAACCGTATCTCTGAGCTTAGTCAAAACAGAAGCGCTTGTTAAGGTTATAGACGCGTTTTGTTTTATCTTTAAACTGAACTGAATCAGCCTGTAAACAACCCACTGCTGGGCAAAGGCTTCTTCTTCATATAGAAGAAGGGTTAGACCATAATCCGCCACACTGCTCCACTGCGGGTTGGCGGATAATTTCCCTACTATGAGTAACGATTGTAATCAGATGTCTATGATAACAACCGGGATCGCCAGCTAAACGTGCTCTCCGAGGCACGGTGGGAAGACCCACAAGAATACACTCTCAGACCAGAAACAAATATTAGTACAAAAACAAATATCTGCCGCGAGCGGGAATCGAAACCGCGACCGTCGGCTTTAAGGCACCACTACACTAGAACGATCATCAAAACGGCCGTTTTATCTTTATTTTATTATTATTTTACAAACAGCTCCTTTTAATATCTGTGAAGAATCTCACACACGACAACCAGCATGCGAGCTATATTACGTGACTTATAAAATTATTATTATTCACTAAACGATTTTTTTAAATACAATTTTAATACAAATAAATATATTTAATTTTAAATTTCTTTAACTGGACCACTATTTCATATAAAATCGCATTCAAACAAACAAATACTTCAGTTTTTTGATTTAAAATCAAAGTATGTTTAATCACCTAGCAAATTAAATTAAAAACCCATTTTTAAAACAGGACAATAATTTAGATTTGAATTAGTAAACATATACTAAATTAATTTTATTTATTTGTAAATTATTTATTCATATAACTTTGTGACTCTATAGTATGATCTAAAATAAAAATATGATTATTAAAATATTATTGTAAACAAGTACCGATTGAAAATCAAAGTAGATAATTTTGTGGAATCAATGACAAATATTCATCATATTGATAACCATAAAACGATATTAAACTAAACTTATCATAAGATCGATAAAACTCGTTGAACCTCTCTCGACTTTACAATTAGCAAATCTGTACAAAGCTTGATTGAGCTAACTACCGTTAACTCACGTACAAATTTAACAATAGAAGTGAGTGTCCTACTGTTTATCGACGCATTGAGCGTTAATACAGTTCAAATTGTTAATATATGTTTCATTGCTTCTGTGGTTTTGTGTTAGAACTGGCCGTTGTTTAGTACTAGTAAAACTTCATTTAAATAAATGTCATTGTGTAAAAATGCTGATATTAATTTTTAAATATACTGTAATGTACTGTACTGTATCAGCCTGTAAACTACCCATTGCTAAGCGAAGGCCTCTTCTCCATATAGAAGAAGGGTTGGGGCTTAATCCACCACGCTGCTCCACTGCGGGTTGGCGCAAAATTTCCCTACGATGAGTAAAGATCGTTATCAGGTGTCTACAGGGCCGGATTTAGAGGCGTGGAGGCCCCTTGGCCCCAATAATTATCGGATGACAATACCGATAACTTTTCTGTAACTGTCCTCTGTAGTAAGTGCACACGAAAAAAAAACACCGACATTAACCCCTGCCAGCTATATATATTCCTAAAAAACCAGCCAAGTGTGAGTCGGACTCGCGCACGAAGGGTTCCGTACCATTATCTATATGAATTGCGGTTTACGATTTATGACGTGTTAAAAAAACTACTTACTAGATCTCGTTCAAACCAATTTTCGGTGGAGGTTTGCATGGTAATGTACATCATGTATTTTTTTAGTTTTATCATTCTCTTATTTTAGAAGTTACAGAGTGGGCGACACACATTTTACCACTTTGCAAGTGTCTCTTGCCCAAAATATTCAGTTTAGAAAAAAATAATATTAGGAACCTCAACATAATTTTTGAAGACCTATCCATAGATACCACACACGTATAGGTTTGGTTAATTTTTTTTTTAATTGTTTTTTCCTATTTTTGTGTGAAAATCTTAATGCGGTTCACAGAATACCAAGTACAACAGTATAGTTCTTATAGTTTCGGAAAAAAGTGTTCCCTTTTTTGCCATTTGGCTACGGAACCCTAAAAAAGGTCATCCAAATTCCAAATATATATTTTTTTCGAACTCTAAATTAGGGGCTCCTCTTTTGTGGAGGCCCGGGGCAGTTGCCCCGGCTGCCCTCCCCTAAATCCGGCCCTGGGTGTCTACTATAACAAACTATAACAATCTGCCTACTATATCAAACTATAACAATCAACATCTACTATAACAAACCTTTACGTACTCACACCGAATATAAACACCGAAAACAAATATTTGTACAAATACAAATATCTATCCTGAACGGGAATCGAACCCGCGACCGCTAGCGCGCGGCTTTGAGGCGACACCTCGCACAACTACACCAGAACATAGTTTTTTATTTTATTTTATGTGATATAGATTTATTATCAACTTTAACTAAATGACCAAGTAAGATAATGCTTTTAGTGTCTGTTTGTTTGAATATTGCTTATTTTACAGACAATGAAGATTTTTTTGAAAAAAAAAATTTGTAGGGCACTCTATAACCGATGCCGAAGACAGAACTGTATTTTTGAAGTTATACTTCTTTTAGTGCATTAGGCCAAAATGATGAGAGTAACTTTTTACGATGCGCGCGCACACTGTGACGACAGCATGAATGTTTTTCACTATGTCCCGATGTTTTTCATCAAATCTTGCTAATTAAATTTGATACACTGCCCGGTTACCGATTGAGCTGAAATTTTGCAAACATGTGTAAATCGTGTGACACTGCAATATTATGATGACATGATGCTGATCTAATGTTGGAGCTAGAAAGTGGCTATAGGAATTTCGCAATGAAACGACACAACCTCATCGAGTTTGGCCTCGTTTGGACGAGTAGTGTGTCTTTCAATAGTAAACAGGGTCTGATTATGGAGCTGGAAGGTGGTTATAGGAACTTTGTAATGAAATGACGTAGCCCGAGTTTCAGCTCGTTTGATTCGTCTTAACAAGTTCTTTGTTTTTAGATGGTTACCAGGGTCCGATTACAAGTGGACTGTTCAGAGGTTAGCCGGACAGTCCCCATGGAGCATAAGTATGGCCTTTTCGCCGAGGCCAGCCTGTCGCTGGAGGGATCCTGTTGCCTGCAGATCCGGGACCCTTTAATTAAAGCGGCTGAAGGATCCCGCAGGGGTTTAGTATGGTATTGCACTCCCAAAGTGCCGAGTCCATAGGTGCCGACTGCCGACCCGGGCGTCCTGGATATCATCCGTAAATGGATTCCCCTGCGTAAAAAAAAATTTTAATTAACTCGGCGCATCATTTTATTATAACGTGCGTACGTAAGTACACGCAAACTTTTTCTTTGTTTATCTCTCTGTCTGTACCTGAGCCGCGTATCACATTAATAATGCTGAAAAAAACATCAATGAAACTTGGCATGATAAGAGTTCAAACTACTATCTAGGACACTGGGAAGTTCTTATTCCGAAATTATGTACGGTTTCTTTGGGAGACAGAGTGAAAGCGAAAATGTGTTCATTTGCGTATAGTTTGATTTCATTTAATGTTTTTAAAGGAGATATTTAAAAGATTTTTGATGGTTTAAAAAATATAGGTGTCCTAACACTCAGTAATAAATCGAAAAAAAAAAATCTTTTCTATAGATTAATGTAGATTGAAAGCTATAACGGTTTAATAAACCTGGCATAAATAGACACAAGGAAGACAAAAATGTTAAGCAAAAGAATAGTCTAGAGCCAGCAGAACTGTGATTTTTGAGGTAAAAGATGTATGGATAGAATGCGTTAACAACACAACTCTTAAGAAACTCACTACTAGAGTTACACTAACTTGACGCAAACGTGTTTGTTCAGCAAACATGAAGAGCCCTACTTAGTTTCCCACTTCCTAAAGCTTTAGCTTATCTTGGTCACTATTTGGAACAGGTACAAGACCATCCATTAGCGATCAAAAATAAAGCTCATATATTTCAATACTACCCCTTATGACATTTGTAGATGGTAATGATTAATGAAATGGTATGAGAAGGAAATCAAGTATAAAAAGATAAACCCTCTTGACAATTTGGATGGCCTAAATATGATAGCAGTATCATCATATAGCAATTGTATTACTTTCAGCGTAACTCGTTCACTTTCAGCTTTCAATTAAAGAGTAATGATTTATCCAAAATTTCAGATAATGAAAGTACTTTATGCAAGGTTTCCTACTTTTGTAATTTATTACTGCGCAGTAACAACTGTTACGTCGTAGTAAAAAAAATACATATCACTGTTGCTGTTTCTGCTGCTCTAGAACTTTTGATTTTTTTTTTTTTATATGTTAGTTGAATAGGCAAACTGGCAGACGTGCCACCTGATGGTAAGTGGTCGACGTCGCCCATGAACATAAACTAGTTCACCTGGAACTAGCCCAGCCGACTCATTTATGTGTTGCCTATCCTGAGACATATGATGTTAAGTCTCGGTGCCAGTAATTACACTGCCTGTCTTGCCCTTCTTTCCGAAACACAGCAAAGCTGTTTCACGGAAGAAATAAGCAAGATGGTGGTACCCATGCAGCCGGGAGCGCGGCACATGCAGCCGGGAGCGCGGCACAATCCTCTTTGAATCCTCTTCTTCCTTATTACTTAGTGTTAAAAAATAAGTATGAAATTCGTTAATGATGTTCCTGATGTAACTTTTAGTCTTTATTTAATCAAAATTGCTTTACTCTATCAAAAATTATTCTAATTGGAATTAGTTCAAAACGGCGGATTGTGATTTATTTTCACACAAACAAAGTCTGAAGTAAGACACTATTATAATAGATGGTGCTGATGGCGCTTTCTGAATCACGGTGTCAAAATTCGTGCCTATTTAATGACAGCGAGGCTTTAACTTTTATTCAAATGTTCTTAGTAGTGTAATCGTATTATAATTTTTAAAACATATTATTTAAAGTATATTTCATTAAAATCGGTCCATTATATCGGAAGTCATGTTAATGAAAGTGTGAGATAGTTACCTCACACTGTCATTAAGAAAACGAGAAAAGAGCAGCTAAGTTAATGCACTAAAATATTATGACAAAAAGGTAACAGCATAATAAAAAAATAGTGAAAAAAGGATATTTAGATTATAAGAAATATATTTTAAAAAAACACTTATGTGCGAGCAAAGTGAGTGCCACAGTTTAGCAAGAATAAAATTGTTATATTAAAAAATGAAGAATTAAATTACGTAAATAAAATATTGAAAAATAAAATACCACCATTATTTCTTTTTGAGATGATCATTACCCTGTCAACTCAATCTACTCCGGTATCGCCATTATAAAAGGGCCTTTCATCTCATTTATTTGTGACCCCCGAGTCTATTGGAAGTTTTGCCACTTGGGATCAGTAAAATTGTAAATTTCCTTGGTTCCTCCGGACTCAGAATTTCGTGAAAAGAATTTTTCTTCAGAGTTTTTTTTTTTTTATTTCAAGTTATTATTTCAATTATATTTTTAACTAACTTCGCAAGTAGTTTATTTGAGAATGTATAATTTTGATAAAATATTTTAGTCATGTTCGAAATCAACAATTTCCCTGGTCAAGAAAATTATAATGTCGGATTTTTATTAATAGTTATTCATTGCTATTCTTGCTGTGGGTAACTTAAACCTTGGCTGGGCTCAAATTCTACTGCGTAGCAGGTATGCCAAGATAGAAGTGTCTTGAATAGGAAATATTATATATATATATATATATATATATATATATATATATATATATATATATATATATATATATGAATATGAGTTATAGTACAATAAATGAATTTACAGCTAGTTGATTACTTTCCATAAGTTTTCAATAACATTTAATTTTTTGTGAGGATGAGAATTCATTATATATTCATTATTATATCATATTCTGTCAACGGAAGAAACTTAAAAATGATGATAAATATCGTTAATATTACCTTTCGATCAATTGTGACAAAACGGCTAAATTCATAAAATTATATTAATGGAGGATTCTCACCTAAGTTCCCATAAAGAGAAGGGTGTCGATTGTTAGAGGAAGAAGGTGAAACAGCTTCCATTAAAACTCCTCGATCGCAGCAAGCGATATCGGAGTTAGCGAAATTCTATATACTTTTCATATATATTTAGGTATAATGTAAATTGTACTATTTAATAAATTAAAGCAACTCAATTTATGCTCAAAACAGTCTTTAAGATATTAGTTTAAATATTGCATGGCTTGGCTTATATTTATGCATTTTCAAAATAAATGCATTTTTCTCAAAATAAATAAATAAATATTACAGTATAAAATGAAGTCATAGACTATATACAAAAAAGTGAGTTGAGTGAGTGGTTAAACCTATTGCTATAATTCTTTTTTTTTATTTTTATCCGACATTTAAAACTTTCTGAGTACTTCTGTATACATTTTATTTAACCCTGATGAAAAATATCTAATTTAGAATACAATACAAAAAAAATCAACTTACAACAAGGTCTCTATCTATTAGCCATAAAACTGACATGGTCAGCTTAAAATATATGACAGCAAAATACAGCCCACAAAATGTTGCCACTGACAATACGTTGTTACTTATTTGTAATGCATGTTTTGGTAAAATTAACGTTAATATTTTTTGAATGAAATAACTAATTAATTATAAACATATTAATAAATAATTATAAATGTTTATTTCAACTCTGAAAGAAATAAATAAATTTTAATATTTTATAAAATTTATTTAAACATAAATTCAAATTGTAGTGACTAAGAATTCTTCTTGGATTCTTAATCATATGTTGATTTAAAAATATATCTTGGCAACTAAATATTAAGTCTTTATTTATCTTAATAACTATTTACTACAATATCAATCTAATGAAAACTTAGAAAAACACGAAGTAGTTCATTATATTCTACGACCTTAATATATAATGGTAAATATATAATTATCATGTATTTTTAATGAAACACGGAATGTTTCAATAAAATTCAATAACATCGAATTGGGTGCAGGTGCAAGACAAAGTGTCCTTGCTACTTTTTATGACTTCATGCATATTTTTCATGACATACTCGTATGTCGTAAATTTGCCGGTCAGCGTTTTACGCCATGTCAAGGAATAAAACTTAATCTTACAATTTATAACACTTTGATTTTACGTTGTGATAAGCAAACTTGAGAATTAATTCGATAAAAAGTCGAATTATTATTGCTCAGAGCATATTAGTCATGCATATTTCTAATAAATTACTTAAACTTAACTATAAAAATTAAAAGTATAAATTAACTAACAAGCGGTTTCTAAAAACAGCAAAGCTTTTGTATCATGAGCGTCTTATTTAAGGCATAAAATCAGCATATAATATTTTGTAATATCGCCCCGGTGTATTTGGCAAGTTGCCCGATTCAATTTAATCTTTGTACCACGAGCTGTGGTCAATTCTGTACCATTTTCGCATTTCATGCTCAGGGCTGGCAGTTTCATAGAATTAAATCTATATACTGCATGAACGAAGCGTCTCAATGAATTGCTAACTATAACCGTTACTTGAAATAATTCAATGATAGTATAACGAGTTATTTAGTGTTATGAAATATCCTTTAATCAACCTCGAAAGCTTTGCTTAATTCGGTACAGAGACAGAAAGATAGCGGATAGTTTGAATGTAAAGGATGAAGAACTTACAGATATTAATATTAGAAACCCAAAAATAATAAAGATAATTTAACATCATAGTAGAGGAAGATATTATTAGAAGTACTCGGTATGTTACTTACTATTTATGTAAAATATTTTACGTCGTCATACTATACTGTTTGAAGAATTAAATAGTAGAATAAACAATAATGGTAGATCAAAATTTTCTTGTTGATTTTTTTCTGTACCATTTTCACACATTTAAGTAACGCGAATTGGACGCAAGGATGCCCAAGTGGCTGATGATCTTTTTGACACCCTAATTTATAGTCAAGTATCAAATTAGTGTAACCCTCAGTCTAAAACTTTTTAATTAAAAAATGATGTCAATTAGAGCAAAGCATATGATGAAAGAATACTATTCTATATCGCTATTACCCGTGTCTTCGCCACGTTAATTGAAAATCTCCATCCTATGGGAACCTTGTGAAGGATATCGAGTGCGCATTTCATCTTGCTAACGACGTACTGTATCATTAGCATAAGATAGGGCAGAAGTGGTCGTTCCTTGGATACTGGCTACGATAGACAACTGGCAAAAAATAACGGAGTTTGTTAGAGTGGTCTTGCAGGAAGAAGAAGGAAGAATAAGAACCGGAAGACCCGTGATCAAACTGGCGTGTTACCAGAGCGGAGTACCGACACCACGAAGTAATGCAAACGCGGTTCGAGAGTATTGGTTACTTAAGAAAGAGGAGGGTTTTGTTAGGTAAAAATCCCACACTACCTGCCAATAATAAAAAAACTAGGCAGGTGCGTTTTTTATGGATTTTCCTTTTCTCTTACAAAAAAAGAAAAAAAATTAAACCTATACACAGAGGCAACGGCAATATCGTCATTCTTTATTATTTTTTTTTCTTTTCCTTTCTTGGTTACTGATTGACTAACTGAACTATAGAAACTGAGTAACCACAAATCACTTTTTTAAACTGTTAAACTTTTTCATACGAGTACAGTTATCTTAGACAAATTTGTTTTTTATCTAATTATTATTACTTTTTATCTTCATTAGGCTTACTTCGAAATCGGCTCAAATTATTTCACTAGCGAAAATATAACCAATCTTCAGCTCTCGGCAATATATGTTCTATCTCCATTGTTCCTTAAGTTTTCATCCATTCAATGTTAGAGCATGTTTTATGTCAGCTACAATAGTTTTCCTTTTCCTCAAACAACCTTTTAAACCACTACTCATATAAATTTAGACCTACTACAGCTACTATTAGTTATAAGATTAAGAAGAATTTATGAGAAATACTTTACCTTTTAAAGTAGCTAAATGTTGGTATTTTGTTACCTCTTGATATTTGACGCAATAAAAAGTTACAGAGTCTCTATTAGTATGAAAAGTGCATGATTTTTACTGTTATTTGTTGACATTGACAGTATTGATGAAGATGGTGTGCTTTTTTAATTACATATTTTAATATATCAATTGTTTCCAGGGAATTTTCGTTCTAGATTAGCTGAAACACCACAGAACAAATTTTATCGATTCTGATTTGAACAAAAATATAACAAGAGTACTTGTTATTGTTGTGTTTGCTGTTGTAGATATTTGACTTCTACCACTTCTTATGTTTTATATTAGTACAATTCAGTAAAGTAATATTTTATACTCTCTTTTTGATTATGATTTATGTTGTACTTCAATTTGGTAGTTATATATATTTGTTGATTACGCAATTTATTGTCGATTTACACCAAGTTTACGATACAATACGATCAATCTATTTTTACATTTCTATATATAATCTATTTTTACATTTCTATTGAGTTTCAAATAAAATTAATTAAATAAACTACAATGAATCCGAAATCTAGGCATTATCCTTATATATTGTCCCGAGCTTATTTCACAACGTCGTAAAAAAGCCGCAGAATTTCGCTTCCATAAAATTACTTTCATTATTTCGATTCTTTACAATATACTGTTCAATCCATACTCGCCTTGGTATTAGCACTTTAAGGCCTGGAGAAAATTGCTTCTAAAATATTCCTTTTCATTGCTCTTCTTTTAATAATAAATTTTATTTATCCGAAAAGGACAACTTTACCCTTACTTACCCCTACACTTAACCCAAGCGGTAAGTAAAAATAGTGTATACTGTATAGGTAGAATTTAAAAAGGGTAATTTGGTTAAAAAAAGACCAAAAATTTCCCAGTAAATAAAGAATAAGCTAACTTCTAATCTTAACCGAAATATCATGTGTGTAAATCAGGTTTGACCGCTGAATGAAATCACTTCGTGCTTATTGTGGGGCAGTGACCTGTGCCTAAGTGATAATTAAAACTGATTACCCTGTGATGCTATAATAAGAGATTGGACTGGATAAATACGTGATATAATAGTACTTTACTGATAAACCCGACAATGAACAACGTGATACGTGATGATAGCGCGTGAGCGAAATCGTTCTGGCAGTGAATCACAGCGTTCTCAGTTCTTACCGTCGCCAGCGCTCCTCACACACTCTTGCCATTGCTCGCGCCCCGCAAGCTAAAACCGGATGAGGTTTTGTTCACACGCTAATTTCAGGGATGTCCTTGTCCTTAAAAGTGTTAGGTGGTAAATAAAAACAAAAAATAAATAAATGAAATAAATAAAATAAAATAAATAAATCCTGTAAACCACCCACTGCTGAGCGAAGGCCTTCTCGATGTAGAAGAAGATTTGTAGCTTAATCTACCACAATGTTCCTCTGCGGGTTGGTGCATAATTTCCTTATAATTGGTAACTATCATTATCAGGTGTCTATGATAACAACCGGGACCAACGGCTTTACGTGCTCTCCTAGGCACGGTGGTGAGATCCACAAAGACACACACCCAGACCGGAAACAAATATTTGTACAAATACAAGTATCTGTCCCAAGCGGAAATCAAACCCGCGACCGCCGCGGCGCGCGCCCTAGAGGCGTCATTTTATAAGTTACAGACTAATTATAATACCTAAGAAAAGATCATCCTACTCAATATTTTCAATGTAAAGATACTGAAATTAAAATACATATTCTGAAGCATCGCTGTGATTAATTTATATGTATGGCTAGATCTTAGAATTTATCACATCGAAATGTATTTCATATTTCATGAAATACTACCATTTCGTGAATTTGTTGGCAACATAATGAAGTGATCAATTCTAATACATAGTCACGACATATATATGGCTTATCGTATAGATCGTGGATATACGATATCAACCAATCTCAGAAGAGTAGAAATTAAACATGATAATTGTCTTCTAGTATGTAATTTAAAGCAAAAGTATTCACTTAAGAAAATCAAGGTAACTTAGGACTGACATTCTTTATTTCTAATACTGAAGTGAAGCTGCTTATAAGTAACTAACTAAACAGCCACTGCTGGCAGGAGCCTCATCTTCTATATAGAAGAAGAGTTGGAGCTTAATTTAAGCCACCAAAATACTTTTGCTCTTTTCTTAATATTCTAACGAGTATTATAATTAATTATAGTTGGTATTTCGAAGTTTATTAGCACGGAAAAAGAATTATTAACCGAAGTTAGCAAAAAAATTAATAATCTACTTTTACTAACCTACTGCTACTGCTGTTCCTACAACTGGCTCAGTTGAAACCACAAAATATGAGGAATAATAATACGAAACGTGCATAAAGGTTTATTAAATTAAATCTCAACATAAAAAATAATTATTTCTTGTTCGATTATCTACACTTTCTGATATTTATTAAATATATAAAATTATTACAATGGAAATCGTAATGAATTTTAGAAAATATTGAATACCAAAAGTTAGTTGAAATTTATTTTAAAGTTGGATTTTTTTTAAATATTATTCGTTAATATTTGGATGTGTCCTCCTTTTTTAATACAGCTGAGAGTCTTTTAGGCATCGATTATGAAATAGAATTTTACCGAAGAAGCAATACTAGTTTTCTTTTTGAATATTTGTCGGTAATTTTGCCCATTGTTTTAATAAAGACATAGCTCTTGCCGAATGTTTTAAATTTGCTTAACAACTTGAAATATTGGGTGTTAAGATGTCTGAAAGAACGATAAGCATAGCCCTCTCCATTGCACGCTATGCGACTTGGAGCTTGTTTAAAAGGTTCATAGTCAGAGACCACGTCTCAGATCCGTATTTTATCACTGGTAATACTCATTGGTCGAAGACTTTCGGTGCGTATACCTGTGTGACCTTCAGCGAGTATCTTTTAGATACTCTGAGTATAAGGTACGAAACTCTGTTCGACACACTTCCGATGGCCACAATGTTGCCTATAACCTATGAGGGATCTGCGGACAATAAACCCGACACCTCCTTGGAATTGTTGGTCGCCCTCCCGGTAGTAGAACAGGTTACCGGATTTCAGGGTTATCGTGTCTTCTCCCTCTCTTCGGACTTCAGATAAACCTAATATATCTCATTGTAACCTGTTCATTCCCTCTTCAAGCTCAACAATCCTTTCATCACACTTCAGAGTGTGGATGTTGTGAGTTACCAGGGCCAGGTGTTGTTGTGGGTGGCAGCGGAATCCTACCCGGAAATTTCATAGCACCCCCTGCCCAACCGTTACTCGAGCTGTAACTGGGAATAGTTATAGCTCTTTTTTGCTTGTCATAATAATCGGGGTGGAGGAGGTGTTGCCAATACTCGCCACGCTTAGCAAACGTGTTGGCGAACGCAGTGTGTTATGACAGGGCGAAGTGACGATGCTGCCTTTCACCACCCTGATCGGTGCATGGTTATTCGCACCGCTATGGCCTTAGTCGCCTTTTACGACACCTCGGCAAGAAAGAGGTCGGGACTATTCTTCTCTGCCGGTCACCGCAAGCACGAAGCTCGAGCACAAACGTTTTTACAACTCTTAACCAGCGTCAAAATAACCTGTCTGGGACGTTTACTTAGCGTTTATGACTGTAATGTAACATATGTACCTAATTTTCATATTGAATTAATATTACTGGTAATTACTCTAGCATATAGAAAACCAATATATCTATCTATATATTTTTAGTCTGACATAGGCATACTGTGAACAATAGTCTCCCAGTTTTCGGCGCTAATTTATTTAGCACTAGCACCATCTGCTCTTCATCACGAGCGTCTAAATGACAGTTTGAAGTTGTCAAATTATTGCGTACTTTGCCAAGATTGGGATTGTGCCCGGTAAAGTTTGCGGCGCAAATTAGTATTTGTCACTCGCTCCGGGCATGCACGCCGCCAAGTTTGAGAAACAGCGAGTATACAAAGTGACGTTGCGGAACTGTAGGGCAACTTTTTGCCGTCGACTGTACGCGATATTAGGGCAGAGGATAATAACTTTTCAAGTACCTACAATGAAGTTCATTTCAGTTCACCAGTTTGTATTTAATTATAAGTTGTGAGTATCAGTTAGGTTACGTACTTGGTTCCGTTGACATGATCGAAATTGTGTCACAATTAAATTATTCACTAAATTATGTTCAATATGATTGAGTAGTACAGTTCTAAAACAATAACTAAAGTAATGAGAATTGTCTAAAATAATTAAATTAATTATGAAATTTCAATATACGTCGTCAATATATTGAGTAATTAATTTGAAATTGATATAATTGTATTCTAGCAGGATCTAAATTTGATAAGATGGTATGCAGATGTAATTAATGTGGATGAAACCAGACTAGGTACATATACTTCATTACTATATTATATTATATATAGTACGTATTATATTATATTTAGTGAGAAATATATGTAAATACATGTAACAACAGAAAGATTTTGTTTGGCAACGAATTGGCAAAATCAAAGGATAACTGAATACAAAGACAAACATAAATAGGGAGAAATTTTTTATATTAGAAGATTCAAAATAGAATTTTCAACGATTTTTGAGAAGAGTAAATACCATTTCCTTGTCCGTTGTTTGTGACTTCTTTTAATCTTGTATTTGAAAAACAATTTCTCTTCTAATATACTTTACCCCCAGGAATTTTTTTTTTTGCCGACAATATACATAATATGTGTATAACTGTAATGGAAATTTTCGTTATTTTACGCTGATCGTATATTATTGGGCGTAGCATATCATTTTTCTTTATATCCCACAATTAAGTTGGACCAATTTTACTAGCTTATTTGTAGCTAGAATTTTTTTTTCTTCTTATATATTTTTTAATTATTTTTACAATAATTATTCACCTGAGAGTAGAGAAACAATTATCTGTAACAAAAATTGCCAACTTAAAGTGCAAATCAATATATCAAAAAGGGATTCGATGGTTTTAACAATATGTTGAAAGACTTATTTCAGTTTTTTTTTTTTTAGCCAAGCTTGGTTAAGGATTATTTTACTATTTTATTAGTTAACAATTAAACAATCGATAATTAACGGCTAAACAAAAATAATAACCATGACAAAGTACATAAATAAAAATAATATGTTTAACATACACACACGGTCTTCTTTTCCTAAAGTGGGCAAGTTAATGGCTGTGCTTTGGGTAACAGCCGACTGATATACATATTTTTTTGTCTTAAATGTAACCACGATCGACGAACCGAACCCACAACCCTGGAGCAGAAAGCCGGGTTCGCCTGCCAACTACCAACTGCGCCAAAGGGTCAGTCACAAGAAGCATGAGAAAATTACTTCGAAAATGGATATCCATCCATTATAATTTTATCCAAAGTTGAAATATATGAATAAGACTGAATCAAAAGTAAATATAACTTCTTATTCTCTTATTATAAGTTTCTGAAATATCTCCGCATCTTCGAATATGGAGAAACATTGATGTAAAGTCGAGTCGAGATGCATATTTGAAATTCTTCGGCTGAAAAATGATATAACCACGTTATACAAGTGAAATAGCGACCTCGATATCGGATAATTGCGTTTAGTATTGCTTCTTCGGTAAAATTCTATTTCGAAGTTTAATTCAAAGATTTTTAGTAAGTTTTTCCTTTAATCGACTTACTAGTGGCTTAGGTAGTGGTCAATAATTAAATTCGAAATAGATGTGGTCTAAGTAAATATTTTTCTATATTTTATTTTTATTTGATTTTCAATACGAAAATGACAATAGAGACTTTTTTTAATATTTACAAGTATTATTTAAGACTTGTCAATTACAAAGTTGTTTTCATAATTCAAATATATTTTTAGAATCCAGTGTATATAATATATATTTTTTATGTTAAAATGTAATTATGATTTTTCTACCTGAAGTCTGCTACATTTTTTATTAAAAATTATTAAATTTTATGATATAAAGGAAAAATAAAAACTAATGTCGACTGTATCGATATAAGAATAAACAGTATTCATAATAATAATAATAGAAATAAATATGAAAGGTACACATTGTATACAATCTTCAAAAAAGATATTGTCTTAACTCGTAACAAATAAAACAAATAAGAGGATTTTAGATCCAATAATCTCTAATAGCTCATGGCTAAAAGATAGCGGATAAACATAACAAATAATATGAAGGGACACGAGAATAGAATATGTATCTTATTTGTACGTAACAATTTACAACTAATTCCTTAAAGAAACTTGTTTATAAACGAAATAATTGAGAAAGAGTTAAAATTTTGGAAAGCCCCTGATTAAACAGCAGTAAATAACAAGTTCAGGAAAAACCGTCAGTCAGCGGATTGCCATCTGCTACCATGAAATTTACAAAACTTAAGAAATTCACTGTTTTGTAGATTTATGACTTTTCTATAGTTTTTTTCTGTGTCACGGTTGCAGGTTCGAAGCCTGCCCAGAGACTGTGTGTATATTTATTTATATATCTATTCTTTATAATATATGTACATTTATTACATGTTAATGCAGAAACAAGACTAGATATGATACTGCGAAAATATGAACTAATTACTCTACCGATATTAACCCTTAGGCTGTTGTGTTAATTCATCTCCGACGAGATGCGACGAAATATCAACTTGTTGTTGTACTGTAGGATTATGTGACGTAGTTTACGTCTAGTGATACTAAATACAGTTATACTTGTCTATTATAACAACTAACTGGACTGAACTGAATCAGCCTGTAAACAACCCACTGCTGGGTAATGGCCTCTTCTCCATATAGAAGGGTAACAACTTATATCGCGTTATAATATGTGTATGTGTGGTCACACATTGCGTAAAGTATTGGTCGGGTCTTGCCGTATCGTGTCGCATTGCTGCTTATTGTTTTCCGTAGCTCACCATACATGAGAGCAAATGATTTTAATACGATTATCGCATTTTTGTTATTTATAAAATTAGTTTTAAATCATAGTTATGACCATTAATTAAACAATGTCCACACATACAATACACATATCCGTATTTATCAGTAAATTCAAACTAATCTGACTTTTCGAGTACTTAATTTAAAATCCATCACGTGCGCTACGACGGAAAATATTACGAGGCAAGCGTGTCATGAATATTACGATATGTTTATTCCGCCTACTTGAAATGAGGCATTATCATGGATGAGGTTCGGAATCCATTTTAGTAATAAGATATTAAGTCTTCCTAACTCTCGTATATTTATTATACATGTTTGACGAGTTCTTGAGACAAAGATTTCGTCCTTTTGGATTATAAATAATTATACTTCATTACGTAGAACATCTGTATATCTTTTATCAAAAAGTACTTAATTGATTTTAAATAAATTAGTATTAAGTTTTGTGATGGTTAGAATATCTAAATGAAATTCGTTTTAAACATTAATATAGATTTTTTAAAACATAAAAAGTACAAACAACTGTCAAGCAATTAATTCTGTTATTTTTTTACTGATTGTTATTTAAAACTTATTGAAGTATGTAATTAAATAATAACGTACAACGGTGCTCTCTGAAGTGCCGTATTAAATGACCCCGAGGGTACAAAGGTGTAATATAGAACCACTCGTTCACAGTTTTATATCACGCCATCCGAAATTCCTGGCGACCCAAATATCTTAGCTTCTCACCCTTAACTACGACTTTACTCGCTATACTCGGATTTCGGTAATGAATTTTCGAAGATATTTATATCAATACATAAATGTACAAACGCAAAAGTTTTTTTACTTAATTATCTTAAATTAAGAAGTACCTAGTACTTAAATGTTTTGTTGTATGTTATTAACTACAGCTTGTAAATGGTACCAGAGTATTTCGTCAATCTTTCAGGAAATACTGTGTGGCTACTGTGGCTTTATTTCGTTTTATGAATGAGAGTGTCAGAAGTCAGCTTCTCACTCTCTCTTTCAATTTTCGTATTCTCGATATCCTCGTATCTGCTTGCTTAATGATGAAAGATAAAATAATTTATAATTTAAAATATTATTGAACTGAATTGAACCAACTTGTAAACGTCCCGCTACCGGGCAAAGGTCACAAGATTGGAGAAGGGTTGGAGCTTAATCCACAGCGCTGTTCTATCGCGAGATGGCGGATATTTTCCTTGCCATGAGTAACCATCGCTATCAGATGTCTGAGTTAACAAACTGGTACCGACGGCTTTACGTACGGGCACAGTGGAGAGGCCCACAAGGATAAAAATACTAATGAAAAATAAAGATTTATTCAATTACAAATATCTGCCCAGGGCGGGAATCGATACCGTAACCGCCAGCGTTGAGCTTTGACCTACTCGCGATATCAGTCTATGATAACAACCGGGACTGACAGCTTTACTTACTCTACGAGCTACGGTGAGGAGACCCACAAGAACCAAGTCCAAAAACAAATATTTGTACAAATATGAATATCAAATCCGCGATATCGGAACACTACACCAGAACGGTTGTTAAGTTTGATTATATACAAAATATTGTTTTAACTACAGATCTTTTAGTTTACTGATACTATTAAATATTTAAATGTATCCAATAAAAAGGTTGTTTACAAATAATAAATAAATAAATATAAATATAAATATTAACCAACAATCACACCACGTTAACCTAGCCCCGTGCTAAGTTCGTAAGAACTTGTGTTACAGGTAGGTACTAGGAACGGAAATAAATTTAAGATATAAATACATATATACATAAATACACATCCATGACCCGGTGCAGACATCTATATTCGTCATACAGATTATCTGCACCTGGCGGGATTCGAACCCGCGACCGCTGTGTAAAGTGTCCAGTTGCCTGACCACTCAACCAGCCGGCCGTCATTATGTTGAGTTAGACCCGTTAACTTTCTGTATTAAAAATGTTATGTTGTACAAATAACCACTATCTATCTATCTATATATCCACTATCTATCTATAACCACTATCTATGCTTCGCTGCCACTAACTGGCCAGATAAACTTTCATTAAATATAATTTGCACATTCTTTGTAAAACTATTATAAAGGAGAAGATATGTTGAAATGAGTTGAACTAAAATGACATGTTCAGAATGAAGCTACTCCTTAGAACTTAGTTGAAATATACGGAACTCTTTTGAGGGGTGAAGTCAGACCTGTCTGTATAATAAGAATGAGATAATTACCTAAGCTTCTTAGAGCTTGCAGTTTAATCTAATTTTTGTAATAGTAAGTTACTGGAAGTGGTCTTAGTATCTCTAGTCTAAAATATACATACTTTTACAGATTGAATTTATATTATATTTTCATTGATCTGTCGAAGTTATAAAAATAACTCTATCAACGACGATGACGCCTGTTCAATCCAGGCTCAGAGGTAATTGCATTTATCCTTTTAAGTCCTCTTACTATGCTTCAGATAATGCTAATTACCAATTCTTATCAAAATTTTAGGTTTTTTGTTTCAAAACAAAATAACAATTACACGGTAAACATTTTGTGAAAAAAAAACCAATTATATGTCAAATTTATACTTGAATAATAAGCACAATATTTGGTGAAGAATTATAAAGAAAAACTTAGAAATAAAGACTAAAATATCTTCTATGTTACTTATTTTGATAAAGATATTTTTCATTTGTGTAGGAGATAACCACGTAACGTAGTACGTCTGATTAAAAATTTATATGGTTTCCTACTTTGATTGAAGTACGTATCTGTAAGTATAACATTACAATAGTTCATTGAACCTTGTTAAAGAATACTTATTCAATTTTTTCCTAATATATCAAAATATACTGTACCCAAGTGGTTTTTAGCAATATCAAGCATGGCATATATGTATTTGTAAATTACGTACATCTGTGAAATACCAATTATGATTAAAAAAAGCACCCAGAAAAAAAAATGATAGTTGAATCGTTGTCATAGTTACAGCATTCTTGTGCCCATCTACATTATAAAATCGACTACATTATAATATGACGACGCGTTGGCGCAGTAGTCACAGCAACTGACTGATGCGCTAGTGGTCGCGGGTTCGATCCCCGCACATGACAAATATTTGTATAGACCATATAGGTGTTTGTCGTGGTCTGGGCGTTTTGTGCTTGTGTATTGTGTGTTTCCGGACCCCCGACATAGGATTCAAAAACCTACTGGTGGCCGTTGAGTGTGAGACATTTATTATTATTATAATTTAGTCGGAAATGATACACCTTTCATAAAACGTACAAGATAAAATATAGTAGTAATTATTTTAAATATTCGGCACATAATTTAATTATTATATGATAAGTGTGTATACGCCATTTCCCTACGTTTTGACATGTCAGACGCAGAGCAGACCAGAGTATCGGGATACGAGGTCGAAATTCCAGCACATTGGATCTACCAATTCGGTTTTCCATTCGGCTAATAATGTGCCCCTTGGTATTTTAGCTTTATCAAATTAATATATATTTATAATAACAATAGTAATACAAAAATATGAATGCTAAAGTGACTCTGTCTATTTATTTCTTAGTCATACAAATCAATTGATCGGCTACGATGAAATTTGGTATGAAGATAGTTTGGAACCAAGAAAAAAATACATAATATAAATATGAACAAGATGTGAGGTTAAATAAAAATTTTAGGGTGAAGTCACGGTTTATTTCTAGTAGGTACGTGTATAAATGATTGCCTTCTAAGTGTTATTTGCGGGTAGTAAAATAATATTTACTACTAAATCCAATCTAAAGTTTTCCACTCAGTAAACGTTGCAACCTTTAGCTCTAACGATTCAAAAGTTACACAACATTTATTCGTCAACTCCCATGATGATATATTTATTCTGCTAAAATATTTGTACATTCAACGATCGTCGTCTTCGTCAGTTCGTGGTCGAGTTAAGTTTTTAGAAAAAAATATAATCGGGAAAATGTCAAATACATTGATAAATTACGGAAAAATATATGATTTTTTAAATTTATGACTCTCATTGTAATTTTTTTTATTATCCTTTTATTCTTTGTCAAATTTTCAAAAAATAGATATTATTTAACAGAGTAGGTTCCAAATAAAAAAACAACTTAACAATACAAACCTATAGTTGAGTATCGAAAAAAACAATACTCAAAGCTCAGAGTTGATCTGCATGAGAATAGACAAGGCAAAGTTTCTCA
The DNA here is from genome assembly GCA_036937285.1 of Euphydryas editha. NCBI lineage: Eukaryota > Metazoa > Arthropoda > Insecta > Lepidoptera > Nymphalidae > Euphydryas > Euphydryas editha. Next base: position 19,101,263 of record JAUPFZ010000005.1, on the reverse strand, counting down.
TTTTCCGTTAGTTACCACGAGTGTTGTGTTCACAGCAGATAAACAGCTCATTCACTTGCGTTCCAGGCTTCGCGTTATGAATCTTACAATATCTTCTCTGCTCTTCTTTACTGAGGTAATTCTATGTTCTTACGTTACTAACTAGCTAGCAAAGAAATGGCGTATTCGATATTTAGTGCTTATTTTACACACGTGTAAGATATACCGATATGGAAACATAATTAAAATGTAGAAATATTGTTACGATATATTATAATTATATTACAAGATTTTTTTTATACATTTCACAAAATTGACCTATTTTTATTTCACTTATCTATATCTTGTACTTGTATCATAAGTGTCAGAATTATTTGTAAATGTTGAAGAAAGATAATAAGATGTTTAATTAATAAGATATATATAATAAATTACAATAAATGCAACAAATTAAAAGCTTTTATATAAAAGATCTGTTTGTATGTTTGTATGTACATATACTTGGTTTTATATAAATGTGCCTATAACACTTACAAATATGTCTGCAAATCAAATTATTTGAAAAAGTGATTAAGCTGTTCCGTTTATATGTCGGTATAACAAGGCGGAAGCATAAAAGGTCTATACCGTATACCGTGACTGCATGTTACCGTAGCTCTGCGGTAATCCACTGCAATTTTGTGCTAGTGTAATCTGAAATCGATAAGTGCTCTCCGAGGTGCGGTTTGCTCTTCATTCTCGTGCGAAAGTATTTGTCTGTCTTTATGGATATTGCGATTTTAATCCAGGATAATAACTTTTTATTATAATCGGAACTCGAGCCGCAATTATACCGATTACAGGCTTTTTCGTCTGAAACCACTTCAAAAGGAAATTTAGGAATTTAGTACCGCTTAATGGATTAAGTTTCAATCTGCTTGAATTTAAGAAAAACAATTTGTAATAAGATTATTTATTATGATAAAATAATAAATACTGTGAATTTAGAGAACGGAAATATAAGCTTTTCTTAACAGGCTTTCTTTTAAAGAAGAGGCATTTACATTAAAAACAAAATAGGATGGCAGAATGAATAAAAAAAATACAGAAAATAATATTACTTCTGAAAAGTATTTTAGTAGCAATTTAAATGACAGACATAACATGATGTTCACAAATAAAATACACCAAATTATATGCGACCTGTCCAACTATATCCTTATATACTTTTAATTTCCGTCTGCATAAATCTTGTAACTAGAAGACCATTTTTAGGGTTCCGTACCCAAAGGGTAAAACGATACCCTATTACTAACAATAAAACTTGCTGGCGCTGTCCGTCCGTCACCAGGCTGTATCTAATGAACCGTGATAGTTAGACAGTTGAAATTTTCAAAGATGATGTATTTCTGTTACGACTGTAACAATAAATACTAAAACAAACTCCCATACAACAAACGTGATTTTTAGGCTCGATATTGATAACGATAACAGGTACATGCTTGTAATATTCACAGAATATTGAGCTATATTATTCACTTTAAAAATAAATAATTAAATTAAAATTATAATAATATTTAAAGGTGGCGCCCATGCAACGGACATGATTTTTTTTGCCTTATTTATAGATAATGGTACGGAACCTTTCGTGCGCAAGTCCGACTCGTACTTGGCCGTTTTTTTTTTACATCTCGAATAAGTTGCAAGAAATTGAAAAAAGTTCAACGTAAATATGAATGTGAAAGAAGAAAATGTACAACAAAAAAGTATCTACATATATCAGACCATAATATTGGAATAGCAAACTCCGGATCTCGAAGTTGAGTAAATATTTGCTGAGCTCGTCGAAAAATAGATGTTCTTCTCTGTAATGAGGAAACTTCAGTAAATATGGAACATTTAACACGTTTCAAGGGAATAATAAAAAAGTGAAAGATTGTCATAAAAGCTTATGGTAAATACTTGTTTTATGACCTTGCATTTATGCCTTTACGTACGAGTAATGACGATTTGCATGAATCCTTTAAATCGGATGTTTTTTGTTATATATAGTTCTGAAATTATAACGATGACGAAGATGAAATACTTGTGTTTTATGACTTTGCATTTTAGTCTTTACGTACGAGTAAAAACTATTTGTATGGATCGTCTAAATCAGATTTCTTTATTTATGTTTTTTTTACATATAGTTCTGAAACATTTTGCTCATAAAATTTCATTTAGAATAGGAACCCGACTGCGTAAAAAAAACTAAAAAATACATGAAATACAAAGAAACTAAAAAGAAAAAAATAAACAAGAACAGTAGTTTAGAATGTTGTTAAAAGTAATAACTGAACAACTACACCACTGAAATAGTTTTATAATCGATACACACATAAAAAATTAATCATAAATTCTTTGCAAAATAGAAGGATTAACAGTCGAAGGCTTGTAAGTAAAACGACACATTGCCTTCAATATTTTATTTCTTTGTTTAGATATAAAATTTTCTGAAAAATTAATATTAATATTCGTATAAAAAGTGGTAATCTCAAAATATATTAACAATAGAATTATCTTATAAAGTGTTTTATTAATATCTAATTCATATGACATTTTTGCGTGACCTATTTTTATATTTTATGTTGTGTTCATTCAGATAGCGTTGATACTTGAAACACGGTTCTTGCATCGCACTTAACTTCACAATGGAACCCAAGACCATTAAAAGCGGCTTAATATTTTTACGTTACATCAAAATACGCAGTCATACATTTGGCCTACATTATTCAAACAACACTAACACAATTTTTCAATTTTATATTGATTTTAAATATGGTACATTTAACAAAATTATCTAATATCAATAACGTTTGAGACTTACTCGAAACAGTCATCTAATAAAGTCGGAATTAGATAAAATAAGTACTAAAGTGACAACCCTTACATCCCGTTATTGAATAAAGGAAGGTGCCTTTGTCTTTTAAGGAGAAATAATAGTGACTGAAACCACAGCAACACTACTCTACGAAATGGAAAAAAACACACACATGTATATCGGTACTTTTTACATAGATCAAAAATATAAATCATCCTATGATTTATATTTTTATAATAGAGACGAGTTTGTTTATTTTAAATTAACTAAAAATACAATTTAATACTCAATAAACAATCACACTATCAACTGATCTAACATACATCGAAAATTCGAAACTTAACGTGATTGCCAACGCGCGATAGTGCCTTTTTACCCGACTGCGACAGAAGGAGGGTTATGTTTTTCGAGTGTATGTATGTATGTATGTATGTATGTATGTATGTCCATTTCTTTGGCACGCCCTACAGCCCAAACGGCTGGACGGTTTTTTACATATGAGGTGTCGTTGGATTTGTCTAAATTGTAGTAGTGACATAGGCTATATACATTTTCAAAATGGCGCCCGCAAATGGCGGAATGAGGGGGGGGAGTTGAATTTTTTTTTATTACTGTAGCAATATGGGTATCAAATGAAAGCTAGTAAATTGTTTTATTCTTTTTAGTTTATAATAAGAGTATTTTACGCAGTCGGGATTTTGATTTTTTTAATTAAGCATACTTGTTAATATTATGCGCTGATTTGTTTGATAAATTAACAAAACTCTTAAACAAAGAAATATTTTAACTATCTCGAGGTATAAAATTGTCAAGTAAGTGAAGTTTAATTTCTCGACGACGTCTTGAAGTTGAAAAGAAATGCCTTATTAAAGTTATGTAAATGAAAGCTTGATATTTAAGCTTTGTTATTTTAATTATTAATATTAGTTATATCTTACATTAATGACAGTCATATATATATCCACAATAAAATAATAATAGATATTGAAGCCAAAATTTTTTTTCTCGTTATCTCTGACTGTTTGTCTGTATCTTGACTGCGCATCACGCTAAAATTACTAAATGAACTTGATCTCAACTTGGTACGATTTTAGTTCATGCTACGAGCTAAAACACTGGATATTTTTTATTCTACGCGAATATAAATTCCGCACAGATCTCTTGGGAGAAGGTTTGAAAGCAAAAATGTGTACTTAGTCATAAGCAATCAACGCGTCATACAGTTTATTTTATTCCTTATTTGTTAAAAAAGAGATAAACGTACCGTATCAGCCTGTAAATAACTCACTGCTGAGCGAAGGCCTCTGCTCCATATAGAAGAAGGGTTGGAGCTTAATCTACCGCAATGCTTCACTGCGGGTTAGTGGATAATTTCCCTATCATGACTAACGATCGTTATCAGGTATCTATGATAACAACCGGGACCGACTTCTTTACGTGCTCTTCGAGGCACGGTGGGGAGACCCACAAGGCCAACACAGAAAAAAATATTTGTACAAATACAAATATGTGTCCTGAGTGGGAATCTAACCCGAGACCGGCATTGTTACTATTAATTCTCACGGGCGCTTATCTGAAATAATATAGTAACGAATATTATTAAAGTGCTTATTATTACAGCGTACCAACTCGAACATCGATTTACTAAATTATTATGTAAGTTGACTTAAATTACTTCGAAATATAAAATTTTGATTTTTAAATGGAATTTGTGAAAATATTATAAGAAATCTTATTGATTGTGTTCTTATTATGAAATTAGAATACCATTAAATACAGATGCGATTCGCTAGAAACTTTATTTGTGACTCTTAAATATTCGGTTGTCATAGCGTATGAAATAACAGAAGCAGTGGCAGTTATATGAATATTAGAGAAAAATATAAGATAATATATCACTTCAAATTACATATGTTTATATTTTTAATTCAATGGAATGTATATATATTATTTATAGTTATGTTATTATTATTATTATTTTTTGTAAACGTTGTATAGGTGATTGTTTTCTTTTTTTAATATATAAAATATTATTATACACATACTGATATTATTCTATTTTATTTATAATTTTGTAACAAGTATAAAAACACAACTGGGTGAATTAGATTAAACCTACTTTTAAGGTAATTATTATAGGTTTCTTATGAAACATCAGTAGTAGTTAGTTGACGACAAAAACTTAGCTCCCTTCGTGACTTAAAGACACAAAGTTACAGCCTAAGCATTAATAAAGAGGGTTAACTATTACACAGTTACATATTTATAAACACTAACCGCTTGGAGTATCAGAGGTGCCCCTGGCTGTTTGGACGTGACTTGACTACCCGATCCAACCAGACCAGCTATATTTGCTTTTTTTATTATCGTATCCATATTTCAACAGGACTACCCTCAACAATATTTGGGAGCACCGCAGCACTAATGCGTGCGTGGCGGGAAAGATGATACGATATTCAATATTCCTAACGAAACTTACAAAGCCCGAGTGAATTGTTACATCAAAATACGGAATGAGAACGAATTATACGCGTTTATCTTCGTCAAGTCACTTTTAATTCGGCACACGGTATGTTCTGACAAATTTATGTTAAAGAAAATAATCGTGTTCTAAATGTAAATATATTTTTGAGTATTGATTATATATATGCAATTCAACGGGGAAATGCTGCTAATATTCTTGGCACCATTCCACGCGGACATGATTTATACCAAAACTGTTTGTAAATAATTATTTTAAGTTATTTTATAGTACTTTTTGAGTATAGTACTAAGAATACAAACAGTTTCGGCTCGTTGAACGTTGACTACCGTTCTGATGTAGTGCTTCGAGTCGCTCCGGACAGAGATTTGTATGTATAAAAAATATTTGTTTCTGGTTTAGGTGTATGTCCCTATGGGTCTTCTCACCGTTCCTCGGAGAGCACCTTTACGATGTCGATCATTACTCATGGTAGGCAAATTATCCGCCAACCGGCAGTGGAGCATCGTGGTGGGTTAGGCTCATTCTCATATATGGAGAAGAGGCTTTTTTCATCAGTGGGACTTTTAAAGACTGATACAGTTCAGAAATAAAATATTACGTATACTTTTTTTTATACTTAGTCTATACACACTTAACTATTAATTTCAAGGTATTTTAATAGAATATCTACTAAAAGACCGTTTAAAGTATTTATTACTGTAGCCAAAAAAATAGTAATAGCAGCCGCAAGTAGATAAAAGTATCTTTTTTAGAAAAGTTCAATATTTCTATTTTCTTTCAATTTTATTTAGTGAAGTAAAAAGAAAATATATCCAGCTTAATGTTGATAACATTGATGGATTGATGAATATCAGATCAGTTTTTCTTACGTAGATTTTTTAAATCATGTTTTCCCTAAATGAAGGGGAAAAAAATTACTTAATGAAAAACAAAGAGAAAATTAATCTGGTTTGAATTCCCAAACTTCGACTAAGCTGATGGTTTTTGTTAAAAGTTTTCTCTTTAATTTTGAAGAGTTGATATGTAATAGATTGCTGATTTAGCAATACGGTTGCCTCTTGTAGATATTCTTAAATATTTTTAATCTGTCATTGTATTTTTTTTTGTGTGTGCAATAAAGAGTCTTAGTAAGTGATTGTGGGTTAAAAAAAGAGTTTGTGTAATTAAACACATTTACCTCAAGAACAACTAGTCTATTTAAAAAAAAGGTCTATGTCTGATAATCTGTATATTTATGAAAATAAAATGACATAGCATATCACGCTACGAACTATAATTATGTTCTGATGAGTACACCAAGATTTCATATAGTTTGACGAGCCTCATAATACAACGCGGATTACCAGTGGTAATAGTTTATTACCCACGTTAAGTCCACTATGCACTCTTTCATAAGATATCGTTCAATTACTAGCACGTAATTGAACAATGTTTCTCCAAAACTTTCTCAAAGCGTCCAAAGTAAACTGACCCACATACCCAAAGTATAAAATCTAAATTCATATCTTAAAAACTTCCTTCCATTTCCCGAGACGGAGAAAATTAAAAGGAAAACCTTACTAGAAACCTTTTGTTTCAATTCCAAGTGCTCTATTTTATTATTTTGACAACATTTAAATGAAGCGAAAATCTACGATATTACTAACATTTTCGTATTATTCTTACGAGAGCACTGTGGCTCACAAATGTAAAGACAGAATATAACTATGATACATCAAAGTATGTTATAATGATCCTTATTATCAAATTCATAGTGACTAAGATATAGCACTAATGAATTTCGTTGTGTTCTTATGATTAAATGCGACCTACTAATACATATATCAAAATGTTGCCTTAAAAGTATTTAGGTAATTGTTATTATTTGTTGAAAACACTATATTATTTATTTTAACAAAATTTAGCGTTTAACTTTATATCGATTTTGTAATCATCTTTATAATAACATTTAGAAAATTATTATTTAAATGTAAGGTTGAATTTGTCGCAGCCAACTATTTGAAATAGTCGTTCAATTATATAGATGGCTAGCTCTTTCATGGCATAACGCCTTTCAACCGAGCGCCTAAATGTCTATTAGCCGAAGACTCGACACAAAACAGTACTGGTGGACGACGCTCAGGTGACCACTTGAGAACAGCTCGACCGAACCACTGCGACCGGACAAACTAACAACAAAAAATTATCTGAAAAATTTAGAAATTAGGATTGTATTCTTTTTATACAAACCTAATAAAAAGTTGTAAACATTTTGTTTTTTTGCTATGGATATATTACACAATAACATACATAATTAGTAAAATTAAGAATTTGTTAAGTTAAAATTAATGCATCTAATTAAAACATTGCTTATGTATTAAAACAACAAAAATGTAAACAAGTAATCACCTGTTTTTAAGAACATTGAAATGATGTTTATTAGAAATATTTATAATATTTAATTAGCTATGGTTTCAAATTTTATGATTGATGTATTTATACTGTATACTTACCGAACCGACGTAAGCGATTTCACACACGTTGTCGTTTTCACACACGTTGATGTTAAATTGGAGCAAACGCTGAAATAAATGATTTTTATCTCAATGATACGCAAAAATTCGGTATTATATTTATTTATTAAATAATATTTAAAATCAAACGGCCTATAATTGTACATAAATATTCTGATATATATTATTGTTCACGGAAAAAAGGTAAACTTTTTTTACTTATTTATTTAAATTTTACAGTCATACAGCTGATGATAAATTCGTACATAAACAGTAACTTTCTTCACTTATTATATTCGATTGCATTTACTTTATTTACCTATAGCAAAAAAATCTACATATGTAATGTAATTCACATGTAAAAGATTAAAAATAAATCTATTGTATAAAATAAAAAAACACAATGTCTAATCTCTCCTTTTTGTATAATAAAATTCAATTTATCATTGAAACAATAACAACAAATAAAAAAAAATTATTTACTTAAGTCATAAAATTAAGGGATAAGTTATATAATATTAAAAGCGAAAACTTATTACATCAACTCACATGCTTAAATATGACATCTGGACACTGGAGGAAACATATTCTTCAGAAATTTATTTAATCCATCATGATGATGATCATCATCATCATCATCATCAGCATCATCAGCATCATCATCATCATCATCTTCATCTTTGTCATCATATCAGCCATTAGACGTCCACTGCTGAATGTAGGCTTCCCCCATCGGCCTCGAGAGTGACCGCTTCCGGCGACTCTTTTTGAATCGTTTGTCCATCTCGTGAAAGGCCGTCCGAAGCTGCGCTTGCCGTTACGTGGTCTCCACTCGAGAACCTTTTTGCTCCATCGCCTGTTAGTTCTACGAGCTATGTGCCCTGTCTAGTTCCACTTCAGCTTGTAAATCCATTGGGCTATGTCGGCAACCTTCGTTAGTCTGTGGATTTCATCATTTCTGATTCGATCTCACAGAGAAAAACCAAGCATATCCATTGCATGCTGTGCGACTTGGATCTTGCTTAAATAGACTCATAGACTACGTTTCAGATCCGTATGCTGTCACTGGTAATACACATTGTTCGAAGACTTTCAACTTCAGGAACTTAGGTATGGCGGGTGAAAAGACGTTTTATTAACTTTTCGAACGCTGCCCATCCTACCTGGATTCTACGATTGACCTCTCTCTTGCAGTTTGACCTACCTAGTTAGACATTTTTTCCAAGGTAAATGTACTCGTCAACAACCGATTTTGGGTAGGTGTCCACGTTCATCTCATTCAAGGCCCACCTGTTGAGAAATTGCATCTCTTCTTTCTTTCATCTCGCGTTGTTGTACAAGCACTTCAACACTTTGATATATCGATAGTTAATGTGGCACCGCTGGAGAGACCGCAGCACCGCCCAAGTCTCAATCGAATCGAAAGCTTTCTCATAGTCCAAAAACGCCAATCACAATGGCCGATTATACTCCTGAGTATTTTGTATAATCTGCCGCAGCATATATATGTGGTCTATGGTACTACAGCCTTTTCAGAAATCTGTTTGTTCGGGAGGCTGGAAGTTATCAAACTTGCTCGTTGGACGATTCGTAATGACCCTAGAACAGTTTATAAACGTGGCTCAGAAGCGAAATGGGCCTGTAATTCTCCAAGAAGATGATATCAGCCTTTTTGAAGAAGAGCATCACCACGCTTCTGTTCCAGACTACCGGCGTTACGCCCTCAAGCAAGACGGCATTAAATAGCCTCTGAAAGGCTTTAAGTATCGTTGTTCCACCAGCATGCAGAAACTCTGACGTAATACCGTCCTCGCCCGGGGCCTTATTGTTTTTAAGCTGTCCCAGAGCCATACTAATCTCGTGCAAGCTGATGTCCGGGATATATTCGGAATAATGTCGGGTAAGCTCGGCTCTTTGATCTTCAGCCGACCTGCGAACAGGTTGGTTGACCGAGGTATACAAGTTTACAGGTATACATTGTTTAGTTATTGTAATAATATTTTTATATTTTATTTTGATTTGATAATTTTAAAATAAAAGAAAAAATATAGATTTTAGGTTTTAACATATTGACCATTTTTAAAGTTTGATTATTTTGACTATGTATAATAATAACGCCTTACGTATTTATGACTGTCATTTAACAATTAACGAACGTTCTGGTGTAGTGGTGTGAGTAGTCGCCTCAAAAGGCGGTGGTCGAGGGTTTGATTCCCGCTCGGGGCAAATATTTGTATTTGTACCAATATTTTATCTGATTTAGCTGTATATCCTTATGGTGTCGGTTCCGGTTCTTATCACAGACATTTGATTACGTTCGTTGCTCACGGCAGTTAAATTATCCGCCAGCCCGCGGTGGAGCACCGTGATGGATTAAGCTCCAACCCTTCTATATGGAAAGAGCTGGGCAAACCCAGCAGCGGGACGTTTCTAGGTTGATTCATTTCAGTTCATTAGGCAATCATATTTAATTTATAATTTGAAATTGTCTTTTAACTTAAACTTTTTTTGTACATCGACTTAGATATAATACGGCACAGTTACTTAACTATTTTTAGTATTTCAAACAATAAAATTAATGTCTACTTATTGTATTACATCATAAAATATTTGATGAAGGTTTTCTTTATAAAAGTTTCATTTTACAAAACAAATCGATTAACATATTTAATATTTCGCACTTGAAATCCAGAATTTTTGTATTAAATTTTTCTTTTGCAGATTTTGTCAAAATCCTTTCCACCCAAACGTATCTCTCTAATCTAGTAGACCTTTGTTATATAACAGAGGCTTAATAATTGTGTAGTAATAAAAAAACACATTAATTTTTTATCAGTAACACACACAGACTCTTATTTTAGTTGTTTTCTTTGAAATTATTATTCTTGCCATTTTCGTTTGATGCTATATAATAATATATTCATGTTTGTAGTTTTTATAGCTTTGCAATAAAATTAAACAAAATCTTGTTTCAGCGTTTGCTAAGATGCATCCACTAAGTAAAAAACGTAATAGAAATGTACATAAAAAATATGATTTATTGTTCACATTAATTTAAAAAATTATAAAAATATTGTAGGCACGTGAATAAGTTAAAAAATTTGTTAAACTTATGAACTTTCATTATGAAAATAGTCCTAACAAATAACAACCTTAACAGTAGATCCGTGTTACGATTATTATTAAGATGTCATTACTGTGGAAGACTCGAACCCCAAACAAACAAAATTTACCCGCAAGGCTTTTTAATTTATATGTGTATAGCGGAAGTTACATATTACTTAACCAACATTCATTTCCATTGTCGTAGAGCCCAAATGTAATTGACTACAGCTCGTATATTGGCTGACAACAACATACAATCATAATTATATGTTATGTATTTTATAATATATACATTTTTTATATGATAAGCAAACTCTTTGATACAGCTGCTTAAAAACTGAATGTCTCAGACCCATTTTAAGAAAGTCTGTTCTTAACGAAGAATACGGTTTCATGACAAACGGCTCCATAGTTACTAGCTTCGCCGTCTTTACAGACTTCATTTAGCAACGTATGGATGAAAAATTCCAATTCCAATATACAATGATTTTGAAAAAGTGTTCTAACGTGTAGACCACCAGCTCCTGCTACATAAGCTTAGAATTCTGGTAATTAAATTGAGCTTAATTCGACAAATTACCTTATATTAAAAATTAAATGTAACAGACAACGCGATAAGTAACTAAAAGATAAAGCCAAGGTCCATTCTTGGTAATCATTTATTTAACGCATAACTTTAATAATAAAGCTCCTAGTAGGTATAGTGACGTGTCCTATTGTTATAAGACACTGCTTCAAACATATACGTCAAAACAAAATATTATAAAAAAAAACAACAAAAAACCCGGCTGCGTAAAAAAGAAACAAAACAATATATTTAAAAAAAAAACTTAATCTTGAAAAGCTTTCAGAGTTAAGCCATTAGATATGTTCAGCATTAGAAAATGCTTCCACAGTTATTATATTCTGCACGACCTATGGCTTAACACTGGGAAACAAGCACACCCAGACCCGTTATTCGACGCTTTTAAAGATGATCCGAAGTATTATTTACTTGTAGCGTTATGATCAGTCGAATGATATCCTTCATTCAACATTATATTGTATTAGGAATACCTCATTTTATATTTTATATTTCTGTAATAATTAATTTAATTTGCTACTATTGACATTCATAAAGTAATTCATTCATGAATAGTATTTTACGATATTTATTATTATTCATCGTCGCAACTGTACATTATGCAATATCACACTTCTTACTTAATTAGAGTAAAATTTTACCAAAAACAAAATGTTTATTGTTATACCATAAAAACTAATAACCACTGTATAATAGTGTCAAAAAATGTTTAAATTAATAAAACTATACTAGAAAAATTTAAAGATTTAATTATGTAAACATCTCATTTATCCCCTTCTTTCAGTTTGTAACCAGTTCTCTCGCGGCGTTATCTCCATGCTCGGAGCTGTCACACCGGACTCGTTCGATACCCTGCATTCTTATACGAACACGTTCCAAGTACCCTTCGTGACTCCGTGGTTCCCGGAAAAGGTGAGACATTTTTTTAATCTCGTAGTAGGTACACGTTCCCCGTATGAAATTTTCTAGATGGGAGCCAGATTTTGTAAAATCTACTTGTACTCTAAGAAATGCCTAGTAGTTGCTAGCATTTTTACACGAATAGGTATTTTGATTTTTGGTGAAACAAATCAGAGTTTCGAATACACCGTATTATAAAATACCCAGGAAAAGTTAGATATTTGCCCATTAGGCCTCTATTTGCCCATCTACTTTACTCGATAGGACATTTCAAACCATAGATAATCTGGCATAGCTTTTAGGCTTATAAATTTATACCAAACCAACTTCTCGATAAATTAATCGTCATTTTAAACAAAATAAAATAAAAAGTTGAGTAAAGTTTACTAATATGATATAACTTACCTTTTTTTTATCGTTAAAATTGAGTGTTTATTTAGTAAAGATAGTATGTGAAACAATACACTTAAATGCCCATTAGCGAAGCAGTAAAATTAAATAACTACCAATGCGATGGACCATCATCATTATATCAGCCATTAGATATCCACTGCTAAACTTAGGCCTCCCTCATCGACCTCCAGAGCCATCGGTTTGAAGCAGCCTCTATCCAAAGGCTACGATGTGTATTTTACTTTTATTTTGTTAAATTGTAATAAAATAATAATATCCATTCAATTAAAACTCTTTTGTCTAAAATATTCCGCAAACTAAGTCAGAATATTCGTATAACATCTTATCGTATAGTCTAAACCAGAAATTGCTGTATCTAATGATTAAATGGTTTCACGAGATATATTGCTTGATCCTTAATATGTAAGCGTATTACCAGAACAAGAGGTGTATTAATTTCGATAATCTAATCTAGACAGCATGAGGATATAACCATTTAACATTCAAATATCAAATATCCCGGTATACTCGTATCAGTAATGTCTGTATTGTAATAGCACGCATACATATCACTATTTGCTATGTTTCTAATATACAAGTCCTAGCTTGTTGAACTTCGGTCTTCTGTCCTATGAAGAAGACCAGTTAGACCGCAATTCTAAACGCTCCTTTACTGCGGCTTGGCAGATAAATAAATATCAGAATTTCTTCCGAAAGGTTTTCGTGCCAAACAGCTAAGACGTAGACTCTTAGCTGTTTGTCTCTCCGACTCTCCAACTATCACATTTTTTTCATATTTACCATAATATACACTCGAATATTTTGTATTATATAAGTAATGGATATGAAATCTATACCTATAATAAATCTGTTAAAACGTCCGTTTTATTAAAACACTATATGTCAACAAGAATAAATTTTACTAGCGCGATTTAAATTCAATCAGCGCCATCTCTTATAAGCTTTTTTTTTGTACGCTTATCACGTAAAAAGTACAAAACCAATGTAAATAACTTTAATACATAAAAATTATACATAACTCACAGTAACATTTAGTTATTGTTTCATTGTAATTAAATTTAAAAATAAATATTTAAGAAAATAGAAATAGGTACCTACATGCAACGCCATCTGGTCTAACGAATCTAAAAAACTCACAAAACTTATTTTTGAGTTATTAACTTAAAAGTTTACTAAATATGTCGGATAGGAATAGAAATCGTTTTAATATTTTAGATAAATATAATTTTCAATTAATATACTTTTTATACTATTATGTTAAATTACGTTAAATGTCACTAAATATAAAAACGATATTCTACTTTCTACGATAGATGGCAGTATACGTAATATAATTTTTTGAATCACGCTATCCAAAACTTCGGCCAAAAGAATGACACTCGCCCGTATTTAAAAAAATGTTTTCCTTTTTTGGATTTAATACCTTAGGGTACTACGGTCTTGATTGTTTGTTTGTTGTTAAAATATTTGGTCGTTATTTGTTTGTTGATTGTACAAAGTTGGATGGTTATAGCTATTTAAGTTGTAATTTATATATATAAAAAAGTCGTGTTAGTTACACCGTTTATAACTCGAGAACGAGTGGAACGATTTTTATGATTTTTGTGTTTTTGGATTTGTCTTCGTCGGGAATAATACTTATTAAAATATGATATTCATCAATGAAAAAATAATTAATTAAAAAATCAGTTCAAATGTTTCATCCGTACTATCTATACATATAATAAATCTGTTAACGAGTCCGTTTTATAATCTTAATCTTAATATATAAAAGCGAAAGGTCACTCATCACGATCTCTGGAACTATAAGACCTAGAGACTTGAAATTTGGTAGGAATATTCTTTTTTCCGAGGAGAGGTCAGCTAAGAATGGATTTTACGAAATTCTACCCCTAAGGGGGCAAAAAGGGGGGGGGGCAAAGTTTGTATGTGACAACGTAGTTCCTTGGTCCAATCTTCTTCAAATTTTGCATAAAATATTCTTTAATAGAATTTATTGAAGACGTTTTTCGTATTTTATCAAAATTCATCCCCTAACGGGGTTAAAAGAGGGTTGCTTTTGCTTCGAAGTTGATTTGACAACTCAATCCGTCTATTATAAAATATTTTCCAGTCGACGCAGGTGTAGGTGATAAAAAATATAAATTTATAATTTTTAAAATTTTCGTTAAATACGCGTGCGAAGCCGGGGCGGGCCGCTAGTAAAGTAATAAATTTGAAAGGGCGTATCCATGTAAGTTTTTTCGATATATAACGAAATCATATCGTGACTGCTTTGCACCAACTTGGATCGATTCTAGCTTGGTTCCTATTTTTGCCCTTGATCACTCACATAAGCCTTAATATATCAATTCCAATAACATAGTAGATAGTAATCCATGTATAAAATAATCATACTTAAAATCGTTTCAACCAAATTACTTTAGAAACAAACACAACTGTGTTAATATTGATACTACTCTTATAATTAAATTTTAATCGCAAAAACTTTTTATAATGATTTCAATGCCATGTATAATTTTTTTGAAGTGAAACTTCTTTATCGGGGTTGGAAAGATTTTTTCGTTACGCGCCATCTTGCGTTACGCGCCATCTTGTTCTTGATTATTGCGTATTTCAGTCGTTTTTCAATAAACACATGCGCAAGGAAGATTCTGAGTGGTAGTAGATGAAATCCTATATATATAAATAAATAGTTAAACTAAATAAATCAAATATCAAATTTTGAATGCTACAAAATGTGGCTCTCGCAGGGTTTTGAACTTGCAGCTCTCGAGCGATATACGAAATTCAATTCGCGTTGGCAGCCACTGCGCTAGCAATCTCTAAGATTATTAAGTGAAATTAAGTATCATTATATAGAAGTTTGCAGTTATTGTATGATGTAATCTATAGTGAGTAGGTAATTCGAATATAAATATGTCCGAACGCAAACACAGGACTCATATAATTACGGTCGTATAAAAAGTAAACTGTTTTTTATTATAAGTTTCACTTCTTACGAGTGTACGCTAGTACGCGCAATTTAAATATTTTTTTTTTTTTTTACATATCGAACCGTTTTCACTAAAATGACCCTTATATAAAAACCTTTTCATTTTTATAAATACTCGATATTAAAACCGATAAAATCTTTGCGTCACTTTTTATCGTGAATAACTAGAATTATTTTTCTATTTGAAAATTTCTAAGCTTCTAACAATAAAATAGTCTCCACGCATATGCTATATTCTAGATATGAATAATTTTTATGCGCAGCTTTGTATGAACTTTTGAAAAGTTACTTCTTTTCTTCATTTCCTTACTTTTTTCTCGTTTTGATATTCAATCGCTGAAAGTAGAGATGTAGCTTAAAAGCTATGATAAGTTTTTACCAGTTAACGAACATCTGAATCAATGAAAAGATTTTTAACATGAATATTCCATCTAAAATTCTAAATGATTAGTGTGTTACTTAGCATTTCTGAGTTACAAACTTCCAACATACGTATACATATTTATTACTAGCTGATAGATATGACTTTATCTGCATTGCTTATTAAATGTGTGTACAAAACGACTTCTTAGCGATTTTAGTACAATTGTTTAGAGTAATGACTCCACTTCTAGACGGCTTATGAAGATGAAACCTATACCAGATTTGAAGCTAAGCCTTCATATCAGATCACAAATATAAACAGCATAAAATTTTTGTACAGTAAGTTTTGCGTGATATCGGAAGAATCAAACAGACTGATAGACATAAGAATACAATGCATGTTTATTTTGGATTCTATTGTTTTAAAAATAGACCCCGTATTCCGTTTTTAAAAATAACCTCTAATATCTGTCATGTAGTGAAATTCGATGTTTAAATTTTTTTTTTGTTTTTAAATATATATGTATATTAATTTGTAGGGCTTGACCTATCCCGTCTTCGGAAGATTAAAATGGACCTTTCTAGGCTTAGAAACTCGTGGTTTTCAAACATAGTTTATTTTTAAAGATAATAACGGGTACATACCATGATATAGTTTTTTGACAATATTTCGGACCATTTACAATATTTACATGATCCATGGTCATGACAAGATGTTTGTACTATTATGTAACCGTTGTTATCTTTAAATATAAACTATGATTGATATGATGGACTTTTATATTTCTCCAAATACCTTACATTCTAATAAAACAACATTAATATATTATAAACTAACTTCCGCCCGCGTGGCTTAGGTGTATTGATAAAAAGTAGCCTATATCCTTACTCAAACTTTAGACTATCTGTATCAAATTTCATCACAAACAGCTTTATGCAGATTAGCCATGAAACATATATTTAATACAATCTTAATAACTAAAACTACAAACATATCATCAAATTAAAAAAATAAAATAAAAAACAGTTCTAATACGACTGAAATTAAAATAAAAAATAATCTATATTTCTACTTAAAATATACTAACGAAAAATAATTATTATGCCTGTTGTACTAAATAATAAATCGCTTCGATAATCGAATTAACTGTAAGAAAAACTCAAAATGAACATAACCGTCTATACTCTATAACATCTGCCCTCACGCGTCTGCCCGCGACCCGCGTTCTGGTTGCACAGTCGGTGATCGCGTGTCATTGATTGGACCACCCCTCTACCCCGCCCTGCGCACCGCGCTGACTGACGCTCCATTCTGGCCAATCGAATTCGTGCAAAAAGAAGGTCGTAAGCGCCATAAAAAAGGCAACACTTACGCGTTTTCGCTTTACGCGTTCGTGCTAATTTTTAAACTATGTCATAATATTATAGCCAAATTACACAAAATCTTTATAAATTGTAGCCTATGTGTTATCCCGATGTTATATATTTGTAAGCTAAAAAAAAGCGAAGCTATATTATTGTAAAGTTTTATCCAAATCCTTTCACTCAATTTTACGTGAAAGAGTAACAAACATATAGACAAACTTTCGCATTTATAATATTAATAGGATGATTCATAAATTCCTTCAAAAGTAACGAACATCAATTCATACATCCACTTCTACAAAATTTTAATTTCAAAATATCAGCAGGTCTTTATTAATGTAACATAACATTAGTTTATATACATTAATCGCGTTTACAACAGCGTTATAATTTGTCACTTCATTGTTATGTTTTAATGTTTACATTATTTTTGAATAGCGTAAACTTCTATTGATATAAAATTAATACAAAATAATTTAGTTCTTACCAATCACAAAAAACCAAACAAACTTTACCTCTTAATAATAAGGAAAAATAAAAATTGCTATAAAAATGGACAATTATATAGAGATTTCGAAGATTTTTTTTAACATACACAAAACTCACCTGCCGATTCAAATATATTTATATTTTTAATAAATTTATATCTACACTAGCGGCCCGCCCCGGCTTCGCACGGGTATTTAACTAAAATTTTAAAAATTATAAATTTATATTTTTTATCACCTAACATACATGCGCCATCTATCGTATAATAGTAGAATATCGTTTTTATATTTAGTGATATAATAGTACCTATATTAATTGAAAATGATGTTTATCTAAAATATTAAAACGATTTCTATTCCTATCCGACATATTTTGTAAACTTTTAAGTTTAGCATAATAATAAAATAACTCAAAAATAAGTTTTGTGAGTTTTTAAGATTCCTTAGACCAGATAGCGTTGGCGGCGTAGGTACCTATTTCTATTTTCTTAAATATTTATTTTTAAATTTAATTACAATGAAACAAAAACTAAATTATACTGTGAGTTATGTTTAATTTTTATGTATTAAAGTTATTTACATTGGTTTTGTACTTTTTACGTGATACGTGAACAGAGAAAAACACGATAAGAGATGGCGCTGATACAAAAAAAAACACGGTATTGAAATTTATTCTTGATGATATGTATAGTGTATTAATAAAACGGAGGTTTTAACAGATTTATTATTTGTATAGATAATACATAGATTATAAATATTACACCCAGACTCAAGACGGTAATCGAACCCACAACCAAAGAATGGAAAGCAGGGTCACTGCAAACCACGCCAACGGTCCGTTAATATTTAAAACTATTCAAATTAATTTCATAAGACATTTACATCAACCCTTAAACATCAGGTACTTTAATTATTCTCCCTTAAAATTTAATTTAACTGGCGAGTCGGATAAATTATATCTAGAAAGTAAAGAAACGAATAACAAGCTTTTTCATAAATATCACGGGAATTTTCAAATCTGCGATAATCTTATTTACCTTAAAAGAGTATATTTCGTATCCTACTCGTCCAGCTATTACATATAATTTGGTTGACTAGTTTATTTTAATGGCCCCATCGAGAGGATGACAGCATTATCGATAGCATTTAATCTTCTTAAACATTTTTTAAAATAGAACACATGCTGCACAAGATTAAATAATAATAGCGTTTCATAGCCGGTGTCAATCTGCTTATCTCTGACTTTGATTACTAAAGATAGAATTTTGACATAAACTTCGTACCGTAACGTAATGGTAATGAGAGATAGATAGATTATTAAAAACCGGCTGGCTGTATATCAACCAAAACTTCCTTTTTATTATACTAGCCAACATGACAAACACATTTAAACTACTTAGGTCAGCCATACACGGACTGCTCGAGCAGTTAGCCAGTGAACAACATAAATGGACCGCTCTTGCAGTCATAGGCAACAGTTTGAAGCTGCCATTGATAACTGCTGGAGCAGTTGATACCAAATACAGCAGTTAAGGGAGGCGCACGTGACGTGGAATAAAGAGCGCTGGCGGAGGTAACTGCACGAGAGAAGTCCACAGCTCGAGCAGTTGGTATATGTGCCTAGCAAATGCTTGACCGCAGCCTGAAATTTCACCGCGCTGACAACCGCCAGAATCATGTGTGTGTACATAGAAGACTGTAGTTTCCTATGCGGTCGCAGCTTGAAGCAGTCGATACTAGCTGCTTCAATCAGCCCGTGTATGGCCAGCCTAAGAGTTCTAAATATATTATTCATAACGATACGTTAAAACGCACATTAAAACGTTAATTTATTTATGAAAGAATATTTGCATAAATTTTATATTGGTCTTAGAAAAGCTTATAAAACGTTTTAATTTTAAGTACTACATAAGTACGAATATACTTGCATGGGTAATGTACCTGTTAAAGATAATGTCTTTATTCGAAAACTTTCAACTGACTCAAACGATTTCGTAGTCTACTAAAAATAGTCTACTACGAAAATTCTGAGGACCTGGAATTTTAACACATGACTTCCTTTTGATGTTAACTCTCCGAAATCCAAATTAATATGACAGAAGTACATATATGATAAGAGAGATGCTAAATCGAAAAATAAAACTTCTATCATAAAGTATTCTTTTATGACTCAATTAATAATAAAGCATCTCCGACTCAAAAGAGGTTAAATAGGATTGAATTAGGATGGAATTTCCCCCATTCGGTGGCAGGAGCAGGTGGGTTCGCTCGTCCGTTCAGTGCAGGGGGGCACGAAAGCGCAGTAGTTGGGCGCGGAGGCGCACAAGCCACTTGACCCCTGGACCAGCTGATGTCTGGACCCAGCTCAGAGGTTTCGCTGTCTGGGGTAGCTGGGGTCCAGTGGCGGGCGGGGCGCGAAAGCGCGGTCAGAGTGTGGGCACGGGAGGTGCGGCCAGTGAAGGCAAGGTGCCGAGAAGGCGCGAAGATTTCGGTGGTGGGGCCGCTACTGGTACTTCTCTGAATTAGCAGAGTGGACAGGTCGAGTGGCACCAATCAAATACGGAGGGGCCTCCGGGTCAAGCGTCGGGGCGTCGCGGTTATATGCGCGAGCAATCGAATCCCACATACCCATCGCCTGCAGGCAGCGGGATGCGTTAATGCATTTCCTATCGTAAAAAAAAGGATGGAAAAATTGTATGACATTTTACCACTTGAATTTTATAATTTAAAGCAAAATAAACTCTACCATTACTTTTACAATTATTTTAATTAATTTGCACAAAGTTTTTATATTTGTTGCTGACTAAATGTCTCTTTGCTGCTCAAAAGCTTCTTTTTCTATCTAGAAATAAGATTTTAGATTAATCCTCTCGTTGGTCGACAGATTAGCGAATAAATTACTTACTTTGAACCTCTACATTTTTTATCCCTATTTTTTTATATTTTAAAATACTTATTTCACAATATTACATATATACATATTTACAACTTAAACTAATTATTTTCATATAATTTTAGTAAAGATCATGTCCAAGTGATATGGTGCCAAGAATACTGCCAGCTTTTATCCGTTTGATTGCAATTATGATTCTCTGGACAAAATTAATACCAGCACTCCTGTCACCTATGGAGGATTTAAGTCGTATAACATTTTTTGCACTGCTACTACAAGGTTATAATGTTTCTGCAAACAGCATAAATATATAGCTTGAAATAAGTGATATATTATATATGTGCCGTTAGCCATTTCAGCTTTTTCCGCAGGATCTTAAAAGACTCATATATATATATATATATATATATATATATATATATATATATATATATATATACATATATATATGAGTCTTCTCTTGTAATCAGTATAATTCAATCGGTTTTAATACATAGTAATGGAAAAACACGGTATGTTCTATCATCGGTATGTCTACCAAATGCACTTGTCTATATTAGAATAATGAAAAAAAAAGTTATTTCTTTACTACACAAATGTCATCTTTTTTTTAGCGATGGGAAATGTATTTACGCATCCCACCGCCCAAAGGCGACGGGTATGTGGGACTCGCTGGCTGCGAAGCAAGAATACCCACTAAAACCCATCGACCGTCTGCGCCGTAGTGGGGCGCCACGGGATCGCTCGCGCACACAACCGTGACGCCCCGACGCTTGGCACGGAGGCCCCTCCGCATGTGATTGGAGCCGCTCGACTGGTCCACTCTGCTAATTCAGAGAATTACCAGGAACAGGAAGTGGCTTGTGCGCCTCCGCGCCCAACCACTGCGCTTTCGCGCCACCGAATGGAGGGGGAGAGCGAGTCATCCCCCTCCTGCGCTTTCGCGCCCACTGCTGCTGGTTTTGTATTAAAAAATGGTTAGCAACCAATTTTTATAGGAAAGGCTATAAAAAATCACGTTACGACCAAGAAAGCGGAGCAGTGAACACTAACGTGAAGACGCACCTGTCTTCTCGTATATTAAACGTCAATTATTCATATATCCATTTGGTTTGGTCTTTCAATAGTGCCAAAATTACACGTCCGTTCTGAATATAACGTAAAAAAGAATATAAAGAAAGAGAACAAGAATAAAAAATCAATTAAATCTGTTAAAATTAACGAGATGATTTTACAGTGACGTAAACAAACGAATAAGATACTTAAAAATTTATGAACCAATGATGAAACATAAATATCAAGTGAAATGTGCATAAATTACAGTAACCGCAAATTAGTTTGGCCTTGCAATAGTATGAGACCGCAAACGGGCTGCACACGCCTTAAACTACCATTTATGAGACACCAGTGACCTACCACTCTCCAACTTCAAAACTATTACACTAATTTCAATGAAACAAACTGTGAAACTTTTCATGAATGTTAAGGTAACTAAACGTTATGTAAATTTTTGTACTGCACTGTATCATTTTATAAATATTCTACGTCATGACAACAGCTTCTTTGAAGTGATCAAGGGTGAGAGCTTAATCTGCCACGTTGCTAAATTGAACTTTGGCTATAATATATGTCACAGAATTTTCTACAAGTACTTGATAAGTGACGACCGTTCTGATATAGTGGTGCGAGTAGTTGCGGGTTCGATTCCCGCTCGGGAAAGATATTTGTATTTGTACAAATATTTGTTTCCGGTCTGGGTGTATGTCCTTATAGGTCTCCGCACCGTGCCTCGGAGAGCATGTAAAGTCGTCGGTCCCGGTTGTTATCATAGACACCTGATAAAGATCGTTACTCTTGGTAGGGAAATTATCCACCAAACATTCCAGTTTAAGGAGCTTAATTAACCCTTCTTCTGTGTGGAGAAGAGGCCTTCGCTCAACATTGGGTTGTTTATAGGCTGATAGAGTACACTAAAATACAGTACTTGAAAATTGGTGATGGTAGTGGTGTTAGGATAAATTTGAAATCTTTTCTTTTCTAATTAAAATCAATATGTTTTTCACGCAAGTTTTCATCACACCAAATTTGGTCAAGCTTACATTAAGACACAGTTAATTTAAGTTTCTTGTAATTTCTTCTATAATTCCACTAAAACTGCTATTAAATATATAGTGACTGGTTCGCTAGCCTAGCTTTCCGCTCTAGGGTTGTGGGTTTGATTAAAGTTCCTTTTCTGAATACAGTATTGATATAAGTATGTATTAAAAAATATATGTAAATATATTTATATCATTTGGCAGTATTTATTTATTATTATTTACTTTTATAGCGGTACCATTTTCATTTTAAAAGTTTGTTGTACTAAGATTCTAGATGTTAAGATCTCGGTAATTGAATCATCTTTATTAGATAAATAATCGGCGAGCTATTTCATTTTTTTTTTTTGCAATATTTGGTCAATTTAACATAATAGAAATGATTTTTTTTACTGAAGTAGCGTCACGCTGCATGCAGCTGAATGGGACGGCGCACCCGGGGAAGTTCTTAGCTCTCACTTAACACCGACGTGAAATTACGGCACTACACGTCGTGTTTCCTTCGGTTTGTGAGAGATCCGGTAGCCTATCCCTTACCTTCCCTCCACAGATCCGGTGGAACAACCCTCCCCTCTCTAAAGGCCGGCAACGCACCTGCTAATCCTCTGATGTAGCTGGTGTCTATTGATGTCGCTTTTACTTACCACCAGGTGAACCCACTGTCCGTTTGCCCCTTCAAATATAAAAAAAAATATATTTGTTTCAATTGGTTCGGGTTCAATTGCAGTGCAACACACAAACATTTGTGTGGTCACAGTGATTCGAGAGTATCAATGCTATTGAACGTAAGTCGATCTCGGTAATTGAACCATCTTTATTAGATAAATAATCGGCGAGCTAATGCATTTTTTTGCATTATTTTTGTTAATTCAAAATAATAGTAATGAATTTAATTTTTTTCAATTGCTGCGGGTAAATTACAGTGCAAACATTTGTGTGGTCTGGGCGTTTGTCCTTGTGTGTCTCTCCACCGTGAATCGAGAGCATCTAATGCTATCGATCCCAGTTGTTATATAAGTACCTAACTAGTAATTTTCTAATTTTTTTTTTTGTATTTTAATTACCTGCAACCGTGCCATAGTGGCGAAGAGTGGTGGATTAAACTCCAAGTCTTCTCGTAAATGAAATTAAAGACTTTTATGTAGTAGTAGGTCATTTTTTAATAGCCTACTTCACTTTTGAATAGCTTTACTTGTATTCATTTACTTTTTAAACAGGCTTGTATACTTTCAGGTAATAAATAAAAAACTTAACATGCCACCTTAATCCTACTAAGAATAATCGATATTAACTTAAATAAACAATATATTTTAAAACTAAATTATTAATGTAATAAAATAGAACCGAATCGATAATATAATAAGAAGCTAGTCAACACTATTTGTATTTCTGTCTGAAAGAAAAAAAATACACTTGTTTCATTAAACAAGGGTATAATTAGAGTTGTTGCTTGATTTTTGCGCCTCGGGAATTGTCAATTTCAACAAAAAAACTTTTTTCAACGTAATCTCCGCATCAGGTAAAAACGAAACAAAATACGCATTATATAAAATTGTAGGTACAGTTAAAGTGGTTTACCTTTGAACAGAGAAAAAAGCCGTCCCATCCTGGAGAGTGCCTCATCAAGGAAATTGTCACTTTGCGGCGAGGCGCTAAAAATCATTATATGCAATTCTAACCTTTATGAAGCAATATTTCGTACGGAAATAAGACATTTTTCATTTAAATTTTCCTTGCAAATTCTCTGGGAGAAACTCGCTCTTTGATTGCCTATCATCAAACAATTTTCATACGAACGTGAAATGTATAGCTTCATATTTTAAGGGTTTAAGTTCTTGGAAAGAATCAAAACGACTTATGTGTCAAGTTAAAATATATTCTATCATATTACTATTAAAAAGCTAACTGTCAATACTAAAGCTTAAGAAATTTTATGTAGAATAAGTTACTGCATTAATATAAACAAATAAAGATATTTATAATAAACTTTTGATAAAATATTTCCTTTTACTGAAAATAGTTTTGCCAGACAATTTCAATATAACTATTTTATCTAAATAAATATAAATAAATATTAACCAGCAATAACACCACGTTATAAATACATTATATACACGTCCATGACCCGGTGCAGACATCTATATTCGTCATACAAATTATCTGCACTTGGCGGGATTCGTACCCGCGACCGCTGCGTAAAGTTGCCTGACCACTCGACCACCTGGCCGTCGAATTTGAACTAGAAATTCAGTATTGCAATTTAAATTGCCCATTCCGCCCAAGAAAAATTTCACTATTTTCCTTAAATTACGGCAACTTTTCGCAAAAAAAAAAACATTATTAATAATATAAGTAACAGTGTATTAATTTTTTTTAATATATAAGTTTATCTGTATGTTACTGTTTATGTCCTAAGCGTCTTTGGAGCTACTTTTATAACCCACTTACGAATATCTTAAAAGAACAGTTACTCTAGTTACACTGTATTGTATATAATGAACTTGTGATCTATTAAAGTAATGAATACTAGACTCAATGCTCGATTAGTCGAAGATAAGATATTCAAAAATATATAAATTTAAACAAAATCTAATCACATTTAATTTATATAGTAAAAAGAAATAATAAAAAGAAAAATACTCGTATACTTGTCATGGTATCGAATTTCACACAATGACTATCGCATGGTCTAATTACGCCATGTCGACCCCCGCCTACCCTCCGGTTTAATTTATGGACTGGATTTTAGGGAACCACGTGGCCTTCCCGATATTGATATTAAACGATATAAATTTTGGATTCCAAGCTTATAATTTTGACACATGGTTGCAAAATAAGGCTTACTAGGTTATTTAAGATATTTAAAAGGAAAATAAATGATATAACATAGCTTTCGCAGAAAAGACAAAATTCAAGAAATATGTAAGAATATTTTATTCATGCATAGCTTTTAACATCACGATATGTGAGCAAGCAACGCATTGAAAAAAAATCTCTACTTTATTTTAAAAAAAAAAACTTTTCGGAACGTAAGATTTCAAAAGATACACATATTTCTACTTAATCTTAATCCGAGTCAAAATTTAGAGCCGATTTAGCACCCACCTAACGATACGACATATGTCGGTCTCAAAATCGTTCCTAACCTATTTTAAATTAGGTCCGACTCTGAATTTCTTTTTTTTTTTTTTTTTTTTTTTAATGACAAATAGACAGGCATTTGACCGCTA
The DNA here is from genome assembly GCA_036937285.1 of Euphydryas editha. NCBI lineage: Eukaryota > Metazoa > Arthropoda > Insecta > Lepidoptera > Nymphalidae > Euphydryas > Euphydryas editha. The sequence continues at coordinate 19,075,036 of JAUPFZ010000005.1, read as the reverse complement.
TCTCACCTGATGTTAAGTGAAGATGTGGTCGAAGGTGGAGCATGCCTGCCTAATAGCAGTCTATTCACTCTGGCCTTGAAGGCACCCAGGCTGTATCGTTCGGGAAAAACAGACGCGGGCAGCGAGTTCCATTCCTTAGCCGTGCGAATCAAGAAAGTATTGCCAAAGCGTTTTGTGCGCGTAGGTGGCATATCAATGACATAAGGATGGAACGATCGACCGCGCCTAGTGTCCCGATGGCGGAAGGTTGTTGGGGGAATTAGATCGTGCAATTCCTTCGCAAACTCACCAAAATATATTCTGTAGAACACCGACAGACGAGCTACCCTACGCCGATGATCGAGACTCTGCAACTTGGTGTCTGTCAGAGTAGGGTCACCTATGAGTCTCTTAGCTCGTTTTTCCACCGAGTCCAAAGTTGCCAGTTGGTATTTGGCGGATCCATCCCAAAGGTGGCAGCAATACTCCATACAAGACCGAACTTGTGCTTGATACAGTTGAAGCAGCTGTTCTGGAGTGAAGTATCGCCTGACCTTAGAGAGAATACCTAGTTTTTTTGCTGCAGTTTTTGCTTTGGACTCGATGTGCTGCCCAAAGTTCAAATTGGACGATAGCTCTACACCGAGGAGCTGAAGGGAGTCGGTAATTTCTACAGAAACATTTCGGAAAGTCGGAGCCAGGTATAAAGGGCTCCGTTTAGAGGAGAACACACACGCCTGTATTTTTATAGCGTTGAACGTGACCAGATTGGCATCGCCCCATTCGGAGACTGCCTGGAGGGCGACGTTCAAGCGGCTGACCATATCCTCTCGGCAAGACCGGATAACATCCTTACTAGCCCCCGCACTCGAAAAGTATCTGTCCGTCACTGTGCTGTCGTCAGCATACCCAAAGGTACCGGGGACGAGCAGATCATTAATATGCAGCAGAAAGAGGGTAGCGGACAAGACTGATCCCTGAGGAACACCGGCGTCGATAGCCTTTTGGTCCGACGAGTAACCGTCAAGGACAACTCGAATTGAACGTTCGTTCAGGAAGTCAGAAATCCAAGCGCAAAGGCCAGGTGGAATACCATATGAAGGAAGCTTGCTTATGAGGCTCGCGTGCCAAACTCTGTCAAAGGCCTTCGAGATATCGAGAGAGACGGCAAGTGCTTCACCGTGTTTGTCAATGGCCTCACTCCATATATGTGTGGCATACACTAGAAGGTCCCCAGTCGAACGATCCTGGCGGAAACCGTATTGCCGGTCGCTGAGGAGATCGTTACCTTCCAAGTGGGCCAGGAGTTTGTTGTTCAGTGCACGTTCCATAGTCTTACAGAGTATGGACGTGACCGATGGGGCGGTAATTGACAGGGTCTGCACGACTACCTTTTTTGGGCACAGGCTGCACGTTGGCAAGCTTCCAAGACTTCGGCACTTTGCCAGTCTTAAGTGACAGGCGGTACAGGCGTGTAAGAGGTGGAGACAACTCAGGGGCACATGTACGCAGGACTATCGCTGGTATACCATCAGGTCCGCTGGCCTTGTTCACGTCTAGAGTTTGCAGGATTTTAAGGATCTCTTTTTGGCGTATGCGTACTTCAGCCATAATACAGTCAGCACGAGTTGAGATTGGTGGAGCTTTTCCTGCAACATCCAGACGTGAGTTCTCAGCAAAAAGAGATGCAAACAAATCCGCTTTCTCTTTTGCAGAATGGGCCAGTGATCCATCAGTCCTCAGCAATGGTGGAAGTGACGGCCGACAAAAGTTAGATTCAGCGGCTTTAGCCAGGGACCAAAACGCTTTGCTCCCAGAAGGATAAGAAGCTAGTTTGGCCCCAATGTGGCTGATATGGTTGAATCTAGCCCTGCGTAACGTCCTTTTACATGACTTGGCGGCTTGGTTAAAAGCTTTCTTCAAATTCCGAGAATTCGGAGATTTGCGCGCTCGAGCTTCAGCCCATGCAGTGTATGCCGTCCGTTTTTTGGCTTCTGCACGATAGCAGTCCGCATCAAACCAAACCATTCCGTACCCTGGTGTATAACCGCGGCAATGGCTTCAGCGCAGCTCGACGGATCATCAGAAGAAAAGCATATTTCTCGCCAAGGATAGGACGAGAAAAAGTGACGCATCTCATCCCAATCTGCTGCCTTGTATCGCCACACCCGTCTTAAGTCACATGGGGCTTCTTCGGGTGGGGAACAAACGGATATAGATTTTACCAGACAGTGGTCAGAAGTACCCAGTGGTGCAGAAACTGTTATTGAGTGACTGTCTGGATCGGTTGTTAAGAATAGGTCTAAGCAGTTGGCAGTATGAGAGTCTACGTCTGGTACCCTGGTAGCACAGTTTACAAGCTGGGTGAGGTCTATCAACAAGGCTAGTTTACGCACTTCTCTCCCAGCATGGTCGGTCACCTGGTATGGGTACAGCCACTCCTGGTGGTGGGCATTGAAGTCCCCTAGAATGACTAACTGTGCCGAAGGGTAACGCTCTCGAGCCTCATCCGCCGTTAGGGTAAGATGGTCACATAACTGAGTTGTTTCCACGTCTCCACTGTGCGAACGGTAGACACAGGCATACAGGATTTTCTCCTGTCCTGTGTCCACCAGCACCCATAGGATGGAGTAACTGGATGTCTCAAGGTGCTTAAGACGTTTGATGCAAATATCATCACGGACGTACACACAGACTCCGGCATGAGGTATGAACCTGTGCTCCAGAGAATACCCGGGGTAGCTGAGGTACGCCGTGTCAGCCGGACATTTGATCTGCGTCTCAGTGAGGAACAGCAGCTGCGGTTTTTCTGTTTCTAGGTGGTGGTGGACAGATTCGAGATTAGAGTGCAGACCTCGGATGTTAGAGAGGTGCACTTTTAATGGGAGGACGTGCAGTCGCTGTGTATACCTTCTTTTATTCTTTTGTGCATTCACTCAGAATAGGTGCTGGGGAGCGCGAACTGGGCGAGGCGGCACCCTACCTACCAGATGTCAAACTCAACACCGCCGCACGGAGGGAGGCTGACGCGAAGACCGCGGGGACGCCCGAGCCCCCCCAGAATGGCTACCTGGTCCTCCCTTCCGGTCGCCATCCGGCAAGGTAGATCATTCTGGGATTTTTCGTCAGGTGGCGGGGCAGCCTTTCACAGGTGGCTACCCTGCTACTTGGGCCCCCAACTTCCTACGGTCGGCTAGCGGCGGCACCGTGCCTCGGATCCCGCTACCCTCCGAAGCCAGGCACCCGATGCGGCAGTGATAAGCAGACAGAATCGGTCACATAGAGTGCCACAACTACCCAGTCACATCCCCCAAATGGCTGCTCTGGGACCCGCCCCGGAACACGGCAGTTTCCGTTTGGCGGCGCGACTCTACCCAGAGGGTGGTAATCAAGCCACGGCCGAAGCCTACCACCGCAAGAATTTTGTCGGCTCTTACGACAGGCCTTCTTACCGGGCCGTAGGAAGTCTTATTCTACTGCCCGTCCCTACACGGGGAGAAATTTCGACTCGGATACTTTGAATTTCGACTCTGAACTTCGACTCGGGTACTTTGGATCCCTTTTTTTTAACGACGGGTAATGCATTTCGAGCAATGTGTGGGACGCGCGGCCGGACGCCAGGACTGCACGTCAGTCGTGAAGGCCGAATATCCACTAAAACCCATCAATACCGTCGGCGCTGTATCGGGGGTGATCACCCTCCAGAGGCGCGAGAAATAAATTTATTATTAATAGTGGTGACGCTGTGTTTCTCCTTTATCGTCGCTTGGATATAAATGCGTATACTCCATACCTTTTAAGTTATTCACGTCTTCCGCTAGCCGGTAGACGTTCGGCTTCCTCAGAGACCCCCGTTATTTAAGTTTTTTTTCACTAAAATCTCATGTGTACAAATAAGGGGGGGGGGGGGCTATATTTTTCAATGTGCCGAAAGTAGATTTAATTTAGGTGAAAACCGCGTGAAAATGTAATGAAAAATTACTGAGTTATTGATTTTCAAAGATTTTAGCCAGTTTTAAGTTACGTAATTCGATTTCTAATTTGACTTTTTTATTTTAAAAATTAGAGGGAAAATGAATGTTTTTATCAATATATACGTGTAAAAAAATTAGTTTTGACAAAGTTTCACGGTTCTATGTTGAAAGAGGAAACCGTGGGGGCCCTATGCGACTTAATTGTAGTAAAACAACTTTATTGATGTAGTCACCTCTAACTATTGTTTTTATTTAAAAAAAAATATATGTGAAAATTCGAATTTTGGAGACGGAGCGACGTTCTTGGTATCGTTATAATTGAAAATTAGTAAGTAGTATTAAGTAGATTACTTTAATGCAATAACTTTATGGTGTCGTCGCTTTAGTTTTAGAATTATATGGCGTGAAAGGGGACAAAAGTGGACGTGTGTGGTCCGACAAACAGTAAAAGTTTTTTTAGAATGAATCGGTGAATTTTTAGATTATTTAATATATATGTAGATAGAGGGAAGAGAAATGTTTAATTTGGTTTGTTCATCGAGCTTTTATCGGATTTTTATCGAGCGGTTTAGAAGTTAGCCGCTCAAAAGTCACTGCACTTATTAAAAGTACTACAGTTCTCCTTTTCCAAAAAATCAGAAATTTCACACACACATACACAATTAATTATTAACTCTAAAAAAATCTGGGGGTCACCACGACAAATCGGGTGCCGCACAAACTTTTGTGTCTTAAAGATGAGATTTTTACACTTTTTACTTTTTACTTTTACGTGTTTTTAATGTCTTAAAATTCGGTTTTTACATTTCGACGTTCAATATACCAAAATATAAAAATGAAAATGATAAAAATCTAAGCACATTAACAATTTTTAGCGATTTTCTTTACGAAGCGTTTGATTTTCGCTACATTCTCGGCGCGGTCGCAGGCCAGACTCTCCTAATATAATAATAGGTGGAGTCCCCTTATTATTATTTTCCCGTTATTATTTTATTCGAATCAATAAACAATGTTTATATTTTTAATATTGTCGGACTTAAAGGTCCTAAATCGGACCTCCCGATGAAAATTAGGACCTCAGGGTCTAATGTAGGAGCTAGTCAGACTACTGGGCTCTAAATCGGTTCTATTTTGGACTTCTGGGTTCTAAATCGGTTCTATGTCAGACTTGAAGACGCTATGTCGACTTTTAATTTCGACTCGGGATTCTAGATCAACAAATAATGCATGAGCCGTTTTGGCTAAAAAATAATTCAAAATGTCAAAAACAGCCTCTTGGCATAATAAAAATAGAAAAGTACAGGTATATTGCAATCTTAAATGATATTTATCCAAGCCCGAGAAACGCGAAATTAATAAACAAATCTCTTTTCAGCTGATTAAACTCTTATCCGACTGACATCCAAGAATATAACAGAATTTTTATTACTTTCTTAGAAAGATACAAAGCGTTTCGATTCATTTCATTCAAAAGAGAATACCTTAAAATGGATCCAACCTTATAATATTAAGTTCGTTAGCGAATTTCGGAATTATCTAGAATCTATTCGAAAGATATTATTAAATTAAGTAATAACTGCTTTTGTCTGTGACTTGGTTCGCATGGAATCTCGTCTCGCCTAACACTTTTGTAAAATTCCTTCCTCTATATGATAAGAGATATAGGTTTTTACCATATTGGTCTCTATTTCTATTATTTTAAGAGTCACATGCGCATCTAATGCGATCCAATAGAGAGAAAATCGTTTCTCTTTTATTGTACCGTTTGCAATAATAGCCCGTACTTCTGTATTATTTTATAACAAGTATTGTTGGCCTTTTTTATTTTATCTAATGATTTATTTTATTTATAATTGAATTCAAGTTTTTGTCACGTTTTATTTATTTTTTCATAGTAATTATTTATTATAATGAATTATTATTAGTGTATATTTGTGTATCAAATGTATTTTACTATATTGATGTAGATAGAAACTTATAATATAAATAAACGTAATTTTAGTGTTTAATTGGCATAGCATTATTATAGACAAAAAGGTATATAAACATTATTTTTAGGACAAGTACCAAAAGGGTGAAAATTAAACATTTTCCACCATATCCTAAGACTAGTAAATAAAGTTTAAAGTAAGTAAACTAAGTAAATGTTATTTCCAAGACATAATACAATTAATATCGTGCGTAGGTGTTTTGTCATGCTCGGTGATTCGCTAGTTCATGGGCTCAGTGTACAACTGAGTTAAATTTTAATTTAATTCAAGTAAGACCACTACCAAATACAAAAGATTAATATTTACTTATTGTGTTTATTTACAAAATATTTCAAATTCGGGCCTCTAGATTGATAAACATGTTAAAATATGTATTAAACAATGTTAGATCATACGGTCATACGACCGTTCTGGTGTAGTGGTGCGAGTAGTTGCGTAAAAGCCGCGCACCGGCGGTTGCGGGTTCGATTCCCGCTCGGGTCAGATATTTGTATATGTACAAATATTTGTTTCCGGTTGGTATGTCCTTGTGGGTCTCCTCACCGTGCCTCGGAGAGCACGTATAGCCGTCGGTCCCGGTTGTTATCATAGACACCTGATAACGAACGTTACTCATGGTAGGGAAATTATCCGTCAACCCGCAGTGGAGTAGCGTGGCGGATTAAGCTTCAACCCTTCTTCTATATGGTGAAGAGGCCTTCGCTCAAGAGAGGGTGGTTTATAGGCTAATACAGTACAGTACCGATCATACGGCCTGACATCAAAATAAGAAACAATTATAACGAAAGCATAGAATTTATCATGAAAAAAATTATTGAAATTTTGATGTCTTCTTTGAAAACCATTTATAATTACTATAAGAGTGTGTTTCACTGGTTATTGAGAAAATTATTTGACGTAAAATACTATTTATTAAAAGCTTATGATATTTTTTTTTTCTTTTTTTATTATGAAACTAATGTATCAGGCAGATATTTCTATTCGCAATCTGTGAATCCAAAATTCGTAGTATATTATACTCGTACTGGAAGTGAAATAACCCCAAGGTCTTATTTTACCTCTTGCTAATAAAACCTATCAATAACTTATGTACGCGATAAACTGTATCAGCAAGCGGCGAAAAAGACCCAAGTAATTCTACTTTGAAATTAACATGTCTAAAAAAATCGTTCTAAAATAATACAAAAAATACGTTCAATTAATTTTATCCTTATTTAAAGTATGATTAATTTCAGGTGATACCCCCATCTGGACTTATCGACTACGCTATCAGCCTTCGTCCCGACTACCACAAAGCTGTTATCGACACAGTCACTTACTACGGCTGGAAGAGCATTATTTATATCTACGATTCTCATGATGGTAAGTTTTATTGTAACTGGCTTATTTCATATATAAGGAAAGTAAAAAAAAAAATTGACTTAACGTTGAAATAAGAATGAAAATGGTTTCACTCCAGGGAGAAGTGTACGGGATGAGTTTCCATCGTTGAACATAGAGGCAAAACTTTGCCATGAAAATATTAATTATTACTATTTTAACGGATAATGAAAGGCGACTTAACTTTTTAAATTACAGTACATACGTTTTTAAAATTATCATAATCTATTATTTTATGCTGGTATTATTAAACGAAGTTAATTAAACGGAATATAATATAATGATTAATTTTCTGAAATTAAATAATCCATCCATTTGAAAAGGTCTTTAATAGGCCCCTGACTACCAAGCCGAAACCGATTTTAACGAACTTTTCAGGCACTTATTTAAGAATAACCACTATGTTGTTTATATTCGACAGAGGTGGAACACAAACCAAATTTTTATTAAAATGTAAGTAAACGTAAGGTTAATAAGGTACCAAAAATCAAAGATATACTTACCTACCGTATACCTACTACCTACTATACCTACGTATACTTACCACTAGTAACAGCAATTTACGTCGAAGAAGAGTAAGAAACGTCTTAAGTTGCTGAGTAAATGTTATTTTAAAGACATAAATAATATGTGTTCGCATTTTGTCTCGGTTATGCGCTAATACACTTAATATAAAACGTATAAAATAGTAGTAATTATAATATGTAAATAAGAACAATTAATGTTTCTGTACTTGGACTTTAATGTGTAACAAATGTAACGTGATCCAAGATATGTTAAATAGTAAAATTATGTATTATATTATTACATAAAATCATAAATAATATTCCTCCTTTATACGTTTATAGAAAAATCTGCGATGGAATATATTATCTATCTTTTAAGAAAAGCTTACTCTACCCATTCTAACTTCGCTAAGAAAGCTATTTAGATGGATATTAAATATATTATTTACCTTAAGAATTACATGCACATTACAATAATCTTTTACATCATATAATTTAAATAGATATCTTATGTGTTTGTATAATTGTAATAAAACGAACGCGCGCGAAAATAAAATTCAACCGCGTCTCACACCGATGTCCGTCATCTTGTCTCGCTTGAACCCCGTAAAAAAAGTATATCACTGGCGACCGTGTGTCTGTGTTAAACATCTTTATATTTATATTTTATATTTATATCATAAATAAAGTAATATTGTCAATTAAAATATTCATAAAGTGAATAATTATGTCGTACAGATAAAACTTTATACCGTATATGAATATAAAAGTTATTTCAATTTGGTTCGGTTGCCACTGATTGATATGTTGCTGTGGTGTCGTAAATATAAATTTATGTAATGAGCAAAATGACTAATGTCGTACAATTAGTGTAAAAACAAATAGGATTATTATACAGAACAGTGAGACCAAGGAATGGTATCCCTTAAGTCCTATATCTTAAAATTAATAACGTTTTCTTAATCTTTCATTCTGTCGTCCTAGTAATTGTATTATATTAATAAAAAATATAAATTAAAACTATGTGAAGTCGAAATCTAACAAAAATTATAATTTTCTTAACTTAACCTGCCTCCTTTACTCAACTCTGAGTCTATATTAGCTCCATTAGATATTAGAATATATCCATTAGAATAAATATTATGCGCTGGAAAATACAAAATTTGTAAAATCGCATGTGTCGCTGACAAATAATTTTCATTCTACCCAAATATTGTAGTGTATGTTAATGTATCAATTTGAAAATACATATGTTAAATCGAAGGAGTAATTATAAACTACTGTTTGTATATATGTATGTCCGTCTATGTGTATCCAAATTATTCTATCCTCAATCTATGGACTTAGCAGTTTTACGCGTTCATTATATTTGTATTACAGGTGTTAAATGTGACGTGTGGATTTTTACGTTGAGTTTTAAAACTTGTATTATATATTTCAGTTAACGGGAAAAATAATGCAAAGCCAATCATTTAGCTTTATTATATTGCGAGAGATTTTAAGCAAAATGAAATATTGAAATATGTGGTGCTAATTTTATTTCTTTTATATAAAAAAAGATTTAGGAGAAACGTTATTTGATCAATGTCATAAGTACAACAGCGCACACATAACTTTTAAATAAATTTAAATTTAGTTTGTCTAAAAACAACATACCTAATTAATTTAAATTAAAAGGACTTTAACATTCCTTAGAAATTCAGTAAACTTCTCAAAAACAGTCGGAACGTAAATTATATAACAAATAGTAAAGAATTTTATTTCCACAAGACTGATTGAATAGCGACAAACAGTTTTCGAAGGCAGAGTTATACGGATTTTCTTTTTTTTTTTACATTTTTATTTGACTTTCAAATGTCTAAGACCTTAGATCGTTATTTTATCTTTAGGATTCTATTTTCGAGATTCTATTTTCACTTTAAATCTTATCTGAAAAAAAAAAAAACACCATTAAAAGCAGGTTCGTAAATTAATAAGATATGTAAAATAGAGATGTTAATTATTTGAAATACAAATACAAAATGTAAAATAGTTATTTTTAATTTTAATCAAATTATTATTTTTATTTTACATTTGAAATACTTTTTTAAAAATATATTTTGTATTTTATTTGAAACACTTTATATAAATATTTATTAATTGTAAAATACTAAATAGTTTTGTTACATTTTTTAATTCATTTTTATTATTTTTCATACTTCAGTCAAAAATTACTTTTTAAATTTATATTTGTTCGGGTGGTTACCGCGTTTATAATTTTATTGAGGTCCCTATATTTCGGCAATGTTTCAATCGTCATAATCACAGGGAGACTGACGTACGGTGATTGTGGATAGTGGAAAATCAGAAAAATCTGTCTACCCTCTTTCTTCTTCGTTTTGGTCGACTAGTTTCGGCACACGGACGCACTTGTTCACTACGGCACACCATACTGACAGTGCCTTTTTGGACTCTGAGCACCGATACCGTGACGCACTTTCACACAAACTAATCCAAAATTACTTTATTTATGAACGCACTGATCGTGATGCTAAATTTGTTGCAACTGTCTAATCATGAAAGGTGTGCCCACACACACATTACATTTAATAGCTTCAAAAGATATGGATAAGGCTAGATCCCGAAGTAATTCAGACAAAAAGCTTTATTACTTAGCAAAATATCAAGCAGTTTGGAATCTATGTTTAAAGTCTCCTAAAGCCTGTGAAATGTACGTAAAATCAATTGGAAAATCCACTAATTCTCCATGTCCAACATAAAGGAATTCATACTATAATTGCATTCAAGATCTACTACTACAGTAAGGGATACCCTAAGTGATACTTTAAAGAAACTACGGTTGGTCATTTTTAGAAGTAGAAAGAGATACTTACTACGGATATTTATACCAGAACTAATGAAAATGCAAAGAATTCTACGCAGTTTGCAAATGGATTACTCTTGATATTATGATGTACTGATAGATGTTATTAAAGAAAGTCTTAATAGGCATTTTGAGAGATTTTATAAATTATTGTAGCCAAAAGCAAAAGATGGTATAATAGCATCCGTATCTTATCCATTATTAAACAATACATTAAGGAAGTTTCAGAAGTGAGAAAGATAAAACAAGAAGACGAAAAGAGTTCCCAAGTCCAACATTCTGACTCTAATATAAAAGAAGGAAAGGTCTGAATCTTATTATATGTTTGTCGAGGACTCTGATTCTTCAACAGCCAGTGATAATTCCAATAATACAATAGATCTGGAAGTTCTGCGCCTTTTGAACGACTATTTTCATTTGGTGGTATGAATATGAGGCCCCATAGACGGAACATTAAATATGAACTCTTTGAACAAATAGAGCCGCTTGAGTGTCCGGGCAATGACCTTTTAGTTTACCAACTGCACAAAACTGCCCAAGGCCTCTCACATTTTGTTACATAATTTCCCACCGGTGATAATATACGTTAATCAACCTATAGTTAACAGGTGCTCTTCGCGTACTAATAATAAGGGTATATAGCCATGGCGACCATTACTTGACACGGACGCTTGCGGTTATTACGGTTAGTTTGTAAACTTTTCACGCTTTGAAGTGGAGTGATAGTGTTAAAATCAGATAAATAAGTAGAAAGGTATTTTATTTAGAAAACCTATTTAGAAAATACGTAATTTTGCATTTTGTATTTAAATACTTTTTTAAAAACTATTTTGTATTTCTAGTTGAAAATAGTAAAGTAACAATGCATTTGCATTTTTTATCTAAACTATTTTTCACATATCTGTAAAATATATATCTGTCTTAGTCTATATTTAGCCACTATAATACTAAACGTGAATAATATTTTATCGTTTTACAAATAGCCATTTCTTCACTATTACATTTAAAGTGGTAACGTGGTGACATTAGTCGAATAAATATTACCTATGCGTATTAAAAATATTTTCATTTGAAATTTTAAATAAAAGCCAACATCCATTTTTAGTTTTGTGCTGTCTTATTTCATGTCAGCGGTTAAGATAGCGTGATGACCATTCTGATATACTATTGACGAAAGTTCCATTAACGTCGCGGGATCGATACCCGCTCGGAGTGGATTTTTGTATTGTTATAAATACTTGTTTTTAGTCTGGGTATTTTTCCTTAATGATACAGAAACAAGAGAGGTTGAGTTCGAGTATTTGTTCTTGGTAGGGAAGTTATCCGACAACAACCAGTATGATACGTGGTGTATACAGCTCTTGCCTTTTTTATATACATATTAAAGCGAAGTTTTTACCAATCCGTTCTAATAGGAGTTTAATTGGTTTTTTACCGTATTAATTTTGTTATAACATATAAGTTATTAAATGTTTGAATACTTATAAATGAATATAACAATCTTTATTATAGAGTAGGATTTAAAGTTCACGTATGCTTTAACTTCGTCCACTCGCGTTCCTCTGGGCACTACGGGTAAAGTCAGCCGCAAATCGCCTGCTAACAATACAATAACTCCTCCAATTTGACAATTATTATTCCTAATATCTTGTAAAGATCTATTTAGGGCTTTGAAACTTCCTTTATGAGCCATAGTACTCTTATCCCAAACAATTAATTTCGTTTTGCATTTCTTTAGGTATATTGCAGAAAGTTGATTCGATTTGAATAAAATTAAAAAGAAGTTTAAACGCGGAGTGTGCTGTTTTAACGCTTTTCAGCAGCGTGGCAGCAATTTTGAACAATGCGACCACTAAGGTGATATCACGAATGCTTCTCACTTTGGCCAACAGTAAATTTAATAGAAAAGTCTTGCTTATTTCACCAGGAGCATCCAAAAAAAGACGTATCACTAATACCTACACCTGCGTCGATACTGGAAAATACTTTATAATAGACGGATTAAGTTGTCAAACATGTGCCATAATAAAATGTAATTTAAATCAAAAGCACAACTGCTTAGAAGTTGATATCAATACTCCTTGTATTAATATCAACTTCTAAGCAAATAACATTATTCCCCCTTTTAACCCCGTTAGGTGATGAATTTCGATAACATACGGAACACGTCTTCAATCTATTCTGTTAAAGAATATTTGTGGAAAATTTGAAATAGATTGGACCAAGGAATCACGTTGTCCCACACAAACTTTGCTCCCCTTTTTTACCCTCTTAGGGGTAGAATTTCAGAAAATCCTTTCTTATCGGATGCCTACCTCATACAAAGAACACACCGTCCATATTTCAGGTCTCTACGATTAGCGATTTAAACTGTGCGTTGATCCGTCAGTCAGTCAGTCAGTCATTCAGGACAAAGTATTTTATGTGTATAGATTACATATAATAAATAAATAAATAAATAAATATTAACCAACAATCACACTACGTTAACCTAGCCCCGTGGTAAGTTCGTAAGGACTTGTGTTACAGGTACTAGGAACGGAAATAAATTTAAGATATAAATACATATATTAAATATATACATAAATACACATCCATGACCCGGTGCAGACATCTATATTCGTCATACAAATTATCTGCACCTGGCGGGATTCGAACCCGCGACCGCTGCGTAAAGTGTCCAGTTGCCTGACCACTAGACCAGCCGGCCGTCAATATAAAACAAATACTATACTTATACGATTCATTGACCTTAACATCAGTCAAGAATATCATAGTGTATAACTATGTAGTACAAGGAAGACATCTGGATTCCTTAAAACGAAACGTAACAACAGCAATAATAACGTGAATCATAAAATGAAAACAAGCATATAGCGCTGCGTCCTATAACAGCCGCCATTACGAGTGAAAGGTTATAAAAATGAAGAAGACTTTAAAAGTAAGGGCAGATACCATAATATACATAGATGTCATTGTATATTTCATTATTATGTTTATACATATATACAGTAAAATCCGTTTATTATGACTCCGCCTATATTGACCAACCGCCTATTATGTCGTAATTACACATCTAAGTTTGATTTTAATAATAAAAATTATTTGTAACAAATTCGGATATAATGAATTCGCTTACAGTGACATGTCGCTTAGTATGACCCATTTTAAATAAATTTTGTTCGTTTATAGTGACCGACATGATTCTTTACACCTTCGGCAATGTGCGTTGTTTGCCGACGACTTTCGGCACGTGCCTTGTTTTTGTTTTGAAAATTCAAAATTTAGAGGTGAGAATTGTAGTGAAGGCAAGAAGCTGATGTCCCTTACCTTTGTGGTCACGAAACCTAAATTCAGATTCTTTAGCAGCACCGAAAAAGTGGGAAGATTATATTGACATCGATAGCGCTCTCCTTACATATGAAGGACCCACCGATGAAAATATCGTACAGAACATGAATGCTTAGGAACAACTCGAAAGTGATGTAGAAAAGGAAGTCGATGAAGAACCATTACCTACCGCAGAAGAGGCATTAAAAGCTGTAGAATTATAATTACGATTTGTTCATAGTAATATTGAAAATGATAATTTTACCATGGTAATGTTTTCTATACACAATATTATGTGTGTTGTAATATTACAATAAAATTAAAAAAAAAACAAAAGCAGACAAAAATTACAGATTTCTTAAGTTAAAAATTAAAAATATACATACATGTAGGACGTTTAATTTTTATTTTGATTTATTATGCTATGTTTCTCTTTTAAAATAAGTATGTACCTAAAAATAGTTCTTTTTTTTTTTTCACAAAAATGCTTTGTATAAGGTCCGTACGTAGTACGTATATGCTTGTTTTTCAAGCATTCGCGCAGAATAGAATTATCAAACTGATTTAAATTATAAATATACGTATATAAATAAAAGAGAAATGCTATAGAACGTTCCGTAAAACAAAAGATAAACTGCCACTCTGATAAACACTTGTAGGCTATGAGAAAGTCTTCGATTCGGTGAAATATTGGAACTTTGTATTCCAGTCACTACAGAAACGCCAAACCGACTATCATGCAGGAGTTGAAAATCCTGTATGAAAATTCTACAAGTTTCTTCTTATATTTGAACAAATTAGAGCTTCAATCGAACTACAGCAGTGCAAGAGGGAGATGTAACAACCCAAAGTATTTTATAATCTCTAACAGTAATGACAGAAAAAAATGATAATATTTCGGCACTCAATTCTCACTTCTTTTATTATGAATATGTTAGTTAGCGAGCCTAAATGTATGTATTTTTCAGAGTACAATAGAATAATTTTGTACACAATAATTCCACTGGATTATTTTCCGCGAATATTACTGAAAAAGCTTTTATCATGTATTTTATTATGGAACAATTTCACTAGCAGAATTTTTGATTTTTTTTTTATTAAGTATGTAAATGTTCTAGAAAGAGTCAATATTATTATTACTGCATTGTTTTGCAGCTTTAAGAATCATACTAAATATTTACGATAAATAAGAATGAATGTATATGTTATGTGGCCGAAATATAGAGCCACAAAAATACAGCAGAGACTTAGCTCGTGCTTAGCGCCTTTAACCCTTAATAACAATAAAATTCCACTTATACCCACAGGGGGCATATATAACTCAAGTTTTTAAGGTAGTTCTATTTCACTCATAACAACTTTATATTATAATTTTATAAATATAAAATGATGAACTATATAGTAGAATATAATAAACTTTGTACTATAGAATAATAATATTTATAATCAATGTCTATTGATGTATATAGAAATCTTTCAATCGTTTCTTACTAAGGAATTTATATCATAACTTCAACGCTAAAAAATTGTATATGCAAATATGTACTTTGTATATTTGACATAAGGGTGACATTGGCTTATAACATGTAAAGTAAAAAATCGTTCCGAGCATTTCGTTAACTACTGGTATTTTGTCTCTTTCTTACGAGAGTTGCCTTAAATCCATGGTAGAAAGAGATGCAATCCCTGTCGTAGTTACGTTTTTTGAGTGCACGTCAGCATTCCAGTTTGTATATAAATTCCTTGTTTCTCACATATTTAGATGGCGCAGTCATGACAGTTGTCATGATGATATTTAGTACACTCAATACTTCTTTTTTAATCTTTCGATCCCGGGCATTTTTCCTAGGTACCTTATTAATCTTATGAATGGATAAATATGTACATGGAGCTACCTATTTCAGTAGAGTCAGGTAGGAGCCAGGATAATAGTTATATTTTAGATCTAGTTTTCCTTGCGGTAACCGACGGAGACGAATAGTCCCGACCTCTTTTTTGCCGAGGTGTTGTTAAAGGCGAATTAGACCTTAGTGATGCAAACACTTCATCGTTAATACATCTGTACTGTAAAAAAAATATTTTCATCATTATTACGGATTATATTATTATTTTATTATCACAATATTATTATTTTGACGGCCGGCTGGTCGAGTGGTCAGGTAACTGGCACTTTACGCAGCGGTCGCGGGTTCGAATCCCGCCAGGTGCAGATAATTTGTATGATGAATATAGATGTCTGCACCGGGTCATGGATGTGTATTTATGTGTATATATATATATATATATATATATATATATATATATATATATGTATGTATCCGGGTCATGGATGTGTATTTATGTATATATATATATATATATATATATATATATATATATATATGTATGTATGTGTATATATGTATTTATATCTTAAATTTATTTCCGTTCCTAGTACCTGTAACACAAGTTCTTACGAACTTAGCACGGGGCTAGGTTAACGTGGTGTGATTGTTGGTTAATATTTATTTATTTATTATTTATTACGTAATTGATATAGATTATGTTGGTTAAAATTTTCGACTTAATTCAACTACTCATTTAAATTTATATTGTAATAATAAGAACGAAATATGCAATATTAATTATTTACGTTTTCCTTTTAATAGAATAATTCGCCCGTGACTATTAAAAATGTCGGATACGAAAAAAAAACTTTACAGGAGAGCGATGCAAAGTGTAAATTGCATGCGTCTTTTTACATATATTTTTTAAATACCGACATTTATAAATTAAGTGATTAAAAAACTACGCATAAAATAATATTTTTCTTTTCAGCTGATGTTAGACTTGGTTATTTAGGAACGTTTTATGAAATCAATCATAAAAAAAATTGATTTTGC
The DNA here is from genome assembly GCA_036937285.1 of Euphydryas editha. Lineage (NCBI taxonomy): Eukaryota > Metazoa > Arthropoda > Insecta > Lepidoptera > Nymphalidae > Euphydryas > Euphydryas editha. The sequence continues at coordinate 19,058,131 of JAUPFZ010000005.1, read as the reverse complement.
AATTCTGACGATGTTAATAGTCACTAGCAAATTGTAACGATAATAATTACAAAATAACTTACATTTCTTTATTGAAATAGCTAGTACTTGTAAATAAGCAGGTAGGTGCTATCTTATACTGACTTCTATTCGTAAATGATAGCAGCACTAGAGAAGCCACAAAAACATTGCTGGCTAAAGGGATGAATAGGATATGAAAAGTCTCGAGGATAAGGAAAAGGGGAGATATTATTTTCCAGTTGTATTTCACGCTGATTTCGTGAGCTCTAAGTATTCTGGTTCTAATAATCAATGTAACCAGGTTATATGGTAATATAATCATTTTAGTTTATTAAAAATCGTAGACATAACGTAACTAATACTTGGTTTTTCATGTTTTAACCTGTATAAACATCTTTGTAAAACGTACACTTTTTTTTTGCTGATATAAGTCTGCGAAATAAAATACTTCTCATGCAATAATATACTCATTATTTAGGTGAGTACACAATTTTAGGTGAAAAAAAGCTAAAATTTTCAACAATTACAAATTTTACAAATAGATAATAATTATTATTTCTTTAGGTATCAACGTTCTACCGAAAAAAGGAAATGAACTATCAACTTTTACAATATAAATATCACTGCTAGTCTAAATATCACATTTTTTTTTTAATGTAACGGTTAAAAAGAAATAATAAAAAATGTTACATTAAAGGTTTAAGTGAAATATAAAGTGTTTCCAATGCAAATAATAAGTATATTTTTTATATTTATTATATATATTGGGGAATGATTAAATAAAATAATAACTAAAAGTATAACAATTCACGAAGACATAAATTTTTAGTTAAAGTTTATATTAGAATAAATTGTTAATTAATAGAAATGGATGGAAAATTTTTATTCAATGAAAACATAATAATTTGTATCTGATTTCACCACGATGTATTACAACGACAAAAAAATGTTATTTTATTTAAAATATATTTAATAAGTCGCTTACTTTAATCATTTTTACAGAATCGATTATCAACGTAATAACCATCCGACCTTCACGAGTCAACGTAAATTTAATTGTGGCAGTACGTAATTAACGGCAGAGTTGCTTGACGTTTCAAAAGATCGTCTTTTTAAATCGTGATACCTTTAAAAAAAAACAATAGAATATACTCTACATGTTTATAATATATTTGTTTTTTGTCATTTAATTATGGAAGAAAACAAATAATAAAAAAAATCAAAAAACCCGACTGCGTAAAAAACTCTTATTATAAACTAAAAAGAATAAAACAATTTACTAGCTTTCATTTGATACCCATATTGCTACAGTAAGAAAAAAAATTCAACCCCCCCCCCCTCATTCCGCCATTTGCGGGCGCCATTTTGAAAATTCATGTAGCCTATGTCACTACTACAATTTAGACAAATCCAACGACACCTCATATGTCAAAAACCGTCCAGCCGTTTGGGCTGTAGGGCGTGCCAAAGAAATGGACATACATACATACCTACATACATACACTCGAAAAACATAACCCTCCTGTCGCAGTCGGGTAAAAATCGTGTACATCACACACAAAAAATTATTGTTGAACTTCTCAATCATCAACTTTAACAATACATGTTTATGTTAGAAAACATGCATGTTAATAAAACTTAATGAGTAGCGGACACCTTCGTTCGTTTACATCCTTATATTGCCAACCACATAGTAAAAACAGAAACAACTATCTGTCCCTTGTGCATGTAATTACGAGTACTGGTTTACTTTGTACAGGAACACTACAATGGAAAGTATAATTACTTGTCTTTACAATACTTAAGTATTGTCCTAATTTCTATACACAAAAGTATGTTATAATTGTATCTGGACTTTGTTTGTAAATAAATATTTGTTTTTGTTATCATTTATTTTTACATACATTATATACCTATGGTAAAAAACGAAAATTAAGAATAGTAATATATTTATTTTTTATTTTACGGTCGATTTTAGTATTGTTAATGTGTGCATACAGTTGCAAGGATTTCTTTCGGGTTATAGTATTAGTAGGGTTGCTATTCGGGATTTATAAATTTATAGTTTCATATCTAATCATTCTCGAGTTATATAAAAATAATTGTTACAATTTACGTTGTTAATTATTGTAAATATTATGGTGTTATCGTCAGATATTAATCGTACTCAGAAAGAAAATCTATCCTTCTTCTTAAAAAATTAACTGAAATACAATTAATGATAATAAATAGTACTTTGATATGCGATACGATAAAAACTCACAAGAATTTTTATAGCTAGAATTTCACTGTATTTCTTATGTTTACGGAGTTTCTCGAAAAAACCTTCTTAAGCATACCCATATTTTAAAATTTGAACTGCTATGAAAAAATATAAAATTCGATCAATTTCTGCTGTCACGATATTTCTATTTCCACAAAACAAAATGATTCATATAATAAAATAAATCTATGTGTGTTAAAAAAATACCACTTTTTATGGTTTTAACAAAATATAACTAATAGTTTTTAAGAAAACCTGTCCGTATATCTCACGATTTTGAAACTGCCGATAGGTACTGTCAAATTATAATACAAATATTTAATTTTTAAGATTGATGAATAAAATAATGAATTTATCTTACAATATAAAAGATAGCTAATTCATTTTTTTTAATGTTAATAACATTAAAAGATCACCTGAATGAATTTATATATAAAATAAAACAAATTAAAACATTCTTGATTAAATATTATTTGATATAAAAGTTTCCGTTACCAACGAAACATAGGAAAGTCGTTGGTCAATTAATAAAAGCGGTTAAATTTTCTTTTTCAGTTGAAAAGAAGTTTATAAGACGCTGAGATCGCGGAATCTACGGGAACGGAAATAGAGTTAAGATCAGATTCTCAATCTTTGGATTGCCTAGGGAAACCATTAGGTATTTGGATAAATCGAGGTGAATTATTGGCTTAGTCGATTGGATGTCTTCAAAACCGGTTTCTCATAAATAATGTACTGTCATTTTTGAATTATTCATAAAAAACTTATATCATATCATGAAGACGACGACGAAGACTTTTTTTACAGTCGTAATTTCGACGCCATTAATGTTGATTGAAAATTATTACTTGAATAAGATAATGTTACAATACATGGAATCTTTAATGAAATCTAGACTCTGCTACATCCTTGTATAATCATAGTTTGTCAAAGTAGCAAATCTATAACTAATTACGAAGCTAAATAAACTTTCATAACTTCAACTCATTAATAAATAAATTGTTCTAACCCAGTAACAGTATATAATTGCGAATATTTTTAGCGCAAAACGACTGCATTATATCTGACAATATAAGTATCTATATACATAACAAGGGTACTCATATCTCACGAAACGAGACATGAAAGTACAGTTAACCGCGAAAACGGCATCCACTGAATAACAGCCTTTATGGTGCCAGTAATAAGGACATTTCGGGTGTCCACTGTATCTTCAAAACTCGTAAATTATTTCTGGTCTGCTGCGTGACTTCAGAGAGAACTAACGATAAAGTTGCGGACAGTCTTTTATACAGCGACGCCAAGTAGGAAATGAAACAATAAATATTTATTTCGCAACAATGGGAGAAAAATTGAAAAGTTTACGTAACACGATATTTATAGCTAACTTTAGTTCGTATGAAATATTAGGGGTCAAAAGTTTGTGTAAAGCAACAGCTATTGAACGAATTTTAAAAGAGCTGAAAAGTTTAAATGTTCCGACGGATTTTTTTTTACTTTGATGTAAAAACGTTGGATAGGATCAAGGAAACGTACGTAATGAACGTTATTGGTTTGGTAACCCTGTAAAATATTGTGGTTTACTATTTCTTTTCTTATGGGATATATTCATACGTAAAAGGATTTTATACTCCTTTGTAAACTTTTATAAGCGCGCTGAGGGAAGTGTGAGTTTTGGCATATTTATGGTTTATATGCTAAACAAGGCATTCATTGTTTTGTTCATACTGCCAAAGACATGCCAATACGCTTAAACGAATAAATTGTCCCACGTTTGTCAAAAAAAAATGTCAAAAAATGTTTATATATATGTACATATATATTTAACATTATTTCAATAGCTCCTAAATTATACTATAAACATCTTGATCTTTTGTTTGATGCCTTTTAAATAAATTAAAAAAAAATATTTTGGTATATATACCAATACCTATTAACAAAACCTGTTTATAAAAACTTAGGTATGCTTAAAATTAGTAAGAAACTGCTGAGTAAGAACTAAATGTGTCTATTATTTATTATTTTGATTTATTATTTAATGAAGTAATTTAAAAGTTTAAACAAAAGCAAGTCCACTACGAAAAAATAAAAAAAAATTTGAAGTGTGCTTGTAATCTCAATTATATATATTAAGATAAAAGTTTCTATGAAAGAAAAAGGTGTTGTTGAATTGCATGGTAATACATGCTTTTTTTGTACAGACTTTCGTCCATTTTATTAAAATAAAAAGTAAAGTAAAATTTGAATATAAATTTTACTTTACTTTTATATTTACTCTCGCATCTCTCGTTGTTTTCTCGCAATAACAGCATATTAGGACAATATAAGGAATTGATTTGTCTGATTGATTTGAAAGGTGCTACCTTTCAACTTTATACGTATGTTTTACAAAATAATGTGATAACTTTTAAAGAAAAATATTTAAATTTGTAGTTATTTATCATCATTCAAGACTTGTATCTAACACTAGAAGTAATTAATTTAAGCGTAATAAATTATCACACATTTAACAGTTCAATTTTTACTCTTTAGACGACATTTCGCTAATATTAGTAAAGCCACTACAGATATTCGTATTTGCTACAGAAATACAATTTACAAGAAGTAGCAATAGCATATCAACATCACAATAATGATAATATAAAGATTGTTAATAAGCTTATAATGATAAAGAGGGAATTTTTTTTTAAGTATCTAGTATAGTAGTAGTAGTAATATAAGTAGTAGTAGTATCTGTAGAATTAACCACAAAGGTAATTAATTCAAATTTTTTACTTTAATTTTAGTAAAAATTATTAAAATAAAATACGTAACTCATTAGAAAATACAAATACAAATTTTTGTTCTTCATAATCACAAACCATTGTGTACGATATTTTCCGCGAAATTTCACAACGATCGTAATCAACATACTCGTAAATGAAAACTAACGAATATTCAATTTAACACGTTAACTGCGAAGCTTATATTGATCAACTTTCCCGTGGTGCTATAGGAGGCCTATAAGCCTTAAAGACACCATTTTACTGGTGCGATTAAGGCCTAGCGACCTCTTACCAGATAAAGAACTTTTTACGCAATTTTTTCAGTAAAAATACATTTAACTGTACATAAAATTGTTGTCATGTTATAGCTGAAGAGTTATTCTGCCTTATTTTGCGTTCGCCCACAGATCTGAGGTAGGAAAATCTCTAAAAACCAGAAAATGTTTAAGAGGCACATCAACCTACTACCGCACTGAATTATATGTATTAATCATGGTATAGCTAGTGATGTAAACATATATTGAAAACAAAAAACAATTTTATCGATATTTTTTAATTCAATGAGTAATAAAATCAAACATGTCTGTCATAGAAGCATTTTAAACACATTGGTTGATTGCAATCAACGCAGTGAGTTTTTATTTTTTTAACCTTTTTGTTAGCTTCCCGGCTATCCATGGTGGTACGTAAATTAATATAGCAACCCACACATTTTCTTCTTTTGTCACCATTTTTTTCATAGGGGAAGCCGGGGTTCGAAGTTCCGATTTTGGAGTAGGACACAATATTAATATAATAGAAAGATTTGTAATCCATGATTCCTTTATAAATAGATGCAGAATTTATTCTAGTTTCAAGTTATAAAGTCGGAATTAAAGAAATGATAATGTATTTTTGCTCAGGATAATTTTTTTGTAGTAAGTCGACAAGGAACAACTTGCCCCACGAAGGGGCTGGTTGTTCCTCTGTTGAGGCAAGTTGTTCCGTTGTCAATTCTAGTTATTAATAATGCAATATTAGTTGTAAAGGTGTGATAAACTAAATAAGACACACGTAACCGAATATACAGGGTTAATTCTAAAACACCAGCAACCTCGCAGGACAAGATAGCTAACATTATGTACAACAACATTTGTTCTACGACTTTTGACATAACTCAATACATTAATTAAAAATGATTTTTTAAGCTTTTATTGTACTGCTCTGAAATTTAGAGTCTATGTTTCATTCATTATCGAAAGGATGACGCGACGCTCGGGCGCGCTTGCATAATAATAGTAATAACACTTTCTCTGCCCGATAATTCTAGTTAATAAAATTAATATAAATTGCTTGGTGGGTTTGTGGGCAGTATCATAGTATGTATATCGCAGTGACTTAAGTGAATAATCAAATTTCTGTTTTGTCATGTCCCTGCAATACGTAAACTGAGTCCACAATCCCTTCATACTTTACCAGGCTTAGAACTGGCTATATTAAACGATAAAAAACAAATAAATCGTATGTATAGGAGGGCAACACATCTGCATAACCTCCAGAGGTTACAGCACAACCAGTTGTGCGGTAGACATCCGGTACCTAGTCATCAAAAGGCTTCGACTGTCCGTATGCCCGCCAATACTATAAAAATGTAGGTATGTAGATTAGGTATCTGAATTCTGAACATAAAAAAATTTGTGAAAATTATTAACGTAGGTAATTATTCTTTAACGTTTACTAAAGTCTAATTAAACCAATTTAATATCAAATATTGGTAGCTAGGTATTATTCACTTTTTATTGTTAAATACAGGCGGGCATAAGTATTTCAAAAGTGAAATCAGCGTATTTACAATAATTAAAAAATTAAAAATAATTGACAATAAAATAATATTTACAAACGAAATATTACCTCTAAGGTTAAAGTAACGCGCATGTCGGTGCGTATCGCGCAGATAGCGTTCAAAATAGTCACCATCACAACCAACACACATACAACACCTAAAAATCAGCTGTTCACTAACACGTGCTAACACTTCCGAATTAGTTTTAATTTGATTGAACGCACAAATTATTTTAGTTAACCGAACCAGTTACAAAAATTTACTCGTGCTAGTTTGTCAGATTCGGTGAGTTGACATTGTCTCACGGCTCGGTGTAGGTAAGTTCGAATATCTAGCTGCATATTGCCGACAGGCTTCCGACACATTGTCATCACACTTAGCCAGTATCCTCACCATTTCCGTGTATTCGACATTAGAATAGCGGCGGTACCATGGTTATAAAATAACTTTAGTACAGGTACAATACATCGATCGATACGAATAAAATAAATACGAGTAGCACACAAAATCATATGACGCGCGCGCATCAAAGTCGCCCGCCGCCGGGCGCCGACTGCCGCGGCTGGCTAAATAGGTCAAGTTCAAAGGCGCTAGCGCCGCCCCGTTCCTACCTTTCCCCTCACATTAGTACGTGGTCGTTATTTACCTAATCTTTGGGACGCGCGTAGAGTTTATTGCATTCGCGTAAAATTAAATTAATATTTATTTTTGTATGAAAATAAAATCTAACAAATTAACAAAAGTGGTAGAACAAATGTTGTTGTACATAATGTTAGCTATCTTGTCCTGCGAGGTTGCTGGTGTTTTAGAATTAACCCTGTATATGACAGATTTATTTATAAAAGACCAAAATCTTAACGTTTTTGACAAATTTTTAATAACCTTTAAAAATTTCACGAGAACGAAACTATAGAAAACACTAGTAACAAGCATTATTATTAATATTGTAATACCACCTAATCAATAGGCTTAAGAATAGTTAAAAAGCTTTAAAAACTAATCAACTTTGACAAAAGCAAATTATTTATTTTAATTAAAACACTAAGAAATATCAACTTATATTATAATTTTAACATTTCGAAGTAGGTATAGGTTCTTTATTTAGTCTCATATAATTAACTTTTTTGAGATCAATCATCTAAAGAATGTTTGGACTTGGACTTTATAGTAATAATGTTTATCAGTCTCGCAGAAATTAAAATATAATTATTCAAGGGATTCGTCGTCAGAATTACAATTCGGACAAACATATGAATGAAAACATCTCCCGATTTCAGGCATTTTAAATGAGCTCAATCCTTACACACGACGGATTCAATCCATTGTTCTCCTGGTTGTAAATTGGAATATGAGTCGCAATATATTAGACAATACCATTTCAGGCTATCTTCTTCATTTTTATTTATTTATGCTTTATTGTACACCACAACATACAAATGTAATATAGTAATACAGATTACTTACAATAATTACAAATTGTGTAGTACAAGAGGCGGTCTTATGGCTAATTAGCCATTTCTTCCAGACAACCCGAGATAGAAATGAGTATTTATTTGAGAGATCGGATAGGTGGTGCAGTTATATTACAATAAGCTTACATACACATATCTACATATTAATACTTACAAGCAATACATATTACACACTAATATAATATAATAATAATATAATATAATATAATATAATATAATAATATCATATAAAACAATAAACTAATAAATATACCAGCAGTATCTCATAGCATTTGTAGTCAATCACGCCATAAAAATTAAAGAGAAACATGATATTAAAATTATAAAAATATACAAATAAATAAATTTAATTTGAATCGTGCCCAGCATTAAGGTAATGCATCTTAACTAATTTTTTAAACGTTGGGAGTGATTTGGCTTCTTTAACATACAATGGTAGACCATTCCATAGCTTAATTGCCTGAATGGTGAAAGACTGACTAAAAAATTTAGTTTTATGAACAGGCAATTTTAACATTAGTCTCCTTGAAGATCTAAGTAAGGAATGATCTCCAATGAATTCAAATTTATCTTTTAAATAAGACGGAGCCTTTGAGTCAAATAACACACAGTACAGAAGAGATAAAATATGCAGGTTTCGGCGAGAACGTATTGGAAGCCACTTGAGCTTAGAACGAAATTCAGAAACGTGGTCATATTTGCGAAGGCAGAATATAAACCGTATAGCAAAATTTTGAAGCCGCTCAAGCTTATTAAGTTGGTCCTCTGTTAAATTGACATAGCTTACATCTGCGTAGTCGAGAATTGATAGGAGGAGAGAATTTGCCAACATAATCTTGGTAGGAATTGGCAAGAAAGACTTGAGGCGCCGTAGTGTGCTCAGCGCAGCAAAGGTTTTTCTGCTGACTTCTTTTATTTGTACTGACCACGACAAAGTCGGATCAAGCTGTACACCAAGGTCCCTTACGGTGGCACAGTAAGGCAAACTAACACTGTTATATGCGATGGTAGGTAGTGTAGAGCGATCAACCCCTGCAATCAAGCTTGGAGTGCCAATAATTATGACCTGAGATTTGCCAGGGTTAACATTAAGTCCGATGACAGATTTATGGATGTGGCGTCGTTGAGCGTCTCTACATAATGTATTGCAGCGATTACGGATTTTTTTATATTTATCCCGGTTTCGGTCTGTGTTGTTAATTTTATATTTAAACTTGGCTTTGTTTTTTTCAGCAATTAAAGTTTTAAGCTCCTCAGACAACCAGGGAGCCGGAAAGTGCTTTAATCTGACAGGCCTTACAGGTGCGTGTTTGTCATATAGCTGGATTATTCGCATATTAAACAGCTCCACCATTTTGTCGATAGAGTCAGCATCAACAACCTCAGTCCAGTCTAATTGACGAGCATCATTATAAAGAAGATCTTTATCAATTCCACCAAAATTACGTTGGAGAAGTATTTTGGATTTGGATTTAGGAGGACGAATTTTATATGAAAGAAAGATCAAGTCATGATAAGAAAATATATCCGCGGGGTGTTGCCCATATTTGAAAACTGAATCTGGTGATGAGACCATAATAAGGTCAAGAAGCGAGGGGGTACAGCCAGGAGAATGGTGTGTAGCAGATAGAGGTAGAATATGCAAATTACACGATTCTGTTATCTCTAACAGTTTTTTACTGTTTGTGTCGCCTTTCAGTAAGCAGGTATTGAAATCTCCCATTATAACTACGTGGCTGTAACTATGATTTAGGTCTTCTAGGATATTTTCAAAATTTGAGAAGTAATTAAAAAGAGATGAAGGATTGTAAAACACACCCAGAAGTAGTTTAGTGTTGGAAAGGTTAACTTCAATAAGTAAATGTTCAGCCATATCGGGTTGAGGAGGTTGGGTAGACGAACTAATGATAGTGAAAGGAATGTATGACCGTAAAAAGATCGCAACCCCTCCACCCCGCCTACCAATACGGTCGTTACGAATTAGCTGAAAGCCTGGTATTGAGTATAAAGTGGATGGCAAACAGGGCTTAAGCCAAGATTCTGAGACAAGGATGGCGTGTATATTGCGCGAATCAAAAGATGCAAGCATATCGGGATAGTGAGCCGGAACACTTTGAGCATTAATGTGGATTACATTAAAATTTTTCAGGCAGTCTGAGAAGTAAGAATCAAGGGCGACATTTAGAGCAGGAAAAGATGTACTGTGGTAACTATCATCACTGGATGATGTATCAAATGGTGAGAGGGAAAAATACTGATCACTTTCAGTACTCATTTCGAATTATATATAAACTAAATAAACAATAAATTAAATATATAACAAGATATATATATGCTATATATGTATAAATAATCAAATAATATCTAATAGTATTAATAATAGAATTAAAAAAAAAAGGATAATAACATGTGATAAAAAAAAAAGAAAATATAAATAATGAAGCATTATTTTTCTGCACAAACTGCTGGAAATGATTTAAAAAAAAAAAATGCGAGAAGAAAGTACACCTCACACAATAAGAAGTGAAAAATGGAAAATAATTATTCCATTCGGTACACACGAAATAAAAAAATAAAATAAAAATAAAAATTAAAAATGCACTTAGGTTAATAAAAATAAAAAAAGAATAATAATAAATAAGAAGCCTTATAAAAGATAAACAAATAAAAGCATTGAAATACAAAAATAGTTACAAAAAAAAAAAAGAAAAATAATAACAAAAAAGCAACCAAAGAAATAATAATAATAATGCCATGCCTTACAACTCAACTATAAAAAAATAAAATAATTAAAACTTAAAATAAAAAAGAAACAAAAATACATAATTAATTTTTATGCACGGTATGTTAAGATTAAAAAAAAAAAAAAAAAAAAAAAAACTAAATCATGTAATCAAATGTCTCAAAATGAAAGAGTCCAAGGCTAGATTTTAGTCTTTGACAGATTGAAACTGTGTCACTATTAAGCCGGGTCCGGTGCGCCAATTTACTAACAAAACATGTTAGCAAAACATGTTACCAAAACATGTTAGCAAAACATGCCCGTCTGGTGCACTCTGTTTTGTTATTGATTGTGTCTGTGGATTTTGTTTTATTATTATTATTATAAAATTATTTTAATCAATAAATACATCTGATCATCTGTGATTCCAATTTATTTAAAAAATGAGTTCCGACAAAGAGGACGTACAAGCTGTAATAGCTATAGTTAGAGAGAATACCTATTCAATTTATATATAAAATAACTACGTATTATGACGAAAAAAACCTAACCTAACTTTTGAATAAACCCAGAGATTAGGTATGTAGATAAATAGTAGAAGTAAACCACAGATGACAGATTACACAAAATCAATCAAAATTTCACGTTTCCAATACCATAATCTGTGACGTTTCCCCTCCCCGCAGGCGAATGCGGGGAATGTTTTCCATTTGTATCGGCAAACATGTTATGTGTTTTTGCTAACAAAAACTGTTAAGCCACGCCCCTATTCTGGTTTGCAAACATGTTATTATGTTTGCAAACACGAAAACATGGCGCAGCGGACCCGGCCTTACTTGTAAACACTTGTAAACAAAACATTTGTTAGAAGTGAATACGAAATTAGATAAAAAGTTAAAAATATATAAGGAAATAAAACATAGTTACAACCCAAGCAATAAATTGGATTTAACAAAACATACCAGGTAGATTATAGTAAGAAATTTAGGTGATTTGAATATTATCATGTATATAATTATAATGTACAAAGTGCAAAATCACGTCATGGACTTCAAAAGCGAAAGCATGAGACATAGATGGATATTAACATATACAAACTAGTTATAAACAGACAGGTCAGTAACAATACAAAAGCAGAAAATAAGTTAATAATAGAAATGAGCTAATATATTAACAGTTTTATGCTACTTATTTAAATATTATCATGTGTGTGATATACAAAGTGCAAAATCACATCATATATTTCAAAGGCATAGGCATGAGGCATAAATGGACATTAACATATACAATCTAGTTAAAAACTGGCTGGACAGCACAATACAAAAGCAGAAAATAAATAAATTAAAGAAATGAGCTAAAATATTAACAATTTTCCTTCCATTTTCCATTAGCTACTTATTTAAATATTAACATAAATTATATGTAATGTACAAAGTGCAAAATCATATCATATATTTCAAAATCAAAATCATGAGGTATAAAAGGAAATTAACATATACAAACTAATTACAAACAGGAAGAACAGCAACAATACAAAAGCAAAAAAAAATAAAAAATAAAATAAAAATACATTATATATAAAAAGAAAACGAATGAGCTAACATATTACACTTTTTTTGTTGCATTTCTACGGGTACCAGTATATGAAGAGGGACTCACCCTCTTAGAGCGCTCTGGAATTTTGTTAACCGAACCCTTCTGCAAACGATTGTTCGACGGCAATTTATCAACGGGAGCATCAGACGGAGAAGAGTCTGTGTTCTTAGGGAACTGCTCAATTAACCCTTCTAAGAACTCCTTGTCCATCAAGCGTTTCCGGTCATTGTTAGGAAGCTTTACATATACTATACCATTGTTAGTCCAGGTATTTGAAATGCCAAAGTGTTTCCTGGCCATCAGGAAGATGGCTTGACGGGGCTTGGTCAAGAACTCGCTTACTGACACTGGTGATGATTTAAGCTTTTTTTTATTACTCCAAATTAATGACCTTACATTCAGATCATTAAAGCGAACCAGTACAGGCCGTAATTTACTATCAGATTTCACCCCTAAACGCTGACAGTACTGAATTGTAGTTGAGTGAAAATTCGAAAAACCCATTGTATCCTGTAACGTGTTGGTTATGATGGACACTAGAGATTCATCATCTGACTCTTTAAATCCATAAAATAGAAGGGCGTTCTCCCTGGTACGGTTATCAATGTCATCAATTTGAGTAGCAAGATTCATTGTAAGAGATTTGAGTAAGTCTAGGATGTTAAAGACTGTCTTTTTAAATTCCTTAAATTCACTCTCCAACCTGTCAATGCCTGATACTGAAGATTGTCTGTCTGGTGACCTCAACTGACTCTCGAATTCAGACATCCGTTGTCCAAGAGAGTCAGCAATGCTTTTGTGAACCTCAAGGATGTCTTCAAATCTTGTCATTTTAGTTCACTTTTACACAATACAAGATAAACAGATGTACTCAGAAGACGCAAGATGTGTGATGAGTGTGGTGCCAACAGTTGTGCAGATTGGGCCAAATTAGTGCATAAGCACCGCTGCCTTCATTTACTTCACTGATTTATTTGTATACAATAAAGGAAATTACAAGTTTTAACCGGTTAATAAATTAATCACTGTATATTTTTTTAAATAAAACTGAGGAGAAACACAAAAGACGTGTTGACTTTTTGACACCTACCCGCAAAAAAAGTTCATTTTCATTTTTATGCCAAGAGACTGGAATGTTAGGCACCTCAAATTTAACAGCACAACTGTATGTTAACTTTCTCACATTTTTTGTGGTAGTGGTGGTAGTGGTGGTGAGTTTTCTGTAGTCAACCCACATTTGATGTTATACTGGCCTTCAAATTTTTGACATAGTGAAATAATGTCATATGACATATCTCTAGTTCCAGAGCTACCGTCTTAAGCTTACACCCATCTTTAATAACAGCATCAGCTGCCCGTTGCAAAAATGGTCAATCGAAAGCTTGCCCCGTTAGGTTTTCAGTTTATAGTTTCTCATCTGAAACAAATATTTAATTTAATTATTTACGTGTTTCATTATGGGGCACGTTGTTCCGCGGCACAACTAACCCCCAGCCAAAGGAACTTTTTACCCCAAATTCCATTTCCAAGATGACCTGTAATTATAATGGAATGGGTGATACAAAATCAACAAGGATACTAAAAAGAGAACATCTAGAGTTTGTCCAACTGATAATAGCAAGTCACACTCAAATTGCTACATAATTGATTTAAATAAACCAAAAAGTATAAGAACGAAAATATTTACTTACGTGATGTTTATGTACCTCCAATGAATTACCACTCTCACGCGCCGACACAGCATCACTAAAATAGCTGCCGTAATAGCGCAATAGTATGACGTTTTGCGATGCACTTCATATCTATTGCTATCTCTTTTCTTTACGAAGCTATTTGCATCGGAACAACCTACCCCCGGCACTTTGAACCCCGGTCTCCCCTATATGTGATTTTTCGTTAGCTTAGCAATGCGTGGATTCGCTGCAACAATACAAAAAATATTTTATGACAATTTTTAGCGCTGAAGTATATGTAGTAAAATTTAAAAATAATCTCAATAACTTCATTTACACCAATGTATTTTTTATTCTACTTACACACACACACACACACACACACACACACACACACACACACACACACACACACACACACACACATACACAAACACACACACACACACACACACACACACACACACAGGCACACGCACATGCACACACACACACACAAACTCAAATAAACATACACACACAAACGCACATACACACATACCAATAGAGAGGAAGAGAGAGAGAGAGAAAGAGAGAAAGAAAGGTATACTACCTGAAACAGTGGCCAAAATTGGTTTATTAGTTAATCCTTCTATAACCGATTCGCAAAAATTCTTCTTCGACAGTTTATTTGCTTCCTTCCAATTAAAAACCACCCAACTATTTACTAAGGCTGTTCCAAACAATAGTTCCATCATGACCTTACGGAACCATATCAACCCTCTTTTAAGGGGGGTATAATATGATGACATTTGGTCAGTGTAATCTATTCCATTTTTGTTCTCGTTATAGGTTAAAATACATTCAGGTTTTCTAATAACTTCTTCAGTCACTTTTCTTCTTTTACCAGTATCTATAATGGTGGCATTATGTCGTCGGGATGTGGAAGTCATGTACACTGGCCTTTTGTCAAATCATTTTATGATTCTAACTCCATTTTTGTTCATTTTTCCAACTACTTCACCTTTTTTGAGCATGGTGGATATAACATTTTTTTGGCAGACCTCTTCTATTTGGACGTAAAGTACCACAAAGAAATGTTTTATTTTGTATCAGTTCTTCAGCGAGGTTAACGGAATTATAAAAATTGTAATAACAGCAGTACAGTAATAACCAGCCTTCCTTCATTTGTAAGATCTTTAATTAATCTCATCACCGTTTTTTGTCCATGATCCTTCTCTCGCCCACTTTCACATTTTCCAGTATAAACAATTAGGCTAAAAGTATATCCTTGCGGAGTACACATTTTATAGATTTTAACCCCATATTTATGTGATTTATTTTTAATATATTGTCGGAATCGTAATCTCCCTCGCCATGGAATCATACTTTCGTCTATGATTAAAAATTTTCCCGGCTTTAGAATGGTTTGAAATCTATTTAACAGCATTAAATACACGTCATGAATTTTACTTAACTTACCAGTGCTCTGAGGGTTACTAAAATGCCAACATTTCAGTAGCAGTAAGAAACGATCTCTTTTCATTACAGACATAATATATTCATTTTTATAAATACTTTTCTTTGACCAATAGTCATTAATGTGCGGCACCTTTACCAGTCCCATTGCCATAAGTACTCCAAGAAAACGTTTCATTTCTTCTGAATCCGTTGGAACCCAAGCCTTAAGACGTGATTTAGGTTTCATTCTAGACCGACTGTTGTTAATATTATTATATGCATAATTATTCATTTCATTTACCATTTTATGGATTATTTCGTCAGTAAGAAATAATTTATAATAGTCTGTTGGGGTTTTTGCTTTTAAAGGCACATTTATTGAAGCTTCACCCTCATATTCTAGAAAATTTGGAACTGTATCTGTTATATCTCGCCATTCATTATCATAATTTATTTCATTTTGATTAACATTATTTTGCACATCTTCATTTTATAAACTATCATCTTCAGAAGTTTCACAACACTCAGATAAGGAACTATCCGAATCGTCACTGTCGGGGCTGTAGTCTTCGTCTTCGTCATTACTCGAATAATAGTCAGGCGACATGACCAACGCTTCATCTGAGGGCACTATAGTTTTTTGTATATTATTACTTGAATCATAGTTAGGTGACTTGATCAACGCTTCTTCCGATGGCTCTATGCCTTTTTGTATATTATTACTGGAATCATTGTTAGGTGACTTGATCAACGCTTCCTCCGATGGCTCTATGCCTTTTTGTATATTATTACTGGAATCATTGTTAGGTGACTTGATCAAAGCTTCCTCCGATGGATCTATGCATTTTTGTATGTTATTAGTCGAATTAATATTATCTAAAAACTTCGGATCACTTGTTGGTTCATCGCAGGTATTTTCACGAACTAACGAAAAGTTTTTATTGGTTGCTAATATCTCAGTAACTTCGTCATTACTTAATGGACAAGTCAAATATTGTGCACAGGATAAATTACTTACAGAACTAAGTACATCTACTTACTGTCGAAGAGATATTCAAGTTTTTATTGTGAATCACCTCACAAAAAGGAGACCAGTTTTTTTAACTTCAAATTGATCTGAAGCAGGAGATTTTTGTATTTCAGCATTTTGTAATACATGAAAACTAGATCTAGTACTAGGGCTTAGAAAAATTTGAGGGTTTCCTTCTTCTATATTATCATGAAGTATTTTACGGCGCTTGGGGGTCATAGAACATCCACTGGTTGAGGCTGTCACATCTAAGGTTATAGGAGAACGGATACGCACATGTAAAATTTCTAATTTTCTAGAAGATGGCAGACTCTCAGCAGTTATTCTTTGATAAACACGACGATAATTTGGTATAGAAGTGTTCTCCGCGATATCACTTTTATCTTTTTCCACAAGATCACTTCTGTCCTCCTCCACGACATCACTTTTAAATGCTAAATCAAGCATTTTTCGACACCTTTTGTTTCCACGAGACATTTTTTTTCTTAATCTTAATTTTCACACTTCACTGTTTATCACACAATGCGAGGTTAATTTGAACTGGACGTTAGTACAACACTGGTTCATAGGTCGCGAATGATTGATATGAACAGGTGCGGAAGGGGGTGAAAAAGCCTCGCACGTTTTGAGAGGTTTAAAAGCCCCCTATCCGCACTGAATGTCGATTTTCATCTGTTAGTGCGGTAAGGGGTCTATAGACCTCTCGAATATATTTTTGCTGTTTCTAGTTCTACATCAAAATAATAGAACAGTCATCTAGTTTCCTCTCTCTTATGTATAAGAACCTAGGAGCTACGAGCTTCGCACCAGAGTGAAACCACACAATTTTTTCCCGCACCGCGCGAAAGTACTCGTAAGAGGTCTTTAGGCCTTTCATCGCAGTGAACGTGTTAAGCATAGCACCACAGTTGGTCTAATTTGATTCAACATTGTTTTTATTATGAATTTATCTCTAAATCTAGAAGTTTCTGTTTTTTCAATGGAGAATACGAATAAAGAATAGATACGATCTCGCATATATTGCAAAGGGATGCAAAGTGTACGATAAATGGGTAAGACGGTGAAGCGGCGCTGCTATAATGGCTTTTGAGAGTATTGTTGGCCAATAGCGCTCACATTGCAACCACAGACGACAATGATGTTTATTTTATATAAAGACATATTTATAAATTAATCCAATTTTGTTCCATTAATAAAATTTTCCAGAGAATTTTAACAATTATTTGAAATCTCATTTTTTCAAAAGAAACAACAATTGTAATATATATATATATATATATATATATATATATATATATATATATATATATATATATATATATATATATATATATATATATATATATATATATATATATATAAACGAACAATTACATATTTAAGGTTTCTATCCCGAGGCGCGGAACACCTAATCACCCAACTCGATACAGGCAACAATAGAGTTGATTCCACGTATTGTCACTACAGAAGGAGAGGGATTTACTAAGACTCCGAATAAAACAAGCTGGCATCTCGACTGAACCAAGTAAATACCTTTGTAATCACGTAGCAAGAGTTCGTGCCAACGAAAGAAAGTTTGGTTGGCGCGGTATTAAGTTTGTTATTTGCTATTCATTTTATACTAAATTGTATGTATTTCCTACAACGATACCGATCTTAAATCGTTTTCCGACATCTATTATATTTGTAAATAAAGAATTGTGAAGCTTCTTCCTTTCTTTATAAGTTTTCAAAAATAAGTATCATACTTACTTACTTTATTTATCATACTTATAATATAAACATACGTATTTACTATTAATAAAGTTATATTTGTATTAAAATATTTTTATTGGCAAATAAACTATTTTAATATACTTGCTATGTATATATTATATTTTAGGTACAAATTGAACTAATTCTAAGTAACTATATTCCTTATTGTACTTATAAAATACTGTTGTTTTTTTTTTCTGAGTTTGTTATTTACGACATTAATTGACACGGTCGATTATTGCTTTACTTATATAAGCTACTAGCTGCGGCCCGCGACGTCGTCTGCGTGAACGCTATTAGATTACACGTTGTTACAGAATGCGTTGAAGAAATAAAGGTTCATTGCTCGTTCCCCGTAGGAAATAGCGTGATAATATGTAGCCTATATGTTGACCCGACTTCTTAGTAATATTCTTGCAAAATTTGAAGTAAATCCATGCTGTACTTTTTGAGTTTACCCCGGACATACATACAGAAAAACAGAAAAAAATTCTAAAAACTATATTTTTGGCTTCGGTATCGATTGCTGATCACACCCTAAGTATTCTTTTAAAAAAATATTCAATGTACAGTTTTGACTTTCGTACCATTTTATTATATGTATAGATTACGTGACAACGTAATAGAAATATCGCATTTCTACAGTGAATCGGAGAGCCGACATCGTTACTGATGATAGTGAAAATTATCTGCCAACCCGCAATGGAACAGCGTAGCAGATTATACTCCAATTCTTCTCCTATATAGAGAATCAGTTCAATTCATATGCAGCTGGTATAATGATTTATTTACAACTGTTCAAACACCAATAAATGTGTAATTCGAAATGGCATCGCTTCAACCATGTAAATATGAATCATTACATGTACGCAATGACCATTTGTCACTCTCGCGAGTGTTTATTTGTACACACATAAATTAACTTCTAATGAGAGCATTCGAATGCGACCTGCCGCGTTCGGTGCATCAATTCCACCTATGAAAATTTTAATAACGTATCTGTATTAATACGATAGCTTATAATTTTGTGTGAAATTTATTTTAATTATATTTGTTCGTATAACTCGACTCATTAATTACAGTTGTAACAAAAATATCAAACTTAGAAAAAAATTATAATATACCAGATATTAATAATTATTACGCAAGCAATATTTTGGAAGTGTGAATTTTTCATCGTTAACGCCCCTTCAATCTCTTTTGGGACAGGAATTTCGGGAAATCCGCTCTTAGGTGATTTATCCATATCAAAAGAAAAATTCCTACAAAATTTCAAGTCTGTAGACGTAATAGTATAGAATAGTTATTTTTTCATTGTTAACACCCCAGCAATCCCTCTTGGAGGATAAAATTAATTAAAATACGTTCTAATCTAAACTTTACATCATAAATGAAGATTTTCACCAAATTTGGAGCCTCTAGAACCTATAGTTTGGAAATTGAAATTTTTCATTGTTTACATACACCCCCGCAATCCATATTGGGAGTAGGTTGTCATAAAATCCACTCTTACATCATTTATATATCACATATAAAAGATTCTTACCAAGCTATAACTCGAAAATTTAAAATTTTCTTTGTTAACACCCACCCCCGCAATAATTATTGTGGATAAATTACCATAAAATCAGCTCATAGATCATTTCTACATCACATATAGAAGATTCCCACCAGAAGCCTGAAGGAGCTATAGTTTAAAAACGGGAATTTGTATGGTTAACGTCCCCGCAACACCCCTTATGGGTGAAATTTCGTAAAATCCGTTATTTTCTGACCTCTACTCGGCGAAAGGAATATCCCTACCAAATTTCAAGTCTCTATGCCTTATGGTTCCAGAGATATCGTGATGAGTCAATATATATGTGGAAATCTCTTATATCTATATATAACAAAGTATTATAAGATACATCAAGCCGTTTTATCACTGAAAAACGATCTCTTCCAGGCAACCTAGGGGCAGAGGAAATCTTGTGTCGTCGTAGGTGTACAAATTTTAATATAAACACTTATAGTGAAATATAAGATCATACACATGCACATACATACATACACACATATTCACATACATACATAACTACATACACACGTGAAAAAAGAAAAACTCAACATACAATGATTAAATTTTACGTGTCGCTTAGAATTTAAAAAGAGCGTAGTACAGTTTCAATTTTATCAAATGACATGTCAATTCCTATTCTTATTTCTCAACGTTTCGAAATAAGTCAAAAATTGTAATTTAAGTCTCGAACATCAATGATGTATGGTACTTGTGATTTTTATCGAAAAAATACATATGTAACTTTTTACTGTTTATTCACGCTCAGAATAACTATTGATAATTTTCGCTAAATAAAATTTTAAGCGTACCCATTTAAGTACAGCCGGTTTCGGATTCTGTATAGGAATGGTTTTATCGACTTTCGATTTATTCAGCGAGTTTAATGTGTAAAACCCCGGATTTTCCCCTAACCGTTCTGGGTTTGGATTCATTGCTCAAACTATAATGAATTTTATTACATTCACATTATACCGGTCGAAGATAGTTATGATCGCACGATTTAGTTTCATGCAGATCGGTGGTGACTGTTACCGACGTTCAAATATATTATACCACTCCGTTATTAAAATTCGAACACCTTTTTACTATATATTACTACAAACGGCACTATTTTATCACCGCACTCTTTCATAGATATTAGGTTTTTGAACGTCTCTGAGTTTATGTTCGAAAAATTTAAATCTTACAAATGTCGTAAAAATTCTTATAAAAGTATCCAAGCTTGTGAACTGATTCGATTCGATTTAACTTCCGCAATAGATTCAGTGACAAAAGATTCATCTGTCCGACCGAACCATAAAATTACAAATAGGACGTGCGTGAAGATTCACTCAACGTTTAATTTTCCACATATTCGTTTTAAAATCAGGAATTGAAATAGAACACTCATTTTTACCTCGGACAAACCTATTTTACAAGGTAATTTCTGGACTCGTAAATATGTATGAGTAGTAATGACTCATGCCTAAAATATTCGTTAAAATGCGTCCTATAGTGTCTTTAATGGACTTTAAAAAGAGGAAAGCTAAATAATAAGGATTTTTGTGTTCACCTTATATCTTCGTCAACTGTAAACTAACTTCACAAAAACTTATTTTTGTTAAAAAAAATCACTAATTTTATAGTGTTAGAATCTTCGAGAAATAGAGAACTTATTGATGAATAATATGAATAGTGAATTTAAGACCGTATTCACGCCTTTTTTTTTAAAGTTTCTTTTTTTTAAAGTATATACTCCATTGAAAGTTTCGTAGATATATGATGATAATCTGATCATAACCTCTTAATTAATATAATAAAAAAATTTCAATTATTTTGAGAAAAAGAAAAATGATCAAAATATTTGCTTTGCGTGTAGTATTTGCAAAAAGTCGCAATTTTTAAAACTAAAAATTATTTAAAAAAACAAATTTTTTTCGTGTTTATTCGAAAACTTAAATATTTTCCGACTTCAAAATTAAGTGTACGTAAAGACAATTATTATTTTTGTAATTTGCATGGGCCTGGTTTTGAGACGTCGGTTTTAAAATATGTTTTATTGAGTTTGTAGTCACATTTTTTTGAATTGAAGCACTCTTTCACAAAGCGGATCATTTTCATATGTTTAATTTCCTATAAACATTCTACTAACAATACATAGATTTGTCTAATCATCCATTCTAATTTTAAAATTCTTTTATCTGTAATATATGAAAGTATGTACAGAAACAAAAAAGGGTTCCGTTTTTCTTTGAAGTTGCTAATTAGATCTTGAATCTATGGGACAAATATTAAATATTACATTTTTATAAAAAATATTAGTTGATATAATTTGATTGGCTATAACTCATAGGATCGATGCATAAAATGCACAATAAACAGTTTGTAAAACATATTTTTGCATATTTACTTTGTGAACACACTCATCTATTCACGAGTGTACAAAGTTGAATCAGCTTGAAATATCGAGCTATAGAGCATTTTATTTCGATTTGAAATCACATTTTTTTACAACTCAATAAGCACTACATATTCGTATTTCGATGACGACTGTTCTGGTGTAGTAGTGCCAGTAGTTGCCTCAGTACCGCGCGCCGTCGCGGTTGCGGGTTCGATTCCCGCTCGGGACAGATATTTGTATTTGTACAAATATTTGTTTTCGGTCTTGGTGTATGTCCTTGTGGGTCTCCCCACCGTGTTTCGGAGAGCACATAAAGCTGTCGGTCTCGGTTGTTATTATAGACACCTGATAACGATCGTTACTCATTATAAGGAAATTATCCGCCAACCCGCAGTGGAGCAGCGTGGTGGATTAAGATCCAACCCTTCTTCTACATAGAGAAGAGGCTTTCGCTCAGCAGTTGGTGGTTTACAGGCTGATATAGTAACAGTAGTATTCGTATTTCTATAATTACTGAATAGACAAAAAAAATAAACTTTGTATTAGCAAGGAATATTCTCTACATACGAATTCTCTTTGACCTATATAATAATCTAATTGACAATGGATATAGCGTAGCTGGTTATTGAAGTTTTGAAATGTATGCAGATGGTGG